>OX421419.1:4941574-6270857 GCA_949126915.1 Musotima nitidalis
TAATTTAAATAAAATTATGAAAACAAGGAAATAAAGCTCACTTAAAAGATTAAGCTAATTAACGAGCTTAACAGTAAGATACACATCTCACCTTGTATTCGTCACCAGATACCCTCGACATTTACGGTTTGATTTTGAAATACATAATACAGAAAAGGTATAAATAAATAAAATAAATATTTTCTGACAATTACACCAATTATTTAGTTCCAAGATAAGTATCATTAAGAACTTGTGTTATGGATACTAAACAACGGATAAACATACTTAAATGCTTTATTTTTGTAAATACATATTTAATATACATAGGAAAACACCCAGACCGGAACAAATATTCATGTTCATGCACACAAAGATTTGTCCTGTGTGGGAATCGACCCCACGACCTCTTGAGTGAAATGTATATATACCTACTGACCTCCACGCCATATCGGTCGTCAATATAGTTATAGTTAACTTAGTAGGTAGGTTAGGTTAGTTGTGTCTCAGTAAATTGCTTTGTGATACGAAACCTCATCACTCTGAGAGCTCGGCCCGGCCGGATAACGCTCAACGAATGGAAATTATTATGTACGAAAAATTCATGACATTGCGGCTAAGACACTGGAAATAAACCTTTTCTTCTAAAATTCAGAGGAAAAAGTATTCCGAGAGGTAAATTTTAGTATTGATGTAGTTATTATCATCCTATGAATAATTATCGAACCCGGGCTTTATATGGAAGTTATTTAAATCGTAATCGTACACGTAGGATTTTTAAACTCTTAGTAACGGATGTACCACGGATAAATTTAAGTACTGATATAGTCATCATTATCCTATAAATATTTATCTATAGGGTCCAGACCACATATGACAGTTATTTGGATGGTAATCGTACAGACCCTTTGTGGATTTGGGACAGGAGTCAGTGTGTAACATTTTTTTTGGCAATAGCAACTGCTGTTTATTCTAACGAGAATACATTCACATGAAGTACGTTCATTGCGCTGCCATAATTTGGAATGCTCTTACCAAAAGTATACAGGCTCACTTAAATTTTATTAGCGACCAAAGTTATGTATAGAAGCTGTTAGCCAGCTCGGCACGGGAATGGACTAGATCGACCTCAAAGTAGATTTGAGCTCGGGGCTAAAGTCAAATTAAAAAGTAATTTATTCAGTCTCGGTAGCTTTAAAAAGCATTTGTAAACTTCCCTGAAATTGCCTAGATTTCACTAGGATAGAAAATAAAAGCAGATAAAGTGCTGGCTCCCACCATTGTATTCAGATAATTAGACATTCCTAATCCCTTAAATCAAAAGAAGAAATGAATTACGCAGCAAGAGTCGAGTCTTAAAAATTAAAGCATCTTAATGTGGTCTCTTACTTCGCTTATAGATTAACAGATATAATAGTAATAGAGAGAAAGGTATGGACGTGCCTTCAAAACACATGCACAAACAAAAACAAACTGTCCCTTGAAATAAATAACACGAGTCTTTGAAGGTAACTTATCTTAAAATAAAGGAATGGAACAGAACACAAATACCCGATCTTACGCAGCATACCGTAATGGAATTTCGAAAGTCAATGTTAAAAGTTGTGACAATTTTTCGACAGAAAAATATCAGTCGATTTGTCTGCTTCAGTTGTTTGCCATCACGAATTCCAATAGCAAAAGCATTCCACAACTAGTATAAATCATTTGCTTTTGCATTCAATGCATCCTCAATATAACAATAAAGTAAAGCCCCAATTAAAGTTCTCCGCCAGACACCGCAGCGGAACTAGTCCAGAATTTAATGAGACCGTTTGAAGTCCTACGCCAAGGGGTGCCACTTCAATCCACTTTTCATGTCATATTCCCGACGCCACCAATTTGAATAACAAAACCATGAATCCGACGCCAGAGAGGGAAATTATTTGAGCACCTCTATTTACAACCAAAAATCGCTTATGCAGATTTCTGCGGCTAACTGGGTTAGAAATTCGACGTTCATTTACACTTCTTTATGTTTTGAAATACGTGAAGGGCGTGATGATGAGTGGTGCGTCGTTGTTGTCTATTTATTAAGAATACGTTCACATGAAATATCAGAGCTCAACGCTGCCGTGCTATAATAGCTAGAAAACCGTTAACTGTCAGTGGGTAATGAAACCGAATATAAACTCTACTATATTACAGCAGCGTTTAAATTGCGAAAAATACCCACCGACAGTTAGCGGTTTTTTAGCTCCTACTTCAGGATTTTTTTTTATTTGACATGTTTACGAGTTTTGTCTTTACAAAAATAATTCCTAATGAAACATCCGAATTCTTTAAAGATTTTTAACTGCTTCAGCAAGCACAGACATAGCACAAAATCTCGGAACATATCGAATCCCACTCACTCATAGAAAACACAACACCTGCTGCAGATATGTATTTTGTGACGCATTCTGTGCAGTAATGGAGAAATAAAAATGAAGCAATACAAATAGTTGTCTAAATATAACTTCACATAGTAGATTATGGGTGTATAGGGATTCTACCAAGACCTGCAAGTGGTGCACCTGCCGATCAGAGGACAAGGCTCTGAAAAACAAAACAGTGCCCGATAAGCGGCAATAGGCTCGCCACCTATTACGTGGGACCGACTATTTATTTAGCGAAATGTGGGCCTTAATACGCATCTGCCTACTCCTTCGGGGAAACTGGCGTGAATGTATGAAAAGATAAAGAGGTTTTATGAAAGATTTTTTTATACACATACATAATTTCCGTAGGGGTAGGCAGAGATGACATCCTTCCACTTGCTACGATCTTGGCACACACTTTAAGCTTCATTTACACTCATTAACCTTCTTATACAAACAATCTTTCCAAATTCAAGCATTTAATTCGAGCACTATTTTCAGGCTCTTTGTGAATGTTGACATACGTCAATGTATGAATATGAATGAGTGTGACCTGTCGATACCGACAGGTCACACTCATTCATATTTGAGACTGGAGCGGTTGAGAGAAATTTGAAAGATATTGCCATAATTGTTATAATTTATCTTTCTTTTTATTCGTTTCCTGTTTCATTGTATTAGTTTTGCTTGTGTTTTTCTTTTTCTTTTTTGAATTTTTATTGTTTCCTATTTTAATATAATATTCCGTATTTTAATTTAAAATGTTTAACTTTAACTTTATTTTATCTTGTATTGTTTACTTTGATTATTTCAAAATTATGATTAAAGGATGATGTATGCATATGTTCTCACGGTTCTGAAGGAGCACAAATCATCCGAGAACTTTATATAATATTGCATGTACTGTGTATCCTTTGTTGGAGTTCCTTAATAAATAAATACACGCCCGTCGGTTTAGGATACTTTTGAACTGCCCTTATTCCAAAATTTTCTGGATTTAGTCATGGAAGGTCTTACGTGGTCTTCCCCTCCGAACATTTCCATTCACTTGTCCATCATAAATCACTTTCGTTTGTCTACTTTCACTCATCCTCTCAACATGGCCAAGCCATCTAAGCATACCTTTCTCAATTCTTGCCACTATAATATTTTCTTTTATACCAGCTTCGGCCTTTATCACTTTGTTCCTAATCCCATCACTCAATTTAGCACCTAGAACACTTCTGGGTGCTCTCATCTCTACTGCATTAATCTTACTTTCATATTTCTTCTGCCATACCCAGCATTAGCTTCCATACGTTAGTGTAGGTACCAACACACCTCTATGAACTGCCAGAAGTGCCTTTTCGGACCCTTTCTGACTGCATACGGCATGAAGTACCCCATTCAACATGTTTCCAGCAATCACTCTTCTATCGATATCGCTTTCACACTTTCCATCTCTCGTAAATTTTGCTCCCACATAGACAAACTCATTTACATGTTCTACTTTCGCACTTCCGATTAAAATTTCACAATTTGTCACTTCGTCTTCACTCTTTTTAAAAACAATAACTTTTGTCTCACTAACGTTTACTTACATTCCTTTCGCTATTAAAGAATTCTGAACTATCGTCACCATTTCCTGCAGCTCCTCAGCCGATGACAAAAGCAAACAATCAGTCTTCGATTATTATCGTAAAAAGTCCGTACATAATTTATAATAGGTAATAATTACTCTTACGCCTGTGATCAATTTAGTAAGAAAATTAGATTGTTCATTTCGAAAAATTCCGTTTTAGTAAGCACGCCCTAGAATGAATATTAGGCAAATATTGAGAATACTTAGACTTGTAATTACTGAGATTTCGTGATGAGTGGGAGATTTATCCGTTTAATATAAATTTAATAGATAACTAACCCTCCGGTGTCAGTCGGGCGTGACAGACGTTGGATCTTAAAAATTCCACATTAGAACACAATTCTGGACTGGGTGAAAGAGCTATCAGAATTTTTTGAGAATTATGTCAACAAATATAAGGTATTAAAAATGCTCGCTTATTTACGCTTATAAATTTTAGGATTAGTTGGATTTATACACAAAGAAAGTTACATCGATTGAATTGTAATTGTCTAGGTATCATATTTATTATTTTTCAGCTTATGACATTTTTGCACTTAAGTTGCCAGCCCTAGCTCGACTGCAAAGCGTATGTATAAAAAATTTCAACATTAGATTTAAGTCTGTACTTCACTAAAAGTTATCAGAACAGTAATAAATAAAAGCGCCAACTAAAAACGCTATACAATCAATATGCAGATCCATAAAAAAATGTTTAAAAGCATCTTTCGCTACCCAGAGAAGAGGCGCTCGGGTGTGGTTACCCACAAAGAGTAGTCAAGCGTTAGCCGCTTGTTAACATAAAGCGGGCTCATGGTTACTTATTATCCTAGCATCCCTCTAGCATTTGGATACGCCTCCCCTAAAAACAAAAAGAGGAGAAACTCAGATGGGTTCAGGCGAAGCACCTCCACCTGTTGAGTCGATCTCCACGAAGAGACTATTTTAGTTTTGTTTCTGTCCTACACCTGCAACCATACAAATATTAGCAGCAGATATATCGTTCCTCGCTCATTCTTTCGCTACGCTGCCTGTGAATGAAATTCTTCCCAAAAGTATGCCATGATCTCCAAGGCGTTGTTGCTGTCAACTATTTTCTGCATGACAGTTGGCAGAAAGATCATCAACTGAGCCCATAATACCGTCCAACCAGTGACCACTGGACACTGCACAGTAACTTCTGCCCAGTATTCCTCAATGGTAGCGGTCCCTTTTTGTTGACAGCAGACAGGTACCAGTCCCCGATACCCACCTCAGTTGGACCCATCTCTCGATGATGAGAGCAATTCCCTCATCGGCATCGTCAACTCAATTCACCAAAAGCATCAGTCTGGGCATATTCTCAGTAGTATTATATAAAATAATTTATTATGCTGACAAACAAAGTGGTCGAACATTATTAACAGAGAATAACGTTTGCTTTTAATAAATAAGTTTCTTACTATTTATATGAACTCTTTCATAATATACAAATCGTTATTACAATACCAGTCCACTCTGCATAATAGCGCACTGACATCTCATTATCCGGATTGTGGCAAGAACCGAAGCCGGCTTAACCACTCCATTATTCATCGTGGTCTCACTCAATAACAATTTGTCCATAATTTTCCACAATATCTCATTAAAAGAAATAAGGCCATCACCGGCGCGTTGGCGGTTTCAATAGTTCATATTGTTTCTATACTTCGCATTGGCATTGCGGGCATAAAACGTGTTGAAAAATTCATTATGTACTTACTTGGGTTTTATTATACTGACGGTTTACGAGCGTTTTCAAAGCGGAGCGGATGCGTAGCGAAGACGTTGCGGCCCCGCAGCGATCACATTGGGGCCGCGCAGCGAACACGTTGTGGCCGCGCAGCTAACACGTTGCGGCCGCGCAGCGAACACGTTGCGGTCGCGCATCGAGCTCGCCGCGTGGACGCCATTTTTTTCGGTCTTGTACAAACGCTCCTTAGCCCGGCCCCGCCTTACTTGAGTCCGTAACGGGACATAAATGTGAGAGAACGTACTCGTATAAATCATTATGGCATTCTCCCAAAATCGACGATGTATTCGTTTATGTTTCTTGCGTCTTCCAAGTAGTAATGCTAACAGCAGTGTTTCCTCGTCGGAATATGTCACTGAGTATATCGTACGCCACGCACAGGTACGATATACTCAGTGACATATTCCGACGCGCGTGTGTTCACGCGCAGCCGCAACGTATTTGCTACGCCTCCGCTCCGTTTGAAAACGCTACGAGCGTTTTTCCGTCATTGTGACGAAATGAATAAATAATAATAACTGAGATTATTCTATACCGATATATTCTGTTCTTCATATAGCTCTACTCAAGACGATTTTAATTAACAAAATGGCATGTTCATCATACTGATTACTTTACTACTAGGAAATAAAGTAAATATTTCGAAACAATTTAATTTCTTAAATCATTTTTGTAAAATAATTTGTATTTACCAAACATTTCCGATTGAAAACATACAGCAAAAGCAATAAGAATAGGCTCAAACGAATACTTTGTTAAAAGCATCAACAAAGAAAACGGAATATTAAGTGGCAAATAACTCTGAGCGAAGAGCCATTAGAAGGAAACTGTATAATCGAGAGGCGCACAAGTTCTGCAGAACGGGAGTGTTTCGGAAATCGCCAATCGTTCGCTATTAGAAGTGGATCGTTGAGGCGGGCGCGTGGATACTGTTGTATATGCTGAAAATGGGCGTTATTCTGCTATTCTTTTGATTTCACATTAAAAATATCTATTACTTTTGTCACATATAGTTCATTTCTCAAAAGAGTCGATGCCGATTTGGAAACCGTTGCATATGTGAAAGTAACTATTACATGTTTGCTATCTATAACTTTAATCAACTAATTCTTTACAATATAAACAACTTTTTTAATTAAAAATGTATTTATAACAAATGGTTCAAACGAATGTTGATGACTGCACATTTGTGTCAAACAAACTTCGAGATTTATAAAATAAAATATTGTATCTATGCCCAAATTATAGTCGGGTTTATAGTAAAGTAATATTAGAAACCCCTAAAATATAGATGTCAAGAATTTTGCTGGCGTATATGGAATGATATTATGTACATTATTACACTAAATCGGAGTTCTTAACATATACAGTGTTATTACAAAAAATACCTTAAACACTCCTTAGAAATGCGTTTATCTAAACCGTGTCTAAAAATTTAAATGATGTTTATGGTATGTTTAACTTTCTCTATTACAAAACACTGTTTAGCAAACGTTTAGTTAAAACCGCTTCTAAGCGATACGATTCAACGGGCTTTCATTCATTCTATCACACTCTGTCTTAAGCAAATCATGTTCGATTTAACGGAGTTCATTATCATATATTATAAATACTCCACATATTCAAAAAAAACTTAAATTTTAGTGAAATAATCTTATTTTGTATTTAAACAACTTTTAAGTCTACAAACGGACATGTCAGAAATATAAAATATTTACTTCTAAACAATAAGCGTAATGGAGCATAAAACGGAACGTCACAGTTGTCAGCTGTCTTCCTTCAATTCAATTCAATTCAATGTTTATTGCACTCCATAATGTTTTACATAAGGTCTTACATCTACACAAGTTACAATTATGGACCCTGTTGGGCACGGCAAACTTAGGAGAGAGGAAGCATACTAGGTCCTTTTTTACAATTTTACATAAAAATTAAATAGTTCACAACATCAATGTCAAAAATATACATAAATAAAAATCTGTAAATTTATTGAATATATTGAAAAACAATAGGAACAATTTATTATTATGGAATATGGAGGTTAACACACGTTACAATTTATATGCAATTCATATTAAATAGTGCCTACCTCGAGGGTCACTCGGATTAATTCGTGTGCATTTTATTTAAGTGTCACGACATACAATTTAAATCTTCAATATCGATAAGGCTTAAATCCATGTTTAAAGATGTTTATTTGGACCAAAGAGCAGCAGCGATACACAAAAATGTCAACGGTTTCAACGCGTTTAAATTTAACTATGTGTAAGAAGTGTTCAACATCTGTTTATCTTATTTGTAATAACACTGATAGAGTTTAAGCGCTTTGTACAATAGTAGATTCGGATCGCTAAATGTTTTGCAAGCACACACTTGATGTGAAGTCGTTTCGAGATCGACAGCCCTCACCTTTTCCAACACTGTATTCGATCGGGCACAACTCAAACAAAACCACTGTATAACTAAGGCGTTGGCTTGGCTTTACACGTAGCATGTACTACGTTTGTTTCCATCTCAGTAATTTTAAATACTATCCAAATCTATATTACATATTTGAAACTAGTCAACCCGACAGACGTCTTGTCAACTCCTATCTAAATTTCAAATAGGTTTGAATAAGTTTGACAAAATTACGGAGGAGCGATCTTTAATTTGCTTCGCTTTATAAGTTTCTCACCATTCTCCTTTTCTTTCATCTCATAACTGTTCTAAGACAATATACAAACATAATGTACACAAGACGTTATTTAATTTCTGGTGTAAGATTTTTCTTTGCAATATTTCAAATAATATTTAAGCCATCAATTATGATTTCGCAGTGCCCCCACGGGACCCATGATGCGATTTTATGTCTGGTTTCATGATCGTAGTGTACCCACAGGACGCAATAAATAATAATATATCTATCAAAACAAATGAGAATTTGGAACATTTTTGTTACAATCGTGAGTTAGTTTTAAATATATACAGTGTCTTACAATATAGAAAGTTTTGAATTAATCGGATTTCAAACAAACACCGGAATTCTTTGTAATTTTCCGCTTCCGAATTTTACGAACATTGTTACCTACTTAAAATCAATCAAGTAACAATGTTCGTAAAAGATAAATCATTTATAAGTCCAGGCATTCTGTAGTGATACGCCTAGCAACCTTACGAAATGATTATCTAGAAAGTAGTTTTAGTACTAGTAGTGATCGATCGCTAGAACTTTGTAACGAGACGAGATGCTATTTTCAGAGCACCCTTAGCATAACAAACTACACCAACGATCAAAACTTTCTGAATTCTCATTCAAAAATTATGGTGTCAACGTCTTTTAATAAATACATTTTCCTTAACTATATGAGTAATGCTATTTTATATACATACATACATAATGTCACGTATCTTTCCGGTAGGGGTAGGTAGAGATCACATCCTTCCACTTGCTAGGATCTTGGCACACACTTTTAGCTTCATTCACACTCATTAACCTCCTCATAGAAGCCCGTCGGTTTAGGGTACTTTTGACCTGCCCTTTCTCAAAAAAATTCTGAATTTTGTCATGGAAGGTCTTACGTGGTCTTCCCCTCCCAACACTTCCAATCACTTGTCCATCATAAATCACTTTCGTTAGTCTACTTTAATTCATCCTCTCAACATGACCAAACCATCTAAGCATACCTTTCTCAATTCTTGTCACTTTATCTTCTTTTAGAACCTCGGAACTAATAAAAATATAGCTTTTCTATTGTAACTCAACGCCACTTTATTTTCAATTTAACGTAGACCAGGGAAGTACATTACCTGGGTGACGGTTAACTTTTGATATATGGTCTTACTTACCACATTACATGATAAACTTACTCTCCAAAATATTAATAGATAAAAAACAATATCTTCTCCAAGGTACCTTATCTCAATTCTTGTCACTTTATCTTCTTTTAGAACCTCGGAATTAATAAAAATCATTGCTTTTCTATTGTAACTCAACGCCACTTTATTTTCAATTTAACGTAGACCAGGGAAGTACATTACCTGGGTGACGGTTAACTTTTGATATATGGTCTTACTTACCACATTACATGATAAACTTACTCTCCAAAATATTAATAGATAAAAAACAATATCTTCTCCAAGGTACCTTATCTCAATTCTTGTCACTTTATCTTCTTTTAGAACCTCGGAATTAATAAAAATCATTGCTTTTCTATTGTAACTCAACGCCACTTTATTTTCAATTTAAAGTAGACCAGCGAAGTACATTACCTGGGTGATGGTTAACTTTTGATATATGGTCTTACTTACTACATTACATGATAAACTTACTCTCCAAAATATTAATAGATAAAAAACAATATCTTCTCCAAGGTACCTCCTACGCCCGTAATCTGTCGCGAACACATTTTGCGTGGGCCTGTCGCCTGTCCCACAGCTCAATACCTACATCACTTAGTATTCATGTGCGAGCCCGGCCCGACGCGTAAAACGACTTCCATTTATTTTTCAAAAGAAAAGCTTATTTGGATGTCCAATGCGATTTTTAGTAAGCAAGTGATGGATTAAAAATATATTTGTAACAATTCCCGCGCTACTATAATTTTTAGTTTAAATTTACAAAGTAAATAACTAAATCACAGGAGACATCAAAAATTAAACAATATAAAAATATATTCTCAATATATATGTTTTGCTACTTGGTTTTCTTTTCACTTCAATTTGTATTTTACTTATTCATACTTACAAGTAACTATGTTAAGCAGTCGACGTCATATAGCTGAGATTAACCTGACGATGAGATAACCAGCTATATCTGTCGCTGCGTTTTCACCGTAAATCAATTGATTGATGAATCTTATTACATAGAAAGTTAGGAAGAAAGAAAGAAGAAAGAAAGAAAGAAAATAAATTTATTCACTACAAATAAACATTACTATAGTGCACAGAAAAAAAAACGATTAAATTTACCCATGTAGAAAACAAAATTAAAACATGTACTGAAAAGGTGGCTGTGTGGACACATTGGGACACCACATGATGTCACGACGCTGATCTTCCGTGGACACCTAGGCATGAAGTGTTACTACGCGCAGCATTTGTGAAATGCATCTATTTAAATAATTAAAAACAAATTATAAATAAAGTTAGGGCGTTTGACAATATACATTTTTTTTAAATAATATTAACACAGTTCCAGAGGTTTATGCCACGCAGAGTTAGAACCTAAAGTTAACTTGCTTGCTTGAAGTTGCTGTGTTTTTTGCTTTATCCTTTTTACTTTAAATTATGCAACAGTTAAGTCTTCTTTTATATTCACAAAATCGTACATTAATATTCATACAATACTTTTTTCATATTTTCTCTACTAAAAGTCGTCGCACAAATGTATTTATTGTTCCACTACTAAAAATACATTTTTCGAGAGTGGTCCGGCTTTCTCCAGCCAACATTATTATTCAAGTACATTATAATAACCATATCAGTGTAGTGTGTTTGGGGCCCTTCATGTGATAAAGTACGGTGCTCTTGCTATTAGCATTTGTTAACTTTATGTTATTTTTTTTTGTTTACGAAATCAAAGTAGATTTCATGCCTTTTTATGATAAATTTATTATTTATTATATTATTTATGTATTTGCATAAATACAGTACACTCTAATTTATTATGATGTACTTGACACATAGGAATCACGATTATAATAACTGTCAAAATTTTAAGGCTGCGGTGTACGTCTTTTGGGAGCAGTACCTTTTTTTGATTTACGTCGGTAACAAAATGCATTTACGCACTGTCTCCCGGCCGAAGGCAATAACTACCGATTTCCCGCCCAGGGTGTCGTTGAAGGCGACTAGGGAATGGAATCTCGTCTATTGTTGATGTTCTAACAGTAAATTTTCTGCAATTATACAAATCCCTCTTAAATAGTTGAAACGATTATTTCCATCCCAAAATGTATAAGAAACAAAGAAAGAAAATATCTTTTCAGTACAAGTTTAAACAACAAGGAAAATAATAATATCAAATATGTACAACATATATAACCTTTCAGATGACATTATATATTTGAAATTATTATAAGTAATAAAGACAAAAAAATTGTGACGTAAGGAAAACTACTCAGCCGACTCAACGACCGAACTTCTCGTTATAAGTTAAGTAAGAACTACGAAGCAAAGATAAAGGCACTTCTATTTGGAGTTTGATTCGTTGGATGATTTTTGTGAAACCTTCTGTGTTGTTTCTGGCGAACATAAAAGTTCCCGATAAGCGGCAATAGGCTCGCCACCTATTACGTGGGACCGACAATAAAATTGGCAAAATGTGGGCGTATAATATGCCTCTGCCTACCCCTTTGGGGGAACAGGCGTGATATTATGTACGTAAGTATGTATGTTCTGTGTAGTCAATGTAGTATCTAATTAAAATTTCAGAATCATAATATAACTATGCAAACCTTAAAAAGTGGGAGCAGTCTATCAAGAAAGAAACAGAAATCTTATATGTTGCAATATGTTAGGTAACACGTAGGTATTAAACACAAGTTCTTATTTATTTATTTAACAATTTATGAACATAAGGAACATACACAAAGACAGAAGTTATGAAAGACATGTGCAACGGCATTGCTTATCGCTAAAAGGAATTTCTTCCAGCAGACCGAATAACGAAAAAAAACATCTTAGGTATCGTGTTACTTAGTAATTAATATAATTTGTAAGAGATAAATGCAATATTTTTACAACATTACGGCACGTCACCGACGAAAAATTCTTGGCCCATAGGTAACGGTGATATTTTTAATGAATTAGCAACTAGCAGATCTACTTACATTACGAAACCAGTTATTTCATTTTCTAAGGAATATTTTACCTGTAAGGAATATTTCATTAATATTACATTCTTGTTGTGCTCAATCCTTATTCTTAGGCGGAGGCGAAGGCGCCCGGGCCTCCTGGCAACACCTATAGCCAGAACTAATTTATTGCGGCTAACACCTTTAACGCGTATCACTATATTATTGAATAAGGTCCATGAAATTGTTGATTTGTTAACATGTTCTTTGAGTGAATTCGTAATAGTGACACTAAAACTTCTGTGTAATTTTTAATTTTAGATACAGTATCGCATTGGGTACTTACCTGTAATGATAGTTGTATAAATATAGATGCATCTATATAATAAATAAAAAAATATTATTGTTTACGAAAAGTAACAATAAATTACGATTCACCGCGAAATGTTAAGCCAAACCAAACAAAATTACAATAATATCGAAGTCCACTCCGACCGAAACAATACAAAAACGAAAGCTCTAGTGATATTTAAGGCCATAAAGTAAAATGAATAATGGCGTTAATTAATACATTTCATGAAGAATTTAAGGTTGCGTGCAATGTGGATGTGTGTAGGTATCGAGTCACACTAACTCCTAATAAAGTCGAAATGAAATAATAGGTCGGTTAGAGGTTTCCCGAGTTTCCGTGTAAGCCCCTCGCGACACGGCAAGAAGTCAGGCTGGCTTTAGACCGAATAACTTCAGCATTCTGAACGAATAAAGTTTCACGTTAATAGAATTAGCTCAATTTATAGAAGACAGGGAACATGGACTATTTTAAAAATAGTCATTCCACATATAAGTTTTCGTTTCGGCCAGTGTAGTAAGTATTTGCGTTGTTATAATTCTTCAGCAATTTTGATGTGATTGTTTAATTTAGGAATAGATAAAATAATAACAAAGAACAAGAGCTAGTTAACCAGTTATAATAAATTATATATTTTATTAGAAATAAGATAAATCGAAATAATAATATATCTACTAAGGGATCTACAAAAGAGTAAATTTTTCGTATGACAAGTACATTTCAACAGAGGTGACTAGGGATACCTAGGGAAACCTACTGAATAGGGATTATGAAAAACAAACTGTCTGAGCAGGAGAGAGGCAACAATAAAAAGAAATATTTGTATATACATACATACATTCACGCCTGTTTCCCCGAAGGGGTAGGCAGAGGCGTAGGTACTTTACGACCACACTTCGACAATTATAAAATTGGTACCCACGTAATAGGTGGCGAGCATATTGCCGTTTACCGGGAACTGTTATGTTCGCCAGAGACTTGTTCGTTGATCAGCATCACTGGCAAGTGAGGTTGGCTGGGGCACCTTAGGTCTTAGTAGGATCCCTATACAATTTTTTAAAACCCTATTATATTGTAAAATCAACATACAGCTAGATAAAAACTAGGTAAAATCAACATATAACTTGAACATCACTATACAAAGTTATACTTTTCATCCGAATTCTAACTTTCGTTATTTTCGTAACAGCTCAAGAAATGTAGATGTGATTTAAGTGGTCCATTAGTTCTAGCAAAATAAAATATGAATTTCCGATTTCTGTAAGTGAGAAAGCAATGTTACTATATTATTCGCCAATTTTATAAACGAATGAATTTATCAATAAAATTCTCCTGCCCTGCTTTCAGTTTACCTGGGATCAACGCAGCACCTTAACCTTTCAATAAAGTTAGTTATTTGTGATCGACTTATTCACTCTTAGTCGATATTCGCCCGTATCATTGCTTATTATTATTATTATTTACCCTCAATACTCTCTCTGCGAGCTTATTTATTTACATTTAACTGTTACGTTATTTGCGGATGAAAGTTTGGTAAAATTAGCCCTAAGTACACAAACTAAGTCCCAAATAGTCCCAATAGACCGAACGCTGTATTAAATCCTGGCCGGGAAACTTGGAGAGGAACCGCCTAGGGGCTATAATAATTTATCTCATCAAATTCTTATTATTGTTTGCTAAGGTTAATTAAATAAGTTGGGGTAGTTATGTCGCAAGAATGTGTCGTTTGAAGTATGGTGATTATATTTTTAAGTTTACTGGAAGCAAATGGCTCCCATAGCAAATCATAGGCTTGTTAGGTTACCTTGCGCAATCACCCCAAAGTTAGTCACAATAAATGAATATTTTGTCAATAACACCAATTATATTAGTTCCAAGATATCAATAAGAACTTGTGTTACGGATATTAACTAACGGATAAACATACATACATACTTTCTTTTTTGTAAATACATACTTAAAATACATAGGCAAACACCCAGACCAGAACAAATATTCATATATGAACATGCGGCCCACAAAGATTTGTCCTGCGTGGTCCGCGGTCGTCAAAATAAGTTACATTGTATAGCTATATAAACAAAAAGTTTCCTATATATTCACAATTTGTCATGTCAATTTGTAAAATGCTGCATTATTTCAATCTTACTTCGACATAATAATTTTGTAGATAATAAAATTTATGTTTTCTTTTTAGTGACACTTTTATGACGGTTATTGGGAAATAGTTAGTGATTTGTAACCACATCACCTGTCGCCTTAAGACACGCAACAATTCACTCCAACACGCTATCACGTCACCAGCCCTCTCTTTATTAATAAAGTTAGGCGCAAAGTTTAATTGGACTAGATTAGTTAAGCCGTTCTTTCGAAGAATTGATTGGAATTGTTTCCTTTATATATTTTCATTCCTCTTTATGGCCCTGATTCAGAATAGTTATAATACCGCGTATGTTAGTAGATAAACACTCGCAAACTAGAGTTTAAGCGTGTTCGAAGCCTATTTGCCTGTTTCATATAATCACCATCATCATCTTAGCCCATTAACGTCCTACTACAGAGCACGAGCCACCTATCACGAATTCAGGTCGTACAACACCACCCAGTGCGAATTAGCGAATTATATTAAATTAGCAGCGCCCCGCGGTATACCGGGATAAAAAGTATCTAATGTGTTATTCCAGGACTACAGGTACAAACATGCCAAGTTTCATCACAATCCCTCCAGTAGCCTGCGCGAAGAAGTGAAAAACATCACACTCACAAACTTTCGCATATATAATATTAGTAGGAGATTTATTTCGTACGATTTCGTAAGAATGATATCTACATACAAACACACAATCACGCCTGTTTCCCCGAAGGGGTAGGCAAAGGCATAATATACGCCCACACTTCGCCAGTTGTGTTGTTGGTTTCACGTAATAGGCTGTAATAATTGTATAGGTAAGTTTATTCGTGGACCTTCACATGGAGTGCACTTTAGTAAGCTCAAAATAAATCGAGGACCTGACCCTGTATTAGCGTAAAAACAACATTTAAATTAGACCAATCAATTTATTATTCTCGAGTGAAATAGCCGCTAGTCATGCATGTCGTGTAAAAAAATCCGCTCCATTCAAGGCGTAAGTGTGTCAGGAAATACTATGTTGCGACTTATGATCATAGCATAATGGATCAAACTGTAACATTCTGCGCTTTCTTCTATACGTATAGTATAGACCAAACGCCTAAGTATGTACAACCGCAATAGATATTCTGCCGCTAAACAAGAGCTGTAAAGGACTTAATTTTTTTATGCATTCTTTACTATAGTGGTGTTCCTGAATTCCTTTATTTCGAAACGACCAAACTAGTTAAAAATACATACAAATATTTGGCCTTCTATTGATTGAGCGTTTAATTTACAAGTACAGATTTCAAACCGGTGGGCCTACATGTGACACAAGCGGCTTAAGACCAACCAAAAAATGGTTAATAAAATATAGTATCGACTAGTGCATTGTATGAATACAAATTCAAGTGCGATAAAACAGCAATAATTTGAATAATACAGCAATGCATTTAAGAGATAGGATATTACATCACTGTTATTACGCATAAATTGGAAATGAACTGTAAATGTTACTCGCCAAAACGAAAGCATTGATTTTGTGTGCTCAATATAACGCCTACATTCTTTCTCCCGCAACATATCACGTTCATACAAATCTGTCAGGCACCATTCCGTTGTATTGTCATTAAGTCGTTGCTATTGTTATGAATGAGCCTTGACGGAGACAGGCAGAGGGGTTTTCTGACTTAAACGAGATTTACTGATATAAAAGTGAATTCCAAATAAATTGAATTATGTCATATAATTTCGTAAGTAGGTACTTTTAGCTATTGACTTTCTTATTTTGTGTATTTATCAAGCAGTATGTTATGAACACAAAAAGGATGGCTTGTATTCAACAGTCGATCCTTGGGCTGATAATTATTTATAAAACAATTACTTTCTAATTTCCTGGTATAGTATGTATCTATTTATATCTGATGTAGCAAAAAAAATCAAATTTTAACAATTAAATGCTATTTCATCCAATTGTAAAACATCCTTACATATTTTATATAGATGTCAAATTGGAAAGCTGTTCAGTGGCTTACTAAGCGTCAGCAATTACAACAAGAGAATATATGACTCCCAGATGGTAGCCCTTTGTGGTGGGTTAATGGTCGTTTGTTCCGAATCATTCGACGCACTACAACACTTTAAACGTAATTCTTAAAAGGACTACTAATTCCTAATTATATTAGTAGTAACAGCTTTTTGTTAACTTATTGTCCTCTTTGCTTACCAAATAATCTCCTAACTAATACTTAGTAATGAAAGAAAATGAAAATTACAGCTATTGGACAGTATAGAAGAATCAATGAGTCAATTCTCAGCACATTTACCATAAGTAGGTAAAATAATACGTAACTTTACAACGTTTAACTACGAAACAACTTCTAATAACAATTGCAGATAGAATGAGAGTTATGTTTAGATGTTTCTGAAATAAGGGACTAGATATAGGTGAAGACCTAAATATAAAAGCAAAAGGCTAAAAATGTGTCGGTGTAGCGTCCGGTAAATATTCATGAAGTTACACTGACACTCATTTGCAATCTCGGTCGTGTCAAGTTTTGTACGTAAAAGCATTTATTTTAGCTGAATTCTGGTTATTTCAGCAATAAGTAAAGAAAGTTATTTACTTATTTATAAAATAATTTCTTACTGCCTCACACGCTTGTAAACATATATTTATTATCAATCTTAAATCAAAAATTATCAATCGTCAAACTCCAATCAGTTCGACTGCCTGATTCAACAACTGTACATTTTAAGGGCTTACAAGTCGCAAAATTTGTTCTTTTCCATCCAAACAAAATTTCCAAAGCATTTGAGACCGCGCCCCAGGCTTCTGCTCGATATTAGCAATAAACGGGGCACACGGATTTCTTTGAGGTCTTAATAACATGAACATTATATACTTATAAATATAAACATAAATTGATAAATATTAATTCTTATTTTTTCATATTACAAATTTTGCCAATTTGGTGTATAAATAGGCCCGTGTACAATTTCGAGACATTAAGGGCTGGGATTATGAACTTGAACTGTTTAAAGAACAGCACGGGTAAAGAAGATTTGTTAAGATAAAAATGGGTCCCCAGTTGGAAAAATAATTGGAAAGGTGAGTAAAAGTAACTCCTCAGTCACATACAACTGCGACAATTTTACTGCTAGTCGTAAAATTGAATGGACGAAATAAAAAAAGGTTCTCAAAGTTTTACAATATCAGCTGGAGGTATGAAAGTGCCCTTGAAATTGGGGCTTATCGGAGAAATATTTTCGATAGTTTTAGTTCAAGATTTATTTTTCGAAATGATGAAGATGAGAAGTAAAGAGGGAAATGATTTTCTTCATAGAAAGGCGAAATTTCTTTATCTGTGTTTTTTATCTGTGTGAACGCATGAACAATTTGTCCTTTATGGGAAGCAGAAGGCTGTCAAGTATAAAAAAGGGACCCATTTTTAACTCTTAAAAGAAGGAATCATTTATACCCGAAGGATCTTCACAATATTTTTGTGATTCAATATGTATAAAATAATAATTTATAATTTCATCCTAATAATCAATAATATTACGAAACCTTATAAGTAAAGTTTTCCTATAGGTTATTCTTCTTATATTGTTTTAAATATCCAAACTACCACAACGCTTTCCTGCAAACTAAAAATAG
This sequence comes from Musotima nitidalis, assembly GCA_949126915.1. Classification (NCBI taxonomy): domain Eukaryota; kingdom Metazoa; phylum Arthropoda; class Insecta; order Lepidoptera; family Crambidae; genus Musotima; species Musotima nitidalis. The sequence continues at coordinate 4,960,220 of OX421419.1, forward strand.
TCTTTTGAATTCAAATGTTGGATTTTACAGACAAGTGCTTCAACACCTGCACTCTTTTAAATCTTGGCTCTCTGAACCTCTGTTTATACAACAAACATTGCAATTTACAAACAGGCAGGCGCAGCTTCGCAGTCTTAATATTGTCTTCAAACAAGGCAAACGAAAAATGTACGAGACGTTAGTGAATACGACTACTGCTATATAATATATCCCTCATTATTAGGTAAATAAATCTCATCTAGTTGTAATGTGAGCAAAGGGCAAGCCATATTTCACCATTTAATAAGTTTCATTTAGAGATTTCTGTGCTAAAAGTAAACTTAGCAACAACTAATAATATACTGCACCCAAGTACTGACTACACAGTGAAAACTGTCACTTTGATCATGAAACTAAGACACTTTGTACTAGTGCAAAAACAGGCGCGGACTTATGTTTTTGTGTCTCTTTTTATTAAATACGCCATCGAAGCACCATATAATACAAACATACAAAAAGCATGATTAGTATAGGACGCTATTTATATCAACTAAGGGGATGTATATTGAACAGTTGTCAAAACTTAGCCTAATCACAATCTATGCAATGTTTCTTGAAAGACGACATCCCTTAATAGGAAAGTTTACAGAGGTTAGTCTTAGGATAAGTTATGTCTTATCAGTCTCATTTGTTTATACTAACGCGCTTCAGAGCCGCTTCAGTACATTCCCATCTTTCAAAGTAGACTTCCACCTAAGTAATATGTCATATAATTCTCATTAGTATTAATGGACCCATCCTCTACCAGGCATTCATATGATACATATATGAGTTGAAAGATAGAAATAAAAATAGGTAATATAATATATTCCATAAATATATTCAAACAAAATCTAGGGCAGAAAGCTCTATTTGCGAGTCCGTAGTTCACAAATAAATGATTTCTTATAAGAATTCATTAGAGCACATGTATTATGTGTGGAAGAACTGAGTTATTGTAAATCATTGATTAGCTATTATTTATTTGACTGTCACTACATTGAATTGAATTCATATTTTCATTTATTTTTAGAAAGATTATATTTTCGATGATATGCGTTGAATTGTTCGATTTATAGTTTTTTAAATAACCAATTTAATCTAAGAGGTGGCGCACAACGGCCTGAAGACAGTAAACAAAATAATTTCAAGTTACTGATTATTAGTGGCTTGAAAGATTGAAAAACAAAACTGTCTAATTTTTGCTTGCAATATTATTTCTAAATAAGTAACATATATACATACAATCACGCCAATTTCCCTGAAGGGGTGGGCAGAGGCATATTATACGCCCATATTTCGCCAGTTATATTGTAGGTCCCACGTAATAGGTGGCGAGCCTATTGCCGCTTACCAGGAACTTTATGTTCACCAGAGCCTCGTCCGTTGATCAGCAGGTGCACCACTTGCAGGTGAAGTTGGACTTATAGGGTGTTGCTAGAATCTCAAAACACCATCTAAATAAGTAAGTCTGTACTTTTTTTTTGTCCAACTGTTTATTCCACGCAAGGTTGTCTGAAGGTGATTGTATTCAGCAAAGACCTAACCTTGTATACCTTACTTACCTATTAAGTTCCTTTGCACAACAACAAAGTTTTATTATTTCTTGCGCTCATACAGGCTTAACTGGCGGAGGATAGTCACCTATTTGAGGGGCATAACGTCGAAAAACACGTTGTCCAGCCATTTCTATTATGAAAACAAATGGTGCCGAAAAGGTAATCTCAGGGTCACGCTTAATTAATGTAATTCGTATCGTTTGTTTTTTTTTCAGATCTTAGACGATGAAGGTTGACTTGCCCATTTCAGAGTAGCCTTTCTGAATTTATTATTTTTAGCTAAAATGGTGAGGTCATACTAACATCGATCACCAACCCGCCTGTTCAGCGTGGTGATTATGGGAACCCCCCCCCCCTCCAATAGAAATATGCAAGGCTAGTTTAGCAGTGGGCTTTATGAAGCTGATATGATGGTTCTAACAAATGAGATAGAAAGCTAAGATTAATAATTAACGGGAGAAACAGAAGTAGCTCTTGTTGATAAAATATATACAACCAATTATTTAATAAAACTTCGCTATGAGTAAAGGTTCCGTCCGCTATTTCGAATGGCATTATATCAAATCTCATGCATGACATAGGGTTAAAAACATTTAATTTTATTATCATAAAAATAAAAAGTTCACTTATAATGGGATACATATGAACTATAATGCGGTAATAATAATACCTACAGGCGTATTCACAACCCCTCACTTATTAATAGTATGGCATTGCTTTACTTTAAAAAATATTTATATTTGTACATTCCTTTAAGTCATTTGGTAGGTTATTGTAAAGTTGTTACCTCAAATAACAGTGTTTTTTTCCATAACTTTCTAGGCATAAAATAATCTAGTTTAAATTTATTCCTCAAATTGTGTTTATTACTTCTTAGATTTAATTTAATTTTAGATTGTATCGTATATGTTTATATTGCTTTAATTAATTTAAATTATTTAATTAGATAACAAGATTTAAATTTATTTCAGTTAACTCTACATCGAACGCATGTGAGATCGACCGATAATGTTAAAAGTCTAATTTTTATTAGATTATAGATCCTAATATCGTACACGTTGCGCGCACAATCGTTAAAGGATATATTTTTTTCGAAAATTTGGTATTTCTCTTCGTAATAAGATACTGAAGTAGTTACCGAATGTCTTCTAAACACAGGTTGTAAACATTCTATAGAGGATTAATTATTCTAGATAGTACAATCATTAACAAAAATACAAACTTTACTAGAGTAATATAATAAATGTTTGATGCATAAATAAAATATTACATACTATGAGGTAGGTCATGAAATTACTTTAAGGGCTCCTGCATAATTTGTTAATGCATGTTTGTATGTGATAATACGTCTGTGTTTACCGCCCGCATAAATCCTTAATGCAGGGTCTAGAATAATAATACCTCTATAAAATGTTTACAACCTGTGTTCAGAACACTTTGAAACCCTAACATAATAAGGTGTAAAATATTTATCGCCAAGAACATCGTTTTATTATATATATTTTTTTAATAGACTTTAATTAGGTTTTTTAAAAATCGTAGACATATTTTTAATAATTTCACTAACTGAAGAGTCCAATAAGAGGACGTTACTAAAAGTAGATTTATTTTATGATATTTAGATGATAAGGGGGCATCCATTAATTACGTGAGTCTAAAATAGGGGAGGGGGGGTCCGGCCACATCTCACCAAAACTCACCAAGGGGGAAGCGGGGGTCAATAAAAATCTCACGTCAACTTTTTAATTCAGAGAAAATACATTTATATACCACAGTAAAATTTTGTATTACAATATCAATACCGGTCATTATTCGTTATAGTGCACCTTAAACGTGGTATCATTATTCTCCTCTTATTTCACAGAAAAATTTAGTACATAGAAGACAAATCAAATAAATTATTTAAAAAATATTGGGTACATTGCACGTGAGGGGGAGGGGGGGTCCAAATTTTTACTTAATGTACGATAGGCAAATATATTTCTGCATGTAACCTGTGTCCAGAACACTTTAAAAACTTCTCATAACCAGAAGTAAAATATTTATTGCTAAGAATATCTTCAGGTATTTCACAAACAAAATAAGAAAATAATTTTATTGTAATTTATTCGTACATTAAAGTGTATTCTTTCTAAAAGCACACTGCTCCACGCAACTTAAATTGGTTCAGCACACAAAACTGTCGTTTCCATTATAAGATATAGTAGAGGATAATATACGAAGGGCAAATATTATTTCTGCACGTAACACATCACGCACGACCCCATATTTACTTTTGATATTTGTTTCAGGTAAACGACTGTTTGCTGTCACGTATGAAGAAGAGGCTAAGTGACCCAGACCCGATTCTCGATAAGTTCTTCGAGGTTGAGAAGGTTATACGTGATGTCAAGCTACAAAGCGACCGACCACATGCGTATGTGCGGGACTTTTTCAATCATTGTAATTTATCTATTTTATTTTTTATTCTGGTATAGGTAGGTACTCTGCTCAATCGAAACAAATAATACCAACAAAATATTATAGTCTTCAGGCTTCAGATAATTTAGTTTATACTAAAAACTTTATATTCGAAATATTTTAGACTTTTCCAAGACCTTTCGTAGTACAATTTTGCAAATCATCAAAATTTGAGTGTTATTAAAGTGATTATAGACATTCTAGCTAAAAGAATTGTTATGTTCGTATGAAATCATGCAGCCGCGGAAGAACGTCAGACCCAGCATGGGTGACTTTGAGAATCAAAACTCATGTTTTAACTAGTTCGCGTTCATTCTTCGGGTAAAAGAGAATAAGAGTTTTACGAAACACTCGAACTTTTTTTGGTTTAATAGGCATTTTCTTATATGATTTACCATTCGATAAATGTATAAACCCATAGGTGCCTATATTCAAAACCCCAAGAACTTTCAGCTCGAGTTAGAAAACGGGTTCGCAGGTCTAGAAGACTGCGTGCCCGTTGACGACCTAAGTGGCAGGCTCGTTGATGCTGTCCACTCTGTCGAGTCTAAAGTCTACAAGACTCGACGCCGAAATGAACAGTTGTATACCACTACACAGGATCGCGCTACTTATTTGGCTAAAGACCCTAGAGCCAAACTAACCCGACACTACATAAAAAACATCCCGAACGTCGGTTTATACGAGATTAGGATGGCCTTGTAATAACTTAATAGCAATAAAGCATCGGGTGAAGACGGGGTGACAGCAGAGCATCTGAGAGCGGGTGGTACACCAGTACTAAACGAACTCCATAGGCTCTTTAATACCGTCATCTTCGAGGGACGTACGCCTCAGGCGTGGGCCAGTGGCGTAGTTGTCCTTTTTTAAGAAAGGTGACGAATCTATTTTCAAGAATTATTGGCCAATCACGCTACTGAGCCACGTCGTTCAAAAAAATACGGAAACACGAATGTCATTTTCATAAAATACTTTTATTCAAACCAAATTTCTAAGTTCAAACAAATAAACTAGAGAATGCCAAACAGTCGTTCGTTATACAAATAAAAGTTTAGATAGCCGGGAATCAAAAGGAAAGTTTCGTTCAGCAAAACCACTTCAACATGTTAGTGGTCTGTGTGCACCCTTTAAAGCAAGTCCAATTCCATGTTCCCAAAATACGCCAGAGGACATAGAGGACTGGACTCGGATAAATAGCTGAAATTTAATTCAAATATAGCTTTGTTGCAAACACAGCTGGAATATCCTTATAACGTTTTGTAAGTTAACTGTTCGGTTACTTGGAAACTGCTTATATACTACTAGCCGAGACAGCATCTGTTGAATCTTAAACAAGCAATGCCGTATACAACTTGATCTTTAACTCTATGAAGTGTTTTAACTAATTTCGTCCCGTGCGTAATATAGCGTGCGTGTTAAGACTATCATTTCGGAAACCCGATTTGTCCGACCCAAATCGTGTCGAAATCCGATCTTATTCCTTGGAGCCATTGTGATCTTCCCAGTTAACCAACTGTCGTGACCCATTGATACACATTTGGCGAAAGTTAAAGCCACACAAAGTTAACTGGTAGGACCTAGAAAACTGCTTATACAAATATCATCGACAAGAGGTCATCTGTTGAATCTTGAGCACGCAACGCGGTATATAACTTGATATTTACTCTATAAAACTTAAATTAATTCAAATTAATCAAGCCTTCACCATAATGTGTCTTATTTCATAAATTCTATTCATAACTATAATTTAAAGAATTCTATTTCTTGCCAGTTAACCACTGTCATTACACATTACTATTATTCATTTTGCTAAAGATAAAGGCACGCTAAAGTCAACTAGTAGGAACTGCTTATACAAATCTCATAGACTAGACTAGATGCCCATCTGTTGAATCTTAAACACGCAATGCGGTAAGCAACTTGGATCTTAAACTCTATGGGTATTATTACAAAAGGAGATCTTAGAGTAGACTAGGTTTAAAACTATTGCTGTCACTGTCTTAATCTTATCAAATGAAAGTGACAGCACTAGTTTTAAACCTGGTCTAACTTTAGATCTCGTTTTGTAATAAGCCCCTATGAAGCTTAAATTAATCATGCTATCAATCGGAGGCGTGCAGAGATTTTAGAAAGAGTAAGCATCGTATAGAACTCATAGTTATTTCTTTTCTTTAGTTAGTTTTTTCTTTAGTAGTTTCTTTAGTTAGGCTTAGCAGGCAGGGTGTCCAGTGCTTATTTTCACGAGTGTTGTGCGTGCACGCTAAAAATACCCACTGTGTCCCTTAAAACCATAACGTACACAACACAAAATTTATTCGATTCAAAACTATTATTTGCCAGTGAACCAACTGTCATTACTCATTACTATTCATTTGGCGTAAATGAAAGTCACGTCAAAGTTAACCAGTAGGAACTAGGAAACTGCTTACTAAAGTCTCAAAGGCGAGAGGGCATCTCTTGAATCTTGTACACGCAACGTGGTAAATAACTTGATCGCTAACTGTGTGAGACTTAATGTAGTTGAACTAAATTTTAAACTGTACGTAATCATTTTTAAATCTTTTCTTAGATACTATTATCATTAGTTACACATAACTATTCATTTTACATACATTAGATCTTTTGTCGCAGTCTGGGAGGACCCATTACTTTAGATCCCCGGGTTTTCCATAAAATAACAACCAAGAAGTTAATAGCTAAGCAAGTAACCACTATATTAAACTGCTGAACACTTACAAAGTGGTAGTATTACAAAACAACACACTAAACAGATTCGAGTGAAGCTAAATTCAATTAACCGAATGCTACTACAGCGAGCCAATTAAGAGCATCAAACTAAAATGTGGAAATAGATTGCAACTGCAATTAAAGTAATTTACAACAATCCAATTATGTTAATCTAATATTTTATTCAAGTTATGAACATAATTATTATTTTTGTATTGCATCGACTGCTACCTATACTATTACATTAAAAAAATACACATACTATATATACCATGGAACAATATAGTTGGGATTTGGCGCCAGCGCTGGAAAAAGACAGATCGCGGCAGTATTAAAATTCCGAAAGGTGGTGTAAATTTCAAAAAAATATCCTGTAATTATAATGTATTTTTAGAAATAACTAAAAGAAACATAGTATGAATTGAAAATTCTAAGTGGACGTTTAATCAGTAGCACAGTAAGCAGCAGAGTTACGATTAATCTACAATTCTAGAATTCTAGTCCTATTGTGATGTGACATCATCTCGCGATATGATGTCTTTAAATAAACGTTTTATATATTTTCATATCATCAACATTTAAATACATAGAGATAACTATTACTGTACGTAAATTTAGATTTTACATCTAGCCTGATAGTGACTATAGTGGATTGCTATTATAACAAACTCCTTTTTACATATGATTTGTGCGATTTAAATGTGTTGAACAGATTGAATCTGATTTGAATTTAGGTTACAAAACGTCCTCTTTACTTACTGTACTGATCGGAATTGTTAAATTGTGTAAGATTGGCGACAACCGGTCCTATATTAATTTTGTCACATAATGCTTCTTTGTTCCATATCCTACGCAGAGTACCTACTGCTCTACTATCTAATAGTAACATACATAAAAAACGACTTGTTATGTTTTTTAAAATGTAAATAGTTTTCATACAAAGATTTTATTTTATCTGTGTAACTGACCGTCCTTTTTCTATTGGATTTACGAATGATGAAAATATGGTCAAGCCAACGTCGGTGGCGCGACCTAGACTATAAATAAAATATTGACAAAAGCTGGCACAGTAGAACTCTCTAACTAGACCTACACTTTTCTTATAACAATAATCTTTTACACAGAGATTTCTCTTAGATGTCAGTTATAGAAGACGGGCGAATTGACGGTGCTGACAACTGTAAATTATTGCGACACAACGATAATTAATTTGATTTTCAATCGCAATAATTCAGGAATATAACGTTATTCCTCATAGAATAGGAACACTTTTTAACCCATTATTTCGCATAGGTCGATTTTGAAATAGATATTATAGCTTTTTAAATTCATCATTAACGAAATTACGACTTTTTCTTTCAAAGAATTAGAAAAGTAATTGTTCTGTCAATGAATTAGAACGTCACTGTTAGTTCATTTTAAAAACTTCAACTATATATTTTTTTATAAATATTGCTCTAACCGTAATAAATATATGTTTGAAAATATATTCAGCCAGACGACAAAGTAATACAGAAAATAAAGAATATTGCAGTCAAACTCTCGCTAACACAGTTAGTCACAGTTAAATAGCTTGTCAAGTATACGAGACAAGTACAGAGGCTCGTTAAGAAACTCAGTTCTATGAAGCGTTACAAGATAGGCATCGTCGTCGCCTTGAATCTTCACGGTTCAGATCTCTGTAACTGGTGGAGCAATGTCTGTAATCACATTTTCCGGTCACGATACGACAACATGAGATGCAAATTTATAATTATAGGCTTGTTTGATTTTGGTACCATATGGCACTGATATGTCTGTAATTTGTTGACATAAAAGTGGGACGAGCGGTATGGTGCGATTCGTTTGAAGAAAATAATCGACTTACAGCCTTACTAATAAAGATAAGCTCAGGTAGCCAATAAAACATTTTTGACAAATCGGTTGTATACGTCTGTTTTAGCGTAGAAAAAAAATTACACAGAGCTTATTCACTCACGAACCGTAGTTTATCTATTGTGTAACAGCCTTACTAAAAAGAAATGCTTAAACCGCTACTTAACGATTGAATAGTTACCCAGTGAATAAACCTCGAGTAAAGTTATACACGAATTACACAAAGACCCTACAAATAAACATTGTATTAGCTCTGAATAGTTAAACGTCTGCTTTACATGGTTTAAACATCGCATTGGCAATATTTTTGCGTTACGTTTAGGAACCATATTGTTTGATGTGTTCATGGAACTGCAAATAATGCTATTTAAATTAGAAAACTACATCAAGAATGCAAATAATTCGTTATATTATTATTTATTTTTGTTTTGGATATATTACATAGTAATTTATAAAATTATTGTTGAAGTGACCAATAATATTGGAGACTTATTGACGAACGTCATCCTTCCTTGTTTTGTTTATGAGCCGCCTGGCAGTCAATAATTGTTACTTCCGGTGTGTACGTCCAATTATTTTATTAAATTTTCAGTGCTTTAGTTTACATATACATTTAATAATTTATATTTAAGCAATGGCTTTAAGCAAGTAACAAACCAAAAAAAGAAAGAAAAATGTAAAAGATACTTATTTTTATACGTATTTTTATAAAGCAAAAAATATCAAAAACCAAGAAACGAACCAAATATGGACACCTGTCATACACTTACACAATAGATAAACTACGGTTCGTGAGTGAATAAGCCCTGTATAATTTTTCTTCTACGCTAAAACAGACGTATACAATCGATTTGTCAGAAATGTTTTTATTGGTAGCCCGATGGCTTGCATCACCTGTATAACGGATATATACACCTGAGCTTATCTTTCTTCTTTTAGCGTAGAAGAAAAACTATACAGGGCTTATTCACTCACGAACCGTAGTTTATCTATTGTGTAAGTGTATGACAGGTGTCCATATTTGGTTCGTTTCTTGGTTTTTGATATTTTTTGCTTTATTCGGTTAATCAAATTTACTAAGATTTGCAATAGAGAACTCAAGTTACGAGCAATCGAAAAATATATAGTTTTTCGTCAATTATAACAAATAAAATTCAATATTATATTAATATAAAATAAGTGGACGTACACACCGGAAGTAACAATTATTGACAGCCAGGCAGCTCATAAACAAAACAAGGAAGGATGACGTTCGTCAATAAGTCTCCAATATTATTGTTGAACGGTCACTTCAACAATAATTTTATAAATTACTATGTAATATATCCAAAACAATAATAAATAATAATATAATGAATTATTTGCATTCTTAGTGTAGTTTTATCATTTAAATAGCATTATTTGCAGTTCCATGAACACATCAAACAATAATGGTTTCTAAACGTAATGCAAAAATATTGCCAATGCTATGTTTAAACAATGTAAAGCAGGCGTTTAAAACAATTTAGAGCAAATACAATGTTTATTGGTAGGGTGTTTGTGTAATTCGTGTATAACTTTACTCAAAGTTTATTCACTGGGTAACTATTCAATCGTTAAGTAGCGGTTTAACCATTTTTTATTAGTAAGGCTGTTAATTTAAATAAACTGCGCTTGGCTCGTTCTTAGCTAAGTAACTTTAAAGTACGTACAGTTGACTTAGTAAAGTGTTTTATGATAATAATATTGGTTCTATTAAAGGTGATAAAAGTAGGACGAGGCACAATGCGTTTCGTTACAAGCATCAAATAAATATATACGTAAGAATAATCTGCGCTTGATTTATTCTTAGCTATGTTATTCTAGTGCATAAAAATCACCTAATGCTGCGTTTCTTTTTAATTATAGGCTGTTTGATTCTCTTACCACAGGGCACGACGACACATAGTGCTATTTTTTTCAAATACAGCGCCACAACGACGATTATTTAAAATGGAAAAGAATGTCCACACCGACTTCCTCCTTTTATTCTACTTTTAAAATTTCACATAAACGGAATGAAAAATAAACTATAATTAAAGTAGCTACTACTTTGCTTCGATAACTGATTCGTGTTGGAGGTTAAAGGGTTAAACCACACGAAACCATTTACGATCACGAAAACTGTAACGGTTAAAAATGTGGAGCGAAAAATAGAAATGTTGTGAGTATTTATGAATTATCGCCGTTCCGTTTAGAGTGCTACAGGTTAGCTTTAACTATATTTTAGAACCAAATCTAAGAAACAAAAACATATTGATTAAAAAAACATTAAATCAGAAAAAAAAGGTTTTTAGGAACACTGATTATTTAACATACATACAATAAGTTATATCATAATAAAAATATCAATAAGTACGTAAATGGCACATAAGTTAACATAGTTATGTAGTATTTAATAACCGACGATAAATAAGGAATAAGGACGTGTTTTTAGTAAATAACAGAAGAAATATGTGAGGCATTCAAAGATATAGATTTAACAACAGCGAAATAACAAAATATTTTCCTTAACTAAATTTATAGAAGATAGGCATACAATGACCTTAATTCATTAATCCTTACTATAGACGCAGTTAATTGAACAGCATTTCATTTATCCTCCTTTTACAGACAACTTCCTTAAGAGCTTCGATAAATCACAAACATGAATAAGTACACAGTGTGATTAGAATGGCACTTTGCGAAAACAGAATGTCGCTTTTTCGATTCATTAAAACAAATTAATTGAATTTTAATTGATATCACCAAAGTTCTTCAAACTTAATCTCAACTTCAATGTATCTTGAATCATTTGAAAATACAAACTTTCTAGTTGAGAAATTAATTCGGTAAATGTTTCATAATTAATTGAAATACCTATATTGATATTAAAACAATCTCTCTTATTCGATAAAATATTATACAACTAAACTTGTAATGTTATTATCGTTTATTTACCGAATTCCGTAAACAAATTTCATTTCTTGTTTGATCACCTTATACTTTATTCAACTGTTACTTGTCATTTAAATATCTAACATAATTTTACTTTTATTATGTACACAATCCAGATAAGAGGTCAATGATTAACCAAATAATGCATATTTACACACATTTTGTTAACAAAAGGCTAGATGTAAGAATAAACAGAAATGCAGTCCTATTGTATTCGTAGAAACGGATGTATTAGGTACAGCCCAGACTTGCACTGTTGCGCTTTGATATAATTATCTTACAATGTATCAAAGCGAAGAGTGCAACGCGCCAACCATACCTTAGTTTTTTTTTAGAAGCTAAGGAATGAACGGTCAAGCTATTGACCTTTTTTTAATATTCACTAGCTGTCCAAGAATTAATATCCGCGTTAATTTGAAACAAAAAAATGCTCCGCTATTTATTGATGTTACATAAACTTTATATTATAGTACACCCATGGCATTAGGCCTTAAAGACATTGAACACAAAAAAACATCGATTCGAACCAGCTCTTGATTTTTACACGTTCAACAAAGCAAACAAACTCTTTAGACTAAAAACATTAAGTACAGACTTTACATCTTGACATGTATTTCTCTTCATTTTGTATTTATAAACATTGTATGTTATACGTATTATTTAAATTTCTGTAACATGGTCTACAGGAATTGGCATTAAAGTCGGCAGCACGCGAGTTACGCGTTTGGTAGATATTGCCTGAGTGAGTTAAATAGGTCGCGACAAGCTTTTAATTTACCGTTCACTTTTTAGTAGAGGAATCCAAAAAATCAGAAGAAAATAAAACCATAAGTGGTTTTCTGTAGAATCACTTAAAAGGTGACAGATTTAATGTAAATACGTTATGATTGAAATATATAAGTTCCGACCATACTAGAAATTTTCAAACAAAATTAAAGAAAATTACGCGGGTTTTTTTTTAGTTTTGTTTTATTTTCTAAAATTTGTGATATTTCGAACATTAACGTGTAATAATGGTCGAACATTAACGTGTAATAACGTTGGATCATTAACTGGTAAGTGTTTGTGAACGTACATTAGTGTTGGTACATAAAACAAAACAGTGCAACATCTTTTATCAAATTCTCTCAAGAAGTCCATGTGAGATCTCAGTATAGTCCCACTTATTTACTGAGGACTCAAGGCCCTCCCTGGGCATTGCATTTAAGACACTGTCTAAATGAGCTAACCGCACAATGACTTTTTTTTAATTTAAAATACATAATAATGAAAACATTTTAGGTGAAAGGAGGAAGAAGTTGATAAATAATTTCATCGATAAACAATCACTCCAACTAACTATATCTATATATATAAAAATCAATTGCTGTTCGTTAGTCTCGCTAAAACTCGAGAACGGCTGAACCGATTTGGCTAATTTTGGTCTTGAATTATTTGTGGAAGTCCAGAGAAGGTTTGTACGTAAAGAAAATAAAAAAAAAATCTTGAAAAAGTGTAAAATCAACATATTTCTATAATCCCATATACAAACAATTTGTACTAATACTTAAAAGCCAATTTAATGTCAAAAGTGACGTTAGTTATATCAAAAAAATTTAATGTCATCATATGTCATTTCATTTTATCAGCGATAATTATTGCTTTGTTGTGTTTATATTTTCAAAAATATTGTTGTTATTGATTTGTGTTTATATTTTCCAAAATATTATTGAGTTGTTGACTGAAGGTAAAATGCCATGAGCAAGACGACAAAACATAGGCCGGCGATTGCACGGCGATCAAGAATACGTAGTGCTGTTTTGGATGAAATGCTGCGTGCTGCTTTTAATTACAACAGTCAGATTGATTATAGTATATACGGATACATTGGAATGATGGACGCAATATGTCCACATTGTGATGCGGCTAACTTTCGTGAATTGGATGAACGTTGTGCAATTGTTTCAAATACAAGACCATCCAAGGTTTTTCCATCAGCATAACGCATTAGTTCAATTGTTCAAAATTGCTCTCGATCGTATGCCAAAATTATTGAACAAATATGAACATTATATGGCAGAAGACATTTTAATTCGTATGCGTCATCATGAAAGAAATCCCGATTTGTTGATTACCTTGGAAATGTACAACGAAGCTTTAATAATAATTGAAGATATGTGTCTAAAGATTTTAAATAAAGCATTAGCACAATTGGGTATGACCGCACCAAATCGTGAGATACATGATTTTTTTGATCGTGAATTGCAATATGAGCAGGAGTTCAATTCTAATGCAAAACTTTCGTTGTATCATTGATTTTAGCGACTATTCGATCGGAACAGAAAATTGCATTGCATCTTTGGGAATTGCTGCTACATTATTAGAAGGTGGTCGGACCGCACACTGCATTAAAATTGCCTTTGAATGTACAGGTGATTGAAACTCAAACATGCAATATTTCGAGAAATTCTGCTATGGCAAAAGTTCTGCGATTAACGTCAATTATTTTATAGGATGAGTGCACAATGGCGAATAAAAAATCAATAGAAGCATTTAATCGAACAATGCAAGATTTACGCGGTAATCAACAGCTTTTTGGTGGTGCTCTGATATTGCTGTCAGGGGACTTTCGTGAAAAATTGACTGTAATTTCTCGATCAACTCCTGCTGGTGAAATAAACGCCTGTTTGAAGTCATCAGTTCTTTAGAGATATGGACGAAAATTTACAATGAACATTAATATGCGTATTCACCTACATAATGATGCAACTGCCCATGAGTTTTCATAACAACTGTTAGAAATTGGTGATGGCAAAATACCAATCGACAGTACCAACGGATTGATCACTTTACCGAACAATTTTTGTACAATTGCGCAATCTATAGATGAGTTGATTAAATGTGTTTTTCCGAATATTCTTCAGAATTACAGAAATCATGATTGGTAGAGAGAATTTTAGCACCGAAAAACATTCATATCAATGCCATTAATTTTCAAATTCAAGCGAAACTGCCAGGTGTAGTCAAGACATATAAATCAATTGACAGTGTTATGAATCAAGATGATGCAATGAATTATCAAATTGAATTTTTAAATTCATTGGAACCGGTTGGTATACCACAGCATTGCTTGAATCTGAAAATTGGTTCTTCGATTATATTATTGCGAAATATTAATCCACCAGAACTGTGTAAAGGCACCAGGTTGGCAGTGAAAAAGTTATTTCCAAATTTGATTCAAGCTACAATCTTAACTGGTTAATCAAAAGGAGAAGTGTGTTTGATACCGCGTATCCCTATGATTCCAACTTATATGCCATTTGAATTCAAAAGATTACAATATCCTGTGCGTTTATCATTTGAGATGTCCATAAATAAGGCCCAAGGGCAAACACTTCACGTTTGTGGTGTCAATTTGGAGGAATCATGTTTTTCACATGGCCAACTTTATGTTGCCTGTTCCAGAACCCCCAGCTGTTTATTTATTCATGCTCAAAATGGGAAAACAAAAATATTGTTTATCCAAATGTTTTAGACTAACCCATATAAACCCATCATAGTAAGAGTACCCAATTCTTTTTTATTTTTTACTCTTTGCTGATAAATATAATATATAAACAATATATCATTTGGGTCATTTGGAATTTTAAATAGCTAGCAATTTAAAATATTTTTTTGTTTGAATAAATAAACTTAATAATCTTTTTTTTTTATTACTATGCATTATACGTAGCGAAGCACGTACCGGGCCGCTAGTTTTGTAATAAAAATATTTTTTTTAATAACAGTTAAACGACGCTGACAATAGAAAATTTTCATTCGTTGCCTGGAGCAGAACAGTCCCAGTTTCACGAATATTATCATTTACAATTTGGATATTTCATTTACATTTATCATTTAAAATTACACGGAGATAAACGTCGCAGTATCCAGTGAGTTCGAAAGCAATATAGCGTGTAAATGTGTCCAAGTTTGAGGCCGACAATCTTCGTCCCAGTTAATCCCAGGACAGTAGGTATCTAATCTGTACACGTCTTGGATTTCTGATGATATGCATCGTAAAATATAATTATATCAAACAAATGGATTAAGGTTGAGCCATCTTCGAACTTTGTCAACGCAATTAGAATATCCCTAAAATGTACAGGCCTGCTTGATTTTGGTGATATGATCAAAATCTGCGCTACGTTTTATAAGTTCTAACCAATATAAACGGCGAAACCGATTTTCCAAGAGTCAGTAGGCATTTTCATCATAATGCCTTGTCCAAAGAAAAGTGATTCAAAGAAAATGTTCGGTCCATGAGTAAGCAAATAAAATTTTACAAGGAATCAGATTTCTTATTTTCTCGAAATTGATAGAAAAAACGAATGGACGGAATTCGAACCAGTTGATAGTAATTATTCCATTCATGAATACCTCTTACTCCGTTTGACGTAAATACCTGCAGTCACACTCGAAGCTCTATCAGGAAAAATTAATATTACCTGAAACAAAATAATATATTTTTTATAATGACTTAAAAAGAAAACAAGTACTAACTTTGCACTTGCATGCATTTTCGCTTTAGGAATGTAGATTTGGAAAGTTCTGATGGCAACTTTTTTGTGAGTGTGGTAATAAAAGGTACACAAGTTACCAAAGAAATATGAATGATAAAAATACGTAAAAGTTTCCCAGCTTGCATTATGGCATTCACGCCACCCCTCTCGTAGTAAATTTTGCTAATCGCCCCTTTTCCTCAACACCACGGAAAGCCCCCGAGAGAGAACACATTAACCGATAATATGGGTAAAGTTTTCTACTTGTTTCTTTTTCTCGGAAATTTTCTATCAACAAGTTACATGTTTTGTTCATAAGTACGTCATGTAGATGAGATGAGAATAACATACATTTAATATTCTTGAAACCTCCAGTAGGTTCCTAACTATGAGTTTAATTGGTACTAAAGAGAGGCAGTAGATACCAAGCTAAGCACCGCTAGCATTTATTTGTTATTTTATTATACACATTTATTAACCGACATTACTCAATTAAAAAAAAAATAAGTTTCATGTAAAACTCCTTTCCATTCTGCAGCATTGAACATGTTTAGCAGACTTCAAAACAGTAGGAAGAAAGCTCTCAATTCGATTGCATATATCTTTTTATGTTTATTAGGGCATAACTTTTATTATACTGTCGTTAAATTCTTATTTAACGATTTGTAATAATCAATATTATTACTTGGACACTTTAACTGTTGCGCCCAATGTGTTGTTCAATATATATAATGTTTAGAAAAAGCTTAGGCAATTATCTTAAAAAGTAGCCCCAATTTTTCTAAGAGTTTTAATAGCCAGATTTATGACTTCTCAACGCTCCGTTGCCCATTTCAACGGATCTCAGCATTCTTGGCATGGACATCGGCCAGGCTCTTAACCCGAAATGCTACATCGAGGGTGTTATTTTAACTGCCTCCGTAAGTTGGGTATACTCAATAAGGTGAGGCGGTGCGATCAAGTGTAGAGTATTGTTTCCATCTTTGGGACGGATCTGCTAAGTAGGTACCTTCGCGACGCAATGGCGAGCGGTTCGCATTATAGAGGATCTCGAGAGGAGGAGGAGGATATAATATCAGCCTCTCTCGAGGATCTAAAGCTACATAGAGATCAGTGTTGGGCAAATCAACTAATTTATTCAATCAATTGATCAATCATGATTGATCTAATCATGATTAATTTAGTCATGACTAATTTAATCATAACTAACGAGATCAATCATTAGTCATGACTAAATTCGTTAATCGCAAAAGTTTTCAGATGCTGTACCTTACACCCTGTATCAAACGATTGATTTTCTCTTAGTGCCTTACGAGTATTTTACCGGGGCATGTATTTATCTGACCACCAAAAAATACTGAATTTTACACTAAAACACTAAAGTCTAACCTAACCTACAGTAACGTTTTGTGTGCACTTCAGTATTTTTTTAAGATGCAGAAAAATATTTCACTTTACCCGGTATTAAAAAATATCAATCATAAATAAATAATCATGATTATTTGATTAAGATTAAAACTAATCAATCGTTAGTCATCACCTCGTGATTAAACTAAATAATAATTAGTCTTCAATCATAACTAACACATTCAATCATTAGTCATCAATCATTAGTTAACTAAATTTTGCCCAACACTGATAGAGATATTGCATCTCTCAGTGTCTTCTAACGGAACTATTATGGCGAGTGTTCTGAGGAGCTTTTCGATCATATTCGGCCCTCTTCTTTCCTCTCCCGAACAACACGTGCTGGTCTTAGAAACCATCCACATACTGTGCAGACTACCGAACTGTCCATACTGCACTTAAACCAAGAAATTTGGAAAGTCGTTTCCGAGCAAGACCACTAAGCTCTAAAATTCGCTGCCGGCTCATGTGTTTCCTATTTTCTATGATCCCGGGTCTTTTGAGCAGAGCGTGAAACGGAGTTTTAGCAGGTTTTCATAAGTGGGTGCGCTTTGTCGGTGCTTATTTTACGGTATTAAGCGCCTTTATTTTTTTTATGGATTACATCGACTGATTTCCATCAGGCAGGATGTAGTCATTATTATGACTTGTCACAAAAACAAAATTAATTGATAGTTTACAAACGTAAACAACATAATCATAAGAATTTATTTATAAACAAATAATTATTTTATAAAATAAAACTTAATGCATAAAACATCACTACTCAATTCACTACTGTCTGCAGATTTATTTTATCCTGACATTAATCTGGGGACTGATTAAGCCAGTTATTGATCGCATTACCCGTATACTCCCATTTGTACGGCTTTGATTTGGTCAGTGGATTTGTGAACATGATTAATTTGATCTACTCGACGTCTTAAAACAGTTAGGCAACTGAAGCTTGAATAAAACATAACTAACGCAACTACAGCTAGTTTTTACAAACTTTTAGTTTATGTAGACTTTGACAAGAAATTCGCGTCACTGTGAGTAAAAATGATATCTTTTTCATGTGTAATTCTACTGTATGTACTGTGTTTATGTCACTGAACACCTACGAACAGCTGGAAATGAGCAGGCCCGCTGCCGGTAAAAGCTTTTTTTTTAAATGTGCCTCTCTTTCTGTGATCAGAATTATTCCACGCAGTCGCATAATTACGTCACATATAAAACCAACTTTCAATTATATTTGGTTTAACTATGTCACAGAATATTTATCCGCTACAGAGCTTCCTAAACAGAAATTTAATTGAGAATAATAAAACGGTTTAAGGAAAATAACAAAAAGCTGGTAGTTACAATACATTACATTTTGCTCGAGGCGATATTTATGTTTTTCAACTTTTATTCTTTATTGTACCTTTTTTTAATGATATTCTTAATATTTGCACTTTAAACTCAAAATATGAAATAATTTATTGATTTAGGGGTTACTTTGCGGATATCCATTTTAAGCAAGTGATTGATTAAACTATGAATTTAATGCTGAGGATACAATTTCAAAAAAACCCTAAAAAAATATGCATAAAAAATTAATATCCATATATCTCCATAGCTCTTAGTTAGAACTTTATAAACTCTATAACAGTGAATAAATACTAACGATAATCCCTCGAATCTAACAGCTGGTTAAATAATATTTGATAGCAGTAAATTAAATTAACATGGACAATCAATTGACGACATCGAATTATCAAACTACAAGATTGGAATAGGTAAACCATGTAATGCGACCTTGCTATTGAAAGCGAGTGATTAATTTAAAAGTAATAAAAAGGTAGGTAATTATGTAATCAATTGATAAATCATTGTCTCGGTTCATTTCGCGCATCGTTGGAGTCCTTCAATAAGGCATAGCTGTCAATACCTAACCAGAAATTGTCTTCTACTTAGGTACTTCTGTTTGTACATTTGACGATCTATGTGGCGTGGTGGGCACATAGCTGTATTTACTACAAATGTTTGTATCCTAGACAGGGCAGATCATCACATCCTAGCATTATTCCGGTTGCCCTAGAGTTAAGCATAGGGCTCAGGGTATGCTCATTGTTTGTTTGACGTCGGTAACAAATGCATTTACGCACTGCCTTCCAGCCAAAGGGGGACCGAAAGGGGGTGTGGGCCTCACCACCGGCAGACGCTACGGCCAGCAGTAATATGCACAACGACCTTTCGACCACGCCTACCGCTTGTTGAAAAAAAGGCGGGGGCCAGTACCTGAGTTGCAGCGTCTGACACCCCGCCTGCGGCCAACGTCCCCCGGACCAAAACCGGAAGGACCATAGCGTGTGTGGCCGACTTCTCGGAGATTCTATGATTAGACAGAAGGGGCCCTCTGCCCCCGCTGCCTAAGTTCCTCCTGGCGCTGCTTAACGGGCCCTCCTGGCACGCCCTCTGCGCCCTCCACAGTCCCTCTTAGTTTCCCCCCCGGTAGTCAGTACTAAGGGCACCCAGAGTCGCCAATTCCTAAGTGTTGCCTTTTCTCTAGCGGCTTCTCCGCCCTACCACTGGGAGGTACTCAGCCCCTCCCCCCAAGCCAAGGTGGAGACAAGTCTGGGGGGAGGGTATGCTCACAGGTTCACCCAGATTTTTGACTGAATATCAGTGAATGAGTCTGAATTACGTGGAGCAAGTGCCGTCTGACTTCCGCAATCAAGACGGAAAAATAATTCTATGGTTAAACCAGCTGTCAGGATAGGATGTTAGAAGGCACTAACTTCCTTATAAGGACTGCCATAGATATTTATGACAGCCGGGACCTTAAACGTTTTAAACGTGCTTTCCGAGGCACGGAACAAGCGATAATTACGCACATAACTTCGAAAAGTCATGTGGTTTGACCCCGAGACCCTCTGATTTTAATAAAGAAATCGATAGTGCTGATTCCTAAACAGGGCAGATATTTGCATGAAAATACAAATATAGAAATTACCGAGCTTAGAAAGATATGCTTAATGGTAGTTTGGGGCCCGTGAGGGGATTTGTGTGGGGTGTCTTAGTTATGTTATATAACTTCTAATGGAATTATGGTCGTGTCTATTATTAAAATAACCATATTATACCGATAAAATATTATCAATACAACGAAATATTTTGCATGTGTCATCGTGATAAAAATCAACCTTAAACAATTAAAGGCGAGACCTAAAGTAACGATAAACCATCTTTTAACACACATTCAATTCGACAAACACGGTAATAAATAGCCAATAAATTACGTGGTACATGCGATAAGAAGTGTGATGACAATCAGAGTGATAATAAATAAAAATATTTTACAGATTTAAATTGCGGTATTGCATTAATTTTTTTTATATCAATATTTCGAATACTTTACAGTGATATGTGGTCACAGACGAAAACCCTCCCTAAAGTTATAACATCTGTTCAATTTAAATTAGTTAAATGTGTCTTTAATAAGTATAAAATAATTATGATTACCAATTTTACTTAAAAACATATCACAAATATATATACAATTAGATAGGTCATTCACAATGAAATTTTATGGACATTTGCGCCTGAACTTGATAACTGAATGTCTGTGCTGTACAAACACGATATAAGAAAAAAAATAACCAAAGTTTTACATAACAAAATTATCACATGAAACATCTGTGGCAATAAGCGCTCACCGCAAGAGTAGGTTGTCGGAAACTATTACCGGAGTTAAACGGCGTTTCACTGGCCAGTCCTTGAATGGGAGACCATTTGATATAGAGCGCTTCCGTTCTTGGGAACCTTAAAAGCTGTTGAATTGAAAACTCATACTAAAATCTATTAGACTATTTTATAACTTTATTTACTGAATTGAAATTGAAATGCTAAAAAGCCGAATAATGCGAAAAATACACCATAAAAAACATGTGAAAAACATAAACTTGCGAAAGATTCAACAGAAGATTCACAAGTAAAGTTTATGTAGTATATTGAAAAAGACAGAGGTTGAAAATTACATTTTCTTACATGTCATTTTCAACCCTAATCCGACCTCTCGATTTTTGGATAACCGGTCGACTGCTCTAACTGATGAGCTACAATGACACCGATGGATACACTAAATCTTTCCTATACTTTATGATACTTTATGATTGCAAGCACACGTCATTACGTCACTGTAAAGTTAAGAGTACCCTCACAGTCGAGAGAAACACTTGCGCAAGTATTTAACAATCGATGAAGCCGTAATATCTATTTATAATTTCCTGTTGTAATTTTTTGGATTTAAAATGCTATATAATTCTTTAAATAGCATTGTAAATGCAAAAAAACATTTATTCTTTTTGCTTTGTCTTGTTTTTAAAAAGATTTTCATATTATGGTCTACATTGTTATCTGCTTAATCTTACAAAATATAAGTTTAAGACCAGAATCAAGCAATAAGTAATCCCCTAACAGTTATGAAGATTAAAATAAACTTCAAGATGACAGTATGGACTACTCCTAATCTATTGTCACCAAAGTCTAAGGTCGTGCACAATGGACAGAATGAATAATTTTTATAATCTTGCGGGACTATAAAGCATTAACATAATACAAGGAAACTCAATTAAGGTGTCGGAAAATTTATATTTTATGCCCTACATTACAATAAATTTAGACTTTTACAGCTAAATTAATAGGCGTTTAAATAAAAATCCAATTACGTAAGCTGAATTCCAATGCTCCTATTTGTAAAATACTTCTTCTTTTTGGATAATAATTGTCGTTGTAATTTAACATGAAAGCTGAAAATACATTTACGTTTATTATAACAACATATAGTAGGATGACGAAATAACAGATTTCCGTGGTTCAAAAAATAATTCGTTGAAACGAATTTAGTTATATTAAAAACGTAATTTTATTAAGGTTTCTTATCTCATCTTATCTTATCGCGGGGGCCACAGACTGACCGATTTTTGACCCTTATGTCGAATCTTTTGTGCATCCCCTTGCCTTTCACTCCAAATCTCCAAATACTATTACCATCATCTTTGCAGTCTTTGCAGATTGGAGCCTATAGTCTCTTGGTTGTGGGTAGGCCACCCCCAGGAGACCCATTCGGCAAGCAGCCAACGAGTCACAGGTACACAGCAGGTGTTCCATAGACTCCTCTTCGTCACCACATCTACGACATAGCGGTGATTGCACTAGTCACATCCTGTAGAGCATTTTGTTTGTGGCAAAATGCCCTGTTAGAGCCCCAATTATCAGTTTGGCTTGTTTCTTGCTACCTTCGCATAGGCATACACCAGCTGCTCCCTGTCTTCCCGATGAAGGCCTTTGAATATCGTGGCTATTGTACTCATGGAGAGTGCAATGCATGGCTCCGGTCCCGAGAATATCGATACCGAGCCCTGTCTGGCAAGCTTGTCAGCGTGCTCGTTCCCCTTAAATCCGGCGTGGCCTGGTATTCACATGAGAGTTACCCAGTTTGTCCGGCCCAGTCTGTTAAGGTTATTACCAATTCATATTTATTCATATGTACGCTTTTATTGAGCATGATCTTTTCTTTAATTGGTATTTTTTTAAATCGCAGTACAAACTAATAATGATGAAAGAACTGCGGAATATGGTAGATACAGTATAGCAGTGCACCAGGTATCCAAAGGTCGTAAGTTCTATTCTTACTCGGGCCACCGCAGTTGAGTTGATTTTTTCTAGTAAATAATTTTGTCTTAGTATCATAAATATCAAACTAAAAATAGTAGATGTAATTGAATCAAACCTCAATCTTATTTGAAAATAAAAAAAGTAAATCCCCTGTCCTAAAAACTATTTAAAGTAGTAACACGCTGTCGCTAGTACTCAGAATAGATATCTAGGATAGCAATATTACCGTGCTTAACAAGTCGAGTAAACAAAACTTGGGTATGTCCATTAAAATTTAGTACGAGCTACTACTTAAGACAAACTTGACCTAAGTTGGCATAAACAATTTACCAAGAACTCCGTAACTCCAAGTAAATCCCCCTCTGTATTATGTTAACATACTGGCTGACATGTCGTTGCTGACTGACATGTTCTCGCTTTTGTTCTGCTAAGAGGTTTAACTATTTCAAAGGAAATAAAGAAATACGTAACCGAAAAGTATCTAACTCTTTCATATATTTTTAAAACATATGCATTATCTTAACTACTTATTTAAATCAAAACGATACAACATTGGGAGTTTTATATTTTTTTGTATTTATTAATCAATTACCATATACATAGTTTTTTATTTTTTTTATCATACATTCATTCACGCCTGTTTCCCCGAAGGAGTAGGCATATTATACTCTCACACTTCGCCAATTATTTAGTTGGTCCCACGTAATAGGTGGCGAGCCTATTGCCGCTTAGCAGGCACTGTTATGTTAGCCAGAGCCAAGTCCGTTGATCGGCAGGTGCACCACTTGCAGGTGAGGTTGGCTTGGGCTCCTTTGGTCTTAGTAGGATCCCTATACACCCTATGTATATTTATTTATCATCTCAGCTCATTAACGTCCAACTACTTAGCACGGGCTTCCTCTTACGAACTAAGTTGAGGGAATTCAGGTCTTATTCCACCACGCGAACCCAGCTCAAATCGCACTTGGTCGGTATTTTTTTTATTTTTGTACGAATACGGATAATAAACTTTACAGATTTAAAAATGCAAAATAAAATAGCTCTTACAAGTGATTCGTTACACTACAAAGGTAAGTCTTTAAATGTATATAGTGCAGTACAGAGGAAAACGTTCAAAGGTCACGTTTGAACAATTTACTTTAAACGCAATGATTACTGGCCAACGTACTTACCAAAGTGCCATTAAAGAAGTTTGAACCATGTTACGAATGTAAACTTCGACAATAGATTTTGCAGAGCTGTGTATTTTACCTGAAATTATACTTTATACTTTTTATGTGATTTTCATACTAAAATAATAAATTTTATGTAGTACTATTTATTCCTTTTCTTGATTTCCTGATTGTAAACAATATACTGACAACGGTCGGCAATAGTGTTATTGGTGACTGAATTCGTCACACCAAAACACAGTACTACAAAAATAGTAACCTATTTAACGGCAGAATAGTCCCTATGTGTCTTCTGTAACAAAAAGGAAACAATCACCTAGTACGTTACTAGTCTTTAGGTCTACACCTAAACATATGTCAAACAGAATACCACCTCCACCGCAAAAAAAATATCAAAGCATAAAGCTGAGTGGTGACCTTATCGGTTGTACATAACATTCATCAGTCATTTGCTTATTTCCACTAGTAAATATTTCTCATATAAAAATTATAATGCTGGAACATGAATATAACAACATCAAAGCAGCCATAATAGCAATTTAACATAAAAATGGAGCACAAGATAGAGGAAAAAGAGACAAGTACCAAGAAGCCTCCTTCAATAAAGGTTAAGAGGAAAATTGTCAAGTCATGACATGGCTATTATATCTCACTTACATTTACGCAATACGACACATTTAGCAACTTACAACATGAATCTTAAAAACAAAACAGAATAAAGTAACCTTGCGAATAAGAAACATAGACACGGTACATTATCCCCTGTCGGCCCGCGTGATGTTATTGGACGAAGTGGAAAACGTGACTCGGTCCTTGAATGACCAAGATTTTCCGACTACGAGATAGTTATACATCACAGGTAACTCAGGTAGGTACATGTTGTTCTGCATTTGGGAGCATTTTAATATGAACAAGATAGTGTGACTATATTTTAATTTTCAACA
The DNA here is from genome assembly GCA_949126915.1 of Musotima nitidalis. NCBI lineage: Eukaryota > Metazoa > Arthropoda > Insecta > Lepidoptera > Crambidae > Musotima > Musotima nitidalis. Next base: position 4,985,497 of record OX421419.1, read on the forward strand.
TCAATAGTTTGGAGATGGTAAAAACCGTTCAAAATAAACTTTTATGAAATTAACTTATTGTTTAGGTGTTCCTTAACAGCTGGGATCTCACTGCATTAGATTGGGGCTTTTTAAAAAAGGGCGTGAAACGGTTTTCAAAGGGTAAGCAACGCGCTAGTGAGTTCATAGGTTGTGGTGATAACTTTTCATCAGTTATGCTTGAGTGTCAGTTTGTGATAAACAAATAAAGAGTAAAGTAATTATTTCATTGCCTAAAAGTGATGACGCATATCATATTTATTTCTTATTATTGTGACTCGGGATTCAAAGATAGATAACCACTGTAAAGCCAGTCATTCTGCCGTCAAATTTCGCAATACTAAAATCCAGTTTTAAAGCTTATAAAATCACTGGACATATGAAATTTTACAACTGTCTCGGGTTGACGAGGTCAGTGCAAAGTTGAACATTTCTCTTCAAAGAGGTATATAAATATTATGAGGCTGGCTATTGGAACTAAAAGGTGATTGGGGTAACGTACATGAGAAATTTTTGCCGCGTACCTTTGGGATGTAAGTCACTGGCAAAGTTTATTATGAAATTACGGCATGGGGTTCTTCATATGAAGAAACAGTTTTTAAGGGCTGCGGTGACCAATTTCTGCCAGGGAATATTGAGTACAATGTGAATTGTAGTATAAAAAATATAATATAAAACTGTATATTTTATCAGCAACATAACACACAATACAATTTTTCATAATTACTAAATTTACAAAATACAGTTAATATTTTAAGTTATCAAGTCTTAATAGTACCTAAAGTTACTTTCGCAATATTTAAGTAAATTTATCTAGATGTTTTTCTCCTCGCAAATAAAAGGTACAACACGGTGTCATCTCTGTGAAATTGGAAAATGCCAGATTTGCAGTGGCCCACACAATTCCAGACTAAAATGAAATAAAAAGGCACACAAATGCAGTGGAACCGGGCGGAGCTTGAAATACCTTCGTCGACCGTTCAATGCACACATATTGGTTTTGCTTTGTACTAAAGTCGAAAACTATTTTTTCATTTTAAACACAAATTTGACTGTCTATTTCTTCTTCGTGATTTATTTGACTGCTGCCTTTTTATATCATAAGTCTTAATCGTAAAAGTTAGTTAGCCTATGAGACCAGTATCTGCAGACCCATGGGCCGTGCGCTTAAGTCTTGGCAACCGGTATAATGCTAAGATGTGATGAATCATAAAAGTATGTCTATAATAGTGATGGTTGGTGTTTAACATTTGACTGATTCTTCTCCAGAACTCAACAATCATTAAGTTTTACCACTTATTTGATTTGACATGACCTTTACTTACGGTTATTTTCCTCGACAAAGAAATTCGTTTAAAATTTCATTTAAGCTATAAATTACCTGATTATTTTTCTTTTGTTATTGTTTTCTGGCCTTAAAATAAAAAAGAGCCATGGCTTCGCCCCCAGCATCGAAATAAGATATAGATAGTAAAACATTTCTATAGGAAATAATTATTGAATTGTCCATTTATCCGATACGAACAAAATAGATCTTTTTATGATGTCAAATTGCAATTTTGCAACATTCCAGTAGAGGTACTGCGACATGCTAGCGACTTCTTTCCTACTATTTGGCATTACAGTCACGTTTCATACATAATATCGCTCGGACATGTCGTAACTTTTGATGATTGCAGTAAAACCTAACATTGTGCAGTTACAATCACTAATTGAGGCGTGCGGTTGGTAAAACATCAAATCACTTTGAGCGCGCTTCTGTTATTAGGAAGAGTGATACAAATTGATTGAATCAGATTGTAGAGCCAGGCTGTTATGCCAGTGTTCAGTGGGTCGTGAAAAGTTCCGTTAGTACAGCGTTTGCCCGCAGTGGGCCGGCTTCGCGGCGCCACTGCAGCATGCACGTGATGTATGCGCGCGCGCAGCGACCAGACGCGCCGCCTACCGCGCGACAGCCTCCCGCGCTAACTTACCTGACTACACAGTATTTATCAGCACTGACATGACGTGTGTGACAAATTGTGATTTTTATTAAGTGTTGACTCTCATTGTGCTCGGAATTGTAATTGGCGACAACAGCATGTTTTTAAAGGTAACATTAAGTTATTTTCGTGTTAAGTATAAATAAAATTGTATTGTTTGTTTTTCAACATTTAACCTTAAACTTGTCAGTGGTTAAAATATGACATTGCAAGGAACTTTCAAGAGATTTGACAGGAACAACTAGGAGTTCCAACTAAAAAAGTTCAGAAATAACCAACAACTTGGTTTTTTTAATAGAGATAAGTATTATCAACACCAAACTCATAGCATTTTTAAACGTAATACTACATAATAGGTCAAAGGGCAAGTGATGTTTCTTCTTTTGATTTAACAAAATACCCTATGTATTCATAGATTATTTGGTTACATCCAAACCAAATTTTAAGTTTAACTAAACCAAATTGCTTTTTATCTGGTTTAACAACAATGATAACGGTTTTACCAAATCAACTAAGCAGATTTCAATTAATTTTGATAGAATTACTTATATTTGTCTAAACCATTAATACTGAATTTATAAGCGCCTTGTGTCTGTTTTCTAATTGAGCAATAGCTAAGCCACTTGCGGAACGATGTTTTGCAAATATTTTGCTATTGACAAACTGGCACAATTTCGCTCCGATTCCCAAACTACGTCTGTAGACGTAGATCGTTTATCTAGACGTTTATCTCGGTAGATAAGAATTTCAGTTATCTAGTTTCTCTAAAATTTCCCAAACTGATTTCGATGCTTCGTTATAGTTTTGTGTATTTTTTGCTGTTGTTAGTCTACTAAAAAAGTTCACGCATCTAATATTAAATTAAATTTGGTATTAAGAATTCTTGGAACCTAAGAGGCAGGAAAAAGGTTAGAATTTAATCTCGAAAAGATAGGTACGTTGTTTTTGTGGGATGTGATAAACAATAGGTCAAGCATTAAGTCGCGAACGGAAGCTAGCATAGAATGTAGAAACCTTTTGTACCTTCAGTTTTATAATTTTTCCTTTCCCTGAGTTCTAGATATTTCCTTAAATATATTCATAGTTTGTTACATGTTTTGTTTAAATATCGATTAAGGGCTTTTTAAACACATCTAGTTACTTTACCCTTTGTTTGGCAGAGTAGACGTTTACCTTTGAATACATACAAATAAACAGGATTGTTGTAATATTGTAATTTATGTGTTATATCATGATGCACTTGTTTTTACTTATTTACTCAAGAAACAAATAAAGAATACTTATTTATTACAACCAATTATTTATTAAAGTAACATTGCTGTGCATTATTATTAGTAAAATTATTTGCAAACTTTTCACTAAAGCAAATAAATGTCACTTTCGTATGATATTTTTCTTTTTGTTTATAAAAAATAAAAAACTCATAACAACTAGACTTTTCGAAAATTATTAGAAACCCGTCTGTAAAGCTTGCTTGTCTAAGGTATGTTTTATACAAATAATGTTACGAGAATCCATTGTGAAAAATTAAAATTATTTTTGTTATTTCACTAAACGTTATATAGGTACTAAGTCGCTGTCTCGGCGTCCGTCTGTCTGTCTTAACGCGATAATTTCACAACGAAACTAAACTTCCAGATTTCATCAAGACGATCTACGCGGAAGATAAATACGACTAGCATTATAAATAAATGTCCCCCGGCTCCATATTAAGATTTTTTTTCAATTGTCTGAAATATAAATTGTTTTCATGTCTAGTAACTGTAGATTACGCGGAAAAAACTGCATGGAGAAACCAGTTAAACAATGTCGAGTTAGTTAGTTTGACAGTAATTCTTTAAAGGCCGTAGTAATTATTTAATGAAAAATTATTTTAAAAAAAACATTTGCAAACAAACGTAGTTCTATTGCAAAGGTCATGACTAGAATGTTCAACAAAAAAGTGTTTACACACTGGTGTACGTAGGTAACTGTCAGGATGGGTCAAGGAAAATCTCGAGTGATGGGCAAACAAACTACGCATATCCGTAGGTAATATTTTTTATCTCATACATGCAAGACTATGTATTCTTTGCTGTAAACACAATGGAAGTATTAATAGAGATTTTTTTGATGGCTTATTAAAGCTTAGGTAGTCGGTACATAATTTACTTAAGTACGTCTGACTGTGATGTTTTGTTCTCGTGAAAATCTGTATATATTTCAATAGGTACTAAAATATGACGTCATAGGACATAATTACATATGAATGTGAATATATTAAACTCGTGTACATTATGAAAACATATTATCTACGCAAGTGCTTCTCTTTAAAAATACCCAAAGAAACCTTAGTGAAAAGAAAAAGCCTTTGTTTACATTATGCTTTTAAAAGATTAATAGCAAAAACCAGTGACGCTGCAACATAATTTGAACATGATGGATTGAAATCGATTTAACTTTCTGCTAGCCAACTCACGCAAACGTAAGTCGAATAAGGTATGAGGCCCTTACAAAAGGTTTTGTTTTGCGCAAACTGCGAACCTTTATTACGTTAAACTCGTGCAAAGATCTGTTTTTGGCAATGAAGCCGTATTCACATCCACATGTCAGTTTTTGAAATCCTCATGTCAAATCTATTTCTATATCGGCCTCTACCTCAAATACCTATATTATAAAATATTTACCAAAAAGATAAGACTCATAACAGACGAAGAAACAGCTAGATTAGTTTAATTTAGATATTTTCATAGCATTATGTCATATGGTATGTTATTGTGAGGATCTGCTGCGGAAATACATAATATATTCGTACTACAAAAGCGCGCCATAAGAGCTATCTATAGTCTTAAGTCCAGAGATTCTCTTAGATATATGTTTAAAGAAATTAACATATTAACGGTTGCATCACAGTATATATTTTATAATATAATGTATGTTCGCAAAAACATTAATACCTTTTATAAAAATTTAAAAGTACATAAATTTAATACTAGGTATAGAAATGAGCTTTCTTTGCCAAATTGTCGACTTCACAAAACAAAAAATTCATTTTATGGGTAATGGTAAGATTTCATAATAAAATTCGGCAAAAAATAATTGATCTACCATTGCCAACTTTTAAAACTGTAGTTAAAAAGAAGTTTCTTCTAAAGGGGTATTATGCTGTTAATGATTACTTATCGGATAAACAAGCTTGCGCTTAACATTTTCAACTTGTATTTGTGTAAATTTGAATAAAAAGTCAAACAGGTCGTTGTTGTAAACTTCCCCTATTTTACAAATTCAGCTCAGTTTCACATTACTTGACTGTGATGAAGGGTTCCCTAGTGCTACTTTATTGGTTACGGCATCTAGGGACCCTTTCAATATCTTCAAATATTCACTGTGTGTGTTCCGTATTGTTATTATTGATTGATAATTTAAAAGAGCATAGCCTGTGAGTTTCTTGTCAGTTCTTTTCACAAAACGGGGGCTCGGAACTGGCACTTAGATTCACTTATACCTAATTTTTATTTATTTGCATGTAAGTGAATTTAAGCTTCGTGCTTTGAGTGTAGTGATATTTAGTTTTTTTTAATATATTTTGTTTTGACGTTTTTAAGTGCTATGTAATAGTTTATGAAATAAAGAAAATTTTACTTTACTTTTACTTTACCATTAGTGATAATTTAGTAATAGTCGGAATGTTTTTTTATCCCTTGCATAATTGGACAGAGCTAGTGAATTTCTTTAAAAAAATTGCAATCGTAACTCTTTACGGTTTAATATAGGTGGAAACATAGCTTCCATTGCTCAATGAAAGGTTAAAAATTATACATTAACAACGAGAAATGTATGAAAGTATTGATTTTTTTATCAAAGTCGTTACAAATGAAGGAGTTGGAACAATGCAAATGCCTACTTAATGTTATAATAATATAATTAACGAGACGAGTGCTATTCCCCTTTCCCAAAGCAAATTCAATCTTGTTCACGTTTCACGTCAGACATTCATTACACAACTCTTGAACAAGTAAAATTACGATTTGCTAAATTTCCGTCTTTAATTTACTTCCTAATTAATGCGAGGATCTTGTAATAGAGAATGCCCTTTGATCGCTTCCTTTATTAAGGATCTATCTTTATTATGATAATTTGGTCAATATCGTGTCAAAATAACGGAATATAAAGTAATGGATTCTGCACTCTGATAAAAGAATGTAATATTGAAGTTAATATACAACAGTAGTATTAAATATTTTAAATTAATTATAAAAAAAAATACGTCAAATCTTTCAAGGAATAAATCTGATTCCAATCTTCGCAAAACTGTTATCTTTTAATTTCTAAAGCAGAAACATAAAATGTATACTTAGCATCAATATTATTTATCTTCATTTAAAAATGCAAAAAGTGTATAAAACAAAAGATTTTTTTTCTTCATGATTTTGAGAATTGAACTAATCAAACATGAATTCTACACATGTAGTCGTCTCTTTAAATAAACTAATTGGTTAGGCAGATAAGAGTGTGATAAGCTAAATTAATTAATGGTACATCTTAATGATTACATTACTATAATAATATTTATCTCTAAAATACTCGAAGCTGTAGTTTTATGTGTGTTTTTTGAATTCTGCCACAAAAAGAACACTTCGAACAAAAAGTACAATAAAAAAATTGCGTTATCATGTTGGAGAAATCCTGTTATACCTACTTATATTCACCCAAATCGATAGTTACTAACCATCTCTTCTACATATTAAATTATTACTTATTTGAATTAAATTCCAACATACCTCTAACCAACTAATGTAGCGGTACAAATTTGTTTTATTTTACAAAACGAACTACAACAAAAGATGACACGGTACGGGATAAAAATCTATCGTATAGAACTATATTGATCCCAATTTTGGAATACATTAACAATGTTAGTTGTCACTGTCAAATTTTTACACAGCGATTTTATTCATTCATTGATAAAATCAATTTTTGTAAGCTAAAATTATTCTAAAATTATTGCAAATGCTCAGTTCAGATTTTATGTAGGATAATTTTACATAGCTTTAAAATACTTTTTAAACTTTAACATTTCTGCAGTTTTAGCTACCGTTTAGCAACTATATAATAGGGATGCTTTTTATAAATAAACCTCATGTCATTTCTCTGAATTAATTAACATTGCAATGCCTGAGTGATATAGGGACACAGGCATGTCGATTTAGCGTTGTCGTGCTGTCACCGAATGGGGGTCAGAATTTAAAAGTCAGTTTATTATTAGCACACCGGAAATCTCGACCGAAAATCACCATGTAACTCGTACAACTGCTATCAGGGATGTAATCAACGCTGTTTTGTTCATAAACAATGTGACAGGAACTACGTTTGCTGGCGTCACGTGTGACAGTTTGCAACTTTCCTCACCCTATTTTTATAGGTGTTAAAGTCCATTATGTGTGGTAATAAACGTGTGTGCGGTTGATGCTTGCCTAATTTGCAGCTGACTTCCTTTGTCGGAATGCACCTTATTTTAAACAAAGCTAATTATTACTAGGTCGAATGCCTGCACAACATTAATGGTTTCAAAATATTTTCGTGCCCGAATTATATAACTAAAAACACATGTATTTTATTAAATGAAATCAATCAACTTATCACATTAAATTCTTATCAATTGCTAATTAAGATCATAATCCTTGGCTCACAAGTTATCCGTTCTCCATGCTCCCACCATGCTCGCATTAGCTCCTACATGGGAAAATTTATTTAATTTTCGCGTAGATAATTAATTATTCGAAATATTAACTGGTATTATATCTCACCAAAAATTTCCTAACTTCTCAAAAATAAAAGTATGGAATTGAATTTCTCTTAAATGAATCTAATTAAACATACTGTGATAACCGTTAACATGTAAGTAAAGAATGAAAAGCATGAAAGTAGGCCGCAACCTGACAGGTTACAAATTGCATCAGTTCAAATCTGCATCACGTAGACACTTACGTCCTAACGGGTGTATTATGTAAAACCTTCTGTAACGTCAATTGACTTTAATTAGTGACAGTTTGCTGACTCACTTCCTAGTTCCTACATATTTGTGATAGATAAATAGCAGTATTTATAACATATAATAGAGGACCTGTAATTACTAGCTGGCCTTATACGAAGTTTAGTTTTCTTTCTAGATCTTATAAACGCGCCTTGACTGAGCCAATAATAGTGAAATCTAACTGTGATTATTATTAACATAAAATTTTGCCACAATATTTATAAATACTATAATAGTATGCAATATTTTAAATTGTTTAAAAAGTATTATTACCATACAAAATGTAAACAGCAACTGGCCAGTATCAATTGTACTGTTTACGAACTTACATCGCGATTTTGAACCATACATTTAAATGGGACATGCTGATTTTGATAATAGAAAGAATACATCTCTACTTAACGTTTCGCTGTTTGAAGACCGAAGTCCAATCTGTTATTTATACTATATTTACGCATCACTTTGTTTATTTCGTACGAACAGGGCATCTTACGCAAATAGTTGGTAAGTACAGAAAAACTAACAATAAACAAACCTCGCCCAGTCTGTAACAGTGAACGATTATATAGATCAGAGTGCTCCATCGAGCACAGCTTCACGCATCATTTGATACCAAGTACTTACTCATACTGTTTTATCTCCATCAAATTAGAATTACAAAGCGTATGCACAGTAGCCGTACGGGGAAGAAATATCTAGTCGGTTCTGTATACTGCAAACGGTGTTCGCGTTCGATGCTTAATTAGATAGCATCTATAATTTACGTACTGATAATGTTATCATTGTATCCAACTATTGTAGACGAGGCAATCGTTATCCAAATTACTCACAGAAAATTTACTAAGCAATAAACTAAAAAAACATGCAATACGTAGTTAACCCTTTGCAAGGCAGTGGCAAAAATATTGCCACCATAAATTGAACCTTATGGGGTTGAGTTAAGGTTTGTTACCGAAATAAATAAAAAAAAGAAGGTATAACAACAATGAAAAAAATCAACATATTCTGCCCGTTAAAGGGTTAAAATAAAAACTCAAAATCATTTATTCAAGTTTGGCTCACTAAAGCTCTTATGATTATCAACTTAAAAACTAACGCGCCCATTTACTGCGTACGTTAGCTTGATCGTAAAGAAACGGGCAAGAAAATAGTCTAAGTAATTTCTTTCTCCCGCCAGTTACACGGAAATGTACTTATGTAATATTAAAACAATTTGATAAGTTCGAGAATCGGGTAGTAGTAATAATATCAATCAAATATCAATAATATTGTATAGAGATAATATCTATTTTATTTTTGTAGAGCGTTATCCACATTCTGGTAGCGATTGAAAAAAATCTTTGAAATTTGATTAGTATAAACGAAACTTTAAATTGATAACGTGAGCGTAATCGCGGGAAAAAGCTAGTGTGATAATAAATAATAAATCTTGTCAGGAATTTGGAGTTTGCTAAATTCGAACAATGGGGCATGTGTCTGGTCAACTGCACGATACAAAAATTTATTTGAAGCATATAGCGTCCGTTGCTGTCACTGAAATTTAACTTTATCTAGGTAGTTGGGATTACCTAGTAAACTTTACAGTAAATAAATGCATTTCGGTAGATAAAACCAACAACACGTGATTGGTTATCGCTTATACAATCTATCTGCGGCCGGTATAAAATTAGTAATTAATATTCCCGTTAACCTCTAATAGTAAGCTTCAAGCTCTTGTGTAACGACTAATGCCTTTTAAACGCCAAATGACCGGCAAACAATACGTTTTCCATTGGGCCTGTAGTTGTTGGCGTTCAATGAAACTCCGTGCCATTTAGCTTTGAACGCTTTCGACCTATTGGCTAAAACAGTCTTAATAATAAACTTGTTACTTTGTAAACGAACGTCTTAATTTTGTACACCATTACTGCGGGTACCTTACAGTACCCACACTAGAGGAAACGCAAATGCTTACATAGAGAAAACAATAATCCCAACGTAAAAATAATATTTAACTTGTTACTTTAAAAACGAACATCCTATTACACACATACTATCACTGCGCTTACCTCTGTATACGTATACTTGAGGAACAGTGTGTAAATGGAAAAAGGGCGTATCGCACAAATGCTTAAATAATCATCATACCAGCTTTATAAAGTCCACAGCTGAACTTTAGCCTCCCCAATAGATTACATTATAATGGGGGTATTTGCCCATAATCATCACGCAGTGCAAGCCAGTATGAGTGACGCTGCTGCCCATCATGCGGTAGGATTTCTCTTCGTCGACTCTTACGACTCCCCGTGAGATGAGAAGATGAGATTTTTTATTCTAGACCAGTACCAATGGCACACGGCTTAAATAATGGCAACAATAAAGATCTGCACGTCACAACGTAAAATTAATAATAAACTTGTTACTTTGTATACGAACATCTTAACTTAGTACACCTATCAGTGCGCTTACCTCGGTGTACCTACTAAAAGGATGAGAATGGAAAGAGGTCGTATCGCGCAAATGCTTAAATAATGACAACAATAAATCTCTACACGTCACAACGTAAAATTGAATGGGAGCGAGAACTTTCTCTCTTATCTCGAACGTACAAGATGGATCAGTGCCAGGGGCTTATCTTTTATCGTACAGTAAAACGTGGTATGATGTGTCACATCACTGCATAATGATATCTGCTACATCGCAATGTTCTGTCGAAAGCTAACTGTTTACATTTCTTTTCAACTGGAAAATGTACCTTAGTGATTGGTGGTCACGGATAGACTGGACATGACAGGTGTCTTCATAGAAAAAGTTCTTCGCGGCTTATTATATAATGTTGAATACTTTACTGTGACTGGTGGTCACGGAGGAACTGAGACAACAGGTGTCTCTATAAATTTAAAACTACCGTCACTAAAACAATTATTGCACGAGATCACTACGTCTCGAACTTGAACTAATTGGATTCAAGTAACTTCACGTAAATACGCAACCGTAAATAAAAGAAAACAGCAACTTTGTTAATCTGTCTGCCTTTAAGTGTACATGCCCAAAACAAATTTTAACCAATTAGGGAGGGAAAAAAAAGCAATTTTAATAAATTTGGGAATAAAGATTAACAAAAGATTGAACGTATCTACACGTTTTCTACATATTTTCGCACTATAGCTAAGTACGTCACGCGATATAAGCGCGAGGGGCCGTTAGTGAAAGAATAAATAAATGTATAGACACTCTTTATGAAAATGTCATAAGTATATTATAATAATGCGATAAATAAACAACCTGGGAAAAGATTTTTTGTTTTACATATATAAAAAAAACTATTACATATTTTTTGTGATAGATTTTTCTTCATTTGATTTATTTTGAAGTATACACAGACGATGCCAGAAGCTAATTATTAATATAAGCTATCGTCAAAATGTCATCAGGAAGTAATAAATGGAAGTACTTTGAATTGACAAAGATAAACAAGCATCAGTTAATTTTGCTGGACCACCGCCTATGAAATCAGAGTTGGCTTCATGCCGCTTTCGATTAGTACTTATCAGTTGCTTCGATTTTGGTATATCATAATTGTTATACATCACACATATATAAATTATATATCACTACGTATAATGTTAGAGAAGAGTTGAGGAACAATGATCGACTGTTGTAGAATGTCAATGAGCACACATTCACAAAAAATCATCTTTCATATCGACTTTTCTTTTGAAAGTCAGGAAGGAATATAGATGTGTACTATTTTGTATCATAAAGAATATTATAACTACATTAAATGTTTAATAATTATATCAGTAGCAGTATCTGGAATTTTCAAAAATCATAAAACAATATAGCGTTAATCACCAGACATCTGTTCAATGCAAATATGTATTGTCTTCTTACGATAAATGCACACGTTAGAGATTTTTTTTAAGAAGAGAAGAGAACTTAGCAATAGAATAATAAATAAATATTTAAGAGCTTTCTGGAAAATGTAAACCAATTCAAAAGAACTATAGATGCGTTACTTGAAAATAAGGTCACGTCTAGAGATTTTTTATTCTCTTTCACAAAGATCTGGACTGAGCTTTTAAAAAACAACAGAAAGGGGTTATCGTTTAAAATGCACTACGCATTTATTATTGCTGGGGTAAGAATATGCATGCATCCTTTCCCTCATGGCATATTTTATTTACGTGGAAGTAGACCCTACGTTGTAAATTATAACCTTCTTGGAAGTTTTGAAGTAGAGTAACCATAAAACTGTTTGTAAATACTGAATTAATTGAACGACGAACTTTCTCATCTCAACACCAGATGCGCTGTTTGGCATAGGAGAACAATTTAGCTTTTGGAACTTCCTCATATGTGCCCACATATGAATCTTCGTATTCGAAACTTACCGAGTATATGTACGTATTAGTATACTCAGTAATGTACTGACAATGTCGTACATTGAAAGCTTTATTATGCTGCCTGGGGTGAAAAAACCTGTTCATAACTAGGTGAAGGTAAAACGGGGTTATGTTTCTTCAAGAATACATCTACAGCTGTAAATGGCTTTATTTTGTCCAGTTTGCGAATTTAAATCCATTTTTTATGCTTAACAAACATATAGAGGCATCATTTCAAGGCTTGTGTCAGCCTTCAAGGGATTGAACTACTGTCAGAGTTTTAGCTAGTAATATTAATGAAGTAACATTAATAACAGCATTAGTTTAAAATATCATTAGCTTTATGTATCATTAGCCTTATTAACGTTAGTTCTAAGTTTGTTAAGAGACTGAAAACAATGTTATTTGGCTGTACAAATCTTTTCCCTAGATAGTAAAATAACTATACAGCTAGAACACTTCCTCTCCCTACATGCATAAATCATGTGACTTGAGATTGTGCCACGACATCGCTGGAAATCATAAGCTGTAAGATACACATTTTTTTCCTAACCAACCTTGGAATAGAACGAATGTCATAAATATCGCTATATTTTATACGATTCTTGGTAAGTCTTTGTCGTGACTATTGATTGCATCGACCTTGAGGAAATCACGCTTTCGCTAAACTATATGTTAATTGAAATGTATACTATTAGGTACGTTAACAAATACGGATGAGCGCATATATGTGCATAGATATAACAATTTTGAAATAGACGCAAGGTTACAGTGATAATAGAAAGTTAGGAATGACTCTGAATTACTTAGCAAATATGCAATTTGCTAAATTAAGCAATCTTCCAAAGTTAATAAATGCTAACTTCAAGTAAACTTATTTCGAGAACTATGAAGTAATTATTATTCATAAACATATTCGTGCGATCTTATAAAGTAAATATGATAGTCAATTTAAATTATGTCAACAAAAATATATTGAATTCACACGAAACTACTTGTATAATATTGCCATGACATTACAGGCCGCCATATGCAATTTCTGCATTACCTAACAAAGTGAATTTATAATTTTGAGATTGAGTCCACAAAATAAATATCTCGTTTATGTTACAAGGTAAGCAGGGATACTTTAAACAATATTAAATCAGACAGTACGAATAAAAAAATACTGATTTCAGGCAAGGCATTCGAGTATTTAACGCTGACCTTTTGCGCGACAATGGCGACCAATACAGCCGATCATGCGGGTAATTAATCAATTTAACACAGCTCGCGTATTACATGGAATGGTTTATTTTTAATGATTGTCAATTTTCCTGTTTATTTATTTTTGAATGATCCACAATGGTTTACTTATTAGTGATGACTGAAAGCGATCATTTAGGTCTACTGCTTGTTATAAGATACTTAAAATCTGGCAACGGTCGGCAGTACAATTCGTCACCGACGATAAGTAACAGCGACGGTGATTATTAGTCTGTCACTACATTTGCATGAGGATACAATTATGAAAGACACGGCGACCTTGGAGGTTTCTCCAAAAAACACAAAGAAAATTTTGGTATCTGTCTATATGGGATACTTGTCTATATAGGAACCAATTGAGCAATTGACCGCCTATTATTTCCAATTCCAGCCGTGTACGCTTGAAAAATAGTATCTTCATGCAAAACGAGCTTTTGAGGTTTTCTAGATAGCTTAATAAAGGTTTAGAAGCCATCCTTTTCTTGAAATACTTAAATACTTTGCTATAGTTTTGCGAATAATTTTACCATTCCCTTGTAAACGTTAAGGATAATAATAGCCGTCACTCACACTCGGCACGCTTTTCTTTTACTGCTGAATATAGTAAAATGCTATCATTTACTCAAGAAATGCTGGTATTTTGTCTCAATAATATACGTGCTTCGCCGTACTTCGGGTCAGGGGTTGGCAACAAATGTTCATAATAGCATCTGTCTCTGTCAAATATCATCTTATAAAAAACAGTTGCCGGTTTTTAGGTCGCAGTAACTTTATGAAATTAAATAGGTAAACAAAATTATGATTTTATAAAAAAAACAGTTTTGCTTTCGTGTCTCTTGTGATTGTCAACTTAGTGGTTCATTAATGCATTAATTAGCTCTAGAAGTTATTCAAGAAATAATTCTAAAAGAGTCAAATCACCGGCCATTAACAAAGAAGTCATCAGTCTTAGCCCATTAATTGGCGGAGGCAGACGAGTGTCTACATGTAAAAATGTAAAAACCAAGGCAACATAGCCATTGGCATATTGTTAAAATTGTCTTAAATGAGCACAGAAGCACAGAAGCGCTCTATATTAAATGCCACACAAACGCTCATGCACCGCCAACAGCTGAAAACTCTATGATGATAGTTTACAACCACCTAAAGGAGCTAAAAAATTTATCGAATGTATTTATTTACAAATTTAATATTGTGTAAGTTTGCATACCTTATCGATTTTGATAGGTTTGCCCTGTGCGAATGGGTCACGTAGACGAAGTTTCGGCGGACGCTAAAAAGCTGCTTCCTTAGTGATTGATAATGATAAAGTATTGTCCGAGAAGACCACACCCCCACTACTGCTTTGCTTCAATTCACCGATTTCCAGACACAACTGAAACTATATTGAATTATGTCTCTCAGCAGGGGCTACCCATCAAGTAAATTGCTTTAACTTTTAGGAAAAAAATATTATTAACAAACAACTTTTTCACATTAGTAACAGCTCAAAGAAACCCCTCGTGGTTAGCTTTTAAGGCGCTTGTGTTACGTCCGTAGTGTTTTTTAGGTTTAAACTCATTGCTCATAGGAGTAGTAGGTACCCTTGACCGAAGACTAAAGTTAAATATAACAACCGTATTAAATATTTTCAACAAGAACTCTTATTCCTATTTAATATTCCATTAGAGATTTTATAAAATTTCACGCAAACATTTCTGTTTTGTAGTTATGAAAGTGTTGCAAGTATATTTACTGGCCTACTCCGAGTTGGCCGACATAATAATGATTCATATTTGCTATTATTCAGCTACTATAGAATTAAGAGGCTCTCAGTGAGACGTTGCGGTTAAATTACTTGGGCAACTTTAGACCATTAAGGGAGTGATGTACAGTCAGGTCTAAAATGTACACGCAACTACGAGCTACTGCAACTTCCTTTGTATGAGCCATAAGAAAACTGGGCAATTTTACAAATAAAGAATTTTCCTTGATTAATGTTCCATCTACCTCTAAACCAAAATGAATCCGAGAAATATTTAGTGATTGAGGCGTAAAAAATAAGTAGCTATAAGACCGACAGCCACTTTCGAAACTATAATATTAGGTTAACCATAAGGATACATAAAAACTGTTTGTGTTTCATTTAACTACGTAGGTACTTGTTCATAAAAAATATTAATAGCCTCATCTCAATATGACTGTCTTGTTTAGTATGGCGTTTGACAGCCGTATGTGTTAGGTCGAAAGATTTTTACTGCCGGTTATTTTTAAACGCCGCCAATGCAAACAGAGTATAATTTTAACGTATATAGCGACAGTGTAACTCCCAAACGACTCGATTTTCTTACATCTGGTTTTTGATTTAAAAGGTAGGTTCAAGAGTAAACGCAGCAAAATGAATACAAAATAAGTTTATACTTTTTAACAATTCAAAACTTTTTTCTAGTTGCTAAATAAATATATATTCCTCAGTGATGTACAGCGTTTCAAGAAGATACGTAAATATGCAGGTAAACAAATATTAAAAATGAAAATAAAATATATAAAACGCATTACTCTTTTTGAAGCTGGAATCTATTTTGTTCATTCTAAAATTAAATTATAAAGAGCTCCGACCGTCTAAGCTGAAGTAAAACAGGTGACTTTTAATTACGCTTTGGGGACTTTCTAAATTCTGGAGATTTTTTAGACGGAGTCAAATGTTAATCTGTAAATTAATAATTACAAAAGTTACACCTAATGTACTCTTTTACATACCCGAAATATTGTATAAATGTTGTTTACTAACTGATCAAAGAGAATTAAAATCGCTTTTTACTGCAAATAATGATCAGTCAGTTTTTGACTAAGCCTTTTGGTTATGAGTGGTAACATATACTTACTATTCTAGATAACTTTTATATCATTTTATTGGTTAAGAGCCTTTGGTGTTATAGTAAATAAATTAAGACACAGCTACGAAAACTGTTAGGATGTTAGTTGCGTTAATGTTTTACACCATTTTCAATATAAATATAGTGTAACTCGACGTCGTAAAAATTTATTACCTACATAAATTTCATACCTAAAGACCTATAAAATAACTATGACATGTGATGATATGAACGGTAAGTAATTATAAACAAACGTCTTAGCTGCAAGATATATAAATAAATAAAGAAAGTGATGACTGATCTATATTGCCTGGTTCCCATTGTTTAAGATTTAAAACAACGGTAACCAGCTTTAAACTAAGTAGAGCTTGGACTATTAATTGGTATGGGTTATGAAAAACGGATACACCTACATAGTTATTTATATTAAGAGTTTACAAACTGACAGATACAAAAAATAGCTCAATGAAAAATAAAAATGTTTGTTTGATTCGCTTCAATTAAAAATCAATCATAATCTCTTTAGAGAATTTAACTTATGCATACGACACAAGTCGCAAAGAATATGTACTAGAAAAAAAAAACAACTCTCTGTTTATATAGCTCAGCATTTAAGGAAATTTTAAAACAATATATTCCATATTGGAAAGTACTGTCCTGTCGGCAAGAGCCTAAGCAGAATAATAAAATTTATGTATGATAAAATCCGACCCGACAGTCTGTCTGCTTTGGTCAAAATCCCGTAAGGTGGTAAGTTGTACCATTAACTAATTAACCTTGCTAGTGACCCCATATGTGTACAACAACAATAACAGGGTAATAAGTTATGAGTATATGCTATAATTTTTTTATTATACAACTTCTTTTAAAGTAGAATTCCCATAACTTGGTTTGTGTTCTTTAACTATCAATTGTGTTGAGTCGGGATATCCGCGGCTTAAAAGGTTTATTGCGGCTTCCGAGATTTGTTAACACTTATCGACTACACCATATGTAACCCGACCAAATTTTCCGGTAAATTGTACTTAGTGAATAAGTAGCTGTAAATAGGTGAAGATAATAAATATAATCATATTACAAAACACTCTGTAATCTTAATACGAGTAACATGATATCAGAGATAACATTCATTAGATATAGCTAATTTAATACAGTTATAGCTTTTTAATTTAAGAAAGACTGTCCCAAAATTAAAGCCAGATTAGCGCAAATAGAATTGGAAACAAGTTTATTTAAAGACAGTGGTACGATCATTAGTGCGAAGATCCCTGGCGACGGCTAGTGTGAGCAGTTTTTCAACGCCACATACTTAAGCCAAGATTACACTGAGCGATATTATCACCAGAACGCAACGGTAGCGGCACGTCTGCTTTATTTCAAAACTCAAGTCTCCCGCTGATTGTTGCGGTCTTTTAACCGCGGTGGGGGTAACCCGAAATCTAAGCCGTCATGGTTATTTACGACCAGTAGAAATGCCAGGTATTTTTTGATATCGCTATGTAGTAGGGCGATCACTGGTAATGGCTATAGTGAGCAGTTTTTCAACTACACATACTTAGGCCAAGAACACACTTGAGCGATAATCACACGTTCCCGCGACGATAGCGGCACATCTGTTTTTCTTTGAAACTCATGTCTTAACGTACCAACCGTTTTAATAAATATTTGATAGTCACAGTTCTAACGCAACCTAACCAAGGGATGACCCGACCCTTCTGTTGCTGGACATCTGTTTGCAACAGTCTACCTAACCGCAACAACATACGTCACCCGGAAGTCGGTTGTCTAACCGCAGCGGTTAAAGGATGACCCGAAATCTAAACAGGCATGGTTAGTTACGATCAATCGAGATACCAGTTAAGTTTTAAACATCGCCATGTAGTGCGGCTATTATTGACGACGGCAATTGTAGATACTTTTTCAAAACCAAATACTTAAGCCAACAACATACAGAGCGTTACTTAACCGCGACTGTTTCTGGACATCTGTTTTATATAGAAACCACTTCTAGCGTCAATCGAATCAGCATGTTAGTTAAGTCTCAAATATCGCCATTGTACTTAGACACCAAAACGAGCTATCGCGATACTTATATACGGCAGGGAGAGCATGTGGCCACAAGGTCCCGCAATCAACCTTCTATCCATAGGCATAAAACGCGTCGTTAACATGAAATGAGCTATAAAATTTTAAATACATGATCAACAATTTAAGAAAGCCGCGGCGAGCTTCTGTAGTTCAATCCCTTATACTTCATGAATCAACACGATGAATGTACGTTGTACAACGGCGGGGACATTTTGTTATTTACGGCTATGTAAATAGCAGACATTGATATCAGTAATAATTCATCTGTGCTGCAGTTACATATAATACTGAGACTAATCTCAGAAACAAAGCAATTCATGAGTGCCGTGGGTGCGAGACCGTTTTTAATTGTTTTTCTAAAAACGTGTGTTATCCCGAATAAAATAAAATGATTCAATTCAATATAAATAAATTAATAATAATATGAAATGTTATAGATAAAATCTAATATTATCCTTTAGGGTCAGTTTTATTTATTTAATCTCTATATAAAAATGTAATACAAAGGCGAACTTAATACCAAAGGCATTCTCTACCAGCTAACCATAGGGTTAGCAGAGAGGGTTAAAGGTGGTGGCCACAAACTAAATGGTGGCAATAAACTTACAAAAATCAACTAATAATATAATCATCATCATCATCATCTCAGCCCATAAACGTCCCACTACTGAGCACGAGCCTCCTCTCACATACCAAGGTTTGAGGGTATTGGGTCATAGTCCACCACGCGGACCCAGTGCGGATTGGCGGAGGCAGGTGTATGGCGTCCTGCTGTTAGAATTTATCAAGCCGCCCCTTAGGCCTCTAACATGGCTTAACGACTACCACATTTTAGTGATAACCGAGACCAACAGCTTAACGTGCCTTCCGAAGCACGGAAGCGCTCGATATCAAATGCCACACAAACGGTCACCCATCCAAGGACTGACCTCTGTAAACTCTGCTGTACTTCGGTGATCGTTTCCGACCACCGAGCACCGCAGAGCTACGAGCGCTTCATAATATAATACGTATACATAAAAATATATTATACAGTTGCTATGGAATTAAATGTAGTTTTTTGTACATTTGACTACAAAAACTAGTACCGTAATCCTTATTATAAAATGGTTAACTATGTATTTAATCGGGTTTTATTATTAGTCCAATCGTATGCAGCGTATAACTTTAGATGTTCTTTCTCAACTGTGCAAACTAAGTTAGTTTATTACTTGCATATAAGTTAGCCTCACTGATTCAATAAGTTAAAGACAAGCTCTTTCACGGTACAATTTCCAAGTTTATCGCAGCACAGGCCTTCGTTTGCGATAATAATGACAGGCACAGCAAACCGGATAGTTTTCACCCAAGTTGTGAAGCAGGCATCAGAGATAAATTTCAACTCAAGCCGCTAGGGATAAACATAAGCTAAGTAATGGCAACAAACAAACAGGACAGTGGGACAAACAGTAATGGCAAAAGTTTTTCCCTTCATCTTCATCTTTTTGTAGTACTTTTAAATCAGGGACTTACGCTAGAATCTATTATCATAATATATTCAACGTCACTCTAAATAAGTACCGCGAAATCTACATAAGTGCTGCGACAAATTGTCCATCGAATGTCTTTTTGTGTATGACTGTCTGAAAAGAAACAACAATCGTAAAAGACTCTCTGTAATGGATTGCTGTATTCCGGTTATAAAAAGTGTGAGTTCCTTTGATGATCTCCCAACGGAAAGTATGCAGAAACATCAGAACAAACCGAAATATTAAAACTATCATACTTAAAACGTAACGATCTAGAAATAACGAAATAGAGCGAAATTACTGTTATGTATGTATGTTGTACCGAGTCTGTATAAGATTAATAATGTAAAAATCTTGTGAAGACTTTGAATAAATCATCAATATGAGTTAAGCGTATCGGTTTAGAGCCAGTTGACACCAAGTTCAAATCTTGCCTATTTCCGACCTGCTAGTAACAAAGCGCCCTCTTATTAACACGAGATTTATTCCTCGTATAACTGATTATTTTTATTTATTTTAAATAGTGTGGGCCAAGGTATTTTATCCACACTGTTTAAAAAATAAATGCATATCCATTGGCATCCTTTTTGCCTTGAGTAGCGGTTATGGCAGTTGCAGGCTAGATCTGCTAACTGGAATTACATAAAATGTATAAAAGTAAAGAGTGTTTAATAGTAAATCGTGATTCGCAAGAATAGTTCTATTATTGCAATTTAACTTCCAGCTTTAAGCTGTAGCGGGAATACCAATTTAATTGTTTTCCAGTCATTTAATTGGACAGCTTATCGCATCATTTAGTTAGACACTTGCATTAATTTATAAGCGCTATTATTGAACAAAGCAGACAGATGTAAAAAGTAATAGACATATATGGCAAGTCAGCTGTTACGGACGAGAAATCAGAGGAAAGCCATTATCATTAATATTGAATTAATAAAATCAATATAATGAAGTGAGATGTGCGAATTTACGCGAGAGGCGATAGGTTTTAACATTAAAAAATAAAGTAAGGTCATAGTGAAGGTTATACTGATCGTGACTGGCACAGCATCGTCGATAAAGATTACATCCTTAAGAAGTAATTGTTTGAGGGCAATGTTTTCAACCAGACGTAGTTAAAGACTGTAGTTTAAACAATATATTTTTTTATTTAGCAATCGTTCTATAAAAACTTTTCTATTAGGTATTTTTTTAATGTGGACAAAGCCTATCTGATTAAAACAGACTGAATTTCACTTTGTACAAAATTTTATTGATTACATGTTAATTATGTACATACTTTAAACAAATTAAACTCCTTTAGTTGGCAGATGAACTGCGCTTTAAAATAGAATACACATTACATACATACATAATCTCAGCTCAAAAATCTAAAGATAAGGCAATTTTTGATATATTAATTATTATAATCTTTGTCCTCTCATGGATTGACATTCGGGTCATACTCCTCTACGCTGACGCAATGGGGGGGCAGATGTGCGGCGTAGTTATTAGAATTTACAAGTCGAGCAATAGGCCTTCGAACTAAACGACACCACATATATTGATCGAGACCAACTGCTTAACGGAACACAGAACCGCTGGAAGTCAAATTCTATATGAACGGGTGACCAAGGTGACCTCTATGAACTCAACTTGCGATCTGTGATTACCGTGGAGCTACTAGTGGCTCAGATCACAAAGTATACTGTCATATTATTATTTTTTTTTTTAAATATAGACAAATTTTATGACGTCCGAAAAAACAGTGCGAAGACTTTTTTAACACATCGCAGAATCGTGCGCGACAGATAATCTGCTTGGTGTCTAGAAATAAAGTCTGACATTTGATTACGAAAGATGTATCTTTAAAAACTCTAAATATACTGGCATTGGCCAGACGGACTTCACTAGTCCGCGTGAAAAAGAAACATGTAATTACTCGAGGCCGAAAATCTCGCAAAATATATTTAAGTAGTTTCTGTCCGTTGCTACCGATCTACAGTTTATCGCATTCCAGAAGATCCACACATTATTTCGAGATATATAGAATCCCTTGTCCATCTCAAGAGTCCAATAATTGTTCGTAGCAAAATTCATTAAAATCGACTTAGTGGATAATCCAATAGTTACGTATGAAAAACATGTGTAAACCAACAGATTTTTGCATTCATATGTTTTTTTTTAAATTATGATCAATATAGGAATCCTTTATTAATAAAGCCCCATTAACCCTTTTTGAGAAGCTTAAGGCGGTGGTGTTAAGAGTGGTTTGACGTCCATAGTGTATTGGCGAGTTATGAGCTCTGTATTTGTTTCTACTGTGACTCGGTGGCTATCCCGCCTCGAATTATTTATTAATGGTTACGATTAAGATCGATTATGGCGGCAATCGACACAAAAAGACGTACCTATTATATGTACTATGCAGTTAGCATTTATGTCGCATACGAAATTATTTGTTATTTACACTAATAAGTTATAAAAGATAAAGTGCCGTATTATCACTGAAAAGTATTTGTTTCTTAACCTCTCAAATAAAAAGTTTCCAGATAGGTTTATCCGCCCGCTATTATTAAGTAATTAACATTTGGCAAGACTGTTAGGTATATTATCGTCAGTATAATTTTACTCCAAAACATATAAATTTTAACTTTCAATGCCATTGAGTGTCAAATTTCGAGATCTATCGATTGGATCTCTCATGTCCCTTAAATTATAATTCAATTAGTTATGAACGAATCGGAATTACACCTATATTCAATTAGTGCCTTAAATAATAAAATTCAACAGTTTTTCCTTCCTCCTATAGTTTGCTCAAAATGACATAATCAGTTGTAATATTAGGCTGACGACATATACATCTACATACATCATAGTAATATAAAAATTACTATGCAAATTTATTAGTTATTTAGGTGTCCAGAGTAGCGTCTTAAAGGAGTTGCAGGAAGACCAGCTCCAGTGTTTTCTAAAATATTTTTTTACTGTACGTGATAGAAATGCTATATTTTTTATTAATTTTGTGTTGTAAACACAAAACATTGTATTTTTTTCGTATCCATTAGCGATGTCTACAATTATTACACTAATTTGCTAGAGGCTGCGAGATTCCAGAAAATGATTGATGAAACTATTTATCAAAATCCTTTTAATATTAACCTTGACCTCAAGTATTCTTATAATATTTTGGCGATGGAAGTATGAGAAAGATCTATTGCCAAGTACTCGAATATGATGACTCTCAATTCTGAAGCAGTAGCCGTATCTGTTACATAAGACTCTTTGTAAGACAGCGGCGACTTTAAGTCTAAAAATATTACAACCGCAAAAGATTTAAAACCGAATATTAAAACCGCAATTCAAAAGAAGTGACTCAATTAAAGAATGGCTAAGACAAAAGTAGCTTTCATTTGTATACCATTTGTTTTTGATTTAAAATCAAACTTGAAATGTTCGTCTGTATATATTTTTCTTCTATGTTCACGTTTTGTTCTTATCTGCATCAATTGTAAAACGGTCTGAGAATTTATTTTCTTGTTAAAACAACCTCATACAATTTGGTGGTGAATTAATGAGTATTTTTTCGAAAATGGCCAATGATTACTGTAGGCTATCATTGCCCATTTTCTATATTCTATATATCTATGCATTGTTTACGCAATTATATCGAATAACACTATACATTATAAGTAAAGTAACATTCAAACAATATTTTTATCAACTTATTGAAAAGAAATAAAATAACAAACGTACCTAGATAGACTAATACCATGTAGATTAGCTAAATCGTCCTTCTAATAAATACTCGACAATGTCTTAACTTACGTCTTATTTACCTTTTCAATACGCAAATAATACATTTTCATATGAAATTCTCTAAGTAGTATAATCCCTTGTCTTGTCTTGACAATTAATTAGATTTACATATTCACTCCACGTTTGCACTGTAAAACACTCGTGCGGTATTGCGACCTCATATCAGCATTTACAATAATCATAACTGTCTCGATACAAATACCAATGTGGGGAGTTTTATTTTCAACATTTCTGATTGAACAGTTTGAAGCCTCCTTGAATTTACTGGTTGGTTGGTAGAGCACATAAGAAAGGTAGGCGTAAGTTGACGTGACCAGAATAATGTTTACTAGTATATAAATCTTTCCCGAACGTGGTATCTTAAATACTTTAACGATGACGTTAAAAACTTTACAGTATTATTTAACTGCTAATAACATAACATTGATGTATTGTTTTATTAAAAAAAGCACGAAAAAAGTTAAAATAAACAAATCTCTAAAAAAAAATTATAATTGCTTTAAAAATATCCTCACACCGTGGTTCTAAAAAAGAATAGGCCGAAGCTAATCATAACTTTTTTTTGTGTTATTGTAGTAGTATTTATTAAGTTCAGTAAAAAGTCAACTTATTATAAAAAAATATTATGTATTCTAATTTGAAAGCTAAAGATACTTATGCTTTTTTTTTAAATAATGGCTTTGTGCGTTTTGCACATTTAGCCAGTATCAAGTAAGACATATATTAATAATATATAATTCATAGTAAATGAGAATGAGTGGTGATAAAGATGATAAATGAAATGCCCTCCCCGTTAACCCCTCGAGTTCTCCGTAAAGATGTGGAACTATACTGAGATCACATATGGACTTCTTGAGAGAATTGGAAAAGTAATGTTGCACTGTTTTATTTTATATACCCACAATCATGTACGTTCACAAACACGTACCGGTTAATAATCCACCGTTGTTACGCATTAATGTTTGAAATATCACAACTTTAATTGATACTTATGTTAATAAAGTCAAATTAGTTTTTTTTAATTTAATAAATTGTAATTTTATTTAATAAATTTAAATGTATACTGCACATTGGTAACTTAAAGAATTTATCGCCTAACTGCTTAGCAGTTTGTTGGCAATGTACGCTTCCAATTACTAGTTATATACATTTTAAAGAAAAATATTAATTAATACTCAATGCCATTCAATTACTCAATCATCAATCCAACTGGTAAAAATATCTGCAGTATGAAAGACGGTGCTTATCTTTGTACGATTCACACGAAAACGTCTTGTAACTTCAGCTATAATCACAAAGCTTTTTGTGTCTCGACGTTGCTCACAAACGATGTTCCATAAAAAGTAACTCCGTTGCAACATAACTGGCAGTGGCATCCCTGCTCCTTGCAGTTATCATTTATCAGTTAATATCTTGCAAGATTTTGGACTAGGCCCAAAACAATGATATTGCTCGGAGGTCGGTACTGCAATCATCATTGTTTAGAATTTGAACTGAACGAATGGCGAGTGCATGAAGAAAGATATATTTTTGTGGATGGGATATTTTTTATGTTTAATAAGTTGATTAGTATTTTTAAATAACAGAATGCTTGCTTTTTTCGCTAGTAAACATTGGTTTGAAGCTAGATAACGCTGTTTAAGATATCCACGCGTATTATTTTATTTCACAATTATTTCGTTTAAACAGATTGTATTTATGAGATACACACGTATTTATCAAGACATACACACACACATTATTAGAATTCTCCAAATAAACATCTACGACAAAATAAACCAACATTTAACCTTCACGGTTGCTATTGTTTCTTTTACAACGAATAAACTGGAGTTATAAATCTGTAGTCGTGTTAGCTTCTAATACTACAAACCTAACGCCTGCAAGTTTTCATATAATGTGGCCACTAGTCGCGTCAATCTTAAAAAATGGCCATAGGAAACAAGAAACGTACTTTTTTATCCAGAAAACAATAACAAGATTTTATTTATGTGGGCACATTATAAGTTACATTCTAATCCCATACCAGACCCGGGGACCCCTTTTCATAGAAACATATTGCGGTTTAGGGTTTCATTCACAACGTTTTAATATACTCGGCAGATGAAATGACAGTTATTTATAAACTATCTATCAAGTAATCGCTAATAGGTACTGACTTGGACATTGTGAATGTTTGTTGACAGCTGTTTGTTGTTGAGTTATTTAAAAAAAGTGTGTACAGGGATCCTACCACATCTTTGGAGACCTAGCCAACCATACCTGCAAGTGGTGCACCTGCCGATTAACGGACGAGGCTCTGGCAAATATAGAAGCTAGTGGTAAGCGGCAATAGGCTCACCACCAATTACGTAGGACCAGAAGAAGAGTGGTCGTATAATATGCCTCTGCCTACCCCTTCGGGGAAATAGGCGTAATTTTATGTATGCTATTATAAAAGGTCAAATTTTGAAATAGACTGTCTTATGTTATGACAAATATTGTCTTATAAATATAAAAGTTAACCCTACTAAATAACGCAACTGTGATCATTTAGTATGTATTTTCACTGATTAATACAATTGGTCCATCCAGGCAACGCAAGCGGAACTAGAAGTATCTCTCGGTACACATTACTATTATAAAGTTGTCTTAATTTATAATTATTTTAATGACCTAAAAGCATATAGTTATATATTTTAAATAAGAAGTATAACCGTTACCTTCTTCATCTTAACTATGAACTGAAGTTATAAGGTAGCCAGAACATGCCGCAACCAATACTATTAGTTGTTTTATGCCGAACTAATCATTTTCAAAGTCTCAGAAGTACTACTGAATGTAAAACAATATTATTATGATAAGCAGTGAGAGCTATTTAACGTCTCTTAAAACTACACTGGGCGCCAAGACATTGTACTGCCTGACTGAACTATTTTGGCATGATCTCAACATTCGCATTGAGAATTCTAAGAAGTAAAAAATAATAGGAATGCCAGAGCTCACTACAAACATTTAATTAAATTACCAATTATACATTTGACTTTCCATACAATTAATGGCCAACGTGAGCACGAGCTCCACTCATCCTCCGAAATCTCATTTAAGTATATATACAATTTTATGAATCGGCCTAGTAGTCTAGGAGCTACGAGGTAACAAGCACACAAACTCCATTTCACATTGATAATATTAATAAGAATGATAAGGCAAAAAATCTTGTAAAATATAAACAAAAAAAACTTCTAAACACAATGTTAAAAAAAACTGGAACGTAGCCAACGTTGAATAGCAGCTCATCCAACAATAAGTTTTATAACCACCAGTAAACATCAACAATATCCTATTTTAATTTAGGAAAACTATTGATATTAGGTATACATGACTGCAATACAACTTAAGTTTATGGCGTCATCGTTCAAATGTACACAATTGATTAGCGCAGAATGACTCAAAGAAAGAAAACAAAAACTTTATCTTATGCAAACACAGTAATCTTTGCACAAAATGTAACATCTTAATCTTATCTACAATGTTTTATTTTCAGGCACTCGGTGGACTCGGTCGCGTCGTATTCTAGTCAGAATCACGTTGACCGTATAAGAACACAGAATTTCTCAGCGGCTTCTTGTCAAGACGAAGGTGACTTCGGGTCGATCAAGACAAGCCTGTTTAGACGGTCATCTTCTAATTTGGAGTATGCACACAAGCGGCCCGAAAGCGTGACTTCTAACACCAGCTCCACAAGAAGCCGCCTTCGAGACTTTGTCGAAAGGAAATCGAGCCAGGACGAACACAAGTCCGCAGCAAATGCCGTTGGTGATATCCAGTATTTTGAAAACCCCACGGAAACTTTAGAGTTCGATAGACCTCGGAATTCACTAGAATCTAAAAAGAGCCAAGAGGAACGTCCGAAGAAAAGAAAGCATTCCAAAAGCAAAGAGAAGGACAAAGATTCATGTGAGAGCAAAAGCAAGAAGCACGAAAAATATCAAAGTAAATTAGCTGAATATTATAAACTCCCAGTGCAATTGCCTCAGGACGAATTTTACCAGCATCTCACACGATCAAAGGCAGCAGAAGAACTCATTCAGAAACGATTTACTAATTCTGACACAGAATTCAGTGGCAGCTACGGACGACTGTGTAAACACAAAGAGCCTGAAGGGTCAAACTTACGACGTAGTCGAAGTTTAGCAGTTATAAGAGAAGAGACCTTTACTGATCTTCAAATTCAGAACCACGCTAAAAGCAAAAGGTCGCAACTAATACCCCGTGCCCGCCTTTTCGACAAACCTTGTTTCAAGGACAGGTAATAAACCTCTCTTAAATGATCTATTTCAATAATATGTCCGTTGTTCATCTCAGATCCAGTGGGCACCTAATTTAAAACTAGCCTTTATAACACGAACGTGTAACCATTTCTCACAGAATCGCTTGTGGCAGACCACAAGGGTTAACGTCAATTATTAACGTGATAAACATACTGTTCATACATAGGTACATATTAAAACACATGTTGATACAATACTCATATCATCATAATTTATAAAACTGTTGTTTACACTTACCGTTATCTTTACGGTCAATATTGAGTTATTATTAATATATTTTATTATTTCAGGTTTCCAGGGAGAGCTAAATATCAGACGAAAGAAGAAGTTTTAGAAGGTATATATATTGATAGTACTGCTTCTTGTTTTGGAGATATAAACGCACATAGAGAAACTGAAAATACATCTGAAATTCAAGATAAAAAATCTGAAAAAGAAGACGCAGTATCGCGGAATGAAAGTCATCACTCCAGATCTGTTAGCGACAGTTGGCCAAATTTAAACGAGGAAACTAAACAAACAAATCTTTCTGAAGAGAGCATTGGTCATTCGAGAAATCCCAGTGAAATAGACAGTTTAGATTCAAATTACGTTAGAAAACATTACAACTTTGAAGCTCACAGAAAAAATTACAAAGACAGCTCTCCAGAGACTGACAGATCTGCAGTTTCACCAAATATTAGCAAAGAACTTTATGTAACTACTGACGATCACGAAACGGACAGCGAAAATAGAGATAGGTCTAAAAATAATACGCCAAAATCATTTACAAACGATAGCCTATCAGTAACACAAAGCGAAAAAGACAAAACAGAACTTCAAACTGAAAATAAGAGTGATACAAATTCTACTACAGACGTTCTCATAAACATTTGCAACGATCAACAGCTTCAAAAAACGGAAGCAGAGTTTAAAGAAACAACTGAAAATAGTCGTGAAGACGCAGAGTCTGTAGTATCAGAAAACGACGGATCTGTATCAAGTCCCCCTGACAGCATTACATCATATATTTCTATTTCAATAGCTTCATCTGATAAATCTCACAAACTAGAATATTTGGCTAATTCTCTAGCCGAAAAAATTGATGAGTATTGTGACTCTCGATATAAAGAAAACATATCGGTAACATCGCAAGCTTTGCAATCAGAAAACAATCAAGATACTGACCCTATATATACTGTAGTGAACAAAAAAAAAACGTTTGCCGATATTAAAAAGGACTCATTCTCAAGCAAAAGTGAAAATTTATTGAATGAAGTGCATAAAAAACCAAATAGCGAAATTTATGTAAGCAACACATACATAGAAAGTGATACTTACTCGACAAAGAGTAACTATACGTCTTTTAAAAATATTACGACAGAACCTTTTGTAACAACATTAATAGAAAACCAGTATTATTCATTGCCAGATATAAACATCAGTAAATGTTTAAGAAAATCAGAACGCATTGATGCACAACTACGCGAAGAAGACCCAGAGGATATAAGCTGTGAAAATACATATGAAATTGCACAAACACATTTTCGAGAGATTTTGGCATCAAAAGGAAATTATGGCCAATTAAATAAACCTCTTCATATTCAAAACAATCCAAATGCATTAAAAACAAACAGCTCTATTTATTTACCAGAATATTGTGAACCACAACTGTTACACAACTTTACGAAACTTGAAGACGATCTAAAATCAATCATAACTATAGACAGCTCTAATGCAGATGAAAAGGACGGTTTATTTTATGGTTCTGACACACACCAAAACGAAAGAGAAATAAATGAAATTGAAGGAACAATCAGAAATAACAAAATAATAACAAAGTCGGAGAGCCTTCGTATAAATACATCATACAGACCAGATATCAAAATAATCAAGTCATTCTCAAATGACAACATTAACAAATCTTTACAAGGGAAAAAAGGTCGCACAGCTATAAGAAAGCATTATTCTTTAAGACAACGAGATCCTATTGATGATGAAATAAATCGGATACCTAGTCCAAATACCGTAGGTCGCACTATTCACAAGACAAGTGAATCAAGACTAGTAAAATCCAAACCTATACAAGAAATCAAAGCACAAGCCCTTTTGTCTAGAGTACAGTCATTTAAGACATCAGCGGAATCTAACATTGCTATAGTCCCATTAAGTGGACATCAGACTATTGTAATCAACCCTCCACTAGTTCAAAATTCTGAAGAAAATAAGTTGCCAATAGTTACTCAACCAATAAACACTACTCCACTGGCTAAGCAACCTACACCGAATATCGAAATAACAAAGAGTAATATTGAAGCTACTGCTACAAACGATAACAAAGATATTAAAAAACCGATAAAGGAAAACAGTTTTATTGACCCTACCAGTTTTGGAACTCATAGAGAGCCATTCATAACTATCAAATTAAACAAAGTAGTAAGAACTACTATACCCTCACTGACCAAAGAAGCAAGTGACAAATTCTTAATACTTCAACATAAACCAGAAAAGCCACCACCGAAGTTAATAATTAAAGATAATAACAGTAACAATCTGAGCACAGAAAAACTGACTCCTATTACAAAAAAATCAACAGTAAACATGACGAGGCCCCAAGTTTTACATGTCATAGATTCAAGGAATAAGCAAAATATACCTGATCAGATAATGGAAAACACATTAGGCAATGAGACTCAAATGGAACAAAAAGCTGATGATTGTACTACGAAGGGCGAGAAGCCAGCAGAAAGTAAAGATGAAAACAAAGATGTTAAAAATGACACTTGCGCAAAAGAAAAACTTAATGATGCTATTAAAACTGATATCGAATACCAAGAAAAGATTAACTCTGTAAAAACTTATTGGTCAAGATTAATAGATAAGAGTCCGGACAGTAAAGATCGAGTGGAAATAACAAATGAAGACACCAATCATAATAATAAAGATACTCCTGAAACTAAAGACGACAAAAGTGAAGAAGAACCTTGCTTACCGGAGGTTTCCGTTGGAAGTATAATTAAATCTCTTGAAAGCGTAAAAATAGTAGACAGTATCCGAAAAATAAGCCAAACAAAATTACATTTGTGGAAAGATGAAACTGAGAAAGTAAAAAGTGATTCAGAAATAGAAGAGAGCACGTTAGAAAAAATTGTCAAAGACTCTGAAGCACAGCAAACATACGAAAAACCGATACCGAAAAAATCTGGAGTCGACTCATGTAGAGATACTCCAGAAATAGAAATAGTAGAATTGACAAATGAAGATAATCAAAATATAAAAACTCAAGCGACTTTAATAAAGGCCAAAAGTTATGACAAAGGTTCTGATGAATTTGATCACGTTCGCTACAAAGTTATGAAGTCAGAGTTGTTCAAAAATAGCATGATTGCAAACTACCGCAAGGAAGCTCAGTTTGATGGATTACTACAGTATCTTCAAGACTATAGCTTTCAAGAGCTTTTAGTTAATAACAACATTGTAATAATAGAGCCTGTGAGAACAAAGGTTGAACCAGCACCAAGAAAAAATACTACAGACAATTGCAAAATTACCCCAATATTATTGAAAAAGACAGATGGATCTTACAGCCAAGTGGATAGGTCCAAGAATGCCATTCGAAGACATTTCTTTTACCATCCAATTCGTGTAAATAAAGAAATAATTGAGGAAGAACTTCCTAACCCAGACACTGTCAAAAAGGTCAGGAATCTATTTGAGGACACATTAAAGATGAAAAGTCCGATGACACAGGATCCTCCTTTAATTGAAGAAAATATTGGTTTAACAAGACGTGCTACTTCATACAGAAATTTAAGTGAGGAAACAAAGGTTAATAAGCAAGGAGGCAGAAAGAAAGTTATACGACAGCTGACTATCGATACCAATTTTGGAAACAAAAAATGGGATAACGCTAGTCTTTCAAGTGGAGTATCAAGTGGTGACCTCAGCTCAAACAACGAATATGATACAGATACATTAAGCCCATATTCACATAAGAATTTAAAGGATAACCCATATAGTTCCAGTGATGAATATCTTTGCGACTCTTTAAGCCAAGACTTCTGTTGTGAAAGTCAGTACGTGAGCCCAGATATATTAAAAAAAATTAGAGAATGTGGCACTTCAGTAACGTATTATGGAGGTAAAGTTTTGAACTCTAAAACTGGGTCCAGTGTAAGTCCAATGACCAAAGCAATAATGGAAGAAATTAAAAGTTTGCAAAAAGATTGTAGTAGAGATTGCTACTCGTGTCAGACGAAATGTCGCGGGAACAGATGTTCGTGCCTTGTAGCTGACAAACATCAACTAATGCTATCAGATCAACAAAAGAAAAATGTACCGCATGAAAATGTTGAAAACCAAGATAAAAACAAACGCATTGAAGGATTTCCAAGTTTCAAATTTAAATTAGTCAAATCGAACAGCTGTAGTAGTCGCTTGGAATTGACAGGAACTGACGAAAGTAAAAATAGGAATAAGTACAGAAAACAGACTGATGATCCTCCATTAATGTGTGATGTTGAGAATTCTGTAAAAAACAAAATTTGTCGTTTGGAGAGCTATAGCAAAGGTATAGTAAAAACTCCATTTGACAACAAAGATAAATACGACAAAAAGGACAGCCAAAAAATTATTACAGAGCCGAAAAGGATGAACAATATTGCTATAAAGAAATTTGAGGTCAGCAATGAATCCCTCTCTAAAGCAAATCAAGATGAATCAAAGCAAAAACTTCAACAAGAAACTGAAGACCTTAAAATAAATTCACTAACTGATAAACAAGTCAATGATTCTCACAGTTTCGAAAAAAAGTTTTATTACGTCAACGATAACATGAATCAAAATAAAGCTGCTACTGGAAAATTTGGCGAAATGGTATTCGAAGAATTTGAAGTTTTAGAGTCTTGTTTTGATAGCTTAAATAGTAATAAGTCTTTAAAATAATTTAACTAAAATAACTTTAAGCTTCGCTTACAGTCGTAATTTATGAATGTGATCTATAATCAAATAACGCTATTAAATTATTGCTAGTTTTTAGTAACCTTTATAAATACGTAGACTTATCATGTATTTTAAGTTAAGATTAGAAAAGTATACTAATAGTACTATTACCATAGAGATTTGTAAACATTCCGAATCGAATTTTACTGTAGTCATGGTGATGGCCTTTTCTTTGTAATAAATATACAATATTATTGTTACTGAGATCGTGTTTAAATTGAACCCAAACCTTACCGTCAGAAATCTCATGGTCGACCTTCGTCGCAGTAGATTTTGAACCGTGTGCGCATACACTTGTAAAGATGGAACGTCGCGTGGGTCGCCACCGCCGACACCATGACTCCTGAGAAATGAAAGAAATCTTTGTACAACTATAACCATACAACGGGTTATTTCCCAAAGAGGAAATGAGTTCGCCATACTGTTCCAATAGTAGTAATTTGTTTAGGTTAAGTATTCTACAAGGTGGCACTCAAGCATACGGCCCACCTGATGGACAATGGTCACCCCAGCCTTTGGACGCCTGCAGCACCAAGGGCATCATTAGCGCTTCGACAAAACTTTTAAAACCTTTTTACGCTCTTTTAAAAGTTTACCACAATGTAATCGCTAGTTAGGTAGTTAAAACTTTTTTTTGATCTAATGTAATTTTTATTTTATTAGAAGCGAGAAAGGAAGGGTTTTGACATTATCCTACCTACTACCGATGTAGTGCCGCGCTGACAATATATTATGTTCGTAGTTAGAGCAGTTACTATCAGATACAATATGACTGAACATAATATTACAGGTCGTCCTATTATAATTCTAGACACAGAATATTAATATCGCTTACGACCGTTATCGTTGTCTAAATCAAACAGAGTGCGTGACGCGAATAGATCGTGACTGTACGTGTAGATGATTTTATCAAGCATAGTCATCGAGTTTATGGAGTATTAACATCGGAAATTATGATTAATAACATCTTAAAAACGTAGATCCTATTTCCGTTTTAATTACGTAACAACTTGTCAGTCTCGAGTGTATTGACGTGCTAAACTTGTTCTCCCTGTTTTAAATACATCGTTTCTGTCCATTCCTACTACTGAGTACCTCGTCTCACGAACCAAGGTTACAGTGATTCAGATCATACTCCGTCGGGCGGACTCAGTACGGACAGTCACAGACTGAAGTGTGGGGTACTGCTGTTATAATTTTCCGAACAGCTTATTGGACTTAGGCTTAACTTATTAGGCGGTCGCAACTTGCTTATAAATTCCAAACAAGTAAACAAAATAAACTATAAGCTAAATACAGAATCCAAGCTTCATCTTCATCATGACCCTGGCCATATAGTCTACTGATCAACATAGGCCTCCTCAATAGTCGATCGATCTTGTGGCACCTGCATCCACCACCGGCTTCCCGCTGCCCTCACCAGGTCGTCGGTACATTAGGTGGGAGGCCATTCCGTGTAACGGCAAATCCGCCGTACTATGTCGGTCACTCCAGTTCTCCTACGGATTATCTCGTTTCTAATTCTATCTCGTAGGACATTTCTAATAGACCCACATTGTCTTGAGACCCTGAGGTATTTTGGAGAAGATACTGGTGCGCTGGTTTCCCGAGCGCAGCCAAACCGAGCTGGATTCAATCATGCCAAAGCCAGGAATATTTTTCAAAACCAAAGCTTGCCCTGCCTGTGGCGTTAGTTTATAAGTATGACTTACATAAGAGCTCTATTGTGCCTATCTTGAATAAATGATTTTTGTTTGTTTTTTTTGTGTCTTGTACGAATCCTTCTTGTAATTATATAGATACATATTATAAGATCAACGGAAAAAGCTCTGGCAAAGATAAAAGTTCCCGGTGAGCGGCAACAAAATTGGCAAAATGTGGACTTATACCAAAATGCCTCTGCCTTTTTTTTATTATTTACGTCTGTAACAAAATGCCTTAACGCACTGCCTCCCGGCCAAAGAGGGACTGAGAGCGGAGTGTATGACTCTGCCTACCCCTTTGTGGAAAATGGCGACATGATATAACATATTAGGTCTGGGAAAAAGTCTTTTCGCATAACGTAGGTATAAACTTATTATAAAATTTTTTTGACTATACTATTTGTGTCTGGCTGGTTTTGGTAACATTAAAAAGGTTCCATTATAAAGAAAAGAAAAAAATAAAAAAAGTTGTTTCCCGCTATTTTTTATTTGTTTTTCTCTCCGTAAAAATGAGTGAATCTAATGAAGAAATTCGATACATTTTAAAATTTTATTATAAAAAAGGCAAAAATGCAACTCAAGCAGTGAAAAAAATTTGTGATGTTTATGGACCTGATGCAGTGTCAGTAAGAGTAGCACAAATTTGGTTCAAACGTTTTCAGTCCGGAAATTTTGATGTTAAAGATGCACCTCGCTCTGGTCGCCCTGTTACGAATAAAATGGACGCCATTTTTGAAAGAGTGGAGCAAGATCGGCATATTAGTAGTTACGATGTAGCTGAAGAACTGGGAATTGACCACAAAACAGTTTTGACCCATTTGAAGAAAGCTGGTTATACAAAAAAGCTCGATATTTGGGTGCCACACGAGCTCACTCAAAGAAACTTAATGAACCGTGTACTCATTTGCGATTCATTATTGAGACGTAATGAAACCGAGCCGTTTTTGAAGAGATTGATAACTAGCGATGAAAAGTGGATCACGTACGACAAGAACGTGCTAAAAAGGTCGTGGTCGAAAGTTGGCCAGGCTTCACAGACTGTGGCCAAACCTGGCCTAACACGAAATAAGGTGATGCTGTGTGTATGGTGGGATTGGAAGGGCATTGTTTATTATGAGCTTTTACCGCCCGGCAAAACCATCGATTCTGATCTTTACTGCCAACAACTGATGAGATTAAAGGAAGCAGTCGAGAGAAAACGGCCGGAATTGATCAACAGGAAGGGTGTGGTCTTTCATCACGATAACGCTAGACCACACACATCTTTAGCCACTCAGCAAAAATTAAGAGAGTTCGACTGGGAGGTCCTAGTGCATCCACCATATAGCCCTGACCTTGCGCCTTCAGATTTTCACCTGTTTCGGTCTCTGCGGAATTCTTTAGGTTCTGTAAGGTTGACCTCAAGAGAGGACTGCCAAAACTATTTGTCCCGTTTTTTTGATCAGAAGTCCCAAAGTTTCTACAGTAACGGGATAATGTCTCTGCCCACAAAATGGCAGAAAGTTATTCAACAAAACGGTACATATATATTGTAAATAAATGTAAATAAACTTTGAAAAAAATGTCTTGACTTTTCATACAAAAATACGAAAAGACTTTTTCCCCAACCTATTATATATACGTTTTTGAAGCCGTTAAGGCGTGATCAATATGAAAAATATATTAATCTTTAGGTACTTGAAATCTTTTATGCTTATCGCGATTTCACATCGTAAGAATTAACGATTTCATAAAATTTGGAATACAGATGTGGGGCGGCATGGGCTACTTTTTATTGAAAAAAAGTATGCTTTCTGCGTGACGCGACAAATTTTAGGTTCATAATTTCAGCCTATTACTGAGCATGGGTCTCATCTCACGAATCAACCCGAATTTTTAGGCAAATCAAACTATATTCACGAGATTATTAGCAGCCGCCTATGACTTCATCTGGGAACTGAGCGGAACTGGAAAAAGTAGCTAAACAAGTATTGCTGATACCGTCAGACCTAAACATATTGCGACCGAGTGAGTGAGATACGGTTTACGTGCGAAAGTTTATTTTACAAATTTTTAGTTTTTAGTTGTGTGATTTAAGCATTTCAGCAACAACAAACTATTTGCTGTAAAGTATTAAGACTGTGCACTGGACACCGCCTAAAGGTCTAAATTTGATTGCCGCCTTTTTTTTCTATATAAAAAAGAATTACCATAATTAAAAGGCAATGACGATTATATTTATGGCATACTTACACACAACCATAACCTAAAGTAAAATTAGGATCCACTTACTAATTTAAAAAACCGGTAAAAATTGGCCTCGTTTTAAGCTAACGTTAATCCGTTATAAATATGTAGTACAACAACTTCAACAACTAATACACGATATGAGATTGCCATAGATCTTTGTTATATTTATAACAAGTGCTAGTTTGCGGATTTGCTATCAAATTATTATGGTTATATTTTATACTAATTTGAGGTTTTGTAGTCTCCCGTACGACGCTTTTCAACAATTATATAAATTCTAGATATTATTTTCCTGAATTTAGCCTAATCACACATCATGATGTCTGCCTATTAATGTTAGACTACGGGTTTCTACAACATGCGAAATAAGTGCAGATTGGCGGACGCAGGTGTGTGGCGTCCTTACTGATAACATTATTTCAAGCCGCCAATGTTTTAACGAAAAACACATTGTGAAAAATGAGACCAACGGCTTTGATGATCGATGTCAAATGCCCCACTGACGATCACCCATCCGAGGACTGACCTTTGTGAACTATGCTTAACTTCTGTAATCGTTTAAGATCATCCTGTCACCCGTTACGTCTTATTTACGAGCACTTCCACTAGCACACGTAAAAGCCCAAGCACTGATTGTAAAAATTAAAAATTTGGCATTATGAATAAATACCATATGTTTATACCGGTATTTGTATTAAATGAAACAACGAAACATTGTTACGAATTATCTACATATTTACTTCATACATAAGCATGACACAACTAGGTAACTCATGTGACCTGCACGAAGATACAATACTATATATACATTCACAAAGTGCAGTGAACTTAGTTGTGCATAATTTGTTCTCTCTTAAAGTAGACAGTAGTTTGCAATGAGGCCAAGTTTTAAACTAGAATTTTAACCTTTATCACATCAGGCCAAAAGCCTTAAAAAAAATTACCTTTGTCATACTTCTGCAAAAACCACATAGAATAGTAGTGTTTTTTGTTAGATTAGAGAATAAACAAGAAAAACGGGGCCAATTTTTTCCATCACCATTTTAATTATATTTTTTAAAATATTATTTTAGGTATAT
This sequence comes from Musotima nitidalis, assembly GCA_949126915.1. Classification (NCBI taxonomy): domain Eukaryota; kingdom Metazoa; phylum Arthropoda; class Insecta; order Lepidoptera; family Crambidae; genus Musotima; species Musotima nitidalis. Next base: position 5,023,672 of record OX421419.1, read on the forward strand.
ATTATGTATCTAAAATTTATTATAATTATTAAGGTGTACAATAATAATATATTGTAATAAAATAATATAAATTAAGCTTTCAATGACAGTAAAAACTAAAAAATTACCTATTTAACTTTGTTTTGTAAATTTTAAATAAGGTATTTCTTAACAAAATATATTGCAAGACATACATACATATGCCTGTCACGTCTGAATATCAAAATACTTTATCACAAATAAATTGATACGATTTTGTATGTACAATTATTGGCTGAAATAGCAAGAGACCCTACCGTGCTTTCTAGAACTTAACAGGAAGCTGTTGATAGACCAGCTGAGGATTAATAAATATGTGACCTAATCTATTAGAACACTGAGAGGTTGAAATGGTCTGTAAAGAAAAAATTGGGCTTGTCATTTAACAATTTTTATAATTTGTAAAAGTCTTTGAACTTTTAACATCAACAGATACACCTGTGTAAATTTGTATGTGGTGCATTATATTCCACATTTAGTGGCCAATAATAGAAAAGCTTATGTCAGATGGTTTTATTTAATAGAGAAATGATGATAGTTCAAATGCAATAAACTTTTCATTTACATAAAAAGTGTTTCTAATAGTCTAGTCTAGTAGTTTTTATTAGAGTAGTCTTTGACAAGTAACGTACACTTTCCAATAAGATATTTTAATGCCAATTGGGATCTTGGTGGACTGCACTAGCACTTTCTGTGCTCGGCCGAACATATAAAAATGAATATAACAGAAGGGTACAATATTGTACGAATATTTTATTTTGTGCCGAGTTTAAATTCCTATTACTGATAACAATAGTGTTTTTTATCAGTAGCAGTGGCTTGTGAAAACCGGTCAATGATGAATTCTACTCAGATGATTCATATGAAAAAATACAAAATCTTGGAATATATTCTATTCATAATTAAATATCATGGGCTCTGAAAAAGGTTTCATTTAATTTCAACAAACAATAATGGTTAGAAACGCAGATTTTTGAATTGTAAACACAACCAAAATAACAACAATGACACTTGACAGCTACATTTTCCTATACCTACCTATAGCTACTACACGTGCTACCCGAAACTCCCGATTTCGGCAGTAATAAATGATTCTAACTTACGAAATCCTAAAAAGAAAGAAGAACATTACAAAAACTTACCTTGTTATTTGATAAATCCCTAAATATCGGTGATAAACACAACCCACGATTAATTTCTAATTTTGCTAACAATCGGCAGCTCGAAACACACACCGACGACGCCATTTTACTACTACATATGTATAGACAGACATCCAACCAAAGAGAACTATGTAGGTTACACTACATTATCAATCTAGCTACAGCCCGAACATTCGTTTTAATACCCAATTTAACTATGTCGAATTACTCTCCTCAAAGAAATTAGTAATAAACAAACACATATTACTACTGGTATGATACTTTACCTAAGTTGTGCATCTTAGTTCAAAGCCTTAGCTACACTTAGATGAAAATGTAACAAACTGTGCAATACTTTTTATAATGTGTTTTAAATCGTTTTGATTCTTATTCCTTTGTTTTATTTACCGACAAAGCAAAACCAGAAATTAATAAATTCTTGTCTAAATTCTTTATAAAATAGAATGAAATCATCCCAACTTTATTTTTGAATAGTGCGCCTTTTCTTGCTTTGTTGGCAGTGATGTGGAATCATAGAGAAAATCGTAACTTTGAATGCAAAGCAAAGTATTTGAAAAGCTTTCGTAATAAATTTGTGTTTTAATTGCATCAATCAGCTTATCGTGTATATTAAATTCAAAAATATACATTCGCTAAACAAGTCACAAACTCCGAGTGACGGGGTTAGATAAACAGTACAAGTTGAAAAATTATAATAACATATTACTTATTAGAATAATCAACTCGTCTGCTGCAGCCTGAATAGGAGCCATTCAGGAGTCAACAGAGGAATTGGTCAAATTTCTTTCTTTTAAAAAATTTCGTCTTTATTGTTCATGCAAAATTGCGAAGTATAAAATAGCGGTTCATATGTAATGTTATATATTAAGTCTTAATAAATGTAAAATTTATCACCTAAATTGGATCAAACTTTAATAATTGTATAAGGGAAAAATTGACGTTATATTTGCCTGTTTCTTGTAAAAACTAAACAAATCATGATTTGACAAACTGTCAATGCCAAATTGTGTCACTCATTGTTCGCCGATTTTTATTTTGTTGATTTTAGTACCGAAATTCATATTATTACAATTCCAATGGCTATACCGGAATATAAACTTAGTGCTGTATTACGTGGCCACTTATTAGATGTGCGATGTGTTTCCACAACTAAGGAGAACTGTATTTTGTCTGCGTCTAGAGATAGGAGCGCTAAACTGTGGCATCCTGAAGGGTTTGTGTATTTTACGTGTCTATTTTAGAAGTGTTATTGTTCTTTTAATTATTATGAAATAACTTTTAATCTCTCTTATTATTTTCCTTTGCAGATTTAAAGACTTCGTTAATGTTGTTACATATAAAGGGCATAACAACTTTGTGTCATGTATTTGTTGGTTACCCCCTTGCGAAGCGTTCCCGGAAGGTCTGGTAGTGACTGGGAGTAATGACAATACTATCTTAGGCTATAATCTCCAAGATGCCATGGTACAAGTTACTTTGGAAGGTCACGAAAACGCAGTGTGCAGCGTGACACCTGGAAGAGAGCCTGGTGTATTAATTAGGTTTGGTAAAATTTTTGTCAAGTCATTGTGATATTGATGTTATTAAATTTGTAAGCCAGAATACACTACAGCTTCTTAACACAAATGGTGACCAAAAATTGGCTCACTTATTAAATTTTATTTATATGTAATAGGATATGTTAATTGTATAGTGCTAATAATACTTAGTTGTGTTTATGATACCAAAAGTTGCAACCAAAAATAGGCCATGTATATGTCAAGTAAAACAAGAACAACAATATTTAACATTAAAAGATGGTTTTCACTATTATACTTAAAATAGCAAAAGATTTAAATTGGATTAATTTGTAGTTACTTTTTGTTTTTATATTTAAGTTCTAACAATTTATTACAGCTCAAGCTGGGATAATACTGCTAAAATATGGAACCTAAATATCCCACGATCTACCCCCAATACATTGAAAGGACACCAAGCAGCGGTGTGGGCTGCCGTCGAGCTTGCTAATGGAACATACGCTACTGCTTCTGCAGATACTACTATTAGACTATGGAAAAAAGATGGGGAATTTGTTACTACACTTACAGGTTATAATAATTATAATATTTTTTATAATTGTGTTTTCTTTTTATACATATCAGACTGAAATTGAGGAATGTGACTATCGAATTTGCATAGGATAGGGACTTCAGACACCTATTTTAGTGTTTTTCAGAAGCCTATATTGGTGCACTTCAGAGGCCTATTTTCTGCTGTAGATGTATGTGTTTTGCTGATTGATTCCCATTTTTCAGACACTAAAGCTTATAATAAAAGAAATAGCTTTATTATAATGAACTTTCTATACTTAAAACAATTTTATTTTATAAAAGAATGTATAATTTTTTCTGCACTTCTAAAAATACTTATCATAGTTATTTTATAACATATAAGATTTAAGTACTGAAATGGTACCCCACTTAGCAAAAAGTTGGACATTCAAGGAATGTCACAATATTGATCTTCTGTAGGTACCCAAAATTCAAGCTAACAATAGTAAAGAAATATTTTAATTTTATATAGTGTTAGTTTTTTGTGCCTGCTCTTACTTTCATGTGTATAATATTATCAGTAATAATAAAAATAACTTTAATTTTCCAGGTCATACAGACTGTGTGAGAGACTTAGCAGTAGCAAGTCCAGAATCCTTCTTAAGTTGTTCCAATGATGCCACAATCCGAATGTGGTCTAATAAAGGACAGTGCCTTAATACTTACTATGGTCATTCAAACTATATTTATAGGTATTGTAGTTTTCCTTTATTTGTACACTTTTGATTGAAATGCTGCTTTAAAATGTTGGATTGATAATACAATTTTATGCTATATATCTGTAAACACTAATAGGAACTTATATGATAATTGTAAAACAAGCCCTCATTGTGTTCCGTTTGAAGGTACCACCAGCATTAATTGCATAATATGCCATTGTATTGCTGTCTTTCGTAAATAAATAAAGCAGCTCTGGCCGGGTCACCATACAATGGGGAGCATAGTGATACAAATATTTAGGTCCAGAGCTAAACATATAATGCTAAGATGTCATGTGTCACATTACAATCATATTAATATATGATTTGCCCTAAAGTATTTATTAAGACCTTTAACTTCTGTTAGAAGATTAAATAAATAATATATATTATCCTGCAGCATTAGTATGAATGCCGCTTTGACAAATGGATACGCCACTTGTGGGGAAGATGGCAGCGTGCGGCTCTGGTCTGGTGGTGACTGTGTTTGTGAAATAAGACTTCCTGTACATTCTGTGTGGAGTGTAACATGTTTGGATAATGGTGATATTGTTACTGGTAAATATTTAGCTTTTTATATTGCTCTCCATGATGATGTAAAAACAAAAATGAAACTGGTGATGTTAAAATCTCTTTTATAGCAAGGTCACATATTCTCTTCATACGACGACAAATTTATGCACTGAATTTTCTGCTTTTTCAGTATGTAACTTCCTTACGCCAATATCGACGGTCACGTATAGAGAGTAGTTTGAAAACGAAAAGGTTTAGATATGGTTGTGTCGACCCAGTGTAACGATTATTCCCCGCCAATATGTTTACGTACTTTATTATCTAAATAATTCTGTACATTACTAATACTGTAATATTAGTTGTATCTGAAGTTAGCTTTTACCTATGACAAAAAAATTATTAGATTTCTTTGTGTGTTGTGCAACAACTACGTATAATTGACACAATCTACAAATGTATAATTTGGTACAACTTTGCAATGCGTGACTTGCTATAAATAATTTGATCTAATGTATATATTTATATTTTGAGTTGTATTTTGCAAATTAAAACCCTCTTTCCAATCCTCATTTGTTTGATGCGCAAGTTTCCCTCAGTGTTTTAATCAGAGGATCAAATTATTACAGATTTATTTTTATATTCAAAAGTTTTTTGTAATTATTTTAGGTGCCAGTGATGGTCTCGTGCGAGTATTCACAGCAGATGCAGCCAGATATGCTGATGATGAAACCATAAAGATTTTCCAAGAAGAAGTCGAGAAAATACAAGCAGCATCTCAGCAAGAAATAGGTGGATATAAATTGTCAGAGTAAGTTTAAAACTTCTAGGTGCATATTGGTTATCAAATCTATCTAGAAAACGCCAGCTGTCTAACTTAGTACTGCACCATGCAATTTGTCTCTTTAAGGCATATCTTACTTCTTACTAATATTATAGATTCGAAAGTTTGAGTATGGATGTTTTTTAATATTTCATCCAAAAACTACTGAACGAATTTGAATAAATTTTGACACACAGGTTTAACATAACATGGATTAACACATAGGATATATTATACCGACTGCTAGTTCCTACTTTGTTATAACCTATTTCGATGTATAATACTATTATATAATACCATTGGTAAAGTAAAGTAAAAAACACACTGAGAGTTCATTCATACTTGTGACTATAAAACATGCAATTCCTGCATAATAAGCTTGTTGCAATTTAAATGTTCAAAAATAGCAAGTGACTGCCTGATCCACTGTTGAAACTGATGCGGATGAATTTAGTATGTAGATGTTAGAAAGAAAGGGAGATTTTTGAGGATTCGCCCCTAATTTTCGACTTGCAATAGCAATTCGACGTTATGTTCTTTGGGAACATCTAGAAGCTTCTAGTGGTTTACTTTGTAGTAATTGCTGTATTTTCTTACAATCTTTAACTAGGTTGCCTGGCCCCGAGATTTTGTTGGAGCCCGGAAAGACAGACGGGCAAACGAAATTGGTGCGTCGAGGAGCAAATGTGAAGTGCTATTCTTGGGACTCGGCCGCAGGAGCTTGGAACGAAATTGGCGACGTCATGGGAGCGCAGCCCGCCGCTGAGGGTCGCACCTTATACCAGGGAAAGGTGAGATACTGGGTCCTTAGCGTAGAGCACAATCGTAATAAATGTAAGGATGATGATGAAAGGTGAGATCGTTCTACCCTTCGAAAGTCAACTGGGCGGGAGACTGAGTGGCCGAGTTTCTTGCTTATTTCTCGTAGCAAAAAATAGATAAATAACCTTGATATGACTGAAGGCCTCCCGTAGGCTACCTGGGGACGCGGTCGGCAGAAGGATTCTTTACATCAGTAGGACATGGACCCGTATGAAGTATTTGTTAATACTAATACAAGAAATAATTTTTGAATTGAATTTGATTTGTAACAGCCAAGCACGCCTTATCTTTGAAACAATCGTGGGGCCTGACTGACGTTAATTAGTATGTGCAGAGGTTAGTTATTGGATATAATACTTGTGTGCTTGTATTTAATATTTAGTACTTACGATATTTCTTAACTGTAGATATGATAGTCGTTATTTAAATCTGACTATTTTCCAATCCGCTCAACGGTTTGATAAATTCTACCACACATCTTCCTCCGCCAGTTTATGAATGTATTTACCTCTTATCAGATTTTATTTTTTCCTTTTAAAGATTTTAAAGATCCCAAAAGAACATCCCGAATGATGTGCACTTCACTATGTGATTTTAACATTATAATTTGAAGATTAGTTTTCTGTGTCCTAGGAGTATGACTTCGTGTTCAGTGTAGACATCAAAGATGGCGCACCTCCTATAAAACTGCCGTTCAACAAGACCGAAGATCCGTGGGTTGCTGCTCAAGCCTTCATTCACAAGTTTGTATAAAGATTCTACTTTAATAACAGTATGTTGGGCAATTTTGAGCAGAATGCTCCGTCACTTGAGAAAATTGTTAACTGGTTATATCCAACAGAAGCATTGCAAAATGAGCGTTGGAAATTCTCCTTAAGATATACTGATATTTACTCAGTTCATGTAACAATATGTCAAGGTAATCGAGGGCTATATTAACGTAATGCTGCGTCTTTTGAGCAAACCGTAACATACATAAATAATGAAGAAATTTTTAAATCAATAATTAGTTTTTGAAAATTACGTTTTTAACCTCTATCGAAACACTAATTACAGTACGTGACGTCATTTGTGAGTAAGCTAAATGTGAATAATACCATTTTGTTCAATCATCTATGAAAGCATCTGTGTTAGTGTTACAACTCTTTAATATTCACCCTAAGTGTAATATTACATCAAATAGTCATGTTATGCTATGATGCTATAAATGTTAAAAATTTGGAAAAAGGTGCTAATATTACGTCTTTTTTGATACCTTTGAGCATTTTTGTATAAGAAAAACTTCCCGCATACAAAGGGCCCTTGCAGCCGGCTTGCTTACACATATACGTCACGCACTTTGAGATGAAGGAACCTGCCGCTTGGGCGGCATTATTAAACAATTAATATTGAAAAATTATTTTGAGTACATAGAAAGCCTTATTTCGATTTTCTGTTATTTTTTATGAGAAAAGGTATCCACAAAGATTAATTTAAAACACTTTCTGAAAATTTGTTTATTCCCATTTTATCAGTGGCCTAAACTAACTGCATAGAGTAATAAATAAACTAAAAGATTTTCTATAGTTAATCATAAGTCAAATCACTTGTTTGTTTATATTACAGACACAGCCTGCCTCAAGTGTACTTAGACCAAGTGGCTAACTTCATTGTAACAAATGCCAAATTAGATCAAACGCCAGCATCAAGTAATGGGTGAGTGTTTATGTAATTATTTTTTTAAAATATCACTAACACGTGAAAGTTCTTAGTTATTAATCCAAGCCATAGAATCGGTTTCGCAAATCGCAAAATTTCTGCGACTTCTGTTCTGTAGTTTTTACTAAAGATATATTATTATTTTCCTCATAAGCTTTCGCATTTATGATAATTTGTTGGATTAATAAGGATCAAGAAAGGTAGACTTGGATTGTTTAGTCATGTTGAGAGGATGAAATGGAAGTGGATTAACAAAAGCAATATCTGATGGACAAGTGCATAAAAATGGGAAGATTTTGAAGAAAGGGCAGGCCAAAGGTACCCTAAACCGACGGGAGTGTTTGAGAAGGTTAATGAGCAGAAATGTAGCTAAGTGTGTATCAGTGTGAAGGATGTGCTATAAGGCCTGACAATATGTATGTATGTATGTATAGTAATAACCGAAATTTAGCCAAATTTGGTTATAGCAGTGAATAGACGCTGGGTCCTTAGCGTAAGCCTAAGGCACGAGCAGGATAAATGCTAGAATAATGATGTATATTATATATTAGTGTAGGTATGAATAACATCCATCTAGCCCAAAAGATGTATAATGTGTATAAGGATGAGGCTCTGGCAAATATTAATGTTCCCGGTAAGCGGCAATAGGGTCGCCACCAATCACAGGGGATCAAAAATAAAAATGATAAAATGTGGGCTTATAGTCAAAGTCTATTTATTTAAGTTTGGCTCAATAGAGCTCTTATGAAAGTCAAAACTAGCGCGACCATTCACTGCTTGGTCGTAAAAGAACGGGCAAGGAAATCGTAAAGGTTTGTTTTTTCTTCCGCCAGTTACAAGAAAATGTACTTAAGTAGGAAAACAATTTGACAAGTCTACAAAAACCTGTGTTCTGCAGCCACAACATTTAAAATAAAAGCCGAAAGTAACTATTTTTTTAGTTATACGAGCATAATTACGAATCAACATAGTAGACATGAGCAGACCAGGCCCCACTGGCGGCACCCGTTCACGAGTATGACGAATGAACCAGCCATCGTTTCGCTCAACCATATTTTAGGGAACGTAACGACCCGACGCATGACGCCACCGCCGCAGAGACATTTAAGTGAGCATGACATACTCAAGCTTCAGGATAATTTTTTTTTAACAAAATTACATTGTATTAATGACATGTGCTACAAACAACTTTTTTTTTTTGAGTTTATGAAAGATGTAATTTACAGCATTCCATCTTAACATCTATAATAATCTATATAATAATGTAATATGCCTGCGTACCCCTTCGGGGATACAGGCGTGATTGTATGTATGTATTTCCGTAGCCTAAAAAAAATAGTAATTAACTCCCATGTCCGGTTAGCTTCGCAGACCCATTCACGGGCGGTAATCGCTACGTGCCGGGCAATGCTCCCGCCGCACCGCGCCCCGCAGCCGCCGCCGACCCATTCACGGGCAGCGGCGCCTATACCACCAGCACCGTTCCTTCGCAAACTGCCTCGGCTACTGATAGACCGCTGTTGCCGCACGATTCCTATATCAGGTATGTAGTTGGCTTATTGTATGCGGGGTACAATGGTTTATCAGACCACAGAAAAAGTAGACGTATGTACATAATATGTACGTCTCAAAACAAAACAACTGGAACGTTTTTAACAACCACAGAATAAAAAGGTAAAATTCGTGTTAACCATTCGTAATGAAATAAAGGTTATAACCAGAATACTTCCAGAATACTTACTATACACAATATTTTAATTGTCGTATTCATAAGCTTGGCAGTAGACTTTCATTGAACTGTTGACAATTAATAAGCTTCGGAAAAATCAAACAATCACCATCCATGGTTGAAAAATATTAGATCAGAACCTAAAAAGTGGTTAAAAATATTTGATCAAAATGCATAATCAGTAAATGCATAAATTCATAATCATAATTTAATAATAATTATTAATAATTTAAAAAAAAATATATGAAACAATATTATTTTTCAGATTTGACCAGGCGAACATCAAAGCAATTTTCGACAAACTAAAGGAATTCAACAGTAAAGTGGGCGACGGACTGAGTGCTTTGACAGAGCAGCAATTAGAAGACGTAGTTAAATTAGCAGAACTGGTAAGTGTTCATACTTTATCATTTTATTGTACGTCATAGTGTAACAAATATAGCATGTCTTGTGATGAGCGTTAGCATATAATTAATTAACATAAGAAACAGTTTGTTTTACAGTACAAAAGAATTTTGAGGTAAATAGTTCATTTACTGTATAATTATAATTGACATTAATAAACTGATTACAGTAGCTATTGACATAGTTTTTTTTATGATTATTTTTAATACATGAGAATTCCTAGATTTGCATACCTAGTAAATAAACATCAATGTATACTATGTGCGAATAAATGAGCATAATTATTAAAAAAGATCTAGAAGTTATAGTCAGTTCATCTCTTGCTTCTGTTGTCAAATAATTGTAACGCAAAATAATACCTTAATTGTATAAACTAAAAAGTAGAAATACTGTTCTCTGTTTGTGTCTAAATAAAGTTTCTATTAACTTTTCTTTTGTTTCAGAATAGTACTTACAAACCTGAAACAGTGATATTACTAAAGAAAATGTTGCAGTGGCCTAAAGGTTTGGAATTATTTGTATATAATGTGCATGTAAATTTATAATTTTTGCATGATCACCTAGCTCCTATTATAGTCCTGGGTCTTTTGAGCGGATTTATCGTTCCGCTTTTATCCAAACAACCATAGACTGTACTGAATGCTTACCATCAGCCAGGATGAAGTCATTATGACGGGTCACATTTTAAAACTAAATTCAAAATTTCTGAAAGTTTGTCATTGACATTTTTTTTTTTTTAAAAGTTAATATAATTTAGTCAAGTTTGGTATCAATAAAGTTAAACAGAGCTCTTTTTAAACAGAAACCCTTATATTTAATGTTTTCTAGGGTATATATTCCCAATCCACTCAGCCGATACTAACCACGCGTCGCGTTTCTTTTTAATAATGGCTTCGTGCGTTTAGCACATTTAGCCAGTGTCAAGTAAGAGATATATTAATAATATGGAATACATAGTAAATAAGAATGAGTGGTGACAAAGATGATAAATGAGATGCCCTCCGCTAAACCCTTTTGAGTCCTCAGTAAAGATGTGGGACCATACTGAGATCTCATATGGACTTCTTGAGAGAATATGAAAAGTGATGTCGCACTGTTTTGTTTGATTTACCAAAACTCATGTATGTTCACAAACACTTAACGATTAACAATCCACCGTTATTACACAATAATGTTCAAAATATCACAAATTTTAGAAAATAACACAAAACTGCAGACATGACGCTTCACTTTCCCGCCAAGAAGTCCGTCGCGTTTCTTAATTCACGACTCTAATTTGAGTCGCGAGCGGTAACTGGATTGGTCCCATATGTTTTCTGTCATAGTCAGAGGTCGGTTATCCTGCGAAAGGCTTTAATACTTAATCCTAAAAGATTCGAACATTAAAGACCGCGAGCTTCAAATACATAAATACTTTGGGTTGCTATCCAAAAAGTTTAAGAAACGCTGCATTAATGACTTGAACCGGGACCAATGGTCGTCCAAACGGGAGCCGTCCAAAGCACGAATGCGTTCAATATTAATTTCCACACTAACAGTCACCCTTTCAAGGGCTCGCGTAACTCTGCTTGAGCAGAGCAGAGCCATGCTTTACATAAAATCATGTGCTTCATGTATATCTTTACATTTGTTTTATTATAAATCTAAATCATAACCTGGCGTTAGTTTTTAAAATGACATTCATAAAATATTTTTTAAGCATATAATAACTTTTTTTTGGCTGTCTGTTGTAGATATAGTTTATACTATTAATTTTATAGACAGAGCATAAATTGCATTGTGTTTCTTTCTAGAAATACTATTCCCAGTTTTGGACATAACGAGGCTAGCGATTAGAAACAAGGATATAAACGAACAAATATTTGACGAAACTTATGGACCGGATTTTGTCAACTACCTCATTGCACTTATGGGACCGGGTGAGTTGTATTAAATATTGAATTATTACCTAAATATTAAAGTAAAAATTATATCTTGGATTGGATTTGGTTTATAACGTATAAGGAAAAATGCTTCTTGTTTGAATCCCAATGAAGATAGATTCCAGATTTTTATCCCTTATTTGGAAAATTCTACTTCAAACGACTACTGTGTTCAAAGAATGTTCTTGAAAATTGAAGCAAGTATGTATAATACAACTTGACACTTGTTACTTTCACATTCCAACGCATTCTGGGCAGCCAAAACCTCGTGGCAGACGAGGCCATAAAACGTGCAAATGAGACTCAAGACTCATACAAACGCTTCCTTTTTCCTAAATAAAAGTGACAATGGTCTTCAACTAGAGGGTTACCTATTATCTGATTATTTCTAAGTGCCTTCAATATATAAGTAATAGCTTATTATTATAATATGTATAAAAATCATGACCAGCACTTCAATGATGCACAGTTATGTCTGACAGGCATTTCCTGTAATCGATAATAATAATAATTCTCTCACAATCACACCATTTAGTTCTAATATAAGTATCATTAAGAACTTGTGATATGCATACTAAATAACGGAAAAACATACTTTCATTCTCTTTTTTTAAATACATACTTAATATGGAAATATTTGTTCTATAAACTAGAACAATTATTCATGATCATGCACACATTGATTGGTCCTGTGTGGGAATCGAACCTTAGGAGCGCAGTGCAGGTATACTGATCTCCGAGACATATGGGTGTGCAATATTCCAGGAAGTTGCGCGTGTGCCATAAATCACTTTTACTGTTGTAAAAGTGATTTATGGCACCGTCTGCAACAAGTCTTTTGGCTTGAGGGTAATAAAAGTTAATAATGTCTTGCAGAAAATATATCAGCCAACCAAATGCTGTCGATGCGCGTGGCGGTGAACGCGTTTAGCGCGTTTGCGGGCGAAATGCGCGTCTCTGCAGCCGCCGAGCGACTCGCACCGTGCATTGTGTTGGCGCCGCGGGCGCAGGTCGCCGCACAGGTTTGATACTTCTTATCTAACCTTGACTTCTTGGCGGGAAAGTAAAGCGTCATGTCTGCAGTTTTGTTTTATTTTCTAAAATTTGTGATATTTCGAACATTAATGTGTAATAACGGTGGATTATTAACCGTTAAGACAACATTAAACAAATGAAAAAACAATTTAAACAAATGAAAAAAATTATTCAACAAATGAAAAAAAAATCAAAGAATTTGTAACTCTATTAATTGACCATAGTCTTGCAAATAACATACATTCAATCACGTCTATTTCCCCGAAGGCGTAGGCAGAGGCATATTTATCGCCCACACTTCGCCAGTTATAATGTTGGTCCCACGTAATAGGTGGCGAGCCTATTGCTTTTTATCGGCAACATTGCCAGAGCCTCGTCCGTTGATCGGCAGGTGCACCACTTGCAGGTGAGGTTGGCTTGGGATCCTAAGATCTTGGTAGGATCCTCATAAACCCGTCAGCCATCAGCAGTCCAGTTGACTAAAGAGTAAAAAGTATGTAAGAAAAAGAATAACATTTATTTCTGATTTAAAAAAGTTTAAAATAAAATCTGAGTCCAAAATACATAAAACTTTTTATACTTTTTTAGACTATTATGAAATAATTATTTATTTTAAGGTACATTATTTATATCAATAAATTTAAAAGGTGATACCTAAACTAAGTAAAGAATTTACTTGTATCTTAGACATGTGTATGTATTTGCAGATCGCAGCGGCGTCTCTATCGTTGAACTTGTCGGTGGCTCTGGCGCAACAACCAGACAGCGGTGACCTGGCCGCCTGCATCATTCACCAGCTGGAAGGGCTGCAAGACAACGAGGCTTACTTCCGGTCATTATTATATTTTCTTATCACTCTAGCAGTAGATCTCACCTTTTTTGTGAGAGAGATGAGATAAGATGATTATTTTATCATAGGGGCTAATAATGAGGCGGCAGCGGACTTTTTTTTTTTTTAATAATTATGTTTTGACAATTACACCAATTATTTAGTTCCAAGATAAGTATCATTAAGAACTTGTGTTATGGATACTAAACAACGGATAAACATACAATTTTTTTTTTGTGAATTCATACTTAACACACACTTTGACCATACAGTCTTGCATTTTCTAACCTCAGGTCACGACCCAAATTTCTGTCCGTTGTCTGACTCGTCAGTGCGAACGTGTAAGTCCGGCGAAGCGCGAGCCAACGCTCGTCGACACTTGTTTCCATAGTAGTCCTTGTACGACCATAGCGTGTGTGGCCGACCCTGCCCCCGCTGCTTAAGACCCTCCTGGCGCTGCTTGACGGGCCCTCCTGGCCCGCCCGCTGCGCCCTCCACAGGTCCCTCTTAGTTTCCCCCCCGGTAGTCAGTACTAAGGGCACCCAGAGTCGCCAATCTCTGGTTGTTACCTTTTTCCTAGCGCCCTCTGCGCCCTACCGGGAGGGAGGGAGTTTCCATAATACAGAGGCATATTAAACGCCCAAACTTCGCCTATTATATAGTTGGTACCACGTAATAGGTGGCGAGCCTATTGTCGCTTACCGGGCACTGTTATGTTCGCCAGAGCCTCGTCCGTTGATCGGCAGTTGCACCACTTGCAGGTGAGGTTGGCTTGGGTTCCTCAGGTCTTGGTAGGATCCCTTTACACCTACATAAAAAATTTGCACCTTAATTGTGGATAAATAGAGATGAATATGCTTTAGGTGAAAAACTTGGGCGCCAGTGTGAGTGGAGGCTCAAACGACAATTGCTATACGGTTTGTTCTAGTACGCGTTTTAATTTACAATTCTCTTTCCGATTACAGGGCTCTAGTAGCATTAGGCACAATCCTAGCAGAATCACCAAACAAGCTTGAAATACAAGCGAAAATAGTCTCCAGCCAGCATTTGAGTAACCGTCTGAAGAAAGACAGCGCCGCCGCCCCATCCGAACCCGGGCTTAAGAAGATTACGCAGTGCTCGCAGCAAATACTTCAGTTATTATGAATCTAGATTCTCGCTGAGATCTCATTTCTCATAGGCTGTAACATGATGCCTTACTGTATAACATATTATATATCAATCTGTCATGGTTATCTATTGTCACCAGGGATTGGAGAAGGTAGAGCTATTTTACGTACTCGCTATACGTTATATTAATATGGACATTCCCAAAAGATTTTTTAAGATTTACTGATGTAAGTTTGGCGATCTCTACCAATACAAAAGGCAAGCTTTCTTTTAACCTTATTATTAAAAATAAACATCATTTATTTAAATCCCTGAGAAGTCAGTTAGAAACATGGGAAACGTCCATATTAACAACAATGTTTGCGGTCAATGAACAGAAACATGTGTACCTATTCCGATCCCTGATTATCACATTCAGTTTGATATATCATGGTTACCTTGAGTTTGATAGTAGCGCAGGATACATCTTATTGTCAATACATGTTGTTCTCCTCTCTCCTACACTATGCTGTGCCCGACAGGGTCCACAAATGTACCAAATTGTAATATTCACCACCTTATAAAAGAAGAAACCATTGTGGAACGCAATAAAGTATATTGAAAACCGATATATTGCGGAGGTATGTATTGTATAACCAGCTTTTCGCTCTAAAGGTTTTGGGATCGAGTTCTACGTAGTTAAATTTTTTTAAGTTCATGGATATTTGTCTTGATCTGGGCGTTTATAATGTACTATATCCTACTCCTGTTATGTATGCATGAAGAAAGAAGTGTTTCTGTATGTTTATCTTTTATCTGCTTAGTTTGAGCTTTAAAATCTTTTACATTATCGGCAATTACTGAACAAAAAATTATACAGCCTTGTCGTGGTTATGCAAAAAGGGCTTATGGTTTTGTTTTTTTTAATGTTTACTGCTCCTCAATACAAGCCAATGTCAAAAATCTTCAAGCCGCAATATCTTATAATAATGCTTTTTTGATTCTCCCTGGCTAAAAAACAACATTAAATGTTTTTGTTTAATCCCGTTATACAAATCCGCAATCGGTCAAGTGACTAAAAAACCGACAAAATTGCATTGTATATTTTTCAGAACTAATTAAAATCCTTTTTTTTATTTTATTGTTTATGTCATAAACTACATTTTTGCTGTTATTCAATAAAATTTGACCGAACACGATTAAAAAGTATTTTTTTCTTTAAACTATGTTCATGTGTGTATTATGCAATTTGTAGGTCTTAATTCATATTATGTAATTTGTTTACAAGTGTTGATATTGAGGAACATACAGAAAACACAATGATTAAATAAAAACTCAAGGATATTATAGAAAATAATTTATAATTATAAACGAATCGAAGCAATACTTACAATAGGTCGATTGAATGTTATCTTGTAAGTGTTTTTTAAAGCTTGCAATAAAAAATTGTAATATTTATAAAATAAATCTTTTTTTTATTTATTGATACCATTATTCTATATATTTTATTATTATACATCTATTATTAAAATATAAAAATATAACATTTTAGGTCTACAGTAGCAAGCTGTATGACTTTACCTTTTATGACAAAACACTAACTTCAATACTATCAACTCTGTTCAGCTTTTAAAGGGACAGTTACCAAAAACAAAAATTGTCTTCGCCCATAATACTTAATAGAGTAAACATTTTATTTATCAAATCAGTAGATAAACAACATTACATGTATAAAACAACTACGTTTGTACAAATGAAAAACTGCTACTCTTTAAAAATACTGCCGCGAGGTATCATCTTCATACGCTTCCAGAAACAATGAACTTAAGCTAGACAACAATGCCAGCAGTTTAGCATAATCTGAATTTATCCCTTTTTTTTGAGTGATTTTTACATAGAATCATAAATAATTATTGTGACCAGCAAGAAATTTATGATTATTTTGGTCGTTAAACAAGGAGGTAAAAGAAATTCTTTAAACGGAGCAAGTACAAAGAGGAAATGGCCTAAACAACTGCAATGTGATTCTCAAGTTTTGATATGGGTGTGGCTAATGTAGTCTGTATTTTGCTCTTATCTCGGCGGCATTAAATTCTGTTTTATTAAAATTACACAAAAAATTACAACGTGATTTTTTATCGAGTAAACATCACTCCGACATAGGTAGTCGAAATGTCCATTGTGAGAAACGGACATAATTGTTTTCTAATGCGTTCCTGCAATACTTACGTCTACCGTCATCTAGCTTAACCAAGTAGAAACGTAAGGGGAAAGGGCTGAACGGAGGCCAATTATCTATTGGTTCATCTGACGTCTCGCTCATTCCGCGCAGTGTAACGCATTATTCAATGTAAAATGTTAATCTCTTTGTATTTGCTCCCTGGGTGATCTGGCTAATAAATGAATAGGCTTAATTGTTAAGTCAAAGAAATTGTATAACATATTTAAACATGATATTCAAATCCGACAATAATAATACACCGACAGAACGTATCATAGTGGTAACTAAATGGTGACTACGGCCAAAATCAATGAAAAGTACATCTGCATGACATACTGTTGATGATGTTCTGCCATATTTGGAGCCACCCTACATTTAAAATAAGTTTGCAACGTTTAATTACGTATTTTTAAAATTAATGTTGAGGGTTTTATACAATGGATATCAAAAAAATCCGAACGTAATTACGAACAATTTAGATCGTCAAATAACTGTACAATATTAAGATTTAACAATTGATTATATATCTATAGTGGGCTAACGAGTGCAGTATAATGCATTTTCGAAATAGCACTGTACAAATTGCGGACAGGACCAAACTTAAAAGGCATAACGTCGCTTATATGGTGTATTTTTAATAAGTGAGTTAAAATATTACTTCTTTACATAATTAAAGGTCCAGATCTCTCGTACATTGGAATTAAAAGTTTTAAATTATCCACTACTGTAATTCCATAATAATAAAATTAAATATGTATATTTCTTAATTCCAAAAATAAGTTTACCATATAAGTGAAATTTCTTCAAGATCAGTTTTTTGCTTATTTCTTGTGTTTCAACTCTTCGAACCTTCTGTTCAAGTCGTCAAAGTCAATGTCATCAGAACTGCCCGGTGGAGGACCCGGGTTCTGATTGGTGTTGGAATGGTTGCTGTGGGGTACTGATGGTAGGAGGAGGTCTGACGGAACTGAAGGTAATTCTGGCAGCTCGGGGAACGGATTCTGTGGGGGGAGGTTACGGGGCTGTGGCGTCGGCTTCGGCACCGGCTGCGGAATATAAATGAAATATGAATAATAATTATAATATATTGTTTATGTATATTATACATGTAAACACATGGCATGGGATTTTGTTTGCGCTTTATACATATTTTCTAATGTGTGCAATACTTTATGCTCACTAACTTAACGTATCGAACAACACTTCACTCAATGTGATTTAGCTCTATTTGTTGTCATCTCAAATTATAAAAATCCCTTCTACTGAGCTTCTAAGAGGCCTGAGCTTCTTTTCACAAAACAACGTGAAGGGGATTTATGAAGCGAACCCAGTGCAAATTGACAAAGACAGGTGTGTGGCGCCTCGCTTCTAAAATCTTTAAAGCCATGCTCCATCTAACTTGGCTTAACGAACCAGATAGTGATAACTTGGACCAACGACCTAGGCGTGTATACTGAAATACGGAAGCGCTCCATTGACATATTTGTCATTAAAAATACAACACAAATGGTCACACATTCCAGGACTAACTTCAGTGATCATTTCCGATCACTCAATATCGCCGAATTACGAGCGCTTTCCAAATTGTACTTTATGCGAAATAACTATACTTGAAATGATTTTCCACACTTTAGGTTCTATGCATCTGCAGTCTGGGTTGTCTTTGGTCATTCGTCATCGACTCACGCTCTTCATTTACTTCTCGTTCGTCCCATTCTGTACAAACCCAATACATCTCTATCACGGCCGTTTTCTCCCCCTCTACCCGTGGAACTACTAACAAAACTAACCTTTATATTCATTACACTTTGCATCCCATGCCTTTTCGTCTTTTAATTTATTTTTTGTATTTGTATATATTTATTATCTTACAATTGTGCTTGAATGTCATGCGCAAAATAAGGGTACAATATTAATTTAAGCAAATGTCAAAACAAATTATAATTATGATTACACAAAGCAAGATTAAAAACAATGTCAAATTGTAAAAAATCATTTATAGAAATGAAATCAAATAATATGTCACACATTTACATGTCCATACCAAGACAATCGATTTAGTTGACTTTTTGTAGTAACAGTTGACATTGTTATATGGGCATACTGTTATTAATATTAGTTTTATGCTTGTAGCTTTGTTTAAAATATATTGACATAAATTTGAATTAACAAAAGATAGTGAAAAAGATTTGTACTTTTTAGTGTTATACCAAAAAGAACCTATTTTTCGAAAGCTGTAAAACCACAATCGGTTGTTATAATTAATATCTCTACTCTAATTATTTCGAATACAATTTAAAATTTCTAATCAATTAAAAAAAAGAAACTATCACTCTACAATAAACTGCATTGATTTCGAAGAACATATGGCAGTGATACATTCGCATGCTCTGAGGCCTAGTATTCATAACACAACATTTATAATAATAAAAATAAATAAAAGGTTAAGCAAATTAAAAGGGTATTACCACGTCATGGTGAATGCTGTCATAAGCAGGCGGTAGATTATGCATTTCATCCTGTAAAATTGATTTACTCACCTCAGTATATATTACACAAAAAAGCTGCAAAAACTTTTCACCTTTTTTACAAAGAATAATATAACTTATAACTGTCCCATTAAGGATACAATTATTAAGTACCTAATTAATTATAGTACACATTTGCCTGTTGTGTAACCAAATCTTCTTTTTTTAACCTTGATATAAATATACAAAAGCAATTTAATTTAGTCAGAATAATCAAAATTTTAAAAAAAACTATGGAACTATTTCATGTCTTCAGCTATCTCCTAACAGAGTTAAAAGCATCTGATATGACAACAAGCTGAGTGGCAACCTTTCTTATAGCATAATTTTACTTTTACGTTTTACTAAAACAACAATAATGATAACAAAATACGTAATCTCATTCTATAGTGGTTGTTCTGGTACATTAGGAAACAAAATTATTATTTAAATCAAGCTGTGATAAAATACTTCATATAATGCTATATTCTACAAGCAGTTTTTACACTAAGGGACAGTTCCAAAATGTATGATCAGGAGATCAAATTAAATGGACAGTTTTGTTTGGACTATCCCTTAAGGGGACGGTGGTTGTCGCTGACTTTTAGAAGCCTAGCAAGCCGTCTCTGCGCCCGCGCAGAGGGGATTTCAAAATATGAAAATTAGTTATTATTCTTAAAGAATAATAAAATAAAAATCGGCAAAAACATACAAACGGTATCTGCGGTATTTAATCACTAATAACCTGGAGCCATTTAAAAATAGGTTATTAGGTTAGAAGTAAAATAGCCGAGAAAAGACGAGACGCATCTTTACATGTAATATTGAGAAACTAAATGGGTTATTTTATTTTTAACCACAAGTTCTCATGTGTTATATGATGTAGATTTATGTTTATTATTCTCATATGTTTTCCGTATAAGATGACAAGAACAATCAAATGGGAAAAGCCCAATTTTAGCGATCTCACAGAACTGCCCACCTTAAACAAAAATGGAAACTTATATGTACATTATCAAACTGGCCCTTAACAAAACTGTGTTTATTTTACACACAAATAAAAAAAAAATATTTTTATAAAAATATCTAATTATTCTATAGCAGTTGGTTCTAGTCATTACAACCCAAAAAATTTATTATTGTTCAGGTAAATTAACAAGCTGTAATTAATTAGTAATCATGCAATATAAAATGCCTTAATCAACAAGCAATTATAACACTAAGGGTCTGTTCCACAATGTCTGGTAGATACTTGACAGCTTAGTAAGAAATATCAGTCAAGTAAGTGCAAATGGGTGCTAACTCTCTTGGGCATTGTGTAACAGGTCCTAAAAAACTTGAATATACAATGTACCTGTAGAAAGCTGTTGGACAGTGACTTGGAATCAACTCCAGGCGGCATGTTGTACCCCATAGGTTGGCTCGGTCCACCGAAATTGGCTGGCGGCGTTGCTATGAAGCCACCCAATTTACCATGTGATGGTTGCTGAAATATAATTATAAGATTTCACAGCAATTAATATGTTAATTTATATTATTAAAATAACGCAAATAGCTTTAGTGATTACTAATATAATAATGATAGATAGGAGATAATGATTGAGTACTCATTATTTAATTTTACAGTAGTAGAAAATCAAATTAGTAAAAACAAGTGTTCATAAATAACACCTGTGATAGATAAATAGATTGTGTGATTTACTTTAGTACATACATTTAGCAATTTAAAAAAACATTTCCACATAAATAATTGCATTCAAAGAAACTTGTTTCAGGTTTTTCAGTATTTTAGGAACAGTATAAGCACAATATTATGACTTAGTTTATTTATAAAAAAATAAAAAAACTACTTACTGATGATGGATAGCTAAATGGGGTCACCGTGGGTGGAGGAAGGTTAGGCATTGAAGGCATCGTAGGCATCTGAGGTGGCTGTGGGTACCCAATGAATCCCGGAGGCATAGGAGGACCGTTTACATCAATCAGAAGCGCATCACGACCTGGTGAGAAGCACATTTTGAAATAATAAATTATGTTTATATGTTAAATTATTTTTCAAGTATGGTTCAATGAAGCTCTAATGAGTGTGCACTCAAAAACTTATGTGCTAATTCTGCAGGCAGCAGCTTGAATAGATAATATTATTATAATAATGTGTTTTTGAACTATTACAGGGCTCAACAATGCCCTTTACCCACAAATGTGCTGTAAGTTAAATAACATACAGTTTTATAAGAGTGACTAGTTTTATAATAAAATCAACAGCTGTGTTTGTTTTAAAAAAACAGGACAAACTAATCATAGAGAACAGTTGCACCCTAACTCCTCGTTTTTGCTCAGTTATTAGATGGTGCATAAATTATCACTGATAATTGGTAAGACATGATTTATTGTAATTTTTTTTGATTCACTGTAAGTATAATCTGTAGAACCAACCTTCTTCCTCTCTCATCACATGTTCGTCAGGGCTGTATTCAACATTGTAGTTCTTAGCAATCTCAATTAAATATTTCTCAACAAGAATCTTTGGTGGACTCTGTACAGACAATTTGTGTCTCAATTTATCACTAATTGTATTTACACTTTCGTTTCTGCATGCATCTGCATATATTTTGCCATATTTCGCTGTGAGTAGATCTGATATTACTTTCAACTCCTGAAATAAAATATAGGGTTAATAAATATATTGAATTTAATGGTACATTTTTACTAACAAAACTGTAGCCTCTCCTGAGTGGTCTAACTTATAGATGTACTCATTAGATAGATTTTATTATTAATACACTAATTATGTATTAAATTAATAATATTGTGTTTGTAAAACGATACCGTTAATAAAAATGAAAGCTGTGTATTTTTAAGTGATGGAGGGCTGATAACTTGAGATACAGGTCTAACCTAAGTAAATTTTAAATAAGTATTTTATTATTGGTATTAAGTGATCCAAGCAAAAGTTTGGATCACTTACTTGAAATTGTTCTAGTGTGATCTTGAATACTAAATAATTGTACTGGCTTGATTTAAATGAACTTGGTATCAATTTAAAGTGAAGAGTCAAACCTTTGAAATAATTTTATTTTTATGATTATGTAGAAAAAAATTGCGCTCAAGATCAGAACCAATTTAAGTGATTTCAAACTTTTGCTCCTAATTGTAGTAGATGTAGATAGTTTCATACGCATTTCATTACAAGCTGTTTAATGAAGTAAAAGACCTATGAAATTAAACAATATACTCTTTTCTTTTCTACTTATTTATATATAAAGTTAATACTAACCTGTACATCTGTATGCATTCTTGGTGCTACCCATATTAAGGTAGAAATAGCTTCCGCAAGCCCTTCATCCAGCTCCTTCATCTGAGTCACCAGTCCAAACCTCGCAAGCACCAGGTCACAGTACATCTCCACTATCTCCATAGCCTCCACCATGTAGTCCTCCCTATAATAAAAGTATAGTTATTTCATTTATAACTTGGACTTTTAGAGTAAGGTACAATGAACACAAAACATAAGGAAGAATTTATATCAATTTTTATTTTGTTTGGGGGGAACTGACATTAATATATAAAACTTATTCGATACAAGAGTTTGAATTAGACATTGACTATCAATATTTAATAACATGAAATTTATAAGTAATAACTATTGTCATTCAGTCCACTTTTTAAAAGGATTTTTAAAAAAAAAATTAGTTACTTGGTTTGTAAGGAATATTAGCTTACTTGCTTAATAAAAGTACATAGATTGTAACATTGAAGCTACAAGATATGACTCATTGTTTTTAATGCTACATTTTGTCTAAGAAGATCGAATAATTAATTTTAACTCTCTTACCTTATTATGTGTTCGACGCGGATTTTGGCCCGTTCACTTTTACCTGCAGCGATGTATTCTGCTATTTCTTTTCTAGCTTTCTGAGCCAGTTCTGTTTTCTTTTTCTCTAATAATTTCAGACGATTTATGGATAGTCTTAAATGTGTTTTGAGCTTTGTATAATTTGGATTTGTCGAAAACATATTGCAGTATGACTATGTGGCTTTTACACAACAATTTATTGTACGTACTAAACTTGTTGACTGTAAGTATTATTTAGATTAAACTAAATGAATCATCGCCAGATTCGCACGCAACTTTAATTGCTTTGCTTCTGTCAACCAATCAGCTGTCTGTTTGGCATTGGCATCTAAATATAAATATTTTATTTGATTTTAAATTACAGAACCATACTGCCTAGGTTTATAATTTTTTTTTAAATATTGACGAGTGTATTTATATGTATGTGGTATCTCCATTAAATCAGGTTTGCAAGGAGATCCCTGGCCGCCATTGAAAACGGATTGTACACTGTATCGGGGGGTCGCCTTTGCTACCAGGTGGAACGAAAGGAACTGTACCAGGGGATAGCCCCGGCTGACAGTAGGTGTAGGAAGAAGAATGAGACCCGACACGAATCGTTGTAATCTGTTATTGCAGATAATTGACATTTTTATGTACATAAATGATCTAATATACACTTTGAAAAGTTTAGAGATATGCAAAGTCGCGTAGGTGTAAAAGGGTCGATGCTGCATATTGATGCTGGAACTGGACCAACTCGCTGTTAACCACGACATGCGCGGATCCATCGTTGTGGGCACGATGGGCATGCCCCACAGACTTAACAACTTCAGCACTTTTTAGATTTTTTGATAAGATTATATTCAACGTTATCTATAATTAGGGCTGCCATCTCTCAAATGTGTCTTTTAACTTCGTATCACAAGTTTAACCGCGAAATTGACGCTCCCTAGGCGATTTTAAACTAGTATAACTCCTCCTCCTAAAAGGCTATAAACTATTTCGGGTAGCTGTAACCACAAACCTTTTTTGATTTGCGCCTGGACCACGCTGGTGCGGAATTCATTGCACAAATTGCAGGTTTTTATAATGTACATGCTGCTGATTGGGAATGAAACACGCACGACAGCCTGGTGATATCGGCTTGCTTATTTAACTACCTACCTACATTATTAAATCGCATACAGTTAATTGGACCGATGGGATACGATTCACCTGCTGTTAAAATATGAACGATAGAAAAAATAAATTCGTTGTGTAATAATTACAGTTATACAAAAAAAATATTTTCTCAACAAGTACATTTGTTCTTTAAATCGTGTTAGGAGACTCCGCACTTCCATAACTTCAATACAATAATTAGGTACAATACTTAATAATCTAGTTCATATCAATCTAACTTTTATTTATTTGTGTTTAATCAAGTATGCGTCTGTGGGTGTGGTGAGTGGGTGTGGTGTGTGGATGTGGTATGTGTGTGTGAGTGTGGGGTGTGTGTCGGTATGTGCATGAAAGTGTGTGTAGGTGTCAGAAATATTTATTTATTATTTATTTATATGTAATTTTTTATTGATCCTATTGTATAATATTGCAGAAAGTTTGTTATATTATTTGTTTGCAAATGTTGTTTTTGTTAGTGGTATTATAGCAACGCCATATTTACGAGTGTTGCAACGTAAGTGTCTTAGCGGAACCAGAATCGGGAACAGATGTCAAAAGTAAATTTTAGCAGAACCGGAAACAGAAACGGATGCAGAATTGGAAATGTAAATAATATGAAAAAAATAAACAAATATAATTCTTTATGAAGTATCAAATACACCAAATCTAGATTAGAAATAGATATATTAGAAATAACGAATATCGCAACTTTACACTGAAAATTTTATTAAACATTTTACTACTTCCGTTATTAAAGTAGCAAAAAAGGATGTGTATATCGCGCGGAATTTCCGCACTTGCGGAAACAGAAATAGAGATCAATGATGCAACATTCACTCAATATTTATCAATATTTACATCTTTAAAAATTGAATCTTTATTATACGGCAGATTTTTATGTTTTTTCAGAATAGTAGATGTAATATATAGTTTTCAGACCGATAATAAATCACAAATTTTATAAAGATCATCTGTAGTGTCTCCTTTTTTTAAAATACATAATTTTGATTAAGGCACCCTGCACTCGTTCTAGATCTATAAGCTTGGATTTAGCTGCGCCTTCCTACACCGGGATGCAGTAGGTACGTCAGTACAAATTGAGCAAGAGAGACATACATTTCATTCGTTATGTTTCTCTGTGAACCGTCTTTTTTGATTAGATTAGTTGCAGCTACATGTCTCAGTGTTTTAAATATCCATATTAGTTTTCTAACTCTTCCATTCATGTATTCAAGATGGGAAAACCATCATAATCGTTGGTCAATTATAACAAATACTTAGTATACTTATGTTACTCTTTTGATCGTAGGACATGAACAGCTTTTATTTGATATCATGTCACAGGAGTGTACTTTGATACTAAAATCATCAGTAGGTTGTGAGCGTTAAGTGATGCCAAAGCAGAGATAATTATTTTTTGTTGAATTTAACGTAAGGAGATTGCCACTAAGCCAATAAGCAATTTTAGTCAAGCCACGTTCACTGTTGCGTCTGACATCGGTCCAATTATCTCTGTAAAGGAGACAACGGCCGTGTCGTCAGCATAAGAAAAAATATCTCCATTGTCAACTTTTAGTTTGGAGAGATCGTTTATATATGCTAAGAACGCTGTTGGGCCCAAGACTCTTCCCTGTGGAACACCAAACAACACTTCTGCTTCTTCACTAGCATAGTAAATAAGTACTGATAGTTAATTTACATATTAGGTCAAGTTCGTTTTAGATTATCAAATTTAATGATTGAATTCCTTTTTTACATTTTCATAAGACAAACTAGCGACCGCGCCCGTGGTATCGGCCACATTCGAAAGCACGACTCATTCATGCTTCCGAATGTGGTTAATAAGTCGATACCGTTAAGCTAAAATAAAGTAGTGTGACTTATGTGTACTTTCTTCATTTCACTGGTTCATTTCTTTATGTAATTTTTTTGTGTTTCATTTTAAATTTATGTTTTTTTTAATACATTAACCGCCATGGGGGGCACCGGTGACCGGCATGCTACCCTTCTTATGGGGCCATGGGGGGCACCGGTGACCGGCAGGGAAGACTTATATACCAGATGGCCTAAATGGAACATTTGGGTCAAATTAGCTTGGCAGTTAATGTGATTGATTGATTGGATAGTTTGTATCTATATTTATTGCGCCATATAAAGTCCATGTAATAATTCAAATTAAAAAAAACTAGTGTTATTAGTGGGTACATTAACAAGGTTTGAACTTGACTGGCTCAAGGGATGTCAATAAAAGCTAAAGTACCTACTAAAATTATAGATAGGTAGGGCGAAGAACAAATAAAAAAGTTGAATTAAAAATTAACATTTTTATTTCATACAACGAGATTCAAGTTAAACAGTCTATAAAGTAATAATGTGATACAGGTAGATAATAAGTAGTATTACGAGACGCTAGAGCTAGCGAACTGTTTTACGAAACAACATAAACAATAGAAGTTTATCACATCAGTTCTTTGTGATCACAGAAATACATAAAACAATTAGGTATATAAGTACTGATTCTTGTAAGTCTTACACACTAAACATTAAACTTAAATAGATTCTTATTTACATTACTTATGTAGGTACAACAACAAATATACTACGTAGCCACATACTTTATGTAAAATACTAAGTACACAAATCTTTAACAGATAATACAAAGAAATGGCTATTTAAATACTGTATTATGGCAACTAAATAACAAAGTGACTATTTCCTGCCTGATGATCGGCGGGAAGTCCATAAAATGACTGCTTGCAAGAAAGCTGTTTCATGTACTACCTAAATGTCCCGAGACAACAAAAGGTTGGGAACACGTACATTTGGAAACGAATTCGAATCTTCTGATGTTGGAACAATTTAGGTACCGAACCTTCAGGTTCGGGTGCAGATGGTACAGGATGGGGTTGGTAGATATCTGAGACCAGCACATTGTGCGACACAGCTCACAGTCTCACACTGCTGTGAAGAGTCTGACCAGTCCCATTATTATTATTTAACATTGTACTTAGACGAGTAGAAAATTTACCACATTGTAACCTACACACCATATCATTAGCAAATTTAAGCTATAGAAAATACAGCTTGTTCAATGCAATACACTGCATGTATTACCCCGAGACATCTCATACGAATCTTATTATGTTTACTAATTTAGCTACCATTAATCGCATAAAGCGCTACTGCCTACTTAGGGGTAAATTATCTGACACCTAACTAGGCGTACTCGGTCAAAAAGAGGCCTACCAGCTAATTACACAATAATCTCTTCTTCACAGTTATCGTCACTTAAATCCACCCTTATACATAAACACTTTTTAAGTACCAACTACATAAGTATAAATGCATCTGTATAAATAACTATTACTTTTATGTAAATAAGTATATGTTGTTATACGTATTTATTAATTGAGCTATATCGCGAAAAGTAGTCGGACCCAATGAGATATACAGGCCGAAATGGTTGAAAATTATAATCTTTTCTCAAAAATTTGTTAATAGCTAAGATCGATATTCGTTATTTTGAAGAGGTCGTACTATATCGCTATTGAGCCATATTCTTAATATATTATAGTAACTTATATAAGAACATATACATATATTAAATACAGAAAGGTAATAAAATAATTCATGGCACAAGGTTTGACACTACTGGTTCAGTAAGACACAGGGCATAGGGAGTGGTGATATCACCATTAACATAAGTAGTTGTCGCAAGCAGTTTTGACTAAACCACTCTAAATAATAATTACCACATTGCCTCAAGTTATATTTAAGTTAAATAATTATAAAGGTCACGTTTATATAATAATATAGTAAATGAAATTAAGGTACATGTAACAGTTAAGGACATTGCCTGCCAAAAAAAGAACATACAAGCAATTGAACTTTTATATCAAAGTGATTTTAAATTGACAACAACTTTTAACTTTCAATAGACACCTATTAACTCAATGTTTAAGAATTGCGTAATAATAGTCTACACACGTGTATATAGTCAAATTCTTGGATTATACTTGTATAAAGCATATTTTATGTTTATATTTAAATAACCAATTAATAGGTATGTTTTACACATAGTACGGAACATAAATATATTGGGTGACAGAATAAAGATTTGGCTTGGCTCAAGAGTCCAATTCTACTATATTTTACATTACTGTTCGCAAGAAATTCGAAAAACATAGTCGTCGCGCCATGTTTAGGTCACGTTCTTTAGAAACTTTCTGATTTATCAGTTAACATTTCAGTAGAATCAAACTATTAGAGCCGTTTGGAAGAGTTGTATTTGAGCACTTATAGTAACATTTAATTTACAAAAGAAGTCCATACTGGACTAATTCACAAAAAAAATTGCGTTATAACAGAATTTAAATAACTTAGTCTTATGTCTCGACAAAATCACAAATAAATTGGTAAGTTATAGAGAAAAGAGGCAATTTTAAACTAAAATTACTTTTGTCTTGTTATATAAAACCAATAACAAGATGAAACTATTGAAGCTAAGCTCGTTGATGTCTTAATGTCAAATATGATTTAGTTATTTATGTGATAATTATTGTCACAATAATAATCATTCGTCAGTGTTTTATCAGATTAATTATTACACATTAATTACATACAAAAGTATTAGTCTATTGTAACAATACGATGTCCACAATTTTTTTTGACAGAATATACACTGAAATCTATTATTTATCCTAAAAGACTTATATACCTATCAATTTAACAACTATTACAATACCTACTTAATACTGTTTGTCACTGTAAATACTCCAAAAAATTACATCATAATGATTAGATAGTTAACATTCAGTCCTTGTCACAAACTATATTACCATTACTGGACTTTTTTTCAACTTTGTTATGGGCACTATCACAGTCGTCGTGAAGTACTACTGTGGTAGCACTAATGCTAGAAGGGCTTTGGGAATGAGTGATATTT
Source organism: Musotima nitidalis (assembly GCA_949126915.1). Lineage (NCBI taxonomy): Eukaryota > Metazoa > Arthropoda > Insecta > Lepidoptera > Crambidae > Musotima > Musotima nitidalis. The sequence goes on from OX421419.1 coordinate 5,053,175, forward strand.
GTACGATTGCTGTCGGCTAAATGCTCCAGTTCATGGCTTTCTAAATTTGGCACACCAGAACATATGGAACTCACGCGCGATACTGATTTATGTTCTTCTGAGGGGGACTCTTTCGATGATTTCGCACCAAATATATGCAATAAAGAACATAAGAAGAAAGTGGCATACAACCAACTTACTGACATAATTAATGCAAGGAAAATGCCTATCTGAGAGTATGGGAGGAGGTTTGAACGAAGAAGGAATATTCCGGCGAATCCTGTGGTCAAGGCTGCGGCAGCAGTCGGACCTGCAGACGCCGATAGTGCATATTTAACTCTAGCAGACTTGGAACCGCTTGCATTAGTATAGCTTAAAGCATAATGAAGACTAAAATCTACTGCTAACCCAGCTGAAGTCGAAATTGCAACACTTTCCAAAACGTTCAATTTCCAACCAGATAAAACCAAAATTGCTATAGTGACTGTAGACGAAAATATCATAGCAGATAATGCGCAAATACTGACAATCACGTTAAGAGTAGCTGGTATGAGAACTATGAACCCTAAACCTGCTGATAACATCAGGGCTGTAACAGTTCCACTTGCTAATGTTCTTTGGAGATCATAAAATTGGAGATCTGATAAAAACCAACCACTAGCCATTCCTGGGGGTGCTGACTTCAATTCATTTATAGTCCAGTTTTCTACATCATGAAAAAAAGTATCCATAGCTGTATATGACATAGAATACGGTACCACACTTTCAAATTCTACTACAATAGCGGCAACTATCGGCGGCGTGGCGCTTCTGAGAAATTTGGGACCTGCAATCCCTGGCACAAACAACTCTCTAGGCGTCATATACAACGATTCCATAGCTTTTATAATGCAAAAATCAAATATATCTTTTTCATAGGGAAATGTGGAAGTTTCACAACATGGAGTTCTATCTATTTTATCAATATTATCAATACAACGTCTACTCATGTACATTTTAAAGCTTTCAATAAAACAGTTCGGAAGCAAAGGACCCAATGTTTGTTGGTAAAATGATTGAGCTTTTAGTTTCATACAAAAGTTAAGTAGCCAAATTTGTGACTCCGAGTCAGAAATTGAAAAACTTTTATCAAATACTAAACGTCCTGTTGAATAAGGATCCATATGGTTTCCATTATCAATGGCTTTAAATCCCCAAACCCATCTGAGAGGCATTTTACCACCAGTACCTATATCTCTTCCAAATCTTTCAAATAAAAACTTATCCTTATATTCTAAATCATATTGTTCAATGGGATGATTTGTCTGAAAGAGTTGAAATTGTTTCGTGTCTGGGAGTTGCAGTCCAGGGGAGTAAAACACCACAACAATGCTTCCGATTCCTATAGCACCCAATATTATGGCATATACTATGTGCAATTTAATTACACATGCAATTACAAATCTATTTAAAACAAGAGTGATATCTTCCCATGCCTCTTTAATATTTTTCTGAAATAAATCTAATATCTTAGTTTTGCTTGAACAGAGTTTAACATCAATTAAATAAACAGATATAGGCAACCAAGTTATCATAAGTAAAAAGTTGACTAGAACAGCTGTGCCGGCGAAAACACTAAAACAATTTATAGCTGGAATGTAGCTCACATATGAGGCATAAAATGCCACGGCTGTAGTCAATGTTGTTATGAACATGGTAAGAATTGAATGTTTTAATGTTTCTTCAAGTATTTGCACAAGTATAGTCTCTCCTGCACTTGAAAAGTTTTTAATGTCCGTTAAACAATTATCTGGGGTCACAATGTTGTCTCTAATGAGCTGTTTGCTCACTGTGTTCCAAATTTTAACATACAGAAATGCATCATCAGCTCCTATACCTATTACAACAACTATTACTAATAAATTCATAAAAGGAAAGAACTCTAAAGCGAACACATAAACATACAAAAAGTATGCTATCCCAAGTGAAAATACTATTGCTGTGAACAACAATAATGTGAGAATCAGAGATTTTGTATAGAACCACACTCCTACAAATACAAAAATACCTCCTAAACCTATTAGCCATGTTTCTTCTATCAACAATTCGTCAAATAGAGCATTTTTAAGTCCAAAATCTAGAGCAGGTATAATAAGTGTATCATAAGATAAATTTGAACTTTGCAATTTCATGTAATATGGTAGTGTTGAAACACTATAAGGTAAGGGAAGAAAAATCATAGCATTTCTAACAAAAGTCTGGGAAGTATCACCAGGATTGAAAGCTTCCGATTCAATTATATAAAACAATAAATTGTAAACGGCATCATGCTGGGAACAAACTTTAGGAACTTTGCAAATATCCAGGTCACAGGATGCCATTAGAGTGAAATTGTGAAAATAGCCTGCACACATTTTCAATATGTCTATAGTTTTATTTACATCTTCTCTAGTCAAGTTCTCACAAGAATTTTTGTCTGATATTAAAGCTATATAATTTGGCACACTCCACATAGGACAACAATCTTTAGTTTGAGATGACCTTTCACACAGTTCATAATATTCAGATCCACCTAAATCAACAAGAAATGTTTGAATTTCACACATTTTTACAACATTTTCAAACAACAACAAAGATAAATTATTAGAAGACCTTACAACTAAATGAGCGTAGTCAGACACAGGGGGCCCACAGGTTCCAGCACCATAATTGATGGGCATAGATTTGTGCGGATCTTTTTGAATTTCTTTTAAGGATAACCACTGCTTCCGTGTGTAATCTTTGATGATGTATGCATTATCATCTTCAAATGAAACATTTGTTCCATATCCCCAATGGACATGATCAGAAGATATGTTTGATTCTGAGGAGTCAGACCAAGTTTTCTTAATACCTATGTTTGTTGCGTTATTCGTTTTCTTTTTTTTCTTTCGATTTTTATTCTTGGGCCTTTTGTGATTAGTTTTATGTTTGACACATGTTGTTTTATTCAAATACGTTTGGTTCATACGAATCTGATCTTCAATATCTTTAGGATTTACAGCCAGTCTTCGGGATGGTCTCGTTTCGTCGATGAGGTTCTCCCATGCAATAAACCGATGAGCTAAAGGTGTGCCTCTGGTTTCGAAACCAACAAGAGGATCCGAGAATGATGGCCATGTATGACAAACCAACGGTATGACAGTAAGAACAGTCGACAAGATACTTACTATAAGAAGAATCAGGTAGGAGTGGCGAACAATGACCCTGGCGTAAGCATTCAACAACATTTTGCGAGATTTTCAGAAGCTTCATAGCTATTTTGCTACTCCATAATTTTTCATTAAAACTCATAGTTTTACAATAAGCCAAACTATTTTTTTTTAAATTTACATTGTGTAAACTGTGAAACAAACAGGAAGTTAGGGTCAAAAAAATATTCCTATCCTAACACCTACTTCTGTAGGTAGGTACAGGTAGAGTGATTTTTTTTCTTTGATTGATTTGTTTGACATAAGTGACATTATCCAGTTATATTTAATTTTAGTGTACAAGGTTGGATTACAACTTTTTGACTGCTTTCAAAAGTATATAGGCCCCATGTATATGATAGCCCAATTGTTTTTCATCCTGTCAAAGTTGTTCCTGCTAAACTATATCACATGTAAGTTAAAAACGTACTTGTATTATACATATTTCTTATTAGGTGCGGAGAATCGTCAAAATAAAATTTGAAACCTGTTACTCTACATCATTAATTAGCTTTGAATGCAGACAGTATATGAATGTATTTGGATCCAGGATATTTTCGCTTACCAAGATGCAATAATGCACATTTACTTCATATGAGAATGTAGCGACACCGTACAAGCGATGAACGAAACGTAAAAGACAAATGAAATCTTGAATCGTGCAAGCGCACGCCCAATGATGCGTCGTGATGCGGGGGTTGAATAATAATAAAAAAAGGAAAGGGTAGATCGCTGCCCCCGGGCACATGTATCCGTCCGGTGGAAGATCTTCCCTTTGGTAGGGAGTACAATCCGCTCCCTACACTGGTGACACCAATAGAAGATCAGCACCCTTCAACCTCGTCGCATCGCTCATTGGTTTCCTCGGCAGCCTGTGACGGCTTCACGTGCCTCTGGTCCCGCAGCCCATATCTGGGAGCATCATAGTCGGCGGCACTCACTCCAGCGTAGCAGTCTCTGCACACCAGCAGCTCGGACGACGTTGCAACCCGGCGCAGCCCTACCGTCAACCAACCCCTACCTCATCTCAACCCACTGCAGACACGGAGCAACCCTTCCTGCATCTCGACTTACCGCAGACCGCAGAAGATAACCCAGTGGCATGGCACCTCATGCTTACACGCTCAGATTGCTGAGCTTCACAGGATCGACCTTCGGCCTGGGCGAAGTGATGTAGCGACACCGTACAATCACATAAAGATCATGGAACCAATATAAAGAAACAAGAAGACTAAACCTGTATTACCGTGGATTCCACTACGCTTCTCCAAGAACATATTGAAGCACAAGGTACTGCTTTTGCGTATAATTATGTAGCATAATAGAAATGGTAGCTTCAACAAATATATTTTTAACATAGGTCTCACAAACATTCTTCATTGCAAATGGGAAATTGGGAACAGGATTACGTGGGACTGGAATATAGAAGTAAGGCTGAATGCGAGTTACCTAATAATTAGTGATTTTGGGACGCTGAAAGATGATGACTATACTTCAGTGTTCCTTTCGATATAACGAATTCGCAAAAGCAGCATATTGCTTCTGCAGTAGATAATAATGTAGTAGTTTAATGATTAGTAGATAAGAATGATGTGAAAGTTTTTAGTCAGGTATTTATTGTAAGCTCAGCTACTCTATTGTATTAGGTTTGGTGCCTGTAAAGATAGTTGTGAGTTTTATGATTGAATAAATAAATATTTCTTATTTATTTGTTGGTATACTCGTTTACATGATAGAATCAGAAATGAGGAAATCCGTAGGAGAACCAGAGTGACCGACATAGCGAAGCGCGTTTGCAGGCTGAAGTGGCAATGGGCGGGGCACATAGCTCGAAGAACCGACGACCGATGAGGCGTTAAGGTTCTTGAATGGCGACCACGTAGCAAACGTAGTTGAGGGCGGCCCCCAACGCGATGGACCGATGACCTGGTCAGGGCGGCGGGGAGCCGGTGGATGCAGGCGGCAAAGAATCGATCTACGTGGAAAGCAATTGGGGAGGCCTTTGTTTAGCAGTGGACTTCAGATGGCTGAAATGATGATACTCGTTTATATATTAAATTTTTTAATCTAATTAAATGTCGAAATTTTCAAATAAAATCATTAAAATGAAATGTTTCCACTAAGTTTAAAATAGGCAAAGCAATAGGCACAATGGCTTAAATATTTTATTGAGTAGGGCAACATTATAATGAATTGTCTCTGACATCTTGTGATCACAAGATCTCTTCGTTTTGAGTTTTCTGTCAAGGCAAAATTGGGCGAAAAAAGGCCGTCCCTTTCGGGAATTACGGGTAAAGAAGCTCAAATTTGCTCAACCAATATCTCCAAGATGAGATACTTCCTCACCTACCTGCTCGTGCTCCTTGCGGGTCTCGCGATTACAGTGTTCTCATTGTACTATCTCTTGAATGGTAAAGGTGAGCAAATCAGTGTGGGATGGTTCCTGGAAAATACGTCCCCTTACATGTGGGGAACACTGGGAATCGCGTTCGCCGTGGCTTTCTCAGTGGTTGGGGCCGCCATGGGAATACACACTACTGGAGTGAGCATAGTCGGAGGAGGTGTCAAAGCGCCCAGAATCAAGACCAAGAATTTGATCTCCGTCATCTTCTGCGAGGCCGTAGCTATTTACGGATTGATCACTGCCATAGTGTTGTCGGGTATGCTGGAAAGATACACGGAGCCACTTGTTGATATAGCCATCAAGCAACAGAACTGGTTAGCTGGCTATGTCATGTTTGGAGCTGGATTGGCGGTCGGCCTAGTCAACTTATTCTGCGGTATCGCCGTCGGCATCGTGGGCTCTGGCGCTGCTCTCGCAGATGCTGCTAATGCAGCTCTTTTCGTCAAAATTCTGATTGTGGAAATCTTTGGTTCGGCCATTGGTCTCTTTGGTCTTATTGTTGGAATTTACATGACGTCAAAGGTCAAGATGGGCAACCAGTAATTTAAGAAGAATAATAGCTTAAATTTAAGTGTAAGTATACATATTTTTACTTTTGTTAAATTTCCTTTTTCATACTTACATTACAAAATCATATATAATCTCGCACCCATTTATCTCCCTTGGGGTAGCTACAATCCTCATTAAAATTCCTTGAGAGATCTTTATAGTTGCAGTAAACTTGCTTTGCTTAGCTGCTTAGCACAGTGATCTCTATATTAGATGTGCCCAATGGTAGAAGGTTGCATTCCGCCACATTGACAATAAAATTTTCCCATTGTCTTAAGATCCCATTCTCTTAGTTGCTTTACTAACCTTAGTTGCTATGCTCCAATACATGAGGCAATATTGAAAGTTGTGCTACCACACAGCACTTCTTATATAGTAAAGTAAATTGTTCCATTTTTCATTAAATATTACATAGCACTTGAAAACGTCAAAACAAAAAATATATAAATAAAACTAAATATTACTACACTGAAATCAAGAAGCTTAGATTCACTTACATGCAAAAAAATAAAAATTAAGTGTATGTGAATCTAAATGCCAGTTCCGAACCACCGCTCTGTAAGAAGAACTTTCAAGAAACTCACTGGCTTTGTTAAATTATCTATCAAATATAACAATATAGAACACACACAGTGAATTTTTGAAGATATTAAATGGGTTCCATGATTCCGGTGACTATGTTGTTGTTTTCATTATTCAAATGTTAACTCGATATAGAATTTGTGTAAAAGTTTGATCAGGTTACAGCTTCCTTTGGTCTACTACTAGTTCTCTATTTGATAGAGGAGACCTCGAGAATTTATGAAAACAATGTATTTCGAAACAAAAAAATTATTATTTATGTTTATTTGTGACATAATATCCATAACACAAGTTCTCTTGGAACTAAATAATTGATGTAATTGTCAGAAAATATTTATTTATATATTTTTCTACAAAGTATTACTGATTGTCCTCCTAATTGAAGAAGTATTGTGACTGTGGGCATATGAAACATATTTTTCTTGAAAGACACTGTAATTTATATGAATCACAGAATCTATTATTCAAATGAATTCAAATTTTTATCTTGTGATGATTATTTCTCAAGGGTTATTAAATCCTTTAATTGTACCAATATTGCGAAAAGATTTTCTGTAGCTGCAACTGTATTTATTTAGTAAATAGGTACTGTTTTGTAATATACAAGAGGTTTAACAATTTTTTTTCTATTTTCAGTGGACTACAGCACTGGATAGTTCCTGGCTTGACTTCACTGTAAAATCAGTATACCCGAGATTCAGTGCATTAAGAGAATCAAGTATAATCAAAGTAATATTAAAATCCGTAAAATGTTATCAATGAAGTGTTGAAGATGTGTATTTTTGGAATACCAACATCCTCTTTCCCTGATGCGTGCTGTGTACATGTTTTTAATATTGTTAATGAACTCTTGTAAACATCATAGCACTGTCATAATAGTATTGTTATTAAAGTTTAACTCTTAATTCTTAATATTAAAACTACTTGTAAATTGACGTTTAGATTTATTTTTTGTTCAAAAACTGCATTTTATGCTTAGATACAGGCATTGTAAGGGATTTGTATTGTTTTGGAGTGTTTTTACAACTTATAATCTATATGCATTGTGTTTTAGAAAGTTTTTCTATTTTTTTAAACACAATGTCCCACTGTTAACTGGCTAGCTACACATTGTATTACCGTTATAATTGTTTGTGTATGTATTCTGTCATATGATCAGTAATATGGTTTCAAAGACATAACACAATTGTGTATCTAGTCGAATGCTTGTAGGCTTGAACATTCCATAAGACCTTCTTTCATTGATGTAAAATCATATATTGGTTTTAAAACTAATAACTGAAATATCTATAATTTTTCATTTGGTGTCTTACTTCAAAACAATGTTACAGCATAGTAGGCACTATTTTTCTAATTCTAAAACGTAAATGGTCTAGTTTTCGACATTACTTAAAACAAAAGAAAATCTTTTTTTTTTACATTTCGAGACCACAGACATAACTATAAATTATTTAAAATAGCCGAATTGTTACTTCCAATTGTAAATATTAGTTTGCTTACCTATTTGCTAATTTATTGTACATGTAAATTCATATCCATATGTAAACTTAAAATTTAACTCTAAGGTATTAAATTAAATGCCATGGGCGATTACATCTAGCCTTATGTCTGCCATATCAATTGTTGACATGATATGTTACCAGCATGTGGAACAAAACTAATGAGAAAGTATTATATCAGTCTTAAGTACCGAGTAAACTGATATAAATTGTAAGTTAAATATATTTTATTTGTGCAAATGTAGATATTATGTATGTTGATGAATAAATAGACAAAAAGTTTAATGCCGTTTTTATTTGATTTTCTAGCTCAGCTCAGATTAACTAGGAAGTTTTATATTTGCGTTAAGCCAACTCTAATCAACTTAAGATGCTTTTTACCACATAGATAACGTATAACTTTCTCACTAGGTGAATCCAGTCAACAATATTTACTAGTATAAATTACCATTGAGAAACTGCTTATGACAAATAGACATAAAAAATTGTTGCTTTGTCTAATTTGTTTTAAGTAAATTTTTTAATATGACTCACCGCTCACTCACTGTAGGTGGAGCGTTAGGGTGTGTCAGACTTTTATTGACTAATAAATAAGATGTTCCTTCTTGAACCTGCTATGTCCCGGGGTCGCGGTAGCCCTTTCGAACAGTTCCGCAACCCCGGCAGGCTTGGCCTTCTCGAGGGTCCGCTCGAGTGTGCTGACACCTCTTTGAAGCGCGCGTGGGGGGGCTATAGATGGCGGGTGGGATTATATATTATAGTCGCCCACAAGACAGCGCCTACGGTGGACGAGGGTCGTTTCGCGACTACCGGAGCCTCGAGCGTCCACCGTGGCGGCTTGGATCGTAACGAGAGGCACTCTGTCTCTCGTTCCACCGCCTCCTTTGCAAAAGGCGGCAGCCGCCCATTTTCTCTCGCTTCGGACCATGGCCTCCATTGTAAAATTGTAACCTGGTATTCTATATGATTTATGGTTAGTATTTCTGATGAAATGCGTGCAGTGAACAGCATGCTATCTCACTTACGGTTTTGCTCTTGGTACAAATGACTGCACGGCTTGAGGTTGCCGTCTCTTTTTTGGTTTTTACATTTTACCCCTGCATCAGTGAGTAACATTATTAACAGTAAATATCGAGCCCTTTCAAAGGAGGTACGTTGTAATAAGTAGCAGTGGTTAAGCCAAGCCAATGCTTTAAACATTTTAACATTAGAATGCCACACCTATTAAGCCGCTTTGCGTGATAGAGTTCATACTCTATTACTTGTTTGGCAGATGACCAGATCTGACAGTGGAGAGATTAATATACACAGGGAGGTTATCCTGGTTGCTACCTTACGTGCCCGGGGTCCACTTCTCTACCTCTCTCTCCCCTTCTCCTAAATCTTATAAAACAGGGTGATAGAAAGTCGGATGTGATCTACTACGGACTCTTATCATGCTAGCCCAGAAAGTTAAGATAAAAACAAAAAATTACCTCTTCCCAGATGATTATAATGTTAAGAGTGACTATCTATTATGTACCGATGGGGCGTGAAGGTTATCCAACGACCACCGCGGACTGGCAAACGTAGTAGAGGACGGTCTCCTATACGATGGGTCGGTGAAGAAGGCTGGTAGTCGGTAGATGAAGGCGGCTTGAGCTTGCTCGATGTGGAAAACAATTGGGGAAGCCTATGTTCAGCGCTGTGTACTCTTAATGCCTGAGATGATGACGCTTATGATGTCTTAGATCTATTCTTTATTTTAACTCTTAGTTTACTGCATGTTTCTCTGTTGAGATGAAAGGACCAAAATAAAATAAAGCCAGAGACATAATTTTAGCAATAAAATATTTTATTTAATTATAAAAACAATTGATGTTACAATTTGTACCGCTATTATACAACAGAAGCCAAAAATGCATCAATAACTTACAAAATAAATAGCTATCACAAAATGGAATGAAAGTAAGTGGGATTTTAGTACAATTCTTCAAACTTAATTTCTAGTCATAGTCCTTTTAAGACCTATAGTGACATAATGTAACTGATATTTAAACGACCAACAACTATTGAAATCTCTCGAAATAAAGTAGTTGGTGACAAATTTCTAGTTACATAAGCCGTTCCATCAACGTTAGAACTTGAAAATACTAGGTACTAGAGAGAACTGGCAACAATTAATTATGACAGTGACAGATGATAATTTTGTTGCCAGAATCTGTAGTAGTATTGTTTATGTTATGTTAGATTTTAGTAGAAATTTTCACTTGGCCTCTTGTAGCGTTTGTAAAACATGACTGGTCTGATTTAACAAAATAATAATAATTATAATTGTTATTAAATGGACTAAGAACCTTACAAAACCTTTAACTCAAATCTTGAATGTAATGTTAAGTTAAGTTAATATTTTTTTCACAAATTACATTGAGTTTAATTCAATTCTAGTCTATCGCAAAACACATACGGCTGTTATACACATAGCACGCTCATATAGGCACTAACTATTTATTCACCTACATAATATCTACTTAGATGAGTTCAAAATATACAAAGGAACAAACAACTAAATATGAGTTACAAAGAATTTTTTTTTATAATCGGAACTCACACAAACATTATTATGGCAAAGGACTTTAAAAATACCTAAATAAAGCTTCATTCTTACTATCTAATTATTATAAGCTAAAATGTGTAAAAATCTATGTATTTACAAAATAGGTGGATCTTCGTAAAACACTTACAAATCAATGCACATAACGCATCATGTATAGAACATGATGACGTTTGATAATAAAAAATATCGCTACCACATTCTACCACCAACCGTTAGGTACAACGAACTTTTCAAGTGTGTACAAGCCAGAATATGAAACCGTAATATGAAAAATAAAAGAATCGAGGGTTATTAAAACTAAACAACTTGCCGATAATATTGCTGGTAATCCCTCTAGATCATCAGGACCGTTAAGTCCCATTAATATACCTGCCTAATTTCCTGAATATTCAAATTAGAATTCGGCCATCCCACACTTGCAAAAACCAAATATTTACCTTTCGAGACAAAACATTTTTATATTATGTTTGTTAAAAATATCTATGTCGAATTTACAATAACTTTGTATTTCTTTTGATTAGTTTCGTATTAAAATAAATATTTATGTAGATACATTAACATACGATCAGTACCTACACACTTATTACTTACAAAATGAATTTCTGTTCATTATTTTTTAAACTCGCCCACGGTGAGCCTAAAGCGTCTGTATTACAAGTGGGTTTGCAGTCGTAGTATTGAAGTATGATCTCAATAGCTATTGTGACTTACACGAACGATAGCTACGCTACTCAAGCTACAACAGCATTATAAGAAATTTCGGGAAAGTGAGAAATTACTGAGTTTTTTCAATTCCTAATTAATACATGTATTGGTTTCTTATATAAAAATAATTTTCTTATGAGATAGTTACACTCAACAAATAGTAGTTTGATCACAAGATCATGTCTATGGTAGTTCATGCATGCAAGGAAAACCAAAACGAAAGATTTTTCTACTGAATCACTGATTAGATATTAGGTTTTTGTTATGTTACCTCAATGTTTTTTATGATGATTACAAAATATGCGGTTGCCAAATTGTTAGTTCCATATATTTTAAGAAAGTCGGTTTTCGCATCAATTTGTATGAATCATTTAAAAATTGGTATGGTCATAAATTTCTAGTTACATCAACTACGTCTTCAAAATGTTACAGGAAAAATCTGGCAACAACTATTAATACATTTTTGACAGCAACAAATGATAATTTTGTTGCCAGAATCGGTTGTAATAGTTTTAGTAGAAATTGAAAGTACTTGCCTATTTTCAGTAAAATAGATAATCAGTAATTAACAAATAAAAAAGTATTTATTAAATAATTTGCCATAAAAGCTGTGATCAAGCTAATATATGTTTTTATTATATACAGAACTTTGGATGCAATTTCCAAGTAACTAGCTATAAAGAATACCAAGTATTCTGCCTACACAAGAAAATAAGATACAATTTGCACTAGTCCCGGTTAAGCCGTTGCTACTTCAGTGATTCTTCTAAATTCAAAGTTTACGAGACATTATTCAATAAGTATTAAATTGTTCAAACAATTTATCTAATGAACAGTCGATGCAAAAAAAAAAAATAGAATATACATGTGTTTTTAATTTAACTAATAATTAATTATTAATTAATTACTTATTTTAATTTAACTTTTAATTTAAGGTAGTTAACTTAAGAGTCACATAGTATAAAATGGTCACGTATTTTAACATCGACTGTACATTTTTACAACATAAAACGCAATTATAGAAAGTGAGAGTATTCTCAGATGCCTTAACATACAAAATCAATAAACCTTAATCTATTGAGTAGTTTTTATTAATTTTTCTAACAAAAAGGCTTTTTTTTTTAGTGGTCGAAATAGCTAGCTAGAATACCAGTAATCTTAAAAAAATATACAAACATGAAATCGTTTATTAAACTACTCAAGCATATTAACTAACGTAAGTAAAATTACATTAATATGTTACAATTTAATTGAAATGTTACAATTTAATTAAAATGTTACAATTGAATTAAAGTGTAACAATGATTTTGCAGTTTACATAGTTATTTTTAGCAGTCGAAATTTAAATACTGCTATCTTATTCGAGACCCATAGACTTTGAAATTAGAGGGTCTCGAGTTTAAGCCCTAGTCGACTTTTCGAAGTTATGTGCATAATTATCGCTTGCTCTGTGCCTCGGAAAGCACGTTAAGCCGTCGGTCCCGGCTGCCATGAACATCTATGGCAGTCCTTATTAGGAAATCAGTGACTTCTAATATTCTGACAGCTGGTTTGACAGGACGTTCAGCGGAATCTGGTTAGACCAGTAAGAAGTCCCTGGGCCCTAAGCTAAGATGATGATGAGTGGTTAATCCTTGGATTGTGACAGGTCCGAGCCCGACAGTGGACGTAAATATGTTAAGATGATTAGGCACCTACTTATCTAGCTATTCCGACTACTGGAACATAATAAAATAAGCCAATTGCAATAAATAATTAGTTTTTAGGTAAATCTAAACTATGGCAGTGGATTTACTGATTGTTTAGACAGTCTTGCTGAAAATTAACACTAATCACTTACTGTTACTTACCTAACACGTAAAAAACATTAAAATTAATTGAGATTCATTGGAAATCTTGTACTATCATTTAAACTCTTGTCTCAGCGTCATCTTCAATAGTAGATTTCCTGAAAAACAGATTTTAAAATTTGTAATACTTATCATCAGAGGTCGGAATTAGGTAGAGTTATTTATGTACTTGCATCGAAATGTTGATATTAATGTGGACCTTCCCGGGATTTCAAATGGATTTCAAATGGGAGTGCTCCGCATTTTCGCTATTGTATTCTTTTGTTCTCACAAGCTATGTAGTGCGAACAATAAACGTGGCAACATCGCGCGTGTGCGTATTGGAATTTTGCAACTTCGGTCATCCAATATCATTGATGTAAGTTTGGCAACGTCGCGCGTGCAGTAGTCTAAATTAAAAAAGTAAAAGTAAATAACTTTTTATTAAAAAGTAACGGGATTTTTTCTATTCTTTAAAATTAATCCCGGGATTTGAGGCATATCCACTATATTCTTTCGCTGTGTGAAATCAGTGTAAGTACATGAATAACTCTACCTAATTCCGACCTCTGCTTATCATAGATGATTATTTTTCAATGCCTTAAGAATTAAGTGTAAGTGCCACACAGATATAATATTGTCAAATGAGATATAAATATAACTAAAAAAGCAAGTGGTTTAGCGACGGCATTCACATACAAATAAAAGAATAGTTGTTGTATTTGTATATGTATTTTGTTGCAAATATATCTATATTTAACTGAATTAAAAGCAGACTGAAAAACTATCGCTGCTAAAATTCACAAACAGTAAACCGTTGGTCCCGGTTATCACTCTATATGGTACCAACTAACGACTACCATGTCTACCATGCCCAATTAGGCGTTTAACATAGCTATGTTAGAGGCCTCATTGGGCGGCTTGAAAAATTTAACAGCAGGACGCCACACACCTGCCTCCGCCAATCGGCACTGGGACCGCGTGGTGGAGTATGGCTCAATACCCTCTCACCTTGGTTTGTGAAAGGAGGCCTGGGGCTCTACCAACGAATTCGATGAATTTCAGCAATTTCATCTATATCTAAATTCAGAGATTCATCAATCCGTAACGGGGAATCTGCCGAAAGCCATAGATTATTCATGACGGGCAGACTACTTAAGTAACTAATTAATAAAATTATTATTATTTGCGTTTCGATGACACATTTTTCCTAAATATTAATAATTTGTAATATAATTAAAAAAACACAGATAGAGACTGTTGAATATAACGTCAATTCTGTGGGTGGGTAGTTACATTATTTTCTAACGAAAGGTTCGTTCGTTCGTATAAGGTATGGATTATTTAGTTTATTTATAAATAATTACTTTGCAATAATTTCCAGTAGCAAATCCACATTATTTTAAATAAACGTTCTACGTTCTATTTAAATTGCATATTATCAAAATTATAATAAGTAAATACAAGACAAAAAAAATACAAGATCTACAAATAATTCTGATAAGCATCAGCTGGGAAGTTGACCAGTACTTCAACAGATACGACCTAAAAAATAAACACTTAGCTCCGAATTAGTTAACAATAATCGAGACATGCCCGGTAATGTGAAACTGGTGCTAATTTCACGGCAAAGGAAGGTTGTCGTCTGTTATGTATGCGTGACGTCATTTCACGTGATAAATAGATAACGCTATCGGGCGCAAATCACACTCGCGTGACTGGCCGACACTTTAAACAGCTATTTTACTAAATGGCTATGAAGATTTCTACCAAGATTCCTGATAAAATTGTTGATATTTAATGTCAAAAAATCTAAGAAACAATTGCAACCTATATTTGTATCATATTGTTATAATATTTTATGGACCAAAAAACATGTTACCATATTAAGTATGCTTATCAGAGTACTTTATACAAATGTAGTACTGCCCATGCCCAACCTAGCAGATTTCGTGGTGTGCAGAGCAATAAGAAAGTGTTTTGGATAATTCAATTATACATACAGATATGAAGTGCTATAGGGTACAACCTTCTTTTATGAAAAAATTACCGGGGTAAGACCGCGGGTATGATTGGTAGTTGATTATTATTATGGTAATTATATATTAGTATATATTACTACTAACTACTGCGCCCTTAAACACTTCAAATAAAACTTCGAAAAGTTGTTGAAATTCGATTTAATTTAAAAAAAATGCAAATTCATTCTTTTTCCCTTATACATTATTATGTTATTCAGATACACATAAAGGAAAGCATAATTATTACTATAATAGAGCTATAACTACCAAACCTACAGCAGTCTGTATTATGTTATTTTGCGCTGCATTTCTCTATATTTTAGGTATAGATGATTTGAAAACGGCAGATTTTATAATCTGACTGGAACGGACAAACTTAAATGTCTTACTATCAGATAGCCTAAGATTTATCGGTCAGATATTATGTAGATGTTGTAGAAGTAAGTTATTATAAGTAGATAAGAAAATCTACAAACTAAACTTTCATAAAAATGTAATATTCTACCACTTAGATTACAGTATAAATATTTGCTAGCAGTTAACAACTATAACAGTCGGGAGCATGGTCTAACTTGCGTCGACAACACTACTCATACTCGCTCAATGACTGCCGGTAAACTCAATGTACCCAGAGTTTATAATAATTATGGTGACAGAACTATAAAAAAACGGCTTCCGTACCTATTAAATAGTATACCTGAAGCCATTAGAATGGAAACAAACAAAAATAAGTACAAAACAAATTTAAAAAAGCATTATATTGGTTTAAGTGAAAAATTGTAAGTTATTTATTTATATATAAAATTAGTTGTAATGTATAAAGTAGTATAAAAGAGACTGTGACCCACAGACAAACCAGTCAAACGGTTTTGTGGGATATGTTTTTATATAACTTGTATTATTTAAACGAAATAAACGTATTATCTATCTATCTATCTATCTATCTATAACACTTTCATAAATTTTCCAAATGCACCGAAACTGAAATTGGTCTTCTTATGCGTCTGCAGATCCAACTAGAGTGTACTTTTTTTTATGCGTTCTGTTTGTTCAACCACACCGTTTCACAATGGTTTTCTCATATTGGCGTATACAAAGAAGGTGCATGGTGCTTGTGCTGTACCGCAAGTGGTACAGCCGAGTCATAGGAACTGGAACGAAACGAGTAGTGGTGTCCATACAAACCTGTCGAGACTTTATTAAGACCGAAAGCAACACTGAGCAGCGAGTGAACGTAAGTACCAGCTGTACAGACTACATTTTTTAGTTGCTTCTCGGATGCAACAAGTGCTACAGTAAAACCCCGTGACCAACGGGATCGCGGCGATTAAGCTGATTTCTGTTTGAAATGTTTGCACATATTTATATGATGGCCTCAAGAACTAGAAGGTCAAAATCACAAATTGATTTTACTTGTATGTAAAAAGTATGGCCCGTGCTGCTTTGCTTGTATGGACGCTTTTGCTAATGGCTATGCTTTTCGCCGACGTTTAGCATACGTTATTCATAATTTTATTCTACAACAATGTTATTCGCTAAAGTATTGTTGTTGAATAACGAATTCTTAAAATCGAAAGCTCTAAATAAACTCACCTCGAAATACCAAACCTAAAACCATAAATTAAGTAGATATCATGCAAAAGACAATATAGTTTACCTCGTCTCTAAATGGTTGAAGATGATTTGCGCGCAGACACCACCAGTTAGCAAAGCAAAAGATGATTACAATGAGTGTTTCTCATACAACCGCCACCATCTACCGAAAAGTTGTTTATATAGACGTAAGATATGTTTAATAATAAATTAACTGCTAAATAAAAAAAATAAGGAAAATGTTTAAACAGTAAAGCTGGGGTTGCACCATTTTACTTTAAACATAACGATAATTGGTGTTTTTGTATGGAGTTTTACTGACTGTTAAAGTTTGTTTTCGTTAATGAAAGATGGTGCACCCCAGCCTAAGTATAGAGTACGACGGTATGTTAAGCATAATACCGTCAACATTAACTGCGCTATAAGCACAGAATAACTATACTAGATACAGAACGGACATTCATTGAAAGATCCCATCAGCCATACGGCCTCAATTAAGCCGACGATTAGCCGGACCAGTCACGTGTGTTATGTTCACACATAGATAGCTTAATGTGCTGTTGGCTGTAGGTACTGTACCTACACCAATAGGATAATAAAGGAATGTTTTAAGATAATGCACCGTTGAACTTTCCAAATGAGACAGTGATATTTGAAACCAAGATGGCGGATTACCGCGAAATTAGACAGGTACATTACTCTCTGCATTTACCCACAAACGGTTACTTTTTGTATTTTATCGAATATCTTTACATTAATATTAGTAAAATAAATGTTAGAAAAAATTAAAAGCTATCGATTTTCTCATGCGATTGATAGAAAGAATTTTGACATCGATAGAAACAAAATCGTGCTTGTCTTTTTAACGTGTACTCACTCGCTCGTTTCTCCCATGCTCGCAAGTGGCGCCGCCATCTGCTGCTGAGGTTCACCTACAGAATATTAGAAAATTACTTCAGAAATGTAGAAGTCGATGGAAAAACAATTACTTCAAATGTTAATTTCGTGCAAAAGAAATAATTTAAAATATCTATACCTAGGTAGTCGGCGGCACGGAAGTTAAACAAAATGGTATGGGGGGAGGGGTATAATCGTAGACAAAAGAAAGAAAAGGTCAGAAAGTGACTACACGCGTAAACACTATTAAGTATAGCGTCACCACATTGCTATAGTTATGCACATACCTCATGCTGCACTTCGGTTGTGACCCGATACTGTGTCATGTGCCGCGGATTAAACTTGTATTATGTGATTATAAAATTACAAAAAAAATACTGCGATTGTAGTTCGCTCATATATTATCACAGAACGTGCTGTGTTCTGTGAACCAGTTTTATAAAAATAAGATTTTAAAATTTTTCAACAAAAAGGAATGAGGTGTTCAATTCGCTTGTATCAATCGAAGATAGGATCAAGCGGTTTGCCTATAGTTTTTTATTGCTAGAACAGAATATAAGTTTTACGGATGATACATTATAATATATATCAGCCAATAAACAGCATCGCGGCCAATTTAAGGCTTGTCCGCTTACTTTTTCCTTTTATTAACACATTTTAAAGCAAAATCTTATCTATCATCACTATTCAGCCTCTACTGGCATTGGCAGAACAAGCTGATTAACACTTTCAGTACCGGAAGATCAAAGCAGTTATCGTTGTTAAACGCTGTGCACATCCATAGTGGTAACGCTGCAATTCAATGTCACGCTTTTTTTTTGGATTTTCATAACCTTTCTTTAACAATATATCATTACTTGATTATGTAGTTCAATAGGCATTACGAATTTTTATTCCATTTCTTTGGTTAAATAAAAAAAAAAATACAAGCTAGGTTTTTTTCATCATTTCAATCGCGATACGCAAATTCAATATGTTTGCATTATATTTGCATCAAAAGTTGACATTAAATGGCGATGTTGCCGCTGTGACGGTGCACCGTTGCAAAGCTATATAGAACAGCGTGACGTTACCTGGATGCGCCGCGTCTCTAGCGAGCACTGCGGGCGACTGGGCGGCACGCAAGCTGCTGTGGTCCTCCTCGGCTACAGAAGCAAAGGAATCGTCAAAGCTGCTCTATTACACACTAGACAGGCGGACAATTCGTTTTTATACCTACTTTTTAGAATTTTTTTGTTAATTGTTGCCCAAGATGGGTACATCTTGTAGAAATGAAATGAAACTATTATAGTTACTAATAGTATGAAATTTTTTTTTACATTATATTTATTTAGAGACATAAAAAAATTTGCTTGCTTTTTATATAGCTCCAACGTTCATATTATCAAATATAAAATTGAATAGGTTTTATGAAAAATACGACTCATTCTTCGGTTTAAAAATCAGTGCTAGGTTATATAGGCAACCGATTATAGTATTTTACCTTTCTTATTATCTGGGTATAATTTATTTATGACTCTCTAGTTTACATACAGAATAAATAGGAGCTCATTAAAATTGTCCGTCTGCCAAAACATGTAGCATTTAACTATTTGGAATGCAAATAAATGTGTAGGTGGCAAATGGCAACACTTGAATAATTCGTGATAAAACAAAGTAAAAAACTCATTTGATTTTATGAAAAAAAAGGTGATTGAAAATATCTCAGAAATTAAATACCAAACTACATTAGTTTTTTAATTATGTGAACAAACTTTACCACAGTTTCGATAAAAAACGGTAAAACATGGCAACACTCAATAGGGTATAAAATAAAAAAGGTATTAAAACCACTCTCAGTAAATCTGAATTTAAACAAACATACCTGTATAAGGGAAGAGATATTTATCATGTGGGTGATGTTTCTCCGAGCCTTCAGACATTCGTTCGTTGTATTCTGGACCATAATGGCTATCCAACTTCCTCTGATAGTCATTCTTGAGCAGAGTTGCTATACCAGAATCTCGGAAATCTCTTGGAGGATATCCATCATTTTCCCTCGTAGTAACACCTGAGTCGCGGAAATCTCTAGATCCGTACACGTTAGTTTCTGAGTTCAAGTATTTAGTAGGGCTGTAACCGTAGTCTGAGGTTCTCGAAGACAGGTAGGTCTTAGAGCCGTAAGGGTTACCTGGCAACCGGTACATGTTGGGAGATATCGGATAGTTAGGGTCGTAAGGGACCTGCTTCTCCGTGTCGTTTGGTAATACGCCATACATAAGTTCGTCTTCCATTACTCCATATCTGTTAGGGATTTTAGAGACGAATAGTTAATAAACAAGGATAATGATCCTGGGAAGATTATTGTTCGTGATAAAAGCTTTGGCATAGAAGATAAATGTATAATCCTAACATATCGTCCTGATAACAATAATGTTTGTATTCGGTTATATTAAACCATCCAGTTTATTTTCATAATAGCTATAACTTAGTCAAGAATCTACTAAAGCGTTGCTGAACTTACTGAACCTTTATGAATGTTACTTCTAATAATGTAGGAAATAATATTTTTTTTACTAAGTTGTATTATATATGCATAGGGATTCTACCAAAACCTCAGGAGCATAAGCTAACCTCTCCTGCAAGTGGTGCACCTGCCAAACAACGGCCGAGGCTATGGCGAATTCAAATCATCCCGGTTAGCGGCAATAGGCTCGCCATCTATTACGTGGGCCCAATAGTTTTATTGGCGAAATATTGGCTGTATATTTTCATAGTAGTAAAATTTTTTATCAAGAAGTTTAACTACTGCGCTACGAATTAGAATTAAGAATAAACGCAAAACCTACTGCATAACTAAACCTACTTACTAAATATGTAAAATATTATGCTAAATGCTTGGAAAATAGTAACAGTTGCCCGGAGACTGTGGCCGATACGTTGGCCGTTTTATCTTTGAGTAAGTTGCTCTTTGATAAGGCTTTTAAGTAATCCAAATCTCGTACACTAGATTCTGTAGCTTAGAAACATACTTGGGACGATATCAAACAAGGTCTTGAGTTATCGCCGAATGTGGATAAATAGCTCCTAGGGCCTTATTCACAACGTGAAAGTAGTTCCTATTAGCGTTTAATATATAGATAGTCCATAAAAATACTTAATTGCCTAGTATCTCCTAACCAGACATTGTGGAACAGGTTTAAGTTTTAATTGGATCTTTTAACTGTAGAGTATAAAAAGTGGATAAAGTCAAGTGGTACCGGCCTATAGTAGTTTCACGGTTCCACCCCCTCTCATCTCACGTCACGAATCGTAAGAGTCGACGAAGAGAAATCCTACCGGATAATGGGCAGCTGTGTCATCCTGCGTACAGGCTTGAAAATTGAAATGCAATCACTCACATGCCTGCCCAGCGTGGTGATTATGGGCAGATAGTCAGGCCCCTAATATAATGTAATCTATTGGGGAGGCTAATGTATAACAGTGGACTTTATAAGGCTGATATGATGACCAAATAAGGGAATGCTAATACTGCTATCTAATGGCAATCTAGAAGCTTTGACACTAGCCACATAAGAATGGTGCACTTTTTCGAGGATTGAAGGCTAGTGAAGGCGCTTCGTTAGGTGGTACACGTCTAAAGTGAGGTCCGGGTTGGGATACGGTGACGTCATAGCTACACCCAACGGTTTAACACTTAAGGCGGCTCTCACAAAAGGTTTAAATTTGATTTCAGCTAAATTTGATTTAATATGTGATAGCATTTCAGTGATTTGTTTCAAGTTGAGAGAGGCAGAACTATGTTTTCAATTGATTTAGCTCTAATCAGGATTGGTGACCGTTGGGCAAGAAACCCTTAAGGTACATTTATATAACAAACCTGTTATCCAATGGCAATCTAGAAGCTTCTACACTGGCTACGTAAGTATCGTGCACGTTCTCGAGTATTGAAGGCTGGTGGCGACGCCTCGTTAGGTGGTACACGTCTGAAGTGAGGTCTGGGTTGGGTAGCGGGTTGGGTGACGGAGACGTCATCGCGACACCTAACGGTTCCGCGTCGGATCCTGTTTCTTGAGACCATCGACCCGTTTCGGGGCGATTCGATTCTGTAGGACAATT
The DNA here is from genome assembly GCA_949126915.1 of Musotima nitidalis. Taxonomy (NCBI): domain Eukaryota; kingdom Metazoa; phylum Arthropoda; class Insecta; order Lepidoptera; family Crambidae; genus Musotima; species Musotima nitidalis. Next base: position 5,075,136 of record OX421419.1, read on the forward strand.
AATATGCATTGTATATTCTATTGTTCAAGAAGTATTTTTACTACTGAATTATTATTATATACCTATCTATAGTATCCGCACTAAAGTATGAGTTACTAAAAATAATTACAATCACAACAATTATGTTCCAAGATTATATTATATTATTAAGAACTTCTATATGGATACTACATAAATAATAAATAAATATTTCTGACACTTACACCAATTATTTAGTTCCAAGATAAGTATCATTAAGAACTTGTGTTATGGATACTAAATAACGGATAAACATACATAAATACTTTTTTTTTGTAAATACATACTTAATATACATAGGAAAATAAGGGATAAACATAAATAAACCCTTTTATATTGTAAAAAAAAATAATGTAATATAATATAATGTAATATACATAGTTAATATTCAGACCAGAACAAATATTCATGTTCATATCTCGTTTAGAAATCGAGTCCATGACATCTGGAGCAAAGTTCAGTACAGACAGATGTGCATGTATTTTTAATAAATCAATAATAAAAATAGAAAAGAATTTACCGTCTCTAATGTGTGAAGGCCATCGCGGCGAGACGCCCATGGCAGTGCCTTCTGTTATGTTCGGTAAGTAACTTCCCGCGCTGCTGGTGACTCCTCGATCCCCTAAAATAAATACATTATTTTTAATTTTGTCAGAACTGACTTAAAAGAGGTTAAATGTTAGACACAATAGTAAAACTTTAGTCTCTTATTCTGTGAACAATGTCTGTCACATTAGGTCATCTTCTTACATCACCAATTGATAAATTTCAAGTTTTTTAATCTATACTATATTTCACCGTCTCACATTCATGGACACTAAGGGCGAGACAGGGGTTCTAACAAAATCAGCGAGGCTGCGTTGGCTCTACCACGTTGAAAGAATTGAGTCTCATCGGGCTGTGGTGGGTATATACATCAGTCGCACAGGCGATGTGAATGGAGAATGTGGAGCAGAGATGTGAATGGAGAATGTGGAGCAGAGAAAGTTACTAAAAAAATGCGTGCGATGACCCCCCCCCATGTCGCCCTTCGATTGAAACTCGATGTTATGATGATGTTAATGCGCCTGCGAAAGGTTTTATGACTGTTGGCAGGTTGTCGGCGCGGACGACTAACTACTCTCGGAATCGCTATCAGTGGCTTCTGTCTCATCATCTCAGCCCATTAATGTCACTACTGAGCACGAGCTGCTCACATACCAAGGTGCGCGGGTATTGGGTCATACTCCACCACGCTGACCCAGTGCGGATTGGCGGAGGCAAGTGTATGGCGTCCTGCTGTTAGATTTTCTCAAGCCGCCTATTTAGGCCTCTAACATGGCTTTCTGTCTAATGAGTATATAAACGACGCTGGAAGCAAGGTTGCCTTTGCTTATGCACCATTGGGCTACTTTACAGGAGATCGATTCAAAAAATGACAATTTCCAAAAAAATATAAATGAATTTGTTTTTGTCAGAATGTCAGTCAAATGAATGTCAAAAATGGCCAGAATTAGATGAAACCGAGATCTGCAGATAGAAAAAATCAGGCGATTCTAATGATATATATATAACTAATTATCGCAAATTTGGCGCATAAGCAAGGTTGCCTTTCCAGCGTCGTATTATGATGTATATGTGTAAAGTAAAGGTACTGACTGTTGGCAGGTTGTCGGCGCGGACGGTTGCTCTCGTCGTCGGAGGAGTGGCTAGAGGCGAGCTCGAGGCTGCGGTCGTCGTCGCTGTCGCTATCAGTGGCTTCTGTCGCCTCTCCGCCAGCTCCGGCTGTCGTTTCGCCTTCTAGAGCTTTCCGGCGGCGGCGGGAATCGTCTAGAACACCCATTTATTATTAGACGCAAAGCTATAAGAGCTAGTTGGTAGTTTTATGCTTGAGTAAAGGTTGTGAAATGTAATGTTAATTTCACAGGAAAGAAATTTCAGCTTGCAACTATTTTCGGTACCAAATTATTGTACAGGGATCTATACTTCTCTGACTTCAGTTACGTGTATTACAAACGAAATACATTAACTTTAAGAATCCGGCTCGAAGGACGAGGTCTTTACAGCAGGATAGTAATATAAATTATTTGTTTGTCAGTATAACAAATCAAAAAATATTATTTCTCAGTTCTTATTGTGCAAAAGTATAATAAAATTATTTAAATTCAATATCATACATTCCTTAATTAACCTTTTTAAAGTTTAATATTTTGTGACTATAATTATTATATGTTAGTATGACAAGTATAGGTTGTTGTGTAAGAAAGTATAGAATATTTCATACCTTTCCTGCTATGCAGTGAAGAGTCGAACCCTCTTAGATACGCAGGCATGTCACTCGCGCTAGTGTTGTAGTTGGACGTCGATGTACTGGTGTGTCTCAGCTGCCCATCACTACGACTAAAACAATTATATTATTTAGGGTAAAACGTTGGGTAGGGACTGAGGCAAAGGCCAAAGGATAAAGTTTAGTAAAGATTACCAAGGATAAGTAAAGATATTGTAGCAGCATTTGGTTTTAAAAGGGTCGGCAATGCTTGTTGTGCCCCTGGTATATAAGCAGGGCATAGACTGCGGTGACCACTATCCGTAAGGTGGGCCGCATGCCTGAGTGCCACCTTGTGGTATAAAAAAAAAAGAAATGTATGACAGAATAGGAGCTTCGTGTCATGTCTGCCAACCCATATAACATTAAACATATCGCATGCTTAATGGAATAGTGACTTAACTCAAAAAAGACGATTTTTGGGACATCACAAAAGAAGATCTTCTAAAGAATACTTGTCCTACTTGTAAGCGCATTAAATTGATACTGATTTATTAATTAGTAATTCTGCTTGTGTTTTAAACGTTTAATAAACATTGATTCGATCTCAGTAAGAAATAGAAAGACTGTATAAGTACGTAACTCAAACCTGACCTATCTATTAATGTGTCGATGTTCCTTTAAGCATGCGATATATAAAGTCGTAATGTAGAATTTGTTTATTTAAGGAAGTTAAAGTTCTCCTGGGAAAGTAACGTTTGATTTTATAGGCGTTAATTGTCCAAATTTAATTTTCAAAAATTTCTTGACACTTGACGCTGGCAAATTTTAAATTGGCAATTGGGGAGGAAAAAAAAACAAATGTAAACTTACCTGTAAGGACTAGAGCTAGTTTTCGTTGTAGACCGCGACGTGGTGGATGAAGCAGAAATACCAATGTTACGCATCTGGCGCCCTGGTTCCGTACTACTGTGATATGCTAACGCCGACCTAAATAAAAATTTTAAATTCTTTATCAACACAGTATTGAAAGAAGTTTTTTGGTTATACCACGACTTCTCAAAACATCATCGACTCCATAGACGTTAAGTTGTGCAAAGGAAAGTAGACCGATAAAATTCAAATCCACAGTCATTCCATATCCAGTATCCATAGTCATTAATAAGGGCTATAGAAATAAAAGCCTTCTTACCTTGGCTTATAAGAGGACGGAGAAGGAGATTGAGGCGTTAATGGGCTGTGATGAGATAAGTAATAATGGCTGTTTATGATACAGGTTCGATGGAAAGAACTATCACTTAGAAAGTAACCTTTCGGTCTTATACTAGTTCGCTGATAACAGTTTTCCAGTGGCCATTCCATATTTAAAACTCTCCGATAATTTAGACAACAGTGCCAAAAAATTGTTTATAAATTAATAACACATGTGTCTTAAAGTCACCAAAAATGTTGTACGACAATTGAATACAAGTACATTTTCTTGTAATTGGCGGGAGAAAAAACTGAACTTGACGATTTTCTTGCCCGTTCTTTTACGATCAAGCTCCCGCCCGCAGTGCATGGGCGCGCTAGTTTTAAGTTTTGACCTTCATAAGAGCTCTTTTGAACCAAACTTTAATAAATTATTTTGAATTTTGATAATAATAATAAGGCTCTTAATCATTTTGGGTCAGTTTGAGACACTTGAAATATCCACCACAGCTCAGATGACATATCAATCAATCAAACACGTTGTAATTCTATTATGTTGAACAAGTTCACAATTTACCTGTTAACTTGGGACAAGTTTTGTGCGCTGCTGCTCACTATGATTGAAGTGTCAGCGAGAGGAACTTTCTTTCCTAAGCATTTCAGGATTGTTCTGTAAAATAAGAACCATTATTAGAAGTTAGAAGAATTTGGCATCGGGTCGTATCTTGTTGCGAAAATAGTCAGAATGTTACGTAAAGCGGGCAAGACATAAATAAATAAATATTTCTGACACTTACGCCAATTATTTAGTTCCAAGATAAGTATCATTAAGAACTTGTGTTATGGATACTAAATAACGGATAAACATATATAAATACTTTTTTTCTGTAAATACATACTTAATATACATAGAAAAACACCCAGATAGAAGAACGCGGGTATACTCGCCACCACGCCTTATCGGTCGTCAAATAATAGGTCGAGCTTACCAATTTACCAGAAGTGGCTTAAAACATTGTAGTTTTATATTTGACATAAGACGCCCGGGTGAAAACAAGAAATGCCATAATATATTCAGACGTTAAATAGTCACTTTATCAAGTATTTATTTATGTGTGAAGGATGCATGTAGGTCACGAATTACTGGGCACATAAAACTCAACTACAATAGGTAGTCCGAGTAATTTAAAAAAAATATCTTTATTCGTTTGCATATAAATATTTTATCTTTCTTAGTGAAATAAAAATACCAGATAAAAATCCACCAACCTGCGCAGATTATCCCTCGCGCGCACATTCCCCGCCAACAATCCCAACGCTGCAGCGGCCGCGTGCAGCGCTACAGCGGCGCCCAGTACTGCGCTCAGCGTGCCGCGCCGCGCTCCCGGCTCGCTGCCTAACACTAGCGCACTCGCCCAAGCCGCTACCAGTAGGGGCAGGCAGATTATGCTCACTGCTAGTAGCATTCTGTAGGAAGAAATTGTGTACTATGTAGTTTATATATCGGTTTTCTAACTGCCTTCAAAAAAATCATAAAGTATCTCCTTTCTTAATGCAAACATGTATTGTGATGTCGTGACAACGTGTCACACCTTGTATACCTTTTTTTTAACCTTTGAAAAATACGTTATGTATACCCAGAGGCCATGGGGAGGCACAATGGGTTATGTCTCGCACCGACTAAAAAACAAAGGAACACCTACTCGCGCGGTTGGATAGAGCGGACAAAGGACTCCCTTACGGATTACACCATGTCCGCACTCCGCGCCGCCTACCGTGAGACAGGCTCACTCGCAACGGGGACCTAGTGTTAGGGCAACTCCTCCGTCCCGGAGACGTACAAGGCGGGCGAAAACTTTCCTGTGTTTTCACCCGCAGCTCCCAGCCACCACACCTCGCAAAAGAGGGGCGGCCACCTCGCGCCGCCACTGATATTAACTTTAGGGACATTACTTCTTTTAGAGACTTCTACAGTGGTCTGTAAACCTATTAGATTTAATCCTGCCCTCTTCCTTCTTCCTTCGAATTACAAGTGTAAGTGGAAGATCTTCCCTTTGGTAGGGAGAACCCATCGAGTACAGTCGTGACCCATAAATTAAATGAGGTTCTCTGTTTCTTAAATAAACTGGCCTACCTGCCTATCATCTCCGAGTCTCATTTATAATCTTCACCCCGAACCTTCGGCAAAGTTAACATTATATTACAAGTGCATAAACAGAACAGCTGCATACCTGAGATTCCCAAAGCCGACGACGTGATCCCTTACAGTGAAGGCCGCGGAGGTAGCTGCAGCGAGACTGGCTAATGCTGCTATTGCATACAAGCCCGCCGGTACCACCACCCACCATACCACGCCCTCGTGGCAGCTCACCCAGCAACTGGTAACGAAACAGTAGGAAATCAGCGTGATTGGAATCTCAGCGTCACTTCAACCGATCTTATGTGGATTTTCAAAGAGATTAAAATGCTTCAAAACTTTTGCATTGCGAATTATTAAGAAAATACGTAACTTAGCGTGATCAGATTATTTTATATTTTTTTACTTTATTTGATCGAGTTACCTTATATGATTATGGAAAGCGAAAGTTTTCATATAAAATTATTTTAACCTCTTCTAAATGTATATAAAATATGTAATGGAAGAGCGGTGCCTCCTAATACAGACGTTTTTTGTCCAAAAGGAGACTCCATCTACTAGCTGATTTGTACTTACCTGAAAAATTAATGTAGATTTTGTTTTTTTTGTTTGTTTGTTGTAGTGTACTATTTATTTATGCTTTTTTATAAATATATTTTATTTTCAATTACATATACATAATACAGACAAGATGACAAGATAGTAGGGAGACTTAAACCGACGACGACTTATTTATATAGCAATCATGCTGCATCATTTGACGACCGATATGGCGTAAAGGTCAGTATACCTACACTTCACTCCAGAGGTCGTGGGTTCGATTCCCACACAGGACAAATCTTTGCGTGCATTTGTTCTGGTCTGGGTGTTTTCCTATGTATATTAAGTATGTATAAAACAAGTTCTTGATGATACTTATTTTGGAACTAAATAATTGGTGTAATTGTTAGAAAATATTTATTATTTTATTTATAGCTTTAAAGATATTTGGGTCATCAATCAATCTCTGGAATTCGCTGCCGGCTCATGTGTTTCCTATTTCCTATGATCCCGGGTCTTTTAAGCGGGGCGTGAAACGGCATTTTAGCAGGCCGTCATGAGTGGATGCGCTTTATACCGTGCTTATTTCACGTTATAAAGCGCTTTCATTTCCTTATTGGACTGCATCGACTGCTTATCATTAGGCAGGATGTAGTCATGACGTGTCATATTAAAAAATTGGTTGCCTGTAAAGTCGGTATACGGGCGAAAGTTTTACGTGACAACGACTTTGAGTGGTAAAATAATTTTAATGTGAATATTCATTCGTATAGTAGGAAGAAGGATGAAATAATAGTAACAATTTAAAACATTTATTTATACAAAGAATTATATTTATGTCTGTCTCTCTCGCTCTTAGGCGGGCTAACCATGCCCGAGTGGAAGGGACGCGTGCCTCTCACTCGCTCTCATTGTGACCGCATAACGTGAGCGGAGCGTAACGCAGTTTCTTGAAGTGTCACCTGGCAAACCAATTTATAATACCTCCGCCACACACTGCACCTCGCGCTGCTCCTCGCCTTGCTCATCGCGCTGCCGCGATGTTGCCCTCTCCATCCACACACTGCTCTACTCGCGCGAATAATCGCGACGCTACGCACTTGGTTACTCGCCATTGCAGAGCAATGGACGTAGACTCGCTGGTTCCGAAAACAATAACTCTATAATAATAATAATAATAATAATTTTTATTTCAGGCAGAGCCCATAGTATTAGTAACAATTATTCTTATTTGCTAATGTTAGTATTACAATAGGTAGGTCATTAAAAATTATAAAGCTACAATCTGCTAGGCTTTACAGCAGAATGCAGGCTTAGCCACAGCTCTAGCAGTGGCGAGTCCCATCTGTCAGTCAACACTTTCAGGATGGTGTTCGCACTGGCACGCCAGCGGCCCAGCAGCGAAGCACTGCGCTTGCGAATAATGCTGTAGAAACAGTCTACGTGGGCTTCGGCAAACATTGCGGACGCACTGCAGTGCCGCGGCAGCGCGAACAATATCCTGAAAGTGTCATTATACTGGACACGCAATGCCCCATATGCACGCCGCGTGTACTTAGCCCAAAGGGCGCAGGTGTAGAAGGACTGACAGTGTGCTCTAAACAGCGTTAATTTAACTTGAGGGCTACACCGAGCGAACCTTCGAGCCAGCATATTGCCGCGCACACATAAAGCTCTACGCTCTCTTTCAATGTCTAAATCATCAGACAAGTTAGCAGTGACCCAGTGACCCAGGTACTTATACTTATATACTCTGTTCAAAGGGGTACCACAGAGCATCACGGGAGGTATATCACGTTCCTTTGGGCCTATCTTAAATACCATGAACTCGCTCTTTGATACATTGTACCTGAGACCATGGGCTACCGCATATGACTCACAAATACACAAAAGCCTACGCAAAGCCCCCACAGACGGGCAGAGGAGCACCATGTCATCCGCGTAACTGATATTATTGATACATACCCCATCGACGTGACAGCCGACTCCGGTGCTGCTCAGCCCGTCCATGAGACTGTTCATGTACAGGTTGAAGAGCTTGGGCGAGCTCAACCCACCCTGCCTCACCCCGCACTCCAGCCTGTACACATCTGAATAAGCGCCTGCCCACTTAACACTATTCCGCTGATTGCTGTACCAGTACTCAAAAATAGATGATATTTCACTGGGTACACTCGTTTCATATCTTAACTTATTCCATAACATATCATACGATACAAGATCGAAAGCCTTAGATAGGTCCAAGAAACAAGTATAAATAGGCGTCTTTCTTGACGTATAATACTGCACCGTCTGCTTGAGACACAGGATAGCGCTTTCAGTAGATAAGTTTGGTCTGAAGCCAAACTGAGAATCATTCAGTACAATATGATTACCCAGGATATCGTCAAGCAGACTGTCCAGTACCTTAGCCACTATAGTGGCCAACGAGATAGGTCTGTAGTTACATATATCAGAAACATCTGCAGTTTTATTTTTAACAATTGGCACAACAATCGTGTGCATAAGCGCATCCGGTAAATAGTTATGCGAAATACAAAGGTTAAAAAAATGTGACAATAACTTCGGCAAATGCTTTCCGGCATACTTAAGATGCTCAATACTAAGGCTATCATGACCAGGCGACTTTCCCCTTACCATTTTACTAATAACCCTAGCGACTTGCCTCCCTGTGAATGTAACGGAAAGCATCTCCGTCCCTGCAGGCTGCTTATAAGGCGACGGGGCCTGAGTCGCTATCGGTTGAGATTCGACCTTGAAATGACACCGAAAAGCATTAGCGATATCAAGGGGCTCGTGCACACCTGCAATGCCAACGGGAACACTCGGCTTCGGATTTAATTTGTTGGTATTTCTCCAGAATTTTGTGAAATCTTTATTGAGATGATTTTTCGCAATAATATCCATTTTGATTTGTTGTTCATTATTATGACAGGCTTTCAATTTTTGTTTAAAAAATATTTTAGACTCCTTCATTTTGTCATATACATACCCAAAGCCGGGTCTACCGCACATATACCAATTTTTAAACCAAAAACGAGCCTTCCCATGGGCATGCCTTACATTGTCATTCCACCCTACTACATTCCTGTTTCTTTTTGGTTTAAACAATCTATGACTACATTCCGCCGCTTCCGTAAGCACATTAATAATATTTAAGTACAAACTATCAATGAGACCTTTATGATTTAATTCAGAACATAACTGATTAGTGCAATGGTACAATTCAACGGGAAATATGATTTGTTGTAAATAAAAATTACAGTATTCATTATATGTCACAATCTGTTTGTCATCACGTTCCCCCCATGTAACCCTACTCAAGACATGATCCCTGATAGCAATCTTAGGCGTAACAAATTTAATATCACATTCAAGTATCATAGGATAGTGATCAGAATAGTATACATCGTACATTACTTTGGCGTTCAAAATTGATGATCGAGCGGCACTGGTCACAACACAGTGGTCAAGCCACCGCTGACATCCATGCGCATCACTTACATAAGTGTATGTAGTTGAAGGTAATAATTCTAAGTCGACACAATGCCAAGACAAATCTGTACAAAAACTTAAAAGTTCATAAGAAAAGGGCTCACCGGGATGTGCGTTGAAATCACCGAGAATATACACCGACTCCACGCTATTGCCTTCAATAATCGAGTTAATCTCGCTTAAACACTGCGTATATTCTAATAAATTATCAGCACAATCGGTAGGCATATAGATTGAAAAAATAACGAAAGACCGGTCACTCAACACAACCTTAATGGCCGTTAGCCTCACACTTTCACAAACTATCACAGACACAGATGTAAAAACATCCTTTCGCCATAATAAAGCGACACCACCGTATGGTCTTCCTCGCAGGATCCCAGCTGATGTGTCCACCGCTGACTTCCCGGTGTAGGCAAAATTTTTGTTTATATTCCCAAGAATTGGTATCTCATGTGGCAGAAGCCAGGTCTCCTGTAGTGCAATGATATCCGCGACGTGGCTAAGTTTCCTGATGCACTCCATAGAACGAGTCACATTTCTACAGTTAAAAGTAATTAATTTTGTCGTGTGTGACATTAATGTTTATTATTATATACATTACTTCTGTTGAAGTCTATAAAACGACGAAATGAAATACCCTCTGGCCAAAAATCCTGATTTAAAAATACATTTAAGTTTTGTTTAGGAACAAATACTTTATATGCGTCATATCCTTTAGGCGTTTTCATAATCATTTTTTCTAACTGTATAGCAATGTGAGTTTTACTGTTAATGTAATTCATAATATCACTCTCGGTCGTCTCCTTTGCAATGTTATAAATGTATATGGGCAATCGGGTTTCAGCTGCCTTAAAGTTCATTTCCCTACTTAATACAGCGCTTCCTCTCTGTCCTAAAAAACGGTTTCTTAATCTCTTTTTTTCAACCTGAATCCATTTCTCATCTGGTTCTGAATTTTTCCAGACACCATTTTTCGCAATATCAGCGTACTTATTATGTCCTGATACATCTGTTTGTTTATTCGATGTATTTGTTTGAGTTCTTGAGCCGTTATCAGTTTGAACCTGCGCTTGCATTTGTGGCGGCGAGGACGGCGACGGCGAGGACGGCGGCGGCGGTTGAGGCGGGGGGGATGCCTGAGTCAGCTCCGCCGCCGAGCGCTCGCTTGGTAACGGTTGCAAGTCAGCTGATTTATTATTGGCTCGATCGACGGTATTCACACATAATCGCTGCGTATTTTTGCCAGGACTTGAATTATGAAACTGGCGTTCAGGCGAACCCCTTATCACCGTGTCATTGCTTACTTCTAAAAGATTCAAACCCATGGGTCCACTATTATATTCAAAGCTCTCTAGTAAACAAGCACCTCGTTTATTGACATTAACACTGTGATAGGAATTCGTAAATGATTTCAACTTCAGTTGTTCCACCTCTGATTTCATATAATCAAGCTCCTTTCTTGTAGCTGTTTCTTCAGCTAGCCGCGTAATATCACTGCGCATTTTAAGTAAATCCTTAAGAATTCCAGTCACATCCACATGATCGAATAGTATAGGTGGGAGTTTCTGTAATTCGCGAGCTACAAAAATGGGCATCTTCTCTGGATCTGTTTCCTTCAAACGGCACACAATATCATCTATATCCCGCAGAGCTTTGCCATCCCTCTTTCTTTTCTTCATTTCCTTAATCGCCGACAAAGATTCAAATAACAACCGTTTTGCATTCACTATGTCACTCTCAGAAAACGCACTTACACATATGCGACTTATGCTTTCTTCATCCATAACATCTATTTTATTGCTAATAAAAGCAAGCACCTCGTTTATAACTATATTACACGACGAACATTTCACGATATTCGACATTTTTATTTCAAACAGTAACGACTTCTCGTTACTCCATTCATCGGCGCGCGGCGAAGACGTTATGATTCGTGATTTTACCTACGTGCTGCATGCGCGAGCGCTCGATGCGTACTGCGGCGCACGCGAGTGTGTAGCAAGGCACTCGTGCTCGTGTTGCCGGTCCTTTGACTCGCGCCACATTTACCGACAATTTCGGGAGCGATGGGCAGGACGAGTAGCAAGACGAGGAGCAAGACGATTACGCTGCCACACGACGTCTCTGCCCACTTCCCTCGCTACTTCCCTCGCTCCTCGACGAGTGTGTGGCGGAGGTATAAGACGTTGTCACGTCAAAAAAAAAATCAGGAGCCACTCACAAGAGCGCGGTGCCGTACTGGTGCGGGCGGTGCGCGGCTGCTAAGGCGACGCCCACGGCGGGCGCGGCGTAGGCCACGGCCAGTTGCGCGCCCAGGCCGCCGTGGTTCACGTCGCGCAGTTCCCGCACCAGCCGCCGCAGCTGCCACGCGTCGCACGCCGACCAGCCCAGCGCAGACACCCACCAGTAGTGCAGCGACATCGCTATTAGTTTGCACGCGAACTGGTAACAGAATGCAGACAATCGTAATACGCACCCCTACATGAAAACGTCACTAACTCTACTTTAGTTTACCCATATTTAAAATAAAACTACAGTTATGGCTTAAAACTAAATGTTTTTATTCACTCGCAGAATATTTTAACACTAAAATTGAAATTATATAATTTGATATTATTCGTTATTTTGACATCAATTTTATTCTATTATGATTATTACAATGACTTTCATTCTACTTATTTTATATTGACATTCACACGCCCTGCGTTTCGCAAAATAGATGTTCTATTATATACGAAAACCACCACATGTTACTCTATTTTATGTGAATAAATTATTTCATTTCTCAAAATTAGTGGCATTCTCGGCACACCCGGCAATCCGAAAATGCCACTATTTCAGAATAAGTATTTTTTTGAGTTAGTGACGTTTTCATCTATTTATATAGGGGTGCGTATGGACTTCTTGGCAGGAAAGTGAAGCGTCATGTCTGTAGTTTTGTTTTATTTTCTAAAATTTGTGATATTTCTAACATTAATGTGTAATAACGGTGGATTATTAACCGTTAAGTGTTTGTGAACATATATAAGTGTTGGTAAATCTCACAAAACAGTGTAACATCACTTTTAAAATTCTCTCAATAAGTCCATGTGAAATCTCAGTATCCCTCATTTTTACTGAGGACTTAAGGGGTTTAGGGGGAGGGCATCTCATTTACCATTTATCATCTTTATCACCACTCGTTCTCATTTACTATAATTTATATGTTATTAATATGTGTCTTACTTGACACTGGCTAAATGTGCTAAATGCACGAAGCCATTTAAAAAAAACACAATATGATCGCATGCTTAATGGAATAGTGACTTAACTCAAAAAGACGATTTTCGGATTATCACAAAAGATCTTCTAAAGAATACTTGTCCTACTTGTAAGCGCATTAAATTGATACTGATTTATTAATTAGTAATTCTGCTTGTGTTTTAAACGTTTGATTAACATCGATTCGATCTCAGTAAGAAATAGAAAGACTGTATAAGTACGTAACTCAAACCTGACCTATCTATTAATGGGCCGATGTTCCTTTAAGCATGCGAATGGGGATAGTCTGTAAGGATCCTATCGCGACCTCAGGTACCCAAGCAAATGATGCACCTGGGTTATTGCGCCAACGCAAACAAAAACACATCGCAGACGTTTTACATTCTCATAAATTCGAGATTTTATATTTAAATGTAATATTACTACTCTATAAAGTAAAAATAACTAGACTGTATTGCGATAATTGTTTAAACACAAGATGAGACACAAGAGAAGGGAACGCGAAAATAAATATATTCCTGGGCAGTCCTGGCCAGCAGCAGAGAAGAAGGTAGTGCTGTTGCAGCCTAAGCAACCAATAGACAAATAAAGAACTCGATGCCGTGGCAGCGGTATTCGTCTTGGCCATAATTATCAAGCAATAGGATAAGGAATGCTGAGTCAGCGGAAGGGAAAGGAATACCGTACAGGGTACTGTAGCCAAAGCCAGTAGGAAATAGTGTAAAAAGAATCAGACTCAACAGTAACTGTAAGCTATTTATTTCTATTCAATGTTAAGTTTGTATGCGTACATATCTGCGTTACACATTCAAATGTATGAAACTATTTAATATCGGTGTAAATTATTGACGGAACGAGTTCGTGTTTGAAACAAGTCGTCTTGCTGCCTCACTTCCGTCCGGGTTTCGTGCGAGCTTCAAAGCGAGCGTATCAAGGTTAATCATTGTATAACTAAAAGGAGACAGAACTTACCTCATTTTGTACCAAAGAATTCCGGGCTTTCAACGCAATAAGATACAGCAATTCCGCCATGAACACGCAGAATATCAAATGCTTATGTATAGAGTTAGACACTGTGGCAGCGCCGCCGCGCATCAGGCAGAGCGCGGCCCAAGTTATGAGCAGAAGCGGCAGGGATATGCTGAAAGCTGTGTATGACGACACCGACTCTAGTAGTGAAGGTTCCGGGATAAACTGTTGAAAAAATAAACTTGGTTAATATTCAAACAAACACATATTTTTTTCTACATATACAATATTATGCTCTTCAACTACAACTTTTTGTAAAAAAATTAATATAAATGGACATCTTATATTATTATAGCTCTTTAAATCAGTAATGATTGTGCAATGGATATTAGATAACGTATAAACGTACTTAATATATTTTTTTGTAAAAATCATACTTATAATACTTACAAAAAAAACAGTAATAGATATGAATCCTGTAAAATAATTATTTACTCAGCTTTGAACTAAAATCTTGAGATAAAGAATAAATAGAGAAATCTTAAGATAAAGCATGAAAGGAAAAGAACTTACCTCAATATCGACTTCATCAACTAAAACAGCGAACGTAGACAAATGGTTGCAGGTGCAATTGACTAGCAAAGGCTCATCCGAGTATGGCGACCAGTCATAGTCAATTTCTGTATGGCAACCGACGCGTGACCACTCGCCAAACCTAAAGAAAATAAAAAGTATTTAGACTTAGTAAGCATATATAAAATCTTTTTCAATTTTAAACTTGGGTGTCATACCGACCGCATAGTAAATGAGTAACTTAAGTTGAAAAAATCAGCAGGAGACTGCGCAGGTATAATTATAGACAAAAAAAAGAAAGGGTCAGAAAGTGACTAAGCGCATGCGCGCGAGTGATGTGTTGCCGCGTTACTATAGTTACGCACCACTACCCTTGTCAAACTTCGATTGAGACCAGATAATGGTCAAGGTCTATTGTTCAACTTATGCCCCGCAGATTATACACGAGTGTGAAATTAGTTACTTGATTCGACAGTTGCGATCATCTTTAAAAGATAGAGGAATAAGAAACTTCATTGACATACCCTCGTAAAGTTGACCAATGAACACATTGCGGATTTGTTCTGGACCCAAAAGTCTCCTTATTTATATCCAACCACATCTGCAGCCTTATCGGCCTCTTCAGCCTTATTCCTCCCATGCTTTTATAAACTAATTTCTTCTTCCCCATCTCTTTGGTAGAATTCGATGCATCTTTGGTTTTAGGGTCTTCTGCGACCAGAGACAAAGCTACTGGTTTCGAAACGTCCTGCTCAGGTTTTTCAGCGACATATGAGGATTCGTTTTCTTGGAAGTTTTCGTTGGTGTAAGCAGATTTCTCCTGCTTTTTGAATGCTGGTTGAATGATAACGGGGCCGTGGTTTTCGTGGTTTGAATGCTCTTCGTCGTTGTTGCGTGACCATGTGTTCTTGTTATGCGGAATGCCGTTGATGTGGTTTTTCAGTTGTGTGTGGTGGGGAACACCTTTGTTCGCATATATGACGCCTGAAAAATGAAATTACGTTATGCAATAAGTGAAATCTAGATGTTCATCATTGACTAACAAGCCGTCTCTCACCATCGAAATCCTTTTCTATTTTTAGCACAATAAAGTTGCTATGCCCTTAGAAGTCAGCGTAACAGACACTCAAAGATTAAATTCATGTTATTGAAATACATTTGATACCATTTTTAAATATTGTTTTGTATAACGTATACATTGGTAAATCGACCTTGAGCGCTTGACCTAAGCTTCTACGTTCAGTTGACATTAATAAAAGCATTATTGAGCCAAACTTACATTCATACATACATACAATCACGCCTGTTTCCCCGAAGGTATAGGCAGAGGCATATTATACGCCCACACTTCGCCAATTATATAGTTGGTCCCACGTAATAGTTGGCGAGCATATTGCCGCTTACCGGGCACTGTTATGTTCGCCAGAGCCTCGTCTGTTGATCGGCAGGTGCACCACTTGCAGGTGTGGTTGGCATGGGCTCCTTAGGTCTTGGTAGGAGCCCTATACACCTAAGCCAAACTTGACTAAAACAAATTTACTTTGACTTTTGAAATAAACTGACCTTCGATTTCGTCCATATTATTCTCGATGGAATTATCCTCCCTGTCCGTATGCGACTCTCTCATCCACACATACTCCGGCACGTAGAGAGCTAATTGCAGTATGGTGGAACCTATTGTGACGTTGACTCCCCATCGCAGGCTCACCGACTCATCAGTCCTTATGGGCATCAGTTTGGAGGTGTTCCGGGAGTATTGCAAGTATGAGAATACCGCGCGAGACTCGTAACTGCTATCTAGGTTATCTGTGAACAATTATATTTATTATGCAAGTTTAAGATCTTAACAATAAAATGACAAACAAACTAAAATATAGCCTGACACAACGATTGTTCTATAACGACTGGAAAAAGGCTTGACAGTATAAAAAATAATTTATTTGAATGCATGTTTGACCGGCGTAAAACCGCCTAAATGTATTTATTCTATATTGTGTTATTAAAATTGATTGAATGGTACTACATAAGAGAGGCAGATATGTTATCAGCTCACCGAAAGTATTTTTTTTTGTTATTATTGTTTTGTACAATATATATATATATTTTTAAATTGATTTTATTTTTGTGTTTTTTTTTTAAAATAAGGGTAAATGCCTGGAATAAATGATATTATTATTCACATATATTTATTTAATTTACACATAATTTATATTTTTTACAATCATTATATAACAAAAAAGAAAAAAATACAATACTGTAAAAAATATAAAAAACGGAGACCGCCGGTCGCGAGGTAACACCCAAACGACTGGCGGCTAGGGCTGCAGAGAGAGAAACCTCCTGACAATGCGCGCCGTATCGAGAAGCACTGCCTTTTGTATCTGACCCTTAACCCAGCTACCTAGCTTGAGCTTCTTAAGATATTGGTCGAAGCTCTTCGCTATCAACCCGTTGACCGTAACCACTATCGGAACAATCGTCGCTGAGTCCACATCCCGCATGGCAGAAATCTCGTGGGCCAAGTCCTGATATTTACTTAATTTTTCCTTTTCTGCCTTCACAAGATTTTCGTCATGTGGAACTGTGATGTCAACAACAATTGCCCGGCGCTCTGATCGATCCACCAAAACAATATCAGGCTTATTGGCGAGAATAGTTCTGTCAGTGATGATGGATCGATCCCAGTAGAGCAATGCATGACCATTTGCAAGAACTGGCACCGGTTCATATCTATAGTATGGCACTTCAGGTCCGACAAGGCCATATCGAAGAGCAAGTTGCTGATGGATGATCCTGGCTACAAGGTTATGCCTGTGCAAATACTCGCCGTTAGCAAGATGCGAACAACCCGAAACCACATGCCTGAGAGATTCTCCGGGTCGATGACATGCCCGACATATGTCAATAGTTCCATCTCTCAGTATATACTTCCGGTAATTGTTCGTCTTGATAACTTCATCGATAATTGCACAGACAAACCCTTCAGTTTCCCCAAAGAGGTCCGCAAAACGTAGCCAGTTCACCGAAGCGGAGAGATCTACATCTGGGCCTGTAAGGGCCTTGTAGAATCGCCCATGGAGCTCCTTGCTTTTCCATATCTCCTTGCGATCCTGAATGCTTAACGTAAGCGGTTTACGCCAGTTCTCATTAGCTAAATTGAGTGGGGTAAGGTGTTTGTCAACTGCCACAACATCTCGATGCATCACGCAATTCGTGGTAAGTAAAAAATTTCTGAGATTGTACACCTCGCGATTGTGGAGTGTTTTAGCATTTAAAAATCCCCGACCACCAAATTTTCGCGGGATGTACATTCTCATTACCGACGAACGCGGGTGTCGCATGCGATGTGCCGTTAACAGTTGGCGAACCCTGCATAAATGAGCAAGGGCATAACCCAACCATTGAAGGCACGTACCTTGTTACCACCAGACAAAAGACTATAAGTACTTTTGTAAGACGACCAAAGAAACGTTCCTTCACTGATTGCTTTATGTCCCCATAATTTAAACCCAACGATTCTGACATACCAAGATATTTATAGGTTTCACCTTCAGAGAGAGATCTGAGAGAAATCTCACTAGTAAGTTGTACATTTGATGAATTCACAACGTTCCCTCGTTGTACTTGCATGACCGCACACTTGTCGATACCAAAAATAATATAAAGCAATTAGTATATTTGCCTTCGAGTTTAAGGAAGTTTAAAATTTTACTATTGTTTACATGTAAAATCTGTTTTAAGTATAACCCCTTTCTAAAAATGTCATTTTTTATCTTTTTCGGTTCAATTGAAATATCATAGGCTGCAGTAGTAGTATTGTCAGGCAGGACACTACGCTGGCTGATAGTAGGGTTTGACATATATTTTATATTAAGTACCTTTGTAACACTAAAAAAACAATCACTCTTACCTTGTAAGTTAGTGTTAGCGATTCCTAGTAAATCCAATGGCAGTAACACTCTCGTATGTTTATCAAACTTGTTTTTGTTCCTTATGTAGTTGTTGTATTTTGGAAACGAGACCGTGGGACTGGATGGCCTTTTCTTTATCTTTCCCGAGCCGTAAGAAGGTTGTATGGGCGAGTGTATGAAGGAAGATGTGTCAGGAAGGACCACTCGCTCGGTAGTGTATGTGTCCACGTAACGATTCAGTTGTGTAGGTTCGAAGCCGTATATCGATTCTGATGTTACTATGTCTACACCGATTACTGTGGAAGAAACAATTAATGTTATTACTTATTGTGAACAGTGTTATTTCATAAAATAGTTATGAAGATTTACACAATATTAACAACACTAGTGCAAATTAAGAAAACCTAAAGTTGTAGGAACAAATAGTATGATTTCTGTAAAATAATATCAAATGAATCTAGCGAATCTCATAAGATATAAACTACCTGCCCGCTAACAGCATGAAATGATATATATCACTATATATTATTATTTATTCATATAAATTAGCAAAAGACTAAGATATTTATAAAAAATATATTTTAAACTTGTACTATAAGATTCCATATTTTAGATTGCGCCTGGAAACCGATTGGCTTAGGCAGGGAATTAAAAAAGATTTTTAATAGTATTAGATCTAGCTGTGGTCTGCCTTATTAAAGCACAATTTTTATCGTTTTAAGATGGTCGCACGTCAGATATTACTATACTAAATGAGGTAACATTGATACGAGAGATATGGAGTCGCCTCAAAAAAAGTTACCGTGAAAGACTTACCCAAGTCACTGGTGACAATCTCAAAGGGGCTGGTGTAAGTATCGTGCTGGCTCTCCGCCAACACCGCTATGTACTTGTCGTACTTCTGTAGCAGTTCTTCGATCCCGTGCCCGGTCAGCTGTCTGATGCGGCGCCACTCTGCCTCGTATGATATGTCCAGTATCACGTTCGATGATTTTATTATGTTCTACGAAAAGGAGAACCTGTTATTTGTCTTATATGGTCAATGAATTTAGAACTTATTGGGCTACTTAAAAAACCTTATAAAGTTTCATTATAAAATGCAGGTTGTGATAATATTATTACTTTTGAATTATATAAACAAAATCTCTTTTTCAAGTCCAATAAAGTATAAGATTACTCTCAGGGCTGTTTAAAAACGATATAGCAACTGCTATGTGAATGTTTGGTATAATATGTCATGTTTTTATTGAACATCTTAAAAGTTTTAGATACTTTCCCAAAATGAGTGGTAGATGCTAATGTAGCTTTATAAGGCCTAGGTTGTGGATATTACTATTGAATAGATCTTATATAAAATAATAAAATATATGGGCGAATTGTACAAAGAGCCGCAGTGATTTAATTTAAGATATAAACTTACTCGAACATAATCCTTGTCTTGGCTGTGTGTGAGATTCAAGCCAGCTTGCTTTAGCTCGTACTGCAACAGCTCAATAAGTATGCCTTCAGCGACTAGTATGTCGGAGCCGTACAGTCGTTGCGTGTTGTCGCACGCTGTCGCAAGGTCCTCGGCGAGACGCACGCCCACAAATGTATTCAGGGTAAGTTCGCCGGTTTCAACTTTGTGGAGCTAGAGAGAAAGCAATTGTCAGGGTAACATAAACATGGTTTAACTCGCCGCCCGTCCGTCTTCCATAGACGACAAGCCGCGTCGATGGCACGTTCGTGTTCCACGCGCGCCTCAAAGAGATGTCAGCACACCGAGGGGCCCCATAGGGGCCAAGCCTGCCGGGGTTGCGGGATTGTTCGAAAGGGTACCGCGGCCTTGGTGTTACAGGCTCAAGAAGGAACACGGATGGTTTTTAGTCAGTAGAAGTCTGACACACCCTCCCGCTCCACCCACAGCGGGAGAAGGTCATTTGATGATTTTCCATCCAAAAAAAAAAAAAAAAATTTTTTAAATAAAAAAGGGTAACATAAACATTTTAGCATATTTGCACATCAATATTTTTATCTAAACTGAAAGTGGTTGCGTTCTTTATGATATTATTCAACACATGTGTACAATTTATTTTTGGAGTTTTATTAGGATTTTGGATTATTTCGGTCTTATATTTAGATTTTAATGGGGTTCTTGTTATATTTGTTTTATTGCAAATGCTGTGTACACTTACGTAGATCGATCTTGCTAAAATTTATGATTTTAGTATGTTTCTTAGGAGTGTTGCAACGTATTTTGAGCACGAGTCTACTTGGTATGTTTTTTTCCTACTTCGGTCTGCTGAAAGAAATTCCTTTTTGGGATTAGCAGTACCGTTGTACATGTCTTTCATAACTTCTGTCTTTGTGTATATTCCTTATGCGCATAAATTGTTAAATAAACAAACAAGAGTTTGAACTCTATCTAAACACATATTTCAATAGATGGGTCACGGTTTGACAGTCATAAGTATTCCTTTTCTCTTTCGGGACAATATTATTCAACTGCCTTATTGTAGATAGCTTTCATTAACTAGGTTACTATAAATTTAGGTCAAGCTAAATTTTACTCTAAGCTAAATCTTACGGGAACGCAGTGCGGATAGGCAGAGGCAGGCGTTACTTACTGTGAAAATTTTCCAATAGCCCTTATGGAAAATTCTAACGAAATCTAACGCTTGGCATTACGGACTAACTAAGCTAACCATAAAATAACCGATTAGGCAATAACAAACAGTTAAACACATGAGTAATCCCTTTACCTGACTTCGAAGCTGGAAGAATGTGGAAGTGGTGCAGTTGAACATGTCAGGGTCCTGCCACGGTACTACTTGCGATTCGTCACACATTCGGGTTGCTTTACCACTTGTACCTAAATAACAGATTAGATGTGTCAAATATAGGCTAGATTAAAAAAGCACGGAGACTTTAAACATAGAGATCTCTAGACGAAACTTGCCAAATGGTGAGAGGTGGTTGACCCTTCGCCCACATTTACACAAGACGACATCCAATAAGTCGCATTACAACGCCCTCGGGAAAGACATGGGGGGGGGGGGGGGCAGAATTCATTGGAGGTGCCTCTATTACACGACACCAATACAATACGGCAAACAATAGATTTCCAACCAAGCCTTGGGCTCCTGTAATGCCCAAACTGAAAGTATACTTTTAAGCTATTTCATAGCTTCTATCGAGCCTTGAGAGTGGAGACCGAATCCAGAAATTCCGTAACGAAAAAAAACCTAACACTCCCCACTCCGACCGGCACAGCGGTGATACTTTTAAGTTTTCCATCTATCGATGAATAGCCGAACTTTTAATGACTTTTTGAAAAATCACGCTTGTCTCTTTAGTTCAGCAACCCGCCTTTAGGTGACATTGGTTGTATCGGGTGGCTAAAATTTGTTTTCTTATCGGTCACCACGCTCAACGTGTAACTTGAATTAATATCAAAGAAAAAATAATTCTGCATAAATAAAATAAATCAATAATTATAATTGCATTAGTTGATATAAAATGCTATACAATAGCTTTACCGCGGAAATCTCCGAGTGCCACACGTCTTTTTGTTTTCAGGACTTATGACAAAACAGATGGACGTTAAGGTGACAGAGTTAAGATCGATACAGATATAATGTCACTATCAAACCAACACAGAGCCTATAAATCAGAAGGAAGTCACAAAAACAGTTTATAACAACAACACAAAATTATTCGTTCTGCTTACCTGAGGGGCAGTCTGTGAATGCCTCAATACCAAACTTGGTTCTTGGCCACCAAACACCTTGTGCGTAAGAGCGCGGACATCCATCATACACCACTGTAACAATAAACGTTATATTATTAACAAATATTGGTGGGTGTGTTGTGAGCTTTAAACAGTGCAATTAAATGTGCTTCAAATAGTAATTGAAGCATATGTAAATTAATGACAATGTTTTCACGCAAGTACTTAAAAATCTCTGTCTATTAACGGTGGAATGCAAAGAAATACTCAGTACTATGCGAGTGACAGTAGGCAAAGCAAGCCTGAAGCAGGAGTGAGAAGTCAAGATCTGGTTGCCAAATTGAACCTGAATTTCGTTCGTACCTGTCACTTTTTCAAAATTAATACAACCATATTCCAGATCTGTGCATTCTCTTCCAAGGTTTCCCTTCTCTTCTTCGTTCCCCCCCTCTCTTTAAAACTCTCCGTTACATGTTTCGGTGGACCTTGGTATTCTACACTTCATGACATCGCTACAACAGGTCCTTGCGTCCATCGACTATTATGAAAGAAGAGTCACCTTCACATCCAGTGTTGGGCGCAACTTCGACGTAGATATTGCCACAGAAGCCGAAGACTAATATATATATATGTATAACTCGGGTACAACAGTTTTTACAGCTTTCGGCTATTATGGAACTCACGTGGTATTATGGCACAAAAGTCATCTTCGCACCCAGTGTTAGACGCAACTACAGCGTAGAAATTTGCGCAGGAGTTGCAGATGTGGCAGTTGCTTATATCTATCGGCTGTTATTGAATAAGAGTCACCTTCACATCCTGTGTTAGGCGCAACTTCAGCGTAGACATTGGCGCAGGAGTCACAGGCGCGGCCGATGACGCCACCTCGGCAGTGGCACTGCCCTGAGCGCGCTTCACACGAGCTATTGAGAGAGCCAGCCGCGTAGCACTGACACGGAAGGCAGTCTTCAGAATCTGGTGGCTTGTAGTGGTTCTCCTGTCAACCACATTTCTTTTTAAAACATCGGAAAAATATGCTGAATATATAATATTATATTTAATCCTTTACCAGGCAGTGGTCAATATATGACCACCATAAATTGAACCTTATGCGGTTAACTTAAGGTGGAAAACTAATGAATATTTTCAACCTGTTAAAGGGTTAAAAGTTAGATTTCATATTAACATTGCGATTTATTTAACAAAAACTGTTGCAGCACGGCTGTGCTTTCATCTACTATACTGTTTCTTAAACACATGTATGATTTTTGGAACGTAAAATTCAGACCTACTTATATGCTTACAACTAATGCAACGTGTTTTTTAGATAACCTTTAGCTGTTTATTTGTGTGGTTTTACATTGACACGGACGGAAACATGAAACAATCACGCGTATTGTTTTAACTATGTATAACGATTCAAAAGACGTGACCCACGACGCTTATTAACCACACTGCCGAAAGGGTCAATGTTTATAAAATTATAGTCCGGTAATCTCAT
Source organism: Musotima nitidalis (assembly GCA_949126915.1). Lineage (NCBI taxonomy): Eukaryota > Metazoa > Arthropoda > Insecta > Lepidoptera > Crambidae > Musotima > Musotima nitidalis. The sequence goes on from OX421419.1 coordinate 5,098,689, forward strand.
GCGCGACCTTCCCGCGGGGTGACAGACGATGGCGGGGACGAGGTAAACAAGATGTCAGCGGGTAGCGGGTGGGGTAGCGGGGAAGGGGGAACTTCCCTTCGTGTGTATGTGTGTGTGAGCTGTGTGCTAGAATGACACGCTACCTCGTCCCCGCCACCGTCTGTCATCCCGCGGTACGGTCGTGCACGAGATTGCCGGACTATAGTAATATCTCACCTTGCAGCGACACTCGCCGGTGTCCTTGCGGCAGTGCGGATGATACCCGCTCCGCGAACACGCGCACGGCCCACATGAGACTGCGCCCCACCATCCTCCTGGGCATTCACGACTCTCCATCGAAACGCAACCCTCCTCTGTAATAAAAAAGCAAATATAACCCTCGGTAAATCTTAAGTCTTTAAACGCCAAGTGACGTTAGGATCTCTGGCGTTCAACATGTTAAAAGTCGTCTCTACGGACAGCCGGGTCAGAGCGATCACGTAATACCCAAGTCCTGAACCAATTTCTCTATATTTACTTTTACTTAATTACTTCATAACTTAACATACCGGTGGCAGTTAGCGGCGCTTCGCACTGACAGCTGTATCCCCGCGTCGAACTGTCAGATTGACATTCCGCTCCGCTGGGACACGGCTGCAGCTCACACGCCGACACGCAGTTTGGCCCGACGCGTCCCGTCTCGCATACGCACTCGGTACTGTCCCAACGGGCCACACATTCGCTCTGAAAACAAAGTCATTTTACTAGAAAACTTAATTTGAAGTGTAGCTGATTTTTAAATATTGACAAAAGAAGTGAAATTTAACTATAAAGGTTTAACGAAAGATAAATGGAAGATGAAATATCCAATAAACAGATCAGACATATAAAGGACAGATCAAAAACTACCGGACGGTTAGGGCTATATAGTATTTTGCAGAATTAAGCCCATAACGGGGTAATATATAGGTTCACTATAAAGTATAAGAAACTCCCAGATCAGAACATTTATATTCATAGAACTTTTATTATAGAAATTAATGTTCAAGTCGTCATTACGATTCCCACACATTTAAGTCTCCACCTCACATCAGTCGTTTATACATATGACTGTTAAACAAAATAAGGGCCTTAATATAAATGATAGAAGAATATATTTAAAATAAATGTACTGTTACTTACATATGGTGGACAGATGGAGAGCATACAGTCAGCTCGCGACTGGCACCCATCCCGTACATTCTCTCTGACAGTCGGACGATTTAGCAAGGACTGGCTGGTTCCCACCCTCACATCCTAAACAATGTGATTATGACATCAATAAGACACAACATGGTGGTCTTGTTCTTGTTTAAAAAGCCATTAAACAAGAATAAGAACATGTTAACAATAAATGTAGGTACCACAGTTTGCAGTATGAATAAAGCTCCTGTAAAGCTTATGATAAACGTATACAAAAGAAATTTAATGCTTTAAAGTCTGTGCTTAATGGTACAGAATCTCATAAAATACATAACATGAGCTAGACTTTTCCAAAAATATAAACAATTCCGTTCTATATAATTAAAATTGTTTCTATTTATAAACATAATAAAAAATCAAGGAGAGTAAATAGCACGAAAATAATTTTGGTCCCACAAAACAAAATCAAAAACCTTCTATTACGCTATTTGTTTAAATAAATTTTCTCAAAAAGCAAAAATAATTATAAATGCAAGACACATAATTCAAACACGAAGTGTAAACGAATTTTGGACATATAACCAATCAAATAAAAACTCAAATAAGGAGACGAGTAATCAGCAAATATGACGAACCTGAATACAGCCTTCAAAATATCCAACTTCGGAAGCCAGTAGTCCAGCGGTACTATCAGGTCCGCCAATGAGTATCTTCCCAATGTACTGGCCTTGTATTTTATTGGCCAACATAGGCAACAAGGCCGTTCGCAGTCCGTAGTCTATAGCCACGGAGATGTCTGTCCCAAGCCACTTTATCTCCACCCTGTGCCACATCCCGTCAGCAAGGTTCATGGATGGTAGGAACATCGTTTCGCCGTTGTAGGAATAGTGGAGAAGACCGGATTTTAACTGTAATATTGAAAAATCATATTGAAAACAGTGGCAAGTGGGCTGGGCACATAGCCAGAAGAGCCAACAACAGATGGGGCTTTTCAATGGCGTCCGCGAACCAGCAAATGTAGTAGAGGGCCTGCAGGGCCACTCACCCGACGGAAAGACAATCTGGCCATGGCTGCGGTAAGCCGTGGAATGCAAGACCATCCTCATACGTAATTAACTTTTAATTCCTATGTTCCCTAATCATTTGGATCGCCTTGTCTAAATGTAGTTATAAAATCCTCATAATTTCAGCCATTTAAAGTCCACTGCTTAACAAAGGCGATGTTGAATATTTAAAAAAATGCACAGTATAAAAGCTACGATGTATACGAGTATAATAGTTGAATATTGTATTTTTTAGGTATATTAACATCTAGAAAAAGTAAAATGTGCTTCAAACCACCTTAAAATATTATTTAATTTAATTATTATTAAATATTATTCGCATTAGTAAACTTACACTGATGAATATGGAGCTGTTCTGCCCCACTTGTATGGACATGAGAAAGGCATCTGGCTGCCTCGTGCGCAGTGTTAATGCGTTGAGCCAAGGCAGTTGTATTGGGCGCAGCAGTGGGTTGAACGAAAGCATGCCATCCCCGCTGAAACGCCACGGAGGTGACGTTGCTAAGAAGGAATACAAATATAAGAATCTAAGCAGCTTTAAGCATTGTATTTAATTTGACTATGACCGATAAGGCGTGGTAGCGAGTGTACTCGCATTCCGCTTCTCAGGGGGTCTACTGCTGAACTTGCTGGTAATCGAGTAATAGGCAAAATCGATTTCGAATAGATTCTATCGTACCGCCGAACACATGGTCTCTATACAAGATAGCGTTCTCCATTTACACACATTTTGAAGGATTGACGTAATATTTGACAATCTTTATCTGTGTTTTTTAAAATTCTATTACAAATTATAAAAAATTGGGTTAAATGTGTGTTCGAAAAATAATAATCATTTAATTAATTAGCCGCTTCAGTAGTTTGCCAAGATCATGAATAATCTATGGCTGTCGGCAGATTCCCCGGTACGGATTGGTGAACCTCAGAAAATTTAAATCCAGATGAAATACCAGTTATCCATCGTATTTGGCGGTAGGGCCCCAGGTCGTTGTTTCGATTCCCATCCAGGACAAATCTTTGTGTGCATAATCATAATTATTTGTTAAGTTCTGAGTGTTTTTCTATGTTCATTAAGTATATATTTACAAAAAAAAGTTATTATACATGTTTATCCGTTATTTAGTATCCATAACATAAGTTAAGAACTAAAAAATTTGTGTCTTCTTCATCTTAGCGTTATCCTGGTAGCTGCCTTACGGGCCCGGGGTCCCCTTACTAACTAATTAAATAATTGGGGTAATTGTCAGAAAATATTTATATATTTCATGGTACATCGTAAGTTTCACAATATTTTAACTTCAAAAAAGGATGTTCCCCAATGATTAAAAGATTGTTACACCGATTTGAAAATTTTTAATCTAAGATAGTCCTTTAACTTGGTTGTTTAAAATTACTTAGAGACAGTAAATTTTTTTTTAAAATATTTTTGTTCAATATATTACAGACCACCAATTTCTTATCCTCATAGAAAATTAGAGCCAGAAGAAGTTTTGACAACTGCTGCTGTAAATTGATTTTATTACTTCTTTGAATTATGTATTTTTCTTCTTACATTCGCTACAGTCCTTCCCTGTGTACCCCTCGGTACAGTCGCATACAAAAGTGTCCCAAAGGTCGCGGCACTCAGCTCCGTTGAAGCAAGGCGCAGAGCCGCATTGGGACCGCTTTTGCGGGCATCCAGCTATGGTGCCGTTGTCTGCCACATAACTGTGGAAGAAATAATATGTAGTTTTGATAGAGAAACAGTTCAGCTTTGAAGACAATGAACCTTCTTTACACAAACTTTCTTGGTCAAATCACAATATAATTATAGTAGATGGTGAGTACCATCTACTATAATTATATTGTGATTTGAAAAAATTACCTACTGACAGTTAGCTTACTTTCTAGCTGAAGCACGGCAGTATACACCAAAAGAGATAACCAAGACCAATAGCTTAACGTGCCTCTCAAAGTATATCCGCGCTCAACAATTAAACAATGATCACTTAATCACTCTGCAATTAAAGTTTAACTTACCTGTTGAGATCAATGAATTTGTGGTCGATGTACAAGTCAGAGATGCACCCCACAAAGTCCTTGTTTTTCACTTGAAAACTGCTCGGAATGTTCGGCAGTCCTCCAATCTGAAGAGGCCCAGTGAGGTCCAAAAACCTGTACAGATAAATGATGTTACGTTTTATTTTCATTTTATGCAATTAACCGTAAAACGTATAAAGAGCATGGACTGGCTACGCAGTTCAGTCATACAATAATTACGATTTATTTCTTAAAATTCACCACCAGTCTTGACAAAAAACATTAAAAATTCATTATAATATTGTTGCATTGATTTATGTGATATAAGCATTGTTTTGAAAACTTTGTGCGTAAAGTTACGGTGCGCGTAAATACTGTCAAATTATGGATGGTAGCTCCATCATCGTTCCCTAGTACATCTCTACGCCGTGATAAAAGTTATGTTCAATAGGCCCTAGGTTCCAAGTTATATGCAGGATAAGTTTGCTACGATAACTAAAGTGATTGGTAACCCCGTATCTTAAATAAATATTCTCACTACAATCCCATCAATTATTTAGTTTCAAGATAAGTATAACTAAGAATTTGTGTTATGGATACTAAAGAACGGATAAACATATTTAAATACTTTTTTTTTGTAAATACATACTTAATATACATAGGAAAACACCCTGACCAAATATTCATGTCCATGCACACAAAGATTTGTCTTGTGTGGGAATCGAACCCACGCCCTCTGGAGTGGAGTGCAGACATACTGACCTCCACGCCATATCGGTCGTCGGTATCTTACCTATGGCAAGTTTCAGTTGGCACATCGCAGCGTGGAGGAAGCTCTTTCCGGGTGAAGTTGGCGCACGCGTATCGGCGACCAAACTTCGCCGCGCCGCTCAGCGCTAGGGCCTTGTCGCAGTCATCCAGGATCATTGTTGCTGTCTGGACAATATGTTTGCAAATGAGTTAACGACTACTTGTCTCGACAGTACACTACTCTTACTCGGCGTAGGACGTAAGTCCACGTTCGAAGTCTTTATGGCTTACGCTATTGTTTGTTTAGTTATATACCAGGTTATATATATAGTAAGCTATGATGTATATTCACTTTCCGGGAATTTTGGAGGTTATACTTAAGTGGTTAATTGAATAATACGGATACTTCGACAGTACGCCCGTCAATGAAATCCGATTATGTTACAGTGGGCATGGTTTCCCGTTTCCACAGCGTCAACATAGTCTGAAATTAAGATAAATTAAGTAATTATGATGATAGAAAAGCTGCCAGTAAGACTAGTGCAACGTCAACTATGTGACTCTTAATCTAAAAAAAGAATCGAAGCAACATTTTAACAAGAAAAACGCCTTCCGCTTCTGTTTTCATTGCAAAGAAGTTCACAAATCTTATCCGACTGTCAAACAAGTATTATGTTTGTAGTCATGTAGGAATACGTTACCCTATTTAGATAGAAGACTTCGACAGTATGCCAGTTCCCATTGGCAACGTCAGCTGCCACAGTAAGCTCAGTCTTGGCCCCTCCCAGCGCGAATGAGAACCGGAGACCAGCGCCCCCGTCGCGCCCCGCCCCCGTTCCAATCGTCTCCAATGCTAAGAAGTCGTGTCGTTCATTGTACCGACCATTGTATAACAGCAGGCCTGATGTAGATTGGGTGGCGAATCTGTTAAGAAGACAGCGAAGAAAATTATAGTTTTTGATATAGAAATTCCATTTTCTCCCCTTGAATTTCACTCAGTGTAAGCTAATCTTAAATTATATGATGTTAATAATTTATTTGAGCTTATGGCACATGTTTATGTCAATTACCATAGGGTGTATAGGCAACCTACCAAGACCTAAGGAGCCCAAGCCAACCTCACCTGCAAGTGGTGCACCTGCCGATCAACGGACGAGGCTTTGGCGAACATACCAGTGCCCGGTCAGCTGCAATAGGCTCGCCACCTATTATGTGGGACGAGCTATATAATTGGCGAAGTCATCATCATTATCATCATTACAGCCCATTAACGTCCCACTACTGAGCACGAGCCTCCTTTCACATATCAAGGTGTGAGGGTATTGGGTCATACTCCACCACGCTGACCCAGTGCGGATTGGCGAAGTGTGGGGTATAATATGCCTCTGCCTACCCCTTCGGGGAAACAGGCGAGAATCCATGTATATGTATGTATATGTAGCATATTATATAAGGTGTCCTATTGTTTCGAAAAAAAATAGTATTGTTTGTTTTAAATGGTGTCGCGTAATTTTAAACATATATAACAGTTAAATATGACCAGAGAGATATGAAGCTCTCAAAATAAGTCAAAGATAATATTATAGTTTTATACTCACTTTAGCTTAAAATGCAGCCGATGTCTCCTCCTGAGTCCAACGAAAGTGAGAAAGGAGTTAGCAGGAAAGCTTCTGGCCTTCAACTCGCACAAGGGTGTGGTATATGCGGAGTCGAGCGTACACCCTTGGCAAGAGATCCCACCCTCCCGCCGAGACACGCATTGAGAGCCACTGCGGCACATCGTTCCGTCGCCGTACACTTCGCATGTCGCTTTCGTTAGCACCATTTCACAATTTACACCTATATTAAGGAAAGAATTTAAGCTTTTAAATTATTTCTTGATGTCTGTAAAAAAAGAGCTCTTCAGCTATTCATTGCGTAGGTATAGAAGTTTCAGTAACGGATAATTGGACAAGAAACTCGTCACGTTTTGTTTCATCGTCAGTACAAAAAGTTATTTATTGTTTTACACAAAAATACTATTTAGATACTTAATGCAGACGAATACAATGAATGTCATAGATCTTTGCAAAGTAACATACAATCGACATTAAAAGTTTCCAAGCACCAACTAGCTAACTCGTAAAACAAGTTTATAAGTTCTCACCTGTAAAGCCTGCAGCGCAAACGCAGGTATATCCTCCCTCCCGCCGCAAGCAAGTTCCGTTGTTGACGCACGGTGAAGAATAACAGAGATCCACCTCCGTATCGCACATGTAATGCTCTCGAGTACCTACGGAAATTTCAAGGACAACTTGTACAAAGAGTTTATTTAATATGCTGAATTTATTGAGAGTGGTCTACATAACGATGAATTCGTTATATCTCTCAATTACAATCGATTCCTTTTACTATTTGCCTAAATAACTAGGAGCTAAATAAAGTTAAAAATAAATATCATCGTCATCGATCTTTGCATTGAAATAGCTAAGGACGAAAATGTAACAAAAAATACAACTTACCAGTAAATCCGTACGGGCATTGGCAGGAGAATGTGGTGACAGGATATATGGGTCTGAACAGCATGGTGTCGCTAGTGACAAAACCTGAGGCGTTGCCAAACTTCAGCACAGTCAGACATGTTTCGAAGTTCAGGCAAGGCTCGTGCACGCATACGTTGTCGTCGAATGGGAGCACCTAAGGTAAAGGGGTCGATATAGCTAACCATTAATAATAATGATAATAAAAAGTTTTTTGAACAAATTTTCACAATACATTTGGTACACTTAAATACCTAAACTAGGTCTAAACTGTTCTTATAGGTATTTATGCTTTCTACCCTTTAGGGTGTGTTAAGTTTAATAGATATTTAGGTTTAAACAAATACATGAATACCTACAATATACATAAATTAAAATATGAAAATAAATGTATATAAATATATTTTAAAGGCCATATCTACACACAGTATTTTCTACTGTGTATAGGAACATGCTTAGATGGTTTGGTCATGTTGAGAGGATGAATGAAAGAAGTAAACGAAAGTGATTTATAATGGACTAGTGAATGGAAACGTTGGGAGGGGAAGACCACGTAAGACCTTCCATGACCAAATCCAGAAAATTTTGAAGAAAGGGCAGGTCAAAAGTACCCTAAACCGACGGGCGTGTATGAGAAGGTTAATGAGTGTGAATGAAGCTGAAAGTGTGTGCCAAGATCGTAGCAAGTGGAAGGATGTGATCTCTGCTTACCCCTACGGGAAAGGGAGTGACATTATGTATGTATGTATAGGAATATACCCCAAAAAATATGGGCTTCGAATAAGCAGTACAGAACAATTGATTTCATTAACGCATGGTTACTATTTGTTGGTATTTTATTAGAGGAGTTAAACAATCCATATTAAACATTTTTGTAAACAACTCAAATTTATATGTACATATAGCCATTATATTGAATCTATTGTATTTAGTTACGGGGAGACTTTTATCTCATATATAATATAATATAATACATAAACATTATAATTTTAGTATTTATCCAGGTCTGCATACTAATCTAACCAAATTTGCCTGAATTTCAGTCATACAAATGCAGTAAACAAAAATGAATAGAGAGTGAAAAATATATAACAGTATAAGACAAACCTGTACAGTGGCGAGCCTTGCCAGAGTGGCTCTGTGAAGGTATACTCTTTCTCGTAAGTGCGTCGGCGAATAGTACTGCGATGCGTCGCCTGCAACTCCTATTTCTGCTTCGGGCCTACGCGCCGAGAATGAGACGTTCAGAATGTTGCCGCTTACATCCGTGTCATCCTTCAAAAAATACGAGAAATTTTTCGTGTCATTCGCATAGACAAGCCAGGAAATATCAGGCAACTTCATTTTAACATTAGCAAATAAAACATCCGTTATGGTCAGCTCATCCTATAAAAAGAGATCAAACATTGCTTGGCGTCCTATTTCTAAATTTTTTCATGTCACTCATTAGGGTCACTTGGTTTAACGACAACACATAGAGCATGAGAGAAGTTGGCCTTAAAAACTGCACTGTGGTTTTCAAGCAGAAACTTGATTTTAATAGTAGCTTATTTAAAGTTGCTTATATTTAATCTTCGTACTGCTTACGACATGAACGTAAGCGCAAATGTTCTCAAATAACCTTAAATAGTTTGAAATATTATAAATATTCTAACAAGCTATCAAAGATAGCAACAAGTAGTTTGAAAATTTTTACCTGTACGCTGAATACGTAGATATTCTCCTTTGGGCAGGGAATGATGGCGGCTAGTCCGTCGACGAAGAATCCTAAGAGAGGAGACAGGAACCTTTCCGCCGTCATATCGTTCAGGCGCACCGTTATCGAGTTGAATAACATCTCTTCTACTATTAGTCGGACGGACAGCTGCATCATTGCTTTTACTTCATTCACTCCATCTGAAAATGCAGAATAAAAATTTAATTTCTGTTGTATAAAAAATACAACTAATATTAATCAAGGAAAAAGTTTTGCGGTAACAGTCAGTCATGCTGACTAAATGACAGAAACGTTGCAAATGGTTAAATTCTTAAGCAAATAACTTAGTTTATCAAATTACTCTAGTCAAGTGAGTCTGTAACAAAGAAAAAAAAGGCTTACCGCTGACAGATATCTCCATAGTGGCCAGTTTGGGCACGTTGGTATTCAGTTGAGGAGACAGCGTCATAGATCCAGTCGTTTCATTGAGAAGAACTAGATTTGCATTGTTGCCAGAGAGTATCCGATATTGCAACTAAAATAAAAAACCATTTGGAGAATTGTTTATTGTATTACTATTTAGCATCGAACATAATAATAGGTTGGGGAAAAAGTCTTTTCGTATTTTTGTATGAAAAGTCAAGACATTTTTTTCAAAGTTTATTTACATTTATTTACAATATATGTGTACCGTTTTGTTGAATAACTTTCTGCCATTTTGTGGGCAGAGACATTATCCCGTTACTGTAGAAACTTTGGGACTTCTGATCAAAAAAACGGGACAAATAGTTTTGGCAGTCCTCTCTTGAGGTCAACCTTACAGAACCTAAAGAATTCTGCAGATACCGAAACAGGTGAAAATCTGAAGGCGCAAGGTCAGGGCTATATGGTGGATACACTAGGACCTCCCAGTCGAACTCTCTTAATTTTTGCTGAGTGGCTAAAGATGTGTGTGGTCTAGCGTTATCGTGATGAAAGACCACACCCTTCCTGTTGATCAATTCCGGCCGTTTTCTCTCGACTGCTTCCTTTAATCTCATCAGTTGCTGGCAGTAAAGATCAGAATCGATGGTTTTGCCGGGCGGTAAAAGCTCATAATAAACAATGCCCTTCCAATCCCACCATACACACAGCATCACCTTATTTCGTGTTAGGCCAGGTTTGGCCACAGTCTGTGAAGCCTGGCCAACTTTCGACCACGACCTTTTTCGCACGTTCTTGTCGTACGTGATCTTTTCACTTTTCATCGCCAGTTATCAATCTCTTCAAAAACGGCTCGGTTTCATTACGTCTCAATAATGAATCGCAAATGAGTACACGGTTCATTCAGTTTCTTTGAGTGAGCTCGTGTGGCACCCAAATATCGAGCTTTTTTGTATAACCAGCTTTCTTCAAATGGGTCAAAACTGTTTTGTGGTCAATTCCCAGTTCTTCAGCTACATCGTAACTACTAATATGCCGATCTTGCTCCACTCTTTCAAAAATGGCGTCCATTTTATTCGTAACAGGGCGACCAGAGCGAGGTGCATCTTTAACATCAAAATTTCCGGACTGAAAACGTTTGAACCAAATTTGTGCTACTCTTACTGACACTGCATCAGGTCCATAAACATCACAAATTTTTTTCACTGCTTGAGTTGCATTTTTGCCTTTTTTATAATAAAATTTTAAAATGTATCGAATTTCTTCATTAGATTCACTCATTTTTACGGAGAGAAAAACAAATGAAAAATAGCGGGAAACAACTTTTTTTTATTTTTTTCTTTTCTCTATAATGGAACCTTTTTAATGTTACCAAAACCAGCCAGACACAAATAGTACAGTCAAAAAAGTTTTATAATAAGTTTATACCTACGTTATGCGAAAAGACTTTTTCCCCGACCTAATATATAGGCTGTAAAGGGGTCCTACCAATATTTTAGGAGCCCAAGCCAACCTCACCTGCAAGTGGTGCACCGGCGGTTCAACGAACGAGGCTTTACCGAACATAAAAGATCCCGGTAAGCGGCAATAGGCTCGCCACCTATTACGTGGGACCAACAATATAACTAGCGAAATGTGGGCGTTTAATATCCCTCTGCCTACCCCTTCTGAGAAACAGGCATGATATTATGTATGTATGTTTCTAACATAGCGTTCTCTTCAATATTAAGATCGTGACTACATTCAACATTTTGTTTGTATAAGAGAATCAATATTTCTATTATAAGCTTACTTCTAGGTAAGAAATTATTTAATTATAATTAGTACTATATTATTTAATACTAATTGGAATGATTTAAATAAACCCAACATCACCTCATTTGAAACAATCCATAAATATTATCGGAAAATACCTTTTAATAGATTTTATATCTTTTTGACATCTAATTTGAAAGAAAATCTTACCTTATCAGTTACATCAGCATCATAAGCAGGTACCCTTCCAAAAGGTCCAACCGGGAAGCAATCTTTATAGTTATTAAAGATAATCTGAAAGTCCTTTAACATCGGCGCGTTGTCATTGACATCAGTCACGAGTATTTCTACTCTAACGTCATTCCAGAGGGGAGGGCTGGCCGCTCGGATGATGAGCTCGTACTTCTTGCGAGGGCTTTCGTAGTCAAGGTCTACCATGGTAACCAGCTCGGCTTTATCGGAACCTTGGCGGGTTTCTAGGGAAAAGCTGTTGGAGTCGTCGCCGCCTGAAAAGATATATGGTAAGATAAGTTATTTTTTAATTTGTGATTTTTTTTAAAGAAAACGCTTGTGGTGTTAGTGGGTTTGAGGTGGTGGATGTATGGGCTTAGACTATTTTGTTGCAACCCTCAGTAACAGACTGAGGGTTACTTCTTAAATAGGGAAAATTGACACAAGATGAGCTCATTTAATACTGGCTATATTGAGTGTGATGTGCTAATTCCGTATAATCGTCACGATGACAAGCACAAGATTTGAATTAAGTAAAATAAATATAATAAAATTGAAGTGCAATTTCTAGAATCTTTCAGAAGTTACAAGTAAACTAGAAAAGACAAACCTTTGATGGAGTAATGTACGACGGCATTGGGACCCTCGTCAGGATCCCTAGCGAGTATTTCACCGATGGTTGTGCCCACAGGGCTGTTCTCCGGTACATACAGCATGAGGCAGTCACTCTCAAACACGGGCGGGGAGTCGTTTATGTCCTCTACTTTAATGTGCACTACCACCTGAGAGTCAATGATTTGGAAATATTATAATATAACCGATAATTAAGACATGTGTGGAATTAGTTAGTAAGATATAAATCAATCAAGTACTCAAAAGATATGTTTCAGTACACGGTAGCGTGTGCTGTGAAAGTACTAACGGGTTCCTTCTCCAACTCCTTACTATGCCTTTCTTTTTCTTTTTTTCGGATGAAAAATCATCTAATTACCTTCTCTCGCTGTGGGTGAAGCGAGAGGGTGTGACCGACTTTTACTGACTGAAAACCTTTAACGTTATTTCTTGAGCCTGCTACATCCCGAGGCTGCGGTAACCCTAGCGTTATCATCAAGATATCTGGACAATCACAAGTGATCCATCGCACTATTATCGCCGGTATCATCGGGATCAGCCGAAGCGGCGCCGCGCCCGCGGCCCATAGTGGTCCGCCTGGCGCGCCGTGCTGTGCGTGACGAGCTTCTGCAGGCAGCGCGCGTGCGCCGCGGCGCCACCACCGAGGGCACAGGCCTGCCGGGTGCTCCGAGGCGCTTTTATGTCAACGAGCGTCTAACGAGACTAAACAGGCAAGTGTTTCGACAGGCGCGTGAATTGGGAGCTCGTTTTAATTGGCGTTTCGTGTGGACGAAAAACGGTCGCATTTATGCTCGCCAGAATCAAAATAGGGACACTCCACGAATACAGCTGCGTTCGGAGGCAGACTTATGTCGGGTTTTTGACCCAGAGGCAGTTGGGTCTATTGTTAATCAAAATAATTCATGAGGTTAAAGGCATATTCTTAGGTTATTTAAGTTTTTATTTGATAGTATCGTATAGTACTTTGGCCTATCTTTTCTGTTTGCCATTTAACTTCATTTGCTCAATGTTCTTACTTTTTGGTTTATTTAATGAGGACAGATATTTATATTGTAGTATTTTCATAGAATCTCTCTTAAAAATAGTAATTGCTTATGCATTAATAAATAACATATTTTTGATTATTAATGAAATAGGTCTTGCGCAAAATTATTCATATATAAATATAACGTTGATACCAATTTTTTTAAGCCTTTTTTACAGCGTAATACAATTAACATTTGTCATGAAGTTTAAAATTATTCTTGGTTTTATTTCCTGTTTTTTACACTTTTTGAATCAGACTTTTTTTTTTATCATTGGCTATCAGTGTTATATAATTGTTTTGACCTGTGGTCTTGTTTTACTTATCAGAACATGTTTTTCATTTTGTTGTCGTGTTATTTTAACGTTAAATTATTTTTTACCATTGTTTAAATTCCGTGTTTTAGTCAATTTTTCATGTCACTTTGTTACTAAAATAGTTTTGAATGGCTTTCTTCTTGAATGTGTTATAGTATATTATTTTTCTACACTTATAATTATACTTATGATTATGTCCCTAAATATTCCAAACTCCTAATGCATCATATAACATTAAGTTTATATTTATTATTTAAGGAAAAAGTTACATGTTTATACTTAATCAAAAAAAATAAAAAAATTATTTGTTGCACCTCTTATTATAATGTAAAATGTCAAGACGTCGAGGTAGATATATTTGTTATTCTTACGGTTTTGTTTCGTTCAAGTATTAGTTTGTGTGAATATATTTATTTTACTCTTTTATCAGGTTATATTCATAATTATGCAGTGCTTAACACTATCATTAAAATGTTCATAATATCGCGTTATGGCGTGCTGAATAGGCATTGTTCCTGTAGAGGTAATATCATGTGTGTGTCAGTGACGCTGGACAATATAGTTGAATGTGTTTTTTATCCTAATTTTAGTTTCAGATCAATTTGTTTCAGATCAATTTGTTTCAGAGGTGTTTCGCATATTATTATTTTTTTACACTTTACTACCGGCTCAATTTCAGTTTACTCATTTATTTTTTTTGTTTTTGTTTGTTCGTTGTTGTTTATTTTTTATGTATATATATATTTTTTTTAATATTCAATGATTACTAAGTCGGATTTTTTTAAATTAGGTTTTCACAATGCCGGTTCTTTGAATACGGGACACGATGATTTCCTTGTCGCAATGAATCGCTTTAAAGCAGACCTCGTAGCCATCAATGAGACCTGGTTACAAGCTGGGCAAGCGGAGTGTGCGCCGTCTGTGCCAGGCTATAGGTTGCGAAACATTCCGCGCCCGTTGCACGTTCGCGGTGGGAGAGGTGGGGGTGTGGCGTTTTATATAAAAAAGGGCTTACGGGTACGCCATGTGAAGGATGTTAGTGATAGCATAGAACAAATGTGGTTGTCGACTAAGATAAATGGAGTTAGTGTATTAATAGGAACAGCTTACAGGCCCCCGTGGATGAATGTGGACATATTTTTTGATGTTCTTACTGATACTGTCTCTCATTTGTCAACTAATGATTATGTAGTTCTCCTAGGTGATTTTAACATTAACGTGATCGATCACGATAACACTAGTGTAAAAAAACTAAAACTGTTTTTACAGAGTCTTGACCTGACTCAGGTAGTGTCTGATCCTACTCATTTTTCGGCTAACTCTAGTACTTTAATAGACCTAGTATGTACTAATTGCAAGGTTCGTGACGTGTGCGTAACCAATATAAGAGGAGGCACTGGCCATGCTATGATAAATGTGAGTTTATTGCTAAAAGGGTGTAAGATACCTCCAAAGTTAGTAACATATCGGCCATTGAAAAGAATAGATCTAACCAAATTCGATAAAGATTTTCTTACTTATGACTGGAATTCATACAAAGAGGTTACTACTGTTGAGTCAATGGTCAACAATTTCAACTTAAATATATTATCCCTCTTTGACAAGCATGCTCCACTTACTACGACAAAAATTAAGCCAGACCAGTCTCTGCCTTGGATTACGGACATGGTTAGATTCATGATTGATCTCCGAAACCAGGCGTTTGATAGGTATAGGAAGACAAAGTCTGATGTCCACAAACAATATTATAAGGACCTGAAAAGTGTGGTCGCTGTCAGCATAAAAAACGAAAAAAAAGCTTATTACAATAATTATATAAACTTAAATTATAATAACAGCAAGATGCTTTGGAAAAACCTTAAAAGGAATGTGTTGGTTAAAACTGATGAAAGTAAATATCTACCTGACACTTTTTCTGACCCTGATCAAATGAATGATCACTTTTTGAAAGTTCCTGGACCTAATGATGTCGATCTCTCTTTGTTGTCTTATTATGAATTCCATAGATTTGGCGTCAATACCTTTAAGTTAAAGCCTGTGACTGAATCCGAAGTATCAAAGTATATTATTTCGATAACATCTAATGCGATCGGCTTTGATGATATTAGTCGTGATATGGTTATTCTTACGCTTCCTGGTACACTGTCTGCCATAACCTCTATAATAAATCAATCCATAGAGACAGGCACTGTCCCTAGGCAATGGAAAGAGGCTTTAGTCACTCCGATAGCTAAAGTAAGTTCACCGTGTGATCTCAAAGACCTAAGGCCCATAAGTGTTTTGCCTTTTCTCTCGAAGATCCTGGAAAAGTCTGTTTATTACCAACTTCTAAAGTTTGTTGAGGAAAGTAGTATCCTGCCGTCGCTTCAATCAGGTTTCCGCAGAGGACGAGGAACGATTACTGCTTTACTCGATGTGACAGACAATATTTTAAGGGAACAGGACTCTGGACGGTGCACAATACTTACTTTGCTGGACTTCTCTAGAGCTTTTGACAGTTTAAATGTTCCTCTGCTTTTATCCAAGATGGCTTACTACGGATTCGATTTGCATACAATAAGGTGGTTCGACAGTTATCTAAGGGAGAGGAAACAATCGGTGCAAGTAAGAAAAGAAGATGGATCCTGTCTAACCTCTTTGCCGAAGGAGGTAAAAAGAGGCGTTCCGCAGGGCTCAATACTTGGGCCTCTTCTGTTTATAATTTATAGTGCAGACCTCCCCAATGTTATAAAACACTGTAAGTATCATTGCTATGCTGATGATGTGCAATTATACATACCTTTTAGCCTGGCCTCAGCAGCAAAAGCAATCAAAGACATGAATGAGGATTTAGCTGCCGTAGCCATGTGGTCTTATAAAAATGGACTCGTTCTAAATCCATTAAAATCTAAATTCATGGTTCTGGGTCCGAAGAGCAAGATAGGGTCATTTGCTCTTGCCTATGGAACGGTGCAGATACTTGGCAAAGATATAGA
Source organism: Musotima nitidalis (assembly GCA_949126915.1). Taxonomy (NCBI): domain Eukaryota; kingdom Metazoa; phylum Arthropoda; class Insecta; order Lepidoptera; family Crambidae; genus Musotima; species Musotima nitidalis. The sequence continues at coordinate 5,115,256 of OX421419.1, forward strand.
ACAAGTAACGGAGGCCAGAAATTTGGGTGTTTTGATCGACGATCAGCTGCGTTATGATAAACACGTTATAAGCTTGGTCAAAAGTTGCTTCTTTCGATTAAAGATCCTGTACAAAATACGGGATTTTCTTACTGGAAGGATGCGTATTGTTCTGTGTGAGGCCCTCGTCTTGTCAAAGCTTAATTACGGAGATTTGGTTTACGGGCCCCGTTTGCTGCATAAATCTAAGCAGTTGATACAGCGAGTTCAAAACGCTTGTTGTCGCTTCTGTTTTAGGATACCACCTAAAACACACGTTTCGCCTTATATAAACAATGCGTCTATGCTGAACATGGAGTCTCGTAGACGGTTGCATCTCGAAGCCCTGATGTATGATTTAACTAAGTATAAACAGCCAGATTATTTGTATTCTAAGTTAAAATTTAGTACCTTCCATCATAGGTATGGGCCCGGGGTTCCTAGATCAGTCCGTCCTCCATTAGCTTCCCACATACACAAAACTGTCGCTTTTACTGGTAGTTTCCGACATCAGGCGACCAAATGCTGGAATGATATACCTCCGCCTATGAGACTGTTGCGGTCTAAATATTGGTTTAAGAAAAGACTTAAGCACGCCTTATTGGAAAACCAAAAGTCAGGTTTAGGTAGTAATGGTCGTCTGTGCGTCGAAGAGTAGTTCTGTTTATTTGTTTGTCTTTTTTTTTTTTTGGGTCTGCCTAGGTTTAAGCTGAGCTTGCCTGCCTAAGCTGAGATTTTTGTGGTTGATAGTGGATTATGAATCTGTTACCGCTGTTTGATGTTCTTTGCAAGGGATTGTCGCGTTCGCTCAAACTCTGCGTAAAGCTGCAACTCCCTTGGGTGAAAGCTGAAAATCAGTGTTTGCTCTCATCGAGGGCAAAATATCACTGAGCTTTGGTCCCTTTGCGTCACTGCTGCACACATGCTATGGAAGGCAAACTTCTTAATTATGTGGATTATTTTAATTTTATTTTTTTCAATATTTTTGTTCTTGTTTGTGTATTTTTATTTTTTTTATTTGATTGTTATGTCTATATTGTATATTTCTGCATGTGTGTGTTTGTGATTCAAATAAATTATTATCTTATCTTATCTTATCTTACTATTTGAATTAAGTGCTTATTTAACTAGGTAGTAAATTTATTATTTGTCTACTGTACTGTACTGTAATTGGTCTACGTACAAAAAGTTTAGGATGTTTCTTCAGATTATAATGTTATAATGTAATATAATAATTATTAAAAAAAAAAAACTTTATTGTCTTTAAGATCAACATGATCATTTAGATTCGTCAAACATTTACACAAAATGAAAATTCTACATATTTTTTTAACAACAATGAAAGAAATATGAGCGGTACCATAATAAAGAAGTAAAAGCAAATGGGTTTTACTTAGATCCTTCCTGCGAAGACTTTAAATTTATTTGTTTTTGTTTGAAAAAATGGTTAAGATACATATGCCAGAAGAATGAATGGAAACGCTAATTGGAATTTTAAAATACAAAGTACTCACAGTAGAGCTCTGCGGCGGTGTTCCCCCATCGATTGCGAGTGCCTTCAAGTCGTATATAGCCACTGACTCTCTGTCCAGAGCCTTGTTGGTTCGAATCACTCCCGACGCTGGATCCACCACAAATGAACCCTCTTCCCTGTCTCTAGAGTCCAGTTCGTAATGCACGCGCCCGTTTAGACCCACGTCGGCGTCAGTAGCGCCTACTTGAATCACTGATGTTCCTGGAATATAGGTAAAATTTTAAAACATCTTTTCTGCTTAAGAATTAAAGTTATATCGGGTAATTATTTAATTGCATCAACCTTACATAAGTAATAAACATGTTTTTTTTTTATTTAAGCAATTATGCATACTTAATAAAACACATTTTACGTATTCAAATCGAGGGAATAAGACGTCACAATGTAAAGGTATGTTTATTTTAGAAAGAAATATTTTTTTTTCTGTTTAAATATATGATAATATGTAACAGAAAAAAACCGATTAAATTTACACATGCAAAAAACAACATTAAAACATATACTATGTACTGAAACGGTGTGCTCTCAGCACACTGTTGGACACCACAGAATGTCACGATGCTTCCGTTTTACAATTTTTTGCTGACATTTCGATTAGTTTGTCCATGAATTAATGAACATTTTATTGAACCCCGTGTGCGTCAGGGCGATACGTTATCACCAAAATTGTTCAATGCTGCCCTTCAAAACATCTTCAGAGAACTTGATTGGAATGATAGAGGCAAAATAGTCGACGGAGAGAGGTTGAACAATTTAAGGTTTGCGGATGATATTGCCCTGGTTGCAGATAACGTCGACGATATGATCGCTATGATCGGTGACCTACAGAGTGAATCAGCCAAAATAGGATTAAAACTGAATAAGTCAAAAACTAAGATCATGACAAACATCCTGGAGGCGGAAAATTACAATCTACCTGTAGAAGTCGTCGGTCATTACATTTATCTGGGCCACAAAATCATCCTTGGTCTGGAAGATCAGGTGGCAGAAGTCGAAAGACGCATCGGGCAGGCTTGGGCGGCGTTCGGAGCCAACAACTTCATCCTTCGATCAAAAAAAATCGCGCAACACCTAAAATCTAAGGTGTTTGATCAGTGTGTCCTGCCAGTCTTCATGTATGGAATGGAGACTACAAGGCTGACTTTGAAGTCAGCTGAGAAACTCAGAGTTGCACAGAGGGCAATGGAGCGACTGATGCTGGGTATAAACCTGATGCACCGCAAAAGGAATGAGTGGATCAGACAGAAAACGAAGGTCAGAGACGTAGTGGAAGAGATGAAACGCCGGAAGTGGAGATGGGCAGGACACGTTGCTAGGATGGACCACAGTCGTTGGGCGAGGAAAATTCTAGAGTGGAGACCCCGTGCCGATACCCGAGGCAGAGGCAGACTACCACGGAGATGGGTGGATGACATCCGTCAGCAGGCGGGTGTAAACTGGATGCAGAAGGCGGTAGATCGACACGCGTGGAGAGCTGGAGAGGAGGCCTATGTCCGAAGACGGGCGCAAAACGGGCTGATATAGATAGATTATTGAACCCCAAACATAAAACTAAATAAATCATTCATACAAATGTTTTATACAATGGGAGAAAATATTGTTTATCAGGGTGTCGCTGCTGCAAGGTCACCCCTCCTGGCAGCGCAATAAATGTATTTTTTACAGCTAAACATTTCATAATAGGGTGTATAGGGGTTTCTACCAAGATCTGAGGAGCCCAAGACAATCTCACCTGCCGATTAACGGATAAGGCTCTGGCGATCATAAAAGTGCCCGGAAAGCGGTAATAGGCTCGCCACCTATTATGTAGGACCAACAATATAAATGGCGAAGTGTGGGCGTATAGTATGCCTGCCCTTTCAGGGAAACAGGCGTGATTTTATGTATGTATGTATTTTCATAATCTAACTGGTGTTGCTGCCAGGGGGCGTCATGCGAGAAAATGAAGGAAATGTAAGAATTCACGTCACAGTGTCACTTATCACACGGCATCACCAGTTGTGTAACATTTTTGATTTTCCAACAACCAATGTACACTATAAATGGCCCCACTGGTGGTAAAGTCGACAACTAGGTAGGTTAAAAGAAAAAAGTTCTTTATTTCATAAACTATTTTATAGCACTTAAAAACGTCAAAACAAAATATAAATTTAAAAAAAAACTAAATATTACTACAATGGAATCACGTAGCTTAGATTCACTTACATGCAAAAAAAATAAAAATTAAGTGTAAGGTAATCTAAGTGCCAGTTCCAAGAACTGACATGAAACTCACAGGTTCACTCTTTTAAGTAAGAGCTGCTCTTTTGGTAAGTAAGGCAGACAGCTACTGAGACCAAACATTTCCTAAGTCGAAATATGCTAGTAACAGTAAAAGCTAAGCAATTCTAGATGGTATACGGACTCCCTCTTTATGCCTATTGTGTTTAGAATTAAATTCGTTTGACTCGATGTCCCGATAACATTTTAGCTGTAACGACATCTTACCAACTAAAGCATCTTCCACGATGCTTGCAGTGTAGAGCTGCTGTTTGAACACCGGTTCGTTGTCATTTACATCCACCACCGATATCTCCACGTCTGTAGTGTCGGAGAGAGCCGGTACACCTCCGTCTCGCGCTGTCACTGTTAGAAGGTAGCCTGAAAAAAAATGTTTAAAGATTACGGTTCGGTGCCGGTCGGTTTCAAAACTTAAACAATACATAATCAGATAAATAAACATAAATATTTCATATTACTAAACTGAGAATATAATTTTATGAACAAAGTAAGGAAATAAATATATTACATTTAAAATGTGTGCTGCGCAATGTGCCTGGGTAGTTTTTTAAGAGTAGGGATTGGTGTCCAATAGCGATAAGTCAACCCAGACCGACTTTGAGGCAAATAAGGGATTGACAATGGATTAGATTGACATCAACACAGGTCATTGATTGACATTGATAAACATTCTCGGGTCGTCAAACGCAGTAAAAATGCATGCAGCAATGTTTAATTTAAGCTTATTGTGATTGCGGTCTGCAGTAACTATCAATCTTCTATAAGATCGCATTTGTAGTGTCGTTACTAACAAGAGATCCAATGAGTGATTTTCAATGGTTTATCTTTAGATAAGAAGTCCTTACCGCTCATAGTTTCCCTGTCCAAAAGCTTGTTGGTGGTGATAGCCCCGGTCTGCGGATTGATGACGAACTCCTGGTCGTGATGAGCGACTGCCTCGTTGGATATCTCAGAGCTGAGGCTGTATGAGATCTGGGCGTTTACTCCCACGTCACTGTCGGTCGCTGATACTACCAAGACCGTTGTGCCGATCGGTGCGTCTTCGAATACCTGGTAGAACAATAATTATTATTGAACATAATTATTGTACATGGAGCCTTTCTGTGTATTAAATAAAGAAGTATTAGGTCGGGGAAAAAGTCTTTTCGCATAACGTAGGTATAAACTTATTATAAAATTTTTTTACTGTACTATTTGTGTCTGGCTGGTTTTGGTAACATTAAAAAGGTTCCATTATAAAGAAAAGAAAAAAATAAAAAAAAGTTGTTTCCCGCTATTTTTCATTTGTTTTTCTCTCCGTAAAAATGAGTGAATCTAATGAAAAAATTCGATACATTTTAAAATTTTATTATAAAAAAGGCAAAAATGCAACTCAAGCAGTGAAAAAAATTTGTGATGTTTATGGACCTGATGCAGTGTCAGTAAGAGTAGCACAAATTTGGTTCAAACGTTTTCAGTCCGGAAATTTTGATGTTAAAGATGCACCTCGCTCTGGTCGCCCTGTTACAAATAAAATGGACGCCATTTTTGAAAGAGTGGAGCAAGATTGGCATATTAGTAGTTACGATGTAGCTGAAGAACTGGGAATTGACCACAAAACAGTTTTAACCCATTTGAAGAAAGCTGGTTATACAAAAAAGCTCGATATTTGGGTGCCACACGAGCTCACTCAAAGAAACTTAATGAACCGTGTACTCATTTGCGATTCATTATTGAGACGTAATGAAACCGAGCCGTTTTTGAAGAGATTGATAACTGGCGATGAAAAGTGGATCACGTACGACAAGAACGTGCGAAAAAGGTCGTGGTCGAAAGTTGGCCAGGCTTCACAGACTGTGGCCAAACCTGGCCTAACACGAAATAAGGTGATGCTGTGTGTATGGTGGGATTGGAAGGGCATTGTTTATTATGAGCTTTTACCGCCCGGCAAAACCATCGATTCTGATCTTTACTGCCAGCAACTGATGAGATTAAAGGAAGCAGTCGAGAGAAAACGGCCGGAATTGATCAACAGGAAGGGTGTGGTCTTTCATCACGATAACGCTAGACCACACACATCTTTAGCCACTCAGCAAAAATTAAGAGAGTTCGACTGGGAGGTCCTAGTGCATCCACCATATAGCCCTGACCTTGCGCCTTCAGATTTTCACCTGTTTCGGTCTCTGCAGAATTCTTTAGGTTGTGTAAGGTTGACCTCAAGAGAGGACTGCCAAAACTATTTGTCCCGTTTTTTTGATCAGAAGTCCCAAAGTTTCTACAGTAACGGTATAATGTCTCTGCCCACAAAATGGCAGAAAGTTATTCAACAAAACGGTACATATATATTGTAAATAAATGTAATGTATGTACTTTTGACGACCGATATGGCGTGGTGGCGTGTATACCCGCATTCCACTCTTGAGGTCGTGGGTTCGATTCCCACACAGGACAAATATTTGTGTGTATAAATATAAATATTTGTTCTGGTCTGGGTGTTTTTCTATATATATTAAGTATGTATTTACAAAAAAAAAAGTATTTATATATGTTTATCCGTTATTTAGTATCCATAACACAAGTTCTTAATGATACTTATCTTGGAACTAAATAATTGGTGTGAGTGTCTGAAATATATATTTATTTATTTATTTACTTTGAAAAAAATGTCTTGACTTTTCATACAAAAATACGAAAAGACTTTTTCCCCAACCTATTATATTGAATTGTAAATTGTACAAAAACCTAGTCTATTAGGGTGCTTTAAACTGTCCGTTTATGCCGGCGTTAAGTGAAAAAAGTTTATAGAGACTTACAGCAGCTGTATAAGGTGCATTCTCAAACACGGGAGCATAGTTGTTCGCATCAGTGACGTTGATGTGGACCATGGCAGTATCACTTCGGCCGCCGCTGTCGGTGGCAGCCACTGTGAGCACGTAGCGACGTTCCTGCTTAAAGTCCAGCGGCTGGGCTACCGTAACCAGGCCGCGCCCGTTCTGGGATGTGATCGAGAATCGACCGCGGGTGTTGCCTCCGGTGATTTCATAGTGCAACCTGCATGCGAATGGAATTCATTTAATAAATAAGTCTCAATAACTATTGTCTCTGGACTTTCCTATTTGATCCTTTTTTTTTTATTGTCTCCTTCGTACTGTCACGATTCATTATTGACAACTCGTAGCAGGCGCGGATCTAGCCTACTAAAAGGTTATGGTCACAGACACCCGAGCTAGAAATATGGTACCATCAGCCTATCGATTTTAATATACCGTTCAAATCAATCTAATTATTTATTTGCTTTAAAAACATTGTAGTTACATACAAATGGTCTTGAATTAAAATAGGTGGATCAGCATGTTTTGTCCCAAGGGACATGCAAAAATTACATGCAAGTAGATATAATAATAACAATAATAGCAACATTAGTAATTAATATAAAGTAAATACAAAAACACGAATGATGTCACTACTGTCACTAGTTTATTTTTTCCAGATGTTTTGAATAGGTTTCCTCTCGCGATGTTCCTTTGGGTGTAACATTGGTTTAGTTAGGTGACAACCATTGACCTGTTATCCTCGTCAGCATCAGTGGCAGTGAGCGTGGCGAGTGGCGTCCCAGGCGGCTCGTCCTCGGCGACCTGTACGTCGTACTGCGCGGGCGCAAACACCGGGTCGTTATCGTTTACATCCTGCACCAGAACCGCAACTGTTGCCGTGGCCACCCGGGGAGGAGTACCACCGTCTGTGGCCGTCACCTACACAACAATACAGTAATTTAGAAAACCAATAGCGTTATTCATTGTTTATTTTATATACTCGTATAAAGTTATTGGCGATTATTTTGTAAGTATTCTGACTAAAAACGACTTGCAGTTGCCGAAAGTAAGCTTGTTTGTACCAATATATTATATATATTATTAAGATGTGAACCAGTGCGTTGTTATTTTGATGTAAGAGTTAAACTGTAGCAGCAGTGTGCAGACCACATGTATAAAATCTAACTTAAAAAGTTTAATTTATTTTTTTGAGTAACTAACGCATGTTCCTAAAATTGCCTTTTAAATATTTTTTAAAGATATAATTTGTTTTAATATTTAACACAAAAAAATGCTTTAATTAACTTTAATTTATATTAATATTTCATACAAAATTTATAAAAATTTATAAAAAATAATGTATTATAAATAATTCAGCTGTGGTTTCACTCACCTGAAGTTGATATTTAGCCTGCACCTCCCTGTCGAGTTGTCCGGACGTGTAGACCCATCCCGAGCGCGGATCAATCGTGATTGGCAGGTCGCTGTTCCCGTTGTAATCCTTGTCGGTCAGAGTGTACGTCAGTTCTGCATTAACTCCCTCGTCCGCGTCGTAGGCTTGTACCTATTCGTTACGTGACAGTTAATAATCATATATCTTGACACATAGGTGACTTGCACGAAAGCTAAACGCGTTTATTGCAACCTTAAACAAAATTGATTTGACAGATTTGTATGAAGTCTAGAAAACCGTTTTGAATTTGAATGTAAAACTGAGATTTTAATTCTATTTGACCTTTAAAAGCACTTTACTCGCCTTTTTGGTGATAAGAAATATTAAGATAGCTTAGTGTGAAGTAATCATTTTAATTAAATTATAGAATCTTTGCTATTTTGACTACTAATAACAACGATTTCTTTAAGGCATAATTGAATAAATTATTTTGTAAAGTTCATACTATATACCTTTTCATTCAATTGTTGTAACAAGCTTCAACATTCTTACTAATATTAACTGACGGAAGAGAATTTTCTTACCCTAACTATGCTGTAGCCCACGGGAACATTTTCGCTGACAGATTCTTGGAAAAGAGACGTGTAGAAACGCGGAGAGTTGTCGTTCACATCGCGGACGTTCACCAATAGCTGAGTTGTATTTGAACGGGAGGGACTACCGCCATCTGGAATTGTTCATAAAAAGGTATAATTACTGCATTATGTAGCAGTTACAGAACTATGGTCCCTGATAATGTGAACCATTTAATATTTGTGTTCGTCTGACTACATAACATTATAGGCTAAGCGTTCTAATTCAAACATTTTAAGTGCCTTACCACAGATAGTTTCCATCTATCTAATAATGTAGATAATTATCCTTTGAAAAGCCCAAATAGGTCCACTACTAAACATAGGCCGCCCCTATAAGCTTCCGTAACCTTCTACCATGAAGACCAGTCCGTAGTTCCATAACTGCTAATAATCCAAAGCCCTGACTAAAGATACATCTCCACTCAGGCTGTCGATAGAGAACTGCATCTGTGTGAGGTTGCCAATTATTTACTTATTATAGATTTTTCTTCTTCTTGATGATCGTGACTATCGAACAAACTCCTCTACTATTTACAAAAATGTTGCCGCTGTCCTGAACACCAATGATGGCGTATTTGAAGAACTGACCTTGTGCCCTGATGACCAGTCGATAGCTCCGTAGCTGCTCATAATCCAAAGCCTTGACAAGAGATACATCTCCACTCAGGCTGTCGATGGAGAACTGCATCTGTGTGTTGCCGCCGATGATAGCGTATCGGATCGCTGCGTTCGCGCCTACGTCCGCATCCGTTGCTCTATACAAAAAACGGTATAATGTACTCGTATATAGAAAACGTCACTGTATTTTATTTGGCCAAAATCGAAAAATGAGTACTGACATTTAATTGTACATTATTTTATTCAATTTGGGTACGATAAAGCAATTAGCAATGTGGAAATAACTACATACTAACGGACTTACTCTTTGCGGGTTTGAGTAGAGAACAATTTTAAGCTTAAATGATTACCTCATTGGTGTCTACCAAAACACGAGTATATGTTTAGTGACGATTAGACAAGATTCGAAATGAAAAAAATGATGTAAATTGCAGCCAGCGTAGTAATTAGTGTCCAGTATATGATGAACTATATTTAAATAGGGAGTCAAAGAAATAATACAACAAGGCAGTTAAATAATATAACAGTAAGTGTCACAAACAATAATCACCTTAAAAACGTCACTCATTTAGAAATTCAGTAAGAGAAAAACTGAATGAATTGTTCAAAACAACATATTCAAGTAGACATATCAGAGTACTGTATTTCATAGACATCGTTTAAGCCAACATATCTAACACAAATACTGCATTAAAATGTACAAGAGGCGTGAGAGAGCAGGGATACTGGCGACATCACTTATGTATCAAAACCTGCTGTGAGCTTGCAACCGCGTGCAGATTTGAAATGGAAAATAATGTTAATGTTTCCGCTTACTCTATTATACCGCTTGCTACTTATAAGTTTAATAGTCATTTCTAGTTAGTAGTGCAGATTTATTTAATGAAAATATTGTTAATATTTCTGGTTGCACTATTATACCACTAACTAGTAAAGTAATAGGTTTTCAGTTAGATATTCGACGAGTAGTATTAGTAGAAATAAGTAATTTATTTTTCTGGTCTGGTAATGGGACAGGCTCTAAAATAATCATATAAGAATGTCATTTCAGTTTTTAGGTTTGATATAAGTGAAAATTTACATTTGTCATTACTTCAACCCATTAAAGTCTGACCTTCAGGTCTACTCTTATAAACCAATGTGTTTAGACCAAATAATTTTGGTCCTACTTCACCACGAGTAGTTACACATCATCATCATCATATCCTAGCATTATCTCGGTTGCCCTAGACTTAAGGCTATTTACGACTTACGGCTATCGCCGCTAAAACGAGTAGTTATACAGATGATAGGCAAGTGCATGACTATTTTTTTCGGTTGGTTTATTTTCTAATTACCATCTTCCGCTGTGGGTGAAGCGGAAGGGTAACCCTTTCGAACAGACCCGCACCGAGGCAAGTGTATGCCTGCCGTCAGAATTTTTCGAGACGCCTAATAGGGTTTCTTTTCTAACCTAGAATTAATTACCATCACTGATAGTGATAACTGTGACAATTTAAGAGGCCCTTATAAATCGCAGAAGCACTTCCTAATATCAATATAACTTAAGTTAGTTTAGACCCTACACATAATGGTTTGCATTTATATAGCATTTATAGTCATAACATCATAAAATAACAATAAATACAATTACGTTAAATTCCGTTATGATCATATACGTGCATTACGCCATTTTACAGACGTAAGTTATAATAACAAATTTGATTATAGAGAAATAAAAGAGAATTTTAATACGATGCGTTGGTACGAGTCAGCTAAATCTCTGTGTAAAACTGCTATTACTTCTAGAAATATTATGGCTATGAAAATAAATGGGATAAAGCGGGTGCAACGTCCTATGTCTTGCATTTAGTTTGCGTTACTAGATTAAGGAGTTATATACAGACTTATCAAGGGCTATTTTGGATTGTTATAATTTTTATTGATGGTGATCTTGTTCGACCCAGCATTCCAGCATATTAGGAAGGGTTAAAGTATGATTGTCGATTTCATCTTCCTACTATGGCGATGTTTTTAACAAAGCTTTAAATTTTATGATTCTTTAAAATCTACATTTTATTTTTACAAGTTATTTATAATGTGAAAAAAATGGCTTTTCATGAGTTTCACAGTAGTTTAAATCTGCTTAAAAATTTATTTCAATGACTGAACTTTTAACTTTTATGACAAAGTAACACACTTTGTCATGAAAGTTTAAAGTTAGGGATCCTAACAAAAACTGAGAAGCCCAAGCCAACCTCACCTACAAGTGTCGTACTACATCTGTCGAACAATGGACGAGGCTCTGGCGAACATAAAAGTTCCCCGTAAGCAGCAATAGACTCGCCATCTATTTCGTAGGACCAAAAATTATTAGCGAAAAAAGGCGTGATATTATCTATGAGTGTATGTACGAAAGTTCATCGTATTCTTATCCTAAAAGTCTCCATAGAAATCGTCAATTTTATAGTTAGAGACCGTAATACTTACTTGATCATGGCGATGACCGGGTTGTCAGCCACACTGATGTCCTCGTCGACAGTCACCGTGTACGTCTTCTCACTGAACTGCGGGTAGTTGTCATTGTCGTCCAGAATGTTCACGTGGATAGTCGCTCTGTGAAGCAACCATTCGAATTTATTGTCAGGAATTTTGTTCGGAATCGAATGGTCCATAAATCTATAACTACACTGTATGAAAAGTATTTAAAAACCAAGGTAATAATTTCTACATATAGGTCCTATGACGAACACATTTGCATATAAGTGATGGGAAATAAAATTATGCAGTCCCGTGAAAAATCCAGTAAGTACTATTGGCGCCAAAAAAATCAGGTCTTTTTCAAAAGGAATTCGTAAGCAGAACAAAACCTAAACTCGGACGTGAACCCTACAAATGGGAGCACAATTGAGATAAATTTTGTTGAAGCAGTATAAATTACTATTAGTATGTCGATTTCCAGCCAATGAATCACAGGGAAGGGCAGCACCAGAGATTCTAAATCTAACTGTGATAAATCACCTCACAGCAAGGAGTTCTGCGACAATGAAAGATTCATTTGCAAACGTATAACAAAAACTTTACAGCATTTATTTTGTTTTAGAGGCTGTTTATTTGTTACAATATTCTAATATGAATTACTTAAAACATGAATATTGTTAATGTTGTATGTTGCATTGTATAGCGTCACAGACAAATGAAGATTGTAACTTACCAATCGATAATTTAAAAGAGCATAGCCTGTGAGTTTCTTGCCAGTTCTTCTTGAAATGAAATGAAATGAAATAATTTATTCACATAAAATAGAGTAACATGAGGTGGTTTTCGTATATAAAAGAACATCTATTTTGCCAAACGCAGGGCGTGTAAATGTCAATATAAAATAAGTAGAATTAAAAAGTCATTGTAATAATCATAATAAAATAAAATTGATGTCAAAATAACAAATATTATCAAATTATATAATTTCAATTTAGTGTTAAAATATTCTGCGAGTGAATAAAAACATTTAGTTTTAAGCCATAACTGTAGTTTTATTTTGAATATGGGTAAACTAAGCTCTCTCATTGAGTTTGGTAACTTATTATATAATAAGTTACCTTAACACAATTTGGATAACAATTCCTTTTATAATATTGTGTGTGCGTATTTGGCAACATCAGCTTACCGTGATGTCTCGCTATACTGCAGCTGATGATTTTTTACAAACATACAACATTCTAGAATGTACATGGACGGAAGAGTAAGTACATTCAGTTTAGGAAATAGCTGTCTACACGATGTCATTGGCGAAACGTTACATATGGCTCGAATGCATCGTTTTTGAGACATAAATGCTTTGTTTATATCTGTGGAGTTTCCCCATAGAAGTACACCATACTTAAGATTGGATGCGACATATCCGTGATAAGCCATTAAAGCAGCATTTTGGTTTACCTGCATAGTTAAACGCCACAATGCATACGCGAATCTATTTGTTTTGTTACATATTTTTTTTATATGATATTTCCAAGAGCACTGATTATCTATCTCTATACCCAAGAAAGTTAACGATTTAGATTCCATGACAGGCTCATTTTTAATAAGTATATTTAAGTTATTAGATTTAGGTTTGGTATTATAAAAATTTATATATTTAGTCTTATTTATATTTAAGTGCAGATTGTTGTTTGCAAGCCAATTTGAAATATTTTTTATAGTAGCATTAATTTCGTTACTATAGTCTAAGTCAGTTGTTCTAGGAATAACAACCGATATATCATCTGCAAATAGGTTACATTGATAAGTAGTTATATCAGGTAAGTCATTTATGTAAATAATAAAAAGCAAAGGCCCTAGGATTGTACCGTGCGGGACACCGACATTGTTTACAGCCAGCGTTGAGGTGAATGATATTTCCTCTTTATTATGGTTAAAATTTTTGAGTTCTACATATTGACGCCGATTTCGAAGGTATGATTCAATCCAATTTAAAGCTACTCCTCTCAAACCAGATTTTTCGCATTTATGCAGAAGAATGTCATGCGAAACAAAGTCAAACGCTTTGCTCATGTCAAAGAAAACTGCTGTTGTATCTATATTATTGTCAATGTTTGCAGTCACGGTTTTTATTAAATTAAATACTGCGAGTGAAGTAGACTTCCCTTTGCGGAAGCCATTTTGTTCACGCCTTAAGACATTATGTTTTTCCAAGAAGTTACAGACTCTTGAATGCATTGCCTTTTCAAATACTTTTGCTAATATAGGTATTAATGCGATGGGTCTATAATTATTTAATTTGTCTGTGTCATCTTTTTTGTGTACAGGCTTAATAATGGATATCTTCAACATTTCTGGAAATACTCCTTGGGCAAGGGACAGATTTACCAGAAAAGACAGTATAACAGAAAGTACAACAACACAATACTTTAGTACTTTTGTGGGAAATTCGTCATGACCAACTGATTTGGTGTTTTTAAGTTGTCTTATAATTTTGAATATTTCATCCTTTGTAGTAGGATATAAAAATATGGATTTGTCTAAAGATTTAATGGCATGGTTTAAAGTTAAGTTTTTTTTAGATTGGTATTTATTACAGTTAAACCCATCATCAGATTGTATACTATTGCTAGATGTCAGATTTTTGTCAATTGTATTATTTGTAATGTCAACGAAATAATTATTAAATATATTGCAAATGTCAGAAGGATTATTGGTGGATATGTTATTATGTGTAATCTTATTAATATAGTTATTACTCATTTTAGGACTATCATAAGATTTTATCTTACAGAGCGTTGGCTCGGAACTGGCACTTAGATTCACTTACACTTAAATATTTTTTGTTTTTTAAATTGTTTGGTTGCAAGTGAATCTAAGCGTCGTGATTTTAGTATAATTATATTTTATTTGTTTTTGTTATTTTTTTATAATTTTGACGTTTTCAAGTATATATAACTATGTAATAGTTTATGAAATAAAAGTATTTTGACTTTTGACTTTTACATATTCACCTATATACCGTTATATAAATGTTTTTTTTAATGTCATGGTTACAGATTGACTGTGATGGTCGGTTCCCTTAGTGCTACTTTATTGATAACGGCTTCTGAGGACCCTTTCAATATTCACTGTCTGTGTTCTGTATTGTTCTATTTGTTTGGTAATCATAGCCTGTGAGTTTCTTGTCAGTTCTTCTCACAGAGCGGTGGCTTGGAACTGGCACTTAGATTTACTTACACTTAATTTTATATATTTTGCTTGTTAGTGAATCTAAGCTTCGTGATTTCAATATAGTAATATTTAGTTTTATATATATTTTATTTTGACGTTTTCAAGTGCTATATAAAATAGTTTATGAAATAAAGAACTTTTTACTATACTTTACTTTAGATACATAATTAGGCAATTGAAATGCTCGCTGAAGTGGTTAAATTATTATAAAGGTCAGTCCTTGGGTGGGTAACTGTTTATATGGTATTTAATATCAAGCGCTTCCGTGCTTTGAGTGGCAAAACTGTCCCGGTTGCCACTGTTTGTAGTAGTCGTTAAGCCAAGTTATGTCCTATTGGGCAATATGAAAAACTCTAACAGCAGGACGCCTCGACCTGCCTTCGCAAATTCCGCATTAGGCTCGTATAATGCAGTATGCTCTAAAGCCCTCTCACAACACGCTGCATACTGTTAAATGGACATGCAAATAAGTTGATTTAACAAATTTTCCAATCTGATAAATATCTAAATAAAATAACTTCTTAATGACTTCGATGCTAGATATTCCAACCTCTAGTGAAAGATTTCTTATGTTTTAGTTAGATTTAGATTTTTAATACTAACGTAACACACTGGTCATATTAGAATTCGACAAAATCTGTTATCTAGTTTCGTGTTGAACACTTTTTAACATTCTTGGGTTCCCTACATTTTATTGAACAAATATTATGTGCCTATTTAAAAAAAGGTATCATATTTGCCATTAAACTATTATATAGTTTGGCGATAGAAGAGATTAATTTAATTGCGGGGTTATTCTGAAAAGGTACTTTAGACAAATTATGAAATAAAATAAATCCCTAATCCAAAGAATAAGAAAAAAAGCACTTACGTGCTAGACAGTCTATCCGACACAGGACTAGCCTGGTCCGTGGCTTTTACGATGACAGTGTAGCGAGCCACTTTCTCCCGGTCCAGGGGCGACCTGGTCAGCAATGCCCCGCTTCTTCCATCCACTCTGAACACATCTTGGACATCGGCTTGCTCTGAACTGTCTGAGGTTTCGTTCACATCATCTGTGCTTAGATTTTCGGCGTTTACAGATTCTATTGAGTACTCCACCTGATGAAAAAGGAAATTATTGAAAAAGTTAAAGACAATTGACATTTGTAGACAAAGCGGCAACTGGGTACATTTGATACGGCGTTAGCTAAAACCTTTAAACAGCTCAGGAAATTTAGCATGGATTTAATACAGACATCTCTCTTACATATCTTTTATCATTAGGAAACGCCAACACACGAAAGACAATAAGAATAGTTTAAAATGTTTTAATAAATATAATAAAATTGACGTATAATTAAAATTGCAGCTCAGTAGAAGAAGTTTTCGAGACTTCGTTAGGTTCAAGAATACTACTTATCACATTTTTGTAGGTGACTTCAAAGTTGCAAAAGAACTTGCTGCAGCCCCTCACTGTCTAGTATTTAACGTGTCATCAAAAAATAATTGATTGAACCTAACCAAACCTTATTGTCCATCAGAAATACTAACTTAGCTGCCTAATCCCCTATCAGATGCTCAATCAGTATTGTTGATGATCAAGAAAGTAATTTTTAGAAGATAAATTTATTATATTCTTTTTTTTTTCTTTCTTTGGCTTCGTGTGTCTAGCACATCTAGCCAGTGTCAAGTAAGTGATATATTAATAATATATAATTCATAGTAAATGAGAATGAGTGATGATAAATGGTAAATGAGATACCCTCCCCAAAGACCCTTCAGTCCTCAGTAAAGATGTGGACTGTGGGACTATACTGAGATCTCACATGGACTTCTTGAGAGAATTTGAAAAGTAATGTTGCACTGCTTTGTTTGATTTACCAACACTCATGTATATTCACAAACACTTAACGCTTAACGTTCACATTTGCAATGTATTTATAAGTATAAGTAGACATAAGACAGTAGTATGTAATAGTTTTTAATTTGTAAGTTGTTTTATTGTAATAAGAAACGTCGACAATGCCACTTCGACTATAATTTTTATTTTTTGTGTTCATTATTGCTTTTTTTTTTTTTTTTAAATTTTATTTTAGGTTACCGCAGAATATCAGCGTCGTGGGTCACACTGCGACACATGCTGAGCGGTGACCTTTTTGGTACAGTCCAGTTAGTATATACGTTTAGTTGGCAATTGTGAATTGTTTGTGTACTAAATAAATATATTTTCTTTCTTTCTTTCTTTCTAATAATCCACCGTTATTACACTTTAATGTTAGAAATATCACAAGTTTTAGAAAATAAAACAAAACTACAAACATGACGCTTCACTTTCCCGCCAAGAAGTCAACATTTGGTTTAATGCGTGTAGTCAATCAACACTTTCTTTTTTCTATTTATGTAATTCCTACCTCAGCATTCTTCCCAATGTCTTGGTCCGTGGCCTTGAGAGTCAGAACTGTAGTGCCAGCGCTGGCTCCCTCCCTCACCGAGGATTCATATTGCTGCATTTCGAACACGGGCGAGTGGTCGTTGCAATCCAGAACATTTATCTGAAACAAATAAACATTATTTTATTGATGAATTTCATGCTATGAAAATATGGCGTAGATTAGTGGAAATGGGTACAAATAGATAAGTAACGCATGCAATTTTACGTATGAATATTTGTATCTTTTTTATTTATAGTATTGACGAGCCAAACATTGCCATGTGCTCTTATAACAAATATATTTAAACAACGTTTTTTTTATTAATAATAGTGATGTAGGGTGTCGCTCTAGCTACCTACCTTCTACCTTCACAAAGGAAAGGTATGCAATAATATGTATTATTCAACATTTCAATTTAATTTAATCGTCTCGTAACACGTATAGGTATTGCATACAGACACATTTGGAAAATCCTCCCTTAGAAAATCCTTCCTAAGATTTTTTGTTAACTAAATTACCCCTATCTTATTTTTACGGTAAACATTGAAAGTGGCTCGTATATATAAAAAATAGTTTGTGTAAGTGGTGCACCTGCCGATGAACGGACGAGGCTCTGGCGAACATAACAAGTAAGCGGCAATAGGCTCGTCACCAATTACGTGGGACCAACTATATAATTGGCGAAGTGTGGGCGTAAAATACGCCTCTGCCTACCCCTTCGGGAAACAGGCGTGAATGTATGTACATATGTATGTACAACATACTATAAGTGCGGAGAGCCATGATATGTTTGAACAACGTTAACTTTGGTAGATACAATCTAATCTTTGCTACCCTGTAAGGCGAGGTGAAACTTTCGTGTAGCCTGCCTTTCCGATAGCCTGCCGATAGGGAATCTAACGGGGGGATTGCACTCCTCTATCGCGTTCTGAATGCCTCGTCTACAAGATAACTCCTAGAAATGTAGTAAAGACAAGATAAGCTTGCGTAGTTTCGTAATACATTGCTGTGGAATCTCCAACCAAATCCATTTAAGCGTTTATAATAGACAATTATATATATAGCTATTGTCTGTATCTTATCTTTAAGCTCGCAAATCATTCATTTCTGAAGTAACTACTGCCGCTACTTCAGAATTAAGACATAGGTAGTTATTCGTATTATTAGCGAGCTTAGGCCATGACTTGCAATGACATGACATGGCAATAAGCTCGCCTCCTATTACGTGGGACCAGCTTTATGATTGGCCAAGTGCGGGCGTATAATATGTCTCTGCCTACCCCTTCGGGGAATCAGGCGTGTATGTATGTATGTTAGGCTTTGACCACGTCAGAAAAACGTTAGTTAGTTCTTCGTTAGTATGTATATTTTGTATATTTTTTTCTTTTCTAATGTATAATTGTTTTTTTTCCTATATTTATTGTATAACAATGCACATACTAACTAGCCAGTTTAATCTTAAGTTTTTTTTTCCTTTCGCGGGCCAGTTGGAAGATATTTTTTTCTGATATAAGCTGTGCCCTGTACCCAATGTTTCTTAGTTTTTCTGTTTGTACATTTCTGTGTATGTACCTACTTAATAAATAAATAATATGTACCTGCAACGTAGTGGTGCCACTTCGCGGTGGGAATGTGTCATCCTGCGCGACAACTCGGAAGTAGTGCACGTCAAGCCGCTCTCGATCTAGGCGGGCCTGTGTGGTGACCACGCCAGTCCTGGTATCCACGGCGAACATGCCGGCAGACCGGGAGTCCAGAAGACTTGACATGGAGTATGTTACCGGACTGTTCTCAGGATCGCTGTATAGTAAATATGGTTATGAGGTAGGTTATAAAAATTAAAAACAAATGTTTCAAGAATAATTTCCTACTATTTTGTAAACAATATCAAACTTTATTCATATTTTTTAATTACAGTACACATTTTTGACACAAAACTCATAGTCTTACACATTACTTGTGTTAGTTGTTTTTGACACTTTTTGAAAGTTATTGTAAGACTATGAGTAATATTAGTAATTAATTACTTTAAGAAATAGAGCAAAATAACACTACGCTCATTAATCAAGTGTCTGAGGTTTCACAGAGAGTCAACGACCAGTAGGTCTACATCTTCCACAGAATATACTCTGGTAATAAGGTTAAGACTCCGGTAATTACTAGTACCATAGAGTTCATAACTATTTTAAAGTCTACTTTTTGAAAGGTATTGTAAGACTATGAGTAATGTTTGTTTGATGATGATTCCGAGAGATCGTCTATAAGAGACAACTAATTATAAATTGTAGATTACTTGATGTTTCAGAATTAGTTGCAAACTTATTACTAACTTATACTTAACTTTACAATATTAAGCTATAATTTATTTCCAAATGTAACAAATACGTTAACACACACAATCTAATCGCTTTAAGCATATAACAAGGGGATTACGGGCTTATTAATAATGTATTCTACACATTGCTAGTAACTTAATATAGAAAAAATACAACACGTTTTAACGCTTAAATCGCCTGGAATCTGGACCCATGATTCATAATCCAAATTGAATAACGATTGCCCTTATAAGCTGTAATCATTTTGTTCAGCGGCTTGGAACAATGTATTTAAGCCATATTTTATTGATCAACGCTAAAAGCCTCTTACTTTCGTATTAATCAGAATATACTTAATAGAATTGACTTCTTAATGCGATTACGTTTATAATGTAAGAAAGAAAAGAACATTCTGATAGCTATGATAAAAATTGGCATTGGAAGTTTAAATATTTCATGCATTGCATTTTTCTGTTGATTTAGTTAATCTAGATAGCGCATGGCAAAACTGCATTTAAACGACGCTGTTAAATGTGCTATGTCCTGTCTGCACAAATAAAACTGCGATAAAGGGGTTGGTAATGCCGAAATCTGGTAAAAGATGTCGCTAGTGTTTATTTAGGAATGCGAAATTATAATTCATTGCATTAACTTTATTTCTAGCTAAGTGCCTAATGGTAACAATGACGCATGATGGTCGATTGTACCTAACTGTCTGCGGACTAGAATGATATACAAGAATTAATAAATAATCTTTTCATATTAAAACAAACACATACTTGCGCTAACAATTGCATTATACAGTGACGGACATATCTAGCAATTTATAAGTTACATCTAAAATTATATTTAACAAACACAACTGATATGTCTCATTAACTAATGCTAAGCTTTTATCGCCTGTCTAAATCTTCGGGTGATTTACAAATTTCATGGATTAGAATTTTCCAGATTTATTGTTCATGTTGAATTCTAAGAAAATTGCAGAAAGTCATATAATACGATACGATACGAGCGATATTACAAAAGTAGGGTAAGACTTTACGAGGCCTATCCCCTAAGACTCCGTGTTTATGCACAAATATTTGTCCCACACTCAAAAAAACCCATATCGTTACGCTAAAAAGTCGTAATACAGTAAGCAACAGTCTGGCTGCTGTACATAGTTTTATTACTATACTCCCCATAAAATTTTAGTAGCCATGAATCACTAGTCCAGCTCCAGAGTAAAAAGTTCTCCGACAACATGAGTCATAGAACGGGGCTCAGTCTATATGGTTGTTTGTGTGTAGCAGTGCAATCACTTTAAAATAGTCATTATATTGATCGATGATATGAGCTATCTTCCATTATATTTGTAGTTACTGTCGACCGATATAGTTACAAAGTAGCTAAATACTTGAGAACTATGTCGCCCCTGTTTATTTATACTAACGTGTTAGTTAGAGTGACATGGTACTGAAATGCCTCTAAAATACAAGAGCATAAAATGTTTTGGTAATTTTTAATTCTAGCGACCGTATGCGCTCTTTGTCTGCGTGATTTATTCTTTTCTTTTTTTTGCAAATAAAAAGTAGCTTATTTTCTTCTCTAGAAGTCAAAATTTTTTCGTATTACATTTTATCATAATCGCCTCTGTTGAGCTGTGCGTGATAAACAAAAAATAACTTATGTATATGTGATAAGTACGATTTTCTCCCGATCAATTAAAACATATCTTATAAACACAAATAGATAGACGTTGCAAGCAACCCTAAAATCCCGAGTTAAGCCTACGGGCGGCGACGCTTACAATTGCCTGCCACTGTCACTACGGTTTCAAACTGCATAAAATTGATAGCTTCATAAAACCTCAATGAGGCGGCATAAAGTCAATGCGACAGAACGATTATACGCCGTTGGAATGCAATCAAATCCCGCTCGTTACTACATAATGAGACGTGGCATTTTACAATGTTACCAACAAAGGTCCTGCGTTAATAAATGGATATCAACGATATAACGACCGATTCTATGAAGCGGTAAATATCAAAATGTACCCCAACGCGATAAGGTCACCAATGTTTAGTTTGGGTAAGCTACTATTGTAACATTCACAAATTGCTGATAAGTTTAATGTCTGGTTTGAGTATTGGTAATTGTCTATGAAAGAGAGTTATAGTATCCTCGACACGTTAACAAAAAAGGTGATAATGTTCCAAAGATTTTTAGATCACATCAACAGAAGATAATTATACGTTTGCAATTAACACTGGTTTTGATTATTTCACCTAGTGTGTACTATATACTATACGTATTAATTAATTTTATTACGTATTAAGGTTATAAGTCTGGAAAATTATGATAAATAAATTATGAATACGTACCGAGCTCTTACTGTAGTGACCAGTACGCCAGGCTGTTGTTCTTCAGCAACAGAAGCGACGTAAAGAGCCTGCTCGAAGTAAGGAGACTGATTCCTTAGCTCTCTCTTCACCCTTCTTGCAATATCCGTATCGTTTAGCTCCTGATGATGGTACACTATCTTCAGTCTATGATCTGAATCAATAATGTTAGTCCGATCACAATTGAATGTGAAAAGAACAGACACTTTCCACATCGGTTCCTGTATGCAAACATCGTCACTAGCCACTAAATCACCTTGACTATTCTCAATCATAAACCTAGGATCACTCACTGCCAAAAATTGCACTTTACACATTTTTTGAACCGTTCGTGGTAAAAAAGCCGTAAGAGAATTGACAAACTGAGATTGCTTCAAGCATATTCCCTGCCATCTGTCCGTTGTGGGTATCGCAAAACTGGCGTAAGTTTCCGAAATCCACTTCTTCGCTTCGGCTATTTTCACATCAACCGCCATATCGAACGGTATGACTGAATGAGATCTTTTCTTTCTACTTCTATTCATAGCCGCAAAGTCCTCAAATATGGCATTAGGCCACGGATATGCCGTGGAAAGAACACTATAATGACTAGCAGATTCTACTCCCTCCTCGAAAAGTCTCCAATCGAACGGTTCTGAGAACGAGGCTTGTCTCTTATCCCTGACATGGTCTTCCTCATACTGTAGCGCAGCGTCATCCTGATCGTAAACGCGATCGAAGTCAATGTCGTACAGTTCTGCATGCCGTCTATTGCAGTCTTCCCCTGTGACCAGCACTCTGATGGGTAAACTGAAATAGTCAATATCGCGGATACGTTCTGACGTGGAGTCGACATAGAATGTGAATAAATTGGGATAGAGCACGCCATCGCAACGAAGCCTCTTTCTGAGGGTGACGAGGCCGGTGGTCTTGTTGACGCGTAGGATGTGGTGAACGAAGTTAGCGGTGCGATGGACGTCTATGGTGTAGGTGCGCTCGGAGCCGAGTTTGTAGACGGCGGCGTCTAGCACGGCGTGGCCGGGCGGTGCAGAGTCCGGGACTAGCACGAGGTAGCCCCGCGCCGGCGCCGCGAGAGCCACCAGCAGCGCAGCCACCGTCACCGCCAGCCTCACTGCCGGCGCCATCTTGCTTGCTGTTCACCTGCAATGCCTCCGCCGTATCTTCCTTCCACTCACTGCTCCCATCTGGAACAAAAAGAGAAATATATTATAAAGTTACATAAAACTGAGTACTTATAATAGGATAAGGTAAATATATAGAATAATATATATATAGATATTTTTAATCCATCACTTGCTTACAATGGATTTCCGCAAAGTAACGCCTGAATCAATAAATTATTTAAGGTAATTATTATTAATTCTAGAGTTGAGTTCATAGAGAAGTTAAAATGCCTAGGTATATTAAAAGATTGGGTGACAGAAAGGAATTTCCACACTTAATACAGTAAGCCGGGGTAGTAATTACTCTCCCATGTTGGGTATTAATAGCGACGCAAAATGTGCGCATTAGCCTTCTAAAATGGCTGCACGAAGACGAGGGGTAGTAATTAAGAATTCAGTTGAGACACTAAGACGTTACAAGTTTAAGTTTTCTTTGACTTTCTCACATTTATAATTTTTTTTGCCTTCCTTTTCTCACAATCTAAAGTGAGGGGGACTTACATCATACTCTATCGGTCCTACTGTTACATCACTCATATGAGTTGTTAGTATTTTTCAAGCCGGGCGGCTAATAGGGTCTACTACTTGCCTTAACGAATACCACATACCTTAGATAAAATTGGAACAAATCGTTTTACGTGCCTTCCAAAACACGAAAGAGTTTGATATCAAACGCTTTCGTTCGATCTGTAAAATTTGCCTTACTACGGAGATTGTTTCCAATCTTCTAGTCTTATGGAGCTACGACCGCATTGGTATTTTTTTAGTGAGCAACGTAGCTTAAAAGTTGTCTCAACATGAATTAATATTTTTACGAAATTGTTGTGTATTTATTCAAATGTGTTATAAATGGGTTTTGCGCATAAGACACCATTAAACCCCAAGTTTGAATAAACAATAACATCAGGGTGTGTGACTAAATAAGCCGACCTAAACAAACGACCCTAATCTGGGTTTAACGCACAACAATATATGATAACATAATAGCCCTAGCAATATCAAAGACATAATACGGATTCAGTTAATAGGATAGTTCGCTTACGGGAATCTGGCATAATGTTTTCATAAACAGGACATAATAGTTTAGAAGCAAAATTGAAGGATTAATGGATTGGTAGGCAAGGGAGTTAAATAAATAATTACGTGATACGATTATAATTCAAGCTAGAATAGATTTGATTAATTTATTTTAATTATTTGTTCCAGCAAAGTCTATGTCGACATCAGTGAGATTATTTTGTAAGCGATGCCTAAGTTTAAATAGGCATACATTTTTTTAAATCTTTCAATGACGGCTACTTTCATGAGACACATAAAAATTTATAATTTATTTATTTAGGTAAGGCTTGATTATAACCTGTCAGCTTATCAATCACTGTATCCCCGAAATGGATTAAACTAGTGGTACCTTTCGTTTTATTTTAAAATATAAATACACAGTTTTGGTCCGTATTTATATTCTATACAATACAAGACTGCCGACAGAAGAAAAGATGGAAATAATATTATTATTTGAAAGCCACTTTTTTGATCGTTCATATAAACTTAAAAGCGCTTTAAATTTACTCGTACAATTTTAATAAAAGATATAAACCAGTATAAAGGTATAAATAAACCAGTATACAATTTAACATGACCATAAGTCATAAGCCTTATTGATTTTGCAAACCATTCCTGGCAACTCTTTATGTGTTTTCCAACGTCGGATCGTATTGTTTCCCGAGATGAGTCAGGTTTCTGTCCCCCTCAGCAAGCCGGACCACGAAAATGGAAAAGATTAATGACATCAATTAACAGGAACACCGCTGGTACAATTTCGCTTTTTCCAATATACAATTCTCGTTTCACACGTTCGTGCGAAAAGGAATAATTAATACATATGGAGATTGCAGACTTACATAGCTACAAGTGTAGCGTTATTCATACATTTTTTGTAGCATGCTTTTGTTGTTTATTGTCATACATTAAGACTAATGTATAAATGGTACATTTCCCCCAGTTCCACTCATTAGCATAATGTCTAAATTCATAGCTAAAACAGACAGTTTTATGGGGGTTTATAAAACAAATAACCATGAACCTAATATATCACTTCTCTGTAGTCAATTTACTACCATAAAAAGTAATTACTTTTTATAGTGAAGCCTTAAAATACTGTTTATAAGACATGGGACAGTCGATTTGTTGGCTCTTAATGGCAAACTTGCAGAATGCCAACCGCCTGTTTAATGTGGTTTAGCGATGGGTTTTTTTTATAACCAATTAATAGTGAACCGAAAACCTAGTAGAAGACGGCCGGGCGGACCAGGCGGGAACCCGGTAGACCGATGAACTGGTCAAGGAACTGATGGGTGCAGATGGCTCAATATCGATGGATGTAGAAAACAGTGATCGAAGAGAAAACAAGACCTTTCAGCATTAGACTTCTTATGGCTAAGATGATTAAATAAAAGCAATTCACTTATTATAATATGTTTATTTATATTTCTTGTAACTAGCGACTAAATAAACGTTTTAAGGGCGGTTGGAATTATGCGAAATTGTCATTGTGAGATGACTCAGAATTGTTCAGTGGGAACGAACTCATGATGAATTTACAAAAAATTATTGAATATCGGCTAAAATAATGTAAAAATAATAATAATATAAAAATGGATCAGATTGCAAAACTAAGAGCGGAAAATAATTTTGCCAAATTCTGGAAAGCTACAGGAAAAATGAATGCTTGTCCCAGCCTTCCGGCGAGCGTTAGTGGTATTAATAATCCGGAGGTGATAGCTAATATGTTCAGGGAGCACTTTACCGTTAAGTCACCACTTGTACCTTCCTCTGAGAGATTTAAGCTTACGCCTGGTCCTAATAATAAGCAACTTCAAAGATTTACGACCGCTCAGGTGAAGGATAGAATTCAGCTAATGAGTGGAGGCAAGTCACCGGGGCATGACGGGCTCAGTATAGAGCATTTGAAATATGCTGGCGTACATTTGCCGAGGGTCTTGTCTATGTTCTTCACAATGTGTATAAGTCACTCTCACCTGCCATCTGAGTTAATGAAAACTATTATAATACCCATAGTGAGGAACAGGACAGGAGATATCTCGGATAAAGCCAATTATCGCCCTATTTCACTTGCTACAGTGGCAGCGAGAGTGTTGGACGGTTTGCTTGATTCTTACCTCAAAAAACTTGCTAATTTACATGACGCGCAATTTGGCTTTAGGCCAGGTTTATCTACAGAAAGCGCAATTTTAAGTCTCAAGCACACCGTCCAATACTACACTGAGCGTAAAACACCGGTATACTCGTGTTTTCTGGACTTCTCCAAAGCTTTCGATCTCGTTTGCTATGATGTGCTTTGGAGAAAGATGGAAGACAGGGGTGTCCCGCCCGAGATATTACAGTTGTTTCGTTTTTGGTATGCTAACCAGACGAATTATGTTAAGTGGTCTAATAGCCTCTCAGTGTCTTATAGACTTGAATGCGGAGTGAGGCAAGGTGGTACATCGTCTCCGGGACTCTTCAATTTGTATATGGATGGCCTCATAGTCGAACTCAGCAACATGCGCGTCGGATGCAGGATTGGTGGTGTCAGTTGTAACAATATAAGCTATGCAGATGACATGGTGTTGCTGGCTCCGACTGTGAGTGCTATAAATAAATTGTTGGGGGTCTGCGAGGATTATGCTGCTTCCCACGGTTTAGTTTATAATTTAAAAAAGACTGAATATATGGTCTTTGGGGCCGCCGGTAAATGTCCTGAGGAGTCTCCCAGAATTTTGCTAAATGGAGCTGCCATTAACAGGGTAAAACAGTTTAAATACTTGGGACATTTTCTTACCGATGACCTTAAAGACGATGTAGATATAGAGAGGGAACGCAGGGCGTTGGCGGTGCGTGGCAACATGTTAGCTAGGAGATTTGCTCGTTGTACCGTACAAGTTAAAATAACGCTGTTTAAGGCGTACTGTCAAAACATGTACACGAGTCCTCTATGGCTCAAGTACACCCAGGCATCGCTTAACACTCTGCGCGTCCAATATAATAATATTTTTAGAATGCTGATGAAACTTCCTCGCCACTGCAGTGCCTCCAGCATGTTTGCCGATAACCGAACCGATGGTTTTTTTGCGGTCATAAGGAAAAAATATGCTTCACTGATAAAAAGGGTGAGAAACAGTGATAACGGGATTCTAAAAGTAGTGGCAGATGATCCGCATGCGCCTGTTTTCAGGGGCCTCAGGCGAGCTATGAACTTGATTGAGCAGCATCACTCAATGGTTGGTGGGCCGCCTGAGTTCGCTGGCAGGTACATGAGATAGGTAGGCATTTTTATTTTGTTTACATTGTCTTTTAATTTTATAATCCGGTGTCGCTTTAACATAGTTTTTAAGTCTCATGTTACTAACATAAAATGGATCTGTGTTATCTGAGAAATAAACTTATTATTATTATTATTATTATTATTAGAAAAACACAGTGCTATTTGAGTGCAGTCTACCTAAAGCAGAACAAACTCCTTTGAATGAGTAGCGCTCGCAGCTTGAAACCGGTATCGAAGATCATTCATAAATAATGTGTTACACGAAACTTAATATTGCTGACACGGGAGTTTTTAATGGACAAAACATTTGCTTTATCAGAATACAACAAACGTGTTAAAATTACACTGATATTTATGATAACCGTAATGCCAAAAAAAATTGTACAATATTACCATATATACTTTTAAAACATAGGAATAGGAAACATGGATGCATGGTAAGGGCCCAGACGCGCCACCCCCTTCTATCTCACGGGGGGTCTTCGAAGAGAAATCTAACCGGATGATGGGCAGCAACGTCATCATGTGTACTGGCTTAAACTGCACTAACCCGCCTTCCCAGCGTGGTGAGTTAATGGGCAGATACCCCCAGTAGAATGTAATCCATTGGGGAGGCTAGTGTTATGCAGTGGACTTATAAAGCTGATACGATGGTGATGATAGGACACTTAGGAATTTGTACAACATTTATTAACTATCGAGGAGCTTTACTTTATTTAATAACGGTATGACATACCCTGATTGCACTTACATGTTATGAGTACTGTGTATGTTATTCTGACTAATTTTTATTGCATTTTTGATTTTTTTATTTAATATCTAATATTGAAATTTTTATTTAATTTATTTAATATATTTTCACTGTGGGAATAAATAGTTTAAGTATCTATTTATTATTCATATTGAACTAGTGAGCATGAATCTACAATAGGAGTGCTATATAAGTGCTTACCTAGATGTAAGGCAAACTACTGCCTTGCAATGCGATTGGCCTGAATCTCGCGTGTCCAGTCGGTAATATAATTATTACAAACACTTAAGAAGAAATGCCGAGTTGTAATACGATATTTAAAAAACAATCATCATAAATCAAGAAAATAATATAAATTTACATCGTGATGATGAATTAAGAAGAATCCTCCTCATACGCATGTAATCATAATTTTAGAATGACTACCGGCTGTTTAGGGTTGTCAACTGCTCATATTTATTAACTTCAATAAAGGAGGTTTTATGTTTATTACCTTTCTTGTATGTTCATCGATATCAACGCCTATTTTGGAAAATTATCCTTATGTCCCATCCCATTATGTGGTCACATAAGATCTGACGAATAGTCTCGGAGGTATTCAGTGATCTCTTTAATACATAAAAGCGTCTACTACGCGTTTATTGTGATTTAATAACTAAGTTTTGTTTAAATATTTTTATGAGCATAAATGCAAATTTGATGGATTAGACTACCAACGTCCATTTTAACTATGTAGATCTCAATGTATAGGGCTTCTACCAAGATCTGAGGAGCCCAAGCGAACCTCACCTACAAGTGGTGCACCTGCCGGTTAACTGGCTCTGGCGAACAGAAAAGTTCCCGGTAAGCGGCAAAGCAATAGGCTCGACACCTATTACGTTCGACCAACAATATAGCTGGCGAAATTCAGGCGTATAATATGCCTACCCTTTCAGGGTAATAGCCGTGATATTATGTATGTATATGTATATATATATATTATATATATATTTTACTAATACCAAGCATCTGAGAACCCTGACGATTCTCCTTTTGTAAAAGATCCGCACATTATCTTTTAGCCATCGGGATAATAGGGCTGCCTCTAATGGCACTATCAATTAAACGTGACTCGAATAGGCTATCGGGCGAAAATTACAACCTCGATTGGTCGGATCGACTTGTGTTTTTGTACACAAAGATTTACAATCAATTCAAAGGGCTCCTTAAATTATCGTGCTTGATACGTTTGTGCAGCTAGGTATACATTAGGCTTAGGGTTGTATTATTCAGAAGTTTAATCATGATAAAATTTAAACAGTTTCAACAGTCAGGTGATGGACAAATGTCTGGAGGTAGGAAACGATTTTTTTTAAAATTGAAATAATTAAATTAACTTTTAAAAAAAACACTATAAATGTATGAGAACGTTAATTCGATTAGATTTTTGTCATAATGTGTAATCCTCCGATGATATCTGCTATAGTATCATATAACCAGAAAAGTGTAATTGCAGAAAAGCCCTAATTAGCACTGAAACGTTAATAACTTAGTATCATATAATATTCCCAATTAATAGCTACAAAGGTCTGAAATTGAAAGCTACGACCTAGTTTAATAGTAGCGGTAACAATCATTCCAAAACGTCGATTATTTTTCCATTATAAAGCCGCCGCTTAGAGACTTTTTTAGTCAGTTTGCACTGATTTTCTGTCCGCTATTTAGACTTCAAACTTTGCCTCGAAATAAGTGGACCAAGCGCGTTAAGCTGACCACCGGGGGCTTACGATGTTATTAAGATACTTATATAAACCCATTTATTTATCTAAAAACATTATTTTATTTTATTTTATTATGATTATTACAATGACTTTTTAATTCTACTTATTTTATATTGACATTCACACGCCCTGCGTTTGGCAAAATAGATGTTCTATTATATACGAAAACCACCACATGTTACTCTATTTTATGTGAATAAATTATTTCATTTCATTTCATCTTTACAAAAACACTGTCAACTAGAAATGTAAACTGCGACGATATCGGTTACCAAATACTTTAATTTATAACTGTAATTTGGAATTAAAGCTATTATAACAGTGGAACAAGTTTGTGAAGCAAAATAAAAACGGAGAGACAATGTGGACGTGAGAGCGGTGACGGTAATTAGCGGATACCGCTCCGGATTCTTATACCGAGAACTATCGAGACTACTCACCCGATATAAAGAGGCTTAGGAGGTAATCGACTTACGCCCGAGATTAATAGTGACTAACTAACCACCTGGAAAAAGGATTGAATTGTCTATTGCAGATAACCAATTTTGGATCGAGATAGGTAAAAAAAACCTATACACCTATAACTCACCACATGGAAAAAGGATTGAATTATCTATTGCAGATAACCACTTTTAGATCAAGATAGGTAAAAAAGCTACTAACAATAACTAAACAGATGGAAAAAAAGGATTGAATTGTCTATTGCAGATAACCAATTTTGGATTGAGATAGGTAAACAACCTATTCACCATTAACTAACCACTTAGAAAAACGATCGATTTGTCTATTGCAGATAACCAATTTTGGATCGAGAAAGGTTAATTAATTTCGGACTCTAAGGTTACTAAGGTTAAGGTTAAGTTTGTTAAGGTTACTAACTAAGGTTACATACGAATCGTAATGTACAAATATATGCTAAAATAAAAAAAAATTACATTGGGTTTTTTGTTTCAGTCGCTGATACCAAGATTTTGAAGACCACTGTGTTAGTGCTTTCTGAATGCTTTACATTATCCTACCTAGTAAAATTATGATTGATTTCCTTTCACGCCTTGAACTCTTAACTGGTATTATGAAATATATATTATTGTTATAAATATAATACATTCAGGGGTGTAGAAATAAAAACCAGGTAGACAAAGTGGACGTGAGAGCGGTGACGGTGGCTGATACCACTCCGGATTCCTATACCGAAAATTATAGGCGACTCGCCCGACATAAAGAGGCTTGGGGGTAATCGACTGAGTACAGATTTTGAATACTTAATTATCCTACCAGTAAAATTACGACAACAAAAGATACTTTTTTGTTTCGCTTCCATGCTCCCTATGCCAACATATTGCATAAATGAAAATTTAGATATTATGCAATGCAATAAAATGTTTAAAAGTTCAACATACAAAATATAATAGATCATTAAGCTCTGGAATTGCTGCCGGCTCATGGGTTTCCTAGTTCCTATAATACCGGGTTTTTTAAGCGGGCGTGAAACGGCATTTTAGCAGGCCGTCATAAGTGGCTGCGTTTTGTTCACGGTAAGAAGTGCTTTTATTTCTTGGACTGCGTCGATTGCTTACCATAAGACAGGATGTAGACAATACTGTTTTTTTTACTGTCTACGCCTTGCTTCCGTTAAGATCATCACATTTTTTCCACTTGCTACGATACTGATACTGGTACACGTTTTTGCTTCATTCACTAACCTTCTCATGCACTCTGACCAGCCCTTTCTCCAAAACCTTATGGATTTGGTCAATTAAAAGTCTTAATTTGAATCCAGTTTAAAAAGCTAATAATAATAATCCAGGTAATAGCCTATTTCTCAGTAGCTAATAACATCGTATTGAGATATATTCCACGTAATTACGCTCCCATATCCACCACAAACATGTGGATATTACCCGGTACCTCGTACCAACTTTCTATACAGGAGGCGCTAACTACACCGCAATCAGTCGACGCGCACACGTCGATGAGTTCATATGAAATATGCAATCGCGCGAATTAATTTGAAATCACGCGTTAATTGCTACGCAAAGTTTGCTGAAATATTATTATTTATTTTATTTACTGATCTGTAGGGGGATATTATTTTATCGTGTTTTGAATATTAATACAGAATTCATCTTTAGAAAAAAATGTAAGTGAGTATGTGGTCCATTTTGTGTAAACTTTAACACCCGCCTCGTTCCAACTTTCTATACAGAAGGTTCTATCTAACCAAACCGCAATCAGTCGCCGCGCACACGTCGATGAGTTCATATGAAATATTAAATCGCTCAATTAATTTGAAATCACGCGTTAATTGCGATGTGTTTTGGCGCAAACTTTGCTGAAATTACAACACGTGTATAACCACGTACTACAGTACGTACGTACACGCCGCACTGCATAGGCAGGGGGTAGTTATTTCATCTATGGTATTGGTATATTAATATACAATTAAAGTACCTTTAAAAATTACATTATTTAACTTGGCTAATATTACAACATGTCCTTTATGTTTATGCCAGAATAATTTTATCATTAGTACACATACAATTAGAATCATCATTCCAGCCATATAAAGTCCACTGTTAAACATTAGCATTAGCTTCCTTAATAGATTATATTTTATTAGGGGTTTTTGCCCATAATCACCACGCTGGGCAGGTGGATTGGTGATCGGAGTTTCAGCCAGTACTCAGGATGACGCTGCTGCCTATCTGGTAGGATTTCTCTTCCTCGGATTTTACGACTCCCCGTGAGACACTATGCTAGGCCACACGGCAAAACCTAATAATATAAGTGGTTTAATTTTTGCACAAGCTTAACTTTTAGATTACAATAGGCACAAAAACATAACTCTGTTTATCCATGAACAGATTTCAAGAGTAATATTATCCTCATATTAGTTATTCTCATACAAAATTAACTTAAACCAAATCTGCCCTTAATTATTTAAAAATTATTTAAGCGAGTCGTATAAAGCAAGTAAAAGCAACTATTAAGTATTCTGGAATAATAGTCCACATTTTATCTTAATTTCTCTCGAAGCTCACCTGACATAAAAAGCATTAACCATGATCACCAATATATTTCCAGTTTTCTCTGGTTTACGACCCCCCTTGAGCCTATAATAAGATATAACGTCTCTATTTGAGACTATTTGATCTTCCTTCTTAATAACACTTTAACCCGATGTCTACAGGTTCTATTTAGAGATCCTTAGTTGGAAAAAGTTTTCCGGTCTGATAATATTTATTTAAAAAAAATATTGGTTGTGATATTTTTGTCCGCAAATGAATCGAAAATCTTATGGAATGTAAAATCTACTAGGCGACAGAAAATTATAGTTCAAGGGTCGTTTTGTAGATTTCGCAGCCAATTTCGCCGAAAAGTCAAAAATTTTATCTATATTTTAAATTTCCCGCTAGTATTGTATTGAATAGCGTCGAAGGAGCGGCTATAGCCCAGTAACGAGACCTATATACATTAGATATAAACTTAGGAATCAGAGGGTCTCGGGTCTCGGGCCTTCATGACTTTTTGATGTTACGTTATTATCGCTTGCTCCATGCCTTGGAAACACGTTAAGTAGCTGCAATTAACATCTATAGCAGTTTTTATTAGGAAGTCAGGGCAGTCAGTTCTAATATTCTGACAGCTGAATTCACCATAGACTGATGATTCCCTTTGGGTTGTGGAGGTGGACCCACATCAGACATCTTAACTGACAAACCTTGACTAATTCTGACAATGAATCCATTTTGCTTTTGTTCCTATTCCTATTCTACTTCTTGATTATGGGACAGCCCATATCTCTTATATTGTTGTTAATAAAATATTGTACTTATTTTCATCATGTTTGTAAAAAAATACGATTATAAATTAAAAATATTAAGTTTAAGCGCTCGTAGCTCTGCGGAACTCGGTGGTCGGAAACGATCACCGAAGTACAGCAGAGTTTACAGAGGTCAGTCCTTGGATGGGTGACCGTTTGTGTGGCATTTGATATCGAGCGCTTCCGTGCTTCGGAAGGCACGTTAAGCCGTTGGTCCCGGTTATCACTAAATGTGGTAGTCGTTAAGCCATGTTAGAGGCCTAATGGGCGGCTTGATAAATTCTAACAGCAGGACGCCATACACCTGCCTCCGCCAATCCGCACTGGGTCAGCGTGGTGGAGTATGACCCATTACCCTCACACCTTGATTTGTGAGAGGAGGCTCGTGCTCAGTAGTGGGACGTTGATGGGCTGAAATGATGATGATTAAGTTTAAAGACTCTGGCCTATCAGTGATTGTAAGTGTAACAATAAATCATAATATTTCTGGACATCTAAACAATATGACTAGTTGTTTATGGGATGGTTAATGATCCAGTTACATTCGCAATATTCTGATAAATATTACTAGAAGAACGAGAAAACTATCTATTAAATATATATTTTCTTTTATTTTATACGGAATTCCATAACTTCTGATGTCTACTGCTCCTAGTTTTTAATGCATAGTTCAGTTTATCTAAATACTTGACCACACGTAACCTTTTAAAAATGAGATAGTGAAGAATTCTTCGTCGGATAACATTCATTGAGATTTGAACCTGTTTAATGATTTTATATCCCTATTTATGGAGTAACCGAAGACTTTACTATGTTTTTCCTCCTCCTCCTTGCGTCGTGTTCCTCAATGCTGAGGGTCGTGACCACCCCACTGAAACACCCTTTCTCTAATGATATTCTTCCATCTAATCCTGTCATCGGCGGTGTGGAGGGCAAAGTGAACTGTAGAACCGAGAGTGGTGCGGATCTGGTCGGACCAACGTAATGGGCTGCGCCCACGAGGCCTTTTCCCCTCTACTTTTCCGGTCACAAATAGTTTCTCGAGGTTGTCACCGTCTTTCCTTGCAATGTGACCGAAATACTCCAGGATTTTACGGAGGCACTCGGATGACAGCCGCGAGGAGATTTTAAGTTCTCGAACTATGTTTTTATAGGTAATAAAATATTTCCTAATACATAGTTGTTTAATTAATAGAATTCGTATTGATTGACTTGTGAAAACTTAATTTTGGTATTTTGAATATTCGTACGCAATATTTAATTGAGTCCCAAAATATTATTATTCTATGAATATTAACAACAATGTGTAGAAAACATACAAGTATTCTTACTAATAATGCAAGTAAATGTAAAAAAAAACTGAAACTTATGATCTTTAACTTGTTTGTAAGTGTATAAGGATCCTACTGAGGAGCTCAAGCCAACTTCGCCTGCAAGTAGTGCACCTGCCGATCAACGGACAAGGCTCTGGCGAACATAACAGTGCCCGGTTATCAGCAATAGGCTCGCCACCTATTACGTGAGACCAACTATATAACTGGCGAAATGTGGGCGTATAATATGCCTCTGTCTACCCCTTCGGGGAAACAGGCGTGATAATATATATGTATTTACTCGTATTCTTTATACAACTCATGGCAGACTAAAAGCGTGTAGTGTGCGGTCGATAGTAACATGAGCGGTATTTAAGCTCCGTTCATATCAGCTCCATACTATATGCTCAACTGCTTGGGTATATACTATTACATTTTTGCAATGAAAAAATTATATAGAAAAGACGAAAACCAACTCACTTTCTCTATTTTATGTATGTATGTGCGATTTGTTTCTAGTTCATTTCTGCCACATCTGAAACAAGAAAGATAAAAACTTATTAAAAATGTTTTACATTTATCCACACAATAGGTAGTTAAGCTAGCTCTTAAAAAGTATGGTTACACCACTTCGCCAATAAAATTATCTCAGGGTTTATCAGTGTGTTATCTGATAAATAAAAATTTAAAAGTGTGTATAGCTCCTCCTAGGTAGGATCCTACCTAGACCTATTAAGAAGCCCAAGCCAACTTCACCTGCAACGGCTCTTCGCCGGCAATAAGCGGCAATAGGCTCTCCATCTAGGACCAACTATATAATTTGCGAAGTGTGTGCGTATAATATGCCACTTCGGGGAAATAGGCCTGTATGTATGTATGTACAAATTTTAATAAAACGTTTATTTTCTGCTTAAATGTCGGACTTGACAAGAGTTGAGTATTATTTGAAACTTATCTACACTATTAATTTATATACTTAGTCTTATGTGTCATGTTTACTTATAAAAAGAGGAAAAGTTTGTATTTTTGTATGTATACATACTAATTTAAAAACTACTGAATTAAAAAAAAATTGACAATTCTTCTGAAGAACATATCAATATAGATAAGAAGCTTCGGGGTTTCATATATCATCAATATTGTAGTCATGTCAATATAACTACTTTTTAGAAAGAAATATTAACAAAAAATAGACCACGCTGAAAAGACCACGTTAATAATACCTTTTTATAAGTTCTTATTCAAAATATCTTTGTATAAATCCTTATTCAAATAAATTACTTCTTATTTAAGTCTGTTTCATGAAAATATATTACGAATCAAAAATCAACCCAACAATGATATATGGATTATGATGTACGTAACAAAAGCTTCATATAACATTTCTTAATGATTGAAAAATGACTTCTCCGACACTGTCAGAAAATGTTGCTCATTCTATCCCCGTACATTGTAATGTTAACGATAACAATGGTCAGTTTTCCCTGCCAATTTACTATTGGAAATAATACGACAGCACTGGCAGTGGCGTCAACCAGAAAGGCTGCAATCCTATTAAATGACGGAAAAACTGTTCACTCTACTTATAAATTATCGTAGGCTGCGTCTTTAGAACAAAAATATTTAAGCTCAATCCACAAAAATAAGGTCACTGTGAAAGCTCTACAGGAAACGTTGTTAATTATTTGAGATGATGTTGACGTTTGCTAGTTATAGAGTTCAAGTAGAAGTATATAATACAGTAAAGACGGGATCCACTCCCGTTATCGGGCACTTATCATTTTCTTAGTTACTGTCATGGAGCGAATCCATATATATTTATATCAAAATATTTCTACCAAAATGTTTTATATAAATTTACACCCGTGCTAACCAGGACGGGCCGCTATCTGATATAAATAAATAAAATTAAAGTGTCTATTAGTAATGCGAACATGAGAGCTTCGCATTAATTAAGTTCTCTCGCATTAAGTACTCTCGTTTCAGCGTTGGTCGTGAAGACATCGTTGTTCTGCGGCTCCTATCTTACCTGAAGATGCCCTGTGTAAGGGTGAAACACGTGTCGTGTTGAATAGCTTCTCGATTTTTCGGGAAATTATAGTAGCGCGGGAATTATTACAAAGATATTTTTAATCCATCACTTGAATATGAGTGTACAAATAACATTTGTTTTATGTGTGTCTGTTTGTTGTGGTTACACTCCAAACAGCTGTACCTTTAAATGGCAAATAGATAATGTTGTAAGGAGTAACATGAGTTACTTTTCAGTAAAACTTTTCAAAAAATTACAAAGTATCTGAAGGATAACGCGGACAAAGTCGCGGACGGGCGTCCGAGTATCATAAATATACTGAATATACTGTCTCATTGTTAGCTTGTTTTCAAGTAACAATACTCACAATTATGTAGTGTTCGTTTGATACGACGCGACTACTAATTAATAAAGCACGCTAACAAAAGGGCTGCCATTTTGACAAATTGGAAACGGATCCGATGACTGGCTCGAACGAGGCTTGCTAATGAGGCTATAACAATGACACCACCACTTTTATGTCGTGACTAGTGACTGCCCGCGAATTCGTCTGCGAGCCCTACAAGTACTTCGTTATTTGTAATAAGGGATAAAAAGTAGCCCAAGTTCAGAAAATCAGCTCTCTGTGTGTGTGTGTGTGTTGACAATTCAGTCAAAATAAGTCAGTGTTTCGCACATTCGTCACAACAAAGAGAATGACAAAAACTTAAAAAAATATATTTTGTAATAATCCCGTATTACATTAAAATGCATCCAATAATAAGCAATTACTTTGATATTACCAACAGACCAGTTTTTGTGTATAGATCGACGAAAATAAGTTAGTATTTAGCAACTTTTATGCACATAACCACGCAACTTTTATGCATTTATTAACGTCCTCAGCGCCAGTGGCCTTCTCTCATAAATCAAGGGAGAGGTTATGAGGTAATACTCCAGTTTTTATATAAAACTTTGACATCAGGAGATATCATAATACTACTAGCTTATATAGAGATTACTAGGACCAAAAGCTTAACGTGCCTTCCGAAGCATGGAAGCCATCCAAGGACTGTGATTCTGTAAACTCGGCTACTAAAAACGTTTCCGATCACTAAACCTTAAGAACCTACGAGCGCTTATATTTCATTTGTATTCGCAGTCCAAAAAATGAGAACCAGATGACTTTGGTCAAAACTCATGTCAAAAATAAACATTTCCTGATAAAACGTGTATTATTTAAGTTCCATACCCAAAAACCTCTCAAAATTGCCTAAGTAAAATGCAGATGTAATTTATAATGGGTTTTATGATCAGTATGATTTACTGAATAAAACATGTCAGAATGTTGTCATTTGCCAAGCGGCACGTTGAGGAGAATTGGAGCGTAACTCAGAGCGCAGTCTTAGTAGCGGTCAGCACGTCTGGTCCATCGAAATGTGACATTCTCATAGTTATATTTTTGATGGAATGATGCATTGCAGTTGGAAATGACATAGCAGGAAGTGATTTGATTAAATATTTTACAAGACACCAACTAAGCAGAAGAATTTTAAGAGCTTTTCATCATCATTATCATCTCAGCCATCTGACGTCCACTGTTGAACATAGGCCTCCCCTATAGATTTCCACATTGAGCTATCCTGAATCGCCTGCATCCATCGGCTTCCCGCCGCCTTGACCAGATCGCGTGGGAGGCCGTCCTCAACTACGTTTGCGTTTGCGGTCGCCATTGAATTAACCTTAACGCCCTAGCGGTCGTTGGTTCTTCGAGCTATGTGCCCCGCCCATTGCCACTTCAGCCTGCAAATTTGCCTCGCTATGTCGGTCACTCCAGTAATCCTACGGATTTCCTCATTTCTGATTCGATCACTTAGGGACACTCCGGGCATAGCTCTCTCCATTGCACGCTAAGCGACTTTGAGCTTTCTAATGAGGCCCATAGCCAGGCACTAAGTCTCAGAGCTTTTAGTTCTTTCATAATCTTAGCCTAATAACATTACTAGGCTCGGGATTTCTCTCATTAACTAAAGCGAGAATAATCCAGTTAATACTTCATACGTATTCTTAAATACACAGTTTATCAGGCTTTGTTAAAACTTGGATTCTTATAAACTTTAAGTATCTATTTCTATAAATCTTTTTATCATAAATATATTGGTTCACTTGGGTCAATAACGCGAATAAAGTTTCAGAAGACCGCTATTATGGTAAAAAATACCAAGCAATTTAAAATATGGAGTACCTTAGTCTAGTCCTTTAAGTATCAAGTAAAGAATATTCTGTCCTGTATATGCAAGGCATTGTTCTATTAACCGATCGAGCACGAGGGAGCCTGAAGGGCGCGAACGGTAGCGTCGGCGAATGGTCCTTGAATCAAGTGGGCGCCCGAGGGGCCTCCGTGCTACGAAAATGATACCCTAGCTTTTATTGTACCCTAGTACTCAAGACTTTCAAGCCGATACATCAAGATAGTAAAAAAAAACCCGAAAATTGTATCGGCAAAAATTATAACAACAAAGTAAATGTAACTTGTTCCGGTAACTGAATTTCCGATGAGTCATCTTGTATAATAATGTTTCAATTTCAGTTTCTAATATTTCTTTTAACTATACAAGATCGTCTATCGTCACGTATGACGCTGATAAGTGTCAAGGTTTTAAATCGGGAGGGCAGACAATGCACACTAGACATTCAGACTATTTCAGACGTTCAAGGAGGTACAGTCAACTCAAATTACTGAAAATCTATAAACTGCTATGGGGACTTAGCTTTTCTTTTTTAGTATTTATTGTCAATAGTTTAATAATCTCATTTCATTTACTAATGAAACTAAAGACAGAACTTGCTGACAAAAAAGCTTGCTGATTTATTGGAAATCGTTTCTCAGAGCTCCATGCTGATGACTGATGGGTAAACCTCATCGGAGCTGACTTCAAAACCCAAGGACAGAAGAGTTTCTCTTGATACCTACCGTATACGCTCCTGTTATTTTAAAGGTGTGGGACTTCATGCCGATAGGGATTTTGGCATGATCTCAAATAGTTGCTCAGAACACACTTTGTAAAAGCGGTAGTACACAAGCAAGGAGGAAAAATCAAGTGAGAAACTTAAGATGGCACAAGTGTTGTATATGTCTGACAAAAGGGTAGGTGTTTATTTGACTTCTCCAGTCTGACTGTACCGGATGCCAGCGTAGAGAAAAAGCTTTTAAGGTGCACACTGCCGTGTATACTGAGAAACACTTCAGGTACACGACTTTTCCGCGATACATGTCGTTAGTTTACTAACGATATTTTATACTTTATATAGCAACGAGTTTTTTCAATCTAACATATTCGCAAGTACAGGAGTAATTTGAATCCCCTAGTCGAGATTTTTGTGACTTTTTTGACTAGCCAATGTTTGTTTGTATTCGGGACTGTTCGTTGTACGCAATGTGTTTTACTTACAGGAAGAGACAACCAAGATTACTTCAAACCTCAAATCTTTTTAATTTATAAACTATTTTACATAGGACTTAAAAACGTCAAAATTAAATATAAATATAAAAAAACAATCAAAATATAATTACACTGAAATCACGAAGCTTCACATGCAACAAAACAATTAAAGAACGAAAAATATTTAAGTGTAAGTGAATCTAAGTGCCAGTTCCGGGCCACCGCTCTGTAAGAAGATCTAGCAAGACAATACTCTAATGGTGAACCCAAATATTCATCCACTAGTTACTCAATACCATTACAGACAAAAAGGATCTACTAAACATTGATAAACTAAAAAAAAACAAAATTAATATCTCTAAAAAACTTTACAAAATGTTAGGTATCAAAAAACGTCTAATAAATCATCATCATTTTAGCGATTTGAAGTCCACTGCTGAACATAGGCCTCCCCAATTGCTTTCCACGTAGATCGATCCTTTGCCGCCTGCATCCACCGGCTCCCCGCCGCCCTGACCAGATCATCGGTCCATCGCGTGGGTGGCAGCCCTCTACTACGTTTACTGATTCGTGGTCGCCATGGTTGTACGTAGATTTAATTATCTTGGCCAGCATTTAATGATCCCAGCCCATAAGCGTGTCATTGCTAGAGCCTCTAGAAAGTTTTAAGAATAATTGTTCCAAAATGTTATAACATTTTTTAGCACATACTACAAATCATCATAACTTGCGTCAAAAACAGGGTTTAGTTTGAACCTTCCATTCACAGATGACGCTTTATTATCACAGAAAATAGTTGGATGAAATTATTCACAGAGCCTTTCTATGATGTGTGAGCTATGCTCAAGGATGTTTGTGTATGAAACCTCTCTCAAAGACTTCTGTATTGTGATGAAATGATTTCTGTGTGTGTAAGTCTGTAATTAAATTTCGCGTAAAGGGGTGCGATAATGATTCGATAGAGAAATGTCTAGTAATTTGTTTGAAACGTATCTGCTACTTTTAAGTAGTACAAATAGAATTTTCTCTGTTTGATATTGTATTTATTGAACTCGTATAAGGTAGAAGTAGAAGACCGTTTTTTTTTATGTAATTTTAGTTAGGAACATTACAGTAATCGGTAACATTAGTTTAAGTTCTTTATTGTGCATTAGTATTAAGTTTGTAAGTTTCTATTGTGCATTAAATACAAGAACAGAAAAATATATTAAATTAAGTACATTATAAGAAATAAAACTGTATAACATGATCTCATCGTTTCATATACGTAATATATTTTGAACTACTATTCGGTAACAATGTCTTTATATTTGATAACTTTAATTCTTTGCAATGTCCATATTTTAGTTATTATTATTTATTCCATATTAAAATTAAATGTAACTACAGTGAAGTCGGTTTTTTAAGTAACGTTCTCAAAAGATTTGGCAGATATATCTTAAATAAATGTTCTATTTTATTTTGATACATAATGCATACATTCACGCCTGTTTCTCGAAGGGGTAGGCAGAGGCATAAGATATACC
This sequence comes from Musotima nitidalis, assembly GCA_949126915.1. Lineage (NCBI taxonomy): Eukaryota > Metazoa > Arthropoda > Insecta > Lepidoptera > Crambidae > Musotima > Musotima nitidalis. Next base: position 5,157,441 of record OX421419.1, read on the forward strand.
CACATATCGCCAATTGCATTTTGTTCCCACGTAATAGGTAGCGAGCCTATTGCCGTATGCCTTGATGGTAAAGAATTAATAGCTGGCTTTAATAATTATTACTATATATTTATATTTTTTAAATTTTGATGAAAATTCAAGTATTGGAGTTCAATAATCGCACCCCAGAACTGCATAATGCTTTTCATTTCTCTTCGGATGGCTAAAGGGGCTAGCACGAGCACTATGTAATATTGAAACTAAACATGGTGTTTAAACATTACGAGGTATAAGGAAGAATACACAGTACGTTTTTCCTTCTTTGTCACGATTTTATGTACAATAAATTTAATGGATAGATGGTACAATAAATTTATTTGTACAGACTTTCCAAAGTCGATCTTAATTTCTAATTCAGTTTCCTTTGCAAAAATTGTAGGTCTAATATAGCGCTATATCTATAACTAACCTATTCATAAAGTAGGTGTCTGTTTTCGTTTGAACGTACATCTTTTTCAATGCAGTTAAAGTTTTTCATTCCATATTAATGTTTCATACAATATGCGCATTTTTAACTATTTCGTGTTTACAATTGTTGACACACAAACATTTGGGTTTCAATTGTGTCTGTCAACTCGTGTGCTGTGGACACAATATTGGAACACAAATACAATGGCCACAAAGCTAATGGCTAAAACATTAAACAGTTAATAGTAATCTATACTTCCAGAAACACACACAATTCCATATCATCATGTCAGCTTTATGAAGTCCACTGCTGAACATTGGCCTCCCAATAGATTACATTTCATTGGGGATAGTCTTTAAAAAATATAAATAATGATAGAATAAGTAAAATATCGCAAAAAAAAAATTAAAATGCATAAGCACACTCCATTGTTATTTGTTAAATAACTTTGTTAAAGCACTAACACATATTTATTGTGAATACCTCAGACACAAGTAATTAAGTTTACTTAGTTTAGGTAGATAACACTTTAATTAACTGCATTACTAACCCAATTTATGTTCAGGAAATAATGTAATTAGGCTATATTATTATTATATAATTTTTATACATAAATAAATTATTATTATTATTTGCCCATAATCACCAAGCTGGGTAGGCGGGTTGGTGATCGCAGTTCAAGGCAGTACGCTGCTGCCCATCTTCCCGTTGGATTTCTCTTTTCTCTTCGTCGACTCTTACGACTCTCCGTGAGATGACAGGGAGTGGCAATATTCTAAGCCGGCACCACACGGTGCCTATATTATTATATCGTATTTGAAATGGGCCTCATATTTGCTACAACTGTTAAAGAGATCGATAGAGTGGCTGCATAGCTCATCCTCATCACAAAGATATTTAGATGAAACGTGTTAAATGGTGAGAGGTGGCCAGCGTTTCGCTTACATGGACCCCAGACGAGACCAATTTCCTTATACTTTAAGCGGAAATCACAACAAAGCAGCAATAAAGTACTTAATTGACGACCGATATGGCGTGGAGGCGAGTATACCCGCTCCTGAGGTTGCGGGTTCGATTCCCACACAGGACAAATATTTGTGTGTATAAATATTAATATATGTTCCGGTCTGGGTGTTTTCTAATGTATATTAAGTATGTATTTAAAAAAAAAAGTAATTATGTATGTTTATCAGTTATTTAGTATCCATGACACAAGTTCTTAATGATACTTATCTTGGGACTAAATAATTGGTGTAAGTGTCAGAAATATTTATTAATTTTTATTATTTAATTCTGAATTCAATAGCTGATAAACGATAAATCTAATAAATCATGGACATGGAGGATTAGCTTTCGTTTGTACTCGGAAATACTGATGGCAATGTGCAGGATTTACTACCGGGTGCTGAACGAATGTTTTATAGCGTTGAAATAAAATTAAGACCTCAGGTTTTTTTAAATAGGACAATCAACGCCTTTGAAACTGCATATGAAAAAAAAATGCGAACATTCAAGCCCATTTAATTACGCGATGAATGGTTTTCCAATAAAAAAACTTAAGGACTTATTAATAGGAAAACCATGTTATAGTACTTGAGATTACTTAACAGAATATAATTGTCTGTTTAAATTCACGACTGGCTGGGAAAAGGAATTACAACTGTAAAATATTTTATGTGTTTAATGCTTTAGAATTTGCCGGTTTTTACGATGTCGCGACACTTTACGAGTTAATTATTACCGTTAAAATAAGTTTTTGGACTGGTTTTTAGCGATCTGTATCTTAATAGCAAAAAAATAATTTATCAGGGTAATTCAATTCGAAGAAAGACTCAAAAATTTAATTTCTAATTAAGTTTGTTTTACCAATTAAATTTAGTTAGTTTGGTTGTGCGGGCGTGTATGCTCTTTAAGAAATTGTTACTAAAATTTACTTATTACATAGTTTATGTACAAACAAAATTTCCTAATAAAAGTAACATTACAAGGATGAGCAAGCAAGCAAGCATTGCAAGGATTATATAAGGAATAAGCAGCCCCATTGGACAATAAAGCTATGTTATGTTAAAATAGTTGCTTAAGGAATTCTATCCAGCAGTTAAAAGTAAGGACAAAACATAGAAAAACAAACAAACGACATATGTCATAAAAACTTAAAATACACATTAAAGGTACAGAAAAATAATTCACTCCTCTACGTCCTAAAATTATAAATATAAATACTTTCATAATGTTACTAAGATATGAGAAAAATTTAAATTAATATATTACGCACGATTAGGTAGGTGGTATAAGCAACAACCGAATATCTTTAAAATTACACTTGACTTATGTATGTACGTTTATTTAATTTAATTAATTGTATTTATTTTTGGTTATGTTTATTAAAAATACAACTATATATTTTTATTCTTTTCTACACCCCCGGTTTTCATTTAATTTTCATCACTCTCCATCCTAAGGTTGCCTGGAAGGAATCGCTGTAAGCAATTAGGCCGCCAATTGTATCACTTTTCTTTTGCAACTGTTTTGTTGTTATATTTTTAATTTGGTGTACAATAAAGAATTTTCTATCTATCTATCTTGATTGAGAGCTCACCCATATCTTAGGATCGCAAGCCAACCTCACCTGCAAGTGCTGGACCTGCCGATCAACAGACGAGGCGATCTGCCGAGATCTGCCGATATGACGAGACTGCCGATCATCTTAAACGTTGCCGGTAAGCAGCAATAGGCTCGCCACCTATTGCAGGCAACGTCTTGCACGTATTGCATAGTCCCACAGGACTAACGATAGAAGTTTGAAGTTTGAAAAAAGTTTGAAGTTTGGGAAAACAGGCGTGATTATATGTATGAGTAATAAAAAAAGTTCATCGACACTCTTATATAGAAACAAGTCATTAAATTATAGACACACATATTACAGAAACATCATGTACGGTACCCTAGAAAGCAGGTGCTTTGACTGTTTGCTTTTTAACATAAAAATGTTTGATGACACACGTTCAAATTCCTCGACCTCTTATGAAACCAACATCACGTCTGTTTGTGTGTGTTATTATTGTATATTTAGTAACGGCACTTCATATAGCTAGAAGTAACTATCAGTTAAATAATATAGTTACTATTACCCCATAACGTAGGAGTCTTTTCTTAAAGAAAACAAATTATTTCAACAAACTACATTGAAAGTAACGAATCTAATATTATGGCAACAGGATATCTGTACATTATCGAAATTCAAGAAAAACATTAAATGAGGTTTTTAAAAGAGCAAGGAATACAAAGGATGCCTAAACAAATATTCATATCTTACATTATGGATGCACAAATGAGTTTTTTGTATCTATATAATAAGGACAGATTTGGCGCGAATGTTAGTATGTCTTCATACTGCTCCTGTAGTCGTGGGTTCTATTCCCACATCATCATCAACCTATAGAAAATCACTGCTGAACATATCGCATTCATAATGGAACATTGACCCATTAGTAGTTTATTATTATTATTAGTAGATTTGAGTTAAGCATATATACAGCATTTACATTTCTTATTGAGATCTCGTCAATATTAATCACACATTAAAATTATAAAAGCATTAATAACGCAATAAACGATTTTATTTGATTTGATTTGATTAATAAGTCAGCCTAAAATGTATGCGTCTACAAGAGTCATCGGTCCTCTCGACAAGATCTTCCTTTGTGATTTCTCAAAAATCGTTTTATTTTAGTTAAGTCAGTATTCCATTAAGCATGCGATATGCCTCCCCCATATATTTATTGATTTGTGCTTTCTTTCTCTCTGGAACCACTGAACCATCTTTAACAAAAACATAAGAAAAAAACTATTTTCTTTCACACAGACCAAGTCCAGATGGTCAGTAGATTAACGAAAGATATACTCACAACAGAACACAATCTCGTGATATTGACTTCTCAGATACACTACGCCAGGTGTATTCGGTGACCGTTTTCGTAGATAAATATTAGGTCAGTATACCTTACGTTACGACACAACTGCTAATATCAACAAAGACACTGCTTTAACAGTTACTTCATTATATACGACTGCAAGTCCACCAGAGAGAATATTACAAGAACAAGGATTATATAACGATTATTTATACTTAAACAAGAAGATTCTAAGCCCCTATATGATTTTTTTCTTTTTTGCAACGTATCTTGCAAGGAGGTTCAATTTGATTATTCAATACTTAAAATATGTTTTGAATTGCTTTCTTTGTTTACAAAAAAGGAAAAGCTCTTTATAGTCTAAAAAGGTGTTATGCCCTCTTTAAGGACTTAAATATAAAAAAGTCTTAGGTCGTCCTAACCAAACTGTCTTGTAGTCAAGTCTGTGCTCTTCTAGATCAATCAGTCATATTATCTCGTTAACATTTAGAAGTAATGAAGAAATATGTGAACAATCAAGACCATTTAATTGAGCCGTAGCATTCAAAGTAAATCTAAATTACACTAACAGTAACCACCGTATGAGAAACGTGTGTCAAATTAGCTAAGAAAGTACCTAATAGCGTGGCACCCTTAAATCTTGGGAGCCTCAATGAAAGAGATATTGCGGTCGTAAAGAAGCATTAGGACTAATTTCGTTTCACCAGAGGAGGGGCCCACGTAAAACTTACTGCCCAGACACTTTATTGGTGGGCAAGAGGCGGAACGAAATTGAGCTGTAAGCGAAATCTTATAGCCGATGCATTGCTATACAAAATGGCATCGCAACATATTTGGATGATAAACATAAATTTATAGGGAGATACTTTTGGCTGTAACAAATCAAAACAAGCAAGAGTGAGTTTGACTCTCGTTTCAGCGTTGGTCGTGAAGACATCGTTGTTCTGAGGCTCCTATCTTACCTGAAGATGCCCTGTGTAAGGGCGAAACACGGGTCGTGTTGAATAGTTTCTCGATTTTTTCGGGAAATTATAGTAGCGCGGGAATTGTTACAAAGATATTTTTAATCCACCACTTGCTTACAATGGATTTCCGCAAAGTAACGCCTGAATCAATAAATTATTTTAAATCAAAACAAATTTTGAGGATGACCCACAAAAGTATGTAGGGAGATTTTTTAAAACTATACAGTATATCGGTTGTAGGTTTCATAGTAGTAGTTGGCAGTAGTATCGGTACCATATATTTTTAGATACTAGGTCCCTACATGTGAAATTTATGTTTTACAAGGAAAAAGGAAAATTAGGCTTATAAGGGTGTATAGGGTTCCTACCAAGATCTTAGGAGCCCAAGCCAACCTCACCTGCAAGTGGTGCACGTGCCGATCAAAGGACGAGGCTCTGGCGAACATAAAAGTACCCGGTAAGCGGCAATAAGCTCGCCTCATATTACGTGGGACCAAGTAGGTCCCACGTGATATATAACTATAATATATGACTGGTGAAATGTAGGCGTATAATATGCCTCTGCCTACCCAGATGCCTACATGCGTGATATTATGTATTATTTAATTTAATCAAGTATTTACTGTTTAATATAAATAGTTTATCAGGAGGTTTATATATGCCAATTTTTAGGGAGTCCATTGATTCCCTTGCTAAAAAAACTGCGGGAGCGTGAATTAACAAAATCTTAAAGGGCGGTTTTTGAATTTAATTATTGTGACGTTACTCAACGTAACGTGAAGCAGCAGTCAGATGCCTTGTCATCTTCGATAGCAATATATTTTTTTGTATTTAACTAGTCAATATTAATAAAACATCGGGATTTGCATCGGAACCGAGGACGAAAACTCTTAACAATTTGAACCTTTTTCACCTTCACAAAACTTTAAACCTGCTTTCAAAAAAAATTAAGTAATTACAAACAAATTAAATTAATTAAAAGAAAATTAATATCAAATAAAAACGATACTCGGCAGGTAAAATGACAGTTTTATCTCGACTTCTTAATTAGACATTGTGAACGGGCCCTAAACCTCGCTATGGTTGTGTAATAGCAATAAAATAATTACATAATAATTTACATTTGTTGTAATCAATATACCTTTTTATGGTATGCAGTATAATTGATTCCTTAGTAGCAGTATGAATGCTATTAGACTTTCGATTAGATCTGAAGACTTCAATTTAACATTTAAATTAACACAAATTTAGGTGGCAAGTATAAATTGAAATAACTCCAAAGTCCTTGGAGGGCCGCAGTACCATAATACCTTGAAATAAGAAACAATTTTAAAGTGACGTATAACTTGAACTAAAGTTGAATGCGCTCGCAAGTCGCAACAGATGTCTGAGGCAAACTTCATAATTAATGCTTACCGATTTCTGTATAAACTTTTCCGTAAGTCGTGTATCGAAAAGTTGATACCTACCTATTGCAATTGATCAATTTCGTCATAGACTAAATAAACTTTGCTTTTAATAGCGTTACTTATCTCGTTTACTTGTTTTTGTACTGGTGATGGTGACTGGTGGTGGTTCTCTGGCAAACATAGAAATTCCCGGTAAGCGGTAATAGTTTATCTCGGAATCATAGGGACTAAAAATATATAACATGCCTCTGCCTACGCCTTTGGGGAAACAGGCGTGATTATATATATGTGTAACATTTAGGTGCGGTATTAGTAAGGTAGGTAAGTGGGCACGGCTGTTTACCATCAGGCAGGATGTGGTCATTATGACAATGCAATATAAACTCAGTCTCGTGAAAATTATTATAAGTAGCAGACGTCCTTTCAAAAACTCCAAGTAGATTCTATCACGTATTTTCTCGTAGGAGCTAGATACTCGTCTAGGTTATAAGAAACGATTACTGAAGTGAAGCGAAGTTCACAGAGGTCAGTCGTTTGTTGAGAGACCGTTTGTGTGGCATTTGATACCGAGCTTCCGTCGTTAGGATGGCACGTTGAGCCGTTAGCCCCAGCTATCACTTTATATGGTAGTCGTATAGCCAAGTAAGGAAGTTAAGAATTTTAACAGAAGTAAAGGTATGGGGCATTACACATCTGTCTCCGCAAAACTGAACTGCGAGCAGTTGTACGTAATTATGACCCGAAATTGATTTGTGAAAATCTCTGAATTGGAATTAAGCTCTTTCTATAAAGTTTTTTATAACGGCGCTAAACGTTTTGCTGCAGAGGAAGCTTAATGTGTCAATAAGTTCATAAATATATGCCAAGAGTCAGTTAGGTTATTAGCAGTATTTAAATGGAAGAACACGTTTTTAAAATTAAAATCGATATTTGATAAAATTGAGGAATTCAAACAGCAGTAAAAGGTCAATAAAAATATAGCTTTTACATTTTGGAATGTAAATATTTATTTTTACCCTTCACACAAAGTAGTTTATTTCTGTTGTAATTCTGCGTATTTCTAACATAATAAAATCACTTCGGATACTGAGTAAGCTGTTTAGCTAAACTGTTTAATATTAATATTTACTTTTCCTATTAAAACCTTTACCTACGGTACAGTCGGCATTATAAGCAGCTGATCATTTTAGATTTTCCTTAGAGGTTACAGCATAGAGCACTGCAAAAAAGGCGTGAAAAGGTTCTTGAAGGATTGGCAATGCGCTAATAATACCCTTCGATATTTACAGCGTCCATTTGCTGCCATGCTGACGTGTTCTACAGTGGAGACCACGGCTCGCTAGGCGTAATGTGAGACGCCAACCAGCTAGGTGGAGCGATTACATACGCATAACGGCTGGCAGCGGTTGGAGAAGGAGAGCTGAAAATCGAGTTTAATAGCGTGCCATTGGAGAGGCCTTTCTCCAGCAAAGGACAAAGGTAGGCTAATAATGGTTATGATGATCAAAGGCTGCGAAAATCTCCCAAAATATCAAGGATCAACTCAAAACGACACGTGTTTCTTTGTGCTTTTGGATACGAGTATTCGTCTTGATCTGGTTGTTATCTATGTATAATATGTACCTATTTCACGACCGATATGGCGTGGAGGTCATTATACCTGCACTATGCTCCTGAGGTCGTGGGTTCGATTCCCACGCAGGACAAATATTTGTGTGCATGAACATGAATATTTGTTCTGGTCTGGGTGTCCCTATGTAGGTATATTAAGTATGAATTTACAAAACAAAATGTATGTTTATTCGTTATTTATTATCCAAGTCACAAGTTCTTAATGCTACTTATTATGGAACTAAAGAATTGGTGTTATTGTAAGAAGATTATTTATATTATATTATACTTACAAAAACAGATGCATATATTATTTATTATTTAGCTAGAAGCCATAAGCTAGAAGTGCTGTGTGATATATCCATGAATATGTTAATAATGATTTGCTAATTCCTTTTTTAATAATGCACATAAAACTTTCCTGTAATTTGTACAAACAATGTGTAACTATTTATTTCGCACAAAACAAGAAGCGAACTTAATATCTCAATGCATTTACGAAGTTAAGAAGCTTACAAACACTCATGGAGCTTTTAATTTATTACTAACTGGCTTCCGTCTGCCAGCTTCCCCCGCGGAAATAAATTATAAATTGTATGCCCTTACATTTTCTGGGGTATTACTCCATGTTATCATTAAAACCGTATCAAAATCGCTTAATTTCTCCTGTATTTTTTCATATTTGCTTTTCTATTTACCTATTTTAATGTGACGGAGAGAAATCTTACTGCTGCCCATCAGTCATTCTGCGTACTGGCTTGATCTGCGATCACCAACCCGGCCTGCCCTTATTTTTTGGATGGAAAATCATCGAATGACCTTCCCCCGCAGGGGGTGGAGCGGGAGGGTGTGTCAGACTTCTACTGGATAAAAAACTCCTTCTTTTGAGCCTGCTACTTACCGAGGCCGCGGTAACCCTTTCGAACAGTCCCGCAAAACCCGCCTTCCCAGTTGCTGCAGCTGCGCATGTAATTTATTGGGGAGGCCGATGTTAAGCAGTGGACTCCTAAGGCTGATATGATAAATGTGATCGTAATTTTGACTGCATCATGCCAAATGGTTTTTTCTAGACTGTGATGGAAGGCACCTTTAGTGGTACTTTATCGATTACTGTTCTACTCTAAAAGAACACTTCAATCTATTTATTTAAGTGTCTTGGCGTGGGATATAACCTTGCCAACTTCTGCTCGAAACATGTTCCCGCTGTAGTCAAGTGGCGCTCTTAGGTTTAGGTGTAGTTTAGTCACAAGTGCATCTAAATGAAGCCTAACTTGAATAAAAATATTGATTAGCAACCGAAGTATTTTTATTTCCCTTTGACCTAATAAATGTAAGTACTAAGAAATCGAATAAGTACGATACAGCCAGTGTGGCAAGTAATTAGAGTACCTAGTTGTTAAGCGATACAAATAACAATGGTAGTATCGACCGGGCAGGGTCGCCGGCCTATGATTGCAGGCCTGTGACGTGGTGGCACTTACGATGCATTTCAAATGACTAGCCTCCACAATTCCGATATTGTTTTTAAAATGTTGGTACAATCAGCCTTTTAATTAGCTGATCACTTTAGTACTTTATCAATTTAACTAGAACGCTATTGTAACGCTACTTTTAAGACCGACAGCTCGTAGACTTATATCACAAATATTAAGACTCTTTTCAATGCAATATATTATAGGTCAGGATGGTTGACACGTTAAATTAGATTAACTAGTGAAAAACCCAGCGTTTACTTAAAACTAAAGCATGCATTTATCAGTGTATGTTTAATTTTATACATTCAGTTAGATCAAATTGAAGAGTTTTTACGGATACTCCGCTGCGAAATTTACAAAATATACTTCAACCATAGTTTGCTGCCGAATCGTTGACCACAAAATACAATTTAGAACCATAACATAAGATTCTGGGTGTGTAGGTTTTTTTTTTCTTGGTTTTTTTACGCATTTTTTATTTAAGCTCACTTACTCGTACTTAAATGTTTTGTATTGTACGTGTGAGTTATTCGCCTGAAATGTTCTACTGCTAGACAGTCGGTGACTTGTCACGAACTAACAATTTTAAAGTAAAGAAATCGTATGCGATTTTTGTATGATATCAAAGAGGATCTAAATAAAAATATACTTCATCAAGTTATTAAAGTTTATAAAAAAAGGGGCAATTTTCTCAACCCACTCAACTCGTGGGTTCGATTATCACTCAGGACAAATATTTCCCAGCTTGATTGAACACATCATGAGTCACCATGGGTGGGTTAAAACATTAGTTTGCTGTTACACAGCTCCGTGTGAAATCTCATTTCATAGTCATTTTATTAAATGATAAAAGTATCCGTAACGTATTTAAGTAAGACAAAACTCTAAACATTGTATTAATGAAGACCAAAATAAAAACGCCTTACATTCCCGAACCACAAACTTTTGCTTTCGAAAATTCTGTGGTTTTATAATGACCACATAATGAATATCGTACAACTGTGCCGCAAAAACTGTATTTGCTCACGTGCAATGAACATTCTCAATAGGTACTTAGAAACTGTGCTCATACCACTAATATTAAATAACTAATCACAACGGGCGCCTTTTGAGTTAGGTCGATAACCTGACCATCAAAAAAGTGGTCAGGTAAAGCCTTTTTTGTACAAAATTGGACGAAATAACAGACCACTTTTTGTAGATTTGAGTGCTCTATTTTAAAAGTGATCATCACCCATACTTATTGTAACTTTTTTGCCTTATTGAGAAAGTATGTTGGAGATAAATGACATCTAACTTATTATGGCTTACTGAACTATTGTACTTACTAAGTGATTATATTTTAATGCGAGTATGACACTATCATTATTGAATTAGATTTGATGAAGTTATTGATAACAAAGGAAGATCAACTGGTTTTTAAATCGAGAGAATGCATTATGAAAAGATAAGTATGATTATGAAATCTTTTAAGAAACCGTTACTTATTTCTGAATTATCGAAACTCCTTGTATGGTAAGTAATGTCAAAGATAATAAAGTGGTTTCGAAAGCTTTTTACCTTTTAGTATACAATTAGAAATCTATTGTTTCCTGTCTGCCATTAACTCGGTTGGCGTCCACCACCTGACAGATTAATAGCTTGCTTCAAGTAAAATTGTAAGCAATTTTTACTTGAAGTAAGTTATAATTTTATCATCGTTGTTTCTTGAACTCACGATTTTTATAATTAAGCAAATGCTAAGGAAGAGTGGTGCAAATCGACATATTATGTCAGTGATGCTGCACTATACTTAAATCAATCTCGAAGTATTGAGTATGTCTCTTAAAGATCTCTAAACATATTGAAATAACGCAAAGTTTACATTTTCACATAACATCAAAGAGTTTATACAAAGTTCGTATTCGCTAATGTTTTCTGATTTGAATGATAAAAGCGTTATTTGTAATAAAATATAAATTTTATAGGTACCTGTCTATGGCTTCTATAAGCTTTGTAATTTTTATTAAATCAGTATAAATGCGGCGTTATAACAGGGATCCGGAAGTCAATAATGTGTCTGGCTATGAAGTAACAGTATTTTAATACCTGGCTTTATGTATAGGTATTTTCTGTATGAGGGGAGGTTTAGTTATTAGAAGCTAGCGTCCGCACGCGACTTTGGATACGTGGCTTACTGGATCAGTACTAACTACTAAGGTTCATCAATGTACCATTTCTTTAAGCCGAAATCAAATTCATCAAAATAGTTTACGCAATTTTGATGCGAGGAGATAAAAAATATATTTAGTACAAAGTATTGTATTGTAATATTTTTATTTTAGTAAAGTAAATGACCAGAATTCTCGAACGTTTACACCGTCATAGGTTTGCCTAAATGCTATATATATGAAACTATGCCGTGTATTTATTTTCTTATATATTATTTAAAACAATAATAATAAAATAACTAACATAGATAGTTTGCACCAAACAGGCCTCTGCTCAGTATAGACTAGCCTATCAGAGTTGTTTCCGCATTAACAACATTAGTATGGATACATGTTAGCGTGGATATCACTAGCAATCAATTACATATGAAGATACATAAACGCACTAGGCTTCATTAAACTACATACAGCCTTTACTCGAAAAGCCCGTTCTGTGCTAGCCTTAGCAACATGTAACACTCGATCAGTGGAGAAATGGAGAATCCAATGGGATTCACGGACAGGAGATACCATTTTGCTGTAATTTTTTCTCTTTCTTAATTGTGGTACCGCTTATATAACTTGCATTGTTGTTAATATTTTTGTTTAGTATTTAAAAATTTGACTAATCCAAATGATTTCGTTGATCTTAAAGACAATAAAGTATATATGCTATATATGGAAAAGGTTGCGACAGAAAAGCAGGGGTCGTGGTTTTTCTGCGACTACTGCGTCACAAGCCGTTTTGTCTTAAATTAAGTAAATTGTTTAAGAAGTGTATAATGTAACCATAATAGTGTTAAATAATTGAAAACAAATAAATTGATTTTATTATTACTATATAAATTTTAAGCTATTGCATAGCTTCTATCGTCGGCCTTGAGCGTGGAGACCAAATCCAGAATTCTCGTAACGAAAAATACCTAACACCCCCTACTCCGACCGAAACAGCGGTGATACTTTTTAGTTTTTCCATCTAACGACAAATAGCAGAACTTTTAATGACTTTTTGAAATATCACGCTTGTCTCTTTAGTTCAGCAACCCGCCTTTAGGTGGCATTGGTTGTATCGGATGGCTAAAATTTATTTTCTTATCGGTCACCACGCTCAAAGTGTAACTTGAATTAATATCAAAGAAAAAAAACTGCATAAGTAAAATAAATAAATAATTATAATTGCATAAGTTGATTAAAAATGCTTTATTTATTTTATTGTGATTTGGAGATGAAGAAGATGTAATGCAAACCCATTGGTCAATATGTGTCGGTTTCTCCGCTCCGTATCATTGCTCCGCTTCACTGAACAAGCAGCCTTAGCCTGGGAAAACGGTACAAAACCAGTCCTCTTCTTATAGATACATTGGAATTTAGCGATGGAAAAAGTTGCTATGGAGCATGATTCGGCGCAATAACTTCTGAGTTAATGGTCTTGGACCAAAGAGACAGTGAGTCAAGTCACAGGTGCATAACAACATCAGAAGGCCTACTCTAATTAAACGAAAAACTAAACTTCGTTATACCCATCCCTTCCACCCGATAGTGATATATATACCGAAAGAGTGAAAGAGATAGGTATAACAAAGTTTAATTTTTCGTTGAATTAGAGTAGGCATCTGATGTAAATTACTCCCAAAAATAATAATAATAAGTAATGTAAAGTAAAGTAAAAGTAAAGTAAAAAAATTATTTATTTCATAAACTATTATACATAGTACTTGAAAACGTCATGATTACAAATGAAAAAAAAATACAATCGAAATAATATTACACTAAATCACGAAGCTTAGATTCACTTACATGCAAAAAAAACAATTTAAAAACAAAAAATAATTAAGTGTAAGTGAATCTAAGTGCCAGTTCCGAGCCACCGCTCTGTAAGAAGAACTGGCAAGAAACTCACAGGCTATGCTCTTTTAAATATGTCCATTAGTTTGGTACTAGAATTACAATCTTCATTTGTCTGTGAAGCTATACAATGCAATATAACATAACCTTAACAATATTTATTTTTTCAAGTCATTCATATTAGAATAGCCTGTATGAAACGGCAGTTTAATCCCAAGCATTTTTATCTGCCATATAGTCTGTAATGTTATAATAGTAGTATTTAAATAAATCAGATGAATAATATCATGAATATGACTTATTTAGAACTAACGTTTGTATGCTATGAAATATTGCAATAAAATCTTTGGAATAAAAATAAAACTATTAGTTAAATATATATCAAATAAATGTCTTTGTATTTGTATTATTTGCAAACTTATGAAGTCTCATAAAAAAATTGAGAATTTAATATTTCGTATTTTACAATAATATGATTTAATACACTTTTAAATGAAATATCACATACCTTAATAATACTTAAAGTACAGAACGTAATATCTCGAAAATATGTCAAATTAATAGTAGAAAGCAATACCTCGAAAATATATTAAATAAAGTCTATCAAAAACTGGTGTTACGATTCATGATGATGTATATTGGAGGTGTCAGTACGTTGCTGGGCGTTCGAAGACAAATTCAGCTACAAATAGTTAGACCAGTGAGCAGACCCTGGACCCTGAGCTTAAGTCTTACTAAGTTTAAGGCAACCGGGATAATGCTAGGATATAATTAGGAATTACATGCACGCACACACCTCAATTGTTTTGTTACTTTTGTTAGTAAGATATTATTGTAAAATAGATATATATATACATCTGTTTTACAATTCTAATAACATAACTTAAGAACCCAGTTTGTAAAAACTCATTTCCTCGACAAATTTTGCATGTAGCTTCTATTGCCATAATTTCGTAAAAGCTGCAGTGACTTACCGCAAGGTGTAAACAAAACAATATGATCGCACTCATACAGCCTTGATACAAAATTCTATTCAATATATTTCAATCGAACGCGGTTTCTCAATGGGTAGAGCACACACGACTACGACTAGTGCAAAAAGAAAAGTGGCAATAACCGAGAGAGGTTCGTTATCTCATCGCCAGACGCGTCTGAATGGGGCTATTCGCGTCTCCAGTCGGCTAGAAGCGTTTTGTACATTACCCCCTTAATTAAGAGAGACGTCGAGTGGTCTGAAAGCGTCTGAGTCACAATGCCTAGGGTATCCTGCCGTTTGAGAGGATGTTATTGTTCATAGCATTCGTTGTTCCACCTGGAAAATTGCTGAGGACTTTTTGTGACACTCCGACAACGCGGAATTGCGGGAAGTGATGTCTAAGCCTCCCTGTTGCAGCTTTGGTAGACAATGAGGTAGTTGTATGCTGCTTTTTGCGCAGATTGCTTTCAAAGTTTTAATGAACGTGTAGTTGTTAAGGTGTTGCTCGTAGGAAACAATGTTTTAAATTCTATTAAAGGATAGTGGTAGGTATAAAATAAAATTAATTAACCATTAAATAATAAGGGTTATATAATGACATTTGTAGGATTTAACAACGAAAAAATAAGCACATTCAAATTTTAATACGCTATTAAAAGTTTCTGAATATATAATTATTTACAGGGTTAAAAACTTATTTTATTATACGTAGAAATATCATTTTTGTTTCAAATAATATCATGACAATTTTTTAACGTGCTTTACCCACATAGTGCAGATAGATGATCTGTCGGACAGACTTCCGACAGATCATCTATCTGTCAATGGATACTAGATATTACATGAACCTTGTTGTGTGGACTATTGATATTTGAACATAATATTGATGGCACTCATAAAAACAAATGATACAAATAAATTAAAAAATACAACATGATATTTTAAAAAAAATGTTTTGCACCGAACTCTTCGTTTTGTCGACTAGCACTCGACCTGTTTTTATTATTACTTAGTTGTTATTTCTAAATCTATGCTTATAGAGCATGTCTTTTAATTCATGTAATTTACAGATAAGATAAGATTGAAATGCCGCTAAACGAGTTATTTTACACTGGCCGTAGTAGGTGGGAGAGCTCAACGTTATTTAGTATCAAGTTTATGTAACAAAAGGAACTGGGATCGGGCCTTCTCTCACGGTTGGCGGAGACAGGTCCTGCAGTAAATAATATTTTAAGCCATCCAATAGAACCTCTCAAATTGGCTTAACGTGTATCATATCCAGAGATAAGCAGCAGCTTAATGTGCCATTCGAACGAGGCACGGAAGCGTCTGATATCAAAAGTCACGTAAATGCTCACCCACACGGGAACTGGTTTTTAGTGAATTTTGTAAATTTATTGCCACTTAAATAGTCTAATTATCTATCTTACAAAGACTGATATTTGGAAACCTTGTATACCAAATGCCGCATATGTTATCTATCTTGTATTTCAAATGTATATATCAATCCTATATAATCTATATATCAATCTTGTATATCGTCTTTCTCTATAATATATAAATGGGAGTGCTATTGAGAGGTGCTAGGCAATGGATTTCTTGTAGATTTTTTTGGGATGGAAAATCATCAAATGATCTTATCTCGCTTTGGGTAAAGTGGAAGGTTGTGCGTCAGACTTTAACTAAAAACCAAAGAGTCATGTTTCTTCTTGAGCCTACTAAGTCCCGGGGTAACTCTTTCGAACAGTCCCGCAAGGACTTCTTGTGGCAAGGATGATGATGATGTTAATTTGGAGACAGATTTTAAGGTCAAGCATCAAAGTCGCGTTCTGAAGCAACTATATAACACAACAACAACATTCTAATCTATTAATATACGTAATACAATATTATACATTAACGGGAAACAGTAAATCCGAGGAACAGTATGAACAATGTTAACATTGTAACAAGATACAATCTCCTACAACAATGGCTTCAAAGAAGTCTTTGTATTATTCATATTATGTGGCGTGGTGGAGTTGTTGTGAATAGACATGTTTATTAGGGCTCCTCCGTATTTACTTACACCTTGCACCATCGAATAAAGTAACTAACACGGAGTTAGGAGGAGAGGGGCGGGTACAATGCCTTCGGGCGAAAGGGCTTAGCTTACAAATGTATTAAGGAAAATGGAAAACTAAGTAAGTCATAATTGATTTTTATCTATCACTTACACTTATCCTTGCCTCGTGCCAATCGCACGTTTTTTCATAGACTACATGGGTTTTGAAAGATCTGTAATTGTTTGCTGTTGTATTGAATAAGTAATGATTGCTGTACAAAAGTTTTTAAATAACTATAAATTCTCATTTGATTAGCCTCTTCTTTTCCCCACACAAACACAACTATGACAAAACAAGCGAGTATGATTTTATTTCCTGTCTATCAAATATTTTCTTTAGACTAGAATAGAATAGACCTTATTGCTAAGACTATGTACATTTTGCTGGTATTTATGCATTACATTAGTAACAACAGTTTACCCGTTGCGGGCGTGCAATTTATATAAGATACAAATAGTTACTTAATATTATTTTAAGATGGTTTATTAATTAGCCAGGCAATTTGTATTTAAACTTTGGTAGACTTAATTCTTTAATCTCCAGAGGCAAATTATTGAATACTTTTATATCGGTGTAAAAAGCACTAAGTATAAGTAGTTTTTTACATGAGGAATTCATACTTTGTGTTTATACTAATTGCGCACACTATAGCGAGATGTTTTTACATCAAATAACTCCGGGTGCTGCTTAATAAACAATGACGTTCTCCAAAAAATAATTCCGTATGTTAATAGCGGGTAAACCTGACCAAAGTATGCGGCCCTGGCTACATTAGTAGAAGTAGTTTCGGCAAGTATAGAGAAAGCGTAACAACAGCTAGAGATTTTTTATTTTATTTTAAAGATATGCGACTTCCAGTTCAAGTGAGTATCAATAGTAACTTCAAGAAAATTTATTTCATTTACTTCAAGTATTTTTTTACCACCATCCGAAAATTTAAGTTTATAAGAATCTGAATTGTTTAAATTTAGTTTTAACAGGATTTACATTTAAATTTATAGATTTAGGCCATGTAAATGTTATGCTATGCTGCAAGGTGCAAGGTGTTAGTAACACTATTTTCAAAACTTTCGTTTATATCTTTGTAACTATCATTTTCATTGCCTGCAGACTATTTTAAAGTTTATTTTTAGTGTTATACTCTTTAAATATTAGATATCAAAGCAAACCATTCATAACATCAACGAAATATATGAGCAAACGTCTCTGGTAATATTATTATTGAAAAGGGAGGAAACGAGCCGTCAGGGGTCGAATCGACACGTTCAGTGGATTTCGGTTTCAGCCTTTGTGTATGGGATCCCATTCAGCGCATTGTCCAACTCTGAAAGGAACAATCCGTACAGCGACCAGCCGCAAAGACTCCCATTCTCACCCTCACCCGATACATTTAAATCGCACTTTCCACAACTCTGATGACATTTGAGAGGTCTAGTAAAACTGGCGGGGTGATGGCCGTGTAATTTGCCCAGTGATTGCGTATATGAGGCGAGTAGATTTATATCGAAGTGCCTTCAGCAGATTACGTGGAATTATTGTTCGTCGAAAACCTATATGTTGACCGTGAATCAAATATTCTGACATTGATAGCCACCTATATGAGCTATAAATTATTTGACTTTGACCAGTATTCTAAAAGAAAAAGGTTTAGATTTGAAAAATGAAAATACGTGAAAGAGAGTCGTTGTTGCGAATCTAGAAGTAAAATATTTCAGACTTTTAATTCCTTTAGGAAATTTTGAAATATAAAGAGCTCAAATTACAGTTGTTTAAATGGTTGATATAAATAAAATTCAGAATTTTAATTTTAATTCTATGGTACCTTCTCTTACTGTCCCATCTCAAAAATATACCTGTATGTATAAAAAACTTGAAACTGTTTTTCCATTAGCCACATGAATAGATGTTAGATCATATGGTCGAGTAGACAGGACTAACCATATAGAAAGTATATCCAACATCGAAATGTTCTATATATTTTTTAATCTGTATTATTATAGTTATAGGGAATAGCATTAACCATAGAGTTAGTCACTGGACTGTCTGCCTCCAAGACAAACTTAATTCTCCAAACCCTTTAAATACCAAAAAGATAATACAGCGCATACAGAACGCGTGTGCCCGATTCTGTTTTGCTATTCCCCGCCGTGCCTACGTGAGCCCTTACCTTAATCGAGGAAACCTTATGAGCATGGCATCTCGACGGTCACTTCATTTCGCTTGTTTACTCTTTGAAGTAGTAAGAATACAAAAGCCATTTTATCTTTATGCCAAATTAAAATTTTCACAACGGCAAGTTAGACATGCCTCTTGCTTATTATTTCCAAGACACAATACAGCTGCATTTCGTGGTAGTTTTCAATATACTGCCACGAAATGTTGGAACAACATACCTCCACCGATAAGAAATAGTCAATCATTACGCTTATTCAAGTCTACATACAAATTGTATCTATTAACCTCTCAAAAGTTTTAACAGCTTTGTGTTGTGTCTTTCTTCTTAATTTAAATTTATATAATTTACTTAATTGCATATACACATTTATTTTTTCTCTATATACCTATACATCTTATTTTTCTTTTTCTGAATACCTTTATTGTGTTAACATATTTCAACAGAAACTATTTATGTCTTTGAAATATTGTGCGTTTATATTACCTTCTGAATATTGAAGTGTTGAGAAGTTTATACAAAAACGCCACCATGTCCGTACGCGTACTAGACCAGCACACGAATCCTATCCTCCTGCGGAAGGGCGTGAGACAGGGAGATGTCATATCTACGAAACTGTTCACTGCTGCCCTGGAGGATGTTTTCAAAATGCTGGACTGGGGAAACTACGGCATCAACATAAATGGCGAGTATATGTCTCACCTTCGATTTGCCGACGATATAGTGGTCATAGCGGAGTCGCTTGTGGATCTGGGCACAATGCTCGAAGACCTCGACAGAGCTTCCCAAAGGGTAGGTCTCAAAATGAACATGGACAAGACGAAAATTATGTCTAATGTATGGACATATATTTAACATGGGCTAAGCCTACCCCAATAATTATTGGAGGCTCGGCTCTCGAAGTTGTCGACGAATATGTATACCTGGGGCAAAAAGTCCAAATGGGTAGGTCCAACTTCGAGAAAGAGGTCAATCGTCGAATCCAGCTCGGTTGGGCTGCGTTCGGGAAACTGCGCTATATCTTCTCGTCAAAAATACCTCAGTGTCTTAAGACGAAAGTCTTTAACCAGTGTGTGTTGCCAGTGATGACGTACGGTACTGAGACTTGGTGCCTGACTATGGGCCTCATTAGAAAGCTCAAAGTCGCTCAGCGTGCAATGGAGAGAGCTATGCTCGGAGTGTCCCTACGTGATCGAATCAGAAATGAGGAAATCCGTAGGAGGACTGGAGTGACCGACATAGCGAGGCGAGTTTGCAGGCTGAAGTGGCAATGGGCGGGGCACATAGCTCGAAGAACCGACGACCGATGGGGCGTCAAGTTTCTGCAATGGCGACCGCGAACCGTTAAACGTAGTAGAGGACGGCCTCCCACGCGATGGACCGATGATCTGGTCAAGGCGGCGGGAAGCCGATGGATGCAGGCGACTCAGGATCGCTCAATGTGGAAATCTATTGGGGAGGCCTATGTTCAGCAGTGGACGTCAGATGGCTGAGATGATGATGATGATGATATTACCTTCTGAAAAGGTGCCCACGGAAGATCAGCGTCGCGACATCTCTGTGATGTTCGACAATTTGCTGAGTGAGCACCTTTTCAATACAAGTTGAGTACTTCTTACATTTGGGTTCTTATTGTTATTGATTTGTGTTTTTATTATTTTGTACTTATTTTCTGTTACTTTTTTCTTGCAACTTGTATTGAATAAATATTTTCTTTCTTTCTTTCCTTTGCTGAATGTTCTTCTAAAACAGATAGCAAAATTAAATAAATAAATATTTTTAGAAAAAAATCAGTGTAAAGCCTTAAGACAGATTCTGAAACAAAATTAATTGCTCTAGCACACAGTAAGTGCCTCAAACACGTTTTCAATTTCTTTTATCGCCCCTCCGAATAACGTATGTAATTTCTGCTCGACACCGTGCACCATCACGCGATTTCACCTCAAAAAATATTGCTTGCCTAATGGCAGCGAGCATGGCGCGAAAGTAATCCCATTTGTTATTTAATACAAAAGATTCTGAAGGGAATATTAAAAGATGGCGGCTTCCTTATTAAATGAAGAAACATTGCAGCTAGGGAATTTTAGACCTTTTTATATTTGTGTTATGTGACTCCTGTTGAACGGAAGTTGAAAAGAATGCAATTAAAGAATCTTATGTAATAATAATAAGTAAACTGTATCAAAGAGAATTAAGTTTTCCTTACACAAAAACAACTAAGCCTCGAGGACTATGCGGTCGGAAACGTTCAGCGAAATTAAAGAGCCTTCAAAAAGGAATAGAGACAACACACTATTCTACAATAATCACGCTGTACGCTTATATGGTATGCTATGCAGCACAGTCGTAGGCTAACATGATATCTTGGTTGATTTCACGAAAGGGTGAACTATAAAGTAGAAATATACATACATGATATCAAGCCTTTCCGTAGAGGTGATGGTGTTAAGAGATCCTACCAAGATCTAAAGAGCCCAAGCCAACCTCACCTGCAAGTGGTGCACCAGCCGATTAATGGACGAGGCTCTGGCAAACATACAAGTTCCCGGTAAACTGTATAATGGCGAAGTGTGGGCGTATAATACGCCTCTGCCTACCCTTTCGGGGAAACAGACGTGAATTTTTGTGTGTATATATGTCTCCCCTTATCCCTTTTAAAAACACCTATATATTTAATAGGGACTGTCTTATATCACGAAGCCCTTCAAAATTGGATGAGGCGGTTATGTCCCTAATTTAGGTCGGTGGACATTCAATACTCCTGCGGAAGTTAATTCTACACCAAAGTGTTCGTAAGACCACAGATATAGACAATAGGAATGGCTTCTTACCATCGTAGTTCAAAGATCACCGGAACTATGAACTCACATAAAAAATCTAATTATCGAAAAAAAAAATCCATACCACATTTGTGTTTAATTTGGTTAGGGATATTGGTTACTACATTACTTCTACTGTTCATGATACAATGTCGTCCCACCTTCCGCCTCTATGCTGAAAAATTAAGGCTATTAATGTTGAAAATGTCAAAATAGCATACCTCTATGCGAAGCCAAAAAGAGAGAAAATCAAAATCTTTTAAATTTATTTTCATGCGACATGCAAAAAAACATGTCAAATAAGAATAAGTATATCAAAGCTTCTTGTTTCCAGGGCTTTTTATTTGGTTTCTCCCTCCTTCCTGAGAGACGTGAGCATTCGGGGTGTGAAACTGTCCTGGCTATTTATTTCCATGATAGTAGAGTGCAAATGGTATCGCTTTTATAGTATATTGCTATCGCTTAGTTGATATGATAGCTCCAGGTAAGCCTGGATGGGTTTATATTATATAGTATACAATTTGTAATACAATTATATACATTGATTAGATAATATACAAGATTGGCGTACTCTGCCAAGGTAGTAATAAGATTACAAAAGTGTTTTTCAGACTTATTAAATCGAATTTTGTTCATATTAAGCTATTTTTGCACTGGCGGAATAAAATATATCAATTTTCTTGCCCAATTCCTAATAAACTCGAACTCCTGTTTGCACCGAATAGGCACGTACGCTTTTAAGCTTAGGTTCATAAGAACTTTATTGTACCAAACATTAATAAACCAATAACTGCATTATATATACTAAATAGTTTGGAATTGTGCTTTGATAAATAATTATAAAAGTGTTTTTTTCCAGTTTCAACCTATTTTTTACTACAACCAGTTAAAACATACAAACATTACTATGAGATTCGAAATAGGATTCAGGCTTATCGAATCTCAACCTTACTGTTTTTAGAATAACGTAACTTTTGTAGAGTCCGGAGAAAAAGAACTTGAGAAGTTTGTTACCCAAATTTGCATCCGTCCATTTATGAGTGATGAAGGAACAATCATGAAATCGTTCACATTAGTAATATTAGTAGGATAAGAAATAGGATTGTAGAATGAAATTGTATCTGCCTACGACAATAAGAGTATAGTAAGTATATCACGGCTACACAGAAAGCTTGACAAATTGGAGTACTGGATTATCCCTCACTTGGTCGGCTCCACGTCCGGAATTAAGGTTTCATGTGTGGAAATGACCTCGCAAGCTTTGTTTAACTTTGCTCTCGTGATTCTCGCTGTATTACCTTTTTACGCTTTTACTAGGCTACCTTTTATTCCATATTTTTTGGCTGAAAGCATAAAAGAAATTCTTAATGAAAGCACACAAGAACCTGCGAGTTTTTTGCCCTAAACAAATGTGTTTTGCATTACAGAATTATGAAATGAGAGGATTTTTGTGCTTGTTTTACGTATTTTATCTAGGAATTTTAAACGCCGAATTTCAGGAAAGATTTCTCTTAAAATTCGAATTGTTGAGATAAATAATAAATAAATAAATATTCTCTTACAATCACACCAATTATATAGTTCCAAGATAAGTATCATTAAGAACTTGTGTTATGGATTAGTATCCAAACATCTTTAGTAAGAACGGATAAACATACTTTAATATATATATTTTTTTGTAAACACATACTTAAATAGGAAAACATCCAGACCAGAACAAATATTCATATTCATGCACACAAATATTTGTCCTGAGTGGGAATCGAACCCACCACCTCTGGAGTGAAGTGCAGGTATATTGACCTCCACGCCATATCGGTCGCCAAAGTGAGATATTTTGCTACTAAGCGATAACATTGTGCGCATTATGGTATATTGGTTGGAAGAGTGATGTAGCGAGTTAAATCACTGGGCATATTTGATTTTGCCAACGGATCTCAAGAGCTTGACTATTCTGTTGACAACTTTATCAAGACCAAATTGTATCTTATAAATACATTACATATAATCACGCCTGTTTCCCAGAAGGGGTAGGCATATTGAACGCCCATATTTCGCCAATTATGTTTTAGTCCCACATCATAGGTGGCAAACCTATTGCCGCTTACTGGGAACCTTATATTCGCTAGAGCCTCGTCCGTTGAGCGGCAGGTAAATCACTTGCAGGTGAGGTTGACTTGGGTTCTTTCGATCTTAGTAGAATACCTATGCACTTTTCTTATCTTTCCTTAAATACGATTGGAAATGTTACTTTCACTTTCACCTAAACGAATAGTTAAATTAATTTCTCGATGAGAGATTACGATACAAAAAAATACACACTACTTCATAAATCTGAAAACAAAAAGCAAGATAGTAGTACGTTAAGGTGATTGTGGCCTTTTATCATAACTCCGGCGAGCGGGCAGCGGCCTGACTGCCCTCAGTTGTACATTCACCCTCGCAGAGTTAGATATTTCACCGACTTTATCTAAAAACCTGCACAGTTATGGATGACCTGGTGTCGTTAGGTAATTTGTTATATCCCTCTTCCACGAAAAATTGTCAATCCTATATAAATGGTCGACGCGTGCACACATTACTTGTGGCTTAAGTGATAAGTTATAGCGCTTACGGATATCGAGATATAATGCCGCCATTCAGCCTCCAGAATATTTATAGCAAGAATTTCTTGAATATAAACTTGGTATGCAGTAAGTCCTGCATACTGTTCTGATATTTTATTTTCTCTTCTGGTAGTCTCTGTGTTGTATTGAAAATGTATCTCCAATACTCAACTGTCGCAAGCCACTTCCATTTACGATAAAGGTTGTTTCAATTAACTTTAGAAAATCTATCGTTAAAAGTAGCAAGATGTTATAGTGTAGAGTAGTGAGGTAGTAAGATAGAAAAACCAAGAATGGAGTTTGAGAAAATTTTGACCAACAGAAAGAACGATAACGGACGTATTATAACCGTAATAAAAATAATTATAGTTATTATCATTACGATCAATCAGTGAATGGGCACATATTTTTTTAACTTTGACTATGACTGTTTATGTAAATAAACAGTTGAAGAGGAAAAGAAATGGAATATTAAAATTTTATACAGAACTTCAACATGTACTGAAAATCGATTTTAGGAAAACCGACTACCAATGAGGTAATATGACAAACGCATGAGGGAACTCAGACTTTCTGATTTATAGAACTCGGAAAAATCGCTTATGACTTGCACGTACAAATTATAGACGATGCGCCGTTTGTGAAATTGGTGCGAGCTCTCCGAGCCCTCCGGAAATGATCCCGGGACCAAGGACATCTAATGTTGGAGCTATAATATTGTCGCTCTGTCTTTAATATATACTCCAAATTACTACTATATAATAAGAATGAAGTAAACGCAAATATTAAAATACAAAATTAATGCATAAAAGAATTTAAATTGTAAATTAAAACAATTAATGCCAGAATGGTGGAGCTTGAAATTGAAAACAGTGGTAGGAGATAAGGAGTTGAGGAACGCGTCGTGTTTTCGCATTATAATCGTTGAAATTAGATAAGCTATTATTTTTTCTTTTGACTTTTTACTTTCAACCTAATTTAGTACAAAGATTTTTTTAGTTAAGCGTGTAATTTAAACTGTTATTAATAAAATGATAAGAAAATATAAACATTGACATTGATAACTTAGTATCTTCGATCAACAATACAACTAGATAACGCATCACATACAAAAACAGAACTCAAATATGGCACCGAGTGACTATAGAATAAATAGATATAGGTATACCCTATGAAATGGAGCAAAACGACTTTTAGCTTTAATATTTTTTATCAAACTTACACCTTATCTGGAATATATAAAGCAAGCTTTTGTTTGTGTCAACATTCACTTACGCTTTTACGACATGAATGACAGAAAGCGATAAGAAATAGAAGTTCTTATCTAAACATTTTTTATACACATTGACTATTGTGTCTAAATTAGACTTTATTTGTTAACAAATAAGTTTAATAATAACTTAAAAAGTAAATCCATAGCTGCACTGTTCTGACACAACCAACTTATGGCAAACTCACGCGCCAACATTTGCCAATGTTGGCGCGTAGGTTGGCTTTACAAAGTTAATAGTGTAATGTTATTAAAAAGGCGAATATTTAATCTATTATATTATAAAATTATATTTACTTACCGAAAGTACGATATTCCGTCCGATACATTTTTTTTCGATAGTTACTTCCACAGTTTTTGAACACACACTGAGGCATTGTGGCACTTCCGCACGTTGGCGCAATCACAAGTGAACTAACTCGAAAATAAGACCCCACTTTGAAGTGAGGCGTTATTTTCTCGGCCGTTTTTAAGACTCTGACCCGTTATCTAGTTGTATTGTTGATCGAAGCTTAGTATGTAAGAAATATATAATATCACAAAATCGAATATAAGAACTATATTAGTGAACTATCTAACAACAGCCGAAATGTAAAAATATCAACAAATTTCGCCAGTTTTCTTCAAGGCAGACGTTTGGGAGTGCCGCTTTGTAAAATGCATTCAAAATTTCGTTGAAAACAAGCGCACGCGAATTCCTGTGAATTCATTATTAAGTGTTTTCTTGCAGTATGCTTTATTACGAGGTACGTAAGATGAAAAGTAAAATGGTTAGCATGGGGGGGGTAATTTTGAAATAATTTAGTTTAAATTAGTCCCTTAGATTCTTTTTACCTGCACGCACTTGGCTTTATGTCTTTTTTGTTGCATTTCTCATTTGAAACCGGTTTATTTTATTATTTGTGAACATGCCTGCCTATGATCGTTCGTGGAATTGTGGTCTCGTTGGGATATTACTGTGATTACTATATCGGTTAAGAGTTGCGATGTTATTGACTTTGTGGTTAAGGTGGGTTGGTAATCCTTTTTAGAATAAAACATTATGTTCTTTAACAAATAATGTATTTTTGTGTGCTCTCCATTTCTGATCAGGTGAAGAAATGGAAATATTTTGTTTCTTCGACAAACAACTAAAGATTCTTTTAAAAAAAAACACCGGTCATACATATTCGGTGAACTTCTTCCTGTCTATCCCAAGAAATTGCTGATAGGCATAAGGCCGCCATCATTGTTGTAACTTTTTTTTGTATAATAAAGTGTAATAGTAATATTTTGCCGACCGAACGTGGAGGTAATTACGCCTACCTGCACTTCGCTTCTAAAGTTGTATGTTATTTCTTCTGGTCTGGGTCTTTCCTATAAAATGTTATATCATATATATATTTGAAAAAAAAGTATTGATGTATGTTTATTTGTTATTTAGTATTCATAGACTATACATATTCATATCCAAAATTCTTATTATTTAATTATTTACTAAAACTAAGGACGAGATCCTAACAATCTAATGGCTACTAATTATCTGTTTGTCGTAGCATGACGCCTGCGAAGCCTGTTTGAACGGAAATGCGTCACAGTCTGGGTGGAAGCCACAGTGGCGCGAAGCTCGCATCCTGGGACTCGGGAGATTTTTTATTCTATTTATTGGTACATATATGACGGGTGATATTCTTTATCGATCTGTGAAGGCTTTCGATAGAGTTTTAATAAGGATTAAGCATTTTGTTTTACTTCGTCCTAGATATTTGTAAGGCACTTTCGCTTTTACATTTAAACAATTGAACTGATGTTCACTAAATTCGGCATTTGGAAAGGATATTGTTCTTTTCCGCTGCAGGGCAAAGGTCTCCCTCTGATGTCACCATTCGTTCCTTTCGTGGGCGAGTCTTTCCCAGTCCGGTATGTACGATACAAAGATATGGCTACCGATATCGCGTGGAGGTCAATATACCTGCACTTCACTCCAGAAGTCGTGGGTTCGATTCCCACACAGGACAAATCTTTGTGTGCATGAACATGAGTATGTTCTGGTCTGGGTGTTTTCCTATGTATATTAAGTATATATTTACAAAAAAAAAATAAGTATTTAAGTATGTTTATCCGTTCTTTAGTATCCATAACACAAGTTCTTAATGATACTTATCTTGGAACTAAATAATTGGTGTGATTGTAAGGGAATATTTATTTATTTATATGAAATAGTGAATTGATCCCTCATATAGCCCATAGATGATATATGATGATAACACAAAACAATTTGAGGGCGGCAACAAGTTCATCATATTAGCCTTATAAAGACCACTGCTGAACATACCTACCGTAGATACCTACCTACCTACCATAGATGCCATTATATTGAGGGTATTTCCCCATAATCAAAACGCTAGGAAGGCGGGATGGTGATCGCAGTTCGAAACCAGTAGGTACGCAGGATGAGGCTGTTGCCTATTATCTGCTATATCATCAGAAATAAGCTAGTCTTCTCCTAACTCGTGTGGAACGGTATATATGTCACCGTAAAATTGTAAATAACGTTAAATTATAATCTATCCCGCGATATTGTAATCTGTCGAGAAATTGTGATCCGTAACAAACTGCTCACAATTTAACGCATTATTTTTCGATAGATTATAATCTATCGAAGACAAACCGTCAGATTGTAAAATGGCATGCGACAGAACGCACCTCGCGCTCTGATTGGTTGAACTTCATGTTCCCCGCTCAGCCGCCCGTCGTCGCCATCTTCGGTTGTTATTAGTCAAATTCATTTCTTGTGAAATGTAAACAAACAGTGTTTTTGTGATTTAAAACAGATTTCGTGTTAATAATAATAACGCATTGTATTATAATAAGTTGTAGGGAGTGTTAACGGACCTGTGATAACCTAAAGAAGTGCAGTTAAATAATGAATAAGAGTTAGTCACCGAACATAACCTAATTTGTATTTTCAGTGTTTTAATATTTTTTATGCGTGTGAACTCATTTGATATTTTATTTGATAATATTTACAATGTCTGATATTGACTCTGTCTGTCAACAAAACTCTGAATACGCAGAATTCAGAGTTTAGTTGAGTCGGCTGAGCGGGGAACATGAAGTTCAACCAATCAGAGCGCGAGGTGCGTTCTGTCGCGTGCCATTTTACAATCTGACGGTTTGTCTTCGATAGATTATAATCTATCGAAAAATAATGCGTTAAATTGTGAGCAGTTTGTTACGGATCACAATTTCTCGACAGATTACAATATCGCGGGATAGATTATAATTTAACGTTATTTACAATTTTACGGTGACATATATAAGCTATACAAGGGCAAAAAAGCTTGTTTCCTCTTAATCCGAATAGCTATTTTAATTACATTAGGTATATTATAGACAAACAAATATGCTAAATAAATTAAAAAAAACACTTTACTTGATACTAAGATGTTAAAAGTAGCAATTAAGGAAGGCTAACTAAGAGCATTCTTAACTAGTTTTTTGCTAGTCCTCTCTTTGTTGACATTACGAGTGTTGTCCATATGTACAAATAAGCTAGCCCTCTTTACCCGGATGGAACTGTTGTAGCTATTTCTGTTTACATTATATGGACAGAAGTGGGTGGGTCGTTGCGTATGTTGTAAATCGAAAACACCATTTTGCAGCACGCGCAATTTGGGTCGCAAATGGCCGGACCAAAGGTAATTTTGTAACATGAACGCAACTGCAGGGTTGACTGTTCGTTGATAGGGTACAAAAAATAGTGTGAATATAAAAAAAATATACATTAGAATTTAAGAAACCAGTCTTAAATATACTTGAATTGCTTTACACTGTCATTGCATTGCCATATTTCCAGTATATTTGTTTAAAATTTTAAGCATAGGCTTTATATAATAGGTTGGGGAAAAAGTCTTTTCGTATTTTTGTATGAAAAGTCAAGACATTTTTTTCAAAGTTTATTTACATTTATTTACAATATATATGTACCGTTTTGTTGAATAACTTTCTGCCATTTTGTGGGCAGAGACATTATCCCGTTACTGTAGAAACTTTGGGACTTCTGATCAAAAAAACGGGACAAATAGTTTTGGCAGTCCTCTCTTGAGGTCAACCTTACAGAACCTAAAGAATTCTGCAGAGACCGAATCAGGTGAAAATCTGAAGGCGCAAGGTCAGGGCTATATGGTGGATGCACTAGGACCTCCCAGTCGAACTCTCTTAATTTTTGCTGAGTGGCTAAAGATGTGTGTGGTCTAGCGTTATCGTGATGAAAGACCACACCCTTCCTGTTGATCAATTCCGGCCGTTTTCTCTCGACTGCTTCCTTTAATCTCATCAGTTGCTGGCAGTAAAGATCAGAATCGATGGTTTTGCCGGGCGGTAAAAGCTCATAATAAACAATGCCCTTCCAATCCCACCATACACACAGCATCACCTTATTTCGTGTTAGGCCAGGTTAGGCCACAGTCTGTGAAGCCTGGCCAACTTTCGACCACGCCCTTTTTCGCACGTTCTTGTCGTACGTGATCCACTTTTCATCGCCAGTTATCAATCTCTTCAAAAACGGCTCGGTTTCATTACGTCTCAATAATGAATCGCAAATGAGTACACGGTTCATTAAGTTTCTTTGAGTGAGCTCGTGTGGCACCCAAATATCGAGCTTTTTTGTATAACCAGCTTTCTTCAAATGGGTCAAAACTGTTTTGTGGTCAATTCCCAGTTCTTCAGCTACATCGTAACTACTAATATGCCGATCTTGCTCCACTCTTTCAAAAATGGCGTCCATTTTATTCGTAACAGGGCGACCAGAGCGAGGTGCATCTTTAACATCAAAATTTCCGGACTGAAAACGTTTGAACCAAATTTGTGCTACTCTTACTGACACTGCATCAGGTCCATAAACATCACAAATTTTTTTCACTGCTTGAGTTGCATTTTTGCCTTTTTTATAATAAAATTTAAAAATGTATCGAATTTCTTCATTAGATTCACTCATTTTTACGGAGAGAAAAACAAATGAAAAATAGCGGGAAACAACTTTTTTTTATTTTTTTTTTTTCTTTATAATGGAACCTTTTTAATGTTACCAAAACCAGCCAGACACAAATAGTACAGTCAAAAAAATTTTATAATAAGTTTATACCTACGTTATGCGAAAAGACTTTTTCCCCGACCTAATAGATTTTTATTCCTAATTTTGAATTTATAATTAAGAAGTGCAATAAATAACTGGATTGAATTCAACTAAATGTTTTAATAACATATTTTGTGTGTCGATTATGTTTGTGACAGTAATCTCTAAATTGAATATTAAAAAGTTTTATACAATTTTCGTAGCGCCAATTTACTGCGTTCCACTAATCTCTTTACAAGATTTTTCCCTAATTATTCCAGACGTGGCTTTGCGTTGATAGATCGATCGTTGACACATTTGTTTACTAAATTAGTTAATGTCAATGCTGGTAATTAAAGTCAACTTAGAGGCTGGAGATAGTGCGCGAATGTAATATAAACTGCTGGACAAAAACCGTGTCAAGCTAAGTTAAGCAAGTAAACCTTTGTCTATGGTGAACCCTAGCACAAATAGGTAGTTAAGTTACGCATTACAAGTTCTATGTTAGCTGGCCTCCCTTTACGACCTGTACCATGCCCTCCTGCACTTTAAGGTGTGCGGAGAATTCTGTTTACGGCCTATCATAACCTGAGAGCAGTATTTATTAATCGCTCTCAAATGGGGAAAAGCACTTGAGTCTTCATGTTATTTCTCGTTTTTATGAAATAAAATTGCGGTCACATTTATTTATTTCCCAAACATAAATGGTACACCATTTGGCTGTTGCTGACGATATTGATAACTTCATTGAATTTTGATGCATTTATTTAGTTTTTATAGGTTTCCATAAAAATGATTATATCTAAATTTAATTTATTTTAGGCATGTCCGTTTATAAAGATGAAAGTTTGTTACGAATAGAAGTCACTATTTCCTGTAGAAACTCTACAAGTTCATACATTCTTGCATTAGATATACACACTATATGTGCCAGCTAAGTGACCGCTTTCCGGGAAATAAAAGCTCGTAGATCGTACATACATACATAATATCATTCCTATTTCCCCGAAGGGGTAGGCAGACGCATAATATACGCCCACACTTTGCCATTTCTATTGTTAGTCCCACGTAATAGGTGGCGAGCCTATTGCCGCTTTTCGGGCACTTTTCTGTTCCTCTATGAGGATAGAGGAACATAAAAGTGCCCGAAATTAGTAGATCTGAGGAGATCTGGACAAAAGATCCCTATTCGTAGATCGTAATTTATTTAATATTTAATTAAATACCCAGAATAATGTACTCTCAATAATAGGGAAGGTGTGAACCCTAACACACGTGGTTATTGCAATTCCAAACAGTAGTTAGGCGTCAAAGGTCATCTGTGAGCGTTGGACGCCCGTTACCCGAGCTATGCTAGACCAGCCGTGCCATAGTAGAAACAAATAAGTAGGCCTACTCGAGGCCGGAGTGCGCGATACTAGCTTGAACACGTATAGCTTGGCAGCTCTATAATAAGCTAATTATAGTTTATTCCATTGTCAAAAATGCATAGTCAAGCGGCAGCACAGCGGGGAAACTTACGTGGCGCGAGTATTACGTCGCCGCTGCGTTGGCGCACCTTTAGCAGATCTAATTGGCGGGAGGACTAACTTGATAATTCTTCTCTATTACCAAATACAAGTTACTTTAATCATTTACGTATAGTTCCTTAAACTACTCAGATTGGGAACTTGTATCCATGATAAACCCGTGGAAGAGCGCTTGAACGTTTACATTTACATTATGAAGTGCTCAATTGGATCCTATTGAATAAAACATTTAAAATTTCCTTTTTTGCGATAAAATTTGTCAGTGTGTGCGTACTCGTGTTTAGGCACTCACTCTTACATACACAAACATGTTCGGTGCGTATGTATGAAGATACCGTACTCATTTGTGTATACTATGCCCCAGCCGTGCTAGGGCAGCCATACTCGCCTCACACGCCTCGCATGTGGAGTGCGAACGCTATTTACGGCTCATTATCACTTAGATTTATGGTACGTGTTTTATATAAGTACATAGTTTAATTAAACTGGGTAAGGATGACTAGTTCTTAAATGGTGCGTTGTTATACTTGCCAGAATTTCAGCCTACGCAGTAATTTTGAATATTATGATTATTATTATTGGTTGCACATCAGGAAGAGAACTTGGAATTTTTAATACCTTATGGGTGAAGATACTACTCGTAATACTGTTTCACAACAAACTGTATTTAACCTGATCGATAAAATTGTTAGCGCAGTTTACCTACCTACTAACCTTAGCAAAACAAGAGTAATTTTTGGTAAAGTTAGCAAATTGTTCTTTTTTTAAATGAAAATCAACTCAATATCACAATGTATAATTATAGAGAAGCCAGCCAAACATGGGCCGTACGAGGAATTCATATTATATTCACAAACGACAAAACACAACAGCCTCCAGTCTGACTAGCATGTTACCGTAAGCCCGTCCAGCTAACAAAGAACAACCAGGTATCGAGCTCACCTACTAATTGAACTAAGGATTAGAGTGTTAGGGGTCAGGATATAGTGGCGGAAATAGAATCGTTTATGTCGGAATCGGTCTGAGGCTTCATCCTCAAATTGCCTCTATAATTAAGTAGCTCGCAGCGGTCCAGCTCGCTTAAAGCCTTGGGCAGGTATTAGGGACCATGTTGGAAGTTTTTGATATAGCGTTGGGATGGCATGCGAGTATTTTTATAACTACCCCTTCAAATTATATGTTTGTGTGATGAGAAAAGTTACATTTAGTGTGATAACTTTTTTGTTGTTTGTTGGTTGGCATGACATGTAGACCGGCTGATGGAAAGCGGTCTATGTTATTGATAACTGCTGAAAAACGGAAAAAGGTATTTGATTCAACTCTGCACCATGACCGTATTCAAGTAATTATATAGGTAATACTAATTAAGTGATAACTCAATGGTTTCTTATAATATAGAATTCTCACTAATATATCGAACATTTTAGCAGCTGCTAACTATAGCAACTAAGGTACAAAACTGTTAGCAAACTTTTTGAAAAAAAAAGTGTAAAATTTCGCAGGTCGCCTTTTTTTGCAATCTCGTTCTTGAAAACAGAAATTACAGGTGCCCAGTACCCAATTTCTCCATTACAAATACACCCTGTTTGGAAAAACAGCCGGTATTTTTTTATATCAGATTTTAAGCATTGGAGTGCAGATATTTCTTCTTGTAAGAAGTCTTGTAATATCGAGAGTCGTAATTTTGTAGATCGCTCGAATGACTTCTCGTTCGTGTTGGTACTGAACACCAGCACAGAGTTACAAGGTACAATAGCGAGATTTCGTTAGAAAATTTAATTCTTTTATGTGAGCACAATAGAGGATCAGAAATCCATTTACCGAAAAGAAGATAAAATAAATGTTGCTAGCCATACTGTGTTGCTTGGTGTTGTTGATCTATACTATGGCGTAGTGGCGAGTATATCTGCACTTCACTACTTCACTCCAGAGGTCGTGGGATCGATTCCCACACAGGACAAATCTTTGTGTGCATAAACATGAATATTTGTTCTGTTCTGGATGTTTTCCTACGTATATGAAGTATGAATTTGCAAAAAAAAACCTGTTTATCCGTTATTTAGTATCCATAACACATGTTCTTAATAATACTTATAACTAAATGATTGGAGTGATTTTCAGAAAATATTTATTATTTTACTAGTTTATGTATATGTCACCGTAAAATTGTAAATAACGTTAAATTATAATCTATCCCGCGATATTGTAATCTGTCGAAAAATTGTGATCCGAAACAAAGTGACGCATTATTTTTCGATAGATTATAATCTATCGAAGACAAACCGTTAAATCACAACCTGTCGCGCGTTAAATTGTCAACTGTTTAAATCCTGTCCATGATTGGCTGGTCTTGCCATCAAGACCAGCCAACCACTCTTTTATTTATTATTTAAGTGCACTTCTTTAGGTTATCACAGGTCCGTTAACACTCCCTACAACTTATTATAATACAATGCGTTATTATTATTAACACGAAATCTGTTTTAAATCACCAAAACACTGTTTGTTTACATTTCACAACAAATGAATTTGACTAATAACAACCGAAGATGGCGACGACGGGCGACTGAGCGGGGAACATGAATATCAACCAATCAGAGCGCGAGGTGCGTTCTGTCGCATGCCATTTTACAATCTGACGGTTTGTCTTCGATAGATTATAAATTATAATCTATCGAAAAATAATGCGTTAAATTATGAGCAGTTTGTTACGGATCACAATTTTTCGACAGATTACAATATCGCGGGATAGATTATAATTTAACGTTATTTACAATTTTACGGTGACATATATAAAGTAAAGAAGTAGGGATGTGCCAAAAGGGAGCCGTTGTACATTAGTGTGTCATGAGCGGATATTCATAATGAATACAAAGTTGAGTAAGAAGATTTTGGAAAGTAGGTGCTTATTTGTTTTCTCATACAGAATTTCAATCATCTTTTTATAATTTTAAATTCATAACTTTATTGCACGAATAACAATTTTACAAAAGGCGAACTTAATGGTACAAGGCATTCTCTACCAGTTAACGTTTGGGTTACCAGAAAAGTATGAGGAACAAATTATATTTTTACATTTAAATTGCGATGTGTTCGGCAAAGTAAAGCAATGTAAACTTACTTCCTTACAAATGGATTCTCACCGAGTTTAAGGAAAGGTGGTGCAAAGAAAGTATAAACACAAGAAAAGGATTAAGGCTACCTGTGGTCCTAAAAATAAGCTAGTAATCGATATAAGAATAAGAATAAAATTATTTATTAGGTCCACACAATTAGGTACTTATATTTATTTATGTAATTTTAAAGGCATAATAATGCTAACAGAAAACAAAGAAAAAAAACCCTAACTAGAATACGTAGACCAGTAAAAGGACCCCTTCTCAGCTCGAAGCTATGGTCATGAAACCATAGCGCTGGTATTTCGAAGGGGCCTAAGGATATAGTATCTTAGTGTTCGTACCGTGCTTATTTCACAGCATGAAGCGCCTTCACTTTTTAAAATTGCATCGTCTGCTTACCATCAGGCAGGATGTAGCCATTATGACGTGTCACAAAAATAAAAAATAGTATCCCTAAAATAGTTAAATACCTTGTCAAAGTCCGTTCCTTTTTACCTTTATACAAATAATACATTCATTATTAACATACATAGACTTCAGTCTCGTGTCTTGTTTTTTAGTGAATTATACTTATGCAGAATGCCTGCATAAAATGATATCGCCTTTGTCGAGTGTACACAGTGCAAGCTTAACCTAGTTTAATGCTGTAGTACCTCGTTTATTCACATATCCGTTTGGTCCTTTAAACATTTCACAAAGAAACTGGGTATTAACACAGAGTACATATATTAGTATATATTTCATAGCGGCGATGGCACGGTAACGAGACCCATAGACTATAGGATAATAGGCGTCGGATTCAAACCCTGGTCCCGCCTATGACTTTTTAAGTTATGTGCGTAATTTTGACTTGCTTCATGTGTTAAGCGTCATGGGAAGCATGTTAAGCCGTAGGTACCGGCTGTCGTCTATGACAGTCATAATTAAAAGTAAGCGCCTTCTAACACCCTGACAGCTGATTAAACCAAAGAAAGATATTTCCTTATAAGTTGCAGTGGTCAGACGGCAGTCGCTCTATGTAATAACTGAAATTCAGCCGAAGCCAGTGAGCAGAACTTGGGCCCTAAGCCTAGTCTAGGGCCTCCGGGATAATGCTAGCATATATTGAGAGAAGTTAGTATATAAGTAGATATATACAATCAAGGAACAAATTAATTACTAGTTGCAACCAAGACACAGCTTATACTTGTTTGAGGTAAATTATTTCAAAAAGTTAATGCAAAAAATTTATATCATAGAAAACAAAAATTATGACCTACTTTGACAAACTAAAGCGAACTATTATATAGGTATTTGGCCCATTAATAAAATTGAGACTTTTAAATTTTAGGTATTGTCCAGCAGACTTCAAATGAAACTGATTATCCAATTATAAATAGTTAATAAGACAATTTAGGTAATGGTTTTCTAACACGAAAATTTATTATCGGTCGACTATTGAAGGGACATGGAATCTCATGGAAGCGCGACGAGACATGCGATTGCAGTCTTCAGCGGAAGCGTCTTCTTACCGGCTCATCAATAGACAGATCTCGAAATCCTTGCGACTCGATATTCGCAAATTCAATACAAATTGTATTGAAGATGCAATAGAGAGGAACAGGGGTTCAAAAGTGTTCGCACGGGATCTGTCTATTGGTCAGAGTCAGTTGACACAGCTGAAGACCAACGAAGGCAGTCTAGTCACGTCGAGACCTGAGATTATGAGGGAGATCGAAAGGTTTTATGGACAGTTGTATACCAGTACGCAAGATCCCGCTACTTGTTTGGCTAAAGACCCTAGAGCCAAACTAACTCGACATACCACCGAAGACATCCCGGACGTCAGCCTGTACGAGATTAGGATGGCCCTGAAACAACTAAAAAACAACAAGGCACCGGGGGAAGACGGGATGACAGCAGAGCTTCTGAGAGCGGGTGGTACACCAGTACTTAAGGTACTCCAGAAGCTCTTTAATACCGTCATTCTCGAGGGACGTACGCCACAGGCGTGGTCCAGTGGTGTGGTTGTCCTTTTCTTCAAGAAAGGTGACAAATCCCTTTTGAAGAATTATAGGCCAATCACGCTACTGAGCCACGTCTATAAGTTGTTTTCACGGGTCATCACGAACCGTCTCGGTCAAAGGTTTGACGACTTCCAGCCTCCCGAACAAGCCGGTTTCCGAAAAGGCTTTTCAACCATAGACCACATTCACACGCTGCGGCAGGTTATACAGAAGACCGAGGAGTATAACCAGCCACTTTGCTTAGCGTTTGTGGACTATGAGAAAGCCTTTGATTCGATCGAGAGCTGGGCAGTGTTTCAGTCCCTGCAGCGATGCCGCATTGATCATCGGTATATCGAAGTTCTGAGGAGTTTATACAGAAACGCCACCATGTCCGTACGAGTACTGGACCAGTGCACGAATCCTATCCTCTTGCAGAAAGGCGTGAGACAGGGTGATGTCATTTCACCGAAACTGTTCACTGCTGCTCTGGAGGATGTTTTCAAGCTACTAGACTAGGAAAACTACGGCATCAACATTAATGGCGAGTATATGACTCACCTTCGATTTGCCGACGACATAGTGGTCATAGCGGAGTCGCTTGTGGATCTGGGCACAATGCTCGGAGACCTCGACAGAGCTTCCCGAAGGGTAGGTCTTAAAATGAACATGGATAAGACCAAAATCATGTCAAATATCCATGTTGTGCCTACCCCAGTAATAGTGGGAAGCTCGGCCCTCGAAGTTGTCGACGAGTACGTATACCTGGGACAAAAAGTCCAATTAGGTAAGTCCAACTTCGAGAAAGAGGTCAATCGTCGAATCCAGCTCGGTTGGGCTGCGTTCGGGAAACTACGCAAAATCTTCTCGTCCAAAGTACCTCAGTGTCTCAAGACGAAAGTCTTCGACCAGTGTGTGTTGCCAGCGATGACGTATGGGACTGAGACGTGGTGCCTGACTATGGGCCTCATAAGGAAGCTCAAAGTCGCTCAGCGTGCAATGGAGAGAGCTATGCTCGGAGTGTCCCTACGTGATAGAATCAGAAATGAGGAAATCCGTAGGAGAACCAGAGTGACCGACATAGCGAAGCGCGTTTGCAGGCTGAAGTGGCAATGGGCGGGGCACATAGCTCGAAGAACCGACGACCGATGGGGCGTTAAGGTTCTTGAATGGCGACCACGAATCAGCAAACGTAGTAGAGGGCGGCCCCCAACGCGATGGACCGACGATCTGGTCAGGGCGGCGGGGAGCCGGTGGATGCAGGCGGCAAAGAATCGATCTACGTGGAAAGCAATTGGGGAGGCCTATGTTCAGCAGTGGACTTCGAATGGCTGAAATGATGATGATGATGATTGAAGGGACAAATCGACAAAAATATAAAGTTGATTTCAAAGTTTAAAAAATTTAAGTTTATTTGAAGTGAGCTTTATGGCTATCAGAAATTAAGTTTATCTTAATGTTTATTATTACTTGACTTGTAAGACAAAAACAAGATAGTGGCAATATTTTTTATATTTCCAGCGGACAGTTCTAATATCTGAGATAATGATGATGGTGCAGCGATTAATATCCAAATACATACAGAAGATTGCAAGACTCATGTAGCTTATAGACCAATCAAGACATTTAGACAAATGAAAGAAAATTACACTAGAGTGGTCAAGAAACATGAGTACCTGGGACAATGAGTTTAGCCAATCTTGGTCTCTTGAGCCAATCATTAGCATATCCTGTAATTATGCCGTTTGGCCCGCATCTGGTCTAGAAAAGGATGCTGATTCAACTCCTGAACAAGCCACTTGGTTACGAGTTATGAACGATAGTTAGTACACTGTGTTATTGAACCCTAGGCTCATTTGGACTGATAAGAGGGAGACTTCTCAATTAATTACCCTTAGACTTGTGGTTTATTTACAAATATAATAATAATATTATGAGACAAATGTTGAATAAGTGATTATTAAAATGATATTTTGTCCTATTTATCCGTATTTATGTTAATATTGCTTAAAAGAGTTTTGTCTTCTTTTCTTTTTAACCTTGTGACTGCAGAACACAATTGTTTTAATATAATGTACTTTTATTGTAACTGGCGGGAGAAAAAATCAACCTTGACGATTTTCTTGCCCGTCCTTTTACGATCAAGCTCCCGCCCGCAGTGAATGGGCGCGTTAGTTTATAAGTATGACATTCATAAGAGCTCTATTGAGCCAAACTTGAATAAATGAATTTTTATTTTGATTTAATTTAATCATTCATTCCTGATATGACACCATCAGAATAATTTTGAATTTTCAAGTAAAGTGACTATTTTTAATTTCGTCATCATTCATATCCTAGCATTATCTCAGGTTAATTTAAACAGTTAATATTAAGCTCAGGGCACAGGGTCTGCTTACTGGTCTAACTAGATTTGGCTGAATTTTAGTTATACGTCACATATTAAATTGAACTTTTATTGAAATAATATATCCGGATGTTTAACAATTTTTCCGAGACAACTCATACCACACACGCATCCAACTTGTACTATGGATATTTTTTATTATTATAGTACCTCATTTAATATATTTGAATTTTCTGTTGTATTTAGTTCTGTGTAATCATTTGTTTTCTATTTTCATCAATTAGAGTAGAAATAGAAGGGGAGGGCCTGCCACAGGCAACACTATGATTGAAAGAATACGCTTAGAGTAAACTTGATTATTATTATTTTTTAATTATTACATACAGGCGGCTCAAGATCAATCAACGTGGAAAATATTTAGCAATAGACTGGATGAGTTGATGATTATATAAATATTCTCTTACAATCACACCAATTATTCAGTTCCAAGATAAGTATCATTAAGAACTTGTGCTATGGATACTAAAGAACGGATAAACGTACAATTTTTTTTTTTTTGTAAACATTTATTTAATTTAGGAAACACCCAGACCAGAACAAATATAAATATTCATGCACACAAAGAATTGTCCTGTGTGGGAACCGAACCCAAGACCTCTGGAGTGAAGTGCAGGTATACTGACCTCCACGCCATATCAGTCGTCAAAAAATATCCAACCCGTTAAGGAGAAAATTATAATGAAACCTTAAAACATATACATTAAACCTCTCAAGTGGCGGTTAACCGCCAAGGGAAATGAAACAGTGGCTTCAATTTTATCTGGAAACATGTTCTTAATGGATTAGTTATAAATAACTATCATAGGAATCCATAGTCGGTAGCAGAAAGTTAAAATATAGCGCTTGTAAAATCATGCACAAAAAGTTGAGTTGCTATAGTTATGCGCCACCCTCCCTGCCGCACATCGATTGAGATCCGATTGTGTGTTACTGTTAACATTATACTATAAAACATC
This sequence comes from Musotima nitidalis, assembly GCA_949126915.1. Lineage (NCBI taxonomy): Eukaryota > Metazoa > Arthropoda > Insecta > Lepidoptera > Crambidae > Musotima > Musotima nitidalis. The sequence goes on from OX421419.1 coordinate 5,198,337, forward strand.
ATCCGTCTTCTTATTCTACTGATAATTTTTTATTGCAATTTAATACCAGTATGCAACAACATTGAAGTAAAATGAAACAAAATTGTGAGCAACTACTTTTAAGTAAAGAAACAAGAGGACAAAAGGTATTCCAAAGAAGGCTGTTTCAATGGTGGTTGCAAGGCTTGCATGTCATCCCCACAGAAGTAAATCTTCGAGATAAGTGCCTTATCTGCATATAATTGCAAAGAGCGAACCACCCGCCCGGCGCTCAACGGGAAATGTAAGTAGGTGGATTGAATAAAATCGTTCCTGATATACATTTTGATGGAATTTTTGATATAGATATTTCTTTATGTATTCATAACGAGCTGACCCGGCGAACTTTGTTCCGCCTTAATGGCAATAAATAAGCAGATTGTGTTTTTATTTTATTGGAAAAATTACAAAAAAATTAAATACCTACATTAATCATTCATTATTATTTCTGTATTTTAGTACAAAGTTGCTCTTCACTTAAGTACTTTGTGATACACGACATTTTTTGTTTTATTATTATTTATTGAGAAGCACGAAGTCGAGCCATACTATTGCGGCGATGTTCACGTGCAATTTCTTGTTCTTCTTCAGTAATTTCATTTCCAGTATTTCGTATTCTTCTTGCATTACGGCTTTGTCGGTAAAGATTCGATAGTCTTGTTCGCGGCATTATTAATTAAACTTCACTTCAATTCACCTAAAAAATTATTTCAAAACTCATATTCACATTCCCGCCAAGAAGTCAGAAATAGTTTGAATATTGTTTTCTTACAAATATCAAATTGTCATCCATACGTCATTACATAGCTGTCATTTGCTTTTTGTTATTCCAAGTCTGATTCTTTTTGTTATATCACGTTTTATAGTGACTGACGTTTCATGTCAAGTCACACGGGAACGCTGTCGAACGGGATAAAAAGTATCCTATGTCCGTCTCCTGGCTCTAAGCTACCTCCCTACCAATTTTCATCCAAATCTGTTCTGCCGTTCTTGAGTTATAAGTGCTGTAACTAACACGACTTTCTTTTATATATATAGATTAATAATTTTTGGACCTAAACCAGAGCCATCTCGCTAGTAATAAGCTGATAACAATGATGGACTTTGTTGCTTATGTTATCAAAATGAAATATAGCATATTATTACTTATAAAACTTTTTTATTGCCTACTATAAAACAATTTAAAAACAAGGTTTTCTTCAACTGTGATGTCGCTCTATATATAATGAAGTAGAACAATACGTATTGAATAAAGGTTTTGAAAATTGAAGTTTTGTTTTATTGGATCTTCATCATTCTCTTGTCCTGAGACAAGTTTATATGGAGTCGACATAGTATGTTTTTCTTATATTCCATGCTCCCCACGCTCAGTTTATTTTTTCTTTCACACACTCAATTTAAATAATAAATAAATATTTTCTGACAATTACACCAATTACTTTAGTTCCAAAATAATCCTTAAGAACTTATGTTGTGGATACAAATACTTTTTTTTGAACATACATATTTAATATGCATTGGAAATTTGTCCATGAATCCCCCACCCACTAATTTTCATATACATTACTCTTCACGTCACATGCCCTGCGCTAATCTTTATTGAACAGCAATCATTAATGCAAACTACTTACAAAGACAAAAATAAATAATTTCCCTGCTTAAAAACGGAGAAATCTTCTACGATTTCATTGAATGCCGTCTGCCGCCGCTACTCCGCCGCCTCGCGATTTCTTTTTGTTTTCGACGCGAACGCAAACGGTGCCTTTTAATTTCTTTCAATTTAGCGTTCAAAGTTGGAAAGTCATTTGAATTTTACAAAATTACAGACGAATCCGAATTAAGTAGTACATTCGATGTAAATTTTATACATTTAGGTATGCGGATTCGTAAACATCTAATAACATGCAGACCGGATAGAATTGTTGTTTTAGGTTGGTGTAAGTGATTTTTTTAAACCCAATTAAAATGTTTGTGTGTTCAAAGTTTAGACATGAAGATTTCTAAAGATCCTAAGCTGGTCTAACTTAAGATCTCGTTTTGTCTTTGGGCGGTGTGAATGACCTTATAAAAAACACTGCCGGGATGTGTGTTGATGTTAATATACGAGTTTATTATCTGCCAATCTTACATTAATATGTGTTAAACTGGCATATAACAAAAATAGTCAACACTTATAGAAGCATTGGCCTATTCTTGAAATATATAGATATTATATATGTTTTAATACAGACAGTACGCACTGTAAAAAGTTTGTTTCTTACTTATCCATCTTAGCATTTCTTGAAAAAAGACCTTCAGCTGTTACGGACTTACGAGAAAATTTACAAAATAACCATCAGCCTGAAGAACATAGATCACTATTAGAGACGTCCAAGGTGCAGTTTGTGACCCCGCGACATTTATCTGATTGTTCATCCGTCTTGCTATGAGGCATATCGCGCATTCAAATGCATTCCAATGGGTTTCCATTTCAGATTTTTCTTTTATCTGAGAATTATTACAATTATATTCTAACAAAATCGACATAGGTTATTTGTCAATTCTGTATATTTCCGTGTTTAAAGTTTGAGTTTAGTACACATAACTCTTTATTTCTTAAGTGAAAATAATTAAATTGAAAATACATGGTAGAGCAAAATTTGTAATTGTAATAGCGATTTACCATCAGTGATTGTAGCCACGGTTTTGATTCGCAACCAGTCATTCCCACATACATAACGACTGTATGAACACCCAGCCCGATGAATAATGCACGATAGCTGCATGCCGATGTTTATTCCACAAATTCGTCTATTCTTGTACAAGCTCCACAGGAATTGTATGTACAATCAAATAATTTTCGACCGATATGGCGTAGTGACGAGTATAGAGCACTCCGCTCCAAGGTCGTGGGTTCGATTCCTACACAGGACAAATCTTTGAGTGCATATACATGGATATTTGTTCTGGTCTGGGTGTTATCCTGGTGCTAAATGATTGGCGTAGTTAAAAATATTTTTTTATAACATGTAAGTTTATAACACATTGAGGGTCTTTTCATTTAGTTTATACAACCAAATTTGTTGTTACTCAAAACAACAGTGAGTTTGAGGCCATTAGTTTGGGATGAGGGTTTTGTAATGCAGAGAAAGTGATAATTCGTTTATCAAAGAACAGTATTTTTACTTACAATAAGAAACGATGTAATTGAAATTTAAAGTAATTAATTTTTTTTGTAATATTAACAATTAATTTCGCTGAGTGGTACCATATATATTTATTTGTATTTAAGTAAATGGTTCGAGGTTCAAAGTTTCTATTTTTACTAGTTGTGAAAAACAAAAGTAACTTACGATTAAGACAGAGTTCTTCTCCAGTACCTGTAACAAATAAACAAAAATAACTAAAGATTTATTTTCATTGATTTAGATAGATAGGTGTTAAGGGGTCCTATTAACATCTTAGGAGCCCAAGCCAACCTCTGGCGACAGTGAAAGTTCCCGGTAAGCGGCAATAAGCTCGACACCTATTACGTGGGACCAGCAAGATAATTGGCGAAATGTGGGCGTGTAATATGCCTCTGCCTACCTCTTCGGGGAAACAAGCGTGGTTGTATGTTTGTATTCCACGGCAACCAGAAAGTCACAACATTACGCAATTATCTATTTAAAAACTCTAAAATTATATTGTATTGTTTTAAAATTTGTTCTTTTAAACAATCCTGTCAACACATAATTATTAGCTTAGTGATTATTTGGTTGATTTAAGAACCTTAATTAAGGACTTTCCGTAGCACAAGCACTTTACACGAGAGGTTAAAGGAATTATTATTATTATATTCATTATTATACTACAAAAGGCAAAGACGCAAGCGCAAGTAAGTTATAAAATAAAATGATTACAATATTTACCAAGAGACGGCTCCGACCAAGTGTGGTTTTATGATAAATTGCCGACTGAAATATGGAAGTATGAACAAAGTTCGTTAATTAGTATTGGGAACCGGGAATATTTAATACAAACAAACAATTTCAGGAAATACGATATAAAGTTTAACGATAACAATATAATGTTAAGCTTTATATGAACATTTTGACAATATACATATATCGGTATTATTTTAAGGCACAGCTTTCAAAACATAATTTAAATTCTAATGTTTCCAGTTTCTCGCTAGCACTCGCTTTAATGTGACACTTCATAATGAACGTCCTGCCTGCTGGTAAGCAGTCGATAAAGTGCAAAAGAAATAAGGCGCTTCATATAGTGACATAAGCACGGTGCAATGCGCACCCACTCATCACCGCTTCACGCCCCGCTTAAAAGACCCAAATTATATAGAACAATCGGTTTTATTGAGAGCTTGATAAATGCCTACAAGTAACAAGACCGCCTTGACAGCAGCGACACTATTTAAAATATCTGATTAAATAAACGTCAACTTAAAACGAATGCTCCCATTCAGTGCCGGCAGGGCAGTACAGAAGAATGATGCAAGAAACTCGTCGATTTTTTTCTCCCGCTAGTATGTAACGTGTAATCATAATTATTACATTTTGAACTCAACCTTTACACATCAAAATTAATAACTTAGCCCTCAAATTCTACCTTAGATGGTCAATTAGTTTTTTTTATGCACCATCTAATATCAGTTTATTATACTTCTTCTAATGTTAGCAGTCTTTTTATTTTTAACGTCAGAAAAATGAATTTACGCATACCCAGCCTTATGCTATCTTATAGTGGGGATATTCTGCAGGAACTTTTCAGCCCACCTACTAAAAAACTGACGACGCCGACGTCACTAGTTGACAAAAAGGCGAGACCATGGTCTCTCATCAGCCAATGGCCTCGCCAGCGGCAACCTCCGCTCCTGTAATGGAATTGTAGCTAAGAGGGGGCAGTAACGGCACCCACTTCTACCTCTCAGGCGTAACACTAATGAAGTGCATAGACATTCTTGGAGAATTCCATATTATGTGATAGGTGCATACCCCCCCGTACCTAAACTCTGGGAACTGGACGGCAGCTTTACGAGCCCTCCTGCCCAATATTAGCAGCTGCCTATATCACCATCGAGACAAATTGAAATAGACGATATTGTCCTAAAAGTAAGAGCGACCCACACAACGTCTTCCACAGACACAACTTTGTTATAGACTTTTTGTCCGAAAACACTTCGCCGGGTGTAAATAAAAGTTTCAAAATGCTCGCGTCGACAAACCGACAACAAAAAGACTAGTATTGACAATTTGTTTTCTATTGAAAACATCGAATTCGTTATTGGATTGCAATTTAACTTTATGGTTGCTGTGTACAAAGGTAATTTTTTTTTATTAGAGAATACCAAACAACTCAATAACTGCGATTGTTTGTTTCTAAATCGGACAGAATGAACGGTAGCACCAAAATTCATAGCTACCTATTCGTGTCAGTGAGTTTTTGATTGGAAATACTTTCGATATGCAATTACTAAGTAAAGAATGGGTTCCTCCATATGAAACATGTATGTTTTACTTTAGTGTAATTTATAAAAGCATGTAAACATTAATTAGAAGCATTTTTAAAGTAAAAAACTTTATTTTTTACTTTTACTTTTAATGTGAAGATTGAAATTGTTTCACTATTTATATCAATAACTTATAAAGCATATATTTGAGCTGAATTTTTCAGCCTACTAGGTATCAGTAATAGTTTACTCAATAGATATGTTTTGCGCCAAATAATATACGCTTAACTGTGGAGATTCTAAACAGTATAATCAAAATAATTTTACTTAAGAAATATTTGGTTCAGTGAACGAATATGACTATGTGTTCCTTATGACTGTTAAAACGTCGATTAAGGCTGCGAATGTGTGTATCACAGGTGCAGATGATGGCGAAGGAATTATTCGGTTGGATAGTACGATACACACGCATGCCTTTTAAACAAAAACACAGCATAATATTATTTTTACGGCTCAAACTCTCATTGAATATATTAACTTAAGTAATGAAATAAAAAAAATATATAATTATTTTTATGACTATTCTAACTTAGCCTATATGTATCTATAAGTCTCATGCACAATGCTTCTACCTAATTCAATTAAAAAAAATTGAAATATTTTTAACTTACGACAATCATTCCGTTAGGTTGTGAATTTGTATTTAAACAACTTTACAAAGAACTCGTCCTCATTATTATTTGCCAGATTCTAAGAGCTTTTCCAAAATTGACTTTTCTCTCACAAATTCATAGCGAACGTTTCAACGCAGTAAAACAAAAGCAATTTACGAAGTTTTTAGCTACGCTTCCACGCCAGTCAGTATGTTCTGAAATTAGCCCAACCTTTATTAAAGTGTACAACCCCGCAAATTTACATAATAAGGGACTCTATTCAACCGTGGGTCTTATGGCTTACAGTAACTTATTGTGGCATATTCTTAATTAGTTCAGTCCGGGTTTGTTAGTAAGTCCACCTTTATAATACCGAGGCTCGACGAGTCTTTGTTATTTATTTTCTTATATATGTTGTATATCATTAAACATTATCAAGCCGAAATGTTTACGGTGATGCGATTAATTTAATCGTACGACTTATTAAATAGTACAGATTTTTTTATAAAAATAAAATTGTTATATAAATAAAACGTTAACGTATTGGGATTCTTGGCATTGCGACATTTTGGGAATTGGACATTTACTAAACCATTGTGGCATTTAATATTGAGCGCTTCAGAACTCTGGAAGGGATATTAAGTCGTTGGGATCTGTTATCGCTAAGTGTGGCCGTCGTAAATAAATTAAAAATATATTTGGGGGCTTATACGTTTTTTCATTCTTTTAAATAATGTCAAGTAAGTGATATATTATTAATTTATAAATCATAGTAAATGTGAATGAGTGGTGATAAAGATGGTAAATGAGATATCCTCCCCTAAGCCCCTTGAGTCCTCAGTAAAGTTGTGGGTCTATACTGAGATTTCACATGGACTCGTTGAGAGAAATTAAAAAGTGATGTTGCAGATGCTGTTGCACTGTTTGATTTACCAACACTCATGTATGTTCACAAACACTTAACGGTTAATATTACACATTAATGTTAGAAATATCACAAATTTTAGAAGATAAAACAAAACCGCACAAATGACGCTTCACTTTCCCGCCAAGAAATCCGGCTTATAAGTTATTGAACAGAAAAGAGTCCCGCCTCCGACAAACAGCACTGTCAGCACTGAGCAGCAGTCCGCGTGTGGTGTAAAATCTAAATTCCTCTTACCTTAGCGTAGTTTGTAAGAGAAGGCTGTAGGACATAAAAAGCTGAAATTATGCTGATATACCTATACAGACAAATTAAGCAGTAACCTCCATAATCGCAAATATGAATACGTCCATTAATTATCAGGATAAAGCCAAGTCCCTTTCGCAGCCAGGCGGGACAGTGGCACGAAATTGGTGACTTTATTATATTCAGGGCGGAGCTAAATTACAAGGGCGGCTTTCATAATCAAAGTTACCCGAGGAGGCTGTGGTTAACTCAAAATGTACTACATTTTTCTTTTGCCACTTTATTACTCGTATAAGATTGCGTTCTTCTTTTTGTTTTTAGGATTTTTTATGTAAATACCTGTGTTTGTAGTATTTTTTTTCATTTCCAAGGACATTATATTATATTGTAAGTGTATTTGTTTTATAAAACATTAAATTCCATTTTGTATTTTTTATGTACAATAAAATAAAAATAATGAAAATTAGAAATAATATACGATTTACGATTTTTAATAACGGTTTATATCTAAGTTCTATTTTATTTATATCCTGTCGTAATAGTGCAATAGACATTGAGCGCTGTAAGTTTGGGACGAATTAATTATTGAGTTTTAATTAAAAGAGCATTTTTAATTAAATTTACATAAAAGAGCACGCATGTTTATTTAACACTAAACAACAAAAGCCCCTACCGTACCTCGAACCCAGGTCCCCTCGGCTCTATCGCAAGATCGATATTAAAGCGCCACAACTCATTAATTTTTACTGCAATAAATCAGCTGGCTCCCCCTAATCACCAATTTCAATTCGACCACAATAAGATCATTACCGGAACATCTGTGGTCACAGCTGGGCATCCTAGCGCTCTCTATCTAGATATAATCATTATGTTTAAAGTATTTCTTGTCTTTGTTCTTTTTTTAATCTTATTTCGACTTTTACCATTTACAGTGTGTTCAGTCATGGACTAGCAAAATTTTAGGGGCGTCAAATGTAACTAATATTATCGTCAAAAACATAGTAGTAGTAGTAGAGTATATGGCTCCAACCAATATCTCAGGAGTCAAGACAACCTCACCTGCAAGTGGTGCACCAGTTGATCAACGGATGAGGCTCTGGCGAATATAAAAGCTCTCGGTAAGCGGAAATAGGCTCGACACCTATTACGTGGTACCAACCACATAGTTGGCGAAATGTGGGCATATAATATGCATCTGCCTACCCTTTCGGGGAAAAAGGCGTGACTGGTATGTAACATAATAGGTTGGGGAAAAAGTCTTTTCGTATTTTTGTATGAAAAGTCAGGACATTTTTTTCAAAGTTTATTTACATTTATTTACAATATATATGTACCGTTTTGTTGAATAACTTTCTGCCATTTTGTGGGCAGAGACATTATCCCGTTACTGTAGAAACTTTGGGACTTCTGATCAAAAAAACGGGACAAATAGTTTTGGCAGTCCTCTCTTCAGGTCACCCTTACAGAACCTAAAGAATTCTGCAGAGACCGAAACAGGTGAAAATCTGAAGGCGCAAGGTCAGGGCTATATGGTGGATGCACTAGGACCTCCCAGTCGAACTCTCTTAATTTTTGCTGAGTGGCTAAAGATGTGTGTGGTCTAGCGTTATCGTGATGAAAGACCACACCCTTCCTGTTGATCAATTCCGGCCGTTTTCTCTCGACTGCTTCCTTTAATCTCATCAGTTGCTGGCAGTAAAGATCAGAATCGATGGTTTTGCCGGGCGGTAAAAGCTCATAATAAACAATGCCCTTCCAATCCCACCATACACACAGCATCACCTTATTTCGTGTTAGGCCAAGTTTGGCCACAGTCTGTGAAGCCTGGCCAACTTTCGACCACGACCTTTTTCGCACGTTCTTGTCGTACGTGATCCACTTTTCATCGCCAGTTATCAATCTCTTCAAAAACGGCTCGGTTTCATTACGTCTCAATAATGAATCGCAAATGAGTACACGGTTCATTAAGTTTCTTTGAGTGAGCTCGTATGGCACCCAAATATCGAGCTTTTTTGTATAACCAGCTTTCTTCAAATGGGTCAAAACTGTTTTGTGGTCAATTCCCAGTTCTTCAGCTACATCGTAACTACTAATATGCCGATATTGCTCCACTCTTTCAAAAATGGCGTCCATTTTATTCGTAACAGGGCGACCAGAGCGAGGTGCATCTTTAACATCAAAATTTCCGGACTGAAAACGTTTGAACCAAATTTGTGCTACTCTTACTGACACTGCATCAGGTCCATAAATATCACAAATTTTTGTCACTGCTTGAGTTGCATTTTTGCCTTTTTTATAATAAAATTTTAAAATGTATCGAATTTCTTCATTAGATTCACTCATTTTTACGGAGAGAAAAACAAATGAAAAATAGCGGGAAACAACTTTTTTTTATTTTTTTCTTTTCTTTATAATGGAACCTTTTTAATGTTACCAAAACCAGCCAGACACAAATAGTACAGTCAAAAAAATTTTATAATAAGTTTATACCTACGTTATGCGAAAAGACTTTTTCCCCGACCTAATATAAACGCAAACGTCCATAACCGAATGCCCATAAACCCTATTTGTGTACAGAAGCTTTTTTACAACTATTGAAAAGGAATGCATATTAGTTGTAACTTGTACCGAAGGCAAATTTAAGCACAGAGGTCTCTCAAATGGTGATATGTGACACTAGATGTGATTGCTTCTACGACACCTTCAGGTCATGGTCTCATTTAATATGGGGTGGTAGAATGCTATGGAGGGGCCGCTGCCACACGACACTCTTCATAAAGGGTTGAAAACGATCTAGTTATCAGAATCAACTCCTACGGTTCTGTCCTAAGAAAATGCCAAATGCCTAGTAAACACTCTCAAAAAAGTATTCGTTTGAAACCGAATAATACTTCCAATAAATCTCTGTAGAATGCATAAGCTCGTACATGGTCTCACTAAATAAAATTACTCGTGAACACCTTTATTACGTGGATAGTAAAACAAACGGGGTATGTCTCTCGCAATAATCATTATGAAATTTCAAACAATTTAAAGCGTTGAAGTCCTTGTATTTCAGTCTATCTTCATGCAGGAATTTGCTGCGTAACGTGAGCGCGGGAAGGGTTATTTACAACATAATCGTTAGGAAGCGGTCCTTTACTGAGTTCGCTAATTAGCTGCCCTGGAGAATCACCCTGCCACATTTTAATGCTTTTATCAAGTCGTAGCGGCTGTAATCGCAGCAGGATGTCTAGAGATACACATGGGCGGCTAGAATAAGCAACTTTTGAGTGATATTTATTTCAAAACTAATTTATGCGGTCTTGCTTGCGTAAGAAAACTTTACTGATTACTTCAAATCAGTAAAGTTTTCTTCAAACTATGTCCTTGAAGAGGAGTTTGGAACGAAGAAATAGACAAGAAACTTGCCAAACTGCCTACATTTAGACTGACAAGTTGGAATCACGAAGCAAATATTTTCTAACAATTACACCCAATTATTTAGTTCCAAGATAAGTATCATTAAGAACTTGTGTTATGGATACTAAATAACGGATAAACATACATGAATACTTTTTTTTTGTAAATAAATACTTTATATACATAGGAAACATCCAGACCAGAACAAATATTCATGTTCATGCACACAAATATTTGTCCGTGTGGGAATCGAACCCACGACCTTGGAGCGGAGAGCGGGTATACTCGCCACCACGCCAAATCGGTCGTCAAGATAATCAATATCGTCGAAGATCGTCATGATATAGAGGTTGGAAAGTTATTTCAGAAAAAGCAATAAGACCGGACTGTATTCAGCAGGTAGCATCAATATTCTTTGAAAGTATTAATAAAATTCACATACATTTTATGACTCTGTATCCCTAAATTTAAAAAGGTCCTTCGGTGGGGCAGTAGCTGCAAGGCGATAAAAGGATTCTTTTTTATGATATGTATTAGTACATACTTTTTATTTTTTATTTATAAAATTTTGTAATGCATCAATTTTTTGCAGAAAGTATTTTTATTCTTAATTTAGCTAGTTCCTGTGGTTTTATTATATCTGGTGTAATTGATTTGTTATAATTATGATTATCTGATTTAAATAAATGTTATAATTATGGTTAAAGTTAATTAAAGTGGTCTCTTAATATCTCTGCCTCCATGCAAGAGGCTTTGCACGAGTACACAGTAGAGAACATACGACGTACTATGTATGTCGTACATAGTACGAGCAATATTATGATTACCATATGAAAATATACAGAGCGTAGTATGGACACGTTACAGTTATATGCACACAGCGGATATGGCTAAGAATACATAACATGATATGCATAAGCAAGCAAAATATTTTTCTGTGCTTACGAAACTAGATTTCAGTATGTAGCTGTTGTTATCATAGACTACCAGCCGCGTTCTCCCTCGCAGCCATATTTCATACATTTTAGCATAACGAGGGTATCGGCGTATCTTTAGAGGTGGAAGTTTCTAGATGCGAGACGATTTGACGCTAGTCTAAAAACTGTGAGGCAAAATGCAACAATGTCCACTGTAGAATACAATGTTGTGTTTAAGAAAACACACTTGCCAGCAATACAACAAAAAACAAATGATATTTATTCAAATAATTATTAAATTAATGAATAAATCCTTTTTATTTATTTAAGTAAATAAAACCAAGAAGTATCATCCATAGGCCTTCAATTATTACAGCGATAAACTTAATCAAAACTATATATATCAATAGTTCAATGTAGTATGTGTAGTGTGTAAAGATATATATAGCATACAACATTTAAAAGAATTGTTTTATAAACTGTAGTCTAACGACTAATTTATTGATTTTATTTTATTTTATTTTATTTTATTTGGAAAGCTTACAGCTGTTTTTACAAAATAAAAAACTTATAAAATAATTATAGGCTAATTACAAGCTTCCACATATTAGCTTTAAACAAATTTAACATAGTAGCTTCAATTATAAATTTTTAATTTTTAATAAGGCCTTTTACATTATCTGGTGATCCAAAAAAGAGATCCAAGTCAAAATCATTAGACAACTCGTTAAAAGTTGTAGAGGATCTAACCATAAAACTGTTCTTTCTATAATTAGTATGTGAAAATGGGGTGTAAAGTAATCTTTTTCTAGAACGTAAGTTACGCAAGGGGACCGAAAGACAAACCTTACTCAAAAGTTCCGAACAATCTATTTTACTCTGAGCAACTTTTTTAAAGAAACACAAATCTGCGATTTGCCTCCGCAAGTGTAAAGGTTGCAGATGAAGAGTGGAGCATCGTTGATCATAGTCACAATAGGCCAATCTAAATTTACAGTATAGATATCTAGAAAATTTCTTTTGAATTTTCTCAATACTGTTCACATATTTCTTGTAAACAGGATTCCAGACCTGAGATGCATATTCAAGGTGACTTCGCACATATGCACAGTACAAAATTTTTATAGTTTTCATGGATTTAAATGATTTAGAAGATCTAATAACAAAGCCAAGGCTCCTAAAAGCTTTGTCAGTGATGCTGTCAATATGCTGATCAAATAATAATTTATTATCATGAATTACACCCAAATCCTTGCAAAAAGAGGCATTTCTTAAAACCTCACCTTTAAGATTATACTGAAAATTTAATGTATTGCGCTTACGAGAAAAATTTATTAAAAAACACTTCGATACATTAAGATTTGAACAGTCAAATTCAGGATTTTAACATAACACAGTTCAATTATGTCTCAAAACCGAAAGTATGAAGGTTGAAAACAAAATAAAAATAACTAAAAGAAATCATTTCACAAGAAGCTATTCACTCGATATGAAAGCACACACTTGGTGTCTGAAAAGTGAGCCATTGCTGAAACTAAAGTTTTAAAGTTGGAAGAAAGTTCTCGATCACCTTCCATCTGTTACGTATTCGCGAGTTCTCCCAAACTTAAATTACGGGAAAATCAGAGGAAATGAAAGCGAAAAACTCATCGAAGAAGTAAAAGATAGGAACTATATTTAAAAGGAAAATAAGACAGAATAACTGCTATGAAATATGGTACAACTGCTGCGTACAACGGGCCCTTAGTTTTAGGGTTTACAAGGTCGCTGGCAGTCGCTAGTAACCATCTACGCATTTAAAATAAACTTTATGCCGCATACCCTTAGGTTGTGAATTGAGCTCCCTCTCGAGCTTTTCCGAAGAGATTACAGTAGCCTCTTCAAAAATGAAGTAAAACTGTTGTAAAAGTTTCTGCAATGCAAGCAAGTGATGGATTAAAAATATCTTTGTAACAATTCCCAAGATATTACAATTTCCCGCAAAATCAAGACACTATTAAACACGACACGTGTTTCGCCCTTACACAGGGCATCTTTAGGTAAGATAGGAGCCTCAGAATAACAATGTCTTCACGACCAACGCTGAAACGAGAGAGAAGATCTCGTGAGAGACGATTTGACTGTGTAAGGGCGAAACACGTGTCGTGTTGAATAGTTTCTCGATTTTTCAGGAAATTATAGTATCGCGGGAATTGTTACAAAGATATTTTTAAACTTGCTTACAATGGATTTCCGCAAAGTAACGCCTGAATCAATAAATTAAAAGTTTCTGTAACGCACTAGTGATGTTCTTGGTACTGCAAGCATCCATAGGACTTTGATGACCAATGTTGTGGTATTATTATATTTTAATATTTATGTCCTTGTTTAGGGTGTATCGGGCTCCTACCATGATCCGAGGAGCCCAAGCCAACCTCACCTGCAAGTAGTGCACCTGCCGATCAACGGACGACGCTCTGAGGAACATAAAAGTGCCCGGAAAGCAGAAATAGGCTCGCCACCTATTACGTGGGATCAACAATATGAATGGCAAAGTATGGGCGTATAGTATGCCTCTGCCTACCCCTTCGGGGAAACAGGCGTGATATTATGTATGTTGTTTAGGGTGTATACAGTCAACTCGATAAGTTGTGTGCGGCTTATGGCCATAAAATTAATTTGCTGAATTCAAATTACTTAATAAACATTGTTATTTTAGTAAGACCGCCTGCAAACTGGCATAAAAATAAAATTTTAAGTGTCAAACCGGTTTAAGGGATAATAAACCGTACTGAAGATTGACCAGCTAGCTCTTTACCGCTACCTAAAGCTATAAAAAGGTCTAAGCTAGAGCCAGTCTTACCAACAGGTTATGGCTAAGTGGCACACTATTACCGCGCACACATTATTGGTCATCTCAGTATATTCAGGGACTATTCTCCACACATTATTTACAGCAAATTTATACCAAAGACGTTAAAAGGACCTGTTTTATAATATCTTCTTTAGATTTGTGTCTCCACTAAAGAATTTTACGCCACTAGGATCTTACTTGAACATGTAAAATAGATACTTACGCTTCCAGCGGTCAGGCCGTGCTATAAATAAATAGTTGTTAACTCATTAAAATTGTGAATATCACATATTTTACGGATTTAAATCAATTTTTGAACTATTTTTATCCCGATGTTTCAATTATTTTACAGTAATTCGTGGTGATGGTAAGACTGAGTTACAAAGTGTCTCCGTATATAAAGATACAAATTTGAAACTACCTTCATTAAAAACATTTATTATAACAAACGTTTTTATTAACACAAAATGACCTTACTACTTACTGCGTCTTGAGATCTTGCGATATTTGGTTTAGTTTGGTTTTTTAGTTATCATTGTTAGGCAAAGCAATTAGAATAACAAATAGAGGAATAAAATTTTTGCATTGTACTCACAAAACAATAAATATCTTTTATTCGAAAAAAAATATTAGTAGAAAAAAGGATGGAAAAAATGCTCTGAAATAAATAATATTCCTCGGAAAGTATTATAGAATAGCCTTTTAATATTTCAATAGCATAACAGTCTCAATGGGGTCGTTGTAAGTCAATTGTCCACTCAAAGCTCGAGTGTCATTCCGTTTACTATAACCGTAATAGATCCTTTGCAAATATCGTCGGGGTTCGCGCGCCACTTGAATGCCAATCTGCGGGTGGAGTTCATTTTCTCTTTTTTCCTTCCAGTTTACGATTGTAATCCGACATTTACCGGCTATAAAAACCGGCTGCAGTAGTCGGAATTAAATTGGCACAGACTTTATTGAGATGCGACGACGACGACGCGGCAATTACATTTTTACATGCAAATTAGGGGCACTTAAAACTGTAAAGTTCTCTGGACGCAAATGAATAAATGAAGTGAGGTCGCTACTGGTAGAATTAAACAATTAAAGACCCTGATGTTATGTTTTATTTTTTTAACAAGTGACAAGAAGATTTTATTAATGTTCCCTTGATTTAAATATTAAACTAACACGTGCATAGTGAGCGCATTGCATGCATTAACTTTTTTGCTATAAGGAGTTTGAAAATGAAATATCCAGACTCTTATACCAAAAACAATCAATATCGGGTGGTAACAATCTTAGTGCAATCATTATTTAGTTATCATCGATTGCGGTTCCGAATTAAATAAGTCATCGTCATTATCATCTCAGCCCTACTTACTAGTCATTGATGTCCCACTATTGACGAACCTTCTCTCACAGACCATGATCTTATGTCAGACATACACTGCTGTGTGGACTTTTGAACCCGAAAACAAACAAAATACTCCTTTATAATTACCATAACCAAGTCCCGTAAAAATTTAAGCAATTTGATTGAATTTAAAGTAGCTCGAGAAACTCGAAATTATTGAGTTAATTTTCCTTTTATGTTATTTGTTATGCAAATTGCTTTAATAACATCGGCGGAGGCGAAGCATACTATGAGCTAGCACAATGCGAAACACTCGACCCAATTCGAACCTCTCTGTAGTGGAGGGTGCATTGCACCGTCCTTAATTAGAATATAAGTAATAATCACAATAGATCATGTTATTAAATTTAATTAATTATGAATATCAAATTTATCTTAAATTTATAATGATATGGTATTCCTTAATACGAAATAAATGTATACCTACACCCTTTTTTCCAAACATTTATACACACACGCACATTTTATGGTTTGGAACAACTTGTATTTTGCTTGCCCATGTTTTTTAAATTGATAATAAATAAAATATAACTTGACTTAATAAGTATTCAGTAAAGTGAACTTAACTGAAAATGTTAGTTGGTAGGTTAACTTGGTAGGTTAATTTTTGACGACTGATATGGCGTGGTGGCGAGTATATCCGCATTCCATTCCTGAGGTCGTGGGTTCGATTCCCACACAGGACAAATATTTGTGTGTATAAATATGAATATTTGTTCTGGTCTGGGTGTTTTTCTTTGTATATTAAGTATGTATTTACAAAAAAAAAAGTATTTATGTATGTTTATCCGTTATTTAGTATCCATAACACAAGTTCTTAATGATACTTATCTTGGAACTAAATAATTGGTGTAAGTGTCAGAAATATTTATTTATATTTATTTATTTAACTTCGTCTAAAATTTTCGTTTTGTAAGTTGAAATAAACAACTTTCTTAGTAGTTATAAAGATAACATAAAACACTCAGTTATATTTGGAGTTTGCGCCGAGAATTATAAATTCATTGCATTCTCTGCCCAAATTCCGAAGTAGTTTCTTCTGTAAAAAAAAATTTATGATGCTCAGGGTGTAACTGAATACACAATACATACATTGTGATTAATGGCAAATACTTCTTATATGCTATACCTTTGAATTATAAGAGTACCTTCGGAAGTATAGGTACTATTATTATCAACTCCAAATTTTAATGAGACCACCCGAAGTAGATTGTTTTCATCTAAAAAGGATTTTCAATATCGATATTGATTTTACAACCCAATAGAAAGTATTAATTTTACTTTTTAGCGTCAGTTGAAAGCGTTGACGCAATATTGTGCTATGTCATTGCGTCAACAATACTTTAATAGTATTTTACACACGTTCTCATGCTACTAATTAAAAGAGTTCCATTGTCTACCTCTAAAGTATGAACATCATTGAAAGCTGCCAATTAATCGCGTGACGTTATTTTAGCTTTTTTGAATTTAAAAGAAAAATAATCATAGGACCTTTTTTAAACGAGAATGAATTTTCTTAATCTTTTCACAATTGACCAAGATATCTATATAATAGGTTGGGGAAAAAGTCTTTTCGTATTTTTGTATGAAAAGTCAAGACATTTTTTTCAAAGTATATTTACATTTATTTACAATATATATGTACCGTTTTGTTGAATAACTTTCTGCCATTTTGTGGGTAGAGACATTATCCCGTTACTGTAGAAACTTTGGGACTTCTGATCAAAAAAACGGGACAAATAGTTTTGGCAGTCCTCTCTTGAGGTCAACCTTACAGAACCTAAAGAATTCTGCAGAGACCGAAACAGGTGAAAATCTGAAGGCGCAAGGTCAGGGCTATATGGTGGATGCACTAGGACCTCCCAGTCGAACTCTCTTAATTTTTGCTGAGTGGCTAAAGATGTGTGTGGTCTAGCGTTATCGTGATGAAAGACCACACCCTTCCTGTTGATCAATTCCGGCCGTTTTCTCTCGACTGCTTTCTTTAATCTCATCAGTTGCTGGCAGTAAAGATCAGAATCGATGGTTTTGCCGGGCGGTAAAAGCTCATAATAAACAATGCCCTTCCAATCCCACCATACACACAGCATCACCTTATTTCGTGTTAGGCCAGGTTTGGCCACAGTCTGTGAAGCCTGGCCAACTTTCGACCACGACCTTTTTCGCACGTTCTTGTCGTACGTGATCCACTTTTCATCGCCAGTTATCAATCTCTTCAAAAACGGCTCGGTTTCATTACGTCTCAATAATGAATCGCAAATGAGTACACGGTTCATTAAGTTTCTTTGAGTGAGCTCGTGTGGCACCCAAATATCGAGCTTTTTTGTGTAACCAGCTTTCTTCAAATGGGTCAAAACTGTTTTGTGGTCAATTCCCAGTTCTTCAGCTACATCGTAACTACTAATATGCCGATCTTGCTCCACTCTTTCAAAAATGGCGTCCATTTTATTCGTAACAGGGCGACCAGAGCGAGGTGCATCTTTAACATCAAAATTTCCGGACTGAAAACGTTTGAACCAAATTTATGCTACTCTTACTGACACTGCATCAGGTCCATAAACATCACAAATTTTTTTCACTGCTTGAGTTGCATTTTTGCCTTTTTTGTAATAAAATTTTAAAATGTATCGAATTTCTTCATTAGATTCACTCATTTTAACGGAGAGAAAAACAAATGAAAAATAGCGGAAAACAACTTTTTTTTATTTTTTTCTTTTCTTTATAATGGAACCTTTTTAATGTTACCAAAACCAGCCAGACACAAATAGTACAGTCAAAAAAATTTTATAATAAGTTTATACCTACGTTATGCGAAAAGACTTTTTCCCCGACCTAATATAAACATAATTATGGGAAAGAAACCATACAGAGTAATAAAGAAACGCCTCTTTTCAGAAGTCGGTTAGTAAAAAGAGTTACGCTACCTACAACCTCTGCATGTTCAATACACAGATAATACATACAACCAACCGGGTTTTCCGATGTGGTAAAGCCCAAAGGTAATGGACGTGTTTTAAGTAGAGCAGTCTAAATGCTGCAATTTGAGTTTACGGTTAGCGCGATCAATAAGTATAGTGGCTTTGGAGAAAACTTTAAACCAATGGAATAACGGAAAATACTTTGTTGGCGTTCGTAATACTCTAAAAGCAAAAAGAGTAAACTTTTAGTTTAATGTTTTCAGATTTTATGATAGAATACAACAGGAAAAAATTGATCTACCATTGCCAACTTTGAAAATTGTGGTTAAAAAGCAGCTTCTACCCCTTGGAATACCAATGTGATAATAATCATGTAAATTTTTACTTGTCAGATAAACAAGCTTGGGCTCAACATTTTCAACTTGTATTTAAGTGAGTTTTATGCATGTAAGTAAGTGAATCTGAGCTTCGTGATTTCAGTGCAGATATTTTTCATATTTTATATAATCAATTTTGACGTTAGGTGCTATGTAATAAAGAACTTTTTACTTTACTTTAGTTATAAAAAAGTTTGTTTTACGGGTTATCATAATAAATAATTAACTTTTGCTAACTCAGCGACTAAAGGGCGGCTTGCACTATAGTTTTTATTTAATTTAAGCTCAAATTGATTTCAAAATGTCATTGCATTTCACTCATTTGTTTGGAGTTGAGAGGAAGAGAACGATATTTTAAATAGATTTAGAACTTAACAGAAGTAGTGACCGTTGTGCAAGACACCCTACGTTCCCCATTAGATGTATTGTAGATGCAAAATCAAGTTGAGTTTTGGAGGATTATTATATTCTTATTTTAATATATTTTTACTATATATTATGTAATTTATTAGCAGGTAAAAAAGGACGGTATAGAGGCCCCGTCAAATTTATGCTGATCTGATGATATTTTCAGATGTAGACAAAGGAATTCTTAAATACTTTATAGTAAACGGCTATGTAAATTCATCATGTTAGCTCATCATGGATTGGCGGAGGAGCGTCCTGCTTCTAAATTTTTTTCAAACCGTGCTATTAGTACTTTACCATGGCTTAACGACTACCACATTTAGTGATAACCGGAACTAATGGCATAACGTGCCTTCCGAAACACGGAAGCACTTGATATCAAATGCCATACGGTCACCCATCTACATGCTGAGCTCGTGTGAATTATTAAACATTGAATTAGTGCGGCAGACAGCCGGGAGCAATTACAGTTGACAAGTCTATTTTTATTGTTGGAACCGAAGTCGCGGGCAGCTAATACTCATAATATGAACGCACAACACCTAAGATAAAATCCTTCAATTAAAGTATTAATGGGAAGGCTGGGAAGCTTTTCGCCTCCTGAAGCTCTTAAGAGCTTACCTCGAGGTAAGCCTCGCTAACTAGCGGTAACTTAGATCTCGCTTAAAACTTAGCTTTAGTACGGTATACAGAGATTACGAGTAGTAGGTATATAGAGTATACTGAAAACAGAGATTCAACCACAATTTGCTAGAAAAACTGTCTCTTGATGTGGTGGAAATGTCTATTAACATCTTATAAAAGTATCACAAGATCATCCTATAGAAACCTAGACAGCTAATCCTATCGCCTAGATTCAGGTAATCTTATTATTTTAGGATTAATTACAAACTTTCTGATAACAATATTTATGTTATGATCCATTTTTTTTTTTTTTGAAAATAAATTAAGTTCGATAGTTTCGTATTATCTGCTTGGCCTAGTTTGATGAAATTTGGTATTTTGAAAACTTAAACCCATGAAATCATTAAATGTAATGCCATCTTGCGTATATTTGAATAACTAATCTTATGAAGTACTATAGCGATGGATTTATACTAGTTTATAGAATGGTGTTCCAGGTGTAAAGGGTTACCTACCAAAATCTAAGAAGCTCAAGCCAACCTCACCTTTTTTTTTACGTCGGTAACAAAATACGTTTACGTACTGCCTTCCGGGACCGAAAGGGGGTGTGGGACTCACCACCGGCAGACGCGACTGCACGCAGTAATACCCACTAAAAATCTTCCGACGACGCCCGCCGCTTGTTGAGAAAGAGGCGGGGTGCCAGTACCTGGCTAGCAGCTCTGGTTCCCCGCCCGCGGCCAACATCCCCCGGACCAAAACCGAGAGGACCTCCTCAGAGAGACGCAGTGGACGCGCCCCTTCTACCTCCTTGTGCGACCATAGCGTGTGTGGCCGACTTCTCGGAGGGTCCATGGTTAGACAGCAGGGGCCCCCTGCCCCCGCTGTCTAAGACCCTCCTGGCGCTGCCCTGCCGCTCCACAGGTCCCTCTTAGTTTCCCCCCCGATTGTCAGTACTAAGGGCACCCAAAGTCGCCGACCTCTGGGTGTTATATTTTCCCGGCCTCCGGGAGGTACTCAGCCCCCCCACCACGCCAAGATTCCCCACGGGGGGAAGCCAACCTCACCTGCAAATGGTGCACCTTCCGATCAATAGACGAGGTTCTGGCAAACATAAAAGTTTCCGTTCCGAATTACGTGGGAGCAACAATATAACTGCCGAAATGTGGGCGTATAATATACCTTTGCCTACCACTTCGGGGAAACAGACGTGATATTATGTATGTATGTATAAATAATGCTATTAAGTTAAGAAGATATACAAGAAAAAAATCTTAGAAAAAAAAACCGCGTACACGGAACCTCGAGCGGTGGCTAGTTAAATAACACCTATCAAAGTTTACGACTTTTATCGCAGTAACTTAATCCATTAATTGTTTTCTACCGTCGGGATAACGAAGTATCAACATTTTTTCGTTCCAACTCCCACAACTCCGCCGGGAGCCGATTATTATCGCAAAGTTGAATCTGTTTGAGAACCTCTCTCTTCCTGCGGGAGAACTTTGTTTATAATCCCCCTTTAGTATACTCCCGAAATCATACTCGCGATCTGAAAGAGGAATGTTACATTCAGTTTTTTTTAAATTAACAGGTGAAAAATTATGAGATAAAAATGTGTTTCTCATTTTATCTAGGTTGTAAATTTTGGTTCTCATATTATACACATTCTTAAAGGACGTAAATGTAAAAAACTGCAAAAATTAATAAATAAATATTTTTTTTCTGGTTAAACTGTCCTATAGAGAGAGCCAAACACCAAATCCAGTATGTTATCGTATTTATGACAAAAAAAACTTTAAACCGTTTTACTGTCAAATTGACAAAATGGCATTTACGTCTTTTAAGAATTAGATGTGCGATATTATGATGTTTTGTATAGCCTAGAAGTCAGTTCGCTCCTAGGGTCGTTGGTTCGGTTGGGATGTCTTAGACCATATAGAAATTGAGAGTTCACTTTTTGTGTCTGTTTTTTAAGAGATTTCAGCACATCGGTCGCCCTTTACGATCAGATGTGCTTGAAGAATTTATATTGATATCACTAAATAAAATGTTAAAGTGATATATATAACCTTTCTGCCTAGATTTTCCCAGGAGATTACACCATGGGGCACTATAAAAAGGTTGCTGAATATTGCTCTGGCTGTGCAGGCCACTATCCATCCCATCTAATGACAAGTGGTCACCGCAGCCGTATACTTGAGTAGGTACAAACTTGTAGTATAAAAATGCTTAAAAAACTCAATCAACTCAACCTACATGAAAGACCTTATTATTTTGTAGCAATAAACAGCGCCGGTGAAACTGCAGGAGACAGAAGGACATTACACCAAAGTATTTCGGACGAAGACATTTTGGCTTGCCGCCTAATAGCAATGTTTCCAGTGCACATCACAACCTACACTCACTCTTATGTCGTTGTTATAAGGACCAGATAGGCGTTGCACATTGTAGACAGACTTTTGCGATAAAAGCTACGTGCGCTACTCGTAGATTTGTTAGATGGAAACGGAAAATGGCATATTCCGTTTGATATTCGATACAGGATAAAATTGTTCCGTTTAAAAGCATTTTACCTGGTGTAAATATTTTAAGGAAGCGCTCGTAGCTCTGAATGGGTGCTCGGAAACGATTTTTAAAGTTAAGCAGAGTATATAGAGAAGTGATAATTTCTTAGATTGGTGACCATTTGTATGGCATTTGATATCGATCGTATGAGTGCTTCGGCATGCACTTTAAGATGTTATTAGTGTTTATGTTTAATAATTTGTTTTTAAGCGGTGTGACACACTGTCTCCGTCAATCTACACTCACACTGTTTTGCAAAGCCTAAGCCCAGTTTATAATATAACGCTTACAGGCTAAGATGATTATGATAAATGTAATATGTGGAAATGTCCGAGTATTGCCGTATAAGAGACGCCCGTTGTCCGACAGATGAACGAGTACATTGACAGCGGAGACATAGTAATTAATAGGGACCTTCGCATCCTTTGGGAACGGAAGGTTTCGTAGTAACAAAAGGGAGACAGCCCTAGAGTTATAGGGATTACTTCACTTTTCACAAGGTTTTATTTAGTTTTACATTTATCATATCCGATGGTAGCAATTAACAAAGTCGTAAGTGAAAAGTCGTTGCTTTTAACAATATCATAAGTTATAAGTCGTTATATTCCACTTACGACATTGTTTAAAGAAACTGCTTTTCACATACGACATTGTTAATTGCAACGGTCGTATCAGCCTTATCGAGTCCCTTGATGAACATTAGCCTCCTCCATTACATTTAATTGGGGGTATTTGCCCATAATCAATACGCTGGGCAGGAGGGTTTGCAGGGTGATCGCAGTTCAAGCCAGTACGCAGGATGACGCTGCTGATCATCATCGGGTAGGATTTCTCTTGGTCGACTTTTACGACACCCCGTGAGATGAGAGGGGGTGGCACTATTCTAGGCCGGTCCCACATTGCATCACATAGTTTCACAATACTAGCTTGTAAACAAATCTTGCGCATTAAATGTGACACACTTCCTTATCTCAGATTGAGCTGAAACTTTGCATGCACATCAAACTTTGGTGGAATCACAATATTCGTTACCTAATAGGTAAAAGCACCTAATAGGTAGAAGCGCTCGTAGCTCTGCGGTGCTCGGTGGTCGGAAACGATCACCGAAGTACAGCAGAGTTTACAGAGGTCAGTCCTTGGATGGGTGACCGTTTGTGTGGCATTTGCTATCGAGCGCTTCCGTGCTTCGGAAAGCACGTTAAGCCGTTGGTCCCGGCTATCACTAAATGTGGTAGTCGTAAAGCCATGTTAGAGGCCTAATGGGCGGCTTGATAAATTCTAACAGCAGGACGCCATACACCTGCCTCCGCCAATCCGCACTGGGTGCAATAATGTCCATACTTACATCCAGTATAAGTCCACCCCTCGCATACCTCGCACGATTTCTCTTTCTAAACAGCTATGTCGTACCTCTATATAACTTATTAAAAACAGGTAAATTAAATGTACCTAACTCTTATTCGTTTCGCATAAAGGAAACATCGAAATAGGACACAGCAATATCTATATTTCAGGAGACTCAATAACATTCCGACGATTGTCCGAGTGTTGGTAGTGTTTCGATTGACAGTGTAGCAGGTAGGTTTATTTATTACATGAATGTACAATGAAATGCTACATAACACAGAGAATTTCGACAGAAATCGTATGTTAATCGTATTTACCTACAATAAACTTTTTTTAAATGTTTAATAACATATACCTTTTACCAGAATAAAAAGAAATATGGTTAAAAACTGGTTTTTGGACTGGTGCTATGTATATTGTAATATGTTAATCCTAGTTTTCAACTGTCTATTCTGAAATACGTTATCACGTGACAAACATCACACATACACATACTATCATATTTATGTCAATATCAGGATATGTATTGGATATGGAAGAGAAATTCAGAGAGCATATTGAAAATATATTAGGTCGGGGAAAAAGTCTTTTCGCATAACGTAGGTATAAACTTATTATAAATTTTTTTTGACTGTACTATTTGTGTCTGGCTGGTTTTGGTAACATTAAAAAGGTTCCATTATAAAGAAAAGAAATAAATAAAAAAAAGTTGTTTCCCGCTATTTTTCATTTGTTTTTCTCTCCGTTAAAATGAGTGAATCTAATGAAGAAATTCGATACATTTTAAAATTTTATTATAAAAAAGGCAAAAATGCAACTCAAGCAGTGAAAAAAATTTGTGATGTTTATGGACCTGATGCAGTGTCAGTAAGAGTAGCACAAATTTGGTTCAAACGTTTTCAGTCCGGAAATTTTGATGTTAAAGATGCACCTCGCTCTGGTCGCCCTGTTACGAATAAAATGGACGCCATTTTTGAAAGAGTGGAGCAAGATCGGCATATTAGTAGTTACGATGTAGCTGAAGAACTGGGAATTGACCACAAAACAGTTTTGACCCATTTGAAGAAAGCTGGTTATACAAAAAACCTCGATATTTGGGTGCCACACGAACTCACTCAAAGAAACTTAATGAACCGTGTACTCATTTGCGATTCATTATTGAGACGTAATGAAACCGAGCCGTTTTTGAAGAGATTGATAACTGGCGATGAAAAGTGGATCACGTACGACAAGAACGTGCGAAAAAGGTCGTGGTCGAAAGTTGGCCAGGCTTCACAGACTGTGGCCAAACCTGGCCTAACACGAAATAAGGTGATGCTGTGTGTATGGTGGGATTGGAAGGGCATTGTTTATTATGAGCTTTTACCGCCCGGCAAAACCATCGATTCTGATCTTTACTGCCAGCAACTGATGAGATTAAAGGAAGCAGTCGAGAGAAAACGGCCGGAATTGATCAACAGGAAGGGTGTGGTCTTTCATCACGATAACGCTAGACCACACACATCTTTAGTCACTCAGCAAAAATTAAGAGAGTTCGACTGGGAGGTCCTAGTGCATCCACCATATAGCCCTGACCTTGCGCCTTCAGATTTTCACCTGTTTCGGTCTCTGCAGAATTCTTTAGGTTCTGTAAGGTTGACCTCAAGAGAGGACTGCCAAAACTATTTGTCCCGTTTTTTTGATCAGAAGTCCCAAAGTTTCTACAGTAACGGGATAATGTCTCTGCCCACAAAATGGCAGAAAGTTATTCAACAAAACGGTACATATATATTGTAAGTAAATGTAAATAAACTTTGAAAAAAATGTCTTGACTTTTCATACAAAAATACGAAAAGACTTTTTCCCCAACCTATTATATATATTTAAAAACAGCGCTCGTTTCCATATCCGCCATTGTTTAATATTACAAATCAAAATTGTTCACAATAGACGTCCATTTAATGCAATAGATCCGATTTCAAATTCATAGCAGAGAAAACCAAATGCTTTTTTTTATTATAAACAAAAAAAACACTAAAACATATTGTAACGCTATTAAAAATTGTTTTTACTAATTTTACACAGAATGGCAGTAAGTAGGTATATCAAAGTCACAAGTTCAAAACTAAATTTAGACAAAATTACAATTTCCCGGCGCTCGTGAAATGAACAACGGAACACTACTGTGTCTTCAAAGTTACGAAGCGATCCCAAGTAAGTATAGTTAAGTCTAACTTATGGACTCTCTCTGCGTCTCATAGTTTGTTTGACATTTCTGTGACAAACTGTTGTGCTGTACTCTTCGGGAGTTTATTTGAGAACAAAAAGTTTTCAACAAACAACATTTTGCTTGATATGAAATACTCCTTTCACATGGTTATTTTTAATTTGTAAAGTTACAGGTTTCCAGACCAAAATATAAATTTAATTGTTTTATTTCGCGAGTGGTTAGATGTTACCCTATAGTTTAATAAGTAACTTTATTATTATTATTTTTAGTCTAATAACTGCACACACAACTTTTGTAGTCCTATCATTCTCCTAAATCATTCCTGTGTAATATGAAGTAAATTTTGTACTGATGGGAATTTGTTTTTGATTAGAAACGCATAGTATTGTTCGAATGATTGAATTGCTGTATATGATACATGCAGCACATTTAATCAATATAATGTTATTTTTGTTAAAATTCTTTTATCTTGTAGCTTGAGTATGTCCTGCTCACTTAAATGTCTTTGCGGTGGTGGCGTCATGCGTCGGGTCGTTACGTTCCCTAAAATATGGTTGAACAAAACGATGGCTGGTTCATGCGTCATACTCGTGAACGGGTGCCGCCAGTGGGGACTGGTCTGCTCATGTCTACTATGTTAATTCGTAATCATGCTCGTATAACTAAAAAAAAGTTATGTTCTTCTTTTATTTTAAATCTTGTGACTGCAGAACACAGGTTTTTGTAGACTTGTCAAATTGTTTTACTACTAAGTACATTTTCTTGTAACTGGGGGGAGAAAAAACTAACCTTGACGATTTTCTTGCTCGTTTTTTTACTTTTACTTGCTAGTTTTTAAGTTTTGACCTTGATAAGAGCTCTCTGGAGCCAAAATAAAATAAATGATTTGAATTTGTATTTTTACAGATGGAAAACAGTGCAAAATTTCAAGGCTCTTTCAAATTTTATTATCAATCGTATGTAGTGGTTGAGGCGTCAAAGCGTAAGCGTATCTATGAAAGCTGAGCATGATTAAAATAAGCTCGGTAGCGTGCCACGAAAATGTCTGTGAGTAGACATGACATAAGGAAATTGTGAAATCTGTAACCACTTGAATCTGACACAAGCACTAACATAAACCGGATTTGAAGCAGAATTTCTAGGGAAAACATCCTCTCTGTTATAGGATAGGAGATATATTCGTGAACGTGCATTTCGTACTATTGCAATTTATAATAATTCAATTTTCGTAATAATTTAAGATTTGGTTCCGCATCTCGCATCCGTGTAGCAGAATCCATTGCTGTGAAATTATTATAATGATCACTAATTGTCGATACTTCTATGGAGCGATGCTGTGTCAAAAGTTCTAGAACTTTCAAAGTAATCTTACGTCGAACAAATAAGAAAAACAACTAAATCGAAATATTGTAAAATGCCATAAATTGGTAACCTTGGAATGCGTGGTAGTGCCTACCTTCACAGGTAGCCGGTACTATAGAACTGTATAATAAGACCTAGGAATTAAATAAAACTAGTAATGCTAGGGTAGACATCCTAGTTTCAATAGCAGCAAATGGTTAGATAACCCAGTACTGGACCCTAGGACAATAATTTAGAATTCCACTGTACCTTGGTTAATGACAGCAATTTTGTACACGGGAGGCACAGTTAGGTAGGGAAAACGTTTCAATGACCGCAGGGCATAAACTATTATTTTTTATCGAAGCCTGTTTCTTTTAAAATTCAAAAGAAGTATAATTATTCAAATAATCATGTAACTAACATCTCATATCGAGTTATTAAGGTCTTCTAAGGTCTTGAGCCTATTCTAACAAAACAAGGTGTAAGGGGTTTATGCTCCACCACTACGCGAACTCAGTGCGGATTGGAACAAGCTTCACGATTTGTTGCCCGCATATTCTTCTTACCAATAGGCAAATTGATGTTATAAAGGGCAGAAGCTGAACCGTTTTTAAAAATATAGCAATAAGGGAACCTCTTTCAGTTTTAAGCCATCATAATTTAGTTCTTATATAATAACAGAAGGCCACTCCCTAATGTCATCATATATTTTTTAGCTGATTTCACTAACTACCCACCTGTCAAGTAAAATGTAAATACCGTACTTTATATATTATTATCTTCTAACAAAGGGAATGTAATTGGAAATTCGAGCTCTAAAGTACCTAGTTAAAGTGATATAAAATCAATGTTCTAAAAGACACAAGAAATGTTGGTCACCTAGAAGGCACTTTTATATGCACGGACGATCGTAGACATTGTAAAGTGGAACAAGTCCGAGATTATCCGACCTATTTACATATCTCACTCGGTTCGAATTTAGCACAAGTAAACTAAACTTTCTGAGCTGTGTTTAAAAGTAACAACAAAGAATATCTCACAATAATAAAGTGTATTGGATTTGGAAGCGCAGTCCAGATCCAAACAGCGTTTTACTTATGACATTGTGCTTTAAATATTAATATAGGAGATAGAGATGCATGTACTCTTTAATATAGGTTTTTTTAAATGGGACACTTAATAGTGACTACATCCTGCCTCATGGTAAGCAGTCGATGCAGTCTAAAAAAAAGAATTAATTTGTGCTAAAACAAAAAAAAAATTAAAAAGCACAATGTTTTAACACTGAGAACAAGCAGATACATGTTTATATTAAACATAATTGTCATGAGATAATTTACAGAAAGTTCCGGGGAGAATACGTGTCATTAGGGAATGACAGACATACAGACAGTTCGAGGAGGGTCCTGTCCGTATTAATGAGCCCCTCTACAACTTCTCGAGAAGCAGACCGCGGACAGCGGAGGACAGACGAAACAGGGGCCTTATCATGTAGCCTGTAATATATCAAGATGGCTTTCAATTTGAAGACCATGAGAGTGCAATGTAGCAAACTTCGACACTTATAAAGGAACATAATTACTCTTTTTATAGTAATAAATGAATAATTCTCATACAATCACGTAGAAGTATCACTAAGAACTTTCAAGTAATAGATAACCATACATAAACACCTCTGATTACAATGGTAGTTCTTCGGTGAAATAGGCGTGATTGTATGTGTGTGTATATAATTTAAAAACACTTTTCCTTTTTTTGTAAACACATTCTTAATATACATAGGAAACATCCAGAATAAATATTCATGTTCATGCACACAAACATTTGCCCTGAATCGAAACCAAATGAGTTCAGGAGCGGACTGCTGGTATACTGGCCGATCTCCACGTCCTATCGGTCGTATATCCATAAAATCCAGTTCTAGCTGAGGCATTGAAAGAAAGCAGAACGATTGATTGCTTTCCATTAGTGGCTCTACAAATATTACTAGTGAGGATTTTCTCATATTACTTTAGATTCGGACTAATTTCGTTATGAAGTCCGATTTGACAGCATTCTGAAATTTAAAAATAAAATCATCTGAATTTCAATGAAGCCGTTACAGTGGACAAGTATATCCGTTGGGTATTATCTATTTTAGTTATAAAATATGTCATTGATTGTATTTATTTATTAGTTAGCTAAAAAGTGTGTTTAGTTTGATGTTTGTTGCTTATTTATATATACTTAGATTTTAATCTGGTTTAACAGTTCTTTACCCTGGTATTGCCTATCGGGCAAAAATTGACAAGTGTAGTACATTTTACATGCAACTCCTTTTATATAGGCAAAGGCATACACGCTTTAACTAAAAATAATATATAGCCTATTATTAATTTAATAAAACTGTAAATATAATAGACTTTCTTTATATTAATGACAATGCACAATGAACTATCAGTAAGGAATGTTCAAAAAAATTTTCAAAACAATAAAAGTTGTCTAGCTATGCGCGTCAGCTTTATAATAAGGTTTCAAATAAATGTAATGTTCTACGTTAATTCTTATTCAAAAGAAGATAACTTTATGGCAAAATGTTTTACAGTGTTAAGGAATTTATAGACAAATAGCTGCTTAACTAGCTTAGGTTTACTGAAATAATACTATTGATTACCAGTAATGTAATTAAGATAGTGATCTTAATTACTGGTAATCATGTCATGTAGTCAGTGGACTACACTCAGATTTGCATGCTTTTTTGTTTAAGAAATATGACCTCCTTTTATTGTTTAATGTATTTTTTACAATGTTTTGTGCAAATAAACGATTTATTGTTATAGTAGCACATGCTACTAAACTAATAGGTTAGTTGTTGGGTCTCGAAACAATAATAGTACATTCCTTATGCAAGTCGTTAGCTGATGTGGTTAGAGAGGTATACAAACTGGTTACTGAGCGTAAACAAAACCCAATGCTTGTACGTCTAAATAAATAAGCAGCTGGTACAGTAAGCCTGCTACATTCAAATAATAAAAGGCGCACGCGCATGTCTGAATATCAGACTCTAAGACAGTGCTACCTGCTGTATGTTGTTATTACGCATTAATTACAATCGAACACATCAAATTCGAATGGTATTATTGCTATATCATTCGGGCAAAAGTTGTATTTTTTGTGATGAAACCAATTTTCAATCTATATGAAATATATATAATAGATATCACTCGTCCATATATTACATATCCGGATAGTTCTACTTACGTTCTACGTCCGATAGAAACACTTTATTCAAAGCAAACATACACAGAATAAAATTATTTTCTCGAAAGCCTACCCCCCTTCGTAAAAACAGGCGTGAATTTATGTATGTGTGTAAAATAAATTGTTGATTTACAGCATTTTGGCTTTATTTACCAGTTATTCGGCGAAGAGGGTCATTAACACAATAGAAGAGGCATTTTTCAAAAAAAAAAAAAGCTGAAATCACCATGGGCTCATTACAAAACAGAATCTTAAGTTAAATCAGGTTTAAGACTAGTGCAGTCACTGTCTTCATTTTATTAAATAAAAGTTCCCAATAATTTTCTTGCCCGTTCTTTTACGATCAAGCTCCCGCCCGCAGTGAATGGGCGCGCTAGTTTTTAAGTTTTGACGTTCATAAGAGCTCTTTTGAGCCAAACTTGAATAAATGAATATGAATTAATAAGTTTTACGTTTACTTGTTTTAATTTACGAATATCAGACGTTCTGCGTGAATCTGTTCCATGGTCTTAATGCTTGGGGCGTTTGGGTCGGTTAATACGATACCTGCTGTCGATTGTTTGAAACGTAAAATCTACCTTAAGTAAATCAATGCATATCTGATCCCGTCGACTGCTGCGGTTTTGCTGGAACGCTTTTCTTGTAAGGCTTCCCTTGAATCAGTTATGCATAGAACACAATTAGTTGAAGTTTTGTATATAAGGACTAGTTCTAATTAAGTTAGTCTGAACATATTTTACACTTACGTAAGAACAAAAACATCGGCAGTGAATGAGCAGTATTCTAATCAATCTATCTACTATAATATAATCACAGCTAATTATTAGATTAAAATTTCTCTAGATATTTATTGACAATTGTATTACAATATACAAATGGTACACTACCTTACATATGAAATTGATGGTTTACACGAAAAAAGGAAAACTTTTTTTTTTAATTAATCAATTAAAGTATGTACCGTTATTTAACATGCACTTTTACCTTTTTATAGGCAGTTTATTGATTCCTTTGCTAAAAATACTGCGGGACCGAAACTTAACATAATCTTTGAAGGCGATTTAGACTGCTTCATCTAAGAAATTATTCAAATTGCGAAACAAGTGGTAATCGGTTGGAGCAAGGTCCGGGGAGTATGATGGGTGACAGAGACACTCCAATACTAGATTCTTTAGTTTCGCCACCGTCTGTTGTGCAGTGTGCGGTTTAGCGTTGTCCTGAAACAGAAGTGGGCTAAAGCAGTTGACCAATCTCGGTTGTTTAACAGCTAGCTTTTCCCAGATCTTAGAAGGCTGTAGTGGATTACACCAACGCTGGTCCACCATACATTAACCAGTATCTATTTGCAATTTGGGTTTAACTTTCTCTTGGGACAAGATTTGGCTGGTTTACCTGGGTTTTATCACTGTGATGAGCGTTTCCGATTATCGTATAGAATCCAGTTTCCATAACAAGTAATGATACGATTTAAAATTCCCTCGTTATTGTAACGGTTGAGTAACGTGACGCAGCAGTCGATGCGTGTTTGTTGGATTGCTTCACATAATTTATGTGGTACCCATCTTTTAAGCTTCTTCATTTTTCCATTCCTTTAATTAACCGAAATAGTTTTATCATTTACACAGGTATTTTAAATTTTACATATTGAGCACAGAAAGAAAAAAAAATGGTGCGAAAGCAAATTAACAACATTCAGAACACGAAGAGACCAGCTTTAAATTTAATAAATATGAATTTGCATTTCCAGTTCAAGCGCAAAATGTTTGAGATCATAGTGGCCAATTCAAAGTATCAAGCAAAACATTGCAAAAAACTTAGGAAACTTATTGGTTAGAAACGATAGTAAGGTTGCTTCTTCTAATTCTTGAGCACTCCTGACACGGTCACTGAGTCGCACTGGGTTTGCTTAGGGGAGTATAATGTGAATCCCTCTCTTTTTGATGTGAGAGATGAGGCCTAATTCTTTTAGTTGGCAAAATGAGCTGAAGGCCGTGAAAAGGGAAATAAATACACATGCTCAATGCAAATCAACTTATTAAATGTTTAGAAATTTTTCTATAAAATATGTACGAATAATCATCGTAATGGTATAACGAAATG
The DNA here is from genome assembly GCA_949126915.1 of Musotima nitidalis. NCBI lineage: Eukaryota > Metazoa > Arthropoda > Insecta > Lepidoptera > Crambidae > Musotima > Musotima nitidalis. Next base: position 5,231,290 of record OX421419.1, read on the forward strand.
AAAGTCCTCAATATTCCCGGTCCCAACGCAACAATACGAAGGGCCATCCATGCGCCCTTGAAAACTGAAATCCCGTTCGTTAACGCGGCCCACCATGAATTATTCAACTTTCGATCCGATCACTTTGGCTAAGTACTTGCGTTTTTTAATAAATTTGTCATACTTTTATTTAAACTGTCCAGATGTGTTGTTGTGAACTGAAATTTAGCTAAATTTTGCTAAGACCAGTCAACAGACTGGGCCCTAAGCCTTAATTTTAGGGCACTAGGGATAACGCTAAGATGATGAAATGTGCAGTAATATGATACGGATTTACATGGAAAAGACAGAAGCGCTCGTAGCTTTACGGTACTAAATGGTCAGAATCCCGGAAGTAAAGCAGTTCAGAGATTCAGAGGGTCTCGGATTCAAACCCTGGTGACTTATGACTTTTCAAAGTTATGTGCGTAATTATCGCTTGCTCCGTGCCTCGGAAAGTACGTTAAGCTATTGGTCCTGGCTGTCATGAACACCTTTACATACATACATTCACGCTTGGTTCCCCGAAGGGGTAGGCAGAGGCACATTATACGCCCACACTTCGCCACTTATATTATTGGTCCCACGTAAAGGGTGGCGAGCCTATTGCCACTCGCCAGGATCTGTTAAGTTCGCCAGAGCATCGTCTGTTGATCGCAGGCCTCACTAATCGGCACTGACCGCAGACGCCCTCTCACTTTGGTTCGTAAAAGGAGGCCTGTACGGTGAAAGCAGTATAGATCAAGGAACATAATAATTAAAGTCAAAAAACTAATCGTAATTAAAATGTCACATAACTATTCAGAAAAGGCCTATCTTTTGTCTTTATCGGTGACCCAGTTAATGTCAAAATCATTTATTCAAGTTAGGCTCAATAGAGCTCTTGTGAAAGTCAAATGTAAAAACAAACGCGCCCATTCACTGTGGGATTGAGCTTGATTGATCTTAGAAGAACGAGCATGAAAATCGCCAAGGCTGGTTTTCCTCCCGCCAGTTACAAAAAAATCAGTCAGTCAATCAAATTCGGGTCCCTTTAACCGTAATATTGGCAACTCTCTATTGAAATAAAGCTTGGATATTAATATTGCGATCACGTACGCAATCTCAGAAATTCATGGATAACAAGGAATTGCCTTTTATTATTATTTGACGAATTGACTACGATATTAGGTAGTTATTAAGGCATAATTTCATGTATATATAGACATTTTTGCACATCGAACTTTCTCTAGGTGTGTTTTGTCCGTTGAACAAAAGCGTGAAGCTTTCTTGAACAGTTTATACATGTCACTGCAAAATCGTTGAAACATACATTTGAAGTTACTCGCGCGGTCCTGGGTGACCTCTATTACAATACTAATAACTTACAATTAAAGTTGATTTCATAGCTCTATAGTTGTGTGTGTGTATACCCATGCTAATTAATTACAGTGGCTAGATACCATAAGCATTGATCTCTTTATTTAAAGGAAATTAAATTTTGATGAGTTACTTGACCAACTCAAGACTATTGAGTCTTGAGTTGGTCAAGTAACTCATAATTGAATAATAATAAATAATGGCCTTAAGACTAATTGACTACGAAAAAATATCTACTTACAAAACAACTCGGCTGACATTGATATAATTATATATATAAACTGAAAATACCTTTGTAATTAAATTTGGTCGTAGCTAGTTTAGACACAAATTCCAAGAGGGACAAATGAAAGTGATATTTTCATAAGCGAAACTATCCTTTACAATCCACCAACATAACCTATAAACTTTAGATACGAAGTTCGTTTGATCAATCATCAGGTTTAAAATTCAATTATTATTTACCGCTTGCAAATTTTGTGTCCCAAAGGGCTGGGCTAGTGCGACCCTCTGTCACGGGCTTAATTTGAATTATGTCCTACCAGTCGGGGTCTCCGTGTCGTAATGTATAAAATTCACGTTTATCCCCCCTTCTCCCCCCAAGAGACTTCGAAAGGGAGTAAGGGGAGGTGGGGGTGATTGGAATAACATTGCTGTTTTCCCTTTCGATGAGTGCAAGTGCCGCGTAAATATTTCAGTTACTTTATGTTAAATTGAATACCAAGGGATTCGTTTTTCGGACTGAAGTTTTAGTCAGTTAAGAATTTTGCTTGTTAAGCATTGAATATATATTGAGGTTTTTTAGGGTATTCATACTGTGCCTCACTTTTCGCAGAATTGCTTGAATCTCTAAGTAAAAACGCTAGCTTTTATATCTAGGAGTCGTGGATTTGATACTGCCTTAGGTCTGGTTTGGGGTAGGGACTATAATGCTGCAGACTGGCTAGGGATCATCATACCATGAAGTAAGTAACAGCTTTTGTATGACAGATAATAAAACATACAAGGGTCAATAATCGTATTTCGTACTCGTTATTTTAACGACATCAAAGAACATTGAGAGAACGTGTTGTAGAGTTTGTAGACATATTTACATGCAATAAATGGACAGTACTATACGCTCACCACCAGTTGAGCTACGCGTTGAGTTTGCCAACTTAAATAAAATAAGGTTGAATTCCATTTTACTTGAATAATAATATCATTCTTATCGTCGTTTACTCGTTGTTGAATGGTAGGATTAATGAATGAGGGCATATTGTGGTATCAAAGGAGATGTATGACATGAATTAGGAAAGGTATGCTTTGGCGGTTTGTTCAAGTTGAGAGAATGAATGGAAGTAGACAAACGAAAGCGATTTATGATGGACGAGTGAATGAAAATTGTTGAAGGAAAAGAACGCACAAGACCTTCCATAACCTAATCCAGAATACTTGGAGATAGAGCAAAAGTATCCTAAACAGACGGGAGCGTATGGGAAGATTAATGAGCTTGAATGAAGCTAAAAGTCTGTTCCAGAATCGAAGCAAGTAGAAGGATGTGATCTCTGATGATCCAATAGAAATCTTGATAATTGATTTGCTATGGCCTACCTCAACGATAACAGGGCGTGACAATATGTATGTATTACACGTGGTTTAGTTAAGGTATGACGAAGTAATAGGAAAATGTGACGAGTTGTGAGACCATTCACGAGCCATATTGCTAGATCGCGTGCTGACGCAAAACCTAACGAAGTTATTTTATGCCTCGTCAGTAGATTTTATAATTGTCCCCTTACTTGTAATAATTACTTGCAAAGCTAATTATTACATTATAAAGGTTAATTTATTAAACGTTATATTTATTTTTTTTAGGTATAATAATAATAAAATGCTAATCTTTAAAAACAAGACTATTTTAGTAGCATGAGCAATTGTTAATAATTTAATTTAATTAGTAAAAATAAAAAAAATATTAAAATAAAAATTATTAATTTTAAATAATTTATGATTAAGAAATTATTTTGATTATATTCTATGCTATATGCGTATATTGAATAAATAATACTTGCAATATCTAATAAGCATATTTTATAAACATTAGGTGAAGTTTTAAAGCTGTTGCATAAATAGTAATGGGTGTAAAACAAACGACATACTAAGTTGCACTTGTATATAAGCTGACTGGCAAAGGACTTACGTTTGCTTAGTAAGCGGCTGAAAAAAACGGGGGAAGTTAAAGGCACTTAAATCCTAACGGCTCAAAGGCTAAAAGGCATGGTAGCCACGTACGTGACTGGCCTGGCGATAAAAACCACATAGCTAGACATTCTTGTTATGGGACAAGACTTAAGTTATAGGCCCTTAAACTCCGTACGGGATGTTTCGAAAATCGCCATTACTCTGGAACACGTACATGCATATAAAAGGCGGCCGTAGTCCGCGTAGAAACGAGGCTGTCAAATACAAGACAAGTTACTCAAATTTTATGAACGATTAAAATTTAAGCAACCAAACAATTCATTAAAATTTATTGGAGCATGCCAACGATCTGCCATTTACTCTCCGAGGCAAAGGTGGTCAACCAATGGCCGGCTTTTATTCTCTAAATAATTAATGTAGTTAATGTTGTAACAAGAAACTTGGTGTCAATAAATTGCCAATATTAATTCAGATTCTTAATTCAATGCCTGAAGTGGGTTTAGAAAACTGGAGGGCTTATCACTAAATTCGTGGGATCGTCTTAGATAGTTTGGGCTTTTGACAATAATATTTCGTTGCCTTGAATTTTAAACCGAGTAACCACATTCAACTATTTTATCAAATAGCATCAGACATATCTGTAATGTATTTGATCTGCACTTTAGAGACTTATTTAATCAGGATTGAAAATTACCAAACGAGGGTAGAGGTACTAAAAATAATTTGAACATGGCATTTCTTTACCGAACATGGTCTAATATATAACCAAAATTGTGGGCTTTGTAGATAAATGCTCAAACAGATTTTATTTCACTTTAGCATCGGTGATTTTACAACTACATTGATACTGTATTGGCCTACCTGGGACCAACAGACTAAGAACTCCTATCTACCAAAGTTCTCGTAAGCTTTTCAATATATTTGAAGATATGTAATAAAATGCAAGGACACGCACAAAAAATTAGACTTGCAAGTCTACGTTTGACTCATCATCATCACAATATAAGATACTTGACCCGTTAAAAAAAGTTGACCGTCCCTGTTCTAAGGCATAATTTGTAAGTACTCACTGATATACAGCTTAATAAAGCACTAAACAGAAACGACAACGACATTTTATTACCGATAAATATTTTGTAGCTTGGATGGAATACTAATATTAATTTTGTTGGGGCAGCGCAGCGATGCCCTCGTAAAGTGTGAAACATTTTAATTCTCGGCGATCGAGATATTTTAGATTTACGATTGGTACTTAGAAATGTGAAGGTTTTATAAAAAAATGGACATCGCAATGTTGGAACGAAGCCATCCGTAGCAATTTTGTTATAAAATGTCAATTTCGTTGAAAGCAAAATCTCTCAATATTGAGCTCTTAAAACCTTAACGTTTCTGCATTTTATGCAAAACGTTGTAAGCTCCTGCGAATACTCTAATAAAAGCTGAGGCATTTCCATGCAACAATTCAAATGTTAAATTTGTTATTTTATTTGTGAATTGCCTTGTCATATAAATTACTATTGAGATGTGCTTAAAACGTAAGAGTTCGCTGCTAGATACAATGCTTAACTCATATATACTCTATACGTTGAAGATATCAAATTTGCCTTAAGTGCATATTAGTTGTACAAGTCTTACTTACCTAACGTTTTCTGTAAGAATTATATGCAACTAGTATTACTTACCATCGTTATACAGTCCTCTAACGTTATATTATTATCCTCTCGTAAGAATGCAGGATTATATTAGTTTTATAACAGTTTTTATATTCTTTAATTACCACAATGCAGCCAGAATTTCCAGAAGAAGCACTATACAGAAACTGTCTTTTTTATTTTATTACTTGTAATAGTTTCTATCATTACCAGTCACATGTTTGTTATATTAGGGAAACCTGTTATTGGCCATATTAGCTTTAAGTTCTTATGTCAATTGTTTTGCTGTATACGCTGTTGGTTTTCTTAATAAATAAATAAATAAACGTAAACAATGCGCATAATAACACTATAAATATACATGTGTATATATATGTATAGTGACAGTACACAGAATCTCGTCGCTCGATAAAAAAAATTAATCATTCTCAGGAAACGACAACAAGCTATGAGAAACAAACGATCGTTTGTTCATATCCGGCTAGTAGGACCAATATTTACCTGTTGATTTTGAAATCGGTCATCCATTTCACAATTGAATTTTTTGCACATATAGACAATACATAAATAGAACCTATTCTACCTCATGTACTTATTCATTGAAGAATAGAACATGGCAAAACAAAAAGAAAATCTGCCATTTCACAATGCCATTGCATCAAGCACGCGCCTTTAGTCATAAAATAAGCTTTATGACTAGAGTAAAGTATAAAAACCCATTTTATATTATGTTAGGAATAAACTCGGAGTAGAGACACGTAAATACAAGTACAAAGGTGAATTTAATGACAGAACTCAAAACATTTATATTCAACAAATATAACAAGTTTTTTTTTTACTTTAAATTGGTATAATAGCGAACTAACTACGTTCTTTACTTAATTTGATATAATAAGAAATTTAATATGGAGTCGTTGCCATCAATTTAAATTTCATAGAATTTAAATTTCAAGGGCATTTACAGTAATTTCAGATCATCACCAATTATTACCGAGGCAATATTTCTCTTCTAAATAAGAAAGGAATTTTGCGTATCAGTCCACATTTGACAAAAAAAAATCTGTTAACAATCGTATTCGAAAAAAGATACATACAGACGATATAAGCAATACCAAATGTATTTCTTGTATCGTTTGAACTAAAGGTATACATTTCAGTGATGTGTATTTTCATGTCTCTCAAATTCCCTTAAGAAACACGAAACCAGTTTAAAGTAATTAATCGTTATTTAGAAAGCTTAAGCCGTCTGTGTAGGTATGCTTCGTAAGAAAAGAAGCTTGCCTTTATTTACATTTAATCAGCGAGTCAAACATCGGGTCGAAGAAACCTGACGCTGCAAATGCGCTCAAACACTTACCCGGGTTGCCCGTTAAGCCCCTCCCCGACTTCGCATCCGGGTGTAGCCGGCTATCCGTTAAGATCCGGTTGATTAATCAGATATCAGTTAGCAGGGATCACATTTCGAGCTAAGGGAGAAAATTTGATCACGTGTTGAGCCTATTAGGCTGTGAAAGCTTTGATAGATCGGGACTTGGCTATGCTCACTCTAGAATTGTACCTAAAGTTAAATTGACTACAAAGGTCTTTGGTTGGTATTCAACGCGTTGTTATTACTATCTCTTACTAAACGCTGCACTACATTGTAATCTCAGAGGATATAACTAAATAAAAAATGGATAAAAAACGACATCGCGTTTAAAACATTCAAGTAAACAAATTTATATTAATAGTACTTATACCCTGGCTTCCGATACGAGTTAAATAATATAATTAGATAAAAATATGTTTTATAAGCAATAATGATTTCTTTTAAATGTAAATAATAGAATATAGTAGAATAGAATGAATACAATATACGAGGTACAGGTTTCGGACAACAAAAATAGTAAATGCAGACTTTAATTGTCAAAAAAGCTTTTGAAAATTTTGGTTTCGTTTATTATTTTTTCACATTCTTCTATTTATTTTATATCAAACAAAATATATTTAAATTAACTGTATTGTATTTATAATTATTGTTTGTTGTTTTTATTTTCTGTGCATAGTTATAATTTACCTGAATAAAGATATTATTATTATTATAAACGCTTCTGAAAATATTCCAAAAAAAATTATTCCGAATATTATATTACCTGTATTCACTACTTTCGTCTTGTCGACAAACAAAAGGTAATTTGTTTGAAATTATGTAGGCACCATTAGGTAGGTAGTAATTAAGGCAAATTGGCTATAATAAATATTTAGGAAGAAAACACTGCCGAGTAAAATGCTGAAGTAATCAATCAACGGTAGTCTTTGATCGTATCTTTTTGAAACCACATCACAAGCTTGAAAGCCTTAGGCGTTTCAAATAAAACCAATTTATTTGCAGGAGTCTGTTCTCGCGCATTGCTTTGAGTTGTTTACGGAAGTGAATAAAAATAATTGAAACTTTTTGATGGAATTCACGATTTTAATGGTTCCATTTCAAAATATATCATAAAGATTTATGGGGTATTTTAGTCTTCTCAAAAGAGGTCGTGATGATAAACGAATAATATGTTTCGCTAATTTTACTGTATTTAAAAAAAACTTTATAGGCAGGTAATATTCAGGAATAATTTAAAGCATAGAATTTGCTCAAAGAATTTTTTCTGTATTAGAAATGACTAAAGCTATAGGTTTGTTATTATAAAATCATTTAAAGAAGTTTCCGTGCGAAATCTGTACCTTTGTTACGTGAAAAATAATTTCCTTAATTTTTAGATCACGTTGATAAAAACGCTAACTTATACGTTCGGCTATTTGAACAAAATACCTTTGCTATAAAAACGTATTTTTATAAATGTTACTTTGATGTGACGACATAATAGGCATCACACAATTAAGACCGTTCTTGTGTAATTCTTCAAAACTTACTCAAGAACACCAGTGAACCCATAGCTACTAACAGATGGTAAAGAAAGTGAAAACAGTAAGTCTGTTGTTGATGAGTACTGAATGAATGTTTAAGGCTTACATCAGTTATCTCATCACGGTAATGTTACGCAATTGCCCGTGTTAACTGCGATAAGTGGCTTATGGCGCGTTGGCGCGGCGGTGCGGAACCTCTGGGTCTCCTCGCTATTGTTATGTAGACGGCGTTCGAGCTAAGGAGACAGCCGACAGACATCTCTATTTCTTTTGCCACGTCAAGGCCGTCACACATATGAATATGAGTTCAGATTTCACTTTCAGTTTCAACCAGAGCGTAAGTACAATTTCAGTACTTGTTTTTAAAAGTAAAATCAAAATCGAAAATTATTTATTTCATAAACTATTACATAATAGTTGAAAACTTCAAAATTAAATATGAATATAAAAAACAATCGAAATATTATTACACTGAAATCACGAAGCATAGATTTACTTATATGCAACAAGACAATATAAAAACAAAAAATAATTAAGTGTAAGTGAATCTAAGTGCCAGTTCCGAGCAACCGCTCTGTGAGAAAAACTGGCAAGAAACTCACAGGCTATGCTCTCTTAAATTTAGCCATTGGTTGGGCACTTGAATTACAATCTTCATTTGTCTGAAGCTATACAATGCAACATAATATAACATTAACAATATTCATGTTTTAAGTCATTCATATTAGAATAGCCTGTATGAAACGGCAGTTTAATAAAAATGCTTGATTTTTATCAGCTCTTTGCTTGCTTATTGTCAGTTTAAAATTATTTAGGCTTTATTGCTATATATTGCTTGGGATTTTATTGTAGAATCGCACACATTGATAGTGGTAATATTTTTTGAATGTCGTCATCTCAAGCCATAAAGATGTCCTCTTAGTTGCTTGCTCAAAAATAAAGTCTTGGAGCTCTACTCACAAATTGGAAACGGAAATATACACCACGCGAGCTCAAAGTGAAATGGCGGAGACAGGTCTGTACTGTAGCGTCTTGCCATAAAAAAATAATAATGTTCAATAAGACTTCTAAGTTGACTTGACGATTACCACAAAGTTTAGCCATATTAATTGCTAAATTAACGATCAACCAAACAAGAACTAACCTATATGAACGATGCTATATTTTGATGGTTTTTGTCAAACGATTATAATTATAACAGCATCTATATACATTACAACTTTACAGTATGGAAACGCGACTATATCATGAGAAGTGCCTTTAGATACTATTGGGAAAATAAAACTTAACCATTAGCATTAAATATGAAATAAAAACCTCTTATGAACAACAATATAAAAAAGTGATCTATTTTATGGTAAAAAGTATTTATTATCTTTATTACTATAGTATAAGATTTATCCCTTTTTATACTCTATTGTATGATGCTATCAGGACCAAAGACCTTATATAGTGAAGGTTTATGGCGTCCTCATAACAAGCAACATGGACGCTTAGATGTATCGATAAGTTGCTATCCACAGCATGCAGCCACTTTATCATAAAGTTAACTACTATATTATAACAAGACGACAAATTGTGTACTATCACCTAAGATATAGCAGTAAGACTTACAAGCAAGCTTAAAACGTTTATCATTATGTATATTCAAACTTTTAACATAGTAATAAGCCCATTACAAAACAAGATCTTAAATTAGACCAGTTTTAAAACTAGTGCTGTCACAGTCTTCATCTTATCAAATGAAAGTGATAGCACTAGTTTTAAACCTGGTCTAACTTTAGATTTTGTTTTATAATAAGACCCATTATGTTTCCTTGCAGAGCGGCGATATCCATAGAATTCAAATTTAAAGGGTCTCGGGTTCATACCTTGGTCTAAGTTATGTGCGTAATTATCGCTTGCCCCGTGTTTCGGAAAGCACGTTAAGCCGTTAGTTTCGGCTGTTATGCACATCTATGGCAGTCGTTATAAGGAAATCAGGGCTTTATAATACCCCGACAGCTGGTTCAACCACAGAATGATGTTTCCCTCTTGGTTGCGAATCTAAGTTCTTTAAGTACTTGAAGTTCAGCCAAATTTGATTGGACCAGTGAGCAGACCCTGGGTCATAAGCTAACTCTAGGGCAACCCGAATAATGCTAGAATGTGCTAATAAACATATTCTGTTCTCTAAGGTTTTAGTTGCTTGCTCAAAAATAAAGTCTTGGAGCTCTACTCACAAATTGGAAACGGAAATATACACCACGCGAGCTCAAAGTGAAATGGCGGAGACAGGTCTGTACTGTAGCGTCTTGCCATAAAAAAATAATAATGTTCAATAAGACTTCTAAGTTGACTTGACGATTACCACAAAGTTTAGCCATATTAATTGCTAAATTAACGATCAACCAAACAAGAACTAACCTATATGAACGATGCTATATTTTGATGGTTTTTGTCAAACGATTATAATTATAACAGCATCTATATACATTACAACTTTACAGTATGGAAACGCGACTATATCATGAGAAGTGCCTTTAGATACTATTGGGAAAATAAAACTTAACCATTAGCATTAAATATGAAATAAAAACCTCTTATGAACAACAATATAAAAAAGTGATCTATTTTATGGTAAAAAGTATTTATTATCTTTATTACTATAGTATAAGATTTATCCCTTTTTATACTCTATTGTATGATGCTATCAGGACCAAAGACCTTATATAGTGAAGGTTTATGGCGTCCTCATAACAAGCAACATGGACGCTTAGATGTATCGATAAGTTGCTATCCACAGCATGCAGCCACTTTATCATAAAGTTAACTACTATATTATAACAAGACGACAAATTGTGTACTATCACCTAAGATATAGCAGTAAGACTTACAAGCAAGCTTAAAACGTTTATCATTATGTATATTCAAACTTTTAACATAGTAATAAGCCCATTACAAAACAAGATCTTAAATTAGACCAGTTTTAAAACTAGTGCTGTCACAGTCTTCATCTTATCAAATGAAAGTGATAGCACTAGTTTTAAACCTGGTCTAACTTTAGATTTTGTTTTATAATAAGACCCATTATGTTTCCTTGCAGAGCGGCGATATCCATAGAATTCAAATTTAAAGGGTCTCGGGTTCATACCTTGGTCTAAGTTATGTGCGTAATTATCGCTTGCCCCGTGTTTCGGAAAGCACGTTAAGCCGTTAGTTTCGGCTGTTATGCACATCTATGGCAGTCGTTATAAGGAAATCAGGGCTTTATAATACCCCGACAGCTGGTTCAACCACAGAATGATGTTTCCCTCTTGGTTGCGAATCTAAGTTCTTTAAGTACTTGAAGTTCAGCCAAATTTGATTGGACCAGTGAGCAGACCCTGGGTCATAAGCTAACTCTAGGGCAACCCGAATAATGCTAGAATGTGCTAATAAACATATTCTGTTCTCTAAGGTTTTAGATCTCTTCGTAACAACTCGCCTAGGGACCATTCAGGCCAGAAACGTTAATGCAATACTGTGTTTCGATTAGAAAGATGCTATTGCTAACGAAATTATTAAGCATAAATGATTTAACAGCTAATATCTTACTAGTGTAGCGTCAATTTTATATTTCAGGGCACTGTAATGAAATCGTGCATGCTAAAGGTACTTCATTATCCGGGAACATCTGTTATCTTCTGACTCCATAAAGTGAAGAGATCACAGTTAACCACGATTACGTTAGATGCAAGGAATAGGTAATGGTTTTGGGGGAGGCTTATGTTCAGAAGTGGACGTCTTTGGACTGATGATGATGATGTTGACGGGCGGTTGCCAAATTTCGCCGCAATGACCATATCCTTCAGCCCAGAACCATCATTAACGCAACTTTCATTAAGTCATAGTTCATATCTGGTCATAAGACCTGTCTGCGTTTCCGGCAGGTGGTCGCCATTAAAGAACCTTTCCGCTTCAATGGCTATTGGTTCTTTCCGCTATGTCCCCAGTCCACTGCTACTAGAATTACAGTGCAACCGTGCGAGCTAAGTCGTCGACTTTAGTTTGCCTAATCTCCTAGATTCATTTCAATGGAAACACTCAGTCTCGCTAAAATAAATGCTTAGTTTCGTTTTAATGGCGTTGACTTCTCTAATCCAATAATTCATTTTCTAAATATTCCTGGACTTCTCACACAGCGCCACCTAGGCCCAAACTAAGCAGAGCTTATACTATTGGGCGTCGTAGACCGAACTTTTACGAACAATACCTAGATCGAGATAAATATTCATATTAATGCACAAATTTTTTTTGCAGAATTTTCAATTTTTCCTACCTATTTTAACTATCACGCCATATCGTACACAATAGGTATTTAAAAAAATATTATAAAAAAGACCGTTGATACTTTTACGGAACCCCGACTAATTTTGTAATGAATACCTTTAAACTTACTAAGTAACACCCTTGTAAGTAAACGTGGTGAATTGATATCCCCGTTAAACTTATTTCTATCGCACCACACTGATATAAGCGACAGACAGCCATATAGGTCTTGCCAGATGTAACATGACCCAATCTAAGTTATATTGCATCAACTCAACACTCCTATGGTTTCAAGGGCTTCTTTCTTTAATTAACTGACAACATACTACCGACGACGACCGATATGGCGTAGAGGTCAGTATACCTGCACTCCGCTCCTGAGGTCGTGGGTTCGACCCACACAGGACAAATCTATGTGTGCATGGAAATGAATATTTGTACTGGTCTGGGTGTTTCCTATGTATATTAAATATGTATTTCCAAAACAAAATAAGTAAGTAAGTTCAACCGCTATTTAGGATGCATTGGAACTAAATAATTGGTATGATTGTAAGATTATTATTGTTATTATACTTTTATTGAAGCGCTCGTAACTCCACGGTTCTTAGTGGTCTAAAAAGCTAATCGACTTTAAACAGAGTTTTTAGGTCAGTTCTGGGATGAGTGACCGTTTGTGTGGCATTTAATTTCGAGGGCTTTCATGCTTCGCGAGAAGAGGCCCGTGCTCAGAAGAGGAACATTAATAAAATAAGACTTGGACATCTCACTATGAGTGACAACGGATACAAACATATATCGCACCCCCGGTGCTACAACGTCACTTATGCAATTTTGTCAAAAAAATCTGATTATGAGAAAAATTACGAATATACCAAACTGCAAGATGTTTCGTTTTACTGTGAAATGAAGTCTGCAATAAAGGCTTAAATATTACTAGTTAATTTCTTAAATTAAGAAGAACTATGTTTTATAACAGGATATTTAATTTGGAAACACTTCTCCTGGAAGATTAAATTGTTTGCAGAAGTGACGTTGTAGCACCGGAGGTGCGATATATTAAATACCCAGAAAAGACAAACATATATTTTTATATTTCATGCACACAAGTTTGTCTTATATGGGCATTGAAACCACGACTTCAGGAGCGGACAACAGCAGATATCCTGACCTCCACGCCATATCATATCAGTCGTCTCAAAATGACATTGCATCAAAGGAAACTGAACCATAACTGAGGGTAGGTAGCATTACTTTATAACAACTACTAGTATAATGTTCATTTGCATGTTACTAAACAGGTTTTGCGGATGTCGTGTTTTACGAGTTTCCATTTTACTGGAACGTGGTCGTGTGTCTCGGTGACTGATGATCGTATCTTTGCAATGAAGGGTTGCTAGTTGGTAGAACTGTAATTGTGACAGGGAAACTGCAGAGTCAGATATTCTGTCGCCAAATATTAACGCTATAAATAAAAATCTGGGACATCTTGGCGGGAAAGAAAAACGTCATGTCTGCAGTTTTGTTTAATTTTTAAAAATTTGTGATATTTCTAATATTAATGTGTAATAACGGTGGATTATTAACCGTTAAGACTTTGTAAACATACATGAGTGTTGGTAAATCAAACAAAGTAGTGCAACATCACTTTTCAAATTCTCTCATCGGGAGGACTCCCCATGTGAGATTCTCAGTATAGTCCCACATTTTACTGAGGACTCAAGGGGTTTAGGGGAGGGTATCTCATTTACCATTAATCATCTTTATCATCACTCATTTTCATTTATTATGATTTATATATTAGTACTAACTTGACACTGGCTAAATGTGCAAACCGCACGAAGCCATTATTTAAAAGGAAAAAAAAATAAAAAGCTGATCCAACAGTAAAAAATATATATTCCTTTATATATTACTTCTCTAATTTATTATGTCTGACAGGATCTAGGTAGGTATTTATTTTACGGCAAAAAAATTATCAAAATGAGGTGGACTATGTTCATTACCTAGTTCCTTCTAATAGATTTTCACACAGTTTATCAAAATTTTGCCTAGCATTTTAAGCAATTAATAAACAAACCCACTATTGCATTAATAACTTCAGCCAGGATCTTTCTAACCACTAAAAGTTTCAGTATGTCTTAACCATTCTTACCTTCCGTCTCTTTTAAAGTAGAAGTACTAAAACAAAATACGCCGCCAGAACAATGGACAAAGTCAGAAACCGGTTACTAGAATGGCACTTTATTTTTTATTCCTTCCATACGCGTTGTCAGTCTTCTAGCGCTTTTTGCTTTACATTCCTACTGGAACCTACTGGTTCAGCTTTTGCCAGGCAATACGTTTCGCCTAAATTGCTTCACGCTGTCCGATTATCCAACATTTGTTAGTTAAGGCTGAATTTGTTTACAGCTGGGGTTGCTTAGATCACGCTACGATGGGTTTTTTTGGAGATGTGACTCATTTGAGCCAAGGGTTAATATTTGTCTTCTTTTCGGTTTAACAATACCACTGTATTTATATATAAATAATATTTCTTAGCTCATGCAGCTTACGTATTGGACGCAAAAATAGTTTTATTATGCCTGCGACCACTGGCATGTTACTTATTAAACATCGATTCTTTAAAGAAAGTACAGTATTTTTAGCCTTTTCTGGTTTCGCATCTATTGTATCTAATTTGACATTTAATTAAACATTAAATGCCTAAATGGTTATTTGTGTCATTGGATGATCCGGGTTATGAAATATATATATATATAGATTTGTAAAATAAAGTAAATATTAGGTCGGGGAAAAAGTCTTTTCGCATAACGTAGGTATAAACTTATTATAAAATTTTTTTGACTGTACTATTTGTGTCTGGCTGGTTTTGGTAACATTAAAAGGGTTCCATTATAAAGAAAAGAAAAAAATAAAAAAAAGTTGTTTCCCGCTATTTTTCATTTGTTTTTCTATCCGTTAAAATGAGTGAATCTAATGAAGAAATTCGATACATTTTAAAATTTTATTATAAAAAAGGCAAAAATGCAACTCAAGCAGTGAAAAAAATTTGTGATGTTTATGGACCTGATGCAGTGTCAGTAAGAGTAGCACAAATTTGGTTCAAACGTTTTCAGTCCGGAAATTTTGATGTTAAAGATGCACCTCGCTCTGGTCGCCCTGTTACGAATAAAATGGACGCCATTTTTGAAAGAGTGGAGCAAGATCGGCATATTAGTAGTTACGATGTAGCTGAAGAACTGGGAATTGACCACAAAACAGTTTTGACCCATTTGAAGAAAGCTGGTTATACAAAAAAGCTCGATATTTGGGTGCCACACGAGCTCACTCAAAGAAACTTAATGAACCGTGTACTCATTTGCGATTCATTATTGAGACGTAATGAAACCGAGCCGTTTTTGAAGAGATTGATAACTGGCGATGAAAAGTGGATCACGTACGACAAGAACGTGCGAAAAAGGTCGTGGTCGAAAGTTGGCCAGGCTTCACAGACTGTGGCCAAACCTGGCCTAACACGAAATAAGGTGATGCTGTGTGTATGGTGGGATTGGAAGGGCATTGTTTATTATGAGCTTTTACCGCCCGGCAAAACCATCGATTCTGATCTTTACTGCCAGCAACTGATGAGATTAAAGGAAGCAGTCGAGAGAAAACGGCCGGAATTGATCAACAGGAAGGGTGTGGTCTTTCATCACGATAACGCTAGACCACACACATCTTTAGCCACTCAGCAAAAATTAAGAGAGTTCGACTGGGAGGTCCTAGTGCATCCACCATATAGCCCTGACCTTGCGCCTTCAGATTTTCACCTGTTTCGGTCTCTGCAGAATTCTTTAGGTTCTGTAAGGTTGACCTCAAAAGAGGACTGCCAAAACTATTTGTCCCGTTTTTTTGATCAGAAGTCCCAAAGTTTCTACAGTAACGGGATAATGTCTCTGCCCACAAAATGGCAGAAAGTTATTCAACAAAACGGTACATATATATTGTAAATAAATGTAAATAAACTTTGAAAAAAATGTCTTGACTTTTCATACAAAAATACGAAAAGACTTTTTCCCCAACCTATTAGTATAAAAGAGTTCTTTATATCATAAACTATTACATTACATGTGATAAACATGAAAACGTCAAAACGAAATATATATAAAAAAACTAAATATACACTAAAATCACGAAGCTTAGATTTACTTTCATGAAAAAGAAATAAGTGTAAGTGAAACTAAAATTCCGAGCCAGTTCCGAGCCACTGTTCTATATGAGGAAAAACTGACAAGAAACTCACAGGCTACACACACAGTGAATATTAGAAGATATTCAAAGGTTCCTCAGAAGTCGTAACCAATAAAGTAGCACTAAGAGAACCTTTCATCAAAGTTAAAATAACATAGCGCCCTATACCGTGGAACAAGCATAGCAGCTTAAATGCCATTTCACGCCCTGCTCAAAGGAGTAGGCTCTTTGACAGATACGCCGTTATTAGAAGGCTATTGTAATCAGCAGGCAGACACTCAAGTCAGCTCGGTTAGCTCGTAATGTCTGAAATTGACTTTAATGAGTTGTATTATGCTGTGTAAATAAATAGGATGTCTGCGCGTGAGTGTCTAGGGTGTTACACGTCACCACAAGATTACCAAAACGTATTAGGTCGGGGAAAAAGTCTTTTCGCATAACGTAGGTATAAACTTATTATAAAATTTTTTTGACTGTACTATTTGTGTCTGGCTGGTTTTGGTAACATTAAAAAGGTTCCATTATAAAGATAAGAAAAAAATAAAAAAAAGTTGTTTCCCGCTATTTTTCATTTGTTTTTCTCTCCGTAAAAATGAGTGAATCTAATGAAGAAATTCGATACATTTTAAAATTTTATTATAAAAAAGGCAAAAATGCAACTCAAGCAGTGAAAAAAATTTGTGATGTTTATGGACCTGATGCAGTGTCAGTAAGAGTAGCACAAATTTGGTTCAAACGTTTTCAGTCCGGAAATTTTGATGTTAAAGATGCACCTCGCTCTGGTCGCCCTGTTACGAATAAAATGGACGCCATTTTTGAAAGAGTGGAGCAAGATCGGCATATTAGTAGTTACGATGTAGCTGAAGAACTGGGAATTGACCACAAAACAGTTTTGACCCATTTGAAGAAAGCTGGTTATACAAAAAAGCTCGATATTTGGGTGCCACACGAGCTCACTCAAAGAAACTTAATGAACCGTGTACTCATTTGCGATTCATTATTGAGACGTAATGAAACCGAGCCGTTTTTGAAGAGATTGATAACTGGCGATGAAAAGTGGATCACGTACGACAAGAACGTGCGAAAAAGGTCGTGGTCGAAAGTTGGCCAGGCTTCACAGACTGTGACCAAACCTGGCCTAACACGAAATAAGGTGATGCTGTGTGTATGGTGGGATTGGAAGGGCATTGTTTATTATGAGCTTTTACCGCCCGGCAAAACCATCGATTCTGATCTTTACTGCCAGCAACTGATGAGATTAAAGGAAGCAGTCGAGAGAAAACGGCCGGAATTGATCAACAGGAAGGGTGTGGTCTTTCATCACGATAACGCTAGACCACACACATCTTTAGCCACTCAGCAAAAATTAAGAGAGTTCGACTGGGAGGTCCTAGTGCATCCACCATATAGCCCTGACCTTGCGCCTTCAGATTTTCACCTGTTTCGGTCTCTGCAGAATTCTTTAGGTTCTGTAAGGTTGACCTCAAGAGAGGACTGCCAAAACTATTTGTCCCGTTTTTTTGATCAGAAGTCCCAAAGTTTCTACAGTAACGGGATAATGTCTCTGCCCACAAAATGGCAGAAAGTTATTCAACAAAACGGTACAAAATAGGTTGGGGAAAAAGTCTTTTCGTATTTTTGTATGAAAAGTCAAGACATTTTTTTCAAAGTTTATTTACATTTATTTACAATATATATGTACCGTTTTGTTGAATAACTTTCTGCCATTTTGTGGGCAGAGACATTATCCCGTTACTGTAGAAACTTTGGGACTTCTGATCAAAAAAACGGGACAAATAGTTTTGGCAGTCCTCTTTTGAGGTCAACCTTACAGAACCTAAAGAATTCTGCAGAGACCGAAACAGGTGAAAATCTGAAGGCGCAAGGTCAGGGCTATATGGTGGATGCACTAGGACCTCCCAGTCGAACTCTCTTAATTTTTGCTGAGTGGCTAAAGATGTGTGTGGTCTAGCGTTATCGTGATGAAAGACCACACCCTTCCTGTTGATCAATTCCGGCCGTTTTCTCTCGACTGCTTCCTTTAATCTCATCAGTTGCTGGCAGTAAAGATCAGAATCGATGGTTTTGCCGGGCGGTAAAAGCTCATAATAAACAATGCCCTTCCAATCCCACCATACACACAGCATCACCTTATTTCGTGTTAGGCCAGGTTTGGCCACAGTCTGTGAAGCCTGGCCAACTTTCGACCACGACCTTTTTCGCACGTTCTTGTCGTACGTGATCCACTTTTCATCGCCAGTTATCAATCTCTTCAAAAACGGCTCGGTTTCATTACGTCTCAATAATGAATCGCAAATGAGTACACGGTTCATTAAGTTTCTTTGAGTGAGCTCGTGTGGCACCCAAATATCGAGCTTTTTTGTATAACCAGCTTTCTTCAAATGGGTCAAAACTGTTTTGTGGTCAATTCCCAGTTCTTCAGCTACATCGTAACTACTAATATGCCGATCTTGCTCCACTCTTTCAAAAATGGCGTCCATTTTATTCGTAACAGGGCGACCAGAGCGAGGTGCATCTTTAACATCAAAATTTCCGGACTGAAAACGTTTGAACCAAATTTGTGCTACTCTTACTGACACTGCATCAGGTCCATAAACATCACAAATTTTTTTCACTGCTTGAGTTGCATTTTTGCCTTTTTTATAATAAAATTTTAAAATGTATCGAATTTCTTCATTAGATTCACTCATTTTTACGGAGAGAAAAACAAATGAAAAATAGCGGGAAACAACTTTTTTTTATTTTTTTCTTTTCTTTATAATGGAACCTTTTCAATGTTACCAAAACCAGCCAGACACAAATAGTACAGTCAAAAAAAAATTATAATAAGTTTATACCTACGTTATGCGAAAAGACTTTTTCCCTGACCTAATATATATTGTAAATAAATGTAAATAAACTTTGAAAAAAATGTCTTGACTTTTCATACAAAAATACGAAAAGACTTTTTCCCCAACCTATTATTTATATCTACGTAACATTGATTTCAGAAGTAAAGTTAGATTAGTTAATCAAAACGAATATGCTATGTAAGTGTTAATTTGTTGTGATACAGATTTTTCGAGTCAGTTGATTAGAATACTAATTTATTAACCGACTAAAAAAAAAACGTAAAAAGTAGATGCCACGTCATATCAGCCTAGAATAGTGCCATCTCTCTCATATCACGGGGAATCGTAAGAGTCGGCAGAGAAATCCTATAGGATGGGCTGATACCCTCCTCCTGCGTACTAGCTTGAACTGAGATCACCATCACGCCTGCCCAGCATGGCGATTATATGCAAAACCCCCAATAGAATATAATCTATTGGAGATGCTTATGTTCAGCAGTGGACATTATAAGGCTAGTATGGTGAAAAAGAAAAATATTATCATGGAAAATGAACTTGATTGGACATGATCTATCATATAAATGTAAAATTAGTTGCAATTACCTATATTTAATCTTTTGAGTAGGTTAGCACAATTTTAAGGATAATTACGGGTATTCTGGTAGTTTAGTAGTATATAATATATGTAATGTATCAAAACATCTTGTTGCATTTTAACACTTTTCGTGTCCACTTCAGTAATACAACTTCTAACAAACCACATACAGAAAGTTGCGGGCGTCTTCTAGTTGAGCATTAAAGCAATGTTAAGCAATGAATATACTTTAATAGTATTACATAGAAATCCTTTGAGAAGGCTATTAAATGCATACGTTATAGTATCGTCTATCTAAAGCGGAAACGATCCACGCCAGAATCAAACGAGAGTGTATCTCTCAAATAGAACAATGGTCGGTAATAAATAGTAATCTTGCCTAGTCTTGGAAATAAGATAGTCACATTCCGCTTATTACTAATACATACATACATTCACGCCTGTTTTCAAGAAGGGGTAGGCAGAGGCATATTATACGCCCACACTTCGCCAATTACATTGTCTGTCTCACGTATTAAGTATATGGCGAGCCTATGGCCGCTTACCGGGATCTGTTAAGTGTTAAGTTCGCCAGAGCCTCGTCTGTTAATCAGCAGGTGCACCACTTGCAGGTGAGATGGACTTGGGCTTCTTAGATGTTAGTAGGATCCCTATACATATTACTAATAGCTGGCTCTATAATACTCTACGCTAATGGTACTTTTAAACTTCAACAATTAGCTAATGCTATACAAGCAAACATGACTTAGTGGCATGTCAAAACATTATTATTTAATATCACAAGGTGGCAGTACAACATATGGCCTGATGGAAAGTGGTCGACGCTTGCATTATTAAAAATCAATAATTACGCTATGCCGACCGTTCCACGCCTATTTTAAAGATCCCCAAGCTGTAACCTTTTGGAAAACCTCACCAAAAAGCTCGTTTCATAACCCAAGAGCTCGCGGCAGATCATCATCATCATCATCTCAGCCATCTGACGTCCACTGCTGAACATAGGCCTCCCCAATAGATTTCCACATTGAGCGATCCTGAGTCGCCTGCATCCATCGGCTTCCCGCCGCCTTGACCAGATCATCGGTCCATCGCGTGGGAGGCCGTCCTCTACTACGTTTACCGGTTCGCGGTCGCCATTGCAGAACCTTGACGCCCCATCGGTCGTCGGTTCTTCGAGCTATGTGCCCCGCCCATTGCCACTTCAGCCTGCAAACTCGCCTCGCTATGTCGGCCACTCCAGTCCTCCTACGGATTTCCTCATTTCTGATTCGATCACGTAGGGACACTCCGAGCATAGCTCTCTCCATTGCACGCTGAGCGACTTTGAGCTTTCTAATGAGGCCCATAGTCAGGCACCAAGTCTCAGTACCGTACGTCATCACTGGCAACACACACTGGTTAAAGACTTTTGTCTTAAGACACTGAGGTATTTTTGACGAGAAGATATAGCGCAGTTTCCCGAACGCAGCCCAACCGAGCTGGATTCGACGATTGACCTCTTTCTCGAAGTTGGACCTACCCATTTGGACTTTTTGTCCCAGGTATACATATTCGTCGACAACTTCGAGAGCCGAGCCTCCAATAATTATTGGGGTAGGCTTAACATGGACATTTGACATAATTTTCGTCTTGTCCATGTTCATTTTGAGACCTACCCTTTGGGAAGCTCTGTCGAGGTCTTCGAGCATTGTGCCCAGATCCACAAGTGACTCCGCTATGACCACTATATCGTCGGCAAATCGAAGGTGAGACATATACTCGCCATTTATGTTGATGCCGTAGTTTCCCCAGTCCAGCATTTTGAAAACATCCTCCAGGGCAGCAGTGAACAGTTTCGGAGATATGACATCTCCCTGTCTCACGCCCTTCCGCAGGAGGATAGGATTCGTGTGCTGGTCTAGTACGCGTACGGACATGGTGGCGTTTTTGTATAAACTTCTCAACACTTCAATATACCGATGGTCAATGCGGCATCGCTGCAGGGACTGAAACACTGCCCAAGTCTCGATCGAATCGAAGGCCTTTTCATAGTCCACAAACGCTAAGCAAAGTGGCTGGTTATACTCCTCGGTCTTCTGTATAACCTGCCGCAGCGTATGTATGTGGTCCATGGTTGAAAAGCCTTTTCGGAAACCGGCTTGTTCGGGAGGCTGGAAGTCGTCAAACCTATGACCGAGACGGTTCGTGATGACCCGTGAAAACAACTTATAGACGTGGCTCAGTAGCGTGATTGGCCTATAATTCTTCAAAAGAGATTTGTCACCTTTTTTGAAGAAAAGTACAACCACGCCACTGGCCCACGCCTGTGGCGTACGTCCCTCGAGGATGACGGTGTTAAAGAGCCTCTGAAGTACCTTTAGTACCGGTGTACCACCCGCTCTCAGAAGCTCTGCTGTCATCCCGTCTTCACCCGGTGCCTTGTTGTTCTTCAGCTGTTTCAGGGCCATCCTAATCTCGTATAGGCTGACGTCCGGGATGTCTTCGGTGTAGTGCCTGGTTAGTTTGGCTCTAGGATCTTTAGCCAAACAAGTAGCGGGATCCTGCGTACTAGTATATAACTGCCCATAAAACCCTTCGATTTCCCTCATGATCTCAGGTTTCGACGTGACTAGATTGCCCTTGTTGGTCTTCAGCTGCGTTAACTGACTCTGGCCAATAGACAGATCTCGTGCGAACACTTTCGAACCCTTGTTCCTCTCTACTGCATTTTCAATACACGTAGTACTGAATCTGCGAATATCAAGTCGCAAGGATTTCGTGATCTGTCTATTGATACGCCGGTAAGAGAATGCATCTGCTGAAGACTGCAATCGCATATGTCGTCGTGCTTCCATGAGATCAAGAGTCTCAGTCGATATTTTTTGGGTTTTATTTCGGGGTCTGGTCTTGTAAAATTTGGACCCCACCGCGTGGACAGTCTCAACTAGCCCGCTACTTAAGTCGTCGACGGACACGCAGTCCTCTAGACCTGCGAAGCGATTTTGAAGCTCGATCTGAAAGTACTCGGGGTTTTGAATATGGGCGACTGAGGGTCGGAGCGTAGACTTCATCAGGCGGGACCTTTCAAGCTTGACATTAATATTCAATGTGCCTCTTACAATTCGGTGATCGCTGCCGGTTTTCACCCTAGCGATTACAGAGACATCATTGAATATTTGCCGCTTAGTGGTCATGATAAAGTCTATCTCATTCCTCGTGAAACCATCAGGGCTCATCCAGGTCCATTTCCTCTGCGGAGGTTTCTTGAAGAAGGAGTTCATCATAAAAAGTCCCTCCTTCTCCATGAAATCCGCTAGCCGCTGGCCCCTTTGGTTCCTTCGCCCTACTCCAAATTGCCCCACTTTCTGCTCGTCACCACTTCGCTGGCCTAGCCTTGCGTTGAAATCCCCCATAACAACCGTGTAGTGAGTTGGTGAAGTATGTATGGCGGCAGAAATGTCGTCATACAATAACTCTACGTCCTCATCAGGGTGTGTCGAGGTCGGTGCGTAGACCTGAATTACCTTCAGCGAATACCGTTTGGTGATTCTGAGTATTAGGTACGCTACCCTAGTCGACACACTCTTTATAGACACGATGTTGTTACGGATGGACTTCCGGACTATAAAACCGACACCACCTTGGGACAGGTGGTCGCCCTCCCGGTGGTAGAGCAAGTTGCCGGACTTGAGGATTACCGTATCCTCCCCCTGTCTTCGGACTTCAGATAACCCGATAATGTCCCAGTGCAACTGCTCTATTTCCTCTTCCAGCTCGTCAATCTTCTCATCAGTCCTCAGTGTGCGTGTGTTGTAGGTTGCCAGGTGCAGAAGTCGTTTAGGATGGTAGCCGGATCTCTGCCGGTGATTCTTTGCACCCCCTGCCCCGCCGTTACCAAGACCGCTACCGTAATCTGGAATAGCGGGGCCGCCGGGGACTGGGGGCCGTTTGTGTGTATGTGCCATTCTATTAGGGGTATTTGCCCGTAATCACCACGCTGGGCAGGCGGGTTGGTGATCGCAGTTCCAGCCAGTACGCAGGATGGCGCTGCTGCCCATCATCCGGTCCTATTTCTCTTCGTCGACTCTTACGACTCCCCATGAGATGAGAGGGGGTGACGCTATTCTAGGCCGGCGCCACACGGCATCGCGGCAGATAGTTTCTTATAATACATACGGAACGCGGTTCTGTTATTGCTGAGGTGTCCAGAGAGTACACATGCAAATCAGGCGAGATATTTATATCCTGACGTCATCAAATATAGTAGGTTACTTTATGCCTATTTATATATGATACAAATGCAAGAATTTGTCATCTGTAGCTCAGAGAGCGCGCGGCGTCATCGGCGTGCTAAAAAAACGCCGCGTAAGGGTCGGTACATCAGACAGAAAAAGCGTCGCATATCCATCGGTCGTGGACCGCTAAACAGACATATATATGAAAAACAGTCTACATTTCACACTTAGGCGACAATGCGTTAATGCTTCGATCGTACAGCTACAGTGCGCTCGACAGATTTACCGTCAGATATGTACCGACCCTAAAAAAGCGGAAGCACCTTAGAATTATGATACATTTTATACTGTAAAGAGCTCTTACCGAGGTATGAAGGGTGTAAAGAGATCTTACCAAGATCTAAGGAGTTCAAGCCAATCTCACCTGCAAGTGGTGCACCCGCCGATAAACGAACGAGGCTCTGGCGAACATAAAAGTGCCCGGAAAGCGGCAATAGGCTCGCCACCTATTACGTGGGACCAATATTATAATTGACGAAGTGTGGGCGTATAGTATGCCTCTGCGTACCCCTTTGGGGAAACAGGCGTGACTGTATGTATGTATGTACATTTTATACTAGTTAAACGTCTTCAAGATATACGAATCAATTCTCGAGTATTGCAACAGGTCATAATCGAATAAATATGGCATAGGGATTTTACTTTCATGTATTATTTCATACTTTTAACATAAGATATCAGTCGTGTTCTCCATCGCCTGCACAATTCAAGAGAAAATGTTCTATGCAGGCGTCCGTAAACCACCGAGAGCTCGTTCTAGGCTCTGACCGATAATGGGCAAAAGATTTCGATCTTAAGCGCAAAACCAGCGGATCGCTCCTTATAAGAACCGACTATATATGGATAGAAATTATATAAGGTTACTTACTTTTATGGCTTACTTAAACCATTTAAATTCTTGGGATGAGTACACTGTACAGTCCAGGCCTATGTTGTGCAGAAATAATATAAAGCTTGATCAAAGGCTCTTCAAGATTGTGTGCGAAAGTTTTGTGATTTTTACGCGATTAGCTTACGTGGCTTTCGGTGATATTTTTTTGTGGCTCATTATACTTTTGTGGCTTTTTAGGGCAACTTACCTGAAACAAAAAACATTTTTATGAATGTAAACAAAAAATATAAATATGTTTCACTTTACGATTTCTGCCGATTATTTAAGCCCTTCCATTTCCTATCAATAAGTAATAAGCATTAAGCAATCTATGATTAAAGATGTACATGAAGAAGGCCAATAGGTTAGCAACCTTACACTAGACGGATTTTTGGTCCGGGGGACGTTGGCCGCGGGCGGGGTGTCAGAGCTGCAACCCAGGTACTAGCCCCAAGCCTCTTTATCAACAAGCGGCGGGCGTCGTCGGAAGATTTTTAGTAGGTATTACTGCTGGCGGTCGTGTCTGCCGGTGGTGAGTCCCACACACCTCTCTCGGTCCCCCTTTGGCCGGGAGGCAGTGCGTAAATGCATTTTGTTACCGATGTAAATAAAAAAGACGGATGTACATAGACTGCATTTCGCTACATTTAATATTGATAGGATTTTGACTATCTAAAAGATGTTAACGTGAACATTTTTAATGATTGTGTATGTTCAAAACGATTTATATGAGTTTTATATCATAAATAAATAAATAAATATTCTCTTACAATCACACCAATTCTTTAGTTCCAAGATAAGTATCACTAAGAACTTGTGTTATGGATACTAAAGAACGGATAAACATACTTAAATACTTTTTTTTTTTGTAAATACATACTTAATATACATAGGAAAACACCCAGACCAGAACAAATATTCATGTTCATGCACACAAAGATTTGCCCCGTGTGGGAATCGAACCCACGACCTCTGGAGTGAAGTGCAGGTATACTGACCTCCATGCCAAATCGGTCGTCAAACATCATAATATCATAACATCATAACATCTACGTTCAATACGTTAATCTCTCCTTCTCAGATTTTCCATTTCTCCCTCTCCTTTATTTAGTTTTATCGTAGTGAAAAGGCAATTAGAAGGTCACTGAATTCTAGAGAGCCAGTTATTAAGCGCCACTAGGGAGGGAGCTTGTTTATAGAAGAATCAGACAAAGAACTCGGTGCGGGTTTACCTTCCGCCATTACATTTAGATAGATAATAGGGTAGACAGGTTTAATAGGTTTAGATAGGTTGAAATGTTCTCTCAGAAACCGTATATCTCTGGTCAATAAAGTAGCACCAAGGGAACTTTCAATCACGGTGAAACAGCATTGTGGAATGAATTACATTACAAATAGTAATGTTGTAAGGTAAAGGTTTACTTTATTTATTTTTTATTGTATTACTTAAGATGATGAATGACAAAACGAACTTAATGGTCAATGACACTTTAGCTGCCCATATTAAAAACATTTGAAAAAAGGTTTATATGACATAGTTAAAAAATAACAAAATCTTTATTGTATAAACAAATTTGGTTTTTCAATAACAGAGTTTAAAGGTGAATTCAATTAAGCGTTTATAACACTTGTGCCAGGAAAATTCGCTCTCCCACACGTGAAAGTAGTTACGGAATTGCAAAAATAATAAATTTAGTTTAATGTTGCAATGCAATTTGCAATATTTATAGCCACATAAGTCACTTGAGAAACTTATGTGACTATAACTAACAACTAATGTTTTGGGGTAATCAATTACTATGTAGTGACTTGATTTCCACTTAGTTAAATTTAAACTGTTACATTTATGTATACAAATTATGTATTTAAAAGAAAATTAAATTATACTTAATATATATTTACAAATCTAAAATTAACTTACATTTAATATTATATAACATCAAATAAATAACTTAAAATATTAATATAAATAAACACGGCACGATGACACGGGATAATTATTAATTAAATATGTGTGCGTGTGTGTAGATAGCTTGAAAAGCGGCCCATGTAATGTTCAGTGTTATCCATTATATTCATTAGAATAATTAGAAAATTTATCAATATGATGGACAGCAACGACATATCTTCAGATACATCAAGAAAAAATATAGTTTCACAGGCTTGGACACGGATCTCTCAGATTTATCAAGGAACACTAGACAGATGGACTCCATATTCAAGAGGAAGATGAATTGGAAGTGCAGTGCTTCTTATGATATTTGTGTTAAGAATCATATCAAAACAAGGATGGTATATTGTGACATATGCTCTCGGAATATATCACTTAAACTTATTCATTGCATTCCTTACACCAAAAATTGATCCTGCAATGGATTTTGATGGTGAAGATGACAACGGCCCCGCCCTGCCGACGAGAGCCACGGAGGAGTTTAGGCCTTTCATACGGCGGTTACCTGAATTTAAGTTTTGGTTGTCAGTAACCAAAAGTACAGTTATTGCATTCTTTTGCACCTTCATTGATGCATTCAATATTCCAGTATTTTGGCCTATATTAGTGATGTATTTTATCACATTGTTCTGTATAACAATGAAGAGACAAATTAAGCATATGATCAAGTACCGGTACCTACCGTTTACTCACAGCAAGCCAAAGTACAAAGCCGTGGATTCGTCTGTCACTGTGAACTGACGATTTATCGATTTGTTAAAAGTATTAAGGCTCTGGATGGAGTTATAGTAAAATTAACTTAAAAATAACTGTTGTAAGTACGTTTATAGAAATACAGTTTTTATTATTATGTTTATTCTGTTTGATTTGATTAAAAATAGCCAAAGCTGAATTCGATGCCATGTTACAGTGTGGCACCTGCCGCCCTTCAGAGTCTCCTTGGGCATCACCTCTTCACCTTGCGCCCAAGAAAGATGATGGGTGGCGTCCCTGTGGTGATTATAGGATGCTTAACGCACGTACCATCGCTGACCAGTACCCTATACGTCACATCCAGGACTTTGCACATAGGTTGTCTGGCTGTACCGTCTTCTCACAAATTGACCTGGTGAAGGCCTACAATCAGATCCCCGTTCATCCTGACGACATCCCGAAGACCGCGATCACTACGCCGTTCGGCCTCTTCGAATTTCCATATATGACTTTCGGACTTCGAAATGCCGGACAGACGTTTCAGCGCTTCGTGGATGAAATGCTCAGGGGTCTGGACTTCACGTACGCTTACTTGGACGATTTCTTGGTCTATGCAAAAGACCAGAAGACCCATGAGCTTCACTTACGTCAACTTTTCACCAGACTTCGAGATTACGGTATGATCATAAACAGTTCAAAGTGTATCTTCGGTGTGTCAGAGGTTAACTTTCTAGGCTACCACATCTCAGCCAAGGGCACTAAGCCAATGCCAGCTAAAGTGGAAGCTGTTCAAAATTACCCAGCTCCAAAGACAGTTCGAGAATTACGCAGATTTCTGGGGTTGCTTAACTTTTACCGTAGGTTCATGCCTGGGGCAGCTAAATTCCAAGCACCATTAAATGATCTTCTCACCGGTTCTGTTAAAGGTTCACATCCCGTAAATTTTACACCCCAGGAGTATGAAGCTTTTCAAGCATGTAAGAACAGCCTATGTCAAGCAGCACTACTGGCCCATCCTGACTGCAGCGCTAAGTTGGCGTTGGTCACGGATGCTTCCGATAAGGCCATTGGAGCGGTACTGCAGCAGTTAACTGATGAAGCATGGGAGCCCCTCGCATTCTTTTCGCGTAAATTGACTTCAGCACAGGTTAAGTACTCTCCTTACGACAGAGAGTTGCTTGCCATTTATGAGAGTGTTAAATATTTTCGACATATGTTAGAGGCTCTTGACTTTGTGATTTACACGGACCACAAACCTCTCACGTTCGCTTTCCACTCTCGTAAAGACAATTGTTCTCCACGACAGTTCCGTCATTTAAACCTTATTGCTCAATTTACAACAAATATCCAGCACATTTCGGGTAAAAACAATGTCGTGGCAGATGCTCTTTCACGTATAGAGGAGATTACTCAACCTGTGCCTACTGAGAGGATCGCTGCAGCTCAACTGGAGGATCACGAACTGAAACAGCTGTTAGCCGGAGACACATCACTGCAGTTAAAACAGGTAAGTATCCCTGGTTCTGCCAATCAGGTCTATTGTGATGTCAGCTGTAGCACTCCCAGACCATACGTGCCGAAAATCTTACGTCATGCAATTTTTAACAGTCTGCATTCCTTAAGCCATCCAGGGACAAAAGCTTCTGCAAAACTGGTCTCTGATAGATACGTTTGGCCCGGTGTTAAAAAAGACTGTCGTGAATGGGTTCGTTCATGCCTCGATTGCCAGCGTTCAAAAACGACACGACATGTATTTGCCCCTATAGGTACTTTTCCCATACCACAATCAAGATTTGCTTTTGTGCATATCGATCTTGTTGGTCCATTACCCCTATGTCAAGGCTTTCGCTATTGCCTCACCGCCGTCGATCGTTTCACACGATGGCCTGAGGCAATACCATTACCCGACATGACAGCAGAAACGGTGGCAAAAGCTTTACTAAGCGGGTGGATAGCGCGTTTCGGATGTCCATCCGATATCGTTACAGATAGAGGTAGGCAGTTCGAATCAGCCCTCTTTAAAACTCTGTCTGCAATTTGTGGCTTTCGACATCGCAGGACAACGGCCTATCACCCTGCCTGCAATGGACAGGTGGAAAGATTTCACCGTCAGTTCAAAGCTGCGATCACCTGTCACGCGAACAACAGCTGGGTGGAATCTCTTCCACTAGTTTTGCTAGGCATTCGCAGCGCTTTTAAAGAAGACGTACAGGCTTCTGCCGCTGAGCTGGTTTATGGGTAGCCAATGCGTCTTCCAGGTGAATTTTTTGATCCACAGGCTGATGAGACTGTTGACACGACAGATTATTTGTCAAGGCTTAGGAATCACGTCAAAAACATGCAACCAACACCTGCATCGCGACACAACTCTAAAACAAAAACATTCATTTTCAAGGATTTGGCAACAGCCACTCATGTTTTTCTCAGGGACTGCACTGCTGGTGGTAGTTTAAAACCGGCATATTTTGGTCCCCATAAAGTCTTGGAAAGAGGTGATAAGGTATTTACAATAGTGGTAAATGGTAAGAAGGTTACGGTATCGATAGACCGCATAAAGCCGGCCTACATACTGAGTGACCCTGACAACACACAATCACCACCTATCACTAACGTTCATCATAACACACCACAGTCATCACCTAACACTACTACTAATCCTCATCACTACACGCAAAAAGCGGATAACCAGAACTTACCTTCTACTGACGATGACGTCATCAGGACGACTCGGTCAGGACGTCGCGTTAGGTTTCCCGACTATTATCGCCCTTGACGGTCTCTGGAAGGGGGTGATGTAGTGACTTGATTTCCACTTAGTTAAATTTAAACTGTTACATTTCTGTATACAAATTATGTATTTAAAAGAAAATTAAATTATACTTAATATATATTTACAAATCTAAAATTAACTTACATTTAATATTATATAACATCAAATAAATAACTTAAAATATTAACATGAAAAAACATAAGAAAAATTATTTACAAACAAACAAACATTTCAATATACTTACCATATAAGGGCCCCTTCACACTAACGTTTGTCCAGCGTAGGCGTTCGATGAACGTATGCGCAGCGCAGACGTCGCGACAACGCGGCGCGTGCGTCGCGTTGTCGTGACGTTTCCTCTGCAGTTAATGATCGCTGCGCTAGCGCGGCGCCATCGTTACACAATTTCGTTGTCGTCTCGGTATTATCATTAACAAAATGGATTCCGACGAGGAAACACTCTTTATGGCTTTGCTTTTAAAAAGAAAATTAGAGCGTAAACGAGGAAATAAAAATAAAAGGATATGGGAGAATCCATTATGGAGTGAACGGTCAAGTGAAAGTGATTATTTTGTACTTTATTCAAAACACATAAAAAATGATTCAAAAAATTTTTATTCTTACTTACGAATGGTGAAACCCATATTTGACGAATTGTTACAAAAAATACAAAGTGATATACAATATCAGGATACACATTTCAGGCTTTGTGTATCGGCTGAAGAAAGGCTTGTCATTACTTTAAGGTGAGTAGGTATATTTAATTAAAATTAAACGTTCATTTTCTGTTTTATACATACTCTATAAGGACTTACTAAGAACGGCGATTGAAATAAATGAAAAATATTATTCATACAAGTCATCAAACAATTGACTGGAATTTTGAGACGCTTCGCCACTGTGTTCAGAAGGCGATGGTTGCGGTGGAATCGCCACACTTTGTTGTGGATGTTGACTATGGAAGTTAGATGAATGAGTTGGCGGCATATAATCTCTATTTGATGATTGAACATTTGTCGACGAAGAAGAGAACTGCCAACTGTTACTATTCTGCCACTGGTTGTTTTGTACCGAGCTTCTCGACATTTGCTGAAATTTTTTTATAGTATTTAATATTTCTACTCTCGCATCCATTTTGTAATCAGGATGGATGCTTCCAAAGTCTTCTACTAATGACATTAAAAATAGACGATCTGGTTGATTACTTTCTTCTTTTGACTTCGCCATCCTCTCAGCTAAAATATCGATAAGTGCATCATCTCTTTCATTAATATCATCTCTTGCCTGTCTTTTTCTTCGATTCGATTGCATTGGCGTAGTATGACATTGAGATGTGTCTTCAGTTATAAGTGATGGTGGTGGTCGAGTCTCTGATAATGGATTTAAAAAAGAAAGTATATCTGAATATATATAATCTCGACTAGTACACGCACCAGAGCCACTTTTAATGTATTTATTTTTTGATGGATTTAAAAGAAATGCTAACTTTCCAAATTGTATTGGGGCAATTGATGGTAAACACATTAGAATAATAAGACCATGTGATAGTGGATCCCTTTATTTTAATTATAAAAAATATTTTTCAATAAACTTATTAGCGGTATGTGATTCTAATTATACATTTATATATGTGGATGTTGGTTCTTATGGAAAGAGTTCGGATTCGACTATTTTTAACAATAGCTCCTTGAGAACAGACATTGAACAGAACAATTTAAATATTCCCAAATTAACTGAGCTGACGGAGAGTAGTGATCCACTTCCTTTAACATTTGTGGGGGACGAAGCATTCCCTTTATCAGCATACATGCAGCGACCATATGCAGGCAACAATTTATCACAAAAGCAAAGAGTATATAACTACAGATTGAGCCGTGCAAGAAGATACATAGAATGTGCATTTGGTATTATGGCAAATAAATGGAGAATATTTCATAGACCCTTAAATGTTGGAGTTAGTTTTGCTGAAGAAATAATTAAAACGTGCTGCATTTTACATAACTTAATTAGATCTAAAAACAACACACCAAACACTGTTATCGAAGAAAACATACCGGGCGTCATTGGACTATTTGATAATCCACTTATTAGTGGAGATATTCAATCATCAGGCGGCAATGCTGTCAGGAATAAAGTTGCTGATTATTTTGTTTCCGATGTAGGATCGTTACCATGGCAACATAGAATGACTTGATGTAAACATCGTCGACCAAACTGGTACACGGGGCTATAAAGCAATAAAGCCTAAGGGACAGCGTCTTTATGTCAGAGCGCAGCCAAGAGCATTTTGCACTGTCAAACTAATAACGACATTGTCCTCATTTAAATACTATCAAAAATCAATTACGCGAATTACTCGCGAGACTGCGCGGAATTGACTGTCGTGTAAATGATTTTGGATATTATTTTTAAGAACAGAATGTCGATAATAAATAATAAAAATGCTCTTCGCTACGCTCCACCATATGGGCGCTGGCCCTAACTCCACACACATTGTCAATACTTGCAGTAATAAATTGAGTTTATTTTTATT
The DNA here is from genome assembly GCA_949126915.1 of Musotima nitidalis. Taxonomy (NCBI): domain Eukaryota; kingdom Metazoa; phylum Arthropoda; class Insecta; order Lepidoptera; family Crambidae; genus Musotima; species Musotima nitidalis. The sequence continues at coordinate 5,264,454 of OX421419.1, forward strand.
TGAGTTTTTTTTAAAGACAACTCCTGCACTAGGGCTCATGCCCTGTGTCGCGGGGGACTTTACAAACATATAATTAACGAACACAAAGTACACCCAGACTCGGAACAAACATTTCATGGATCCCGCAAAGTACATACATACGTCCCGTATATGAATCGAACCCACAATCCCTCGTGCACAGCAGTCGCATATTACGACGATTGAGCCATGGAGGTAGTCAACTTCTTCATAATAAAAAATATCGATAATGCGTGTTGAACAACCCTAGCGCTTTATTGTTTTATTGCACCGTGTACCTGTTTGTTTGACGTTACCCAGGATATACAAATACTCGTATAAACTTACCTTCTTCACTTTTTTGTTTTGAAGTTTTCGTTGAAAAATCATGAATAAATTGGTTACAAACTTCTTCCCAAGCTTTTCTTTTTAAAATGCGATTGCTGTACACATTCAAGGATATGTCCCATATCACAGGACGTTCTTGTATTGCATGAATAAACATTTCGATGTCAAAAGTACTTTCTGTTGTTGAACTCATTTTGCGTCGTATTACTTCGGGCGCTTGTCTACGAATGAAAGAATCAACGCATGCACAGGGGCGCGGGAGGCTAGGAGAAGTCGAAAACGAACAGGATTGTACATGACACCGCAGTAACGCGGCGCATGGGTCGCGCACACGCGGCGCCAGCGCAGCGTACTGATTGTTCCAGTAAATAAGCGGCGACAACGTGACGCACGCGCCGCGTTGTCGCGACGTCTGCGCTGCGCATACGTTCATCGAACGCTTACGCTGGACAAACGCTAATGTGAAGGCGCTCTAAGGCGCTGTCTCCACGAGCGTGAGAATCGCGGCGATATTATCGCCGTGCCACGTTTTTCTATACACTCTCTATGGAACCATCTCCACGCGGCGATATTATCGCCGCGATGCGACGAGTGGCAACGAGCGCGCAAAATGTCATTACATCGTCGCTAGCCCGCCGCGACTAGCAACGCGACCGCCGCGCGCTCGCGGCGCTCTCGCGACGAGCGCGCGGCGGGCGCGCTGTCAAACGCAGCGTCATTTCATTATATTATCGACTGAGACACTACTTATTTCGCTCTCGTCTGGCACTTAACTGAATTCCTTCTTTCGCAACGTGACGTCAAGGAAACGCGGCGATACCGTTACGAGTCGCCGCGATTCCGTAACGACTCGCGACGATACGCGGCGGAATTATCGCTCGTTCGTGGAGATTATCCGACGATATAAGGGCGGACTCGTCGCGATTCTCTCGCTCGTGGAGACAGCCCCTTAGTATTTCTAGCCGGCCGCCTGATAACAGTCCTATTGTTCTCGCGGCCACCGGCTCCTGCGCATACGTCACAGCGGCGCGACCGGTTTGCGAGCGAGAGGCAAAGATAGCGAAATATAGCGCGCCCGCTCGCACCCGTGGTCGTTATAGGGAGCCAGTCGTTATTAGGATTTTATGAGCGACGCCGCGCCGAATTCTCAATTATTTTATATTTAATTAATAATTATCCCGTGTCATCGTGCCGTGTTTATTTATGTACTTTCTTCGTTTTATATATGTTTCTCAATTCTCCTTCTTTTAAATAAACTTTTGTGTTCGTGAACTACTTACTGTGCTGTTAAAAATATATACTTTACAAGTGTGAGCAAGTTTGACTTTTAATTGTATTCACGTCCTACAATACTACAACTATAACATGACCTATCATATAATTGCTGACCTTCAATAATGGCCACTTAATCTCATTAACAAGACTAAAAAACAATATAGGCCAGTGCCGCAAGTCAGCCGGATTCGAACAAGTTAAAGATGAATTAACGCAACGCATCGATTGAAACGCCATCGGCAGGCAACCCAGTGCAATCGAGCCACAATAGTCACTGTTCCCGGACATAACAGGCTGTATCTTTATTAATCCCTTGAGATCATGATATATATTTTCCATAGGTTTACGTGGGATCAACAATATAATTGGAGAAATGTGGCCATACTATATGCCTCTGACTACCCCTTCGGGGAAACGGGCTTGATATTATGTATGTATGCAAGTGATAAAGTCAAAGTCAAAGTCAAAATACTTTTTATTTCATAAACTATTACATAGTACTTGAAAACGTCAAAATTATAAAAAAATAACAAAAACAAATAAAATATAATTATACTAAAATCACGAAGCTTAGATTCACTTGCAACCAAACAATTTAAAAAATCAAAAAATATTTAAGTGTAAGTGAATCTAAGTGCCAGTTCCGAGCCACCGCTCTGTAAGAAGAACTGGCAAGAAACTCACACGCTAAGCTCTTTTAAATTATCGATTGGTTAGTTACAATCTTCATTTGTCTGTGACGCTATACAATGCAACATAATATAACAATATTCATGCTTTAAGTCATTCATATTAGAATAGCCTGTATGAAACGGCAGTTTAATCCCAAGCATTTTTATCAGCCATATAGTCTTTAATAGAATAGTATCCCTTTAAAGACAGCTTACATTTTATTGTTAATTTAAATTTATTTAGGCTTAATTGCTGTGTATTGCTTGGGATTTTATTATAGAATCGCACACATTGACCTTTAAAAGATTTTTTTGGAGCCTAGTGGCTAGATATAGATTAAAAATATCTTTGTAACAATTACCGCGCTACTATAATTTCCTACAAAATCGAGAAACTATTCAACACAACTCGTTTCGTTGTCGTTGTTCTGAGGTTCCTATCTTACCTCAAGATGCCCTGTGTAAGGGCGAAACACGTGTCGTGTTGAATAGTTTCTCGATTTTGTAGGAAATTATAGTAGCGCGGTAATTGTTACAAAGATATTTTTAATCCACCACTTGCTTACAATGGATTTCCGAAACGTAACGCCTGAATCAATAAATTATTTATGTATCATAATAATATATTGACGATGGATTTGGTGCGAAGGTCAGTATTTCTGAAATAGGTCGTTGGTTAGATTCTCACACAAGACATATATTTGCATCTCATATCATCATGCATATGGTCTGGGAGTTTTAAGTGTTTAACATATATACAGACCAATAAGTATAGTTGTTACATACGTACATATATCACGCCTGTTTCCCGAAGGGGTAGGCAGAGCCATATTATACGCCCACATTTCGCCAATTATATTGTGGGTCCCACGTAATAGGTGGCGAGCATATTGCCGCTTACAAGGACCTTTTATGTTCGCCTCGCCTCTACAATAAGCATGTCCAAGTATATTTTTTTACTTCATACTTCTCTTTTACAAGTTTAAGTCAATTATACAGTTAAATACTAGTGTCGAGAATATCATTAAACATCCTGTGTTAAAGATTTTAATTAGACTCGTAAACTATATTAGTAGGAATAAGCTCAAGTATCACATCCTCTCCGTAATTATTAATATGGTCATGGCTTGTCAGCCCCATGGCGTCTTAAACGGCATCAGACTCTTACGGTATTCTTGAGTTTTTGGTGTCATTATTCTCATGTTATGAAATCTTTACTTTGTTTTGATATTCAATATTTTTTGTAAAAGGCGGGAAAATAACACTTGACGAATTTCATGCCCTATTCGTCCCGACTGTGCCCCTGTCCGCAGTGAATTGGTGCGTTAGTTTTTAAGTTAAAGATACAAACTTTATTGCGCAAAACTTGAAGAAAGTTTTTTTGGCATTGACTTTATCACTTAAACAGTCCTAGTCGTCATCAATCAACTTAACGTTAAGTTATGTATGTAATGTATGCTATTTACGAGCAAGAAAGCATCGTTTACCTGTCGATTAACATTGTAATCATATAACATTTGTTCATAGACTCAGAGTGGCAGAAGCTCGTAAGATTTTACAGCCATGCTTAAAAAAATTGTAATAAATATTAAAACGGCGGTTGAAACTATGTTCAGAAATTAAGCAGAAGATTACTTAAACATTAACATAACAACAGTAAGTGAATCTACCCTTATTCTGTGTACTGGTTAAGTAAATATGGTGACAAAGTGTGCATCAATAGGAGCCTATTTGAGGGCCTTGAAAAAATAAAGTTCGTAATAATTTATCCATCTACATAAACCCAACTGTTCCTGTAAAAAGCTAAACAAAGGTTATTAAAACATATTTTACCAAGGCCATAAGAACGTATATTCAAAGAGATCAGAACGTATTTTTTCAAAGTACATAATCCGTATTTTTGTACCATACCCATTCTATACATTTACACATACATCTATAGAGCTTATTCGTGACCGCGATAGATATGCATGAAATTCATAATGGACAATTGGACACGCTTCGTGGAACAGGAAATAGCCCACGTGGATCCATCGATTAGTTCACCCTTCAACTAAACAAAATGGCGTCAATATTTTTTAAAAATATGTCACCAAAACGAACACATTCCTGACAGAAAGCAGTGGACGCAGTCCAGAAAAGTAAGATTTTGTTTAATGTGATACGTTAGGATGACCACATCCTGCCTGATGGTAAGCAGTCGATGCAAGTCCAGAAAAGTAAAAGCGTTACATATCAAGGGATCATCCGCCACACGGATTTCGTAACTTTTGACCCCCCTCCGTCCTTGTCACAGCTGGTCACACTTGTGAGACTCCCTCCTTCTTAGTGTGATGTCACATATTTTGCAATTGCACAGCAAGAAATTATTACATTAGAACAGCAGTTCCAAAATGTTTATAGGACCTAGATTTTGAAATGTGGCGTCACGAAATTTAGGACCCCTCCCATCCCCATGTCACACTTCGTCAATCCCCTCTCACCCCATTAATTTGTGACGTAATTTATGGATAAGCAATACCGTTTCACGCCCCACTTATACGACCTGAGACTATAGGAGTTGGAAAAAACATGCGCTGGTAGATAATTCCAAAGCCGAATAGTCTTACATAGAAACGACTTACCAATTGTTTTGGTTCGAGTGCTGGTACATTGCGAACCAAAAAACCAACGTTAAAATAAATGTTAAAACCAACAGCTAAGTTTCAGTGGTAACAGTGAAGCTTCACTGCTAGTTGTTTGTTTAATTCAATTACGTTCTCGCTGAGTTTCAAAGAGCGGTCTTTCCATTGTCAGATACTTACTACTAGAAAGATGTCAATAAGGTTTTCTATTTAAGTTATCCTTTTAGAAACGTAGATTAATCAAGACATTACTTCAAATATAAACTAGTCTTTTATTAAGTTTTATAAATACACGACAACTAGAGAATTGAATTATTGAGTCATATTTAACTGTTCACCATTAAGATAACTACACACTAAGTGAACAAAAACTTCATGGTATTATAAGGTTTGACCTCCGTGTGATTACAATTCAAAACAACATATTAGACGATTTAAATTTTCAATAATTACTGCGCCTGCAGTAGTCAGAAAAGATGCTTTTAGATCAGCCTTTACAGACTTTATTTGTATATAAATAGTGTAGAAATTTGTGAAACCCTAAAATGTCGTTAAATGAATCCATGTCTCTTTATTGGCTAATACTCACATACACGAGCCAATATAATAAACTACATTTAATTACTTACTAAATTTAATTAGTTCTGCAGCCTATGCCGTGAAGAAGATCCGATAACTATCGGACATTATACCAGCTCGTCTAGTCTACTTCAGCTACTTCCATAGTGTTATGACATATGGCATACTGCTGTAGGGTTATGCTGCAGGTATTGTATCTTTGTGCTGCAGAAAAGGGCTGTTTGTACTATCTATGGTATGAGATCTCGCGACTCATTGAGGGATAAATTTAAAGAGATAGGCATAATGACTGTGTATTCAGAGCATATTTATGAAAACTTACTGCATACTAATAAAAATAAAAGTAAGTTGAATAAAAATAGTGATAGACATAATTTTAACTTAAGAAATAAGAATAAACTGGCTATGGCCAAGTTTAGGCTCCATAAAGGTGCAAATTCTTTTGAGGGGAATAGTATTCGCATGTACAATACGCTGCCAGACGATGTGGCAAATTTATTTATAAATAAATTTAAAAACTATATAAAGTGTAAATTGTGCCAAAAGGCTTATTATATAGTGTGAAAGATATTATGAACGACAAGGCTGCCTGGAAGTGACATAAATTGCTCCTTTCTTTCTTAAGATATTAGATGAGATATTAGATATTGGTAGTTTTAAAACAACAGCAGTAAACTTAATATTTTATTTCTTTAATTGTATTAGATTTTAAGACATAATTTAAAAAAAAGCCGAGATGAGTTTCTTTTAGGTATTCTTCTCAATCTCATTGCCTTTTTAGAAGCCTCGTTAGAGTCATCGACAGACTGACTGACTGACGGACAATCCCTCCCCCCTTTAGAATCACGACAGGCTGACTGACAGATCCCTCCTATAAGAGTCACCGACAGACTGACAAATCTTAAGAAAAAACCACAACAGATACATAAACTGACAAATTCTGACAAAGAATCCATTTGCTTTTATTTCTTGATTATGGTACCGCTCATATCTTTCATTGTAGTTAAGAAAAAAAATTATGGAATTTTCATTGTGTGTATAAAAATTTGACGAAACTAAATGATCCTGTTGATCTTAAAGACAAAAAAGTATATTTTATTTTAGTCAATTCCTCAAAATAAATATTTAAGATGATTAATATTAATTGACATTATCAATTAAAATTTACACGTATAAAAGTTATTAATAGTTTTTCCCACAACAGTGTACACCGGTCGGATGAATCGCGCGATATTTTCTCTGTAGTGTAGAGTGGAGCCTTGGCATCGAACTCGCCCGCCCTTGAACTCGCAGCCGACCTCTATGCTGTAACGTGTTTGTAACCGTTTATTACTACGACACGTATCAGTTATGTCCGAGCTTTATCTATGTGTACCGCATTTTTTTTTAACTAAAGATTTACATTAATAAAAAGAGTAATGAGTACGTATCAGTAAGGTTTGGGCTTCATCGATATTTGTAGCAAAACAAAGTAATGTACGTCCCAATGAGATACTTTTCACTATAGATTAACTGCCACAAAGAGAGTCAGCGCGGTCAGAATCAAAAGTATTTAATCGTTAATACTATATTATTCCAAAACATAAAGTTTTAGGAAAATCACTAATTTATTCGATTAATTATAGTTTAAAGTAGATAGTTAGGATGAGAATTATACAAAAACAGTTATTATATAAAACAATAAAGAAGACTGCATACAAACGGCTTTTAAATATTATTATTATGTATGATTAAGTTGTATTCGGATTTAAAAGCCCAAGGCAGAATTGTTATGATAAAAAGAATAATATAACTCCGTTCTTTAATACATTTCTAAGGAAACACTTATAATATGTAACGTTTATGTAAAATATAAAATAATACTATACAGTCATTACTGTTTTATAAAAAAGGAAATAATGTAAACTTTGATTTACATACCCAGATTATCACGCAAACGCCTAATATAACTGAAGAAACGTTCGCCTAAAGTAATGACAACAATCCTGAAAGCTTTGCAGGGCCTAATGGAACTTAATCCCTTCCGTTCCGTGAGCAAATCGCGCAATAATAAAATAATTCCTCAAACCACACGCTAATTCTCAGGCGACATTCCTACAGAGTGCGAAATGAGCCAAATGAGTGGAGGCCCTACATGGAGCGCCTTGTTCATTAAATTTTCAAGTTTGTGCAAATTCCTCGAGCGAGACATAAGCGGCTTGCCAAGAAGCTGTTTGCAGTTCCACCACTTCGTGTAAGATAACTGGACAAAGAATATTTGTATTAAAATATTTATTCGCAGAGACGTCACTCGAATGAGTCACATGACTCATATGACATATCTAAATTTCAAGTAGTAACTTTTTTTTTGGGTTGGTAGTAAAGGTTGATTTGGCCCTAGTACTATTACCCGATTTAGCTATAGGACAGGTAAAGGACATTTGTCAGCTTGCCTCAAATATAAAAATATCTACCAGCTCCTTTAGACTAACAATACTAATTACTCTCTGATGTATTAAGACCAATATAAAAAAAATATTTATGCAATAAGTTTTCTGCATTATTTTAAACATCTCACAAAAATTAGAATGATTTGATTGCTTGTTGGCTTTATTCCTTTACATTTTATATATAGTATGAATAGTATATTACTTTGAACAATGTAAAATAAAAAATCATATAATATTTACAGATTATTTTGTTTATAGTTCCCTTGCGGAACTATAAAAAATATCTGGCTTCTTAGATTTAAAACCTAGATCTGTTAAAGGAGGTGTTATTTATGAGTTAGAACTCGTCTTAAACAACCACGCAGTAACGTAACTAAAAGGTGATAAGAATTATACGACAAGTAAAACGTTAGGTCAACTGAAGGGCGACTTTAATGTAAGTATGCATTTACTTAAAAATATATAAATATGTTTATCCTTTGTTGAGGATTTAGCGAAGTGACGGTGTGTGAGAATCGTATTTGTGATCATTCTGCACAATTTACTGTTCTTTGTTTAACTTCCAGTTTCGCTAGCGAAGAACTTTATTGTCACTGTAAGTTTCATTTCGGAAACTACTTTAAGTACCACGAAATGACACAATGTAGAACTTGCGGTGTTCGGTCCAAGAATAATTTTGTTCGTTATCTTGAATTCCTATCTATATATTTTTTACATCAAGGTACCTATTAGCTGCCGTGCAATTATAAAAACAGTATGTGTCACTTACTGCATTAATAATATATTGAAGTGCACTGTTACTTGCATTGTTCTATTTCGTATGAATGTAGATTAAGAATTTATACACCGTTTAAGTGGACGCTAAACTTGTTTAATAATTTAGTTCTCCAAGGAACAATAATAGTATTCTTGGGAGACAACTCTAGATCTGAATTTATATCGAAAGTGCTAGAACAGTCTTAAGTGCTTTCAACTTATAAAGTACCCCTACCACTGTCATTGTTGTAGAACTCTAAAATGGGACCACGAAATTGGGACTGTTGTTGTAAATGAAGATAAGTTTTGCGAAGAGTACTTTATCGAGATAGGGTTTTAATTAAAGTAATTCACTCGGCTACATAGGTCGTAGTATATTGTTCAACTTTTATATTCTAATACAGATGGTTTTGGTTCACGAGCATTTCTTTACATTGGTACATTGTTTATTAATTGAAGAATTAAATTTTTATCACTAAAATTTTATCTACAAAGTTTTTAATGTTCAGACTTATACCTACTAAAAACCATTCTTGTTTATTCCTGATCCCGTTATATAACCCTTAGGGTAAATTTTCTAGAACAGGATGTGCTAATGAGTTTACCTTAATTTATTATCTCAGTCTATCAACGTAAGGTTTGAGCGATTAGAATACACAAAACCTACACATCAAAAAAGTTTTACATTTTCCTGTGTCGTATTATTCTATAACAAATTCGCAGGAAAGTATCTGGTTTGTTATATTTTTATTATCGACAACACGTTACAAAAAAAATCGTTTATGGATTTTATCTTACTAACATTTTCTGTACAGCGATTTTTCACAAATAGATTTCAACATAATACATTTTAACCGATCAATCTACACAGTAATTTGTTTAAAATTAGTACCTCCATCAACAAACTACCTCTATAATCACGATAACTTGCCTATAAACAAGTTTATATGTGCTTCTTGCAATGTAATCATGTAAAATCGACTTGTATCAGGACCCAGTGATGTGTGAAGTGTTTCATTTTTCTCCGACAACGCTGGCAGCTGTGACGAGGGTAAACATTTTCATATAGGACCATTTGGCTGTCAACGATGGGGAAATTCCTTTATAACGTCGATAGAAGAAAGTTATAAGTAAATTGGTTTATGATAAAAGAAATTTTATATGGAACGTGACTTTGACGAGTTCCAACAGTTTCATATTAATTTACTCGATTTGAAATATTTTAGATGAAATGTCGGTTTTGTTGTGATTTTATATAGAAAATTATGTTGTACTTCGAAGAGCTCAAGAGAGAAAACAAATACCGACTTAAAATCAATCAGGAACACGCAGAAAAAATAGAGAAGAGAACTGTCGTTCTTATTTCCCTTTCTGAGCATGTGCCTAAGGCTCTGTGATTCTGCCATTTTTGTTTACATGGATGCAACTATTGAGCTTTTTTTACCTAAACAGTACTGACCAGCGCATCTTTTAGGTGCAAGGATACATACATACATTCACGCCTGTGTCTCCGAAGGGGTAGGCAGAGGCATATTAAACGCCCACATTTCAACAATTAGAAAGTTGGCCCCACCTAAAAGGCGGCGAGCCTATTGCCGCTTACCGGGCATTGTTATGTTCGCCAGAGCCTCGTCCGTTGATCGGCAGGTGCACCACTTGCAGGTGAGGTTGGCTTGGGCTCTTTAGGCCTTGTTAGGATCCCCATACACATACAGGTAACTGGTATGTTGTAGGATGCTATCGATTAATTTAAGAAAACACAGACTTGGTTGTTAGACCTGACTTTCTTGTAGATAAATATAAACACAAATACAGTACATACAAGCTCTAGCCACGAGCACTCTGCTATTTAGTTCCAAAATATATAGTAAAATATTCTAAACTAAAGTTGCGGTCACATAACTTATTCAAATGGACTTACAAATCAATCGTCTCGTTGCGGGATTTATATACTAACATGGCCTGTATTTCTACTAATGAATGTGTATACGTTGACATTTCAAAAGAATTGAGATTGGTAACGACGTACTTTAGGAATTTCATTGAAACGTTATTTACCATTTATTCTTCAATGTACGTTATACATTAGGAGGTTTAATAAGTTTAACGCTTATTTATGTTATAAGCAGGTGCTGTTGTGGGTAAATTGTTAGTAAGATTTTTTTGCATTGTATAGTATTTTTATGAGAATGCTTTCAACTTGTATCAATACTTTTTTTAATGTGTTTAATATACGATCAAGACCCGCATCATTAGCACAGCTTCAAAAAGTCCACTGCTGCACATAGACTTCCCAAATTGTTTCCCATTTCGATCAATCCTGAACAGTCTTTTTTTTTTTATGAAAAATCATTAAAAGACCTTCCCTCGCTGTGGGTGCAGCGGGAGGGTGTGTCAGACTTCTATTGACTTAAAACCATATATATTCCTTCTTTTGAGCCTGCCACGTACCGAGGCCGCAGTAACCCTTTTGAACTGTCCCGCAAAATCCTGCGCAGCCCGCATCTACTTGGCCTGCCTTGTCCAGTTCATCGGTCCATCGAGTGGGAGACCGTACTACTACGTTTACCGGTTCGCGGAGGCCATTAAAGAACCTTAACGCTTCATCGGTTATACTTTCTTTGAGTTGCTAGCATCGCCCATTGCCACTTGAAACCAGTGCACTGCATTTTTCTAAATCAGTCACTACAAAATGCTTTACCATCTCAGCCCTATGAGGTCCTACTAATGGGCACGTATTCATGTGAGATGGATTCAGGTCATACTCTATCACGCCGACTTAATAACATTAACTTAATATCATTTATAACTTGTGTTATGTCAGTTATGTTACTCAGCCCCCCCCACCACGCCAAGGTGAAGACCTGTCCGGGGGGGAAGTCCTTTGATTGAGAATTTGAAAGAGCATAGCCAGTGAGTTTCTTGTCAGTTCTTCTCACAGAGCGGTGGCTCGGAACTGGCACTTAGATTCACTTTCACTTAATTTTTATTTTTTTGCATGTAAGTGAATCTAAGCTTCGTGATTTCATTGTAGTAGTGTTTAGTTTTTTTTGTTTTTAATATTTTGTTTTCACGCTTTCAAAACGCTTACAAGTCAATGTATATATACTCTGACATAGCGTAGTGGTGCTAATCCCAATCTACTAAAGCGTAGTAGAGAAATTTCATATAACCAATAATAAAGCATTGACTCCATTGAGTATGGAATTAGAATTTCGCTCGACTTCTGCACCACAACAATGTGAGTTAAATCGAACTTCAATTAACTTGTAGGCGGTAAGGAGTTAGGTCTAGACTCTTTAAGATTGTATAATATTCTCGACGAGTGCGCCACACAATATTATCCGAAATGAAAGCATTTGTATTCAACGGGCACACGACTGAGGGGGCTGGGTAGAACGTCGACAATCTTGCATCTCCCATACGATTTTTGTTGTATGAAACCTTTTTGGAATTTCTTATAATTTTCAATGTCTCATTCAACTTTATTATGCTCGTAAGGTGATAACAAGTTTTTGCAGATAGTGTCCATATTCGCATGGGACTGATTTATATGGCACGTATTGTATGGGTTAATTGTTTTCAAGTGAAAAATGTATGCGTCGATCCCTTTATGGTAATTTAATCGGTCTTCCGAAAAACTATCGCATCAAACTATTTTCACCTAAAGTATGACATTTATTAATATTAAAACAAATAAACATACATAATTTTTATCATCTAATGTAAATGATTTTGTGTGAAAAAAAATTGTTTAAAAGAACTATATACTACATACAAACTATGGTATTCATGATGTATTTTCTACAATTCTGGATATCAAGTTTGATCTAAAATAACTTACTACTACTTACTATTAAATACAAGTATCTAGTTACGCTTAGACACTTAGTCATGAAAGAGACGATTTGTAAGCGCTTGAAACTAAAGTAGCTTACAAAATCGCTGGAATGACATTACATGTTAGGTTTACGCTTACGTAATTTAGGATTAAGTTACTCTAATGCAATAAAAATGTGTTTTTGCTCTTGTGTGTTGCAAACGATGTAACAGAGATCAAATGAAGTCGTGTAGACCAAATTTTAAAAAGACGCTTAACATGTATTTACATCTATGAATTATGCAAATTTGTGAAAAAGCATTCTTATTTGTATTCCCCAGTAAAAAAATCAAACTTATAAAGAAATTAACGCGATAAACACACACTCAAAAAGCCTTCTCAAAATTAGAACTATTTACATTCCATTACAATAGAGATTTACAATAACCCATATTTAATCACATTAAAAAATGCAGACACAACTCTACTTTTCTTAAACATTTGCGAAACTTCCTCCTTAAAAAAAATACTACACTATAAAAGAGTTTGTTACTGCCTAAATAAGCAATATTGAAATTAAATATTTTATACACTGGCATTAAAATAAAAGAAACCTCTTGTCCGCAGTAAATGGGCGCATTCATATAAGTTCTTATTTTCAGTATCTATTAATCACAACTTGCAAAAACTAAATTTGTCTATTATTTAACCAGGCTATAGACTACTCAACCTAGTTGAGTTGAAATCTCCTGCGGTTACCAAGACGGAAGATAAATCAAGCTTCTTACTCAAATTACTCATAGAAACGTAAGAAATATACGTGAGACCGCGGAAACCTGCTGACGTAATGTTATCAGATGAATTTGATGTCTCGCATTTTTTTTCGTGACAGAGGACCTAGGGAGGTGCCACTGCAACTTCGATGTTCGGCCTTTAAATAGTAGTGACTTATAAAATATTGTGTAATAGATTAAAAGAATTACCGTTATTACCAAATATGATACTAAAACTATTTATGTCCTAAAATGTAAATGCTTATCACTTCGATGGTCGGCCTTTAAATAGTAGTGACTTATAAAATATTGTGTAATAGATTAAAAGAATTACCGTTATTACCAAATATGATACTAAAACTATTTATGTCCTAAAATGTAAATGCTTATCACTTCGATGTTCGGTCTTTAAATAGTAGTGACTTATAAAATATTGTGTAATAGATTAAAAGAATTACCGTTATTACCAAATATGATACTTAAACTATTTATGTCTCAAAATGTAAGTGCTTATCCGGCTTTTTTTTTAAATGTCTATTAGTTAATTATTGAATTAACACTTACTTTCGCCTCGTTAATATTTTCACTTGTTGAAGTTCGGTCAAGTTAATGTTATTTGATTAGCAATTGATATCATTTTTCAGTGATGGTTTCAGACCTAAAATAAGAGAAATTCTGTCAGATCTCCTCAGCTTGGAGGAGGCAGGTGTCTGGCTTCCTGTTGTTAAAAATTATCACCACACTCAATAGTAGGATCCATTGAGCTAACTTGGCTTAAAAAAAACCACATACAGCAGTAACCGGAGCTTATTAAGGCTGATATGTATGAACGCTGCTTTAAATTGGTGATCGTTTAAAACCATCTAGTTTCGCGCCACTATGAGCGTTTCAATGTTCCCTATTTGCATTTAAATGTACCTAAATGGCCAGTATTGGAATATATAATTTGAATTAGTTATAAAAGTAATATTTGGATGTTAAATGATATGGTCATAATAAAAAAGGCTATATAATAGCATGAGTATTGACATGAAGCACGGGTGCCATTGGAAAACATTTGAAGGTATTTGCAATAATTATAATAGTAAGATTTTGTATGTTATATAGATGATACTATCTAAAAATAAAGGCTACTCAGCAAGATTATAATATTTTAATGTCTTAAATTGTAAAACTTTTTCTTTTCTTCTTCTTATAACGCTTAAATCTTGATGGTATTAAGGACTCTACTTGCTTTAAGGTTTTTTTGACTTGATGCTACTAATGTATCTTTATACGCGGGGCAACCTAAATGTTGCCTGACTAATTAGAATATTATAAATATTAATTGAAATTTTATGTGACATTCCTTAATTTGCCCCTGTACCCTTTGTAATACTAAAAGTTTTTTCTATTCTGCTTATAAAATGACAAGCTTAAATCTAAAGTACGGGAAACATTGGATAAAACTAATTTAACATTGGTATTGGTACGATGTGCCGTGTGGTGTCATCTCACGGGCAGCAGCACATTCTAGAAATACTGGCCTGAACTGCGATCTCCCATCCGCCTGCCCAGCGTGGTGATTATGGGCAAATATCCCAAATAGAATGTAATCTATTGGTGAGGCCAACGTTCAGCAATATGCTTTCTATGGCTGAAATGAATAAATGAATATGTATCGATACCCGATTGGAATGAGTGAATTTGAGTGGTTGTACACAGAGCTGTTAGTTCTCTTGAATATTTGATGAAACACAGGTCAGGGAGAGATCGCACTGTCGGATGGACTACGGAATCCGAGCCATTTCGAAAAGGGAATGGTCGCCTGGATTTCAATTGATTAATTCTGATAGCTTTTGAGCTTGGTATGTCATGCAGTTAATTGTATTGGGTAATGCTAATGTGTTTGGTGATATGTGGTTTATTAAATTCAGACAATACAGTAGCTAATACGTCGAATAATAGACGCTAATAGACGTCACATAATTATGATGAATTCACAGCTAAAATCTTAGGAAACTACTTTAAAACAGTGCACTTTATAGGGTCGTAATACTCGTAATATAAGAGCAAAAAGCAACTACATGAAGGTATTGTAAAGATAGCGTAAAGGCAGGGCGTCACGGTGTGTGCCTGGGAACTACGAGGTAGGGACTGGGAGTTACGGGTTCATGTGAACTCGCCTTAATTGCATCTTCATTATCGCCATCTAGCGACTATTGTTCGTGATAAGGTTTTTTTATTGACTCTTTAATAACCTTTTAGGAATATTTGTTAAGATAACAGAAATACTTTAAGAAAAATCATAAAACAGAAATTAATGAAGTATCTCTGGTGAATTGAAAACTTCTATTTTAAATTACATTGTATAGCATAAATATACTGCCCGCTTAAGATTTCGTGGATATAAAGCCTTAGAGAAGGACATTTGGAGCTCAAACTAAGTATGTACCAGATTGTATCAATATTAGATTCAAAGTTAGGAAAATATCGAATATAGATACGAAAGAGACTCAAAGGCAAAAAAAATATTAACGTAGAAAATAATGAATTAGGCTTAGGGGTCATCCATAAATTACGTCACACGAATTCCGTAATTTTTTGACCCCCCCTCCGTCCTTGTCACAGCTGGTCACACTTGTGAGACTCCCTCCTCCTTAGTATGATGTCACATATTTAGCAATTGTACAGCAAGAAATGATTACATTAAAACAGCAGTTCCAAAATTTTTTATAGGATCTGGATTTTGAAATGTGACGTCACGAAATTTAGGATCCCTCCCATCCCCTTGTCACACCATGTCACACTTCTACAACCCCCTCCCACCCCCTTAACGTGTGATGTAAATTATGGATAGCCCCTTATAAGCATTTCGAAAGACACTACAGAATAACAATAATAAGTAGTGGAAGTGGAGTACATAAAAATATGGATCTCAAGAAAGCTATATCTGTACAAAATTTCATGTAAACAAATTCAAATTAAAAACAAATACGACCAATAAGCATTTCTGAAGACACTAGAAAATAATACCAATTAGCTATGGCCTTAAGTAGGAATTAGTTGAATTTCATCGTTATTCGACTCAAAGATACAAAACAAATACGACTAATAATTTCTGAAGAGTTGTATCAATAAACAGTTTCAATACCAAAGCCTATATATTCCGGTTGAAGAAGATATATATTTTGAGACATTTGGAGTTTTCCGTAGGCGGGTCGGGTGAGGGAAACAACCCTAGGGACACATTTGTCACGGTCCTTGCTTACTTCACCGCTAGCTATTTGTCCAGGGATCCTTTTCAGGACTTGTGCCCGACCTTCTGACAAAACCGATAACGAGTAATTATTCATAGTAGTAAAAAAAATTGATGAAATTACAATTTGGTGAGACGGGACGATTTTTTATTTATGTTGTATTTGTAATAATAATTATATAAACTATCGGGCGATCGCGACTTCGTTTGCGTGACCCTAAGGTACTTTGTTATTTTTTATGTTAAAAAAGTCCAAGGGCCATCATAACATCAGCTCCTAGAGAAAAATCCGTCAAAATTTGTGTAACGAACTATTTTTTTGACTGGTTTGGTTGTAAGGGTTTTTATAAGTAACTACAGCATGTAAACCAAAACATGTCTCCCAAACTATACATGCTGGTATTAAAAGTCACGTTCACTTTCATGTGCAGACTGTCAGCACAATAATAAAAATAATCATGTTAGTATACCGACGAGTTTTCAATTTGGTGTTGCCTGGAAGAAATCGCTGTAAGCGATAAGGCCGCCAATTGTATCACTTTTCTTATGCAATTGTTTTCTTGTTTTATTTTAATTTGGTGTACAATAAAGAATTTTCTATCTATCTTTTTAATGCTTTTACCAAACGCTCAACCATAGGTTTTAAATCACCTTCTGTAAAATGTTCATATTGCTTCAATAGGGCATAACTAGATCTAATAAATAGTTAAAAGCTTGTGACTAAATTCACTTTTCTATAATAAAGTTGAGTCGTTTTTCATGGAGTTGTGCCTTATTAATTCCAGACCTGTCGCAGAGCACGCAATGTTGGGAACACATTTGGATGGCGGGCCTTCAAGGACATAGGTGCTTAGCATGCAATCCACATTCAGATTGAATGCGAAGCAACATACCGCGGCCTGTCATAAGTAGCCGTATGAGAGTGAAGTTTTTGCATATGGAAATAATGTTTACTGGTGGACCTAGGTAAACCGTGTCTATGTGCTAAGTCTATAGTCAATTTAGACGCTTTGCTGACTTGCTATCTATTTTTAAAATAACACCTACTTATAATTTTCTGTCGCCCGTTAATGCTATGAGTAGACCGTTGCACGCAATTGGTGACGTTGGAAGTTTAGGTGATGTTAAAGATACATTTCTGGCGGCATAATGGTACAGCGCTCGATGAAAGAATCAGTTAGTATCGAGTTCTAGTTCGTCTAAATACTACGAACGTGAGCCGACTATATTAAAGTGTTATAAACAATATGTATACCAAACATAGCTAAAATAACGAAATATATATAAATTAAATAAACCAGACCAAAAATATCAATCTAGGCGGTTTTATTGCTAAAAGCAATCTCCTTCACAAAACCCGATGCAAAGAAGAGACAAGGAGAGCAGTAAG
The DNA here is from genome assembly GCA_949126915.1 of Musotima nitidalis. Taxonomy (NCBI): domain Eukaryota; kingdom Metazoa; phylum Arthropoda; class Insecta; order Lepidoptera; family Crambidae; genus Musotima; species Musotima nitidalis. The sequence goes on from OX421419.1 coordinate 5,282,354, forward strand.
AAAAACACTAAAACTTAAAAAATTATATCCCAAAGTTATTTATGGAAGATGAATAAAATGCACAATTATACTAACGGTTTTTTCTCAAGTGGAAACATTGTGGCTGCTTCTTCAACTAATTAAGTTATAAATTTAAGAAACGTAAAAATGCGATAAGTATTTTAATACAAAATCCCGACTTCGCCGTTTGGCGGGCTTCCTACCTGCAAAGGAAAAAAGAAATCAATGATCTCGGGACGGCCAAGAAACCGGTTCGGTACTTAGATAAAAAGTGGATACATTCTCATTATACCGTACGTACGATGTTGGCAAAACAGTAGCCACGCCGCTTTTTAAAGAAAGAAAACCCTAGGTAATGATATATACTAGTACGCACGTACTGGCGATGAAAAGGGTTTGATTCCCATGTTTGTTCATGTCCGTTTTATTTGAATGAAAAAGTAATACTGTCCACTGCTAAACATATGCCTCTTGCATGGAAACCGCGGCGTTCCTGGTCCAGGTCGGCCCTACCGTCTTTCTCATGTCTTTACCTTCACCTTCTCGCTGGTTGCCTGCCCACGTTCCGTCTTCCTGTTCGGGAAACCCAAATCAGTCAGGATCGTCGTCTTTGCGGCATATGTGTCCGGCCCATTGTCACTTCAGTTTCGCGACTCCTTCACCAATGCGTTGGCGACTAAAATCGTTACGAATTCGTAGTCGCAGAGAGACTCTCAGGATAGCCCTCTCCATACCTTTCTGAGCAACCCAGGAGAAAGTGTCCATGTTTTACTAGCATATCAGTACTATCCATACTGTCAACTACCATCTTGGAATAAATAAATATTGAGAATTCAACAAAATGTTTAAAAGAATAACCAAATGGCCTTTTGTTATCGACTAAGTACAATCTACTCCATGCAATCTAAAAAAAAGTTCGTCAGTCAAAAAGCAAAAACAAAAAAATCCAAATTTAAATTCATTTCATCAAGCTTGGCTTCACTCCGAAGCACTTGTGAACGTCACGTAAATCTAGGAGCCCGACTTTACTAGAGCGGCAGCCTGCTTGAAGAAGAAGATGGCAAGACAAGATTCTGTCTCCCGCCAAAAAATTAAGATAAGTAGATTGAGAAGTTCTTTTTGAACTTAATTGGTTACGTTGATGCTTGAAAACAACATATGTTTATTGATTGAAAAAAAAATATACGAAATGTTTCAGATTTTGCCATTTTTCCAACCACCATAACTAATAAGCCACCCAAAGATACATAGTGGTCGAATAGTTAGATGAAAAGTAATGGATGCCAAGCTATAACTCTGGTACCTTATCAAAGCGAATTAAACTCAACATAATTTATATGGAACTTGCTAGCTAAAGGCAAACGGTGGTAGATTTTACATTAATCAGTCTGAAAGAGAAATTGAAATTCGGAGGTTATAAAGGAACTGGAAAAGAGAGAACCAAATTGATTGATTGGAAAGAGAGTTTTGCACCTAAAACATTTTCCTGTCATATGTGGCTAAAGCGAGACCATATGGCTAGCACTGTCAAAAAGATATCAAATGCCGTGTAGAGCCAACCTTTTAACTCTACGCGTTCTAAGGTTACAAGCCTACACTTAGAAAATTCTATGGTTATATGGCTTTTCTGTTGACGTCAATAGGCTTACGATAAAAAAAATATATAGTGTTCATCACTTTTATTTTCTTTTAAATCTGTTATATACAACAGTTCTTGTAGTGACGAACCAGCAAAGCTATATAATTCTGTCTTAGCGATTACTTTACTGGGAGATAAGGGTGTACAGGGTGTACAGGGTGTACAAGACCTGAGGAGACCAAGTCAAACTCACCTACAAGTGATGCACCAGCCGATCAGCATAAGAGGCTCTGGCAGATTTAAAAGTTCCCGCTAAGCAGCAATAGGGTCGCTACCTATTACGTGGGACCAACAATAAAATTAGCGTAATGTGGGTGTCTCATATGCCACTACCTACCCCTTCTGGAAAACAGGCGTGATCGTATGTATGTATTAGATGCAAAGAAGCTCGGAGTGCATTAATGTATATTAATCTTACAGCCGACGAGCATGTCGGTTATTGAAAAGATTCATTGTCTGAATGCGAAAATTTATTAATAATTGTTGGTTGAAGATGAGTAATATTTATTCCCAGGTGCTATACAATAAATTAATAAAAGTATCTTAACAATGAACATTTGGCACCAATATTATGCTCACGAATTTTCGATAGCAATCATATTAATTCGTACACCACAATTCCGACATTAACAACAGCTGCGTTTTGAGTTATGGGTACTGCAACAGCACAGCATTGTGCACTTGTGCAGGTTCGCAAACAAGGATTAAAGACCTGTTCAACACCTATACCTACACTTACTGTAATTATTATATTGTTCATTCAGCCAAAACCCCAACGGTAATGGTGCGCGATAATGACCTCTACATCTAAACCATAAGCAGGGAAGAACAGAATGTTAAGTATTTGGGTACCTGACTAAATTTGAACGTTGGAATCCTTAATAGTCCGTCAATAACATATAGCAGAGGGTCATACCAGAGATATTTTAAGAGTGATTAGATGAACGAAACGTTCGCCCGAAAATAAATGATACGCGATACCTGCCCATAAGCAATGGAACATCCCAATGATCACTGTAGTTCACCCGTAATCTTGACAGTTTGTTGGGTTCTGTGATAATCATGATTTTTCAATTTCCACGAAAGTGTTAATGTAAGCCTATTATAATGTCACACTAATAAAGAATAAGATAGGTCTAGTCAACCACGACACTACCACATATAGTAAAAACCGGGAACAGTACTTAAACATGCTTTCCAAAAAACGGAAGCCAACAGTCACATATTCATAATCTGTGTGTAAGGTCTGCTAAACTTGGTCGAGCACTTGGATTCGCATTGATAATCAGGATTTTCCACTGCATGTGGCCTGAGGTGTCACCTATCATAATGTGAATGTCATATATACTATACACTCGCACAAACAGTTTACGTGTTTTGCTTTACAATGAAAACTTTATAAAAAGAGCTTGAACTCTCTGTTGCACACCCAAACAGAACCAGCTAAAAGCTTAAGCGATTTCCATATCGTTTGCGAACAATAATAATCAATCAAGTCGCCGTCTCCACGCTTGGCTGCCGCTCGTGAATCGCTGCAATTAGTCGCCATGACCATGGAAATCTATCCCCTTGCAGTCTGCGTCAATATCTAGATACTATTCCACCACTGGCTTCATTACAAACTGCACTTTCAAAGGAAATATGTTTCGCGCTGCTTAATTAAAATTTGTATCTCTTGTGAATAGCACTCATAGCTTGCAAGGAAACATAAGCAGAAAGCTTGCTAGTTAACAATATTTCTGTTTTATTTGTTTGTATTTCACAGCAGAGATTTTACAGTCAAAAAAGTAGACAGTGTAAAATAGAATGTAATAAAATAAGTTGATGCTCAATTATTTTTTGTTTTCTTTATTGCCAAACAGTTGAACACTGAATGAAAATGTCCCCGTTTATACTTTTATTTGTCTCATAAGTACATTTTTAGAAAAATATGATTTACGTTGTTATTTTGTGTTTTTTTCAACAATGGACAAATTGTGACTAACAGAGAAATCTTAACAGATCATCTACATATAAAACAAAGGGAAAAAAGACATTGATAATTATCAGATATAAAAAAGATAATTCATCATCATCATCATCTCAGCCCATTAACGTCCCACTACTGAGCACGAGCCTCCTCTCACATACCAATGTGTGAGGGTATTGGGTCATATTCCACCACGCTGACCCAGTTCGGATTGGCGGAGGCAGGTGTATGGCGTCCTGCTGTTAGAATTTTTCAAGCCGCCCAATTAGGCCTCTGACATGACTTAACGACTACCACATTTAGTGATAACCGGGACCAACGGCTTAACGTTTCGGAAGGCACGCACGGAAGCGCTCGACATCAAATGCCACACAAACGGTCACCCATCCAAGGACTGACCTCTGTAAACTCTGCTTTACTTTGGTGATCGTGGCCGACCACCGAGCACCACGGAGCTACGAGCGCTTCAAAAAGATAATTGATTACGATAATATACCTTTCATCTACAAAGCGACGACGGTACGTTTTAACGAAAGACATGCCGTAGTGGCGAGTATACACACTCTGAGCACGCACTCCGCTCCTAAGGTTGTGAGTTCGATTACCACACGGGACAAATCTTTGTGTATATTTGCTCTGGTCTGGGTGATTTCTGATTCCTGAGTGCATTATGTATGTATTTACAAAAAAAAAGTATTATCTAAGAAAGTATTTTTGATGTGTTTTGAAATTATTATTTTCTATTAAAAAAAACAGTAGGTTTTGTTTTCTGCGCATTGAAATTTTGCACAAAAAATGGTACATGGGATAACAAAATCTCAGGTTAATTACAGGCAAAACAAATTTCAATAACAATAAAAAAGGCCTTATCTGTTTTTGCCGAAAAAGGTACGAGTGTTTTGGGACAACAATATCTTTTAATGGCAATCGTTGGGATTAAGCAATGTCCAAAAGGGTAGTAATCTAAATAATTCTAATTACGCTTACGAATAACTTCGGAATTAGTTTAAAATTGTTGCTGATTGGAGGGGTTTATTCGTTTACGCGAACTCCATGTTTTGGGTGTTTCGATAAATATATTTAGATTACTTTTTAGTTAATAATGATGTTATTTGTTTAATACTTGTTATAACCCATGCAAAACAATGAACCTTCTTCAATTTGGATGATGGATTAATTATATATATTTTCTGACGTTTGACAGTTCGATGAAAAATTACTTAATGGGAGATTATTTTTTTACTAGAATAAATTAACTCGTTCGCGGTAACCCGGAGAGGAGTCAAATCTCTGCCTTTGGATAAACGGTTTACGGCTCTGCTAAAAAATCGTTAACAAGTATACATACATAAATTCACGCCTGTTTCCCGAAGGGGTAGGCAGAAACATATTATACGCCCACACTTCGACAATTATGTAGGTGGTCCCACGTAATAGACGGCGAGTCTATTGCCGCTTACCGGGCACTGTTATGTTCGCCAGAGAAAAATATAACTAAATTGTAAATGCAAAAAAAAATATCAATAAATATTTACATAGTATAAATTGAAAACTATCATCACACTTTTCGTTTGCAATTTATTTTATTCACAAATTAGTTTTTGACACATATAACATATATTTCACAAAAACATGTAAACCCGTGAACCATACCTTTAATACTTTTCTAAATAAACAATGACTTTTCTCGATATCAGAAGTACTGAGTCCTACTAACAGTGTAGTCGGAGATACGTACATTATCAAAAACACTAATTTTCTGAATGCCAATATATTGCAAAGTTTTAATCATATTAACGCCTTACGAACATTGTTTTTACAATGACTGTGCTGAATTTGTAGCAATATTTATTTATCTACTGTATAATACGTATAGTACAAGCTTTGCCTTATATGAAACAACGCAAAAGTTATAAGAAATATGTTACGTTTTTTATTTATCAGTTTAGTTTTTATTACTACCTTAGCTGGTGCCCGCGTCTTCGTGTGAGCAGTATAAATATTTCTCATAATATTTTTATGAATTATATATGCCTATGTGTTACATCAGAAGATGTATTACCTATATAAGACATAGTAAATTTAAAAAAAAAATTATTCAGTAGTATTTGCGTGAAAGAGTAACATCAATTCATACTCTCAAAATTTTGCATTTATAATATTAGTAGGACAATATTCATATTAAATTCATATTAATCTTATATTATGGCTTATTATACTCATTTAAAATCTCCATTTTTCCCAAAATCCGACCCTGAGTGGTTTATAGACAATCGATTAATATTTTTGAATAATTTATCTATTAATAAAATCGTTTCTCTATTATCCCAAACGTCACGCTTGGAATTTTAATTTCGGCTTGGGGTTGCTGCCACCCCTGCTGACCCGCCGCCTCCCATTATCGGGGTGGGGACCCCGATAATTGTAAATGACTCACCCGCGTTAACTCGTCATATAGTTAAATTATAAGAGTATACCACGGCCGCTTCTAAATGTATCTACTGTTCTAGTTAAGGATCGAACTGTTTAAAAAAATATAAAAGAAATAATGTTTTTTTTCTATTTTGCGTAAACAAGCTTTTATTTTTTCTATTAATTAATTTAAAAAAAATTAGGTTATTTGTGTTTCTTGTTACTTAATGGCATTAGCTACGTTAATTTTGACCTGTACACCATATGACGACTGATTAGCATTCCGCTCCTGTGATCGTGGGATCGATTCCCACACAAGACAAATCTTTGTGTACATGAACATGAATATTTGTTCTGGTCTGGGTATTTCCCATGTACCTATATTAAGGTTTTATTTACAATTTTTTTTTATTTATTAACGTTTATCCGTTATTTAGTAACCATAATAAAAGTTCGAAATGATACTTATCGTGAAACTAAATAATTGTGCAGATTGCAAAAAAAATAAATTATGCTACAATATTAAGATTTATTTCCGTGTGACTTTCAGTTTATAGCTTAGGAATATATAATAATAACGAGTCTTATATCCCTTAGAACTCTTTAAAAAATATGATAGATTTACTTTACACACTTCCACGATACTTTTTTGTAGGGCTTGGGAAACTTAAACTTCCTCCACCCTAAACTTCATGCAACTTATGTTTCATCATCACAGCCTATTAACGTCCCACTACTGAGCACGAGCCTCCTCTCATATACCAAGGTGTGAGGGTATTGGGTCATACTCCACCACGCTGACCCAGTGCGGATTGGCGGAGGCAGGTGTGTGGCGTCCTGCTGTTAGAATTTTTCAAGCCGCCCATTAGGCCTCTAACATGGCTTAACGACTACCACATTAGGTGATAACCGGGACCAACGGCTTAACGTGCCTTCCGAAGCACGGAAGCGCTCGATATCAAATGCCACACAAACGGTCACCCATCCAAGGACTGACCTCTGTAACTTAACTTCTCTGCTGTACTTCGGCGATCGTTTCCGACCACCGAGCACCGCAGAGCTACGAGCGCTTATGACTTATGTTTAAGCGCAAGAAATTACAGACCGTGTTACTTTCGCTTTTATAATGTTAGTACAGATTGCTATAATAGACGCACTGGTTTAGGTCACTAACAAATACGACTGCAACATAAAAAAAGGTTAAAAAGGTTCCGTTTTCATTAAAAAAAGTTAAGTACCATCAGTGCGACAACATCGCAAAAAGAACTTCCTACCAATATTTTCGGTAATTGTTTTACGAATATCTGACATAGAACGTATGATTTTATGCAACACAGTCAATGTTATTTTGGAGCCATAGTAGGCAAGTCAATTATTTTATTCCTATAGAAAGAGCTAGAATACGTTAGGTATTGTCATAATATTTCTCGGGCAGTTTACTGCTGTTTTTAGGACGTTTCGCATTAGAAGCTGTAACTTGCAAAGATTTGTAATTGCTGACTTGTTAAAAAGCAATGATTATACTGTAGATTAAGATAGTATGCTAAAATTTGTAACAATTTTTATTCCTCCTGGAGTTCAATGTCGGTAGTTACATCCGTTTATTTTACTAAACATTAGATTCTAGGTAGAAATATCCTCTTACCCTAACTTCACTACACCCACCTCTACGCTCCAGTGATAGTGTCATGCAGAATGTACAGTAAGCTTTCGTATACTTCGACTGCATTCCCAAAACTATAAACTATATTAAAGTAATGAAATGAAAGTAAATGATAGTATTACATTATTAGTTACAATCCTTAAATTCTTCTTGGCAAATAAATACTTGTCAGTCAGAAACAGAGAATTGTCAGTCAGAATGTCGGTAGTTGCCACCGCTCATTTTGTTGACAAACACATCCCCGCTAAAGACATCATACTACCCTAATTTTACTATCCAGTGGCATGCAAAACGTACAGTAAACTCTCGTATAGCTGTGAATAAGTTATCGTCACGCTACTAACTTCGTCTGCGTTCACAAAACATTGGTAATAAAAGTTTTTTAACTACATTTTCATGTTGAAATGAACTCTACGAAATGTTTACGAGAAGAGCATCTACATTTTAAGGGCTGCTTAAAAATTGTAAGAACGCCTTATTATTATGCTACGTTGTAAAAAGGGTTTGAACTTTTCAACAACAGAGTACAGTAACTGTTAATAAAGTACAGTAAAAGTTATGATGTCTTTAAATAAGGAACTAAAAGAGAGATATTATCTTGTATAACATGTACACTAGCTGACCCGACATTGTACTGCCTTAAAAATATTTAAATTAAAAATATTAAAATTAAGAATTTATTTGTCTGTGTATCTGTTCTGTGTGGTACCGGCCTAGAATAGTTCCACCCTCTCTCATCTCACGGGGAGTCGTAAGAGTCGACAAAGAGAAATACTACCAGCAGCAGCAGTGTCATCCTGCGATTCCTGCGTCCTGGCTTGAACTGCTATCTCCCACCCGCCTCCCTAGCGTGGTGATTATGGGCAAATGCCGCTAATATAATGTAATCTATTGGGGAGGCTAATGTTCAGCAGTGGACTTAAAACGCTGTTCTTACTATCTGTTGTGGCTAATCTTCAGAACAGCTGTACCGATTTTAATAGAAAATACAATGGCAGAGAGCTAATAATATCAATCTCCACTTCGGCTACATTTTACCCATCAAAATCACAAAGTTACCTGTACAGAGTCGCGGGGTTTGCTATAATAATGTATAATTAAGAAATAATCCATTGAGAGGAAGACGACTTGAAGAAGATTGCTTCTTAATTTCAAATTTAAGTCAAAATCAATACATTTGTTAGCAAACCCTTTACTGGGGGCAGACGATCTGCCTTAAAAGAGATATAATTTAAATGTTTGTTTTAGAGCAAGCGTTATACTATTAGGTGTACAGGATGTATAAGATCTACCAAGATCTTAGGAGCCAAAGCCTACCTCACCGAGCACCTACCGACAAACAGACGAGGCTCGGCCTAACAGCAATACGGTATCAGGTAAGCGCTAAGCGGAAATAGGCTGGTCACCTATTACGTTACACCAACAATATCGTGGCCGTATAATGTGCCTCTGCGTAACACTTTGTGGAAACAGGCGTGAATTTAACGTTCACAGTTTTGTGTCAGTCAGGTGGTGCTGCTAATAAACATGCATAGGCTGTACGGAAAATTACCTTGGCATACGTAACATAGCTTGTGTAAAAATATACGTAGGACTTACCTCAATTCTGTTTGGAGGGGATGACTCAATTGAAATATAATCTGAAATTAAAAAAACACTCTGTTATTACACTATCTTAAGTTTTCCAAACAACTGAATTTATAATGAATATTTAACTTGAAATAACCTTATTTATGGTGGTTTTTTGGTACTTTTTATTTTTAGCATCACTCCGCGATCTACAACATTTGTAACATTAACTTCAGCCGATTTAGACCATAAAGTAAAAGTATTGTTTTATTATTTTAAACAATGTAGAATAAACGGTTGAGCTACTCAAATGCTGAATACCTAAACCATTTGAAGATTAAACAGCCGCGTGAGCATTCCACGCTGGCATTCCTAGCTTTTGGTATTCCGATGCTTAATGATATAAAATCACTTTATGGAATCAGAAATATTCTTGCAATTACAAATGGTGTTACATAGAAATATAAAAATACAAGTATTTTGGCCAGAATACAGCATGCAAAATTAACATTAAATAAATGAAATAATCACATATTAAAGTAACTAAAATTATGTAGGACATCACATGGTTATTTAAAACTTTCCAAATCAATACTAGTTTATGGGATTTATTAAAATTTATCGCACAATTTAAAAAGAAATGTATAAAAGACGATTTTGTGCTGCAAAGCATTCTCTACCAGTTAACCTTTGGGTGAGCAGAAAAGTATGAGGCAGTACGAATAAGAAAACATATAAACTTACATATAATTAAATATTCGTTATTAATAAACTACATATACCTCTACACAAAAATAATAGTAATTATGATATGTAGTCTCGATCAGATGATAACTCCTCAAGAAAGTATTTTTTAAGCAACCCTTTAAAAGTAGGTTTGCTTTCTGCCAACCTAATATCAATAAGGAGTTCCAAAGTTGAATAGCTTTTATGCAGAAAGAGTTTGATATAAAACCTGAACTGTGTTGTGGAGTGGCAAGGAGAAAGTTGTCACACGAGCCAAGCTGCCTAGAATGAGTAGAAGAGAGAGTTCTGAATTTGGAGCGTAAATATTCAGATGACTCAGGATTGTGTAAAATGGAAAAAGGGTAGTTAGGAGCCTTACCCGGCGACGTCAAGGAATAGATAACTATTTAAGTTGAAAACTATACGGAGAAATGTGGTCATACTTACGGACCCCCAAAAATAAAGCGAATTGTACTATTTTGTAGACGGTCCAATTTTAGTAGGTCTTTGTTTAAACCAGGAAAGCATACATCGGCATAATCAATAATGGGGAAAATTAAGGCCTGCACTAACAAAACTTTGCTGCTGAAAGGAAGAAACTATTTTAATCTATGAAGGGCACGCAAAGCACCAGTAATTTTCCGACTGACCTCTGTGATTTGAGTAAACCAGCTAAGAGTAGAGTCCATGTAAAGGCCAAGATCCCGAACACTGAAACTTAATGGTATGCTAATGTCATTGAGAACCAAAAGCGGAACTGTAGCCAAATCCAACTTACAGAGCTTTCGAGAACTACCAATGATAATTGCTTGACATTTCGAAGGGTTTACCAATAAGCCAAACCTTTTGGACCAACTAGTAATTGTCGGCAAATCCTCGTTTAGGAGAGCAATTGCAGTGTTGATATAAGCAAAGTCACATTCACAGTACAATTGTAGGTCATCAGCATATAAATTTACTGTCTTTATTACCATTTCTGAAAATAATTTTACTCGGCACTCGTTGTCCTTCACATGTTAAATTTATGTAATGTACTTATTTTTTTAATGACTGTTTGTGCCAGAATAAATAGTTAAATAAAAACGGTTTTTATTTCAATTATACAATAATAATAATATAATATTTAGAGATTATAGATACTTTAAGGGAGGTTATTATTTTGCGGAGTTAACAATATGTGTTGAAAGTTATAATAACCCCTAAAAAATTAAACTGTTTTAAACCTATCAGACCGTTTAACTAACCAGATGTACGAGGGTAACAATTGCATATAGTACATGCCTTGTTTACCTGTCCGAGTTCATTAATAACTTTTAAAGATATTAAAGTTTCGTTAAAACTGATATTTAAACGAGGCCCTTATTGCTAGCTCGAATTTTCCGAATAATATTTCAGCTTAAAAGTTTATTTAAATGTCTCTTTTCTAGAAACTCTGAAGCCCGCTAATTAAGTTATTCATTCATTTTTTATTCAATTACCGTACCACTTTAAGATTAATTGTCTCTTTCATTGTTTCACAAGGTAGCTTTTAGCGTTGTATAAGGTTTCATCTGTTTTAAATCAAATATTAGGAACAAATGAGTATGTAATTTTGTAGATTAGTTCCGCCAAGCTGCATCTGCGTCCGTGACCTTACTCCCTTTCATTATGGTTAGTGAGCCCGTTCTTAGTAGTGGGACGTCATTGATTTCAGCCGAGATGGTGATAATTGCGTGTTATATAAATACAAATAATAATACAAATATAAATACAATTGTATGTAACCAAATCTTATGAAAGAGTTTATCTGGTAGAGGTGTTAAATACTACCTAAGACGACTAGCGTGGTAGCGAGTATACCCTGCACTTAACTACTGAGACCGTGGGTTCGATTCGCACACGAAATTATTTTATGTGCGTAAAAATTTATATTCGTTCTAGTCTGGGTGTTTCCTATGTATATCAAGAATGTATTTACAAAAACAAAAAATTTGTATGTTTATTTGTTATTTAGAATCCATAGCACAAACTTAACGAAACTTATGTTGGAACTTAATAATTGGTGTGACAGTCGGAAATATTTAATTTATTTATTATACAAAGACTAAAAGTATCTACCATTATTTTATACCTTCTTTTTATTCCAAACCGCAGGTCATGTGATTATGAAATATATGTTTAACCCCTAGGAAGATAAAAGACAAAATTAATTTTATCTGAATTAGGAAAAGATATTGATGGTAAATTATTAACTTAAGAATGTCGCCAATTACAGAAACCAATAAGATTTTATTAAAAGGGCGGAGTCTTCTCATAATTATTTTCAAATGAGCTCTCATTTTACAACCTATGAACTACGGTACGGTACTCGAAAGAAATGTTCTAGCGACTGAAGGTCGTATTACTTGGTGAAATTTACAACTATTTATCTCTCGTAGCACATAAGTCTATTATGGCATATGAGATACAAAACATACAATCCGCTGACATACAGATAACCCAGGCTCAGGTAAACAAAATAAAAGAAATGGTTACATTAAAAAAAAATTGATTATTTTATACCAAGATATCAAACCCTCCCTTACCATAGGCAATAAAAACGATTTGACTATCACGATTAGTTCTTCAGCATGGTATGGTATAATTTTACGAGACAACGGTATTATTTTATTGGCAAATGGGTATCCTCAGACTGCGCCGTACCCAGGGGGTCTATTCCGAGTGCACACGCATGACTGCTAATGGATTAGTCGGCGATGCGTACTCGGGTACCATTGAATATTCGAGAAGTCGGGCAAATATCAGTTTTCCTGAATCGTTCGCATGAAATGGGTTTTAAAAGTGTCTGCTTTTGTTTTTTACGGCTGTTTAGTTATTATACCTGTACCTTTACTTTCATGCTTGAGCTATTGCTTTCTTTGTGTGATGGATAACAAATCACTTTAATTCAATTATTTGATTGCATTCCATAGTGCAACAAAGGATCTTAAATTTAAAACGAACTATGGACCCTGTCGGACAAAATTTTAAAGAGAGAAGAAAATATTTTGTTTTCCCTTTTTAATTTTATATCATCATTTCGGCCCATTAACGTCCCACTACTGAGCACGAGCCTCCTCTCACATACCAAGGTGCGAGGGTATTGGGTCATACTCCACCACGCTGACCCAGTGCGGATTGGCGGAGATTTAATTTAATTTTATATAAAGATTATTAATATAACATAGACTTATGACCTCTAGTATAAACTTTTGAGTGGTTATCTATTGAAACACATAACGTTACTTGCCATAACGCATCACGTTATAACGCATAACATCATATCGCTGAATTTTGAAACGCAGAATTAATGATTCTGCGTTTAAGGCATAATTGAGATAAGGTAATAGAAGGCATATTTTTTGTTAAACATAATTATACTTATTATTATTTATAAAAATTAACAATAATAATACACTGGACAGCAAATAAACTGGGCCACCCGCTACCTTGGAACTCTGATTCGATTTTCTCAAAAAGTATAAACCTCACAACTATCAAACTTACACCTACAAAAAGTGCGTTTCATGTTGTTTGAGAAATGACCACAAATTTATCCAAAGTACCCTCAATTCACATTGTAATCAAGCAACAAACACAATACCAACGATTTGCTCTGTTTTGACTAGAGTTTGCGATTAGCGTTCTTTTTTTCTAAATGAGGATATTCGGATTTTTCTTATGATTTCTTTAGCTGCCATCCATTAATTGCTTCAGACGCGTGTATTTTTGCTATTTTCTATGGTCAATAATGGATACGACGCCTCAAGAAGCAGCTCAAGCTGTAGCACTACTTCAAGCAGGCGTTTCGCAACGTGAAGTTGCTCGGAGACTTCGAATCAGCAGATCTTTGGTACAACGGGCTTACAGAAGATACTTAGAGACTAGAGCATTCGATCGCCGACCATGTACGGGCAGACCTAGGGCTACATCAGCAGCAGATGATCGTTATATCCAACTTACTGTTTTGCGAAACCGCCGCCTCAACGCAGTTGAAGTCCAACGAATTCTGCGTGACGAACGCCAAGTGGTCATAAGTTCAGATACCGCTAGAAGGAGACTTGCTGAACGAAATCTGGCTCCAAAGAGAGCTGCTACAGGCCCAAAATTAACCGTAGCCTACCGTAGAGCACGACTTGAATTTGCTACTCTTTACTGATGAGACCAGGGTGAGTCTACAAGAAAGTGATCGACGTCAGAGAGTATTATATACGCACTTTTTGTAGGTGTAAGTTTGATAGTTGTAAGGTTTATACTTTTTGAGAACATCGAATCAGAGTTTTAAGGTAGCGGGTGGCCCGGTTTATTTGCTGTCCAGTGTAGTTAGGTGGGCAAATTGGTTATGACTATTATCAGAAATTACTTTTTAATGGTAAGCAAAAAAAAATACCTCAACCTAACTCAAATAGAGAAGTAAGCTGCGTTTCAAAGTTTGCTTCATAAAAATATAGAAATGAAAATATAGATTTATATTATAGCTTTTATAATAATAGTTTTTATCATTTATACCTTTCAACAATTCTGCATTATTATGCGTAGTAATATGTTATAAAAAAGGATATTATGCTTTTGGATCTTTATGCCATATGATGTATGTCTTTTGAAATTGTGGCAATAGATCGTATGCGTTTCGAAGTGTCACCCTTTTGAGTATTCTGAATAGAACACAAGATATAGATTCCAATTGCCGTTTATTTATTTTATCACGACGTTTCGAATACTTAATACTTATTGTAGATATACAAGTACAAGGAGACTGAGATAAAATATATCTCAACAAATACATAAACAAAGTCACAAATTTATAAATAAATATATCCTACATTATGAAAGCGCTCGTAGCTCTGCGGTGCTCGGTGGTCGGAAACGATCACGAAAGTACAGCAGAGTTTACAAAGGTCAGTCCTTGGATGGGTGACCGTTTGTGTGGCATTTGATATCGAGCGCTTCCGTGCTTCGGAAGGCACGCTAAGCCGTTGGTCCCGGTTATCACTAAATGTGGTAGTCGTTAAGCCATGTTAGAGGCCTTAATGGGCGGCTTGATAAATTCTAACAGCAGGACGCCATACACCTGCCTCCGCCAATCCGCACTGGGTCTGCGTGGTGGAGTATGACCCAATACCCTCACACTTTGATATGTGAGAGGAGGCTCGTGCTCAGTAGTGGGACGTTAATGGGCTGTGATGATGATGATGATATCCTACATGTCAAAATTCATACTAATATATCTTACAATTTAAAAATTGGTATAAGCCCTCGTAGTTTTATTGTCTATTACAAATGTCATGACTGCCATAAATCTTAGTACACTTTAACAAAAGTAATAAAAAATGGACCCTCTCTGCAAAGTCATGGTTGCCATTAAACCAATACATTAGTGATTTGATGCAAGTAGTAAGATGTCGTTATAAGATACACATTAAGATAGGATCTTAATTACTGAATAGCGGAGATTAGATATGCTATAAAATTGATTAACTATTTCATATAATGAAGCTATTAAATTGAGATATAAAAAAATCTTACTTGAAAATGTGAGAACATAGATTTTATTACATATGTCGGAGGCAGATTAAAGAATCCGCTATAATATTACAACAAATCTGCCATATTTAAAACATCAAAATCTTACTAATGCTAGAGGGACAATAACAAAATCTCATATCAGCATTAATAATATGTAGTTTCATTGATTATATACATAAAATTAAAATATTTTACTACGACTATTCATAATTTTTTTTCCAAAAGTTAAAAACGAAATTTTTCCAGAACTTTTTACCGAAAAGTTAAACGTCAAAATCCGACAAAAATATTATTGGAATTTACATTTTTTGCTTAACAAATCGGCCTTATTCCAACGGTATAACAGCTATTACAGCGCGGCTAGTTTTAAAGTTCCACTTCAAAATTTGGTGCTTTAAGTAGGGAGCTAATTCGCGGATGAAGTTTGGGGGCAATAAAAGTTGTGCACATACACCCTAGGGGGCGCTCCACTAACCAGTTTAATGACTGAACTCTCATTCAACTGTGAATACGTCTATCCCAGACCCTCCCGGTCCCCACACAATACGCTTGTCATAACGCTCAGGACGATTCATGGAAGATGAACGATCGTCTGTCAACTCAGTAATAACTTTTAATTCATGACAAAGTTGGAGCGATAAAGAATTTTGTTTCTCGGCTTTTTAACCCCCTTTTTCGGAGGGTGATATATGTTTAAATCTTTTGCTCATCCTGATAACAGTCAAAATCGACCAATCTCAATGCGGTTATTATTAAAACAACGCAGTGTTTGTACACTATCCTATTTGAAGTATTTTCGGCCTACGGTGATGTCTATTGCCTACAAGATGATGGTTTTTGATTTGTGTGTAGGTGTTAGCTTAAGCAAGGTTTCCATCTAAACGCTAATTATATTTTCAAGCTCAGTACTAATCGTATGTACGTATCGAGTATGACAGGAGGTCAGCACTTCGCCAAATCGATTTTTCATTATACATTCCTACTTATTGGAATGTAAAATAGCGAAAAGCTACTGTCTAAAAATATATATAATACTTTAAAACACTATAGATAACAAAGTATTTTAACTATCCGGTATACATCAGTTTTTTTCTACAAATTGTTTAAATTCATTTATTCAAGTTTGGCTCCATAGAGCTCTTATGAAGGACAAACTTAAAAATTGACGCGCCTATTCATTGCGGGCGGGAGCTTGATCGCAAAGAACGGGCAAGAAAATCGTCAAGGTTGTTTTTTTTCCCACCTGTTACAAATGTAAATGGCGGGACGGGCTGTAACTATATGTCACTCATTACGTGCACGGTTACTAATCAATACTACTCGTACTATTTATTGTTTCAGATGCATGGGGGTCCTACCAAGATCTGAGGAACCAAAGCCAACCGTGAGGTCGCCGATCAATGGACGAGGCTCTGGCGACCATAACAGTTAACCATAACCATCCCGGTAAGCGGAAATAGGCTCGCCACCTATTACGTGGGACCAACTATATAATTGGCGAAATGTGGGCGTATAATATACCTCTGGCTACCCCCTTCGGGGTAACTGGCGGGATTATATGTATATATGGATACAATTTGCAATTTGAAAAGATAGCTTTATCCCAGCCACGTCTGTTCTTTTCTCCTCGTCTCCATATACTCCCAAACGTGACTCATACGGATGCTGCAGAAAGCAAAAACAAAAAAGAAATCAACAACTTCCGTAACATTCAGTTAAAGTTGTCAAGGTCCCTGGCTAAAGGGGAAAACAAACATATATTACCTTGGCACACGTAAATTGGCTGTTGTTTTTGTAGTGGGCATAAGCTCATTAAGGTTAGCATGTGTATGGTAAAATGGCTTAGTCTAAAATCTCCATATTGTATATTATTTGTTTTTTTTTTAACTTAAAGAATTCGCGCATGAATTAGCTATTGTTTTTGTAGTGGTCATTTGCTCATTATTGCAAGCATTTAGATAACAGTATAGATTTTTGTACCTACTTCATTACGAGTCATGTCTATAACAGATCTTTATTTGGGGATTAAATTGAAATTTTCAATTACAACCAAAAACGGTTAATGCTTTTTGCTGTACCTACTCTTAGACATTGTGAAATGTATCTTCTACCTAAGTTTAGTATTAATGTATGACGCTATAGTGTGCATCTGATCAAGAAAATAATCTTGTACAAAGATAAAGTTGGATTCCCGTTTTCCAATCGCTTTGCAATTTGATGGGCAATCAAACACTTAATTGTCGTTTCCTTGTGTTGATTTTATGCTCTCAAGAGCAACCTCAACATCGAAGTTGCAACCAAGTGAATTGACGACAAACTGATAAAGGTTTCTAAGGGCTGGTTAAATGTAAACGAGGCTTGAAAGGGCTATTTCTCATGAAAATTGACGCTGTGTCTTTGAAAGTGAATTATCATAATAAATGCCACCTGTCTTTCTGATGTGACTTGTGAATTGATTTGGAATCAACTATTTTTGACAGAATTATCAAATCTGTATTTGCACATTAAATGGAATACATTTAAGAAAACAATAATACCTTAACCTTACTTATGCAGCGCCTAAGCATCGATAAATTCCATTAATTAATTTTAGTCAGCCAGCAATCCAATTTTAAATTTAAATTATCTGTAAATTAAAAATGCGAGTTTTTTTTTGTTACTTAGGCATGGTCAAACAGTTTTGTCTATCAATTATTTAAAAGATATTCAAATCAGTACTAGATCGAAAGCGACAAGGGCTGCTGAGTTGTTTGCGATAAGTAACATCGGAGCGTTGGCCAGTCGAATGCATTAGGGGTGTAGCGGTCCCGTGTGGAGTTGCCAGACTCCCATCAGGCGCGTCCCCGGGTGGCGGATAGGGGAAGCCACTCCGGCGTGGGTGGTCCCGGCTTCGGCTGGCGTGGACCAAAACTGGCGGGTTCTGGGCGCACCCCTGGCTGCGTCTCGGCGCAGCCGGAAAGCGGCCGTGTGGAAGGAGTCGCGACTCGGTCTCGCGGCTCTCGGGGAGGAGATCTCCCGGGAGGTTCCGTCTCGCCCCTCTGTTCTAACAGTCGGGTGGGATGGGGTCGCGCGGTGGGTCCGGCGGTTGCAGTTTTGTGATCGCCGGGTGGGCCTTGCCGATTGGCTACGGTCCCCCTTCGGGCAGCCTGTTACCCCCAGGGTTGGGGCCAGGGGTCTTGCCTTAGCGGCTGGGCCGAGAGGAACGCGAACCTCAATAATAAATCTGCGAAAAAGCCCGCAGCGGCGTCGCTTGTTCGGCGCTGCAGCGGCCCCTGCCGCAGCCGGCCTCGCGGAGAGGTTCGGTGGGCGCGGCGAGAGGACGCAGCCGCCTTCATGGCGGTGGGCGTGAGAGGATGCAAACCTCTATAAAAAATGCCCCTGCCGCAGCTGTGTGCCCCTAGGGTGGGGCCCAGTGGGCGCGGCGCGTGGACGCCTCGGGGTGTGACCCCGCCCTGAGCGCGGAAAGAGGAAGCCAACCTCTCTAAAATAATGGCACGGGGACGCCGTGGCCGGGAGGGCCGGACGGCGGTAAGAGGAAGTCAACCTCTATAAAAAATGACGCCAAGTCCGCAGCGGCGTCGCATTTAGTGATGCCGCAGCGGCCCCTGCCGCAGCTGGCCCGAGGTGTAGGGCTCAGTGGGCGCGGCGCGAGGTGGCCGCCGCCCTCTCACGAGGTGTGGTGGCTGGGAGCTGCGGGCGAATAACGGGGAAGTTTTCGCCCGCCTTGTACGGCTCCGGGACGGGGAGTGGCCCTTAACCCAGATCCCTCCGTTGCGAGTGAGCCTGCCTCACGGCGGGCTGCGCGGAGGGCGGACATGTGTGTAATCCGAAAGGTGGTCCCTTGTCCGCTCTGTCCGACCGCGCGAGTAGGTGTTCCTTTGTTTTTTAGTCGGTGCGAGTCCGACATAACCCAGTGAGCCTCCCCGTGGCCTCTGGGTATGCATAAGGCATTTTTCAAAGGTTAAAAAAAAAAAAAAAAAGGGGTGTAGCGGTGGCATAGTGAAAAAATAATAGTAGAACGTCTCACTACTAGCGTATCGATTAGACGCACGAGCGTAAAATAATATTAAAAAATAATGTGATTTTACAATGGCGGAGCCGACAAGATACAGGCTTAGCCTAGTTTGGGGCTTACTGATCTTAGCAGATGTACATTACTGGACCGCTTAATATATAAGCATTCTGATGATGTTCTGGTATTTTACTATACAGCTGTGTACATTATATGTAATGTACTTGTGTTTGCTAAATAAACATATTTTTTTCATAGGTACTTAATGAGCATTCAACATGGATACATGGTCACACACGCTGGCTTTGTTTTCACTTGTTACCCTTATCATTCAATCAAGTAAATTAAGGCTACGCTTGGCCTGTCCTTTCTCCATAACCTTAGAACACTCGTTATCGCTCATGCGTAAGAGTGCTCTAAAATAATATGCATATTGAGAAATTTATATTATAAAAATCGACATTAAGTCATTTTGTAGTTTGTCAAGGTGTATAGGGATCCTACCAAGACCTAAGGAGCCCAAGCCAACCTCACCTGCAAGTGGTGCACCTGCCGATCAACGGACGAGGCTCTGGCGAACATAACAGTGCCCGTAAGCGGCAATAGATTCGCTACCCAACTATAAAATAACCAACCAACTATAAAATTGGCGAAGTTTGGTCGTATAATATGCCTCTGCCTACCCCTTCGGGGAAACAGGCGTGAATGTATGTATGTATGTATTAAGTCATTTTCAAGTGTAGTTTCAAAGAAAAATTAAGAGCAGCACTTTTTAAATGTGAGTCGCCACCTCGATCGATTGTTCGATGCACTTAAATTTATTTAGAACTTTTTTCGCTGCACAAAAATGCCCTGGATTTAACCTACTGCCAACAAGTTGGCTAGGAGAGTACGTAAGGCAGGGGGCTACCCTAACAACAAAAGATGGTTGGCAACGCATTTGTATCGATTCGCGTGGCGGCCGGTTAAAACATGTTCCTTCTAATAAACGAGACTGCACGCCGCCGCACGCAACTCGGGCTTCATCGTGACTCACCCTGGCTTTTAATCTCCAAACATTTATTAACATTGTAAAACTACTATATTCTACAACTTTTTTTCGAAATTTTACTTATTAATATCAACAATTCACCTTAGCGGAAAGTTTTTATCAACAAAGAGCAAGTATCGTAAGTTGTCTACGCTACACAAGGACGCTGCCTTTTACATACTGCCAATAAGTTCCCTATAAGAATATGTAAGGCAGGGCAACTCACCTAGCTTATAATCCTCAAAATATATCAATATTATGCCATAAGATTTTTTTATTTACTATACAACGTGGCACTTAGACATGCGACTCACCTCATACAAAGTGGTCACCGAAGTTTATGGACGCTTGCATTACCAGGGGTATCACTAGATCGTAATAACATTTTTGGATTATACATACATACATTCACGCATTTTTCCCCGAATGGGTAGGCATATAATACGCCCACACTTCGCCAATTATATAGTTGGTCCCACGTAACAGGTGGCAAGCCTATTGCCACTTTCCGGGCACTGTTATTTTTGGATTATATAGGTCTTATTACAAAACGAGATCTAAAGTTAGACCAGGTTTATAACTAGTACTGTCTCTTTCATTTGATAGGATGAAGACAGTCACAGCACTAGTTTTAAACCTGGTCTAACTTTATATCACATTTTGTAATAAGACCTTATCGGTGTTATTACAAACAATACTTTAAACACTCCTTAGACATGCGTTTCGTTAAACAGTGTCTAAAAATTTAAACGAAGTTTCAGTTATGTTTAACGTTCTCTATTACAAAACAATGTTTAGCAAGTGTTTAGTTAAAACCGCTTTTAAGCGATACGTTCACTCAACGGGCTTTCATTCATTCTTTTACATTCCGTGTTAAGAAAATCCTATTCGACATATCGGAGTTCATTATTATGAAATGTAAAAACTCTACATATCAAAAAATGTGTAAATTTAGTTAAGTTATATTTTTATTTATCTGAACTACTTTTAACTCAACAAAGAATCAAGTTAGGAATATAAAATACCTACTTCTAAAAAATATGCGTAACGCAACAAAAAACGGAAAGTCACAGTTGTCAGCTGTCATCCTTCAAAATATAGATAAATAAAAATCGGTAAATTAATAGAATATATTCAAAAACAATGGGAACAATTTATTATTATTGAATATGGAGGTTAATAAACGTTATAATTTAATTGCTATTCAATTTAAATAGTCCCCATCTCGAGGGTCAGCCGTATTAACTCGTGTGCATTTTATTTGAGTGTTACGTAAGGTTTGTAAATAATGTCAATCTTCCATAACGAAATGGCTTAAATACATGGTTAAAAATATTTATTTTGACTAACAAGCAGCAGCGATTCACAAAAATTACAAAGTTTTAAGGTTAAACGAGGCCTAAACAAGCGCCAGTGCGTGGTTTAATTTAAACTATGTCTAAGGAGTGTGTAACTTTAGGCAATCACTAAACAAGAGTTTGTAATAGACTTTCACTTAAACGCGTGTTCAACATGTGCTTAACTTTTTTGTAATAACACTCATCTTCTTATCTCACTGTCTTCATCTTATCGAGTGAAAGTGACAGCACTAATTTTAAACCTGGTCTAACTTTAGACATCGTTTTGTAATAAGACCTAGTTTTGAAATTTTACTTGTCCTTTTACCATAGCGCTTATTAAAACAGTATTTAAAAACGAAAAACGAGAACAAAGAGGAAGTATGCTAAGTCCTCTACGCCACACGCAACTCCGGCTTCATCGTAACTCACCCTGGCTTTTAAACCCCAAAATTTATAGCAAATTGTATTTGCATATAGCACAGTTTGTTTAGGAATTTAATTGGCGTTAAACATCCAATTGCAATAAATTCGTTCTACTTTAATGAACGTAATAAATTAATTGGAGGTGCTTTCCTTAGGACTTTACACACGGAACTCCATTAGTTATTTAATAGTGAACAATAAGGCTTGAGGGACAATATACTTGCTCTAAGGTCAATGGATTGATTCCCACACAAATTTGTCATTTAATTCAATTTATCTCTCCCATACATACCATCCCATACATTCACGCCCGTTTCCCCGAAGGGGTAGGCAGAGGCATATTATACGCCCACACTTCGCCAATTATATCGTTGGTCACACGTAATAGGTGGCGAACGTATTGCCGCTTATCGGGCATTGTTATATTTGCCAGAGCTTCGTCCGTTGATCGGCAGGTGCACCACTTGCAGGTGAGGTTGGCTTGGTCTCCTTAGGTCTTGGTAAGATCCCTAAACACCTATTTATCTCTCCCTTCTTAATTATTTAACGAATCCTCGAGGTTACTAACACCTTCGTTTTAATATTATATCTATTAACCTAACAAAACTGATAGCCTTACAGAAGCAGCTCAGATGTCAGTAGAGTGAAAAAGAATTGCTAACGCTTGACTTTTTAGCTAACGGAAAAGCACCACGGCGGCGGCGCTCAGGTAAAGTGCAAATAAATACTACCAATAAGAAAACCGTGACAAGTGATTTAAACTACATGAGCATTGGAAACGACTTGATACAAAGAGCTTAAAGGGTTACCATTGACAAAACGTTCAAAACTCCACCTCAATAGGACCCCAAGACACCACAGCCTGTCGCTCAGACTGCCATCAATCAAGCCGCGGGTTCGCTCAAATTCGAGCTGGTGACAAATGTGGGGGCCTACGAATGGATTCAGGCGCTTAGGTGTACTGTGCCTTTCCAGGTGAGAATATTTATTAGGCTCTATGTTTTAAAGGCCTATGTAATTGGGGCATTATTTATACTTACAAATATATACAAATAAAATGTTTACCATCAGACATTTCAATGTCGAAATAAAAGCTTTATAGTAAATGCATATAAAATGCGGTACTATTAAAAAAAATATTTTACATGTTTTTCTATTTATTTGAATATAATACATAGAGAATAAAATGAATATAATATTCAAATAAATAGAAAAATTATGACAAACTCCGAAACCATTGGAGCGATTTTGACGGAATTTTCACAGTTTCAGTAGTCGCTAATGTTAGAGATGATCCTTTTTTATCTTAATACTTTGGTCTAGTTTACTACGCCCACGCGCAGAAGGAGTTGATCGGTGTAACCTGCGTATACTCGTATTTAACAAAATGAAAGTTGTTATATACGTTGCCAACTCAAGCTCAATTCATGTTTTCATGCGTATAGAACCAACAGGTCGGGTATGAGGTAAGTAACCGTTGAACCTAAGACAAAGTCAGACTTACTAGAGCACGGAGAAATACATATTTGGAGAAGCAGGGTATTCGCTGATCTGTGAGATGCCCCTTATTCATCCTAACACTATGGTCCAATTTACTTCGCCCGCGCTCAGAAGCAGCTAATCATTGTCCAACCTGCCTATGTCTAAGCAAATGAAGCTTGTTATACTAAAGTATGTTGCTAAATCCAAATGCAAAATTGATGTTATCATTCGTACTGAAACAAAGGGTCAGGATTTGCGTGAGGTAACCGTTGAACCAATGACAATGTCAGACTCACTAGAGCACGGAGATGAGTAGCCACGATTATTCAATTGCCAAGGTCGTTGGTGGACGTAATGATGCTTGTGGGTGTTCACGGCAATCTATATATAAAGCAGTTTGGAGTAAAGTAATGTAGTGCACAAAAATGAGTCCGATAACTGTGGTTGTGTCCTGCATCTGCATTGTGGTTGCTGTGGCAGCTCCCAGTGACCGTGAGTCCTTTTGGAATTATTGAACTCGAACTTTCAAAGCATTGCAATGTTATATTCCTCTTACCTTTAGTAGTGAGAGCCCAGTATTCAGACAATAATAAATCTTTCAATCACACCAATAATTTACTTCAAAAATAATTATTATCATCATCTCAGCCATCTGACGTCCACTGCTGAACATAGGCCTCCCCAATAGATTTCCACATTGAGCGATCCTGAGTCGCCTGCATCCATCGGCTTCCAGCCGCCTTGACCAGATCATCGGTCCATCGCGTGGGAGAATAAGTACCTATCATCAAGAACTTACGTCATTCATACAAAATAACGGATAAACATATAAATATTTTTATGTAATTACATACTTGTCATATTCAGGATCACAAATTTTGTCTTGTGAGGGAATCTATCCCACGAAATATTACACTCTAACTTAATGATTTGCATTGATTTGTTATAATATCTCTTTCACCTTGTTTAATGAGAGTAGGCCTGAGCCAAAATTAATTAGTATCAGTTCAAAAACTATAGATTTAATATTTATAATAGAATAAAACGAGTTTTCACGGTTTTGGAGAGCCCTATGTGTAGCAGTTGATGTCCTCTGATTGATAATGATGATGATTACGAGGTCATATGACTTAAGAAAAATACCCTTTGGTTTACTTGAGGTTTCGACTGGGTTATGTCGTTAAGAGTGTAGTCGCAAGCTGACTGACACGGCCTGTGCAACCCGATCAAACAAATTAATCAATTTTCTTTTTATTCAATAACATTTCTACAATATATCTTATCCTGTCTCTCTCTCGAGATTGTCCAATAATGCTTTTGGCAATAGCCTATTTTAAAACTTGTTTCAGTTCTTTTGTTTATTACCTAGCCTTCCTTTTTGGAGTAGAAATAAAAAATGTGTGTTCTGTTCAATATAACATGAATTTATGTATAATGAGGTTTTCCTCTGGGTTGCGGAGGTTAGACGGCAGTCGCTTCTTTTATAACTGAAATTCAGCTAAATCTGGTTAGATCAGCAAGCAACCTCTGGGTCCTAAGCTTAAGTCTGGCAACCGGGATAATGCTAACATGTTAATTCATGTCTATTAAGGAACAAAGAAATAATTTTTCGCAGTATTAATATAAGTTTGATAACCTCTCTATCGACAACGAAACTATTAATTAATGCGAAGGCCAGACTTCGGAGCAAAGTTTCCAACTATCTGAACTTCGAGGAACAGGTGGTTCACTGAAGCAACCATTAGTTATTAATGTTATTATGCACAGGACTTTGCTAGTGGACTATTTCAGTGTGCATTCCTAACTTTATAAAACACATTCTTTTGTAATTTATTATCGAACTAAGTAAAGAGTAACACTTTTATGCAAATTAATGTGTGTAAATAGTTTTTGTTTTAATTTAGTTTTTTAATTATACAGATTAAATTTGCTTGTAAGCCAGCCCACGTAAAAAGATTACGGACTACTAACGGGAAACATTACCAAGATTTATTTAACCTAAGATCTACCTGCCTTTAAAATGAACAAAATGGCGATCAGCAGTAAGTCCTGCTTATGGTGCTATGCAAGATTTTCTTATGACCGAACGACCTTTATATGTAACAAATAAAACATCACAATTTAGGCCTGAACTTTCAAGACCGATTTTTGTTACACTAATCTATGTCATAGGATTTTTGCTAAAACAAACATTGTTAGCTGAGAGAAGATTCAATTTCGCAGAGCAAAATTATTCATGCAGGCATTGGCATGAATGTATATGCAAGTAGTCTTTATTTGTAAAACAAGTTTTAGGGGAAAAGAATACGATTATGTTCCGAACAACGGACATTCGGTCACAATAACATCTGCTATCGTGACGGTCAGGACTCAATGAATATCACCATTATGTTCTTTAGGAAAGAAGGTCGGATTTTCTAGCATCATTAATTTTTAAAGCCTGGGCTTTAGGAGGTCAAATTACCATGGTTATGGTGTGCAAACTTTCATTGAAATTCTTCCACCCATTTAAGCTTTATGAAGTAACACACACTCACTAACATTTTATTTTATTACGTTTCAATGATGTACTGAATCATTGGGTATGACAACCTCTATTATTTTATTAAATCTGACTAAACGTGTTTGAAATTCTCTCAATAGTACGTGCTTTTACTAAACACAATTTATTAATATGTGAGGTGGTAGACTGCCAAGAGACAGGAAACAATAGGAACATCGTGATATGAAAGGTTAATTTGATTATGTAAGTTACTTAACTCGCCTACTTACAACTATATAATGACTACTTAAAAAAAATTATAAAATATTATTTATTTGCTAGAACATATGGATTGAATAAACAGGTGGTATGTTACAAATGACAGTAAAAAATTTCGCTTTATACTAAAAGGAATGCAACAACTAAAAAGCCACTTTTATCTATATATAATATTCAAGATATTTAAATTTAATAAATGAAGAAAAAGACAAATACTTCTTCAATAGTATTATTATCACACTAGAAATACAGTTCGATATTAATAAAAGCTTTGAATATTCAGTTTATATTTCCATTGAAAATTTACATCAACTGTAAGTAACTAACGATTCATCAATAAATGGTTTTATCTATGTAGCTTTTAGAGTGATTACGTTTCTGAAGAACATCTCTCATCCAACCATCCTTCGAAATGAATTAAATCAGTGACAGTCCGTTCCTAATTACCATTCAAGATGCTTAAGCGTTGGTTAAAGTCTCCCCGGTCTGAAACTCATTAATAATAACCAGCTTGTTCAAGTGAAACGTTATATTAGTCAACTGGGATCACTTTATGAAGCCAGTGTTGGTAGAAGTCGCTTTAAGGGCCTATGTAATTAATTCTTGAACTAGTACTCCTATTTTTTTCTTAATCGATCCTTTTATATCTGAGATGTTCAATGAATGAGATAATACAGCTTTGGGCAATATTGTTTTACTGCTCGCTGTATCATATACCATCACACTGTGTGAAGTAGCTTTAAGGGACTAATCATTAATTCTTAAACTAGTAAGTACTTCTATATTTTTACTGGAGCCATAAATATTCAATGACATCAAAATCAAAAGCTTTAATCAAAATTATTTTACTTTACACTCTATCACACTGTGTGAAGTTGTCTTAATGGATATCAGTAGATCTTAAAGTAGTCGGTAATACTTTTTTTTATTATAGCTATAGTAATAAAAGTATTTATATATAAAATGACAGGTGAGATTAAATATATTTTATGAAATATTGTTTTACTATAGTGTGTATATATACTTACTTACTTGTATATCACACTACATGCTAGGATATGATGATGATATTGTTTGTGCATATAATAACGAGAGCACGGAATTTTGCACTATATTATAGTTAATATAGTGCAAATTCCGTATTCCGTAGAGTACTCACTAGAGTATTTAAATATTCATCTAGTTATTTAAAAATGTAATTAAATTATTTACCATTAAATAGTTATGTTCAATCTACCTCTACACAACAAGAAAATCTGTCGCCAAAAAACAGCGCTTCACGGAATACTGTGTTCCGGTTTAAAAAGAGCTGAAGTTAGTGAAATTACTACGAAAATGTGAGTTAATAACTGATATCCTCGGCCTATTAATTCTTTTTCTTTAAAGACTAAATGAAACTTAGGCGATATAATTTTAAAACTTAAATAAATCAATCATTAAAGAAAATACCAACATGATCTGCCCAAAAATTTTGCGGAAGAAAACGAATTTACCCTCAAAGAAACCTACCCAACACAAGCATTTGAATACGTTGCGAATAGAACTTTTGTATTTTCTCACATAAAAGATCAATGGTCTATATATCTCGGCTATAAATAAACTCTGAATAAAACGTAAAATACAGTTTCCGTTTTCCTGAACTGTGGGTATTTATGAGAACACATCTAGGCAATGGAAATGGGGATGCGCAAAGTCTTCCGTGGTCTCTGAGTGACAGATACATGGCACTATTTTTGGCTTTCCATTGTATATATACATTGTTGTTTAAGTGCTAAATGGAAATTGACGGTTGAAGAATATCTTTACATAAAAAAGTTGTTCATATAGTTTATATAGGTTGAATAGGGATCCTACCAAAACCTAATGTGCTCAGGCCAACCTTACCTGCAAGTGGTGCACCTGCCAATCAATGGACGAGGCTCTGGCGAACATAAAAGTGTCCGGTTAGCGGCAATAGGCTCGCCACCTTTTACGTGGGACCAACTTACCATGCTTATACCTTTTTGAATGTGCAGTTTTTATTAAATCTAATGTAGACCTATTTAAATTCAAAACCCTTGATCGTCATAAAGATAAATTAAGTGCCATTCCACACAATACTGCCTTATTAAAAAAATCGATCATTGGAAGTGCTACTCATATCTATAACAAAATTCCTAAGCAAATTCGTCTGCTGCCTTCCCAAAAACTATTGAACTATTGATAGAAAAATGCTATTATAATGTCAAAGAATATTTAAACGACTTATCACTATAAACTTTTGACAAAGTCCGACTTGTTAGTATTACTTTTAAAATCCATAAAATCTGATTTCGTTTTATATGAAATCGCAACTATTGTACGCCCAAGAGGCAGACCGCAGCTAGATCTAAACCTATACTGTAACACCTATCCTGTAACCTGTGTTCGTAATAAACTATTTTAATTGATTTTGAAAAAAAAAAAAAAAAAAAACTATATAATTGGCGAAGTGTGGGCGTATAATATGCCTCTGCCTACCCCTTCGGGGGAACCTTGGTTCGTGAGAGGAGGCTCGTGGTCAATAGTGGGACGTTTAGGGGCTGATATGACGGACATACATAACTGATAATAGATTAAGAAGATCTTGTAATTTTCGAGGCAAATCTATCACCATTAATTAATACATTAATATAATAAATAACGGTTAAAGAGTATTTTAAGATAAACACTGTTTTTGTATCTTTAGATCTAGTAATTTTCATAATACAAGGCAGACAAATTTTGTAATTGATTGTAACTTGTAAATATAGAGTAAATATACAGCACTTTAGCTGTTATTATTAATTGACACTTTAATTACTTAAATGCTTTATATCCGTAAATGTGCTATTTTTTTTTGACTAAAGCCCGCGCCAAACTTTTAATTCGTTTCTGAATACAGAAAAATGGAAGGATGTGATCTCTGCCTACCCCTACGGGAAAGAGGCGTGACACTATTTGTGTGTGTATGTATGTAAAAATATATCCAAAAAATATACTTGCAACTTAATTTTGTTTACACATAAATAAGTCAATTGGTACTTGTACTTGAAGCGAGTATTTTACGGCTCGTAAACAATTTTACAAGTTTCATACAGCAAGGGAGCGCTCCGCCCGAGGCTACCGATCCTACCCAAAAGGTGAAACCGGTCCAATTGGAAACAAATTGTCTACCGGTAGAAATTTACAGCCCCATAACCCGATTGGGAAAATGTACAACCTTAAAAACATTCATACACACCCTCCATACCATATTATTTATTTAAAAAGCAAAGTGTAGAGAAGTTTTGCTAATGATAATTCATTATTTTTGCATTCTTTCAATATCTTTTTTTAAGATATTAATTAGACACACAAGGAACTAGATAACATACATTTAAAAATATATCTGTCACGCCTCTTTCCCGTAGGGGTAGGCAGAGATCACATCCTTCGTAGCAAGTGGAAGGATGTGATCTCTGCCTACCCCTACGGGAAAGAGGCGTGACATTATGTATGTATGTATGTAAAAAATATATCTAAATATTGCAGACAGAGCACAGCTTATTCCTCAAAGGAATGCCTTCCAGTTGGTACGCAAAAAGCAAAACTTAGATAAAGTTAGCGAGATAATTATAGGCAGACAACAGTAGCCACGACAGTATTTCATTCATTTTTATTTAAACATAACAGATCACTTTTAAATAAAAAGTTTGTATGTCATACGAAAGTTCAAAATTATCTAATTTGTGTATTTTCTTCTACACTATAAATCAACTGTCCCATAAAATATTATGCCTCAAAACACTAACACGTCTGTTGTTTTTTAAACGGTGCCACTAGAATTCATCAGCAATGTACATAATCATAAAAATACTTTAATCAATATAAACAGGTCGAACATGCTGCTCGTCATCATGTTAACGAAATAACCGTATTAAATTGATCGCCAATTCGCTGTAAAACTTTAAAAAAATTATGAAAACTAGTCGTCAGAAGCCTTTATAAGGACTTGGTTCGTAACTCGTTTGCTGCTGATGGTCTTATAATTGATTCGATCTTCGCCGCCCTTTTAGAGATCCTTTTTGCATCGACAATGCATCATCTACACGATATATTGCAATTTTAAATTAATCATAATTCTAAAGAATGCATGTTTCTGATGGAACCTATTGAGTTTTGTTTATGCGTTCATATATTGTTCATGTACATGTTCAATTATCATATTATATTTATTTCGTGTAAATCAAATAAAATATATTTTATTGTTGTCAATAGATTTCCGTGGTTGTAATTCCTCTTCATCCTTCAGGACCCCGGATTCCTACGCTCCCTGATTGTCATTCAGCAACACATGCATATCAGCAGAAACTACACGTTTTACCGAAAAAATCATTTTACCATTTACAATCTATCAATTGTATCATAATACTAGTCTGGGATTTTGAAAATTCCAGTCTGTGCTTACCAGATGATATTTTAGACTACTCTCTATCTAACTTCATTATTATATTATTTGTGACTCACACGAAAGCTGGTACCATCATAGGCAAAGTAAAAATTAATTCGTGTCTTATAAGTCATAACAAAAGGGCAATAGCAATGTGTACCTAGCGTTTACTTGACAGATAGTAAAAATTTCAGAAACAGGCCACAACAAAAACAATGTCACCATTGTATGGAAATTTGCATTTCCCCATAATAAGCTTAAAGCGCTTAATGCTCGTTTGCGTACAGTATGCATGGGAACACTTACTTACATATATTTAATAAGAAAATATTGTAGATTGGCTTAAGGCACACAACTTAGAACTAAATCTTAACAAAACCAAAATCATCCAGTTTAAACCGTATCAGAAATCTGCCTTAGACATCTCATATCAATACAAAAACACAAAAATTGAATCTGTAAATTCCGGTACTCTCTTAGGATTAGAATTAGACACACACTTAAATTGGAAAAACCATGTCCAAAAAGTATCAAATAAAATGTCATCCTTTATTTATGCCTTACAGCGGCTTAAGCGACTCACGGATTTTAAAACAGCACTGACAGCATATTATGCACATGCACATTCCAGACTATTTTATGGCATTATTTTTTGGGGAAACTCCAGTGACGTGAGTAAAATTTTTACTCTACAAAAAAAATGCATAAGAATATTAGAAAACATTGACCAACTAGAATCTTGTAGAGCACACTTTATTAGACATCAGATTCTAACTCTCACTTCAATTTACATAATGGAGTCATGCAAGTTTATAAAAAAAAACCAAACCCTATATTCACCCGAGAAAAGAATGAGAAGAAACAATAGATATCAGAACAAACTAAAAATCCCTTTTTCAACTTTAAAACTAATCTCGACAAGCCCTCATAGCATGTTAATTAAAATATTCAATCATATTAGGTCGGGGAAAAAGTCTTTTCGCATAACGTAGGTATAAACTTATTATAAATTTTTTTTGACTGTACTATTTGTGTCTGGCTGGTTTTGGTAACATTAAAAAGATTCCATTATAAAGAAAATAAAAAAATAAAAAAAAGTTGTTTCCCGCTATTGTTTATTTGTTTTTCTCTCCGTTAAAATGAGTGAATCTAATGAAGAAATTCGATACATTTTAAATTTTTATTATAAAAAAGGTAAAAATGCAACTCAAGCAGTGAAAAAAATTTGTGATGTTTATGGACCTGATGCAGTGTCAGTAAGAGTAGCACAAATTTGGTTCAAACGTTTTCAGTCCGGAAATTTTGATGTTAAAGATGCACCTCGCTCTGGTCGCCCTGTTACGAATAAAATGGACGCCATTTTTGAAAGAGTGGAGCAAGATCGGCATATTAGTAGTTACGATGTAGCTGAAGAACTGGGAATTGACCACAAAACAGTTTTGACCCATTTGAAGAAAGCTGGTTATACAAAAAAGCTCGATATTTGGGTGCCACACGAGCTCACTCAAAGAAACTTAATGAACCGTGTACTCATTTGCGATTCATTATTGAGACGTAATGAAACCGAGCCGTTTTTGAAGAGATTGATAACTGGCGATGAAAAGTGGATCACGTACGACAAGAACGTGCGAAAAAGGTCGTGGTCGAAAGTTGGCCAGGCTTCACAGACTGTGGCCAAACCTGGCCTAACACGAAATAAGGTGATGCTGTGTGTATGGTGGGATTGGAAGGGCATTGTTTATTATGAGCTTTTACCGCCCGGCAAAACCATCGATTCTGATCTTTACTGCCAGCAACTGATGAGATTAAAGGAAGCAATCGAGAGAAAACGGCCGGAATTGATCAACAGGAAGGGTGTGGTCTTTCATCACGATAACGCTAGACCACACACATCTTTAGCCACTCAGCAAAAATTAAGAGAGTTTGACTGGGAGGTCCTAGTGCATCCACCATATAGCCCTGACCTTGCACCTTCAGATTTTCACCTGTTTCGGTCTCTGCAGAATTCTTTAGGTTCTGTAAGGTTGACCTCAAGAGAGGACTGCCAAAACGATTTGTCCCGTTTTTTTGATCAGAAGTCCCAAAGTTTCTACAGTAACGGGATAATGTCTCTGCCCACAAAATGGCAGAAAGTTATTCAACAAAACGGTACATATATATTGTAAATAAATGTAAATAAACTTTGAAAAAAATGTCTTGACTTTTCATACAAAAATACGAAAAGACTTTTTCCCCAACCTATTATACCAAATTACATAAAAAATATAAATAATCTTCCGCTTTTTACTAAAACTTTGAAGACTTTCTTAATTAAAAAATGCTATTATAATATGCAGGAATTTTTCGATGATAAAATCAATTAATCTATATAAATAAATAAGTATATTGTTATTCTTTAATGTCTTAATTTTTTGTAAATTTTTGTTATTCTTTAATGTCTTAAATTTTTGTAAGTTACCTAGGACGCAGGCACTTAGTAGGTCCTTTGTTATGTTGCTATGCCCTTACAGGGCGTCACATTGTATCTATCCATATTTGTTGTTTCCACCTACTTTCATGTGACATGCAATAAATGATTTGTATTTGTATTTGTAATATTGTTGTCATATCAGCCTTATAAAGTCCAGTGCTGAAATTCAGCTTCTAGCATTCTATTCGGTTGCGGGTTGGTGGTTGTAGTTCAAGCCAGTTTGTCGCTACTACCCATCTCCCGGTAGGATTTCTCTTCGTCGACTCTTACGACTTAGGCCGGTACCACACAGCACTGATATTATTATGCCTACTGATTTTAATGCAAATACTTTAACGATTGTTTTGGTGCGGAGTTCGTCATAACTACGGCCACTCCCGAGGGATTCCCTTATCACATAGGACAAATATTTGTGGACATCAACACGATTTTTGTTTACTTCAGTTTATTCATTAAAATATATATTGTTTACCCTTTCCTAGTGAATACAGATCGGCCTAAATATTCATATGAAGACTCCTTATCCGTAAGTATTCCTTGCTCACTTTCGAAACGGAGAACTAATTTGATGCTCTAGTATTGTTCAAAATAGCAAACGAGATTTTTGACTAAAAGTTCTTTGACTTGTAGATATTGTATATTGGTGCCAATGGGTTCTTTTAATAATTAAAAACACAAAAAATACTCCATGATATTAGGTATCGCATCTGCGCATTTGTAGACCTTTCGATTGGGGTCGAGGATAGACGCTTAAAAAACTCTACCTGAGCTCCTCCTGCATGAGTAATAAATCTTTTGGTATAGGTTATAATTTATCGTGTAATTTATTTGATTCGTTTTAGAAAAAAAATATTTTAGGTATTTTATACATTTACGTAATTTTATCTGTGAGAAGACAGGTACTAGAGATTCAATTAAATCTGGCATCTCGCCGTTTTGAAGGTTAAGACTGAAATAGATTTTCAATCGTTATTATTCGAATAACGGGTATACAGACGAAATTTCGATTCTCTTATTCGATTAGTTTGTTATCTTATAGATAAATTATTGTCTACATAGAGCCAGTTCCTAAAGTTAAGAGTGATAAAGAAAATATAAAACACTGTTTTTTTTACATATAAAACAAAATTATAAACAAACATATCGAAACTGCTGTTTATCAACGTTCTTTAGAATCTCATAAGAGTAACTACGTTTTATTCAAAAAGTTTTCAAATTACTTCCACTACAGAATAAAACACCTTTATATTTCTTTCAAAAAGTTTTTTTATTTTCACCGTAGCCCAAGCTTTACATTTGCCTACAGGTTAAAACTAAGAAAATAAGTGTATTACTAAAACTAGAACTAATTAGTTCGTGCAGTCAAACCAGACGCCTTTAGCCAAGTTCAAAGGCTTGTGGGTTACGGCTGTAGCCCCTTCGTTAACTACATTACCTGCGCACCTGATTAGTGTGGTTAGGTTAACTTTGATGCATGTACGGTTGTGTGTGGGGCCACAGTACACTGCATAGTATAAAATCATACAATTTGTTTTATTCTAGTAACACATTTATCTTATATGTTATCTTTATTGTTTCATTTAGTGTACAAGTAGGTCTTAAAAATAACATTTTGTCCTTAAATGAACCCTGCAAGGGTATCACAATATAAAATAGGAACACATTTCTTCCTTATATTATCAGTAGAATAACTTGTAATAATATCTTGTAACTAAATATAGCATTGTAAATGCAAAAAATTTTAATAATGTTTAATTATTGTTTGCTAAGTTATTTAAAGAAAAAACTAATTTCATCGTAGCCATACATTACATTTAACTACATTACAGACTGAAACGAAGAAAATAAGTGTTATAGTGAGACTAGAAATAATTAGTTCCTGCAGTCAAACCAGACGCCTTTTAGCAAGTTTCAGGGTTACGGTTGTAGCCCGAGCCACTCATTCGTATAGTATACTGCACAGTATAATATCATATAAGTTGTTTTTTTTTTAGTAAAAAAACATTATGTAACTAAATATAGTATTGCAAATGCAAAAATATAATATTACACATAAATGCTAAATTGATTATTTTTTGTAATTTTTTTGCTTTATCTTACTTCTGACTCGATTAAAACAATCAAGGTGTTGAGTAGTCGAAACTATATACCTAGTAAAGAGAAAAGAAGCTTTTACACACTATTGCCCAAAAATTAAGTGTAGTGGTCCAATTGGTTTTTAATATTTACCCTCATATATACCCAATACAGAATAGGCATAAAGAGTTACTTCGTTCCAATATAACTTCTAAAGCCTGAATATATACGTGGATATATGGGCTCGTTAGAGTTCTTACATCATTCCGAGTAACAATAGCTAGTCTTGAAAAATTCAATAAGGCAGCTGTATGGTACCCCTTTCATTGATTTTATTTTCTTTTTTGGCGCGGGAGTCCTTTGAACCACGCGGATGAAGTTGGGCGCTTTTTGAGAATATAGAGAAAAATACTGTCATTTAGACCAATTCAGATGAACACCAGCACTGCTTAAATGCTGATACCAGACCCTTTTCGCCCGCACAAATTATATGTAACTTAATCTTTATCTTCATAATAAATTATCTTTATTTTGGGTAATTTTATAAGTTAATAAATGTTTTATTATGTGGTTAATAAGCCCCCGGTGGTCCCGGTTATCACTAAATGTGATAATCGTTAAGCCATGCTGGAGGCCTAATGGGCGGCTTGAAAAATTCTAACAGCAGGACGCCATACACCTGCCTTCGCCAATCCGCACCGGGTCAGCGTGGCCCAATACCCTCACACCTTGATATGTGAGAGGAGGCTCGTGCTCAGTAGTGGGACGTTAATGGGCTGAGATGATGAGATACTATGATTTCCTCGGATCCGATAGACTTTTTTCACATGATGGAAAATGGTGTCGTAGCCTATGGACGCCTACAATACCAGAGGCTCTTTATATTTGAAAAGCACCGTGCTGTAATCTTGTTCTATATTCTTATCGACACGAAATATCTTGTTATGTAAAAGTTTATAAAGGAAGATCTTACAATCCCTTCCTTTGTTCCACTATGTATGAAATGATGTAAGTTTTAATTCAATATTATGCAAACTTGTGTAGGGCTTATCTACATCCCTAACAGAAGGTATTTAATAGGATCGAACCCTACCTTCGCATCTTGGGAGCGCATTATTCCATCCGCATAGAAAACCTAATTTCCATGCCTACAGAATTTAGGGTCAGTTAGATAACGGGCGCCCAAAGGTCTAGACTCGGAGAATTAGATGTGAGGGTAAATGCGGGGCACAACAGTAAGGTAATCGAGTTTATATGGCACTTAAGCAGATTTACAACCCCCAAAGCGACGTGCCGAGAATACTGACTTGACTACTTAATGAAGGACAGTCGATGGTAAGTTGTATTATATTTTAATAGCCTTCGTCCGTGGTTGGGCTTGCGTGCTAGAAAAAATTTTTTTAACAATGTTCCATTAATCTCTATATACAAAATTTTACGAAAATCGGTATCGTGGTTTTCGCGTAAAAGAGTTGTATAAGCAAACCCACTTTCGCAATGTTACTGAATTTATTACCAATTACTGTCTGACACCAAATAACAAAAAAAAAGATGCAATGCAATAATCGTTGTATAAAAATAGCCTAATTTTGTTTTCTATAGTTTATCTAGTTGCACACTATATAATATAATTCAACGAAATTGATTCAGCGGTATGTCGTAAGACAGCTACAGATAACAGCGGACGGAGTTAGTTCTAATAATATATACTAAAATAATGTTTAATTTTATTATTTTGTTGTAATCTATTAATGAATATTGTTAAAATTACTACTGTTTTAAAAAATTACTATTGTTTTTTTTGTTAAGTATTATTTGTAAGGACCTAGAGTTGGCCATGTGACGTTACTTTTTAATAATTAATGTAGTTGTTGGTTTTCCTTGCAAAATTTTTATACAAAAAATACAAAAATTCACAACTATAAGAATAAAGAGAAAGAAAGTATTATTACAAAAAGCCCGGACGTATTAATTGCAACGGAGTGTGAGAACCGCTTAAGATAGATCTTTATTAATCTACAGTTTCATATGGCGTCAGAAATCATTTCCAAACACAATGAATGAAATTTAATTCTTCTCACAGTAGATGTAATCCAGTTGGCAGACTTTGGGGCGATAAATTTTACAAATTTTAATACCTTTATCGTGCACGCCTGTCGCCCTTTGGTCGTCCCTAGTTGTGGATTGTGGTTAGGGTTGTCACCCATTCTCTAACATAGAGAATGGTAATCTTTTTCATGTAGGTGTACTTCTAAATAAACGACACCAATAAAGTAGGTGTACTAAAATACTCTATTTACGTAACTAATACTGTTATTAGCTTGTTACTGTTTATGAGGTATACTTATGCGCCTGAATTGTATGTGTACGAGTAAATACAGACATATAAGTAAAATATTATCATTTTATCTTCTTTTATACTGTTTACTTTGTTTTTGCTATACTACAATGAGAAAATACTTTATTTATCCCAAAAAAAGTGTCAACCCTAATTGTGGTACGGCACGGTACGGCTCCGATAGGATTAAGCCTCAAAGGGTCTAAATAGCCTAATGCTTTTTACGGCCACGTGGACATTAGTAGGGGTACATAGATGTCTAGTCGTTATGGGTCTTATCCGTCTTTTGTTTTTGGCATTGAATAATTTTGACTACCTGACAATTTATTGTTTAAATGATGTCCGTAGGTAATTATACATAATTACAAATAGTTGTATGGATTTCCGAAAGTTTCACTTATTGTCCTGTGACTGTCTACTACTGACGACTGCCGGGAACGAACGTCGGTCACTTAATTATCGCCTTAGTGTCCAAAATACCCTATATGCATTTGTAATAAATAATTTTAGATGACGCATGAAATTGTTTACATTATATTGAGACCCTTGAAAGTTTAAAAGGTACATTATTGGGTTCCTTAAGTCACATACAACCTAACCGAGCCCAGAATAGTGCCACCCCTTTTTATCTCATGTCGAGTCGTAAGAGTGGCGGCGGCAGCGACATTTTGCGAACTGTTTTGAACTGCAAGCACCAGGCGGGTTGGTGATCGCAGTTGTGCCCAGCTTGGTGATTATGGGCAAATACCCCCAATATAATGCGTGCAATATATAATATAATAAGTGCATTGGGGTGGCCAACGTTCAGCAGTGCACTATCCATCCATATCCTAGCATTATCCCGGTGCCCTAGACTTAAGCTAAGGGCCCAGGGTCTGCTCACTGGTACAACCAGATTTGACTAAATTTCAGTTATTACGTGGAGCGACTGCCGTCTGACCTCCGCAACCTAGAGGCAAACATCATTCTATGGTTAAACCAGCTGTCAGTCTGTTAGAAGGCACTGACTGACAATAGATGTTCATGACAGCGACATAACGTGCTTTCCAAGGCACGGAGCAAGCGCTAATTACGCACATAACTTCGAAAAGTACATAGGTGCGCTATCAGGGTTTGAACCCGAGAACCTCTGAATTTAAAGGCAAGGGGTCTCGCCAAGGGCTATCGCCGATTAGTGCACTATATGTGGTTGTAATGATGATGATGACATAACCTATTCCTATATTACAACAGAAACAAAAAAAATGTTTTCGAGTAAAAAGCTAAGTTCATATAGTTTTATTACGCCTCTTCTATTGTGCGAGTCTATCCGTTTTCGGGTAATATAATAACTTGTATGTCTACATTGATATCTGGATTGTTAATAAGCATTAAGCTTCAAAGGGCCTTGTGTTGTGTTGAGGGATAGGTCTACGTAAGCCCTTCACTGTCACTGAGTTTCTGGAAACGTGAAAGGGATCAGTTCTTTCAGTACCTACTTAGGTTTGTTCGATATAATACCCGGTTTATATAAAGTACCCGGATAGCGGCAATAGGCTCGCCACCAATATAACTGGCGAATTGTGGGCGTATAATATGCCTCTGCCTACCCCTTTCGGGGTAACAGGAGTGAAATTATGTATGTATGTTGTTTTATATCGTTTGTTGCATAAAGTAAAGGGAAATATAACGTAGTAATCTACACATATTACTTGGCACGTCATCATCATCATTTCAGCCATTTGGAGTCCACTGCTGAACATGAGCCTCCCCAATTGCTTTCCACCTAGAGCGATCCTTTACTTGGCACGTATATTTTGTGAAATGTGACTAGAAAGAAAACTATTTTAAAGGAAATATGCAGATCAAGCTTGAGGTAATTTTCTCATAAAAGCTGTGGTCTGTCTGCAATGGGAAAAATCAAAGAGTCTGTAGGACAACTGCGGTTGCAAGTGCACAAAGGCTGCGCATGCTTGAAAACCACCTTGTGGTTTTTTTATAATGTTACACGTCGTAATGACCACATCCTGCCTGACGCTAAGCAGCCGATAAGGTCAAAAAAAATGAGAGCGCTCCATGTCGTGGAACAATC
The DNA here is from genome assembly GCA_949126915.1 of Musotima nitidalis. Lineage (NCBI taxonomy): Eukaryota > Metazoa > Arthropoda > Insecta > Lepidoptera > Crambidae > Musotima > Musotima nitidalis. The sequence continues at coordinate 5,322,308 of OX421419.1, forward strand.
GCGGTAACAAGCGCACCCACTCATGACGGCCTTCATAAACCCGTTAGAAGATTAAAAGACCGCTTAAAATATCGACCCAGGACTTTAGCTTTAACCCTTGCGCTGGTGAAGAATTCTAACTAATAGAGGAACGACATATCGAACTTTTTGCATCGAGTGCTGATAGTCTGCTCAGTATGAGGGTGGTTCCTAAAACAAGCACGTGAGAGCGGAATGGAGAGAGCGTGATTAAATAGAAAAGAATCTTCCAAATCCACTCCCTATAGGAGTTCCTCACACGTATATGTTGTATAAATAATCTGTCAGCCAAAAATTCCTGAAAAGTTAAAACCAAATGAATTGGATAAAGTAAATTATTGCTTCATTTCTAAGGAATTGGTCTTAATGAAACATTCATAGTATTCCTACATTCAATAAGCAAACACACTTTTCATGTTCAAAACAACAATGATGTCTAACTGTTCTTAAAGTATTATTATTACCCGCGAACTGCGAGTAAAATTTTATTTTCACGTTTAATCGATTCTCACACGTTCAAAGAGGTTTTAGATGTTTCATACATTGACGTAATAATCATAGTCTACTATAAAAAAAATTGAAGGCTATTATTTCAATCGTCACGCGTTATAAAAGAACAAGCGTCAATGAATTTCACGCTTCAACGATTTCAACAGCAGTGGAATCATCACGAAAATGTTTGATTACTTGTATGTGGCTCTAACTAAAGGGAATCGAATCTCGTCTATTATTATTTATTTAGTCAGTAACTACAGGTTAACTACAGGTTTGAAAATAATGTTAATAACACCTTACAAGCAGCAACTACATGGCTTAAATCTATTAATTTAAATGTAAATCCTGTTAAAACTAAATTTATACAATTCAGAAATTATAAAAATGATTCTTATAAACTTAATGTTATGGATTATGATAAAAAAATACTAGAAGTAAATGAAATAAATTTTCTTGGAGTTACTATTGATACTCATTTGAACTGGAAATCGCATATCTTTAAAATAAACAAAAAAATCTCTAGCTATTGTTACGCTTTATCCATACTTGCCGAAACTACTTCTACTGATGTAGCCAGGGCCGCATACTTCGGTCAGGTTTACCCGCTATTAACATACGGCATTATTTTTTGGGGAAACTCTGTTAACGTATATTCAACATTTATCTTGCAAAAACGATGTTTGCGCATTATATATAATATGTACTCTGATGAAACTGTAAGAAATATTTTTAAAGAGAAGGGGTACCTTACTTTGACGAATATTTATATTTTGGAAACGTCATTGTTTATTAAGCAGCACCCTGAGTTTTTTGATGTAAAAACATCGCGCTATAGTGTGCGCAATCAGTATAAACACAATATATGCATTCCTCATGTAAAAAATTACTTATACTATAAGAGTGCTTTTTACACCAGTATAAAAGTATTTAATAAATTGCCTTTGGAAATTAAAGAATTAAATCTACCAAAGTTTAAATACAAATTAAAAGCCTGGCTAATAAATAAACCATTTTACAATTTGAATGAATACTTTTTTACTAATAATTTTAAGTAACTAGTTGTAAGTTGTGTAAATTGCACGCCCGCAACGGGTACACTGTTGTAACTAATGTAATGCATGAACACCAGCAAAATGTACACAGTCTTAGCAATAAAGATCTATTCTATTCTATTCTATTCTATACAACAACTTATTTATAACATAGTCCCGCAAAATCGTGAGTACGGTTTAACTGCGGGGGTCTGATTCTCCGTACATTGTTCGTTAACTTTTTTTTAATTGTGAGGCAGTTAAACATTAATAAAATTACGTTAGCTAGCTAACACTTACAGTAAATCTAAATAATATTGTTTTATTTTTTACTTAAATGTGGGCTTAGGTACTATCTGTATCTGTTACGTCTAGTGTTAATTTAAGCGAAGGCCTAGCCGTTTTACACATTAAGTTTCATCTCGATAATTATCTGGACTAAAAGTAGACTTAGCTGCAACTGCAGAGATTAAAATAATAGTTGACGTAAGATTTTCTGCCCGACCGTAATGAGATATTTAGACGTTAAGTTGTATGTGGCTCTAACCATAGTAAATACATACATTACCTACTCATCAAGACATTTTTTTGGCCAAACAACGTTACATACAACACAATAGGAATATGTTGTTGTTATTTTATTGCTCCAACAATACTGAATTCAATGTCATACTAATTATTACTTTACAAATGCAAAAGCAATTGCAAGGACCGACAAACCTGGCCATTTTATGAACAAATTGTGCTCCAAATGGGCACTTAATTCAACAGATTTAAAAAAAATACAGTATAGTACCTGAAATAAACACTAAAGCCCGAGAAGATTCCAGTGTTTATTAATTACTTAAGCTTACGCCAATGAACAAATTTCGTGTGCTAATGATATTGGTTTCAATGATATATTAATATACGAGTTAAAGGACAAAACGGTTATATATACCCCTTTTGTGAAGAAGTATGTTAAGAAAATAATATTTCTTTTGAATTACGCATTTTGTTGACGACAAGGCGAAGGTCTCTTAACTGATGATTAGTGACATGCCTGCTTACAATGCTACTGAAAACTGCAAATCTGATTACCTACTTAATGCAAAAGATTATTATTTTCTCCCAGGTACCCATTTCAAAAGTTTCCTTTAACACACAACTAATTACATGTTAGACATATACAGGACAGGTATCACAATTAAACTCAATACCCGCAAAAGTTAATTAAAACGAAATCATTATACAAAGTTTGATATCACGTAATTTGAGTGCGAACGACGTCGACGACGAGACGACGACGCTCAACAGAATCATTTTAACGGCCATTTTAAAGAAACAATATTCCCGCAAAGTGACGGCACCTCATTTTCCATTCATGGCTGCCTGTAAATGTTGGAATTAAACTGAATAATACATTTTTGAGCTTCTGTATTCTCGAAAATTTAATCTAATCAAAATTTGATAGTAGTTACTTACGGCAACTTGAGAAGTTAGATGTTGATTGATAAATTAAACTGCTTCGTACCTGTAAACAATTTGAATCTGTTGAATATAAATAAAAATACACCATAGTTTTCGCATAATATAATTTATTTTCCAAAATAGTTGTACCAAAATACCAAAATTGTTGTATTCGCTTTGAAAAGGTACTAGATATAGCTAATTTAGTCACGCGTATTTATTATATATACGTTTAAAGCATAATTCTTGCATATAGCACTATATACGAGTAGTTAAACGATATTTAATAACTTGAACGCTAGTGTTGTACCGCTACCCGAAGCTATAAAGGCCGATCGATGACCAATTAGCACATCGTTTCTTTGCACATAATATTGGTCTGGGACTTTATAACAAACCAAGTACACACCTTGGCGATATAATATATATAAACACAGCCGTACTAAACCGTTTCAGGCTCTCGATGATAGGGTAGTGAAACCATTAATAAAATGTTTATTACCAAAGTATAGCTGGTAATTTTGTATAGCTAAGCGAAATTTTATAGCTTAACTGCTAGTGTTATACCGCTACCCAGGGTTATAAAAACGGCCATCGATGACCAATTGACACATCCTTCTATCATACATTGTATCAGTTAGACAGACTCCTATAGAGATAAGACAGGATTTTGTAGGAAAGGGTATTTTACAAGCCAATCAATCAAATCAAGAGGTCAATCGAGTGTACATTAAGCAGACGGTGTACATTATACAGCGCTAGCAGTCAAGCTATGGCGGTTAGTCAACTGCACAGCAGTGCTTCGTCGCGTAGCGCGAGACCTCTGATTTAACGCTGAATGCTATTTTTCTCAGTTCGTATTGAAACCCTGCTAGGTATTCACAAAGCGTTAAATTCTGCGTATAAAATGTGTGGGCATTAAAACCAGAGTCTTGACACCCACGCTATAACGATGAACAAAATCAAATATCGTTTAGGTGTGTTGAGATGTTTACCAAGATCTTAGGAGCGCAAGCTGGCCTCACCTGCAATTAGTGCACCTGCCGATCAACAGACGACACTGACAAACATAGTAGTTCCCGGTAAGCGGCAATAGGCAATAGGCTCGCTACCTAATACGTGGATACAACAAAAGAGTTTTCAAAATGTGGGCGTATAATATGCACCTGCTTACCCCTTCGGGGAATCAGGCGAGATTTCATGTACGTGCAGGCGTAAACCATTTGCAGCGGCTCTTCATTACGCTAAAATACTTAACTCAGCGTAATCAAACCTTTCAGACATCCCCTAGGTAAAGGTCTAGTTTAATTCCAAATCCATTTACTAATAGCAAACCTTCCGTCGGGGAGGGGATCTCCCCTCAACACTACACTTTACTATAAAATATGAATATTTTATTCCTAGCTATACGACATCGCATTTGTTTCAGATTCTGCGTATTACGAGTATACAGGGAAATTCCATCAGGAATCATCATCTATTTCGAGACTGTTTTGGTATTTATAGAAATTTAATGTTTTATATGTAAATTGGTACGTACTTATTTTAAATCTGTACTGACTTGGGTCCTCCAAGTCTACGTTAAGTACATTAAGTACGCAAACTTAGGTATTCGATAAACTGAGAAATAAGTCTAGTAACAAGCGAGCGTAACTGTGTATATAAAATCCGTCATTAGCTGTAAGTTTCAAACAAAATTCTGTAATTTATCTTTAAGAGTTGTGGATTTTGAATAAATGAAAAATAATCTAACGAAACGAAAAATAATCGGGTTTGACTTTGTTGATGTTAGTACAGTAACAAACAAATGTGGATTATATCATACTTGATAACATACATTTTCGGGAAAAGCATTAGACGAGGACCGAGAATTTAAAAAAGGGGTGTTCTCTCTACTTCACGAATCATTTTAAAGAACTGTATGTATTTGTAATACAATAAAAGCTTTACGCAATGTCATTACGGGGCCATAATTCCATTTGATAATGTAAGCTTTTGAACCAACCTTCACCTCACGAGGGAGCAATATTTGGAACTGAAAAATATGAAATCCGTGGATTTTGAATGGAATTTGAATATTAAATGGAACAAAAGCTGCCCACATTGAGAATCAGATTTTTAAAGATCAAATTTTTGGAACTTAACTAACTTATTATTATGATACAATATTTTTGTATCATGAGATTAGAATGTATAAAATAAATATTATTTGATTCAAACAAAACTCGGTAATTTATCTTTAAGAGCTGTGGATTTCTTATTAGGAGCGCTATTAAAAGTAATAAGACAAAAGAAAATGCGTTTATTTAGTATCTACACAAATAATTCACAATTAACAACTAAACCTATATAGTGTGTATGGGGATCCTAATAAGATCTGAGGATCCTAAGCCAACCTCACCTGCAAGTGGTGCACCTGCCGATCTACGGACGAGGCTCTAGGGAACATAAAAGTGCCGGGAAAGCAGCATTAGGCTTGCCACCAATTACGTGGGATTAACAATATAAATGGCGAAGTGTGGGCGTATAGTATGCCTCTGCCTACCCCTTCGGGGAAACAGGCGTGATATTATGTATGTATGTAACAACTATACTTATATACTTATTGGTCTGTAACAAAAAGGTCACCGCTCAGGATGTGTCGTAGTTTGACCCACGACGCTGGTATTCTGTGGAAACCTACAATAAAATTAAGAAAAAGCAATACATCAACAATTCGGTAAATAATAACATAAATAAATTATAGTTAAGGTGGCACTGACGACATTTATTATTACAACAAAACAACTTAAAAATTAAAAACGATTACAATTGTTTTATGCAGTATTATTGTACACCATATATCATCAAATCAAATCAAAATAATTTATTCAAGTTTGGCTCAAAAGAGCTCTTATGAACGTCAAAACTTAAATTCTTTCCTATTAACAATTAGTTTTAAGATTTCGACAAAGATCTTATTAAGTACTTTAATAGGACAACAGTTTTATCTAAAACTTTTGGTATCTATTGTTCTATTATCTTTATTGAGAATGTTATTTGCGGTAAAAATATTTTGTATGGTGGAATCGCAGATCTCTGGATTGTAATAGTCTGTGGCGAATTATAGGAGTTTGCTGAGTTTCATGCCAACTTTTATTTTCATCTTAGATTGGAGTGACGTCACAATTGCATTGGAAAAAGTCTAGTTTGAATTTATATTTTGATTTAGATGTAAAACCATAAATTTATTAATAAACACACTTTTAATTTAATTATTGCACTTTGTTGGGCTAAGTGCATTTGGTACAGAAACGAAAACGACCAATTATTATATTAAAATGAATAACATATTACAGATAAACTTTACAGAGAAATTTAACTTTTTAGCTACTTATTCTTTTACTTTAAAGAATGTCATAGAAATAGCGAGCACGTGTGCTTTTGTACAAAATACCGTCCGTCTGTTAGTTATGTTTTACGCTACGATTGACGCGGATAACAAATGATATTTTGAGGGGAGTTAGGGTCGAACGAAGCACATGTCGTTGACGGACAGCCCAAGCGTGAGGGGTACTTACTTACATACAGTTGAACAATATAAATCAATACATTAGGACATAAGACACGCTACAGTATTAATAAAAAATAAAAATATCTTCTAGTTTTAGGGCTTTTTTTAGACCAGCGTTTTTTAAACGCAACTCTAATTTTGGTAGCGGACAGTGTCCTGATGGGTCGCATAGGGTTTGCCATAGTCGAAGCTTGTATTCCGCCGAAGGCATAAAGTACTTTATCCCAAACGTTTAAGAGATAATTCAAACATTGGGGTGGCCAATAGCAAATTTACACGTTTATTGCTGTCCTGTTACAGTACCAGGCGGTACGGTACGATAGTCCGTGTAAAGTTTGAACACCGTACCGCTTCAGCACAGTAACAGGACAATAACAATTAACTGAACTGAAGGAGCCAAAAAAACTGAAAATGTAAAAGGTTACTTTCAATTTGGGCTTGAATAGAGAACCTACGAATGTCAAAATAATGCCCTTTCGCTACGGACAGAAGTATGAGTGAGCATTGGGCTTATTTTTCATTAAAGTTTGCACTTGTATAGTTAATTTGATCTAAGTGTATTCTATGAATGGTACCGATAGTACTCGGGTATAGTCTCAAAGAAAAAACATATCCTACGAAAGCGTAGCTCTCAGCTATGATCTTTTTACATTCTGTAGATGTAGGTACTCAGAGAAACGCGTCCACACCCACAAAGGTACATAAAAAGTATTCCGTTTTCGTGCTTTTCGACTGTTATATTATTATAACGTACGTGTACCAACACGGTGTGGAAATAAAAGTTTAACGTGTACGAACGGGGCCATAATTTTCGCGGAAGTCGTAAAGAGGCGCTCGTCGCTCTGTCCGCCATGTTGGGAACATGGCGCGTGTTGTGGCGGCAAAAATCTAACCTAAACAACTTATTTTTTCGTTTGTACTTTTGTTGTCGGGTGTCATGTCATGCCGACAGCAGTAATCAGAATTAAGACTTGTTAATATTACTTTATCTGTTAAAATATAACAATTATTATGATTTGAGCAGTATTTCATCGCATCTGTTTTTAGATAACCTAGTAACGGTAACATAACATTGTGAATGTTATCTGAAACTAGAAATTCGGAGAATTAACGCTTTATGATTTGGGACTTTCGCAATAAATAAATTAAACATAAATATTTTGTATACATACACTACAACAATAAATATATTGAACGTAAATTCAATGAGAATCAACGCTATTTAAGTAAACTGTCATATTACGCTAAAGGACAAAATTAAGTCTTTTTAGTTTCCGCAATACCATAAATTGTTTTTTGTCATTAACATTAAGCCATAATTATTTTTTATTTTATTTGTTTAATTATGTTAGTTTTATATTTTTTAATCACCACATATCAGTTAATAACCCTGTTATTGGCCTTACGAGCTTTAAGCTTGTCGAATCTATCCTTACCTAGATTAAGCAAAATTAGATTAAGCAAAAGAACATTTAAAAATAATAATGAAAATTATTTATTTAGTTTGTCTTTAAATGTAAAGGTAACTTAAAATACAGCGCGCTCATTCACTACGGGCAGAAGCTCATGTAGGTAGATATCCATATTATAGACTTTTTTACCACATATTATATTAATGCAAAAGTGAGTTTCTTTTGTATACGATTTCACGGCTAAATATTATGTGGCTTTGGACGAATATTTGGATATTTTCTGTATTTGCAAGTGCGCTAAACATATATATAAATAAATTATTAATATATAGAGGCTAGTGATGGATTAAAAATATCTTTGTAACAATTCCCGCGCTACTATAATTTCCCAAAAAAACGAGAAACTATTCAACAGGATATTAGGACATCTTCAGGTAAGATAGGAGCCTCAGAACGATGTCTTCACGACCAACGCTAAAACGAGAGACTCTCGTATATTTTCAATCCATCACTTGCTTACAATAGATTTACGCCAAGTAACGCCTGTATCTTAAATTATATAGAGGCTATTTTATATTCTTAAAACTATTAAGAAAAAAGTCTGGACATTTACATTCTTCATTTAGTAAACTTTTGTGATTCAAATGTCCTTATTGCGTCGGGAGACTGCTAAATAATTAAAACAAAAACGGAATAAAAATCAGAAACATGGTGAAACTACACACGTGGGCCGTGCGGCGTCGGAACCACCCCTATATTAGGTATCCCATAATTTCGTTAATGTCATGAGAGGAGAGAATGAGAAACCCTATCGGATGAAAAATAGCAGAGAAATCTCAAGCGTGCTGTATTTCCTTTAGCATGTTTGACTTGGACAACATATGAGAAGGCCTTTGTAGCAATGATTATGACAAACAATAAAAATATAAAATTATTCTAGTTTTTAAGGCAAACTTGCTTTCGTATAAATTTAGTACGCACAAATCTATCTTACATATTTTATAATTTATGTTGTTTTAGCATAGCTTTCACATGTTTTAGGAGATATTATGCCGCAAATACAAAAATCACATCCCTAGAGACTTTAAACATTTTTTTCTGAGGAAACGGTGTTTTCTTTAGATCTCTTTTAATCCAAGCCTTTAGCTATAATATAAGATATAATATTTATCACTACTGCCTCTCTCCATGCGTTGTTAGTTAAAAATCTTTATGTCACGCCGATGTAATCACATGAAGTACAGAATCCTTATAAAAATAAGTCCCTTTATTCAACCGTAAAACAATGTTACCTACCGCCACACTACCGCGCTCTATAAATAGGTTCTTCTATAGAAACTGATTTTGATTTATTAAAGCAACATGTGCCCCCAATACCCCGCAGGAATTATTCAAATGATATGTTAAAATATAAGCATTTGAACAGGGTTGACGTATTACATGCATATTTATCGAGCGTGGCCAGCCAAGTAAGAAATTATATTGGACAAACAAAGCTTGGGAGTTTAATTAAGTTTACAGATAGGGATTCGTTGTGTCAATACAATGATATACTTACATACATACCAACACGCCTGTTTCCCCCAAGGGTAGGCAGAGGCATAATATACTCGCCAATTGTGTTGTTGATCCGTTCGTTAATCGGCAGGGCACGACGGTGAGGTTGGTTTGGGCTCCAAGGACAATGGTAGTACACCCTGTAAGTGTGTATACTAACATCGGATTTCAATAAAAGCCATAAATTTCAGTAAAAACAATAAAAGCTCTGATGTGGAAGCTATTTTGACGCGTGAAACGATCATCACTTTTTTTTTAACAGCTTTTATCGTAGTCGTTGGATGGGTGACCGTTGTGCCATTTTATAGTGAGCGCTTCCACTTGCCACGTTAAGTGTTGGTTCCGGTTATCACTTTATGTGATTTAAGCCAAGTCAGATGACCTCTTAAGAAGACCTTACAAACTTATTATTTTCGACAATAAGACTCTTGCTTGAACCGTGGCTGAACGACAGTAAAGTATTTAAATCATTTAATCTACAGTTATCTTTTATTCTAATTTCTTATCAGGTCAAAAGCAGTTCTGCCTAAAGTCCTCGGTCAAATCCAACTTTTAAAGTACAGCCGTTTCAACGGTAAGCAAACAAAATTGCTTTAATCCTAAAAAAATATAAATTTCAAAGAAACTTTAGTTTTTACGACTAAACCGCTTTCAATAATTATAGTATAATGAAGAAATCAGAACCAAAATGTGCGATTAAAAACGCTTGACCAATTAAAACTTTCTTTGTTTTGACGTGTTGGGTACAATACCGAATTCACGTTATACAAATAAATATGTAAGCAAGTACTGACCATTCGGAAATTTGATACTAAACTATTTTTCAACAAATAAATAAGTTTGTAGACAAGTAGATTACGTTTGATATTGATAGTGCAACGGGCGGCACACGATGTACGAAATGTGCGACTCAAAATTATTATTTCAAAACCTTTGTAAGTGACGAGTTCGGTACTATACCGAATTAACAACATTCAAAAAAGTATGGAAGCATGGAATGGAGATCGCTTTTAGCGATAAGACCGCCTAGATTGGCTTTAAATTTAATTCTTTTTCCATATTGTAATCTGTAGTTTTTAAGTTTCTTGGTCAATAAAGTGTATATCTATCTAAGTATGCAAGCATGTAAATAAGCCTACATCAGGCAAGTACCGTCCGATCGATATTGAGAGTGCAACGAGCGGCACACGATGTACTGAGGCAGGCCGAGGGCAGCACCGCAATATCTGCGTAGGGCCACGTAGGACTCCCCTCTGACTAATAAAGAGAGGGTGGCGTACCCTCTCACTTTTAAGGGCTAGGTCGATATTACTCGCTTTGTTTTGGCAACGAGTAAGCGAAACCTATCGAATAGTTCCTTGCTCCTTTTTAGTTCAAACGTATTATCGATTCTGTAACCGTTCATATAATTTGACTGTCAGATAGCAGACGAATGCTGGGAGACAGGAATCTATCGAATTTCTATAATGTATCATTTTTTCTTTCCTAGGTTTTTACTTTTTGTAAAATATTTCTGCAAATTAAAACTATATTTCCTATAGCACAATTAATGTAGTTTTAGATTTACTAGTAACATTTCATGTATTTATTTGACTACTGAATATATTCGATTACTTTGTAATACGTAATTTATTACCTAAGTGATTTACTACAAAATTTACTTCTACTACCAATGAATACAGTAAATTACAAACTGTGGCCAATTTTGGCATGTTTCTATTATATTATATTAATAACTACTGAGAACAATAAATTTTATAAAATAAATGTTTATTAATAATTTAATTATATTACAATGTTTAAATATAAAACAGTTGTAAATACATAACAATATTATAAATATACATACTAATATTATAATTGCAAATATAATAGGCCAACTGGCCACTCCATTGGGCCGGTTATCTCCTAAACAAAAATTTCATGCATATATTTTATTTAATTGTATAAATACAATAAAATGACATGAAATCGCTTTGCATTTGATTTTGTATTAGATCGTTTAGAAAGAAATATGTGTATTGTATCCTACTAACATCTAAGGAGCCCAAGCCAACCTCACCTGCAAGTGGTGCACCTGCTGATCAACAGACTATGCTCTGGCGAACTTAACAGATCCCGACAGTCGGCAATAGGCTCGCCACCTATTACGTGGGGCCGACAATGTAATTGGCGAAGTGTGAGCGTATAATTTGCCTCTGCCTACCTCTTCGGGGACACAGGCGTGAATGTGTGTATGTGTAGGCAGATGAAGACTGTGCCGATTTTAATTCGACTAGGCATTGAGAATCTATTGTGAATTTTTTTGGCTCTGTGTAAAGCAAGTGGCTATCGAAGCAATTGGATGTGTTTAGTTACCTTACGTTACGCCATTTTTGAAAAACTCACCCAAATGAGGTGCAATTCATGATTATTATAAATTGCATACATTCGCAATTTGTCTAATGGTTCTGTAAATCGCCGCATTCTACAATCTGCCTGCTTTACATATATTTATATCAAAACGATCTAATACAAAACCAAATGCAATGTGATTTCATTTAAAAATAGTGCTGACAGTCAATATTTTTAAATGAAATAACAATCATATTTGGGTGGCAATATTCAATAGATGCAACTTTGAACACTTAGAAGTGATTATTATATAAAGCGTATTTTTTTGTATGATGCTTTGTTAAATTGTGCACTAATCTGCTTTCATTTAGCGCTTTTTCAACGTGAACTGAACGGAAGTTTAAAAAGCAATCAATCAATCACCATCAATCAATTTACCGTTTATTTCTGACGAATTACATGGACAAAATTTAACCACCACACAAAAAGCAACACAGAAAAGCCCTACACATTTCCATACCAATAATCATTGGGCTCCACACAACCACAGCCAGCAAGAAGAGAATCATATCCGTGATCTGTCTCCATACTGTCAAGAACGTGAGACAATGCGGGTAAAACCACGGGCACATGTAATACACACAAAGACAAGGTCGATTTCTTAACGTGGACATAAACAAATTGCACTCGAAGTCAGTCGGTTCTCTTACTTTTTTCTTTTTATACAATTTAGGTTTTTTAAGAGGTTTATCACGCATAGCATTCAGTAAAAAGCTATTGGCAGCATGTCTTTCTATTCTATTCTGGACACTCTTGAATGTTTCCGTTTTCCTAATTTTAAACACTATTCTTTTCGTTGCCTTCTTCAACATTTTCGCTCCTTTCGTGTTACAACATTTATTAGTCATCCTAGTTATAAAACGAACTGATTCTAGCTTTTTAGCTTTTTCTATATGTTTATTTGGATTGGCTACGAATGATCCAGCAAACTTGAGAAGACCAGATCCCTTATTTGCGCCAAATTTAAGTACACTTAAAAATTGTCCACCTGGACTATCCGAATCTATCTCCTGCATTCTCTTCTGTAATTTTTTCTTTATATTTTTCTGAGATAAGTTTTTTACGTTAAATGTATTCTTCGAGCGCTTTTTCTTTTTTGCCTTTTTAATTGACTTTTTGATACCGGCTTTTTTCTCTTTTGCAGCTCTTTCCTCACATATTATTTTTCTGCAGATGTCTCTCCGACATATATTACTATCTGTAGTATTTTTGTCAGCAGCTGCCCGTGCAACTACATATTTACAATTTTTATTCAATATTTTTTTCATGGAAAGCTCGTTACAAGTAGTGCAAACAATACTTTTAGAAAAACAAGGAGGAATGAGAAAATCAAGATTAGTTTTACCTTGGAGCTTTCGGAATTCCTTAATACATGCTTTGCTTTTACATACACATGTGTTCTTGATTATCTCTGGAGGTTTTACAACTTTACCTAACTTTGTTAATTTGGCTCCACTAACTTTTTGCGTTTCGGCCTTTTTACTTTTGTCTTTAGCTCCTTTTATGCCTATTGCATCTTTTGTATCTTTAGCACCCTTAGTATCTTTGGCTCCCTTTATATCTTTAGCATCTTTAATGTCTTTAGCACCCTTAGCACCCTTTGTACCTATAGCACCCTTTTTATCTTTAGCACCCTTTGTAGTTTTAGCATCTTTTATATCTTTAGCACCCTTAGTATCTTTAGCCTCTTTTGTATCTCTAGCATCCTTGGTACCTTTAGCACCCTTTGTATCTTTTGCATCCTTAATATCTTTCGCACCCTTAACACCTTTAGTATCCTTAGTATCTTTAGCACCCTTAACAACTTCAGCACCCTTAGTATCTTTAGCACCCTTAGTACCTTTGGTAACCTTAATACCTTTGGTATCTTTAATACCTTTTGTATCTATTTTATCCGTTTTTCCACTTCTTCCATATTGTGTTCTATTAACACCTTTTTTATTTTGAGCGGCTTTATCATCTTTATTCGGATTGGATATAGCATTTCTTTTATTGGAAATGATTTTTCTATCTTTACCATCTTTTTTATATGGAATGGCTTTAGCACCTTTTATACCTTGATCAGCTTTCGTAGTCACTTGAGCACCTCTTATATCTTTAGCACCTTTTGCATATAGGACGGGCTGAGCACCTCTTGTATCTTTAGCACCTTTAGCATATAGGACGGGTTTAGTACTTTTTGTGGCTTTGGTCACTTTAGCAGGTCTTGTATCTTTAGCCACTCTATCACCTCTTGTACCTTGAACTGCATTTATCAGTGGTTTATCTTTGTACAATTTTGTATATGGAGCGTCTTTTGTACCTCTAGTGTCTTTGGCGAGTCTAGCAGCTTTTGGATGTCGGGAAACTTTAGCATCTCTTCGTTCTTGTGCGGCTCTCGTGCTTTTTGTCAATAAAACGGGTTGAACACCTTTATTGTTTTGAGCGGCTCTCGAACCTTTAATGACTTTAGCGGGTTGGACACTTTTTGGATATTGAGCGGCTTTAGTACCTTTCGTATCTTTAGGAACTCTACCACCTCTTGTATCTTTACCCACACCCTTTGGATATAGGACAGGAATAACTACTTTGTTCTCTTTTGCGGGTTTTGCACCACTTGTATCTTTGACCGCTTTGGTATTTCTTGAATAAGGAACGACTTTGGCCACTTTGGCATATGCAACGGGTTTGGTCCCCTTTGTATATGTTGCCACTTTAACTCCTTTGTTATGTGGAACGGCTTTAACACCTTTAGTGTCTCTAACAAGTTTGGCACTTTTGGTCATGGCTTTAACGGATCTTGCAACTTTCATAACTTTAGCTATTTTTATACTTTTATCGGCTTTAGCGCCTTTTGTATCTTTGATGGCTCTTGTAACTTTAATACCTTTAGCTATTTTTGTATCTTTTAACTTTTTAATAATTTTTTCTCGAACTTCTTTTGGAACTTTAGTAGGTTTGGCAACTCTTGTATCTTTTTCGGGTTTAGCTGCTTTTGGAACTTTAGCAACTTTATCTTTTGCGAGTTTGGCAACTTTTATAGCTTTAGCAACTTTTGTGTCTTTTGCTGTTTTAGCAACTTTTGTAACTTTAGTGGCTTTTGGAACTTTTTTATCTTTTGCACCTTTCTTATCTTTCATAAGTTTATATTTGGTACCTGTATCAGGTTTAAGAGCTTTGTTTTCTGTTTTCTTCGCAATTTTTTGTTTATCTGGTTTAAGCGTTTTGTGTTTATCAGCTTTTAATGTTTTGTCTTTATTGGTTTTAGGAGTTCTTATAGCAACTGGTTTTCTTTTATCAGCTATCATTGCTTTTTCTTTAATGATTTTTTTAAAACTTTTATCTTCTTTAGATAATGCTTTCACCATTTTTGCCTTTTGATCTTTTTTTACTTTATTTGGAGTTTGTTTATTTTTGTCTTTCCCAATATTCTCAACTTTACCTTTTTCCTTAAAGGCCTTACTTCTAATTTTCTCAAATATACTTTTGGTACGTGAAAGCTTTTTTTCTTTTGACTTCACTAAGCCTGTGTCTTTTGCGTTAGTATGCTTTAAGCTTTTTATTTTTTGAACAATACTTTTAGCACGTAAATGCTTCTTTTCACCTGCTTTAACAATTGTTTCTTCGGATATATATTGCTTATTTACACTCTTTTGTTTTTTACAAGAACAAATACTTTCATCGATAGGTTCAAAAATTGTATCTTCAGATTTATCTCTAATAGCTTTAGTACGTGCATCCTTACTTTTCTTACACTCACAAATACGTTTTATGTGTGCTTCTAGAATTGGATCTTTTAATTTTTCATTTTTAATCGTGACTTTTGTTAAACTTTCAACACTACTTTTAATAACTGCTCTTTTTTTACGGCCACGATTTATATTACTTAATTTTCTACTTTCGTTATAACTGTATGTATCTGGTGGGATATCAGATTTGAAACATTTTGCTTTGGCGCAACAGGAACAACTGCGATTGACGTATTTATTAGTATTTGTCATGTATGGATCTATCTCATTACGACCATTGTAATTTTTATACAATTTTCTATTTAAAACTTGTGTAAAAGCCATTTGTACTATTACATCATTTTGATATTTAAAACAATTTGGGTGTGCTGGCTTAATCAAACCATAGCTTTTGTTTTGATTAACTGATTCATAAACAGCAACTTTTTTAAATTTTTGGTTATTTGCTAGCTGGGAAGCAGGATGTCCTAATTTATTTAAATAATATGGCGTCATAATTTTGTGTCCTTCATTTATATTTTTTGACTTTAATGGAGATAATTGTTTTGATATTAGTGATTGATTCTGCATTGTAGCACGTGATGACTTCTTTTTATTTCTACGTTGTTTTGATGTCACAACCTCCTTTTCACGTTTTTTTAGGTACATAGCCGTATGACTTTTATTAACAGGTAAAATATTATTCTTATAATTGGATGAAGCAAACAGCAAACCACGTAATTTGTGGAGAAAGGAGTTAATTTTACTATATATTTTGTTGTCTTTGCTGCAAATGCTCTCATCATTGCCATGGCTTACTTTTTTAGGGTATCCATTTTGCTTTTTGTGAGCTTCACTATATGCCTTAAGTTTTCTTTTATACATCATATTGTATGGGGATGATAATTTTTGGGTATGATTTGTCATGTAATTTTTGAAAATTATGCTACTTTTATTTTTACGGAATAAACGCGGTACATAGGGATATAATGTAATCACTTCTTTTGTCTCGCCATCATCATTATTAGTTTCCTTACTTTGATCACAAATTTGGTGCATTTTTTTGGCACCATTACATTGGGTTCTGGTTCTACTTTTAGCAAAATTATATTTTAAAATTTTATTTTCGTTCTCATTGTATGGTTGGGTTTTTTTTTTGTGTGGATTTATCCAAGTTTCATCGACTACTACTCTTTGAACAGTTACAACTTCGTTACCTCGTGTCGGAGAAGAATATTGCGGTCTTGCATTTTTTTGTAGTTTGAGAGTACAAAAACAGCGTTTAAGGAACTTACTCACACCAGTAGCCTTGTCATATGTTTCTAACCCCTCCGATTGCGCTGCAGAAGCATGACGAGGTCTCCTGTTGTCAACTTCTTGGTGCCTGTATTTAGGAATAGATTCTATGTTGATACCTCTTGATGCAACATGATGTTTCTTTGGCATCACGTATCGATCGTCATCACATGTTGGCTCGCAGTCATTTTGGTTGTGTGATGAATATTTCTTATCTTTATAAAATTCTAGATTAAAACTAATATTCGAACCTCGTTTGGCTGGGTATCTGTTGAGATTTTTAACTGGACGACGAGGAAAATTTACATCACGAGGCGTTTCTTCTTCTTGTTGTACAATTAAAGAAACAGGTTTAAGTTTAGACTGCACGTGTTTAGAATGGTACTTGGTACGAGGAACAGGTGTCATCGCTGTATTTGTTTCTTGATAACTTGCATCAGATTTTCTACGCATTTGCCTTTTTTTTATTCTCTCCCAGCATTCATATGGGTCACATTCTCCAGGTACACAAACATTAGGTTCACACTCTTGAGGGTGTAATTTCCTCGTTTGATAAGGTTTATATTTGTCAGTTTGAACCAAAACTTCTTTTTCTGTTGGTTCAAAGTCTCTTATTTTGTTTGTTTGACTCTTTACTGACCTTTCGGACATTTCGGAACGATTGGATTCATTGTTGTCTGTTAAAAGTTTTTTGTTCTTACGAAGGTTTAATGTACAAAAACACCTTTTTAATAAACCACCCATACCAGTTCCTCTTGTTGAGGTTTCAATTCCATCTGACTGAACCTCTTGGTTACTGTCTGGTACTTCAGCATGGGACTGTTTATGATTAAATTCTGAGTCTGCCATACTTTTTTTATTTACTTTTTTTCCCAAATTAATTGGTTGCTTTTCTACTGTGACTTTTGTACCTTGGCCGGGAATAAACTCCTCTGTCGTTATTTCTTTATAAAATTCAACATTAAAGCTTATGTTAGAACCATATCTAGTAACTGTTTTGGTCGCAAATTCGGAATCCGCATACAATTTACGTCTTTCACCATCACCATTACCTTCTTCTTCTGGATTTGTCATCACTGAAGAATCTCTTCCACGCCAACCCTTTCTTTCTTCATCGTCCTCTGGATTCGTCATGATTGAATGTTCCCTTCTACCTCTTGGCGTTTCACCACCAATTCCTACATCGTCGTCGTCTTTATCAGTCATCATAGAATGCCCTCTTCTTCGTCGTCTTTTATTTGATTGAGTATTAGCGTTTTTACACTTGGGGTCTATACAGAATTTACACATTGTAGATCTACAAGTAGGATTTGTAGGTGCAGTCCCAAAGTCATGCATTCGACGAAGTCTGATTCGATTAAAGCATTCATATGGATCACACTCGCCTGGAATACATGTGTTGGGCTCACACTCATATGGTTCTATTGGTATATTTCTTTTAGTTCTAGTGCCCATTTCTTTATTATGAAGTATATCATCCATAAGAGAAGCTTCAGCATATTTATCATCCATATAATCTTTTTGTAAAGCCAAAGTACAGAAACAACGTTTTAATACTTTTTCACCTGTTCCTCTGGACTCCGATCTCCGAAATGTTTGTGATATACGATGACGGCGAGATGGACTACCATAAGATATTCCTCTGTGTCTCATTTTTGTTAATTTTGGAAAACCTGTACTTGATGTCCTTGTACCTTGTATTCGTGTGTCATGCCTAATTTTAGGCATTTTTATTTTTGTTTTTTTATAAAATTCTATGTTTATGTTAAAAGAAGATCCAACTCTACAACCAGAAGTATTTTCATGGACATTTATGCATTCACGTTCTGGGGCATGGTGGACTCGTCGATGTCTTTTTTTTTTTGGATTAAATGATACTTGACTTGCCGTAGGGTAGTGATCACGTATAGCATTTGTTTTTTGGGTATAAGAATCCCGGCCTTGACCTTGAGTAAGTGTGCTTCGTCGATGCCCATATTTTGGTTCAATATGTGTAGCTCGTCGTTCCTCTTTCATTAGAGGATTATAATATGAACCTTGACTCTTCCTCGGGTGTCGTTCTCGCGTTTCCAGAGCCGAACTGTCTACGGAACGACGCTGCGGCATATTAGTAGCAGACATTTCAGAACGCTTTCTTCTTTTGATTCTTTTAGCACAATCGTAAGGATCACATTCACCAGGCATACATATGCCTGGTTCACATTCATATGGAAGTAAATTTGGCACTGTAGCAAAATAAACACTTTTATTGCGTACAGCTCGGCTAATGATTCCAAATTGTGTATCTACAGAACATAACATATTTGACGATTCATAAGACGTTGAAAGACTTGATGGTTGGAGGTTTAAAGTCGAAAAACATCTATTCAAAAATGGATTCACACTCGATTTTTGTACAAGAATTTGAGTGTTTGTATTTTGTATTGGTCTATAAAGTCGTTTATTTGTTTGCGACGGAAATTTAGAGGATTCAACAAAGTAAAGGCATTTACTTTCTTGGTGTTTACAGACAGAGTGAGAGTTGCATGGTAACTTCTCCTTGTAAAATTCTATATCAAAGCTGAATCGAGAACTAAGGCGAACTGATTGCCTTGTTGATTGTATAAAAGAATTTAGTGATGTATCGTTTGATTTTTTAAATCGAAGAGAACTGCGAGGTCTTCCTATTATATTCTTAGAAATATTTGTTTGCATTGCATTATTTCTCTTTGTAGTAAAACTGCGTTTTCTATTAATGTTTGATAAAGATATTCCATTCAGTTTAGAAGATGACTTTATTATAGGCTCATATGTTGAGCAAACGGAAGTTTCTTTTCCTGTTGCTCTTTTTCTTTTATTGCAACATATTTCCATGTCACTCGGTTTTTTCTTAAATTTTAATACTCTTGTCATAATGCATTTTGAACAAACACCAATCGCAGGAATATCAGTTCCTTGATTTATTTTATAATCAGGACTCGATTCCTGAAACCGCACAGGACGTACGCAATGTTTTATTACTGGTTTTTTTTGGAGCACCATCTGTTGGTTTGAGTAACAAGTTTTTAGAGAAATGAAATCTTTAATGTTAGATCTGTTTTTCTTGGTTAATGTTTTATTGTTATAACATGAACCCCAGTTGTTCACATTTTTAGAATGATCACATCGAACATTTAAACTTATACTAGAACCTTCTTCTACTATAGGACGACGGTCAAATGCTTGAAAATAAGGCGACGTACTTTGATCTGCCAATTGATGGTCATCCAATTGGATGTCGTAAATGAAGCAATCAGACTCTAAGCCAGATATTTTTCTTCCTCTTTTTGAAGTGTTAGATGATTTGAAACTAGATGAGATTATTTTGATTTCTGGCACTCTGGTATAGATTTCCTGTTCCTTATGATAATTTTTAGGATTCTCAAAATTAAGTTTATGGAATTCATCAGGATTAAAAAAAGAAGCAAAATTATTGCTATTTTTATAATTAGTGTCCTTGTCTGTTCTATTAACGAGTTCTTTTGTGTCGACAGTTTCTACATCATTTATTGCGTTGTTGGTATTTTTAAATAAACATTTCTGGCGCATGCACATTGTTTCATTTTGCAAATTGTTTTTTTTTACAACTTTTGGGTTTGATTTACAATCTTTGCTTGACTTATCTTTACTAAAGTATTTTGAAAGAGAAAAGTATTTTTTCATTATAGATGATGTCACTGCTGTGGCGTGAGATAATATATTTGAAAAATTACAGTCTCTATTGGCAGTTTTTGATATGTTTGTGTTGTTATTTTTTATTGGTGCTGTTTCTGTTGTCAATAGGTTTGCAGAGTGTTGCTGTTCAATTTGATTTGGTGTAATCAAATCTTTGTTACATTTTGAAGATTTAAAGTCCAAATCATGACGACATAGATGTAAACGTGAGTCTTGAAGTTCTAGATAATAATTACACACTGATGATACTGTTTGTTGATATTTTAGGCTAGACCGTGACACATGTGGTAGCTTTTTTACGTGAGAACGCTTTCGTAATTTTCGCCTTCCAGTTACACTTGATCCGGATGTTTTAAAGCGGGATACGCCTGTTGCCATATCTTTATTACGGTTACTTTTTCTTTTGTTTGTAACATGTTTTGTAACGTTGTGAAACGGTTTTTTTTTAATTGGTTCAATTTTGGTAAAGGACTCAGTTTTAATACTAACTAAACTTTGGACATTACTCTGGGGTTTTCCAATATTCTGTAACTTTAAATTACTACGAGATTTATCTGAAAAAGGTTTCTCTTCAGTTTTATTGCGTTCTATTCTGATTTGTGACGTTTGCCGCTGAATATTAATAGGTTTATTGTTAATTATAATTTTAATGTCAGATATTTGGGATTTGAGACTATTTAGTTTAACAGGTCGGTCATTAAAATTTACATTTAAGCTCGTATTTAATCGTGCAGTTTGTTTCCGTTGACGACTGGGCAAAGTTTTATACTTCAATCCAGAAGCACAAGGCTTTTTATTTACATATTCATATTTTAATCCGCAAATTCGTGGTACATTTGGCTTGTCCATTTTGATTTCAGATATTTGTTTATAGTTGTTCTCAGGAATTTGTAAATTTAAAGTGCAATAACAACGTCTAAGCAACTGAGACGCACCAGTAATATCCAAACATTCTCTTGAATAGTGTTTTGGATTCAGTGTGTATTTTTCAGTCATTTGACAGTTAACAGATTTAATTTTATTTTCTTGTTTCTCCCAAGCCCACTGTTTTTCTGAACAGTTAAATTTACATACACTAGCATACAAATTAGACACAGGTAAAATATCAGAACTTTTAAAATTTCCGTAAAGGCTCGAGAGTTTATAAGATGAGTTCGTGCAAGGGTTCGAATAATCTGTTGATGATAAGGCAGTGTATAGTTTTGAGATGTTTTCATTGTTAAAGGTACTGGATACAGATATTGCATAAGGTAGGCCTGAAAAGTAAGTTGAAGAGCAGTTTGATTTATCTTTAATGTATTGTTTTGAGATGTTTTTACCACTGATGCAATTAATTGTTTTGTTATTAAGTCTTTGCATATCATAGTTTGCCTTAGTTATTTCATTAAAAGCATATATCTTCGGTTCTCTTATTGCACTGAAATGGTTTGAATATTTATTTTCTACTATGTTTTTATTTCTGACATTTAGCTTGCAAAAACCTTTTTTCAAATCCTGAAGGCATTTTGATTCAGCCGGAATGATTGAAGTATTTCTATTTCTAATGTTCGATTGTATTGTAACAAATCTAGCTTGAAGTTGATCACAAATTTCATTAGAATATTGATATGTTTCCTTTTTGAACTCTATATTAAAACTACAAGAAGAACCAAAGCGGACGATTTGGTGTGGTTGTGGATATGGAGATATTGAATTTCGTTTATAAATTTTGCTAAATGAGGCTTTTTTTTGTGGTTTCAGGTTTTTTTTATGCATTGGTTTATTAAGACTCTTAGAAGATGACATCAAGTTGCCCTGGTTAGTTACCGTAGGTCGATTTCTTGCCTGACGATCTGAAGCTTTTTTAATATTTTTCTCTCGTTTTTTGAGGGTCAACGTAGATTTCTGTGAAAGATGTAATTTCTTTTGATTTCCTTGATTTTTTACTTCAATTGAAGTTTCAGATGATATAGAACGCCTTTTTTCAGCAACATTGATGATACCTGCTGTGGGCGCTATATTATCCAGTTCGCTGTTCATGGCAGTTAAGCTTTGTGAAACCATTTTAATGTCTTGCCGATTTGGAATTACAGTTGCTGTATTTCTAGATCGCTTAGGTGTTTTATGTTCATTCTCTTCGGTCTGAAAATTATGTATTTTCCCAATTGGTACTTTTGAAGTAAAAGCTGTTGCAGATTTCGTTTTGGGATTTAGAGTACTAGAATAAGAATGCGAATTCGTTTTACGCTTATGATCGCGTAGAGTAAGTTTTGTAGGATCATACTTCTTTGGACTAATTGAACTTTTATGAAAATTAACTCGCATAGATTTTCCCATATCTTGGCTTCGAACTTTAATATAGTGATGCATTTTTGATAAATTATCAGCTTCATTTAATTTTAGCGTGCAAAAACACCTACGTAAACGGTGCTTAGCTAGAGTTAATTTGGATGGTACCAATGATGAACTGATTTGTGTTTTCTTGTGCAATATATTCTTCTGTTTGTTACTTATATACTTTGGGTGAAGGTGCTTTCCTGTTATCATCTTGTCTTGTGATGGTGTATTTACATAAGAATGGCATTCATTTGGATCATTTTCGTCCACATGACACAGAGGAAATGCTAAATTACTTGTTTTGGTTTCCGTGTATTTTGCCATGTTTTTATGAATATTTTTTTTCCTTACCAATGATAGTGAATTGTGTAGTGTATCGGCAGATTTGTTTGTCGAGGACTTATTTCTGAGCTTTCTTGAGCTTTTTTTTCCTTTTATTTTCAGTGTACAAAAACATTTTTTTAATTTACGAGCTCGGACACTAGCATTTTTTGTTTGTAATAACTCCGTTTGAGATTTTTTATGCGCACGTTTTAATACATTGGTAGAATAACTCGACATTAGCTTGTCTTTGCGAACTGATTCCTTGTTGATTCGATTAAAGGATAACTTGTGTAAGTATCTTTTGGCAGGGCCTTCAACATTATTATTTTGTTCATAATCACTTTTCGTGACAGTAGACGTAGACGATGTCTTTGAAGACTGCTTGGTACTAACAATTTTATGGTTTGTTCTTGTAATGTTCTTATTTTTTTTCGTTACATTTCTATTACTCTCATTACCAGATTGTGATTCCGATGACTTGGAAGAAACACTAGTCGCTGATTTTATTGACTTAAACTGATTCATCGATATTTTTTCCATATTGTTTGTTGTGCTTTGCATTTCAATCATGCGCAACAATTTATCAGATATAAGGTTTGCTTGACTTCCGTGGTGATCGTTTTGAAATAGAGTCGCAGAACTTATTTGATCTTTCTTCTTATTTATTTCATTACCACTTGAACTCTCCGTATATTTCTCTTTAAATTTATTGTTATCATTAGTAGGAATAAAGAATCCTATATCCCCTTCTTCAACATTTGGAATTCTACGGCGTTTTTCAGAATTTGTTTTAATTTTCATAAAGTTTTGTATTGCTTTTTGTTCATTTTCTCTTTGCTTCTTATGTTTATGTGAAATTATTTTACAACATTGTTCTGGATCACATTGTCCCGGGTAACAATCAGTTCTACAAGGTTTGTATTTATTATATCTTCTTGCCATCAATACCTTTTCTTTGTATTTAGCAACAGAATCTTTTCGTATCGGAAAGGTATTGCTATTTAGTTTAATACCAAACTCATCGGAACGATACATAATATCTTTTATTTTATCCTTGTCAGCTCCTGGTTTTTCCGTCATTTTATTTTTTGATTTATACATTTTGATAGCTCCTTCTCCCATACTTTGCAAAAGATGAGTTTTTGATTTTTTTATTTTTTCGTAAGTGTTACGCACCGTTTTAGCTCTTTTGCTGTTATTGTTTTTTGCTTGTTTTTTACTTATTGATGATAAATGTTCCTGGAGATCGTGCTTCGGACTTTCAGGACGAACCTTTTTTACTAAATCTTGTGAATGACGTTTCAAAATATCACTAATTTTGCATAATCCAGTGCATGGCTCGGATTTGATAGGTTTTGCTTTGAATTTTGTATTATTTCTTCGAGAATCTTCTCTTAGTCTAGAAGTCATGCTGGTACCTGAGTTTGAGTAAGGGTCCCTGTGACGTTCTCGCCTATGTTTATGTCGTCGAACTTTGGATGGACATACAAAATCGTGTATTTTAGAACCGCAAGTACAACAACTACAAGACTTACCAAGATTTTTATTATTCGGTAAGACTTTCTCTTTGTCAACAATATCAATTAAGTTTAAAATGTCATTTTGTTTTCCACTATTTCTTGTGGGAGATTTTGACTGATGAATCGCAACATCTTTATTATCTTTATATGGATTAGTATATTTTTTTCTTATACCGGTATTGACAGTACTGCTACTTGATAGGAACTGATTTTTTATAACGTCATAAACTGCTCTAGTTCTTACTAATTTGTTTAGTAAATTTCTTTCTCTGAGTGGAACAAATTTTCCGAGATAAAGTCTGTCTATTTTAGAGGCAAATTGTAACATTTGTTGAACAGATAAATTTTCTGATTCGCTCTTATAGAAGCACGACGTGCAAGAGCAGCTCTGCTTCCCACACTGTCCAGGAGACGGCTTCATGATGCTATATTGCTTCTGCCTTGTTATGACGAGAATGAACTTTCTCCAAAACAATCAAGAATCACATTTACAAGGTCCGTTCACATGACGTACCATTGCAAATACACCTGCAAATAATAGATATTGAAGTTTTTTTACTTTGATATAAGTTTTAAACAAAGGCTCTTATGTTGTGGTTTCACATTACAGTATTTCATATAGATCTATTTACTGCTTACACTCGGCTAATAGGGCATAATGTGGAATTCACTGATACTTTTCATTGGTAAATAGAATGGCTAATGATAACTAACACATAAATAATAATATTAAAGTCGAGACTAACGGCATATCAAATTATTTATTGGTATCAGTGTAGATAAGCCAAGTTAAAAGCCCTGTTAAAAGTTAGAACACCAGGTCGCTATACACTTGCCTCTACCAATCCACATTTAAGTCCGAGCAGTGGAGTTTGATCCTAATTCCACTTACCGTAGTGAGAGGACACGTGCTCTGTTCTGGGATATTAGTGGGATGCGAGTGTACATATAAAAAAATCCTACTGCATCACACTTTAGGGTACATGTTTTAGCCTAATGCCTTACTGTTAAGTAAGTAATGGTAAGTTAGTAACTCGTGCAAATCAAAAACGCAGTAAACTCGAAAAAATCTTTAAGTAATTGTTTTAGGTACAGAACCGTAAGACAATCTGTTGTCTGGTAGGACCAATACAGCGCGGAGGTCAATATATCGTTCCAAGCTCCTCGTTCATAGCTCCAAATGTCAGTGGTTCGATTCTCGCTCAGGGCAAACTTGTATGCATAAACATGTATATTTGCCTCGGTGAGTATTCCATGAGTATCTCATGTATTTATTACAAACACGTGTATTGGTGTGGTCTGCTTATTTATTTCTAAGTCTTTAGACTACGGCTTGCATATCATAAACGTTAATAAGTACTGAATATCCTTCATTTTAGCTAAATAACATTCTAATAGGTACCTACTTTAGTCTGGGCACCTGGTCTCATCGAGCAAGGAGTGTTACATACTGCACACCACAACCAAAATTTTTGCACGCTCATGATTAAATTAATTATAGGAGAAATGGGCAGAACGTAAGGTATACTACCAAGTTCTTAGGAGCCCAAGCCAACCTCACCTGCAAGTGGTGCTCATGCTGATCAACAGACAAGGCTTTAGCGAACATAAAAAATTCCCAGTCGGTACGCAGCAATTGACTCACCACCATTACGTTGGACCCACAATCAATTTGGCGACATGTGGGCGTATAGAATGCATCTGCCTATGACGGGCGTGATAATATAGATAGATAGATAAAACGTTTATTTCCTTTAAATAATACAAGTTATATAAAAACATATCCCACAAAACCGTTTGACTGGTTTGTTTGTTTGTCTTTTATATGTATGAATATAATATATTATGACATATTATGTC
The DNA here is from genome assembly GCA_949126915.1 of Musotima nitidalis. Lineage (NCBI taxonomy): Eukaryota > Metazoa > Arthropoda > Insecta > Lepidoptera > Crambidae > Musotima > Musotima nitidalis. The sequence continues at coordinate 5,348,933 of OX421419.1, forward strand.
CATGTACGAGTAGAATATAGAGTCTTACCGGACAACAACATAGCCACAACACGAACGTAACTTGAGCTACTCAAATCGCCATAATGCGGCTTTGTAAACTCCGTGCTGCGAAATAACTCACAGGAATTTACAACAGAATCTATAAAAATCACATTATTATGATAAATATATAAATTTAATCGATTATATTTACATTGTCACCATGACATAAAAATGTTATGACAGAAACTTGCTCATTACATTTTTTAGAAGATAATTTTAAAAATAAACTTTGTATCTTATTCATTACTCTTTGCCAGTAAGCATTTATTTTAGAAAAGTTTTAAATACGCCTGTGTTGTACTCGTATACTTGTGTTTTTTAGCTCTATGCGCTCGTAGCTCTGCGGTGCTCGGTGGTCGGAAACGATCATCAAAGTACAACAGAGTTTACAGAGGTCAGTCCTTGGATGGGTGACCGTTTGTGTGGCATTTGATATCGAGCGCTTCCGTGCTTCAGAAGGCACGTTAAGCCGTTGGTCCCGGTTATCACTAAATGTGGTAGTCGTTAAGTCATGTTAGAGGCCTAATGGGCGGCTTGAAAAATTCTAACAGCAGGACGCCATACACCTGCCTCCGCCAATCCGCACTGGGTCAGCGTGGTGGAGTATGACCCAATACTCTCACACCTTGATATGTGTGAGTAGGTTCGTGCTCAGTAGTGGGACGTTAATGGGCTGTGATGATGAGAAGAATGTATAAATTCTACGAGTATTCGTATTTATCGCGGAATAAATTGACGAGTGACTTACCCAATTCTTCTAATTGGTAGTGCCACATATTGCCCATTCACTATAGATATTATTTAATAATCGTTCCGCCAACGAACTGATGCTAAATGCTTATTCCAAATAAAAATAATTTATAAATATCAAGTTGTCTTGCATTTTTTTTCATATATACAACGTGTTTCTGTAGTCTTTTATCTTGTATTTTTCTACGGGATTTAACACAACTAAATACGTTTTTTTTTTCGATTTTTTTATCATGGCGTAATCCTTTCATTCTGATGAGACAACACTATATGAAACTTTTGCTCTGAATATACCAGAGATTATTACATATGAAAAGCTCCTCTTTGGAGTCTCAGTGGACTTTAGCACTGAAGAGCCAAATTCAAAAAAATATTACAGGCCTACGCTTCGTATCAATACTTACCTGGTTGCCATTGAAGAACCATTCAGTCTTAGGGCGGCTTTGCACAATAGTTCCTAATTTGATTTAAGCACAATTTTATTCAAAATGTCATTGCATCTCTGTCATTTGTTTGAAGTTGAGAGAGACAGAACGATATTTTGAATAGATTTAGCACTAAACCGGATTAGTGACCGTTGTGTAAGGCCGGCTTTAGGGTCTTACACACTCTATGCCTCGCGACAGGAACAGTAAATACTGTATGGGATGTAAATAGCGCAAGGTTTCATAGATTTGACGACCAATATGGCATGGTGGCGAGTATACACGCACTTCGCTAAGGTCGTGGATTCGATTTCCATACAGGACAAATCTTTAGCATAGACATACATATTTTGATCTGGTCTGGGTGTTATCCAATGTTATTAAGTATATATTTACAATAAAACAGTATTTATGTATGTTTATCTGTTATTTATTTATTATCTTAGGACTCAATATTGGTGTAATTATCAGAAAATATTTACCTATTTATTTATAATAGATTTCTAAAAATCGTTATGCGATTTGGGCTTACACCATATATAACGAAGTCAGGTAGAAACAGAGTATTTGACTTTTGACTTTAATACATTTTTTAATTTCAATTTATTATACTATTATGAAAAGTTTGTATAAACATATACGAAACTGATAAATATTGTCGTAAAATAAAATAGTAAGTTTAACATGAAAGTTTTTATTGGTGGTAAGACTAATTTAATGGGAAAGTAGTTAGTTAGTAACTACTCGTTTTTTTCACACAGGACATTGCAAGTTGTATCTAAGTTTTAATTAGTACATTAAGTTATTTATACTAACCTACTTAATATATACATAAAAATAAGTAAGTACACACTCGCTGTAATCATTATTATAAAGTACAGAATTGTTGTATAAAATACAAGAAAAACATGATATAGTACGTAAGTATCTATACGCTTATAATTTTTAAAGTTACCTGATAAATTATAACTAGTATCTTGACTATAAATCCCTACGACGTCGACTTCTCAAAGGGACCAAAGAAAAAAAACATTACGCAAGAAAAGCCTCTACCCAAACAAAAATATTGAATTTAATTACAAGTATTTGAATAATATAAATTAAATTATGCCTACCTATTCGTCACAATTCACATCGCATTGAGACGAGGTTAGTGACTTGGAACTCCTGAGACACCTGCGTGACAGGTTGCCTGCACCGACAAAGTAAGTGGACAAACTTACCTTCGAAGTTTTTAGTAACAGAACTCCAAAAAGCCGGCAACTCCAAATGCGAACACAAACACTATATGCACTTATCACTGAATAACACTCAATAATTGATAATGTAAATAACAGCCCACTGCAAAGAATAAATAAGTTACTTCGCGAGTTTTCTAACGTTCCGTACACATCACACTACTTTTACAACTTACACTCACAAAGAGCAAAATCAAACTAAACTTTTGTTGAATGAATGAACGAAGCTCGTACTCAGAGGTCGCCGCGCTCGCTCCCCGTCAAGTATTTCACTAGAAGTCTGTGAACTTTTTGTGCACTGCCATCTGTCGTGAAGTATTTAAAACAAAACAAAATTATACTTTGCTGACTAGTACACCTTAAGTGCTAGAGGGCTCTGTACGAGCTTCATAGTTATCACAAGCATTAACAGATGGCTCTATACAAAGATTGAAATAGTTCAGCAGGTACTTGAACGATGTCGCTTTTAGCAAATAAATTAGGCACCAAAGATGGATAATTAAAACCAATTACTTCTTGTAGAGATAAACCTACACTGCACGCTTTTAGGTTCACATGCTACAAATATAGAATGTGATACGGTTAAATAAAAAGCATTTATTCAGGAGTAATAATTTTTATTTTAATAGTTTATTTCTACAGTTATATTTTCCTTTGACTATATTTTTATAAACACAGTCATAATGGTTAAGTTTTAAAAAAATCTAATATTAATAACAAACAGTACCAAAGTATATGGGACAGCCTTGAGTGACGATTACTATAAATAAATATAGTTACAGATTATAAAATATACATATAAAAATAGGAATAAATTATATTTGAATTACAAATGTATACACATTTATAGTTTTTTAATATACAGCAGCATATGTTTTTGTTTTTACATAATATGTACATATTATGTGTTTGTGTTTACATAGACACTTTTGAGAATTTTATACAATTAGAGATTGATGTAGTTCGCTCATGTGTTAAAAACTTTTAATCTTAAAAGTAAATAGGTCACAGCTACCACGGTATAAATTACAAATATCTTAATTTAAAATGCAGTTTTATTTTCAATTAACTTTTATCTGATTCTGTTTCTGAATCAGACGGTGGCCACATAGGCCGATCATCTTTTTCCTTGCTTGCATTTTCTAAAAAGTTATTTTGTACTTCAATAACATTTTTACTATCTGTACAGTCTGCATACAAGTCTAATACATCAGAGTTGAGTTCTAAAAATGAATGACCCCATGAGAATTTTGACAAATAAAACTTTGCCTCTTTCCTGTGTCCAGTAATGAACATAGCAGCAGCCAACGCTTCAACACAACTTAATTGATATGGTTTACCATAGTTAATAGGATTGGCTGCTACAAGAAATGGGAGCAATCTGGGGTGAGGAGATTTCATTTTGTGAAAAGGAGTTTCTTCAATTTTAGCCCAAGAACAGTCAATCACAGCAAGACCAAACTTCTCAATAATATCCTTGTCAGCAGGACTGACACACTGAGTGCCAACTGGCGACAAAACTAAACCTTGGAACCTTTGACCGAGCTTCAAGTTTTTTATTAGGTTATGCCTCGATAATTTTCTTCCAGAGCATTTTTTGGGGTCGCAGTGATTGAGGTCCCACATGCTCACTGCGAACGTAGGCTCGACGCCCTCGTCTTCCTCAGAACAATCATCTGAGCTCTCTTCTGATGACTGTATTGTTAGATCACCCAATCTTTCAGCATAATTACGCTCAGTGCGGGGATTTTTCCGTTTGCTGTTAGCATTGCCTTTTCTATTTGATGCCATGTATACTCCCAATCCTTAAGTAAACCTAGAAAAATATTTTTAAACTATCAAAGGGGAAAGGTGTTTCCAAGTTCTAGTATTGAAAACAAACAATAGCGCCGAGCACTCCGCAACGCGAGCGAGCAACAAGCAATTTTTATTGGGACCTATCAATGTCACAGTTACTGTCTGTCGCTGATTCACTGACTGACATACAGTGACTGCTTGTTTTTTTAATTCAAACAGCTGCCCAACGGACAGCTTACATATAGTTTCTAAAAGATTAAGGTTAGAAGGAATCAATTCGAGAATAAGTTATTTTGTAAATACTCTCGCGGCTATTGGCGGTAAAGCAATGGGTGAAAAAACATTGTCATTCTCTCGTTGACGTTACTTATTTATTGTGCTAAGCGTACGTATTCACTATTTAAAATATCTGAATATCGGAACTATTATAAAGTAATGTCATTGTCAATTATAATTTTTGAAATCATTTTAGCAAATTGAATAAATTACTTATATAATTTTTTTCTCTGGTTAAAAGTGCAAGAAATTAATCAAAATTGATTTCACACGGGGAAAAATGAGCAGCGCGTCAATGGCGGGTAATCAAATTGTTTTTTTACTTTATGTAGTAGCATATTCAGGATGATGTCCGCGAATGGAAAATGTTTTAATTATTTTTATAGGGTTCCATATGAAAAGCGCCAGTAGGAGCTCACTATGGGATTTTTTTGTATGATTATATTTTTAAAAAGTAATTAACATTTTCTTTCTTCTTCTTACCTAGTCATAGTGTGAGTGGCAATTGCAGTTAAAATAACAAATATTATTTCATTCTTCTCTTCTTTTATTTCGCAACTCTTTTCGGTCCTGGTCATTGTGGAGAACACATTTAATTATGGGCAGATGTGACTTGCCTTACAGCATCACATCTTCCTCTGTCTTTGATGCTTGTGGTGCCCCCTACTCTTCCATATTTTTTTTTATTTATGTCGGTAACAAAACCTTTGGTGCCTTTACGCACTGCCTCTCGGCCAGAGGGGGACCGAGAGGAGAGTGTGGGACTCACTGCGACAGACGCAACCGCCAGCAGTTTTACCCCCTATAAATCTTCCGACGACTTCCATCAACGACAAGGCTCTTTTATGGATCAGTCATTCGGCCATGAGACGTGGCGGAAGTTTTTAACCCGCTGTACTGTTTTCCGTAAAGAACATAATTTATAAAGAGTCTAGTCTTTAACTGATCAAGGTTAAAACTTTTGATGTAGGCACTAATTATGATAAGAGTAAATTTTAAACGTATTTGTGACACTGTCCAACGATCGATGGGGCGTTAAGGTTCTTTAATCGCCATTACCACGAACCAGAAAACGCAGTAGGGGGCGGCCTCCCACCCAATACATCAATCTTTTCAAGGAGGCGGGAAACCGGATGGAAGCGTCACAAGATCGATCAACAGGAAGACAATTGGGGAAGCTTATGTTTAGAATTGGTTTTTAAATGGGTGAAATGATGATGATGATGTCACACCTGAGATGAGGCCACCTTACGAGTCTTCGCAGTTTTAAGGTTCTATAACTAAAGAGTGAAACGGAAACCTATTACTGATAGCCGACTGTATGTCTGTTCGTCTGTCACCAGGCTGTATCTCATGAACCGTGTTGTTAGACTTTACAATTATAACAAATGTTACATGTTTGTATAGCCTTTATAGCCACAAAAAATACCAGAATACACAAAATACTTCAGGGGGCTCCCAGACCACAGACATATTTCTTCGTCGATTTTATTATTTCGTCGATAGTGAAATGGCTGCACATTTACATACTTAAATGTTCCTATGGAAAAGCAATAATTATGTCACAATAAATTAGATACTACGTAATCCTATTCATCACCATCAACCTATAATCTGCTAAACATAGGCCTTCTTCATTGATTTCTAATGTTAGTGTGACCGACGGTCTCTCATATCCTCACATTATCCCGGTTTCCCTAGTCGTAAGCTGGTCACTCACTGGTCTAACCAGATTTGATTGAATTTCAGGTCCGCTACCTATAACAGATTGTCCATGTTTTTATCGTGTTTATTAAACATTGTTGCCACATTTAATAATCTTGCTGTACAATTAGATCGATGTTTATTACTCCTCCGAACCATTTCAGCTGAACAAGTAAAATGTAATTATGAAATATAGATAGGTCATAACCAAAATGACTACTGGTCGCGGGAAAATACGTAAAGCGGTAAACCTGAAGGTTCGCTTAGTATGTATAATAATGTCTAATAAAAGTTTAGCAAAAAGTAATAACAACTTTAAAATACGTTTGTGCTAGTCAATTAAGAAGTTTACAGATTTTCCGGTAGACCTTTGGCAAAAGGATTTTGCTATGAATGTGGCGAAAGACCATCCGGCTTAGGTATTCTCTTCCAGAGTATGGTTCTCAGCCCCAATAGTCCCTCGTCTTGAAGCAGAGTGTGAACTAGCATTGACGTGAGTGGGTGCTCTTTCTCCGTGCTTGTACCACGTAATTCTTTCATATTTTTGGACTGCATCGATTGCTTACCATCAGTCAGGATAAGGTCATTATGGCGTAGGTGTAACTCTTTAATTTGTGTGAACTGTCCTTAAGAACTTTGGACATACTAAAAATACTTTGGATTCATAAAATTTTCGTAAAAAATATGTAAACCTGCAAATTACACTTGCACCAAAAAGCCAGCATAAAAAAATATGAATATATGCTGACAAACTGTGGGCGGAGGCTTGTTAAATTGTTATCTTTTTGTTCTGTTAGGACTATTATACTAGATTTTCAGAAAATATCCAATTACAAAATAATCTAACTATCTATCCTATCCATTAGTCTATCAGCTTATCTAATTCTAAAATAGCGTGACTGTCACTCGGTTTACAACTATTATGTACTAGCTTCTGACCACGGCTTTGCCCGAATGTCTTACATGCTGGTATTAGATACGAGTTTATATGTAAGGATCCCTAATTTTAATCGATTTATAATAAAGCACGTGTTCCTCACAAATAAATCAGCTTTCTATTGGTGAAGTAATTGCGAAAATCTGTTCAGTAGTTTCTTAATAACACGGAATTTCAATTTTTTTTGCTTCATATTTCCTAAACGTGCTTTAGTTTTATTTGTGTAGCAAAATACTGAGATCGTTCTCGATTAGTACGGTTTGAAATATACAACAGTACATTATCGACTGAAAACATGAGGCTAAGTAATTGCTTACCTAATGTCTGAATGTCTTATTATAGATCTAGACTAGACAAGGTCGAACACCTAGATAATGACTTTAGCCGTAATTCTTACCTACATACTCACTTTGCATTTGGTCATTAATAATTCTAGTCTATTTAGGTTAAAACTGTGAAGACTGTGACAGTCCGTTGTCGTGTTAAAGCATATAATGTAATGTATCCCTTCATATAAATCGTTTAAAGGTGGCGTGATCCCATAGCAAGTGACCCCCGTGTGTATAATTTAGCGGGTATCATTGTCATCGATTTTCACCCATGTGACAGCTTATTAACTGTTGTACACATTACTGTACTGCCTGTGAAGTGAATAGGCTGTCGGGTTTGCCTTTGTCTCTTAGAGAGGTAAGTTTAATTATTTAAAAATATCATGTTATTTTTTATTCTTTTTTTTAAGTAATTTCAAATATATGTTCAACATTATAAAACGTTGAATGATCTTGAATAGTCACAGTCGAGTAAAGACCTTTTTAGTCAAGTCTGTCATTCTTTCCGTTGCCGCCAAAACTCCAAATATATTCTTGATGATAGTTTGAAAATAATACATTTTATACTTGTGTTTGTTGTGTGTTTACTGGGTCTCAGCGAGCGGATGTGCTGTGTGTTAATCGCCTTAACCGCATCCAGTCGAACTAGGCAGATCTGTCTGGTCTCTGCTCCCTAATCTTCTTCGCCTGCCTGCCAGCTACGTTCAGATAAGCCATCAATACTTAGGCAAAGACTGAATTTCACGAGGAATTTCCAGAATAATATGTTCGCAATTTATCTAGTGTGTTTTCATCTAGTCAAATTGATCGATGCGAAAGTAGTAAAAATACAGTTTTATAATTTTTCTGTACTTTATATAAACCAAATATAAAATATAAAAACAAACATGGACATTATAAATAGTTAGAATAAATTGGCGCAGTAAACACTAAACATAGGACTATCAGGAAGTCAGACGACATTAGTTCTACTTGCTCAGGTTTATCTATGTATTAACTGTGACAGTATCTAGACTTTTCAAAGACATAAGCTCTCGTCATGATGGTGAGGGCTTGGTTGTGAGTCACAGACGACATAGTAAGAATACTACACAGTTATTTAATCAGCCATGACTAAAATGCCGGTCTCAATATTATTTTGAACGTATTATGGACGTGTAGTGACAAGAATTAAGAAAGGTATGCTTAGATGGTTTGTCGAGATGATGGATGGACGAGTGAATGGAAATGTTGGGGAAAGTTTTGGAGAAAGGGCAGGTCCAAAGTACCCTAATCTGCCGGCCTGTATGCGAAGGTAAATGAGTGTTAATGAAGTTAAAAGTGTGTGCCAGGATCGTAGCAAGTGAAAGAATGTGATCTCTGCCTACCCCTGCGGGAAAGAGGCATGACAATATGTATATATGTATCGACAAAAGTACTCTAAACAGACGGAAGTCCATGTAAGGGGAGGGAAGTGTGTGCAAGAGAAAGGATTTCTTTGTTTCTTCATGCGGAAACAAAGCGTGATTAAATATGAATTTATTTACTATTTTTAAAACGTCTAAAGGTTCTTAACAAAATTAGTTAGGTATGACCCCTTTACGAAACTTTCTTATGACCTAAATTTAGAGTTTCATCAGGTTCATAGGTAATCCTTAATGCGTGCGATCTATGACCTAAATCACCTTTTAAGCATTAAAACTCAGTAGATAAACGAGCCCAGATATGGATGCTAAGGTTTAAATGTTGAAACATATTGATAGACTTTTGTCTTTACCTATGGGGCATTATAAGGAAGCTTAGAGTAACACAGCGAGCAGTGGAGAGAATTAACAATTAGGAGATCTGTAGCAGAACTAAAGTCATCGACATAGTTCGAAAAGTAAGCTTGCAGAAGTGGCAGTGGTATCACATATCACGTAGAACTGACGGCCGTTGCAGCAGAAATAATCTAGTTATGGGGACCCTTTGGCAGAATGCATGGCGGGGGACGCTTACCCGCTGGACTCCACCCGTGTACTGGGTGGGTGTGGTATCGTTTGATTAGCTTTTGGCTAGATGGCGTTTTGTGAAATATTCAAATAAATTATTATATTAAATGAATAATAAAAATATTAAATCATTCAGGTCGTTGGTTGGTTGTTGGTTCTTCAAGTCAAAACAGTTGACTTGAAGTGATGTTTATTATGTGTATTACTTTCACGGCATAGATGAACAAATATTCTAATGTGTCTATTCCGTATTTAGTAACGTTCCGTCTGGATCCCGTAACTTAATGAAAAATAACTGCCTGTAAACCTAAGTAGATTCCATCCAAACAATGAAAGGATTGGCTACCACGCCTTCGACTTTGTCAACCAAATCACAAAGACAATGAATGCCCTGTCCTACTTTATCATAATAATACATCGAAATTAGATACATTACCTACATTCAATTTGAATGATGATAAATCTGTCCTTTGGCAAAAGTAAAATAAAGAAGCCGGGAATGACCTCAAATTAAAAATCTAGAAAAATTGCATTGACAGGCGCCGAGTCCTATTCTCTATATAGTTTTTTTTATCAAGTAGGTATATCCAAATGTGCCTATAGATATTACGACCCTATCTCCAAGTGGTGCTTTCAGACTCAATTTCTAAGCAGTTCGCGCTCAGTACGATAAAAGTAATTTTGTAGATTGAATTTGCGAGTGAAATGCCGGGGAGAAATGAGAATACATTTTTTTTTCAAAAAGACCCAAATATATGCCCTGATCTCACCAAGTAGGGCCTTACTAAAAGACAGTTGAGATCGTTTCCATACCTGTCAACGCCTAGAATAGACTAACTTTACGTGGAGACCACTATCTCTCTCATCTTGGTATGTGAGGGAAACTCATGACCGTGACAAACTAAGAACGCTTATATTAATATTATCAATATGACACGTTAAGCAATAGGTAGCTACGAAAACCTTGACACGAAGTTCGCTCAATGTGTTACCATACTTTGGGCTGCTCTCCCCGAAATAAAATATCTTCAACCGGACCATGTTGAGATTTGAACAGAGCAAGAACTTGAAACTACAGGAGGACATTCTACATTTTCATGCCTCCCACTTTAAAATCGTATGTGGGCTACATTTTCGGCCCTTGCCCTTAGCATTCGCCATTTGGATTTGGCCTAGGCCTGAGGAGAAAATTAGTCCATAAAGTCGAAGTTGTGGATATAAACTAGTTTATTGATAAGTTAGTAATGAAAAATTAAAGAAGTCTGTGAGAACATTACCGATGTTACCTTTGTGTCTGGTCTGGTGCCCTTGAGATGTCACCATACCATGAATTATTATTATGTTAGTCATACCACCCTACCTGATACCCATCGTTTAGTATTGATTGTATTTGAGTGTATTGTAGATAGTTATTAGCTTCTTTTCCTTCATCAAAGGCAGTTGTTTTAAATTCATAACCTATAAATTATCAGCTTTTGACTAAGATTCCAATCTAAGCTCTTACAGTTACAAGTTTATAGAACGACGAGCTGCAATCATGTGAGTGAAGATGCTATCAACTACTTTTGCTACCTAAACTATGACTTCTATGTCCATCCAATTTCATTATGTCACCTCGAAAGTTACACATCAGCCATATGTGAATCAGCGATACAGTTAAAAAAATGTCATAACCAAAAGAAAATTAACAACTTGTAGTTGAGTCGCGCACCCTAAATCCTTTTGGGCATTTTTTGTTTTGATTGTTTTATGATTCCTTCTTACCTGAAATGTAAACAAGCTCGTGGCTGATGTGAATGATAGTGCCTATTTTCCCACTGTAAAAATGAAGAACTTGTAGGCAAGTGGCAAACCATTTAAAGCCCAGGAACTTTCAAGGACCCAGTGTCTACACGAGAAAAATGTTGAGTAACAGATACTGGAATTTTGCTTATGTAACTAAACTTAGATCTTTAAAACTACGCAACAGATTTGGATGCATTTTCTTCGATAGATAGAATTATTCAAAAAGAAGGTTTAAATGTAGGTCGGTATTTAAGGAGAGTTTGTTTATATAACTGATGTTATTTGTTTCAGCTTGCTTCAACTATAACAACAACTCCGGCAAAGGAGACAAAAAGGACGCTATGGATAATGGTGAGTGCTTTTTATTAATAAAGGCTGAATCTAGGTCAAGAGCATTCGTGTTCTACGCGTGCCTCATAATGATGTCAGCGAACACAAGGCCCCCGGAGAGGGGGCCAAGCCTACCGGGTTTGAGGGATTGTTTGAAAGGGTTACCGCGGACTGGAAATAACGGGCTCAAAAACGAACATGGGTGGTTTTTTGTCAGTAAAAGTCTGACACATAGAAACTTAACACGAAACTTTCCTACAGCTACAACTGGAGCCAGCCCTGATTTTTCATACTAAATTGACTTTTTGTAACTAAAATAGTGCTTCTTGTTACGGCGCGTATTGGAGGTTCTCTCTCTGTAGCTCTAGCTGGAGGCTGGGTGGTTTTCATTTCTACAAGACAAATAATTGTTTAAGATCTCTACTATGGCTCAACGACTGCCACATATAGGCATAAGCGGGACCAACAGCTAGACGTAGCTTACGAAGCACGGAAGCGCTCAATATTGAATGCTATAGGTACATAGGTGACCCACTCTAGGACTGACCTCTATAAACTCTCCTTTACTTTGTTTATCATTTCTAACCTATTTCCGCGGAGCTTCAGTTAAGTAAATTGAGAAAACACTGAATAATTATGAATATCTTTCTTTCAACAACAGACGTGTTTAAGGCATTCTTTTACTCGTATACATCTTAATAAGTAAAAGTTATATATTCAATAGTTTATTCATTTAATTACACTTTGCATGACTGTGCGTCCAAGTCCACGTTCTAAGGGTGCCGGACACGCAACCACTTACAAAAGTGGGTGAAGCTCTTATTGGTCGTTGCTCAGTTGTACAGTCAGCATTATACAGGGTGTAAAAATACCTCTTACATTCTACATAGACTAACAAGTGACAAAAACAAAAATTCTTTTTTGGAAGACGATTTATTTTTTTAGTGTTAAAAAATCTGATTATGAAACGCTATGAAAAGAGCGCGATTGACCGCGTCTTTTGAGTGTTTTTGGGTCTAAAGCGCTTGCCGATATATATTTTTTTAATTAAATTAAACTAATAAACAATTAGGGTGTTATTTCAAAACGAGATCTAAAGTTAGACCAGGTTTAAAACTAGTGCTGTCACTGTCTTCATCTTATCAAATAAAAGTGACAGCACTAGTTTTAAACCTGGTCTAATTTTTGATCTGGTTTTGTAATAAGCCCCTAAGTTTTTAACCTTTAATAACTTTAAGGCTATTGATTTCCATGGTAGTCTGCTTTGATCAGGGTAATTTTACATTATATTTATTATAGTTGTTACAATCAAAGTGCAATTATGATTGTCACACGTCTCTAATGTTAAGAGCGTTAGGACGTGTTTCAGTATATATGGCGCTTTGGGCGCTTCTAATTATTTGACTCTGACTGTATGTAGGTGCAAATACTTACGTGTTAGATCGTAGATCTGTATTAGAAATAAATGAAATACCACGATGACGTCACGGCACGCAATAGTGTAGATTTTGTATAAAAGGAGAAAGCACCTAATGACCTTAAAAAAATGTTTATGTTTCAGTATAAGCGTTGTTTAAAAATTTTTTTTCTTTCAGTTGCATTGTGATCAAAAATTATTGCTTTCGGTCACAATACAATTCAGGGATAGATAGCTGATCTTTTATGGCATCTCGTTTTTTTTACATACATATATAGATACATTCACGCCTGTTTCCCCGAAGGGGCAGGCATAGGCATATTATACGCTCACACTTCGCCAACTATATGGTTGGTCCCACGTTGATTGGTGGCGAGCTTATTGCCGCTAAACCGGGTTCTGTTACGTTCGCCAGAGCCTCGTCTGTTGATCAGCAGGTGGACCACTTGCAGGTGAGGTTGGCTTGGGCTCCTTAGATGTTGTTAAGATCCCTGGATATAAATTACTTGGGTTGTTGTAAATACATACTTTTTATGCATAGGATATACCCAGCTGACCAAGGCAAAAAACTTGTATGAATTACACACAAATCCCGTGTGGAATAAAAATCACCTCAAATATATGTTTATTATATTGGTTTTTAATTTTTATTATTTCATTGGTCAATCAATGTAATTATTTAAAAATTATTAGCACCACATACATATACGATTTTTTTTTGTAGTGTATCCTTTCATAACCCAGTGATCCATTTAGGGCTTATTACAAACCAAGATCTAAAGTTAAACCATGTCTTTATTTTATCAAATAAAAGTGACAGCACTTGTTTTAAACCTGGTTTCAATTTAGATCTTCTTTTGTAATAAGCCTCTTTGGGGCTTATTACAAAACGATGTCTAAAGTTAGACCAGGTTTAAAACTAGTGCTGTCACTGTCTTCACCTTATCGAATGAAAGTGACAGCACTAGTTTTAAACCTGGTCTAAATTTAGACATCGTTTTGTAATAAGTCCTTTTATTTTTAATTTTTGTAGGACCGGTTTACATAACACAAGCTTAAGCAAATTAACTAAAAAATAACTATTAACCTACTTGCTAACTACAGAAATTTTTTCTCCTGATTTTTGTACTACTTCTCATACATAAGGTTAACCACTAAAAATAATTAAGTTTTTTCTACATTATACATTATTTTTAAAAGGTTTCTCATTAAACTTTAAAGGTTGACCTTTTTTAGCTGACCTGTAAACTACTCACCAGCTAACAATACCTACGATATACATATTTATTTAAAGTTATTTTTGTCATGGGTGGAAATTGAACCCACGTTATGTGTTGTTGTAAAGTACCTATTATAAAGGCAGATACGATGCAAGAGGGTTGAATCAATGATCTTGATCAGTAATAATGGAACACTTTTCATCAACATAACATTCCAAAGATCAGTTTTTCATATGCGTATGAAGAAAACCTTATTAGAATAAGTTATATGTCTAAAAGAAAAGTTTGTTATGTCCCTATACCACCACCACTATAGTGGTGTATAGGGATCCAACGGACGAGGCTCTGGCGAACATAACAGTGCCCTGTAAGCGGCAATAAGCTCGCTACCTATTACGTGGGACCAACAACATAATTGGCAAAATGTGGGCGTGGAATATGCCTACCACTTCGGGGAAATAGGCGTGATGCTATGTATGTATGTGTTATATAATATATTCGTTTCAAAAACATTGTAATAGGTTTTTGTACAAATACTAGTAGCACGCCTTCGCTTTACTTCGGTCGCCATTTATTACATATTTTATAACTTGGGTTACATTATTAAAGATTTCGTAGGGTCTTACCAGTTTAGTTTAAAAGATATATTAACGACTAGCGGCAGTCCGCGACTTCGTCCACGTGACCCACATATAAACTTGAATCACTCTAAGATTTAAGTATATATAGGGAAAGACAGAGCAAAGCGACTTAGTTTTCTACTATGTAGCGAAGTAGCGATACTAGTATTATAAAGAGGTTTCGTCTCTTTTTCTCTACTCTTATACATACATACCTTTTCGTTGTAAACGAGGTGCATTGACTTTAAGTCGGGCGTAGCTTTTCCATTGAGTTTTTTCCACTATATTCAGCCAGCCAGCCAGCATTATGGCAGTAGTGGTTGTGATGTTGACTCTAACAGACGTGTAACATTGTTATCGAAATGTTCTCAAGACGACAACTGTGATATTATAACCCAAAAAGAAAACCGTTTTTATAAAAATTCTTAGTGGTTGTAATGAACCTTTTTTATTGAGAAAATGTATCTTGGAAAACCGCATACTAAATCTAACCGTGAGTATTTTAGCTTGTTTATATTTGGCTATTTTCAAAAAAATATTGCGGCAAATAATACTAGTTTTTGTTAAAAAATATGTTTATTTTATTTTAACTTGAAAACATAACTGTTTCATTTCATGCTTTGTAGTAAAAAAAATGTACGGGCAAAACGTAAACACAATAGCGATATTGTCAATTATTTAACATACGTAACATATATTATGTTGAATATCACTATTTGGAAAGTAAAAAAATGTATTGTCAATAAATTTCTATGTCTTAAGACATTTCTATGTCTTAAAAACTTGACTCTTTTGGGAAAGGGATGAGCTAAAAGCCGAACTGAAACAACATAATATACCTAGTTAGTATATAATAACATAGTAGGTATATATAGGGAGCAAATAGACATTTTGTTGTAAATGTAGCTAGATTTGAATTAGGTTACACAATATCATGAAACTAGTGAGTAATGTACCGCAGTAAAATATTTAGTCGACTCGTTCGGGGTAACAAATCGATTCTATCGTGTCCATGCGGGCTAGAACTTCCGTAGCAACCACGAAATTATTTTAACTACAGCTGCTTTTTCATTGGAACTGTTTTTGATTATTATTATTTATTGACATTAAATACTTTTTATAAATCATAAATCTTTATTGCATCAAGTAAACAAGTAGGTACCTAAGTAATACAATGAATACTGATACCCCGTAGGGGCACTGCAAATTGAGTGGGAACTTAAACATACATATTACAAAACTACGTAGGTACTTAATTATTCTATAAACTCACAATATAACATTGTGATAGCCCCAAATAAATGAACAAATGACTGTTCATGGATTTGGTGTAATGAATTGTATTATACTTAAGAAAGAACATACAAAAAAAGTACGAAGGAGTAATTTATAACATATTTTGATAACTTGTTTTGAAATGGTGCCCTCTCAGCATTTTTATGTGATGTCACGACTCTAATCTTCCGAGGGCACCGTTAGCTTTACTATTTGTAATGTAATTATTTTAAAAGCAGTCTTGTGAATTCAGTAGCATGTGAAAATAATGTCAGTGAGTTAGGAAAAGAGCAGTCTCTATGAAACTAGTAATAATAGATTGGTCCGAAGTTGTAACTACTTGCGACAACTGAGTGTTTGTGGTACTGATAAATAAATAATTTTCACAAAATACTCAAATATTTTTTAATGTTTCATAAAAATTTGAAAATAGTGTCAGACAAACCTATACATTTCTTTCTGTAAACGACAACAAATCAAAATTGTATTATAAATACACATAGCAAAGATTTGTTTTGAATTATCAGGTGAAATAAGTGTAACAATGAAATAGGTTTTGCTATTGATCCATGGTGTAATTGAAGAATTTATTGACGAGTTTTCTTGGTAAAAAGGTTAAAGAGTAAAGTCTAATAAGTTTAACCATGAAACAGTTGAAGAACTTACAATGCGAGGGGCGATAGTTCAGTAGCCTTACCAAAAGACTGCAATTCTAAGGGAATCCCTATGGATCTAAGACTTTTCGAAGTTATGTGCCTCTGAGAGTACGTTAAGCCGGCTGTCATGAACATCTATGGCTGACGTTATTAGGAAGTCAGAGCCTTGTAAATCCTGATTGTTAGTTTTAATATAACCACAGAATGATGTTTCCCTCTGAGCCGAGCGTTTCCTACCACACTCGTGGCTGTTGTTTAATTACTTATGCCACCCGAGTGACCCGAGCCTTGTGTCTCTATTGTTTTTTGAATTTTAAATTATTTGACGTCACTGTCAGTTTTTAGAAACCATCGTCATACTGCTGTGCAGGTTATCAGTACTCGAACTAAAACATTTCGTTACTTGTTCCTCTTTAAGACCTTTCAGCACTTTAGTCATGAGTGGGTGTACTTGTTGCTGTGTTTAAACCACGATATGAAGCGCTTTTTCTTTTTTTGTACTGCATCGACTGCTAACTATCAGTCAGTAACTGTTCATAATGACGAGGCACAATGGAAGTAAAGATATAAATAATTAAATAAAGTAAATGTGTCCGTAGATTCAGAATTTGGATCATACTATTAATTTGCATAATAGAGAACTGTAATTTTAATTTCAATCTACGGTCCGGTGATAATGGGAACGCTATGTGACGTGTGCCATTTGGGTTAATGTAAGTCCACACAATTATAAACATGAATGTTTTTGGTTGGTTTGTGGCATGGTTAATTGTTTATTTTATTTCGGAAAACACACACAATAAAATATTGCAATGAAAATGGGTGCCGCTTAAAATTCGAGCCTAGTCATCTCGATCTAGCGCGATATTTAATGAGGGGCAAATACCCCCAATAGATCACTCTCTATAGGGGATATTTGCTCATAATCACCACGCCTGGACAGGTGGGTTGGTGATCGCAGTTCAAGCCAGTACGCAAGATGACGCTGCTGCCCATCATCCGGTAGGTTTTTTCTTCGTCGTCTCTTACGACTCCTCGTCAGATTAGAGGAGATGGCATTAGTCTAGGCTGAAACCACACGGCACACTTGCGTAAACCTTTTTATCTTACTTACTTACATTTTTTTATGTTGATCATTGTAAAAAGCGTAGTTATTGGTAGGTAATTACATACATAGATAAATTATATAATTGTATGTTCACTTTTCGCATAGAGATCTCTAGATGAAACGTGTGAAATGGTGAGGAGGTGGCTAGCCTCAATATCATCAACCCAAGAACCATCCGTCTGCTGCTGAACATGGGCCTCATCTAACGTGATCCTGAGACCTTCATCAAGTTGTCCGTTCATCTTGCAGGTCTCACGCTATGTTTCCTACTACCCTTTGTTTATTTTGATTCTTTTATTTAATTTTACAGTAGCATGGCACAGACCGATGTCGGCGACGTCTCGCCAGGAGGAGGAGCTGATGCAGCGCAGCTCCCGTGCACTAGCTTCGACCACTGACCCGCTGGAGAAGCTGCGGCTACTGTGTTTATCACGTGGGGCCTCAGGAATCATGGGGCTTGCTAGGTCAGTATAGTGTCAACACATAGGCATAGATAGTCTGTTTCTGGCCCTCTGATCAAGCTGCGGCTGCTAAATCTATCGCGAGGGTCTAATCATGTAGGTCTGGTCAAGCTGCGGCTGCTGAGTCTATCGCGTGTGACTTTAGACATCATGTAGCTAGGAAGGTCAGTAACCTGTCGATAGATGGATAAATATAGCCGTAAAAGCTGCTGATAATAATAGGTTGGGGAAAAAGTCTTTTCGTATTTTTGTATGAAAAGTCAAGACATTTTTTTCAAAGTTTATTTACATTTATTTACAATATATATGTACCGTTTTGTTGAATAACTTTCTGCCATTTTGTGGGCAGAGACATTATCCCGTTACTGTAGAAACTTTGGGACTTCTGATCAAAAAAACGGGACAAATAGTTTTGGCAGTCCTCTCTTGAGGTCAACCTTACAGAACCTAAAGAATTCTGCAGAGACCGAAACAGGTGAAAATCTGAAGGCGCAAGGTCAGGGCTATATGGTGGATGCACTAGGACCTCCCAGTCGAACTCTCTTAATTTTTGCTGAGTGGCTAAAGATGTGTGTGGTCTAGCGTTATCGTGATGAAAGACCACACCCTTCCTGTTGATCAATTCCGGCCGTTTTCTCTCGACTGCTTCCTTTAATCTCATCAGTTGCTGGCAGTAAAGATCAGAATCGATGGTTTTGCCGGGCGGTAAAAGCTCATAATAAACAATGCCCTTCCAATCCCACCATACACACAGCATCACCTTATTTCGTGTTAGGCCAGGTTTGGCCACAGTCTGTGAAGCCTGGCCAACTTTCGACCACGACCTTTTTCGCACGTTCTTGTCGTACGTGATCCACTTTTCATCGCCAGTTATCAATCTCTTCAAAAACGGCTCGGTTTCATTACGTCTCAATAATGAATCGCAAATGAGTACACGGTTCATTAAGTTTCTTTGAGTGAGCTCGTGTGGCACCCAAATATCGAGCTTTTTTGTATAACCAGCTTTCTTCAAATGGGTCAAAACTGTTTTGTGGTCAATTCCCAGTTCTTCAGCTACATCGTAACTACTAATATGCTGATCTTGCTCCACTCTTTCAAAAATGGCGTCCATTTTATTCGTAACAGGGCGACCAGAGCGAGGTGCATCTTTAACATCAAAATTTCCGGACTGAAAACGTTTGAACCAAATTTGTGCTACTCTTACTGACACTGCATCAGGTCCATAAACATCACAAATTTTTTTCACTGCTTGAGTTGCATTTTTGCCTTTTTTATAATAACATTTTAAAATGTATCGAATTTCTTCATTAGATTCACTCATTTTTACGGAGAGAAAAACAAATGAAAAATAGCGGGAAACAACTTTTTTTTATTTTTTTCTTTTCTTTATAATGGAAACTTTTTAATGTTACCAAAACCAGCCAGACACAAATAGTACAGTCAAAAAAATTTTATAATAAGTTTATACCTACGTTATGCGAAAAGACTTTTTTCCCGACCTAATATATTCCCATCGTATAAATTGATTCTTATCGATTTGTTAGCTAAAGCAAAGAACACCACAAATAAGAGGACGTTTTACTTGACAGGGGAATACCTATACTAATGCTATTTATTTTATGTATAAAGTGCAGAACACTAGTTGAATAAGTCCCTGCACCCCTATGCACTTTGTTGTTTCATTATCCAGAAAAATATTGATTTCAATGGACCGGATTTTCCGTCCTTGAATTTAATATTATAAAGCCAAGGGGGATATACCTACATACAGGGCAGTATGTGTGTCGCTACAACGGCACTTTTCTGCAGCAAATTTTGCATATAGAATATAGAAAGTTCCTGTTTAGCTTACACTTTTGCTGCTTTATCATAATTTATTTTGCCCGCATATAAGGCGAACTCAGAGTTGATAAACTAAAGCGGCTTCCGACTTGTCGCATAATTTAGACCCTTAGATAATAATATGTATGCTTAAAGCCGCCATTATTCGTATTTTTATATTTATTTTAAAATTCTTGTAAATTTTGCCCTTTGCTTCGGCTTAGGTCGTCTTCAGCCATTAAACCAACCTTCGGCGTCGATTCGAAACCTGTCCTAAAGGCGCCTTTCATTGATAACAATAGTAACACGTTATTTAAACCCATTTTTAGCAATGGTCTCCAAAACAGTAACTCAATACAACCCAAGTTTTCTGATAATTGTTTTGATCAAATTTAGCTGATGTTTATCTTACAATTTTTCACAATAAAAAATGTTTACATATAATAACTGGTAGAGAATGCCTTGCAGCATTAAGTTCGCCTTTTGTACATTTTAATTTTAATTTGTGCGATAAAGTTTAAATAAATAAATATTGTTTTCAGGACTTTCCGAAGAATGGATGACGATGGTAGCAAGATGCTGAACAAAGAGGAATTTATCAACGGAATAAAGGAGACCGGCTTGGAAATCAGTCATGAGGTGAAATATATATTGAACTGCGATAGGCGGACACTTGTATTACTGATTAAACACCTATTTTAAGGAGTTTGAACAATATAAAAGTTTTTATCCGATAGCCTGAAGAAGAAATTTCCATATGGCTTGTAGAAAAATCCAGAAATACATTTTAAAATTCTTAGCATTATCAGTAAAAATCTATCATTGGCTGTGTTTATAGCCTAGAAATCTCTGAACGCATCGTCACACTAAACAACTGATCGATAGTGAGATGGATTAGTTAACGGCAATCTTTATTTCAACTAACCCAATCGTCTATCGATGGCATCGTTATCTCTCGCCTATCTTAGGTTTTGAACAACGATCTCCAGCAGTCCTGGGACTTTAAGCGGGGCGTGAGACAAAATTTTTGCAGGTTGGCATTAGTGTGTGCGCTAGTTACCGAACGTAGGTACCCCACAGTATAAGGCACCTTCATTTTGTTGCACTGCATCGGCTGCTTACAACAGTACTTATAACAGTGCCCGACAAGCGGCAATAGGCTCGCCACCTATTACGTGGGACCAACTATATAGTTGGCGAAGTGTGGGCTTATAATATTCCTCCGCCTATCCCTTCGGGGAAACAGGCGTGAATGTATGTATGTATTAATGATAAGATACTCACTTCTAGAACATTCTAATAATTTCTCACATTTAACTTTCAGGACGCAGAAGACCTGTTTCGCAAGTTCGACACTGACAAGAGCGGGTCGATCAGCCTCGATGAATTTCTGAGACAAATACGCGTAAGAGTCAACTTTGTGCTTTCATATTTTAACAATCCGATGATATGTTGTGCCTTATCAATTGGGCAAATTTATTAAAATTTTTTACTTAAAATGCCCAGTAAAACATAGGCTTTTATTAATTTCTGGATCTTGTAACATTTCACAAACACGTCATACAAAAGTTCAAGCCTTTCAAATTATATCAATGCGCAGACTTCAAGAAGTACTTCATAGCATATTTGTAACTTCATCACACATAATTTATATAGCTTAGGAGATTTTGATGAATGCGTAGCTAACAGGGAGATAAAAATTGTATCTCGATGACGAAACGAGACTGTGTCTAGAAAATCCTACTTATATTTAAAACCTTTTCTAGCCTCCGATGGCAGACTCGCGTCGCGCGATTGTTGAGCAGGCGTTCAGGAAACTAGACAAAACCGGGGACGGAGTCATCACAATTGATGACATCAAAGGAGTGTACGCGGTCACTTCACATCCAAGGTGAGGAAGGAAGCTGATTTAAATTTTACGTCATCATTTAAGCCTTTTGAAGTAAACCTTCCCTATTGTTTTCCATGTTGATCGATTGCATTGCATGCGTTGCCGCATGCCGCTTGCATCCATTGTCTTCCCGCAGCCTTAACATGGTAATCCATTCATCGGGTGGGACGTTGGCTGGTTCATGACCAGCCAACGTAGTAGAGGGCGACCAAGGGGTCTCCATTGAAAAACTTACGTACCTACAAATTAATGCTTGTAAGAATGGGTGGATATGTAACATTTCATAAAAAAACAGCCGTTGTTGTGAATATGTTACGGTAAATGTGAGCAATCGGTAATTATCTATAATTACCGGTAACTATAAATAATCACCAATGCACATGGTAAATGTAGTGAATTATCCACATTTACCGGTAATTATATAAAACTTCCACGCGACCGTGGTAAATGTCGACGTAAGCTTTGGAATTTGTTTGGAATGGGTCTGTACTCGGTACGAAATATGTGATTTTAAGCCATTTGTCCTCAAGAAATGATTTCGGTGTCTGCAAAGAACGATTTATCACAATAGAAGAAGTTCCAGAAACTAATATAACTCTGAGAGAATGCGCTAGTAAGGATTCAAATTTTACGTGGATAAGGTTTTTAGCATTGCAATTGTACTTCAGATTGCAATTCAAATCGCTGCAAATGCAAGAAAACATAAGTACTTTGCAATTCCAAATGTCACAAATCTCGGACCTGCAGAAATGAATAAAAGATAAAGAATTTTAAGAGTCTTACTGATAGTTGCCTGTCTGTTTGATCCTATTTTTATATGTTTTTTTTAACCAAACAAAAGGTTTGGTATCTTGATATTTAATTTGTTAATTTAATAAGAATTTTATGTTTTGCTTAACCAAACAGAAGCTTTGATCTCTTGATATTTGAGAAGTATTATTATTGTTTGACTGATGTTGTTTGTAACTAAATTTTATTATATTTAAGACTAGAATTGTTTTTATTTCAATAAACATTTGATTCCGATGTTTGATTTACTACATTTACTAAAGGGGTATGGTAATTTTATATAATTGCCGGTAAATGTGAATAATTCGAAAGTTTTTACAACCTTTACCACGAGCACTGGTTATTATGCATAATTCCCGGTAATTATACATAATAACCGCACTATCCACATTTACCGTAACAAATATACATGATGTTTGTGAGGGGGGTGGATGTTTATGTTTATTATACAAAAATATTCAAAGGGTTGGAATATGGCGGTTTTCCATATGCCATGCTGCCACAACAAAAAATGCTTGTGTTTACCTAGCTGTTTTACATATTTTTGCCCCCTTCATTATACATATTATGTCACTCACAACTAGTGTTGGTTGAAAGAGGTTTCTTTAAAGATTAGTATTTTTTTTGATTGAATGTGTTTTAAACATAATATTAGACGCTGGCACTTTTTTATTAGTGCAACAAAGACGGTAGCGCTATCTAACAGCGCATTTTAGACTTATTAAAACGTATTGAGCCTTCGTTTTGATATATGGTCTGTTCGGGATATTCTGCCATGTTCAACCGAATTTAGAAATATTTTAACATATTAAGGAGGACTGGTGGCGGTCGCGTTCCTCTCGGTGCCACTATATGGCCGGGAGGCAGTGCGTTAATGCATTTTGTTACCGTCGTAAAAAGATATTTTATATAAATATAATATAATATGTATACAGGGTGTCCCAAAAAGAGATGCCAAGCTTAAGGAGAAGATAGACGGAGGGGTAATCAACTAGATTAAAAAAAATTACTTTAGTAAAAGTACCACCATTTTTAAACTATAATTTTTTTTACATTTTTCGTACAATTTCCCGATTTAAGCAGTTTTTTTGTTGCTGTGTGTACAAATAAGCATATATTTTGCTTATTCTTCTTGTTGAATAGTCTCGAAGATTCAATCTACCATATTAAAATATAATATTGTGTTTCAAGTTAGAGAAACCTAAGAAAGAGTGCTTTTACTTTAATTTATTTATTATCAAAACATATTTTATTGAACTTGCACTCTCCATCCATCTCGCTTGCACGCTGACTCATCGCTCCAAATAATTTTGTTAAAAAAATCGGGATCCAACCGGTGCCTTCGCAACATTTCTCGGCAAAATCTAACTCTTGCCGGGTAATCCCTTACTTGCAAACTTTGGACGCGTTGAATATGATAGGGATGTAATTCATTTTGGTATCCCAGTGCGCAAAATCAAATCCAAAGCGAAGAACATCTACGATAACAAATACGTACAGCTGCAGAAGAAATTTCCCAACTCAGCCTAAGGGGATTAAAAAGGTCTTTTCTAAAGGGATGCCGAGCATGCATTAGAGTAAGAGGTCGGCAATTTGAACATTTACTGAGTGTACTTTGAAAAAAAATCTAAATTTAAAATTGAAGTGAAATTTGATCTTTTGGGTAGTAATAAAAATGTGAAAATTAGTAAAATGTGTCTTTTATTACCTCAAATTAAGTACATAACTTTATTAGTAATCAAAGATGATCATTAAAGGTAAATTACTATTTCATCCAAATCAGCCCCTTTAGCATACAAATAGTTCTAAATCTTTTTTCCAGAAAAAAGTAGTTAGTATAGTATCTTTCTGAAATCTCCATTAAACAAGTAATTTATTTATGTAATGTGCAGCAGCAGCCCAGTACATTTTTTTTTCACCGCTAAAGTTCGAAGTTCAATAAAATATGTTTTGATAATAAATAAATTAAAGTAAAAGCACTCTTTCTTAGGTTTCTCTAACTTGAAACACAATATTATATTTTAATATGGTAGATTGAATCTTCGAGACTATTCAACAAGAAGAATAAGCAAAATATATGCTTATTTGTACACACAGCAACAAAAAAACTGCTTAAATCGGGAAATTTTACGAAAAATGTAAAAAAAATTATAGTTTGAAAATGGTGGTACTTTTACTAAAGTAATTTTTTTTAATCTAGTTGATTACCCCTCCGTCTATCTTCTCCTTAAGCTTGGCACGCTCTTTTTGGGACACCCTGTATATTTCTTATATCAACATTGACGGATGTTTTCTTTGTTTTACTAAAGGTTCGATATTTGTAAAGAAATTTCGAAAATCACCTCTCTGTTTAATCAAAAGTACATTTAAGCTAGTGTTAGTCATTCCTGTTTATATAGAACCTTGGACAAATTGACTTTATATAAACTATAATTTGTTATGTTTCAGATACATGAGCGGGGAAGAAACTGCAGATGTAATCATGACCAAATTCCTCGCCAACTTCGAGCAAGAAGGAGTCGTGGATGGCAACGTTAGTAGTTTGAATGAACCTTCAAAAATAAAATAAAATTTTAAAACCCATAAGGCAACCAAAAATATCTTTTAGATATTCATAATAATAGTCGCCAATGTTATTTAATTATTATACTAAATATTGGACTGAATTCTCGACAGATTCAATCCAAGTTAACACTAAATAGTTTAAGAAAAAAGATAACATCTAACCTAAAATACTACATAGTTGATTTGCCGCTAATTAACTAATAAAGTTTTAAGTATTTATGTATGTTTATCCGTTATTTAGTATCCATAACACAAGTTCTTAATGATACTTATCTTGGAACTAAATAATTGGTGTAAGTGTCAAAAGTTTATTGACATATAAATAAAACGAAAGCAAAAATAATAACTACCAGTTAAATATAAATGGCAAGAGCACTGGATCAGCATAGTCTCACAACTTTGTAGCACAAACCATTCTAATGGTCATATCCTGCCTAATTTAATGATAGCAGATGGCGTTAAGCCTGGGCTCCAGATAATTAGAGATGGTATGGTTTGGTGGTACATCTTAAAAATTATTATATTTATAATTATAGTTTATAACAAGGCTAAGGAATGCACGAGAAATTAAAAAAGAGAAAATTAACGATAAACTGTTTCTTAACGCTTTAAATATATTTTTCAGGTGACTTTAGAAGAATTCATGAACTACTACAGTGGCATCAGCGTGTCTATCGACAACGACTGCTTCTTCGACCTGATGATGCGCCAGGCCTACAAGCTCTAAGCGTCACCTCACCATGCATCACATGCGCACAAGTCGCACAACCCACGCGAGCATTCCGTGGAAGTCCTCTTTACTTACTCTAAAGCACCATTATGTTACTGATGTTAATTACCTATATGATATATAGTTTATCTCATTAACGAGTGCATAAATGTTATTTTCTATTAAAATTTTCAATAAGTTAATTGTGTAAATTTTATTGTCTGTATTTTTACCGACTAGCGACCCGCCCCAGCTTCGCACGGGTGGTATGCTAATATGAATAGTTACGTATATTACATAATTACAGAATGTCGTTATTTAGGCCGCGAGTACCTACCACCGCCGCAACCATAATTTTTCGATTTAGCGTAAGTTTATTCGTTTGTTATCTTGTAAAGTACTGATCGAAATAACATGATGTAAGAGACAAATTTAATCTATGTCTAATGTCCAAGCTTACTAACATGTTTATTTAGATAAGAATTCATGTTATACCTACATACTTAATATACATAGAAAAACACCCAGACCAGGACAAATATTCATATTTATACGTACAAATATTTTTCCTGTGTGGGAATCGAACCCACGACCTCAGGAGTGGAATGCGGGTATACTCGCCGCCACGCCATATCGGTCGTCAAAATTGTTACTTTAAAATTTGCATGTTACAGCCTTTTGCGGGAATAGTGTGCTTGGTCGGTCGGTACTAATAGTCGAGAGGGTTCGGTGCATGGTCGGTTGTTTTCTTTCTTTCTTTATTTTAAATAATGGCTTCGTGCAGTTTGCACATTTAGCCAGTGTCAAGTTAGAGATATATATTAATATCACATAAATTATAGTAAATGAAAATGAGTGATGATAAAGATGATAAATGGTAAATGAGATACCCTCCCCTAAGCCCCTTGAGTCCTCAGTAAAGATGTGGGACTATACTGAGATCTCACATGGATTCCTTGAGAGAAAATTTGAAAAGTGATGTTGCACCGTTTTGTTTGATTTACCAACACTCATATATATTCACAAACACTTGACGGTTAATAATCCACCGTTTTACACATTAATGTAAGAAATATCACAAATTTTAGAAAATTAAACAAAACTGCAGACATGAACGCTTCACTTTCCCGCCAAGAAGTCCGGTCGGTTGTTTGCTTCGATTGTTGATCGAAGGTTGTTTGTCGGTGCGGCGGCGGAGCAGCGATCGGTCGGCCAGCGGCGCTTGCGTCGTGTCAGCCAGCGGCCTACCAGTCGCTTGCCGTCGCCGCTCTCGGTACGCGCATATCATTTTAGCCATGGTGCTCTTTCCTGTCACTTAGGTAACTTTCATAATTGCATTTTCATATGTACATATGATTCTCATGGTTTCTTTATATTATTTGTGACTTCTACAGTGTTATACCAAAAAGTTAAACAGATGTTGAACATGTGTTTAAAAAAAAGGTTTACAAAACCTTGTCTATTGATTACATAAAGTTAAACTATTCCTAGACATACTTTAAATTTAAACTCGTGCGGGCGCTTGTTTAGGAGTGTTTAACCTTAAACCGTTGACATTTTTGTGCGATAGTTATTCCATAAACAATGAAATCAGCCAGACTTAGGCGAATTTGCTACGGTTTTCAGGCTGAGACATATGCAATAATTAAATGTGCTATGAAGATCCTCGACCTGAATACCAGGGAGCGAGTGATTTGCATACTCAGCGACAGTCAGGCTGCGAGGCTATTTGCCTCTGCACGGGTAGACTCAAGGCTGGTGCTAGAAGCTGTTCAAACCCTTAACAAACTGGGCCGAGTCAATGTGTGGATCCCAAGCCATGGCGTATTTAAGGGAATGAGTACGCTGTCATGCTGGCCAGGCAGGGCACGGAATCGGTATTTACGGGACCGCGGTCATGCATTGCACTCTCAATAAGTATAATAGCCACAACGCTAAAAAAGCATATAGTAAAGAAACACCTATCGGAGTGGCAGCTGCTACCAGTGCTTAAGAATTCAAAGGCCTTCATCGGGGAGATAGGAAGCAGCTGGTATATATATATATATATATATATATATATATATATAATATAGTGGTAGAACACTGTCAATTTTTGAGATTTCTAATGTGAAGTCGTAAATCAACTCACTTTTTTGCGCTTATATTGTAAACGCTGGCCAAACCCTACGAGATTAGTCAAAATAATGTGCTACAATATTGTACAACTTACAAAATTTTTCAAAAAAGTCCGCGATGGTATATGTCTGTCTCTCAAGAATACCCCACAATAACCAATTTTATCTTTTAATTTTTAACTAAAAATAATGGCTCATGAACGAAGCCATTTTAAGTATGTACCTATTTACAAAAAAAAAAAGTATGTAAGTATGTTTATCCGTTATTTAGTACCCATAGCACAAGTTCTTAATGATACTTATCTTGGAACTAAATAATTGGTGTAAGTGTCAGAAATATTTATTTATTTATTTATAATTATACAATTTTAAATATTAAGAATCAAGTCATACCAATATTTATTTGATTTATATTATAAAAAAAAAACAGTAAACATATTAATATTTTGTGTTAATTGCATAATAAAGCGGAATTCTCTAAAATGTGGTTTTTTAGTCCTGTTTTAAAAATAAGTAATGTTTTTGATTTTTTCAAAGTATCAGGCATTTATTAAAAAGTCGTGTTCCCTCGAAAGTTAGAACTTTATGGCCTTACTTACCTTGGAAATAAAAAAATGGAGTCATTGTAGGGAATATTTATAATTATAAGGGTTTTGACTAGCGCAATAACCTTAATTACCAAGTGGAGTCTATGGAACACCACCTGCTGATCCAGCTATGTATCTAAGATTCGCTGGGTTTATCTAAACTCAGCTAGGACACACTTCTAAAATTTAGTTTTGCTTTAACTTTTATGAATCTAAGGGGATATATAGGGGGTGATTAGGGACCCTACCACAACCTAAGAAGCCCAAGCCAACCTCACCTAAAAGTGGTGCACCTGCCGATCAACGGACGAGGCTCTGGCGAACATAACAGTGCCCGGTAAGCAGCTATAGATTCGCCACCTATTACGTGGGACCTACTATATAATTGGCGAAGTGTGGGCGATACAATATGCCTCTGCCTATCACTTCGGGGAAACAGGCGTGAATGTACCTATGTATGTAATCTTAGGGGATTGGACTGATGCTGTTTATTATCAAAATAACGGGACCAGTGATATAAAATTAACTTTTTACTTAATAAACTTATGATTAAAAAAACTTATTGGATATTATCTGCCTCTGTGGCATTCCAAATTTCCTACCAGCGCGCTAGACTTGGTCCTGCCAGTTTGACGCCGGCAAGGTTTTAGCTTACTGTTTTTGCTTTTAATCAAACTCAAGATAAAATAACAAGTTATACTTACTTGTTGCATAGGTTCAGTCTTAGCATAGAAGATCTTCCTTGTTAATGGTTCTTATCAATATTAACATAATTACGCCAATATCAAGTAGGTGTAACGGATTCTGCAACTGATATAATATGGTCACCCGATTATATCAACAAAACTACATCGGTACATAGTTTTTCATTGGAACTAGGTGCCATCATATTGATCCTGAACATGAATTGCTAAAACACCTTTGTAACGGTATACTAATATCGAGGATTACAATACAAAGTGACTTAAGTCACAGTATACAGTTACAGTACAGTGTTATATCTCCTAACAAACTGTTGAACTCAAAACGGACAATATAAAAAAGGAATATCATAAACTGGTCCTCTAAAAATGTCGTGTTTGCACATCAAAAACAAACAAATTATATATTTTAAAAATACATTATAATATAATAGGCTTGTACTTCTAAAAATAGGGTGGTTCGAGAGCGAAATATTGATAACATATTAAATAATAGTTTTGGTCACCTACTTATTGACTTAAAATACGTGTCCAGCACAGTTAGCCTTACATGCAATCTAAGGTTTAACTTAAGATCACAAATTGCTTATTTAAGATAGTTACATTACAACGTACAATCACAAGAGTGAAAAGAAACACTGCAGCTCTTTGGCTACTATAAAATAAAAAGCTAAAGGGCAGCCTTATCACACATGTTAATATTATTATTATACTGTATTATATAGCGCGCTAGCCGTTCAACTCGACAGCCGAGACACAATACTGCAATTATACTTATATTGTGCTTTTGCCGTTTGTATTCTACAAAAATCAAAAAACTATTAGGTACTTAACATCCATTCCCGCTCCGTCCCTAGCTACATTTTGCTACCTGCGCCGCGCCCGCTGCGAGTTTGCGTGCGACGCAAATTGTGCAGTGGTGAGCTGTGTTCAGAGTGGACCAGAGTTTGACATATTATATTTGACATAACTCATTAGATAGACTGTTAGTGAATGTCACTGATGTCTTGTTTCTAACTATCTTAGCAAAATAATATTTGTTAGACCGGCACCTGTGAAATTATAACTTGATATCTCGAATCTCATAAAAGTTATAGATATTTCTTATTAATTGAAATAATGTATCTTGGAAAACTACACACTTCATCAAACAGTAAGTATTACTTTGTGTACTATTTTATTTGGTTTTTTTGATTTGGATGAAATAAGTTGTGAATATAGTGTTGTGTATCGTGATATAATATGATATGAAAGATAATTTTGATGTGAATAATAGAACAACTAAAAAAGGAATTTCTTCTGAGTTGATGAATAACGGAACTGTCACTGTAGTACGTTGCTACAAAATACCATGGCAACGAGGATAACAACATAAAACCAAAAAAGGTGATTGTGCCAAATTTTAACTGATTTTGGTTTTATGAATAAAATTATGGTTTAATACGTAAATCAATATTATGTCATTTCATTAACACATTTGAAAATCAAATTATGTGAATACAATTGGTCCGTTCAGTATTTCTTTTTGTCGGTTTTATTCTCGGTGTCAAAAAAGGCCACACGCAATTGCTAGGTTTTTCACAAATATTAACAAATAATATCGAGATTGTATACATAATCTCTTCTGTATTTTTACATAAAGATCACGCGGTGTTTTGGCGCCAACACGTGAAAAAAAAACATCGCGGCAATATTATATTTCCTAAAATTTGTGTAAATTCTTTGTCAATATATACAAATGTAGGAAAGTGATATATTGCAGTAAATAGTGATTTTTCGTGTTGATTCCAATACTCCCTAAAAGCCACACAGTAAAGTCTTCACAATTTTACTGGGGTATGACCTGACTCTGACTTATCTCAACTATGACGAACTTTACTTGACGTTACTGTACATACTTAATAGAGCATTGATGCAAGTATTTTGATTAATTATTAATTAAATTATTATTTATTTAGTTAATCAGAACGGAATACACCAATTACACTCATTATCAAAAACAGTAAAAGTTAAATATAATATTAAAATCTCACACATAAAAAGAAGTTTTTATGTGTGAGATTTTAATATTATATTTAACTTAAAAAAGAAGTTTTATCCCATTCTCTCACAATACCTCAGACACACTGACAAAATCTCAGGACATCCATCAGCAAACAAATCAAAGTCAGGTGCTGCATCCAGGATGGCATTAAGTGCATTGAGTGTCCGCGGAATGGGTGGTTTTGAGCGGGCTACGTTTTAGCAGGTTGGCCCAGCAAACAGTTTATGTTTCCTGCTCCTATAATAATTATCGGGTGCATAAAGTCGACACAGCTCACCATGAAGATTAGGAGAGTATTCTACCGGTGAAGCTACTTTGCAAGTTGCTTTTCTGATAGCAATTGGCTATGGCTTTTAATCGATATAACTTTGACTATAAGACTTGACACTGGCGAATACTCTAAACGAGTGAGTCCATATCTAAGAGAAAAAAAGAAAACATGCGAAACTCATTATTTGGGACTTCTCGGTGGGAAAGTAAAGCATTATAGTGTGCAGTTTTATTTTATTTTCTAAAATTTTTGATATTTCGAACATGAATGTGTAATAATGCTGAATTATTAACTGTTGAGTGTTTGTGAACGTACATGAGTTTTGGTGAATAAAACAAAACAGTGCTACCATAACTTTTCAAATTCCCTCACAAAGTCCATGTGAGATCTCAGTATAGTCCCACATCTTTACTGAGGACTCAAGAGGCTTAGAGGGAGGGTATCTCATTTACCATCTTTATCATCACTTATTCTCATAAAGTCCCGCATATCGCTGTTGTCACTTATTTGGTCATGTTCCTAAAGCTAGTGCGGTTTGAAGCTACTTTGCAAGTTGCTTTATTGATAGCAATTGGCTATGGCTTTTAATCGATATAACTTTGACTAGCAAGGCATTGTGAATAGGGTTCCTTGTTACAAAACGTTTCCTGGGGGTGGGAAAATAATCCTATTCTCTTTATAGTTTAGGTCAGAGAAACAATCACAGAAATAATGGTTACCAAACAAATTTTTCACTTTCATTTTAAACAAAGATTTATGTGTGGAAAGTATAATTTTTACTTATCAACTTTAATTAAATGATAGTTTTAGCTTCCCGGACATACTTATATAATTATCCTAGGATTTATGGTGAAATTTGGATCAATTATTGTGTACATAATTCAACTCATGTGACCACTTTGTAGACTGAGTATATTAGTTCAGAAGCAAAATTTACGATCTGGTGGCATTGAAATTGACCACACTTCAAGCATTACAAGTCCACTACCCAACATAGGTCTCGCTATTTGAATTCCACGTCAATTGATCTTGGTCCGCCTGAATCCATCGGCTTCCCGCCGTGTAATATCTGAAAAGACACAGGGTAAAAGTAAGGTGAAACATCTAAAATGGAAAAAAATGTATTAAAACTGTCTAGTTGTATGCTGTAAATTATTGTTCCAAATGGCGCTAGTGTAACAACAGAGTAAGGCATTGTTCAGTCCAAACGTATTGTGCATCTACCGAAACGTAATTTAGTGCCACTTTTCAAACCCAGTTATAGTTCTCCTTACGTTTTTGCTTCGTTTTAGGTTTGTAACTTCATTACCAATACAGTCATAGTTTAGCACTATTCAATTGCGTGACAAAAGAAGCCTAAATCAAGTCTTGGAATTTTAAATATTAGGGACATTTTCGAACCAGATAGCTTTAGACTTACTGATCTATTAAAACTGTTGGAAGGCCGTACGGCCATTGTTTTGTTAGGCTAGGTATTAAAATACCTATATTTATTTTTGCAGTAGCATGGCACAGACCCATGTCGGAAACTTTTCGCCAGGAGGAGGAGCTGATGCAGCACAGCTCCCGCGCACTGGACTCGACTACCGACCCCCTCGAAAGGCTACGGCTGCAGTGTCTCAAGCGTGGAGCCTCGGGAATCATGGGGTTTGCTAGGTCAGTATCGTCATCATCTCATTTTCTCCGCCCATTAACATCCCACTGCTAAATTCAGGCCTCCCCTAACGAACTAAAAGATAGGGTTTAAGTCACACGTGAGGTCAATATACACTAAATATTGTTTGTACCTAAATTGTGTCCATTGTGTATTAGTGTATGTGGAGGAAATTAAATGATTATTATTATTATCATTATTAATATTTCATTGTGTAATATCAGTTATATGAGAACGCTTCTACATACATGCATAGAAGATGTGTTTTGCGCTGAGCGTCTACATTTCAGAATTCAGAAATGTTTCATTAACATTAGTAATGACCTTGGTATTAACTGCGACAGGGGCTTGCTACAAAATAAAATTGGCAAGGTTCTTCATTATAAAATGTACTTACCTACGAAAACTCTATGTCCTTGAGAGAATATAGAAGCACGCGGCGGACGGGGCAAACGCGCGAAATGCGTGTTTGTTTCACCGATGACGGACGCCTAAAATTTCCCATGGCGAGTCTGATAACTGTAAATGAAATATAAATGCATATCTATAGAATATCAAGCATAATGTTCCGCTACAGATCGTCGGAAAAGACTTTCC
The DNA here is from genome assembly GCA_949126915.1 of Musotima nitidalis. Classification (NCBI taxonomy): domain Eukaryota; kingdom Metazoa; phylum Arthropoda; class Insecta; order Lepidoptera; family Crambidae; genus Musotima; species Musotima nitidalis. Next base: position 5,383,019 of record OX421419.1, read on the forward strand.
GCTTAATGTTGCGTTAATGTCACGGTCAGCGCAGACAGACCAAGAGGCGGTGAAGATACTAGCTGTATCTTAGTAAAATTTAGTATCGACGGCAGCACATCAGTTCTAGCTCCTCAGTTCCTTACTGTGAAACTGGTATTTCGAAAGGGTAATGAGCTGAGGTTCTACACCCCACCCCCTAATTGTTGGCTGAAATGCAAAACTAATGGAGTGTAATTCACACTCCCTGTCACTACTGAATTACACCCCATTGATGAACTGAAAAGGATTCGTAACCAGAACCGATATAGACTGAAATTGGTATAACATAAGAACCCTTAGGGTCGCGTCGTTAACAAAACGCAGCCCTGCTACATACTCAACTCAATGATGTTACTAAAGTCTATTTCCAGTAGTATCAATTAATTAAAATTCAAGGTCACGTTTATTCACGATCACGTTTTTTTGTTACGCGTTGCTGATGCTATTGTCGAACTTTAATATGAAAGTGACTCAGTTGGGCTGGGATATCTATTACGCTTTTATATCCAATCCACTTGGACTATTTGTATAAAACTTTGCACAAAGAAATGTTTTTGCAAAAAGGCGCTACTTTCTATCATGAATAGGGCTGTCGCCACCTGAAAGTCGAATAAACACGGCAAAAATCCCGGACATTTGACGGGTGCAACATAGGGTTTTTACCCCGGACACCTCTGAAAAACTATTTTTTGCAACCATAATAAAATCATCTTCATATATTAATAATGGCCTTCTTGAATGCGGCTTATGAAAATTATTTATGAACTGTTCAATTTATCGGTTATTAAATAAAAATGTTTTATCCCTGATAACAGGAAAGTGAAGCGTCATGTCTGCATTTTTGTTTTATTTTAGAACATTAATGTAATAACGGTGGATTATTAATCGTTAAGTGTCTGTGAACGTAAATGAGTGTTGGTAATTGAAACAAAACAGTGCAACATAACTTTTCAAATTCTCTCCAGAAGTCGTGAGATCTCAGTATAGTTCCACATCTTTACTGAGGACTCAAGGGGTTTAGGGGGAGGGCATCTCATTTACCATTTATCATCTTTATCACCACTGCTTCTCATTTACTATGATTTATATGTTATTAATGTATCTCTTACTATACACTGGCTAAATGTGCTAAACGCACGAAGGCATTATTTTAAAGAAAAATAAAACAGAAGTGCCCAGGTTTCATTCAAAAACTTTTTAAAAATCCCTTTCGGTATGCCCCCTGTTGCCCTTCAAACTAGGACACACCCGAGGAATCACACAAACGCAAGTTAAAAATATGCAAATAAAAGTAGTAATAGAAGAAATGTAAAGGTGCGAAATATTTCATGATTTCCAGGGTTTTCCGAAGAATGGACGAAGATGGTAACAATACGTTGGATAAAGACCAATTCATCAACGGAATTAAGGAGACCGGCTTGGAAATCACCAATGAGGTAAATCTTTCAATGTATGTTTAGTATTAGAAAGAAAGGATGAAAATAAATTTAGAAACGATTAAATTTACACATACAATAAACAATATTAAAACATGTACTGAAACGGTGTCCACGTAGCGTACTGTCGGACACCACAGGTTGTCACTACGCTGACCTTCTGTGGACACTTCCGTGGACACCTACGCATGTAGTTATTTGTATTAGCATATGGTTATATGTGTAGGTAGGTAGAAGGCTGATACTACTAACAAACAATACTTTTAATCAAACATACACGAGACTATATGCTTTGCTAATATAAGTAATATAGTTCCTTGCTCAGAGCTCGCATCAATTAATATTGTATCTCGTGTTTCCAAATCTAAACAATACCTTTGTACTTATCTATTAACAAATATACTCGTATGCTTGTTTATTGAAAATATAGGCTCCCAGTTTCATCCACAATGTAGTAGGGGGTCAAGAACGGCTCGAACTGCTTCGAAAAAATAATAGTACGGCCGTGCCGCTATTTTGCTCAACTTGGCAGGACATTGCCGTGTCCTCAGATAGGTATCATAGCCAGTGCATTATAACGTTATTTTTAAATTTCAGGATGCAGAAGAGCTGTTTAACAAGTTCGACACAGACAACAGTGGGTTGATCAGCCTCGATGAATTTCTGAGGAAGATACGCGTAAGTATTAACTTTTTGCGGTTCTCTTAGATTAATTTTTCTAGGTAGTTTTCAGCAGAATAATCTTGTTAGTATCAGCTTGCACTAACTGCAAGCTGATACGCCATAATGAACTATATAAGATTGTATGATGATAATATATTAGGTGTATACAGATCCTATCTAGTTCCTAGAAGCCCAAGCCAGTCTCCCCTGAAAGTAGTGAACCGGCCGATCGACGGACGAGGCTCTGGCAAACATAAAAGTACCCTGTAAGCGGCATAAGCATCTCAACAACAAAATAATTGGCGAAATGTGGCCGTATATGACGCCTCTGTCTATTCATTCGCCTTGATTTTATGAATGATGATGAAAATAAAAGGAAAACTTAGAACTCAATAAACAGAGGTTCCATTTAACTTGTCTGAAGTTAACATCACTAGAAAATGGCGCGATTCAACATCATTCAACATCATTAGCCGGAAATGCGCCCAGTGCACTTTATGGTGGCTTTTACAAATATATGTATATAAAATGCCGTGAGATTCCGATAAATTTAAAATAAACTTAGTTAAATGTTAAACTTTTACCAGCCTCCGATGTCCGACTCTCGTCGTGCAATTGTGGAGCTGGTGTTTAAGAAGCTGGATAAGACAGGGAATGGGTCCATCACTGTGGATGACATCAAGAGAGTCTACGCGGTCACTTCACATCCGAGGTGAGCATGGGACTAACTATCTATCGCAGTCCTTGAAGCGTCCTTCTTCCGACATAGGCTTCGTCTCTGCATCTCCACTCTTTATGGTCTACTGCCACGCGCGCTCACGGCGCTATAGATAACCAAAACGCAGATTATATCATTTGTAGCGATTCAAACGTGCGTACAACGCGATAAAAATGCGCCCAAAAAGCGAAAACGAAAAACGTCTAAGGTTTGTATATTACAATATGTAGGTGCGCGCGCGCACAGCGCGTCTGTATCGCCGTGTCTGCGTGCTTGTATTGATACAAATGCGCGTTTGCGGCGCTACAAAATTATTGAAGGTTTGCAAAGGTATTCTGTATGCGCTTGAATTTTGTTTAAAGCGCGTTTACGAAGGTCGTCTGCGCGTCATCGGCACCTTATAAATACGCCGTGTTCATAGGCTCTAAGTCACATTAAATATATTTATATGAATTTCAGATACATGAGCGGGGAAGAATCCGCAGATGTAATCATGGCTGAGTTCCTCGCCAACTTCGAGCAGGAGGGGGTCGTGGATGGCAACGTTAGTAATAATTCTTACCATAAAATATTGAGTAATACCGGCTAAGTGAGATAAACATTGAACTAATATCCCTTACCCTACCTTGGTTGATGAGACCCTTGCTCAGTAGTGAGACGTTATTGGGCTGGGGTAATGATTCCGCTATATAATTCCAAAAACAAAGAGATAATACAGAGTATACAGGGACCCTACCATCATCTTAGGAGCCCAAGCCAACCTCACCTGTAAGTGGTGCACCTGCCGATCAACGGACGAGGCTCTGGCAATATAAACGTTAAGAGTAAGTTGCCACCTATTACGTGGGACCAACAATACAATTAGCGAAGTGTGGGCGTATAATATGCCTCTGCCTACCCCTTCGGGAAATCAGGCGTGATTGTATATATGTAAAACTAAAACAATTTTTTTTTCTTATATTTCTGATCAAACTGGATTGACTTCACCAGATACATAAATGTTAATCCACGATGTCAATGTCCTGGTTGGTCCTGGTCTGGGGTTGGGGTAGCATGTTTTTTCCTTCCATTCATCTCGGTTATTCGTCATCGACTCATCCACCCCCTTTTGTACCTCTCTATAACCATAATAGGATAATAAAAAATTACGAGTTAAATTATAAATTACGTTACAATTAGCTTCTGGGAAACAATAATTAAAATACTAGAGCTTAGTTAGCCAAATCCTATATTAGTTCACGATATATCCCGTTTGTAATTAATTTGATCTTCAATATATTTTTCAGGTAACTTTAGAAGAATTCATGAACTACTACAGTAGCATCAGCGTGTCTATCGACAACGACTGCTTCTTCGACCTGATGATGCGTCAGGCCTACAAACTCTAAGCTTCATCTCACCTTGTTCACACGCGCACAAGTCGCACTACCCACGCGAGCATTCCGAGGGAGTCCTCTTTACTTACTTTAGAGCACCATTATGTTACTAATGTTAATTAATTATATGATATATAATTTATCTTAATAACGAGTGCAAAAATATTTTCTAGTAAAATTTTCTAAAGTGATATGTATTTTAATTTTACGCTTTAGGCACTTGTGACCTTAATAATAATCCTTTATTGCACATAAACCTTTCTCTGGCTTAGGCTTCGTGCGTCGTGCAAATCATTGATTTCAGCGCAGTGTATGCTACACTACTGCTGCGTCGGCGCTGATTCAATGTTGTTATATCGTCGGGGATAGTGCCAATCCGCGAAACTACCATACGTAAAATCGGCGTATCTGCAATGGATCTATTTTACAGGGAAAGGTAAAAAAAATATTAAGTTTCTTATTTCAACTAATTTCAGGCAAATTTTTACACATTATATAATTAATTCTATGTTCTATCTCTTGTTGTAAAATGGTTTTCCTGAAAGTACATAATTTAGGCTCTTCAACAATTACATGCATTAAAAAAACTTTACAGTTACGCGGAGTTATCCAATGCTAGTTACGTGGATTTGCACTATCCCCGACGATATATATATTTATTTGCTTTAAATTACAATAATAAGCTTAACCTATTTAGCCTTTAGAAAAAGGCATGCATTCGTTTGATGTGCTATAATAAATACTGTGCTCCCTTACCCTTCCGTCCCCGCCCGCGGCCAACGTCCCCCGGATCAGAACCGGGGAGACCTCCTCAGACCCAGGGCACCCAGAGTCGTCGGTCGGTGTTGCCTTTTCCCTAGCGCCTCCTGCGCCCTACCGGGAGGTACTCAGCCCCCCCACCACGACAAGGTGGAGATTAGTCGGGGGGGGGGGAGATCAACTCCTGCCCAACCCTCACCACTCTTTGTGCATCTGCTCCAGCGAAAGCCCTCCTATTAGACTTAGAGACCTTGTTGAAAGCCACCTTCAAGGAGCTGGTATTAGGGTCGTTTTGTGCGCAGGCCCTCGTCCAAGCACGATTCGCCACCTGCTTGCGTTCAGCAGCTTTGGCGCATTCGTGATTGAACCAAGGCCGTTGCCTTCCAACGCTGGCAAGATCTGTATACGGAATATAATATTCGATACCCATCAAGATCTTCCCATTGATTGATGGCAAAGGCGCACTCCGACGGGTCCTTTCCAAGAAAGCAGCCCACTAAAGACGGATGTAAAGTAATCACGCATTCCGTCCCAATCTGCTGACGAGTAGTGCCTTAGGCGACGCATGGTTTCCACTGTTCTCGGTGGTCCAATGCAATTCGGTGCTGTGGCAACAACCTAGCAGTGGGCAGGCGAGCCGAGAGGTGCAAGCACCGACACTCTGTAACCTGCTGGGCGATTCGTCAACAGTAAGTCCAACAAGGAAGGCGCGTGTCCTGTGATGTCTGGTATCCTAGTGGGCTGGGCTACCAGTTGCGCTAAGTCTTCCGTCAGAGTAAACGCATGAGCGACTCTACCAGCGTGGTCAGTTTCAGAAGACCCCAACCATGCCTCATGATGGGCGTTGAAGTCCCCCAAAACCACCACCTTGTCGTTCGTTAATCGCTCCTGCGCGACATCGGTCATTCGGCTGAGGTGGTCGAAGAGACTGCTAGTACTAGCATCTCCTGTGTGGAACCAGTATAGGCATGCATAGATACGGCAACGAGAGCCAAACTCTATGCGCACCCAAAGGACAGGCAAGGAGGGGTCTTCCAAGCAGTGCAGACGGCGACTGCAAATGTCAGCCCTCACGTACAAGCATACCCCAGATTTCGCGAGGAAACGCTCCTCAATCGTCGCCTCAAACGATAGCCAGGGTATTGCAAGTACGACGTGTCAGCAGGACGACGATTTTGAGTCTCCGTCAGACAAAGTAATGCAGGCCGCACCGTCTCAAGATGTTGATGGACGGCGTTGAGGTTAGTTAGAATGGAGTCCACGGATGTTAGTGAACTCCACCTCAAACAGCGAATTGGAGGTGGGAAGTGATGCCGCTGTATTTCCTGCATTGTTTTTTGTCACTGCCATTGGAAAAGGGGAAGAAGGGGACGTGAAAGAGGAGCTGCTACTGGTGCAAAGTAACACGAACAAAGCGAAAGTCTTCCGCTTCAGCATTGGATGAGCGTTACGATCAAACCCGACACGCCGGACGGAAGGGCCCCCATCCGGAAGTGGTCGCCGGGTCCCAACATTTCCGGTCACCAACCAGCATGACGATCCACTCCAAGATTATGCGCGACCTGGTGGGGTAGCCTTCCGAGGTGGTTCGCCCCGGTCGGGCCCCTGTACTTTTCTGCGGGCGGCCAGCACCACCACCGTTTCTATGGGTCTCCCTGGCCGGCGCGTCGAGTCTCGTCTTCCGCTCAATGGTTCCACGGCAGCACTCTCTGGTCCACTCTTAGCATCAATAGCCGCTCCCCTGACTCCGGTAGTGCGGCGCTGTTTCCCGAACGCGACCTGCGACGTGCAGAGATCACTTGGCGGGCGTACATAACCGCACGGTGGTCGATAACAGGGCGAGCAGAACTCTACCACCGATTGCTCAATTAGCACCACCCAGGGGTCGCATGTAGGGTTTCGAAGGGTACACACCTACGGATGCGAGCAATGATGACCCTAAAAATTCATTGCCAACACGCATGCCACACGATGAGGTTTTTACATATAAATCTGAACATCGCACATCTAGTTCTAAAAGAAATATTTAAATGTAATAAAATCCAAAATAACACACGTTTCCTTTTATGTACGAGTAGATTGCATTGAGTGCTTGAGAATCTTTTCATAATCTGTCGACGACTACTGTCCGATAGATAGCGCCATACACAAAATCAAGTATGTTTTCGTAGATATGACCAAAAAATCTTTTGACAGTTCTACTGAAAAATTTCGATATAGTTCCACACTGTCCTTCCTTAAACTATTGGTTCAGTTGATTTTTTCCTTAATGATACAGGAAAATAAGGTTTCAATATACTGTATAGGCGTTTGCATGTCGACATAAGCCATTGGTATAGTTTTACAGTGACGCTTACGGCAGCGCGGTTGGTAGGTACCTAAGTGTCACGGACCACGAAACCAATACATGTGTATTGGTTTCGTGGTTAATTTAGTTAGGTAGCGCGCTTACCTATACTCACGCTCACGAGCTCTGACAGAGATCGAAATCGCAGTTTGTTCCGAAACTCCGTTGTTCCTGAGCGTTTTCATCAACATATTATAAAGCCTTATAGTTCTTAATCTCTCCCATGGACTGTGTAATAAATAAGCAATACTAATAATGTATGAAGGAATATGGGTCATACTTACCAAGATTAGGAGCCCAATCCAACCTCAGCAGACGAGGCTCTGGCGAACAAAAAAGTTCCCGGTAAGCGACAATAGGCTCGCCACCTTACCTAACCTTTCCACTACGTGGAATCAACAATACTACTAGCGAAATGTGGGTGTATAAAATGCCTCTTCCTGGCCCTTCGGGTAAACAGGCGTGATTGTATAATAATATATGACGAAAAAAGAAGTAATTAAATAAACATTTAACGTCCTTACCTTCTTGTAGCAGTATATAAACTTCTTGGTGTTGGCCAAACATATGCAAACCTTTTTAATCGCTCTTTGCTAGACTATTTCCTACCAAAACGTCCCAGAAAAAGAAAATGAGTGATGTCATCATTGGGAAACTTTTGTCTTTTAGTCATTCTTTGTAATATTTTTTCGAAATTTATCTATATTTACATTTTTGTGATCAAGAAATTTACACTTTTTAAATGAAAGGCGAAAGTAGAATATTCTAATATTTTTTAGGATAACTGACAAGTAAGTACAGTTTATTTCACAATATTTTTATAGATTCCGATGGCACGTACAATTAGAATCTTCTGGAATATGCTTGTCCGTCAGTTCGGCTGCCCTCTAAGTCTAAGTCCTCTAATTAAGTTTATTTGTAAAGAAAATTATAACATGCACTATTTCACTGTCTGTTTTATCATCTAATGTAGCTTAGACTTGTTCCTTGTTTGAGTTCCATCAGAAACCTTTCAAATCACAAATAAATCGCGTATGGGTCGCCTAGGTACTGGAACTATGACATACTCACACAATGTGACATTATCATTCATAGCAGCTTTCGACAATTGGACTCAGGCGACATGTCACAATATTAAGTGAGAAGGTTCGTCATTAAGTCATATTCCACCACGCGGAATTAGTTCACAATTGCGGAAGCAGGTGGTCGCGTCTTACTTTTAATTTTTTAACCGCTTTATTGGGCTTTTTACCTTTTTTTGTAAGGCAGTGAACATATTGCCACCAGAACCATCTGTAAAGGCAGAAAATAGTAGTTCATTTAAGATATAAAAGCAATGAAACGACCGTTAAAGGGTTAATTTGAATTATAGACTACTACATAATAACTTATAACTGAAAACATAGTCTTAACAGACTTCCCAAAGAATGAAAGAGATTTCTTGATCGTTGCCAACCACCTAGTCTGTTTAAACTTCCAGTGATATAGTAGAACTGTGTGTATCTATACTGTATTGATTTGACTACAATCATGTAATTTTTTCCAGGATAAAGAGCAAAAATGTGTCGAACAGTGCACGCACTACTTCAGACAGCAATATGCGGGATCCAAATGCTCGTGCGGGTCTTTATGACCGTCATTCTCATGCTCGAGAATTTGGTCAGAATGATCCTGCAGACATTTTACAACTTTATATCGTTCCTGCTTCAAATGCTGTCATTGTTACCAATATGCTGCGTGTTTTTATTGACGGCGCGGTTGAAATGCTTGATGTGTGGAGGGGGAGGAGCATGCCCAGTCGGCAGGGGTGGTTCTTGCGACTGTCTCATGAGTGGTCTCGCTTTTCTCATCCTCTTCTTCATTTTCCGTGCAACTGGTGTACTTGACAAGATTTTCTACTCCCTTGGCTATATTAAATACAGACCCCTTCCCATAAAATTCGTTCCCACTCCCGGAGACATCACAGAATGTTCTAGAAATGATTCGGATGCAACTGATCTCACGACTCCTTTAGATGATCTATATGATGGCTCTGACCCAATTGATTTGGGAATTAAGAGTTACCTCAGAAGCAATGAATCAAACGAAACCCATATAATATTGAAAGAACAAAACCAACCCAAGAAGATGATAAATAGAACACGGAAATGGACCACTGTGGTGTATTATTTGTTATAGCCATCGAAATTGCTACATTTTGTAATAAAATTCTATTAATTTAAAATAAAATTTGTTATATTGTCCACTACAGTACTACTATTTAGGTACTACACTTCACAATTCCACGGAAATAGGTTTTAGTAGGCAGATCTTCTACAGCCGTAAGTATTGCATGGAATCGACTTTAGTTCTTTTGTACGCTACTCTTCTTATTTGGTAATATTTAAAATTAGGTGGAGAATATTGCGCGGCTGGTGTAGTCCCATAGTCTGGTAGTCTGACCTTTAAAAAATAAATCTATTAGTCCTTTTTTTAGCTTGCGATTCTCATTTTATATAAATGCTACAAGAGCTGATGGTAGAGATCGCTTTTAGAGGTAAGTCCACCATTTTACTTTTTGTTTTTTATTATCTTTTAAATAATGGCTTTGTGGGTTTAGCACATTTAGCCAGTGTCAGGTTATAGATATATTAATAATATTGAATTTATTGCAAATGAGAAAGAGTGGTATAAAAAATTGTAAATGAGATGCCCTCCCCTAAACCCGTTCAGTCCTCAGAAAAGATGTGGGACTGGACTATACTGAGTCCTCATATGGGCATCTTGAGAGAATTTGGAAAGTCATGTTGCACTGTTTTGTTTTATTTACCAACACTCATGTACGTTCACAAACACTTAACGGTTAATAATCCACTTTTATTACACAATAATGTTTGAAATATCACAAATTTTAGAAAATAAAAAAAAACTGCAGACACGACGCTTCACTTTCCCGCCAAGAAGTCCCTTTTCCGCGTTGGTGCCAAAAATCCACTTTTAGTTTTTTTAATTTTAATATTTGCTTCGTGCGTTTAGCACATTTAGCCAGTTTCAAGTAAAAGATATATTATTAATATATAAATCATGGCTAATGAGAAGGAGTCGTGATAACCTTGTGTCCTCATTAAAGAAGTGGGACTGAGATCTCACAAGGACTTCTTGAGAGAATTTGAAAAGTGATGTTGCACTGTTTTGTTTAATATATCAACACTCATGTACGTTCACAAAACACTTAACGGTTAATAATCCACCGTTATTACACATTAATGTTATAAATATCATAAATTTTAGAAAAGAAAACAAAGCTACAGGCGTGACGCTTCACTTTCCCGCAAAGAAATTCCACTTTTAGTTTTTAATATTTATAGCCTGGGATTTTTCTTTGCAATTATATAACGTCTCTTCTTTTAATCACATAGGTTCAAAATAATACTCATATTCAATTAAATTTCGTGGTGAATATGGGTAAACACCCCTAATATAATGTATTCTATTTGGGAGGCCCATGCTTAGCAGTGAACTTTAAAAGGCCGATATGATGAAGTGAAAGAACAATACCCTAATTGGTAGACAATAATGAGTTTTACTTTGAAACAAATAAGGTATCTCTAGTTTAGAATTTATTGTTATTTCTACAGTGCTCAATCCTTTTTAAGTATTAAATCCATGATAATTTACTAATTTTTCTACGGAAAGTCTAATTGCCATTGTTGTCGGAATAAATATTTACTGTGGCTAAATGTGTAGACGTTCCTAAAGTAGACAGAATTTTGTATTTTTAAACTTATTAAAAGACGTAAATATGATTTAATGTTATTTTATTTATCTACCAAAAGAACCATTTCGAATAGTCCTGCAACATTACGTAGCCATGTATATGTCACCGTAAAATTGTAAATAACGTTAAATTATAATCTATCCCGCGATATTGTAATCTGTCGAAAAATTGTGATCCGAAACAAACTGCTCACAATTTAACGCATTATTTTTCGATAGATTATAATCTATCAAAGACAAACCGTTAAATCACAATCTGTCGCGCAAAATCTACGCGAGACGCTAGTCGATACAACGCAACACATCAAATTTGCGTCTGTGCGTAAGCGCTTTTCGGAGCATAGTGTAGTAGGACAAAATCATTTTGATACTTTGATGTACGCTATGCAATGGAGTGTACTCGTGCTAACTTTTATTTTTTTTAACGAAATCTGGAGCAGCCACCGTAGTTGGGTACATAATACAAATTAAAAAAAGGTTATCTGTGCATAAACAAATAACAAACAAACAAATATTCTCTTACAATCACACCAATTATTTAGTTCCAAGATAAGTATCATTAAGAACTTGTGTTATGTAAAGTAAAGTAAAGTAAAAGTAAAAAAATTATTTATTTCATAAACTATTATACATAGTACTTGAAAACGTCATGATCACAAATGAAAAAAAAACCAATCGAAATAATATTACACTAAATCACGAAGCTTAGATTCACTTACATGCAACAAAACAATTTAAAAATAAAAAATAATTAAGTGTAAGTGAATCTAAGTGCCAGTTCCGAGCCACCGCTCTGTAAGAAGAACTGGCAAGAAACTCACAGGCTATGCTCTTTTAAATATGTCCATTAGTTTGGTACTAGAATTACAATCTTCATTTGTCTGTGAAGCTATACAATGCAATATAACATAACCTTAACAATATTTATGTTTTCAAGTCATTCATATTAGAATAGCCTGTATGAAACGGCAGTTTAATCCCAAGCATTTGGATACTATATAACGGATAAACATACATAAATACTTTTTTTTTGTAAATACATACTTAAGATACATAGGAAAACACCCAGACCAGAACAAATATTCATGTTCATGCACACAAAGATTTGTCCTGTGTGGGAATCGAACCCACGACCTCTCGAGTGAAGTGCAGGTATCTGACCTCCACGCCATATCGGTCGTCAGTCATCGGTCGTCATAAACATTTTCACATCTAAACTACATTTTTACAATACTCTAAACAGGTGTTTCTGATTGGCATCGATCTGCTCTTCCATGCTACCATCTTGTCGACAAAAGTCTGCAAAAGGCACGTCTCATAAAATTTTACTAATTTCGATTTCATTTTCTGACACCAAAGACACATTAATTAAAAATAATGATAATAATGTGTTAGTGGTAAATAAAATATAGTTTAATAGTATCAATAAAGTTTAGAGTCCAAAATAGTAAAGTGCCACCAAAAGATGTCACAAACGCATTCTCTCGGTGGCCGCACCTAAGATAGTGAGATTTTGGTTGTAAAAGTTGAAACACATATTTGAGGCACTATACCACTAAGATCGATCATTTAGTTGCATATAAATAATCAACATTACTCATTACCTGATGTGAAGCTGACCCTGAATTTGGTAATACCAATCGTGGTTGGTATTACCAATATTCTATTTCTAAAAAATGCATATTGCGCGCCGAATATAAACCTTTTTTTTCAACTATTCGCGAACAGTACAGACCATCCGGAGATGCCCCCAAAAATAGAGTTCTTTGTCTATGCATGTTCAGACCTTTCCACAACGATGCCTTCCTGCTGCTGCAGTTGCTCCTATAGCTGACCGGTCATTTCGTATGTAGAGTAGAATTTTGTTTTATTCCTTTTTTAGAACATGAAACAACATTTATATATACATGTTAACAAAGATACGTTTTGGCTTGTTATACATTCAATCTGTTTTTATCAAATGTAGAGTTGTTCAAGTTGTTCATATTGACGAGTACATTAATCCCCCGAGTTAAAATATAATTCAATTCAAAAAGTGTGATTAGTTTTAAAATATTTAATTATCTATTGGCATATATGACTTACACTATCATCATGATAATTTTTCGTAGCAACACAGGAATCGCTAGTCTCTGAGGATTCAATTAAACATTCTGGGGATTATCACAAAACAAGATCTAAAGAATCAAATCATAATGAATTATATCAAATAAAAAAGACAGTTTGTTTTAAACCTAGTTCAACTTTCGATCTTGCTTTTTAATAAGTCCCACTTTGTTTTTCTCTACAGTTTTTTGCCTGGAAAAGCATTCCATTATAATAAATATCTAATTATTAAATCTAAAATGTATATTCGACACATTAGTACAAAGCAAATGAGTTGTTCCTGATAATTAAATAGCCCTGTGATAGACGGTCAGTAATTAGAAAACCAATTTTTTTGTATGTTCGTTTTGGTGTTGTTTTTGCACCATTTAATCACACAAGACAGCATTTTATTGACTAAGTTACTACGCAGCGTCACGGGAGACACTAACGTGAAATGAGCATAGTTTTACGCCTGTGTGTATTTACAAAGAGGAGCTGAGTTTTGTGACTTCAATGCTATCAATGGCCATGCGCTATCTACCTTTTTTACTTGATCTGAGGACTGGAGTATTACTTTGTTAGTTATATTTCTATGCCGGTTATAATCTAACCTGTAATTCTTATTTTTTGGATTACTTTCCAACTCTTGAACAAAAAGTCTCTGCGTTCTATCATGGCACATACCTCTTTACTGATCCACGGTTGTATGTCTCTGCCTTGTTTAAATTTTACAAAATACTTAGCTTCCTCGTAAATAACTTCGAGGGTGCTACACAATTTTATAATAAATTGTGTAGCACGTAAAGTATAGGTAAAGAACAATTGAACAGAAATAATTCACTCCAATCCCAGATCCCGAGTCGATTTTACCTAACCGATCCCAGATTATAATATTATTTAGTTTACATACCCTAGCATTTTACTCATAGATACAGCACAATCATTATCATACGGAACATTTAGTGGTTAATTGTTTTATTTAATAAGTTAGAATTGTGTATTAAACAGTTGGTAAAAACCACTAAAAGATTTTAGACGTAACTTAATTACGTCTAAAATCGACTACACGCTTTTAATGTCAATAATATAATTTTAAAATGCTCATAGGAAGCTAATAGGATTATGAATCATTTCCTACGAGGCTGTACAGTATTTAAGAAAAAAATAAGACATTTACAGTCATCTGATACTAATGTCAATTTTTTAAATAAACCGTAGAAAATATGGAAAACCCAAGAAAAATATAAAAAATATGATAACTCAAGAAAAAAACACTGAAAACTTTAAAAAAATATGATTTTTTGGTCTACGTATCCTTGTCTACCATGATTTTAGAATTGTTTTACTTTCCAGAAATGCGTAAAAGCAAATCACGTCCATTTGAAGTCAAAAAGTACTTTAGAAGCTCCGGTACGTAATTTTATTCATAATAACTATAGTACATATATATTTTACTATACAGTAAAATAAAGTACATAACCCTTTCAGACCTGACACGAAACGGCAAGGTATTTCAAAATGAAATTTAATGTTTCTAGCTAATTTGGGGTCGCTGAAGACGAATATGTTACTGAAAAAAATGTAGGAAAACTGAAAAATGGTTTTTCAGGATTCTCACGATTGTGAGGGTTCGGGCCAAGTCTTGGTACACTCACGATTGTGAGGGTTGATAAATAAGATAATTTAATACAGAAAATTAAACTTTAATCATAATGAAACTAGTCAAAATAAAAATAAAATGAACAGTATTAATGATTTAACATTAATAACAGTATTTTTCTTTAGACATAATTAACAAAATTAACATTTACTACTTATTAGGAACAATTTTCTCAGTCTTAATCATAATTCTCTTTTTGGACGTAACTTTAATCACATTTTTTATTAATTATAATAACCCCTCATTATTTTTCATTATGAAATACGTAAAAGCAGTGGTTATCTTTGGTATTGCAAAGATAAACGTTGCACTTTGTACATCTAACTTTTGACCGACTGCTGCAGCTCTTCAGTCTACAACATCGTGGTGCTTTTATTGTGTCACATATTGGCCAGTGATTGTATCCATCGAGTCTTTTATCTATCGTTGGAATCGTAGCTGGTTTGTAATGAGATGTTTCAGGCATCTCAGCTAAATCGTCTGTAGGATCACGTTGCCTCTTTCTAGTTGTTCCACCGAGCAAGAAATCGGATACAGTCAGCTTAAAATCCAAAAAATCCATTGGTTTTTGTCTGTTTGATTTAGATGCTTCACGATATTCATACCATGCGTTAACGAGCGACATATCGAAGAGATGCATGAACACTTTCAGAGGCCATTTCCGTGATTTGTGCCAAGACCTGTATGCTTCCAACATCTGATCACTGACATCTACTCCGCCCATGTTCTCGTTATACTTTTTGACAATATTAGGGCATGGGACAGTGACATAACTTTTACTTGATTTATCCCATCGCTGTACGTTCTCTACAGGCTGAGCACCGAGGCACGTGGAAGCCATCAACACAGATTTGTTGTCTTTCCATTTAACAACGCAAACGTTTCTTCCTGCGTTCACTACTTCTTCATAGTCACCTCGCCTCATTTGTGAATCCTTCGTAAATGAATATCCTTTGAATCTGTTGGTCATCAGAGTCCCAGTGCCATCAATTTGCTCAGCAATCAATTTCTCCATCAGGGGAATAGTCGTAAAATACCGGTCAAAAAATATAAAACTACCTTTAGGTATTGTAGATATCAATCTGAGTACAATAGATGGGCCTAGACCAAGTGTAGTGTCAGGAAATGGCGTAGTGTTACCTTGGTACATTTCAAAATCTAGTATCAAGCCTCTTGACGACGTAATCACAAGGTTTTTCAGGCCCACTGGTCTAGGTTTTCCAGGCACGTATTGTTTGACTGGGCATTTTCCGAGAAATGGAACCATTTGTTCGTCAATTGAATACGTACCATGATTCCTGGGCAACTCTAAACATCTGTTACGAACCGTTTCAATCAGTGGTTGAACTAGCCATAGCCGATTTTGAGTTTTCTCTTGAGCTTGAACAGCGGCCTTGTCAACAATGTGTAAATTAGTTCTGATGAGAAAGAACCTGTCCCTCGTCAATGCGTCTGTAATATACGGCAACCTGAATCGCTGAAGCCACGCCATCTTGATCCTGGGATATTTCACACAGCCAAGGATACCATTAACACCAAAGAACTTCTTTACATCAGCTGCAGTGATCGGATGTTTTAGCACCTCGTTCTTAGTTGTTTGGTAGTATATATTGGTGTACAGTGCGAATTTTTCGAACACTTCTGCTGTGAAATACTTTTCAAAGTATTCAGCAGGCGACAGTACCTAAAAAAAATAAAACATCTGTTGAAAAAAGTAAGTTGATACATATAGTTACGTAAAACCTGATTACTAAATAAAATGCATACCTCTTCCACAGTTAAAGTAACTGATGGCATGGCTTTCCCACGAAACATACGTTTAGTCCAGGTATTTCTAGCAGCTGGTGCTGCCACAACAGGAGCCCTAACATCTTCCTCCTGGTCTTCATCAGATAGGGTGTTGAGGTCTTCCCCTGGGGGCATCCAATCTTCGTCTTCATCAGAGTCGTCACCGAAGTCCGAGTCATTTATTGCGTCCAAAACAGCATCATCGTCAAGTACTAAATTTCTTCTACTCATAGTGATTGTTTAACATTAAAACAATACCTAAAACAAAGTAAAAACATTTTTTTTGTTTGTATGAAAATACCCACGAATTTTGAAGTTCAAACCGAGCCCTCAAAATCGTGAGCTTTATTTTTGCAGCATCAGAATTCATTGAACGTAATCAGTAATCTACTATTTTTAGTCTCATGGGCTATTCTACACTCAATCTTAATACAATAAAATAAAAACAAACACGTATAATGCTTACCAGGACGAAAAATTTTATCACCACTTAGACAGGTCGCGACACGTTCACCTCGCGCGGCCTCGGACGCACACTGACCCAAAGAACCGTTACCAGTCGCTGCGAAAAAATTCGTAGGCATAAAAGGCTACGCTCATAATCGTGTGAGCTCGCCCCCGTTCGCCTACCTTTCCCGAGCGAGCGTATAAAAAATCATAAAGTCATACTCACAAAAGTGAGTACAGGGTCCGAAAGGGTTATATTCAATTATACCCACGAGAAGAATATGAATGATTATGATCAATTCAAAATGTCTTATGGAGTTAATATTTAATTTATAAATAACAGTGGGAAAATTAACAAGAGCGCGGTAACAGCATACCTAAGAAATCGTGGCAGTGCTCACTTGTTGTTTACTTGATATGGGTTGCAACGCAGAAAACGTGATAAAAAATCTGTAACAACCTCAACATCTGTTTTAATGGTAATATCCTTGCTGTTGTTCAATAATAAGTAACATTTTTATTTTAGATTCCCGAGTTGGATAAAAATTACATTCAAATAGTTTGTGAAAACCACAATCATGAAGAGTACGACATTTGAGCGGTGTTCTTGCTCTGATTGCTTGTACAGCCCTAAAATTCAACAGAATGGAGAAATATTACCCATTATGGATCCATTGCTTTACATTAATGATCTTCCCCCTCGAAACAAAAGAATGGTTGAGAAATTAATTAAAGCACGAGTTATTTATAATAATGTTCGAGAACAAATTATCTCAGGTGGCAACTTTGATAAAAATAATAAGGAATTGAGACGAAAGCATCAACAACTCCAAAACGGTGATAGTCAAGATAAGGAAGCTATTCGATTTTTAATTGACTTAATTGATAAAGGCAAAATTACAAAACGTCCAAATTTATCCCCTTATCTTGAACCCAAGACGAAGATAAGTGATTGTTGTACTTGTTGTATTTGTCAATCGAAACAGAATCTCCATAAGCGACGCACAACTCGAAAACATGAACCATTTGATAGCAATGAAATTCAAATAAAACAAAAGTTAAGTGATAGATTTAAGAAACCGAAGCCAATTCTTTACTCACCTAGACCCATAAAATCAGATCCTTGCAAATGTACTTTTAATTTAAGTAATATCCATAAGAAAAATAAGTCTAAGAAACCCCGTGAAGGTTCTCATTTACAAAAAAATGGAAAAATAAAAGCACAGCTTGTTATTTGTAAATGCAAAGACTTGTCTAAAAAAACCATTGAAAAAGTAAAATCAGTTAAAGGAAAAATACGAGATAATGTTAAAGAAAGCGCAAGTAAGATAGAATCATCGTTTAAAAAAATAAGGAATTCCACAGACATATTGAGAGAAAAAATGAGCCCGAAAAAGAAATATGAATGTGAGTACGGTTCTTGTATTCCAGAGGAATGTGATTATTTAGACTGTTATGAAAAAATAAAATTAAGGGAAAAAATCCAGAACATTGCTTCCAAAATGGCTGTAAAAGCTTATCCAAAAATAAATAGCTTAAATTTACATAAACATTCACACAGAGAATGGAAACCAAAAACAACAACAGACACACATCCAAGATTTGAAAAATTTAAAACTGCTAAAAGTAAACTACAAGGAAGCATAGAAGACACAATTAGTAAAGTAGAAACTTCATTCAAAAATACCAAAAACTCCATAGATGTAATGAGAAAGAGAATGAGAAAGAAAAATAAATATGAATATGATCCAGAGCTTTACATTCCCGATGATCGTTATAAAAGAAAAAATATAAGAGATAGAGTTCATGATTTCGCGTCACATGTGACATTGAAAGCAAATCATCGAAAAATGGGACGTTTAAGTCAATATGTATCAAAAGAACCTCAAACTAAATCGAAGTTAGTAGAGAGTAAACCTAAAACGAAATATGCTAGTTCTCTTATTGCTGAAATCAACGATAGGAAAAGCACTAGAGTAATGATAAGCGTATCACCGACAAATTTTAAAAGAAACCGAAATTTTCAAAAAAATCGTAGAAACTTTCCCAGAGAATGCTTACCTTCAATGTGTATTCCATTTGATTGCAATCCAGCAAAGTGTGCTAAAATTTTACTTTCACGTGCCAATTCTCTTCATAGCAATATTAGTAAGACTAATATTCATAGAGGCGTAAAAATCAGAAACAGACGAACGGATTCTAGTGAACTTCCTAAAAAGCAACGGCGAAACGACTATATGACTGGTGTTGGTACTATGATCAAAAAGGTAAATTTTAAAAATGACAATGAAAAGAATCTTACACTTAAGAGATGTTTTTGTTCAAGAAAAATAGCCGAAAAGGTAGAACGCCTTAAACAAGTTAATAGTAATTTACATAAAAGTAAATACTTTAAAAGAGGTTACAAACACTCAAATATACATTTGCCACCAAATAAAACACGGGTCTGGGTCCAACACAAAAATTACAAAGAAACGAGAAACTTACCAGTGGGAAGAAATCAAGCATCTAATCAAACAATAGCAAGCAACATACACGAAGGCACAACAATGCCAATGAAAGCCAAGCAATCTCAAAGTTTGATTGGATTTGACGGCGGAACAAAAAAAGTAAGATCGGGACAAAGCACAAAACATTCTCCACGAAAGCAAGAAAAACATTTAATGTGGAAAAGTGGAAAGAAAATCAAAACCGACTCTAATCATTTAATTAGTATAAGTTCAAAAGTAAATTTAAATATTGATTTTGGTGGAAATAGCTCAAGTACTTCATGGACAAATAATCAACAAGATAACACAAAATCAGTTAGAAAATTATTACGGCCGCCATTTTTGGAGAAGATAAAACATAATAAGAAGATCAATAGAAATCGAGAAATTCAATTGTCTAAAGAAAAACTTCCACATACACCAAAAAAGAAACTTAAGACATTTTCATGTCAGTGTGAAAACATGAAAATTAAAAAGTCCAATAAGTCACCACTTGCGAATAAGTTATCTTACAATTCTATCGAAGATGAAAGTCCTCTCATGTCCACTGGTACTTCTAAAGCAAACATTAAATCACATATGCCAGAGAATAATAAGCAAGTAAGTTTTAGACATAATGAAACTTTTAAAAGCGTCGTTGGTAATGGAATGATTGTCGAAATAGATTCTAGTATTACTTCCCTTATAAAATTCTATAGTGAAGATCATCGAAGACACGGAAGGAAAAAAGGGTATCATAAGAGTGTAGCAAACACTTCTGAAGAACAACATACTGCAGCACCGACATCACAAATTAGTGATCATAGCCATCCGCATTTACAGACCAAAAAGGTTAATACTAGCATGAAAAAAAAGCATTACATGCATAAAATCTACTGTAAAAATTACGGAACTGACACACCGGCATGTATGAAATCGGTATCAAGCGGTACTCACTTAAAACCTATTAAGATAAAAACTCAAAAAGTACAATCACATCTTATGAAATCAGAATCAAGCAATACATACAAAAATTTGATCAAAGTAAAATCGGAAAAAGTGCAAACTGATTTGGAACAGCCATTGTATGTTGATGATTATGAAATTAGTCCTTCAATATCTAGGCAAACCATAAGAATTAGTTCGAATATTCATTTTGGTATTGAAATTAATAGTGATATATGTGATCCAGTGAATGTCGTAATGAATCACAATGAAAAAGTTTTTGTTAATAATAATGACATTACAAGAAACACTACTAAACAAGTGTATTTCACAACTGAGAAAATTTATAAGAATATTGTAGTTCAATCTTACCATACTTTAAAACATGGTGGTAGCACATTAAATATCCCATTAAAAGAGAAACTATTGAACACGAAGTCATTCGAAAAAGACTTACATTCAAAAAATACTACATATAAATTGTATGCAATGCAATCAGAATCGAGTAAATCATTGCAACATTCGAATAATAAAAAAGAATGTCCATACTTGTGTTGTAAAGATCTTCATGCTCAAGATCTTACATTTGAGTACATCCCAAATGATATGATATTTCAGAAAAATTTAACTGACAATCAGATATACCATGACAGAGAATATCAAATTAGCTACATGCTAAATAAGAAGTTTGAAAGGAAAATAGCAAGAAATAGAAATTACAGACAAAATAAAATAACAATGACAAGTTCTACGATTTTCGGATGGAAGCCCAATTACAGAGACTCATACAAATGTGTATCAAAACGTAAACCTGAATTGGCAAGCAGAGATTATTATCGTAAGTATTTTTTATATTTTAAGCTTCCGCATTTCGATCTAAACTATGCCAAAGGGGGCCTTCGTTATCCTTTTGCCAGTGTTTTGTATTATCATAATTCGTAATTATTTGAAATTTACAACAACGTTCATAGTGAAATAAACTGTGATTAATGAAACGTTTAAGCTTCGATCAATTGGTTCGGTGACCGTAAGCGACACCAATTCACACTTAGCCAGATTTTTAGAAATAATTTCTAGTTTAAAATATCTTTATATTCTTTGCTATTTTAGGTTGGAATTGGCTGGGAAATGGATCAAATCCTATGTTCAGAGAATTTAAAGCCATGATTTTTTCTTCGCAAATATTTAAAAGATTGAAATCAAGAAAATCCGAATTGTCTATTTGCACCAAAAGCAAACATGCTGACTTGTTAGACGAAGTTATAATTTTAATGCCATACATAAAAAAAAAGTTTCAGAGAAATATAAGTAAAATCTGCTTGGTGGATAAATGTTATGGAACATCAAATCATTTTAATATCAGCGAAAACAAATTAGATCAAAGAAAAGGACATCACAAAAGAGGTGGGAAAGCACTACTTAAGAAAAGCAAGGGGCATACAAATTTTCCTTCAAAGAAAAAACAGAAATATAGGGACATACCGATTTTCTTAATTAAACAAGTGTTAGACTTAGGAAAAAAAAAGTAGTTTGTGACTTACTTAGCGAAATACAAATTGGCGTTATTTTGAAGTTGACGAGAATTTTATTAATCAAAACTGTTTTAACTTTAACAATGTTACTAGTTTTTAAGGAAAGAAAATATTTTTTTTTAAATCTACAGGTATTTTGCTATAGCATATAGCTTCCCTGATTGTGTCTTGTGGTGGTAGATTTAAATTTCTTCATTTGGTCCCAGTTTAAAAAAATGCAATGTATAAATGCTTGGTTGTGATGGCATATATATATAATGTTATTATATAATTTTGTTGCTTAGTTTTTTATGACAGTACAATTGTAAAGAAATATTTCGTATTGTTTATTTTTGTTGATACATCAATTTTAAAAGATCTGGTTTAATGTATAGTAATTAAAATTGATAATCACTATGTTGTTTTTTTTGTTCGTATTTCTTAATGTATAAATAAAAAAAAAAACTAACTTTTCCTTCGCGTTTTCTAAAATTTTTGTATAAACACGGGCGTTGTAGCTGCTCTGTGTCGTCGTCACACGAAAACTGCGTCGGCGCTGCGTCAACGTACTAGCTATCTTCGGTGTTCGATATACTTTAGGTACACCACGCTGTAGCTCCGTTGTTTCACGCAGCTCTTTAATACACTTTACCAATTAACGACATGCAAATTATACAATTTGTTATTCAGAAATTATTAATAGAATAATAATATTTGTTTAACAAAAATAAAGTCATTTTTATTTTAAACAATTAACCTTTCATAAAAACTATGTGTGTATGTGTTGGAATAGTGGATTTATGGCCTGAAAAACTCCTTGATGGGATAACTTCCTTTATCCTACTGTAACATTTTAACTTGTTCTGCCTGATCAGAAAGATATCATAAATGCTAGCCAATCAATGGGTCATGTAGGTATACGATCGTCCATATGCAGAACGTACGACCGGCTTCCATACCGCTTCGGCACTAAACAAGGACGACAAGAAACGTCTAAATAGAAAGAGGATTTTTTAGACTTTATTTAGTGGACTTTTGGCTTGGCACCAATAATCTGAAAAAAAAGTAACAAATTTACAGGTTGTGGGTTGCCAAATCTCTCAGTAGGTAATAGGTAGATTTTTTTGGTACCCACTTAGGTACTAGACGACACAACCGTTCATGTTAAACACTTACTTGCTTGAAAATATAGCCTGAGAACTTGTGTTAACAAACCAAAGATTGGATCCCAGAGACTCTGTACGTCTGTCAGTGATAACCAGCGTTATGACTGAGAGCCCATTAACGTCTCACTAATGAGATAGGGCCACCTCACGAACCAAGCTGAGAGATTTAAAAGCCAAACTCCACCATGCAGACCCAGTGCTGATTGGCGAAGAAGGGTGTGAGACGTCTTGCTGTTAGAATTTTTCCAGTTAGCTTTACGACAAACACATTTAGCGATAATATTAGCTTAACGTGCCTTTCATAGAACAAAAGCGTTTGATGTTAAATTCCACGTAATGCGTACGTGTGTGGTTAGCTCATTATCGTTAAACTCGCAGACTCAGTGCGGATAGGCAGGGGCAGCGAAGGTTAAGAGGATAAAACGGCCAAAATTTACTGATTACACGATGGTGTTATTAAAAAAAACCTATGCCTGTTATGTAAATGTGTAGGCTTGTAATTAAGTATCCCATTTTTATTCTTAAATCTCTTTCTTTGTCCGTAAATCCTTATACATAAAAAACTTCAGAAGCCATCGTACGACAGTTGTTTTTTCGAATGATCTATTCTAATACTCATATGCACTTCGCCAATTATATAGTTGGTCCCACGTAATAGATGGCGAGCATATTGCCGCTTACCGGGCATTGTTATGTTCGCCAGAGCCTCCTGCGTTGTTCGGCAGGTGCACCACTTGCAGGTGAGGTTAGCTTGGGCTCCTTAGGTCTTGGTACGATCCCTATATACCCTTGTGAGTTGTTATAGTTATCGAGAAATATCTCGATAACTATAACAACTTAAAAAACTTCACAAGATAAAATAAATTTACTGTTCTTGTAAATTGAAATTAATATGTAGGTATATAATTATCAAAGATCATTATTTAGTTATAGTTTGGAGTCTAAAGAAAAAGTGTGATCTAAATCTCAAAGCTCCTTCTACTAATGTAACTAAAATATTTCTTATTCCTCTTTCGGGACAATCCGACAACAAAAAATATGTAATTATTATTACAGTTACAGTATGTTAATGTGTTGAAAAGCAACGAAAAAAAATATTGAATCAGACCTTTTAAAGATTTTTCATGACTTAAGAAATAATAGGTTGGGGAAAAAGTCTTTTCGTATTTTTGTATGAAAAGTCAAGACATTTTTTTCAAAGTTTATTTACATTTATTTACAATATAAATGTACCGTTTTGTTGAATAACTTTCTGCCATTTTGTGGGCAGAGACATTATCCCGTTACTGTAGAAACTTTGGGACTTCTGATCAAAAAAACGGGACAAATAGTTTTGGCAGTCCTCTCTTGAGGTCAACCTTACAGAACCTAAAGAATTCTGCAGAGACCGAAACAGGTGAAAATCTGAAGGCGCAAGGTCAGGGCTATATGGTGGATGCACTAGGACCTCCCAGTCGAACTCTCTTAATTTTTGCTGAGTGGCTAAAGATGTGTGTGGTCTAGCGTTATCGTGATGAAAGACCATACCCTTCCTGTTGATCAATTCCGGCCGTTTTCTCTCGACTGCTTCCTTTAATCTCATCAGTTGCTGGCAGTCAAGATCAGAATCGATGGTTTTGCCGGGCGGTAAAAGCTCATAATAAACAATGCCCTTCCAATCCCACCATACACACAGCATCACCTTATTTCGTGTTAGGCCAGGTTTGGCCACAGTCTGTGAAGCCTGGCCAACTTTCGACCACGACCTTTTTCGCACGTTCTTGTCGTACGTGATCCACTTTTCATCGCCAGTTATCAATCTCTTCAAAAACGGCTCGGTTTCATTACGTCTCAATAATGAATCGCAAATGAGTACACGGTTCATTAAGTTTCTTTGAGTGAGCTCGTGTGGCACCCAAATATCGAGCTTTTTTGTATAACCAGCTTTCTTCAAATGGGTCAAAACTGTTTTGTGGTCAATTCCCAGTTCTTCAGCTACATCGTAACTACTAATATGCCGATCTTGCTCCACTCTTTCAAAAATGGCGTCCATTTTATTCGTAACAGGGCGACCAGAGCGAGGTCCATCTTTAACATTAAAATTTCCGGACTGAAAACGTTTGAACCAAATTTGTGCTACTCTTACTGACACTGCATCAGGTCCATAAACATCACAAATTTTTTTCACTGCTTGAGTTGCATTTTTGCCTTTTTTATAATAAAATTTTAAAATGTATCGAATTTCTTCATTAGATTCACTCATTTTTACGGAGGGAAAAACAAATGAAAAATAGCGGGAAACAACTTTTTTTTATTTTTTTCTTTTCTTTATAATGGAACCTTTTTAATGTTACCAAAACCAGCCAGACACAAATAGTACAGTCAAAAAAAATTTATAATAAGTTTATACCTACGTTATGCGAAAAGACTTTTTCCCCGACCTAATATATCATTCAATCTGCCATTTTGCTGACATTGCCATCTGTCATATAAAATATGTTATGAGATGGAATTGAATGCGTTGGTTTTAATTTAGCGTAATTTAGTGTAGGTATTTTGTAGTCGTTAATATTTAAGACAACATGAAAAATTATACATGATTGAACGTAAAAAAATATATTTTATACCAAGGTAAGGACAAACTCATATCATAATAGAAAATAAACTTCTAAATTGTGTAAGAGTACATAATAAAAAAAACTGTTTTAGGTATGAGAAGAGAGCAAAGAAAATTGACAAGAGGAAAGTAAGGGATTATTGGGATGCTTATTAAGTCTGCTACGTCGGTCATCTTTTTTAAAACCAAATTTCAAGATAAAAACAAACAAACAAAACAAATAAATTAAAAAGTATGCATAAAAATACAGTTAACAACGTTAACACAACATTCATGATGGTTCAAAATCCCAAAAAAGAAAGAAGCTCTAAAAATATGCTTAATTTATCAACATATCAATATAGCAGTTTACCGAAATTACAATATCCATCAAGAGCAAAAGAAATTATGACTAAAATATTTAAGTCAACCAATCAGGCTGAATTTAATATGAATAAATCGGAAAAGAAGAAGAACGAACTAATATCCAAAACTGCTGACTATAAAAGAATCTCTAGTAACCCAGTTATTTCAGGAAGTATGAGCAATAAAAAACGTAACAACACAACTGTATTGAATGTAAATATACCACAATTTAATAGTTCTCACTGTTTCGACATTTGTATAGTCAAACGGAAAAAATCAACAGAATATATGTTTGGAAAGAATACACAAACTACAATCCCTGTTTCCATGGAACGTCCGATTGAAGATATATTTTACCATGTAACTAATGATAAAGCTATTGGCCGCACACAGATGAAAAAACAACCAAACATAAGCTCCGATACATCTAGAGATATTTACAACGGTGGAAGTGTTAAATCGTCTTCTACAGATTGTAGGTGTGATGTTTGTTGGAGAAACATTCAGCACAGAGTTTTATTTAAACAAAGTACTCTCTTACAGAGCACTTTAACAAAGCCTTTGAGTAACATTGCACAAAGAAGTTCGGATTGCTGTAACTTTTATAATTTTAGTGCGATTGCTAGACCAAAACAGCAAATTGGAATTGCCGATATTAAAATGTATTGTAAAAGTAGAAACAACGAAATAGTCGAAAAACACACGAATATTGGAATTTCTAAAAGAAACGGTATTAAAACTTTAAAGTTTCGAAACGCAGCATGTGGTTGCCATATTAATCTCAAAAATAATAACGTACCCTTGTCCAAAATGAGAAAAGAAGAAATAACCCGATGCAAAAATCATGAGTCATCAAAGAAGAACACTCCTGGAAACAATGTATCAACCAATACACAGATTATAACGCCATTAACTAATAAAATAAATCACATTACAGATTTAAAAGATTCTAAGGATTATAGTTGTAAAGACAATAATAAATATTTAGAACATTTACCGATACAAAAAAATAAAAGGACAGTACGAACTCAAGTATCTGTCAAAAAATATAAAAATGTTCAATGCAAAATAATAAGCACACAAATATCAGAAGATAGTGGATCTTTAAAACAATGCACTGAAAACACGAGATATCAAAAAACACACCGAAAGGAAAAGTTCATTCGTATAAGATGTATCAAAAGCTCGCAAGATATGAAAATTAATGAAAGCCAGAAGAATTATAAAAGTAGACCTCAAATTAGAGCAAGAAACTCGAATAGACAGTTACCATTACCCAAAAATGGCCCTTTAAAATATTGTGTGAACGATTCAACCTCAGACACAAAGTTATCTTATGATAAGTGTATTATAGGCGCTGCATTTGATGATTCCCTTGACACTATTCAGAGAGTTGTAACTTTTGACAGCTTCACCAAGGGTGGATATGGAGATGCGCCTCGCAAGTCGACTGCAACCAGTCAACCTATGATTTGCATAAAAGATTCAATCAAACAACCGAGTTGGAAAGGAACGAGACGTTGCGACAAAGCTACAGACACAAATATAAATAAATACGTACAGGCGGGAAAATGTAAACAAATATGTAAAAAGAGCGTTTCACAAGAAAAAATCGTTAGGAATGATTCTAATATTCCAAACAACGAAACACATTCATTAAGAGATGATAATAGTCACACAAATAAGCAGAGTAAATGTTGTCAGTGTAGTTCTCATCAAAATTGTAACGTAAATGGGAATATAGATACATTTCAATTCAAAAGGAAAAGAAACGGCGAAAATAAATCCACAATCAATCCAGACAAAAACAAAGTTCAGAAAAGTAGTTACAATAAGTATATAATAACAAGTTATGATGAAAAACACGCACTGGGAACTCAAGAAAAGCTAGCAAGTAAGAATAGAAGAAGCACATTTAAATTACCTATACAAATAAATATTATTGATACAGTGAAACGACATTTTAATGAATTTAAAAGTAATTTTAAAGAAAGTCGTAAGCGGCGTGAAAAGTCATTTGATATTCCAAAATCTGAAACAAAAGAAAAAAATGCGATTGACGATAGATCAGACTTTGAGCGTACTGATATTGATACAAGATTTAAAAATAGTCAATGCCAAACTTACTTTGTAGATAATACGGATTGTCACTCACAGGATCAGATACAAAGCGGTGGATCTAAAGTTAATGAGTACGTCAAACTTGGCCTCAACACTTGGTACCAACCCTTTACTATAAGACGGGGCGAATGGATTGCAAACCTTTGCACGTGGCCCAGTTCCCTAAAATGGATGTTAAACACTTCCTATAAAAAAGTTTTTATGAAGACTGACTCAAATAACACAAATGATTGTTACACCAGTTCCAGGTCATCATACAAAAATAATCATCTCTTCTGTTATAAAAGAGTTTTGAGACAAATTACAAACCATGTATTGTTTGTTATTTGTATGGCTATTATTTGGTGTCCTTTACTTGTTATAATGCAATGTTTTTGTTGTTGTTATAGATAATAAAAGGATAGTTTGAGTAATAACTTTTTTTAACGACCCAATTATTCATACATTATCATTATCATCAGCCCAAAAACGTTCACTGCTGAATATAGGCCTGCCCCATTTATCCAACGTGATCGTGCAACTCTTATCAGGTCATCTGTCAATCCTGCAGGTGGAACACGCTACGTTTTCTATGAAACTTTCCAGCTTGCTTATTCTTTGAACTATGTTGGTGACGCTCGCTCTTCTACGAATCTCCTCATTCATTATATCTAGTGAAATCCCCTATATCTCTCTCTATAAAAATAAACGTTTATAACACAAATAATGAGCTATCGACAAGCAGTAATCTGAAGCCCATAAGTTTAACAATGATCTTGGATTGAAGTAACACGTTATCGAGTCTTTATCGAAGTGCTGCATGGGGGTGGGGATGACGCTTAACTTTTCACTCACCCGATGTTATCTTTTGTCCCTTTCTTTGTTTGCTGTTGTGACTGTTCAGACAATTGCATTTTTGTTCAACACCCGTGTCGAGTACTATACCTACCTTACATATTTTTCAGAAAAGATAATCGGAACGGTAAGTAAAATTCAAATTGTTAATTGCACTCATAGGTCAATAACTTAATAACATTATCCAGTACCTTACATGAACACTGTCAATGTGTTACTACAATACATAATTAGTAAATTAATTTTAATATTGTCATGAACTAGATTTAAATTTATAATAATAGTCAAACTCATCAAAATTGAAATTAAAACATACACCTTTATAATATGCTAGGCCTTCGTTGCATTTATGCTGGAATACAGGTTTCTGACTGATAATGTATGATTTTACTTATTTTTTTTCAAACACAGTATGGTGGATCTACACAGCCCAGGGCGCGGCAGCAGTGCCGTATGTACATATTTAATACTAGCTGTGCCCGCGACTTCGTCCGCGTGGAAAAGTTATTTTGGGCATCATTTGTTTTTGCGAACAATCTCCTCAGCTTTCGCAAGCCACGCCTCTCCTCCTTGCAGCGTCATGTTTTGCACATCATGCGGCGCGGGTGAATTTTGTATCGGTGTTATTTTAAAATTGTAATTACCATAAAAACGGTTCTAGTGAGTTAATCTTAAAAGATAGACGTATACTGTCCTGGACATTTATTTAGATAATTTTAAAAGGAATAATTCTTTCATATTTATATTTTTGGTATCTTGAACCGTTTTCGCAGCGCACGCAACGGAAGCCCTCAAGAATGAATAATTTTCCCCGTTGTTTTTCACATTTTCCATTATTTCTTCGCTCCTAATAGTTGCAGCATGAGGTTATATAGCCTTCCTCGATAAATGATCTATTCAAAACAGAAAGAAATTTTTCAATTCGAGCCAGTAGTTCCTGAGATTAGCGCGTTCAAACAAACAAACTAACAAACTCTTCAGCTTTGTAATTCAGTATAGATATACAAATAAATAAGCAAAACTGCCAGAGAACGACCTCTGTGATATGAACACAGCTTAACTTCAGTGATAGTTTCGACCACCAAGAATTTGTATAAAAAAAGCTCAAAGACTAACTACTGAATCGATTTTCGTATTTCCTTTAATAATAATACATAGTTACATTATTAATTGATATAAATATGAGATCCCAACGAAAATTGCTATAATGCAAACCATTTTGTGTGAGACTAGATGTGTGTAGGCAAAAAGCTGAAAGCAAATACTTATTGCATTTTCCTGTTAATATAAATATAATATACTAGCGGTCGCCCGCGGCTCCGCCTGTGTGGATGTCAGTTACCGCTGCAAAATGCCTACCCAGGAAAGACACGGTCAGCAAAATGATTACCAGATTAATTGTGTAGCTCTGAGAAGAACTTTTGCGTAGGTGTAGTTTTAAGATGGATATCTAAAAAAAACCATACGAAAATTTATAGTTTAGGCAGCGTACGCAAAATGAGCCTATTATTACAAACAGACAAAGTTTTCCTCATTATAATATTAGTATAGAAATATAGATTAATATAGGAAAAGAATCTTGCAAATTAAATCAGCTACATGTTTAGTTACTTGTTTCAGTTTGATTGAATTACAAGGTATTGTAATTTGAGCGTAGAAATGATTTTTAAACTATTCTTAGTTTTAGGTTTATTTAAATCCAGTTTCAGTTTAGGTAAGTATTTTATCTTATATTTTTTATGAATTCGTAGTTGTTAAATATAAATACGATCTTGTTTGTATCTTTTCAACTTTTAGTCTTAAATTTTAATAAATCAATATTTTGTTGGTAACTAGTGACACGCCCTTGCTTAAATTCGGTTCAGTTTTTTATTAAATATTATACACCTTTATTTTGCCAATTACTCGGGGGAACTGTAGCATCTTCTTCCTTTTCGCAACGCGCATTAGCGCCCCGTGGTCATCGTAAAGACCACGTTTAATTATGGGTAGATGTGACTGGCCTCCCAACAGTGACGTATATACTTCTTTTTTACTAAAATATCTCTGCTTCTAACAATTTTCTTCGCTATGACCGACTCTACGCAGTCGCGGTCCATCGGCTTGCAGTAACCTATATCAATTCACCTGGTGGGAGACTGGCCCACTCCGCGTTTTTGGGACTTTAGTCCGTTCAGTAATTTTTATATATCGTCGTTTGAATTATATATTAATAAATACAACGTTTTGTATGGAATATCGTTTAAATAAACGCTGGTGGAAATGTACTTAGACATTGTAAAACAGGCTCTAGACTTTGTAAGTGTGGATGCTATTATAGACCATATATTAAATTAACTAGTTATAATTTGGGAATTGACATAAATTTAAACACTTGAATATTCTTTTTCAGAAAACGCGATTAATTCACAATGTGAAAAATTAGTAAAAGTAAGTTCAAGTATATTTATTTATTTAGTATATATTTCTTCTAGAATAGGTACTATTAATTCTTTATATAAAATAAATATTTTTGTGATAGTCTAATATTGTAATATTAAAAAGTCATATTAACTCTTTAATAGGCAGAGCACGTGAAAATATTCATTGGTTTTTGGTTTTTTTAAGTTAACCGCATAAGGTTTAATATATGGTGGTCATATATTGACCACTGCCTGGTATAGGGCTAGAGGAGTTAATATTATATATACTAGGAAATAATTATTTCACGAATGTTACTATGATTGCAATTTGATAACACGCATAAAAGAACACTCTGCTAACATATTACTTCTGTCTACCAAGTTTAACCCTTCGATCGGAGGTCTTTAATTTTAATCTTCTTTTCAAAATGCCCGGCTTTTTATCCTGTAGCTTGAGTATGTCATGCTCACTTAAATATCTTTGCAGTGGTTGCATCATGCGTCGGGTCCTTACGTTCCCTAAAATATAGTTGAGCGAAACAATGGCATGTTCATGCGTCATACTCGTGAACGGATGCCGCCAATGGGGACTGGTCTGCTCATGTCTACTATGTTTATTCGTAATCATGCTCGCATAACTTAAAAAAAGAGATAATTTCTTCTTTTATTTAAAATTATGTGACTGCAGAACACAGGTTTTTGTAGACTAGTCAAATTGTTTTACTACTAATTACAGTTTCTTGTAACTGACGGGAAAAAACTGACCTTGACGATTTGCCCGTTCTTAACTTGAATTTGACGCTGAATACCTAATAGTAATGTTTAGACCGATGCAAAGCCTTTTGTCCTTTTACTTATTTTATTTCATTACAGGAAGCTCCGAGTAATTGGAAGCAGTGCTTTGAGAGTTTTGTTAGTCATAGCATCAATGGTTCTGAAAATATAGAAAGGTAAGAAAATTTATTTGTGATTCTATTACGTAGGACCCCGAGCATAGTCTCTCCATTGCACGCCGAGCGACACTGATATTCCATATGATGCTCTTAGTGCTGCTTCTAGACGAAGTATACACAAAGAGTCTACGATGGTCTGTGCAATAATTGTAAAAATTTGTTAGGTATGCAAAAGTGTTTTAAAAATGCCTTTTCAATTGGTGGAACAAAGACACCATAATGTATAGTTTACTACATATGAAGGAGAATCACTTTAGAGTAATATTAACTATAAACAAGAATCTTAAAATGGGTCTCCTGTAAAATTGCAAATATGTAGCGCCTTCTCTCCATATTACTTTTTAAAAGATTTTTGCGCTTGTAAATTTTGAATCTTGAGAGACCTCCCAAAGCGACCACTCCACCCGCGTCCATTCGACTGAATATCTACGCCGATAAGAAGCGCGTGTACGCGCGTCAAATATCTACTTATGAAAAAGCTTGTCTGAAAACGACCGTATTCCGTTATACTTATCAGTTCAACAGGCATAATCCCCCTCTTAATACTATGCTTTAAAAAAACATATTATTTTTATGAACGTGGCATACCTAATTAATAAATTGTTATTTCTATATCTTTTTGTATAATTATAGCCCTTTTAACTACATTATCTTTACGTACATAAATTGGGTAAGTAATGCAGATTAAGTGTTGCCTACCTAAAGTAAGTAATTTCGTGAATGAATAGCAAAAAAATCCTAACCTATAATAAAATAAAAAAATTATATGTTCTTATACTACAGATAATAATATGTTCCTAAGAGTAACGAAAAATGATTTGGACGTGGGGTATTTGTAAATAGGGACAGTTAACTTAAAAGCCTTGAATTCAATTCAATTAATTTATTGCGGGGTTAACCCATCGGAGCTATCAATAATGTGATTTTGATACTAATTATCTAAAATAGCCGTGTTTCTTTTCAGGCCCTGTTATAGTATAAAGGATGTAAAATCCGAATACTCTGTAATAGCTCTATCAAATTGCTACAACTCAACGAAAAAGGAAATACTTACATCTTTTATTACTACAAGACTGGAAATATTGGATATCGTGTTTTCTGACGACAATGTCAAAAGTAAGTATGTAATCTAACTTAACACTAGTCTGTTGATATAACTTCATTAAAAATTTCGAGCTGTGTGGGTCTATTCATATATATTCATAAGTCAGCGAAATATGAAAGTTGTCGTATCGCTTTTTTACTTGGATATAATAAAAAATAGTGATAAAGTAAGTAAATTAGGGATCTATAGGTCTAGTAATAAGCAAATATTTAAATTGAACATTATAATAAAGATCACTCGCTCACTCTATAATAAAGTCGCTTTCCGCTGTCTGTGTGTCCCTATGTATGATTAGATCTATAAAGCTGCGCAACGAACTTAAATGCGGTTAGTCTTTAATAGATAGAGTGATTAAAGATGAAGGTTTATATTAAAGGCACGGATGCGAAGTTAAAAGTTGGCAATGGTAGATCAATTAATTCCTGTGGAATTTTATTATAAAATCTGATACCATTACCCAAAAATGAATTCTTTGTATCGTGAAGTCGACAATTTGGCAGAAAGAGCAGTAAAACGTACTAACTACATACTATCAATTGATAGATTTGAATTATACCTAACATAATTTTCTTTATACGATAAACTCTTGCTAAACGGAAAAGAAAAGATAACTATTTTATTACAAGTTTTTAATATAATAGGCAACAGTTTTATTTACTGTACCCCTGTTACTTATACAAATTATGATATTGGTATCCTTTGAAAATTTACTTCTTTATTATCTTCTCCATAATAACTTTAAATGAAGCCCCTGGCATACAATTATTTTTGTTATATTAGGTCGGGGAAAAAGTCTTTTCGCATAACTTATTATAAAATTTTTTTGACTGTAGATACTATTTGTGTCTGGCTGGTTTTGGTAACATTAAAAAGGTTCCATTATAAAGAAAAGAAAAAAATAAAAAAAAGTTATTTCCCGCTATTTTTCATTTGTTTTTCTCTCCGTAAAAATGAGTGAATCTAATGAAGAAATTCGATACATTTTAAAATTTTATTATAAAAAAGGCAAAAATGCAACTCAAGCAGTGAAAAAAATTTGTGATGTTTATGGACCTGATGCAGTGTCAGTAAGAGTAGCACAAATTTGGTTCAAACGTTTTCAGTCCGGAAATTTTGAGGTTAAAGATGCACCTCGCTCTGGTCGCCCTGTTACGAATAAAATGGACGCCATTTTTGAAAGAGTGGAGCAAGATCGGCATATTAGTAGTTACGATGTAGCTGAAGAACTGGGAATTGACCACAAAACAGTTTTGACCCATTTGAAGAAAGCTGGTTATACAAAAAAGCTCGATATTTGGGTGCCACACGAGCTCACTCAAAGAAACTTAATGAACCGTGTACTCATTTGCGATTCATTATTGAGACGTAATGAAACCGAGCCGTTTTTGAAGAGATTGATAACTGGCGATGAAAAGTGGATCACGTACGACAAGAACGTGCGAAAAAGGTCGTGGTCGAAAGTTGGCCAGGCTTTACAGACTGTGGCCAAACCTGGCCTAACACGAAATAAGGTGATGCTGTGTGTATGGTGGGATTGGAAGGGCATTGTTTATTATGAGCTTTTACCGCCCGGCAAAACCATCGATTCTGATCTTTACTGCCAGCAATTGATGAGATTAAAGGAAGCAGTCGAGAGAAAACGGCCGGAATTGATCAACAGGAAGGGTGTGGTCTTTCATCACGATAACGCTAGACCACACACATCTTTAGCCACTCAGCAAAAATTAAGAGAGTTCGACTGGGAGGTCCTAGTGCATCCACCATATAGCCCTGACCTTGCGCCTTCAGATTTTCACCTGTTTCGGTCTCTGCAGAATTCTTTAGGTTCTGTAAGGTTGACCTCAAGAGAGGACTGCCAAAACTATTTGTCCCGTTTTTTTGATCAGAAGTCCCAAAGTTTCTACAGTAACGGGATAATGTCTCTGCCCACAAAATGGCAGAAAGTTATTCAACAAAACGGTACATATATATTGTAAATAAATGTAAATAAACTTTGAAAAAAATGTCTTGACTTTTCATACAAAAATACGAAAAGACTTTTTCCCCAACCTATTATGTAATCCGGACTTATTATAAAATAACTGGCCAATGTCCTCTCCAGCTTCATCAGAAAACATTACATAATTTTGGGTATCGGCATAGCTTGACTTGACATAATATGCTTTTATTATAGTGCTATCAATTTTTTTTCTGTCTATGTTAGTTGGCTTAAAACTAAATGCAGTATTAGTTATTGCTAAATCACTGAAGGTGCAAACATACTCTGGAATTGTTTTTTGAGCAAAGTTATAATTTTCTGTAATATATCAAGAGAGGCTTGCAAATGCAAAATGTCAGAGTGCAATTGTTTAATATCCCTTTCTTGACTAGTTTTACTTATATTTAACTTCTTCGCATATATCTCAATAGTATCTAACAGGTCTAATCTTTTTTTTCTCCAAGTGACATTTTTCCTAAAACAACAATATTTTTAACCATTTTATCAGTTTTTAATATAAATTTATTTACATGAATATACTTTTTAATTTTATTATTACTAAGGTGCCTTAAACCTATAACATTTTTATTGTCTGATGATGAAGCAATTTCTTCAAGTTAACTTTTGGAATTTAACCTCTTTATGCTCTCTCTTCCAAGACAACTTTTCTAACATATTTCGATTTCTAGGTCATTTGAATGCGACTCAAAGCTTTTTGATATGTAGTCGTATAAAAAAAATTGTTTGGATCCTAAATACCAAAAAAATATATGGTTATCTCTTTCTCATTAAAGTCAGATCACAATTATAAAACTCTTATCAGAATTCTATAATATACAACGAAGCGCTTCGAAAAAAGGTTGACGTTAAAAGGTTATTCTCTACTTTTGTCCTTTCGTTTGTCTCGTCTTGGCGAAAGCACTATATTTAGAATTATTTGCATAACTGTCCCGATCTCTGATTCACTTATAAGATATTTTAGCTCAGAAAATTTGTAAACTTTGTGTTTCAGAATTTTTTGATGACGGAGGTCTGCAGTGCATTCATAAAGCACGAAAAGATATTTACAATCAATGTGTCTTAACTGTTTTGGGCAACACCACAAATTCAACCAAAGCACTGCGTAACTCTATAATTAGAGTCACTACGCCATTATATTTTGATGTAAGTCTTTTATTATTTTTATTAGTTCGATGAAATAGGTTTCAACTTACAAAACAAACTTACTTACTTACTGGTCTTAGAAATCACCTTCATATAAATTGTGTACAAAGTTCCACAAACAAATAAAACAATCATTAAGCCTTTTTTTCCCAAACTATAGGTCTCACAAAAATATTTTACATTTTTGGTTGCAAATAAAGTTCCAGATCCAAATCTATAACTTTTTTCCAGTAACTTTTAGTAGCAGTGAATAACTGAATTCACTGTTTTCAAACGATACAACTTTTTTTCTAATCAGTGTTTTACGAAACAATATTCATATGAAATATTTGTATGCCTCAAACTTATGTCATAAACTATCACATAGTACTTGAAAACGTTATAAATTAAATTTACCAAACAATCAAAATATGGTTACACTGAAATCACGAAGCTTATGCAACAAAACAATTAAAAAAAACAAAAAAATATTTAAGAGTAAGTGAATCTAAGTGCCAGTTCCAAACCACCGCTCTGTCTGTCTGCCAGTTCGGCAAGAAACTCACAGGCTATGCTCTTTTAAATGTATCCATTGGTAAGAATTTTTATTACAATCTTTACTGTAATGCAATGCAATACAATATAACATTAACAATAGTCATGTTCTAAGTCATTCATATTAGAATACCTGTATGAAATAGCAGTTAAATCCCAAGCATTTTGATCTGTCTCCTCTTATGTCATACAAAAACTGCTTTCAGCTATAAATGTTTTAAGTAGTAAGTATTATAAGGTTATAATTTATTGTTAAACCTCTTAAAAACGATTATTGGTTTTCGGTATAAATGTAATAGTTCTTTTAGCCACAGTTTTATTTCTATAAACAAACGATATTTGTTGACCACAATAATCTGAATCTAATTGATTAATATTTTTTAATTCCTATCACTTAGTATAATATCTGTAAATATGTTATCTAAGCAAGTGGCAGAAGAGGCGGGAATCCTATTTGGCTTCAGAAAAAAACATTACAAAATTATGTGATTTAAAAAGTGCCTGTAATCCTCGACATACACTGGAACACTCTAACAAATGAACAACATTACAATCTCCACACACAATAACATTTTTATTAGTGTAATAAAATTTCTCTAATAATTGGTGAAGTGATTTATTTGAAGGTATTATGGATGCATAATACCTTCAAATAAATCATAAGAAGCTGGTAAAGGTCTGTATACACTCAATACACTAATAATAAACTGTTGCATTTTTCTTGTCGCAATATCTCGCTACACGCGGCGTCTTACAACGTGCGATCGCAGTGAACTAGAATCTAGATTGCTCGCTCGCCCACTCCCACTTATGGGTCCAACGCGCAGTGATTCGCGCGTATCGATATGTTTTCGGTACGCAAGATTTGTAAAATGCTTACATTATTAAAATAAAATAAAATGTCTTATTTTTATTGTACGATCCACGAGTGATCTTTCAATAAGACCCAATTAACAAATAAAGAATAAAAGTTACCGTTATCCCTTGATCGTCTTTTAATTGCTTTTTTTAGCACTAAACAGAATTAAGGACTTTTGTCCAAGCCGGCCTAAGTCTCTATTTTTTAGTTCTGTGCATGACGCAGACACAAAACTGTGCAAATCATATTTTAACTCCGCTAGTGCGATAAGCGAGATGTTGCGCTGCGAAACGAATGCTACTATTCATAATTTTGAATCATCTTGTTGTTATTGGAACCCTACACTGCTAGTGGACCGACACGCAAGTTGTAAGTACCTATTTATTATTATTTATTTACAGAAAGGCTCGTGCAGTCGCCGCAATATCATAATTAATTGTACAAAAGAAGTTATGGGTACTCATAATTGCAGTAAGTCAAATGTGGACTTCATTATGACTATAAACGAGAAGTTAAATGAATATTGCAATACAAAAAAAGAAAAAGTGGTAAGTTGAATTTTTAAATTTCTTCTTATTTTTTTTATTTAGTTTAAAGTAGTCGAATGCATTACCGCGTGGAGTGCAGAGTTATTACATTTCTCTATGGTGCAGTGGCGAGTGGCCCAGTGGCGAGACCCTCGAGTTTCAATTCAGAGGGCCTCGGGTTCAAACCCTGGCGCCAGCTATTTCTTAGATATGTGACTTTAAGAAGTTGGGGAATTATCGCTCCGTGCCTCAAAAAGCAGCTACGCGTGTATTGATAGAATACGATGCAATATGTAGCGCGTCTCCTCAAGACCAGCTGGTTATTCAGCTAATCTTCCCGGCAAGAGTATGTAGTGGTTATTTTCATGTATCGAGTGCACGGCGCACTTTGTGAGATTATGTATGTAGGCACCTATATAAATATAACGGTTAAATTTGGACCGATAAAAATTGTATGTAGGTAGCCAGCGAGTAGGGTAGTGTTATAAATCGGAACCAGACATCAGGCTTAATGTACATAGATCTATAATTAATTAGTTTTTGTATATAAAA
This sequence comes from Musotima nitidalis, assembly GCA_949126915.1. Classification (NCBI taxonomy): domain Eukaryota; kingdom Metazoa; phylum Arthropoda; class Insecta; order Lepidoptera; family Crambidae; genus Musotima; species Musotima nitidalis. The sequence continues at coordinate 5,422,138 of OX421419.1, forward strand.
ATAGGTTATTACTTTCAAGTGAAACCTATATAAATTCTGACAAATAGGCTCGCCACCTATTACGTAACCATATAATTAACGAAGTGTGGGCGTACAATAACCCTTTGCCTACTCCTTCGGGAAAACAGGCTTGAATGTATGTATGTAAATTCTGACAATGGAAACCAACAATTATGACTACAAAACACTTTTATACCCGACATACCGTTGTCCCGTCTAAGATTCGTTCTGTCCATTGCGCTAATTATCAAACGCCATGGGTAAATTAAAAATGTACTTATATAGTCAGAAAATTTTGTAAATCTAAACCATTCAGGGCGCACTCCAAACACATACAAAAAAAACATTTGAGTTGGTCCAGCCGTTTAGAAGGAGTTCAGTGACATACACAATGTACAGTAGAATTAAATATATTATTATATGAAAGAAGATAAAATACTAATGATAAATTAATCCTATGTAAATGATTTTTTCAGACGCCAGGAGGACAGAAATCTTCACAGTCGCTATCATCATCATCATCATCATCATTGTCTACTGCCTCTATCGGGACGTGTGTGTTAGTGGCTTTAATTTTTGTTGTAATGAAGGACAAATTATAATAACGAGAAGTAGCAATAATATAACACAAACATATTACGTAGGTAGTCATCAAAGATAAAAACTAAAAATAATTAGTTTACATTTCATGAAATTTTTGAAATCCGTTTAAAACGATCACTATATGAATAAATAAAATATTTTAACATCATATTATTGTTTCATTTTTTTGATAACATTTTTACCGAACTGATTATATAGATAGGTACTAGATCTGCTATATGGATACTTATTAAGAAGTCAAATCGGTAACTTAGAATACCAAGGGTGTGTCTCCCTTTCCAGAGGAAATCAGTATCATTATCAGTCAGCTATCAGTATCATTATATCAGGCCATATGACGTCCACTGCTCTACATAGGCGTCCCCAACAAATATCCACATTGATCAATCGTGATCAAAAATAAATAAAAGATTTTTTTAACTTCTACACGGTAAAGCCAGTTTTTGTATCTAAATACTAAACAATATTATATAATACATTGTCTCTGTACGCCAGTAAAGCAGGCGACGTCTTTTAAAAGTGTAAAGTAAGCGATGGATTGGCAAAACGTGCGCCTGCGCTCGGTGCGGATATAAATGTGAACTAGTGAAATACATACTATAGTGATATCTAATGAATTGATGGTGTCTACTATACTACGCCAGACAATAGAAAAAACTGAGAATTAAATATATTAGTATTTATTTCTAAATATGTAGTAGTGTCTTCTAATAAAAAAAATCAGGGCGAATTTTTATAAGAACTGATATAGATAATGCAGTCACAGTGTTTAATTCATGTTTGTACTAAATCCATTACTATCATGTAACATAACAGAAATTTTCTTGTGCAGTGGAATCAAATACGGTAAGCATTAACTAGATTTAAGATTTATGAAAATGATCTGCAGGAATAAATCAATAATAATATAAAGACTAGGCGGTATATCATACCCGTCAGCCTATTCCCCTAGAATATTAAAAAAGTATCATCGGGCAAGTGACAAAGCAAATCGTAAGCAGGGCTGCCAACTGTACGAGGCTTCTTGCCATTCTTGGCGGGAAAGTGAAGCGTCATGACTGTAGTTATGTTTTATTTTCTAAAATTTGTGATATTTCGAACATTATTGTGTAATAATTATGGATTATTAACCGTTAAGTGTTTGCAAACGTACATGAGTGTTGAGAAATTAAACGAAACAGTGCAACATTATTTTTCAAATTCTTTCAAGAAGTCCATATAAGATCTCAGTATAGTCCCACATCTTTACTGAGGACTCGAGGTGCATAGAGAAGGGCATCTCGTTTAACATTTATCATCCTTATCTACACTCATTCTCATTTAGATCACATTCTCTATACAATACTCAAGAAGAGTATGGAGTGTGTGAAATATTTATTTCACTCGTTTAATTTCGAAATATGATGAGATTGAAATAGTTTTCTGGTCAAAAAGTCAAAAATTAAATTTTACGTAGGTACATATAATTCACGCCTGCATTTTATATCGACTTACACGCTTTGAACTTCCAATTTATAAAACATTTACTTAACTCTATAGTACAAGGTGTATACCACATATATATATGGTGGTTTTACCATCATTTTAAAAGTCCAAGCCAACCTCACCGGCAAGTGGGGTCCTGTCCAATCACGGACAAGGCTCTGGTGAATATGAAAGCTCCCGATAAGCGTCAATAGGCTCGCCATCTATTATATGGGACAAACAACAATATAATTGTTGAAATGTGGGCATGTAATATTCTGCTACCCCCTTGGGGGAAACAGGCGTGAATGTATATATGTTTACTTAACTCATTTATTTACTTACCTGTTATTAAAATAATAAATTTATTTACGCTATTATTTGCTCATTGATTAATTTAAATGTCAAGTCTTTGAACCCAATTAGATACTTATCTGTTATCACAAATATATAAAAAAGAAGTTGGTATATTCCACGTTACACAGGTAACTAAGGCGATATTAGACATTATTAGCTTTTTGCATAAATTCTCAAACCGCTATGTATTATTAATTGTACCACAAACAATGGTTTGTGTCACTCCGTCTGTGGTTACTTCTTTTCCATTTACCCTCACTTTCTTAAAATTTATTATTGATTTTCATATTCATTTATTATTTTTATTAATTTACTTCTTGTTAATAGAGAGGACAAGTGCGTAGTTCTCCAACTGTGATAATTCACGTGTATTACTTATTATATTTGTAAAGTTACTGGTTGAAGAGGCATAATGCGCACATAATTAGGTTATTTGATAAACATGCTCCTCTTCGTAAAGTTCGTATCAAGCATTTCCCTGCGCCATGGCTTTCACCTGCAATCAAAAAGATAATGCAGCGTAGGGACAAAGCTAAGTCTAAACTCAAAATGAAAAGAATTGAGGAAAATTTACTTGAGTATAAGAGATTAAGAAATCTCTGTAACAGGTTATGTCGGGACGCCAAGCGTCGCTATATTCATTCTTCTTTAGAAAATAAATCTCCTGCTCAGACATGGAAATTTTTAAATGGTTTGGGTATTGGAACAACTTTGGAAAACACTGTTCAGTTACCTGACCTTAACTTGCTCAATATTTTTTTTTGTACTTCGCCAGCTCTTGTTACTGATAGTAATAAAGCCGCCACGCTATCAGCACTAGCGAACACCCCTCTGCCTAATCATGAGTCGTTTGCTTTTCGGGACGTCACTGGGGGGGAAGTTAAAAAGTGTATCCTTTCCATTACTTCCAGAGCACTAGGTAATGATGGCATTTGTCGGGACATGCTAATTCCCATTTTGGATAATGTTGTGCCTATTATTACTCATTTGGTTAACTCTTCCCTAAAGGCCAACATTTTTCCGGATTGTTGGAAGCTTGCCCATGTCGTACCCATTCCCAAAATTAAAGATCCTATTGCTAACTCCCACTTCCGCCCCATCTCCATCTTACCATTCCTGTCTAAAGTCCTTGAGAGCGCTGTTCATAAACAAGTTTTTACCTACCTGAACCGGCACAAAATCCTTAGCCCATTTCAATCTGGCTTTCGTCCAGGGCACAGTACCGTTACTGCACTACTAAATGTTACTGAGGATATTCGCAGTGCCTTGGACAATAAAATGTTTTCTGCAGTAGTGTTACTTGATTTTAGCAGCGCCTTCAACTCGATTGACTTTGACATACTCCTTTCGATTCTTCGCACTATTAACTTTCCTCCATCAGTGGTTGCTTGGTTCGCCAACTACCTTCAAGGGCGCCAGCAGCGAGTCAAGGGTGACGACTCATTTTCTGATTGGTGCCCATTGATTATTGGTGTTCTCTCTCCATTACTCTTTTCAATTTTTATTAATAAAATAACAGAAGTTATCAGTTCTTCCTATCATTTATATGCTGACGACCTGCAGATATATAGACATTTTTGTGCAGCCGATGCCCACTCTGCTGTTGAGGCTATTAACCTTGATCTCCAGTCAATAAAGACATGGGCCGACTCATATGGGCTGCTAGTTAATCTTGCTAAGTCGCAGGCTATCGTGATAGGCAGCAATAGGATGTCGGGTAGGCTTGCCATTAGTTCCTTGCCTGGGATTGAGTATGGCGGTGCTGGTATCCCGTACACAGACAAAACCAAAAACTTAGGGCTTATTTTTGATCACCACCTATCTTGGACTGCACACATCAGCGAAGTCAGTCGTCGAATGCATTACTCTTATCATTCCCTCAAGCGGCTCCAATATTTTCTGCCATTTAGTACCAAAATTATGCTTTCTCACACTCTTCTGCTTCCTATTCTTGACTACGCTGACATTTGTTATCTGGATGCTACAGAAGCACTACTTAGCTAGCTGGAACGCCTACAAAATTTGGCCCTCAGGTTTGTGTTTGGTCTTCGCAAGTACGACCATGTGTCTGAGTACCGAACAAGACTTAAGTGGCTACCAGTTAGGCTCCGCAGGAATGTGCATATCCTCAGCCTATTATACAAAATTCTCTTTCATCCACAGCTTCCACTCTATTTACGTTCCCGTGTCAATGTTCTTCCTCCCACTTCCCGTCCAAAACGTTCCTGTGTTACCAAAACCCTTGTGTATCCTAATTTTAATACGAAATTTTTTCGCAACTCTTTTTCGGCTCGTGCAGTACGCATGTGGAATAAGTTACCGTCCGACATTACCAATAGCCCATCAGTAGCGTCTTTCAAACAGAAACTAAAGAATCACTACCTGTTGCTTTTAGAACAGAGCTAACACTTATTTAGAATGTATTTATTTGTTAATATATGTTATTTGTATATGTTTACATTATAATTGTATGTATATATATATATTTTTTCTTAGTTTAGTTGTTATTATTATTTTTCCCCCCAATATTATTATATTAATTTATTATTTTTTATTATGATCCCACACACTAATCTCTGACACTTCTGCTAGGGTTGGCTGGAAGAGATTTCTTATAGAAATAAGCTCACCTTTGTACATGTTTTTGTTACTGTGTTTTTTTATGAATGTTTATGTGCAATAAAGGATATATATATAATTATATTTGCAGCCACGACAATTAGTGCGTGTACTGTCGAGGTAGGTTCTCGACAGCACACACACTAATTGTAAGAAAGCTTAATGATTGTTTATTATTACATAATAACATATGTCGTACTTTGTTACGCTCCTGAAACATAGTTTACCACAACATAGATAACCCACGCAGATCACATTAGTATATAAGGCGTTATTGTTTCAAAAAATTCTATGATTGGCAACCCTGGTCATTCACTTCATCTCTTATGTCAAAGTCAGGCAAGGCAATAGATAGACAGACAGACGAGTGTATAGTAGTTAGTTTAATCGTGTGGACCGACCGACGGAGGCAGCTAGTGAGTGCCGTAAAAACTCGTCTAATATACGCTACCTACATAATTACTCTTCGTTCATTAGTTAGCATTTAATAAAATACTTCACGAATTTATAGTTTATTAGGTGTTTTTAGTGCTCTGTATTGTTCTTCAAGTGAGATTTTATATCGGACATTCCCACACAATGCTCGTAAAGTATATCGCATTTGCTGTTTTGATAGGTAAGTGGATACTTTGAAAAATTCTTCAATACCTACTCAGGCCTTATTTAAAGTGCTCAGTCGTTATTTACCTCAGAAATATTTACTTAAGAAAACAAGAATGTCTTCTTAGAAGTAACCGGGTAGATACCGCTTTTGTTGTGTACTAAAATTTTTGGCCCTTTTTTTTTTGTTTTTATTGTTTTACCAGTAGTACAAGCACTGCTTTGTTTTTGACTAGAAACACTATATGAGACTAATATTTTATATATTCAGTACAAAGGCCATGCACTGAAATATCTTCTGGTTCCCTTGCAGTCCTATATTTAAACAGCTACATTAAGCATAAAATGCACTTAATAAATTTGTTTTTTTCAGGATCTGCATGGACTCAGTCAGATGTCTTTCCGGAAGATTTCACTTTGCCACCAGAGCTAGAGGGAAAAGTAGATGAGAACCAGCTGAAAGGTTTGCAGAACCAGACACTGCCAGTGGTCAAGAAAAAGTGCGAGGAGAATGGTGGTCCAACTGCTTTTGATAATGCTCAAGTAAGATTCTTTATTTTTTATAAAGATATTGATGTGCATTTTTTATGACCCACAGAAAATGTGAGTCCTTCCGGAGCCGTACCAAAATGCATTATTAGGTAGTAAAGTTCTTTAGACATCTGGTAACAATATGCTACTACAACCGAATCTAAATTCCTTTGTTTTTATTACGTAGGTAAGTAAAGAAAATAACATTTTGAAATCAAAATTTCTTTGCCACCTTCTAAAATGTTTTAAAATTGTATTAATAAAATAATAAATAAATATTTCTGACACTGACACACCAATTATTTAGTTCCAAGATAAGTATCATTAAGAACTTGTGTTATGGATACTAAATAACGAATAAACATACTTAAATACTTTTTTGTAAATACATACTTAATATACATAGGAAAATGACCAGACCAGAACATATATTTATATTTATACACACAAATATTTGTCCTGTGTGGGAATTGAACCCACAATCTCAGGAGTGGAGTGCGGGTATACTCGCCTCCACGCCATATCGGTCATCGAATAAGTTAGTCTTTTCTGCATATTTGATAAAAAAGTGGGTGGATATGAAAAATTGCAATATCCACCCACATTTATGGCCAATAATGTAATATTAATATATAGTATACCTACAGAAAATTAGTCATATAGATACAGTCGTCTTCATATAGTTCTTAGCTCCCAAAACACCATATAATTCAGAATAGATTGATAATGACACCATAAATGTATGGATGTGTATATCTATCATTATCCTCCTGCCTTGCTTTTAGTTTATATTGCGATTGTGCAGTATGTCTTTTGTTTCCTTGGTTAGTCGTCATGGACTCATCCACCCTTTCTCGATTAAATCAAATCGGATTTTACCATAATTTAGTATTTTTTTTATATATGAAAGAACAAATTAAAATCTGGCCATTCTAAATCTTAAAAGAGGTTTAGAAAAAGTTACTGTGACTGTGAAGATTATGTAAACGAATGTTAAATTTCTACTTAGGTTTTTTACAGACTAATCATAAAAATTATAATTTGTTTTCCAAAGATGACCTCGGCTCGATAAGTAATTATGATGCAAAAGGAAATCAATCTCCAGTGTTTATTATTATTATCGTTATGCAAGTCTAAGGTAAACTTTGAAGTAATTTACTGGTTCAAAGAATACTTTATCCATTATTGCCAATAGTGCCGGTATGCTGTTATTATATAGGTACAGCAGACAGCACAATAAGTATATCAACTGCCAGCGCACGCTGAGCCACTTTTTCATCAGCCCCATTTAACTAATAATAATAATATCCCCTGATATATCTATATATAAAGCCATAAGTATGTAAAAAACGTGTTAAAATAATTATGTTGTATTGAAATCAGATCCGGCTCGAATCACCGTACAACAAAATACTTGTAAGCACTTGTAAGTGGTGTAGGTTATTAAGAAAAACCACTTTGATTTTAGAATTCCAATATATTTATTGTCAGTAAAACCGGGGGGTGATGAAACAGAAAAAATCTCTTGAACGCGATTTAATACATAACTAATGCCTAGATGGCATAAGTAACAACATATAATAATGAACATAAAACCTCCCGTCACATATACAAACTCTTTACACATCCATAGTCCAAAGTACAAGCTTTGGAAAATTCTAACAGTAAGACGCCACACACTTGCCTCCGTCAGTCCGCACTGGGTCCGCGTGGTGAAGTATGAGTATACGTACGTACATACATACATTCACGCCTGTAGGCAGAGGCATATTATACGCCCACACTTCGCCAGTTATATAGTTGGTCCCACGTAATAGGTGGCGACCCTATTGCCGCTTACCGGGCACAGTTACGTTCGCCAGAGCCTCGTCCGTTGATCAGTTGGTGCACCACTTGCAGGTGAGGTTGGCATGGGCTCCTTAGTTCTTGGTAGCATCCCGATACACCCTATCCATGAGTATACGTGCTCAGTAATTAGACATAAATGGGCTGAGATGACTATAGGCAACTCTATAGATTCCATAGTTTTATCACTCGGCTTCTTAAGCACCTGTTACGACTGGCTTCATGTCTATTATACCGGGAGGTTTGAGTCGGTGCTAAATGAATCGTGCCTTGCTCGTGGAATACTGACTTATCTGAAAAAGACGATTTTAGGGAAATCACAAAAAAAAAATTGTTATACTTGTTGACTCATTAAATTAACACTGTTTTATTATGTAACAATGGTGCTTGATGAGATCGCAGTAAACAATATATGTTATAGGTTTATGTTCCAATACGAATGCAATATGTATATTTCCAAAAAAAATTTTTTTAAGGTATCGTAATTATTTATCTTTATTGTTTTTTTGCGCAAATCTGTTATCGGTTCTCAAGTATGTCTAGCACGTAAAGTTATATTATGACCTAATTATAATTATTAATTAACTCTTTCTGGTAACTAAAAGTAGTCCATAACAGCATTAAATAATTGTATGTGTAAATAACCTTAGCTAAGATACGATTTCTCGAAGGTCGCGATTAAATGGATAGAACGGTCTATTTATCGATTTCCTTTTATCTGGATCCGTGTGCGATAAAGTGATTAGTAAATATTGTTAACAGTTCAATAAATATATATGACGAATAAATAAAATAAATAAATAAAAATTCTCTTACAATCACATTAATTATTTAGTTCCAAGATAAGTATCACTAAGAACTTGTGTTATGGATACTAAGAACGGATAAACATACTTAAATACTTTTTTTTTTGTAAATACATACTTAATATATATAGGAAAACACCCGAAATAACTATATTTCTAATAATTAATTATTATCAACAACTAGGGCCGCCGTCGACTTCGTTTGTAAAAACTTGTGCGTGTTCTACCGCTTCTATAATGAAGTGTGCCTGAAGATCTGTTTGAAATGATTCCAACGGCCTATTTATCATTGTACTGCTCGCTTTGAATGGAAACTCATCCTTAACCTTCGGAATGAAAAGAGTACGATTCTGAATGAGATCATTGGCGACACTACGTGTATTAGAGATAAATGGACTTTCCCGTATAACGTGGACATTTGACGAAAGATTAATGGAATATAATAAACTAAACCTCTAAAAAAAGCTTTTTTGATCATCAAAAATACTGAGTGAGCATCTAATAGGTGATTAGGTGCTCAATCAGTATTTTTGATCTACAAAAAGGTTAGGTTAGGTTGGCAATTTATTAATTTTGAAGACACGTTAAATAACACCCAAGATTAATTAACTACTTACACTTAGAGGTATTTAAATACTGGTATCAATAACTAAGAATACCGGAATGATCGCCCATAATCTGATATCTGAATATTAGGATACTAGTCTTTCTGATACTTAAAATCCAAAACTACGGTGTCTGTAAAACCGCTGAAAACCATTTGATATGATACCGGTTTGGTCCCTGTGTCATCTTCATCATTATAATTTCAGCCATATAAAGTCTACTACTAAACATTGGCCTCACCTCACCTAAACATTGACATAATATTGGGGGTATTTGCCCATAATCACCACACCCGGCAGTCGGTACTGTTATATATATATATTCTGTATATAATAACGCCTACAGTCGTCTTCCTGTACCTAGCCAGCACTTTTGATTCTTGAGAATAAATGACATTAACTTAGCGCTCAGTTCGATTCGATCCTCCATCCGTGACACTTGCCTTAAATGGTTTAAAATTGTATATTGCCAAAATTAAATAAAAGTAACCTTGATACAATAAAGTTCTTTTTTTAAAAACCAGTTTTAAATAAGTCGTATAACAGTACGCAGGATGACGCTGCTAACCGTCATCGGGTAGGATTTCTCTTCGCCGACTTCCTATGAAATAAGAGGGGGCGGTCCTATTCTAGGCCGTTATCACACGGCACATCTTGTATTATCCGGTCTATAATTTAACAATCGGACTACGACAAATATACTTTGAGTATTTAAAAAAGGCCTCGTAATTTGAAACTAAGTCCGACTCATCCGGCTACATCGGCATTGTGTAAAACAATTATGCGTTATGGAAAACGAATCCTCGCTTGTTTTACTGCATACTGTTTTCAACTTTATAATGACTCTTATGTACATTTACCGCTTAAAAAGATATTAAGTACATTATTTATGTAAACGGATGAGTTAAAAATGGGTACGAAATCAAAATTATTTTAACGACTTTTTTAATTGTTTTATTAAGATCCGCTTTTTCAATTTAGTAACTTTATTGTATAAAAATATCTTGTGACGGCGTTAGTGGTCAAAGTCCATCGAAACGGCTCGTCCGATTTTAATGATTATTTTTGTATTGTGTGACTAGGTCGTGAAATATCAATAATTTTTTTTTAATAGAGATTTTTGTATAAACACTTATATGGCAGCGTATGCCGCGACAGCTAGTACTACTAATATAATTTATAAAATTCGCATGTACTTAAAATATTTCATACTTTATAAACGCGAAAGTTTATATGGCTGTTTCGCGCTAAATCTAATTCTAGCTCAGCTAGTTATTAAAAAATTAGTAAAGTTGAGCTCGTGAGAGCTTAGGCAGAGGTGTCTCTAAATACTAGACAACCTAGACAAATAAAAAAAAGTATATGGGTACACACTTATTACCTGTTTAACGCTATAAAGTTGAAGCAGATGTGCCTCCTAATAGACAACTTATACTAAATATGTATGATGGAACCTTAAGGAAGAATCTAACTTTCTAGTACCGAAAAAAAGTTATAGATACTTATTACTTATTGAACGATATGAGCTGCGATGCTCCAAGTTCGACGCCTCTGGATATTCTTTAAATTATAAAAAGCATGTTTGTATTAGAAAACAAGTTCAGGAAAATATTAAAGTAGAAGAAACACGTTTCCCAGTAAATATGATGCCAAGTAATTGGCCCTCCGACCTTACTCATTTACCTTACGGAAACGTTACTGAAAATAATGGTTGTGAGCACGTGCCAGACAGTATAGAAGTAGTTAAAGTATAAGGTTACAATTCAATTATGAATCAGTCTGAAGATACGTACGTCTGGATTTTCCAGGATAATAATATTTTTACGTATCATTTTGTTTTTATAAGATATTCTGAACTAATCGTCTCCGATTTCAGTCGGTAATTGTTTGTGCGGTATTATTGGGAACTTGTGCTTTTGTGCTTTGAACGTAACCGACGTTGCTGCCAATTTTGAGTTAATATGACAGTCGAGTTAGAGGTCCTATTTGGGGACCCTCTACTAACGCTCGAAATTTTAATAACCTATGGGCAATACAAGATAGTTATAAACCAATCTTAGATAGACCCCTTATTGGATTCAATAGTTTTTAAGTTTTAATCCGAGGATCGTATATTGAGACGCTTTTCTTGAAAAAAATCCTAGAATGGAGAATTAAGACCCCTTCGGCAGAATGCATATACTAACCGCAACATGGACTAATACACTAATAAAAGTCGCAGGATCACGATGTATGCCGGCCGCTTACAATAGGTCCACTAGAAAATCATGCGGGGTGCCTAGCAATGGACTTCCTTCGGTTCATGATGAAGATCGAGCGGCAACTCTTTCAAATTCCGTTAATAGCAATTATACTTTGATTTACATTATTTATTACGAAAAATAAATGACAACGTCCCAATCACATGACTATAGTTGGCCATTGCCAAATTGCTTTTAAGATAAATTCGCTTATACGTAATAGATACTCATAATATAGTAATTTGTTTAAATGGGTATGTATTTTTTTATTGTTAGTTCTAAATCGTTTTGAAATATGTGTTTTCACAAACCAAATTTTGCTTAATATCGTAAACTACCACTTGGACAAGGTTACCAGTTTAGCAAATCCATAGATATAATACATTTTTTTATGGGAATCCGTTTCTTTGAAACAATTTTTTATAAGACTGTATGTGCTGGAAAATATATAACTGAAAAGACAGGTAGAGTTTTAAAAATATTTTCAGTTATTTTAATACAAATTTATTATACTTAAGTGGATTTACGCGTATTTGTAAAAGTGTAATACTACGAGTACAAGCAACTTTTTCAAAGCATGAGCAATTTCCTAATAGCAAAAATCTAAAATCTTTACAAAATAACGGTTTTATTATAAAGTCATGTAAAGGAAGTTTAAATTTTTGCGTGTTGTGGGGTTTACACATACATAAAGTCACGCCTGTTTCCCATCGTAGGCAGAGGCATATTATACGCCCACACTACGCCAATTATATAGTTGGTCCCACGTATTAGGTGGCGAGCCTATTGCCGCTTACCGGGCACTGTTATGTTCACCAGAGCCTCGTCCGTTGGTCAGCAGGTGTACCACTTGCAGATGAGGTTGGATGAGCTCCTTAGGTCTTGGTAGGATCCCTATACACCCTTGTGGGGTTTATAAGTTGTTATAGTTATTGAGATATTCAGATGAAATGAATTTACTGTTCTTATAAATTGATTTAATGTTTCCGCGGTAATCAAAATAAATACTTCAACAATGAGTAAATTTCGCAGTGATTTTCAATTCAATATATAAAAAAATAAATATTAATAATAACTTAATAAGACACTTTACATCCCGTTGGACAAAAATTACGTAAGTCTAAAATAGTGGAGCCCCCTCCACCGTCCGGCCACATCTCACCAAAACTCACCAAGGGTTCAATAAAAATCTCACGTCAACTTTTTAATTCAGAGAATTTCATTTTTATACCACAGTAAAATTTTGTATTACAATATCAATACCGGTCATCATCATTATCAGCCTATATTAATCCACTGCTAAACATACGCCTCCCCAATTGCACGCTACAGACAATATTAAACATTGTCTATGCCCGGGATTCCCCGAAATGAAACAAGTGCCTGTTGTGCGCCGTGGACGATATGCTGGATGGAGTGGCTGCACGAGGAGGATGTAGATACGACTAATTACTGTTTTCCTATACATGCTCATGGATGGAGTGAATAAAGAATTAGGGATTAGGTGGTTCGCAGCCTATTTTTTACTTTTACGTATAATATAATTAAATTCGTTATAATGCACCTTAAACGTGGTATCATTTTTTCCTCTTATTTCACAGAAAAAATGTAGTACATAAAAGACAAATCAAATAAATTAAATTATTTAAAAAATATTGGATAAATCTCACGTAAGGGGGGGGGGGTCCGACCACATCTCACCAAATCTCACCAAGTGGGAGGGGGGGGGGGTCCGAATAAAAAAAAACACCCCACGTAATTAATGAACGTCCCCTATCTTAAACAGCGTGAGACAGACTACTCATATGTAATAATCTACCTATACTAATATTATAAATACTATAATTATGTTTTAAATCAAACGGTTCTAGTGAGTAAGTATTGTTTAACCTTGTATTCTCTATTTATGTAAAAATCATTTTATAATGATGTAAATGTTAGATTCAATAGAAGGTCATCAGACCTTGGAGATCATCTCACAAACACGGCAGACGTAAAAACGGAAGTACATTAGTAGAGGATAATAAATATTAATGATAAAAACTTCACTAGTTGCATAAACTAGTTGTACCTGCCACAGGTCAATGAGTAAGATTTTACAATAAAATCCCAAGCAATATGCAGCAATTAGGCCTAAACAAGTTTAAATTTGCAATTAAACGTAAGCTGTCTTCAAAGGGATACTATTCTATCAAAGACTATATGGCAGATAAAAATGCTTGGGATTAACTGCCGTTTCATATAGGCTATTCTAATATGAATGACTTAGTACATGAATATTGTTAATGTTATATTAAATTGCATTAAATAGTTCTTATCCTATCATTCTTATAACTTCAATATTTATTGTTTTTAATTGTTTTGTTGCATGTGTAAGTGAATCTGTGTATGTCTTCGTGGTTTCATTGTAATCATATTTCGTTTTTTTTCAAATTTATATTTAATTGTGACGTTTTCAAATACTATGACTGTAATAGTTTATGGAATAAAAGATTTGAAGTTCATTAAAAACTGAGAGCAGTTTTAAAAGTTTATCTTGTGTAGCTATGTTTGACGACCGATATAACAGTGGTCTATGTACTTCCTGCATTCCGCTCCTGTCAAGCGCGTATCCACCGTTGTGGGTACTATGAGCATGCCCACAAAACCCTAATTAACTTATGACTCCACCTTTTTAAGATATTTTGAAATCTGACTAAGCTATTATTATTTTACACAGAATGACTTATTTTCTTGCTATGAGATTGCCGGTGGCGCCCAAAGCTATTGGTTTTCACAGAAAACCAGCGTCTGTTTAAGTAGTCAGATAGGAAATCTCAAATGTGTTCAACAATATAAAAATCGCGAAACATGCATGGGGATGATTCGGGTACTCCAGGGTGTGTTCCATTTCTGGACTTTCGCTTGACACTCGTTTATGGGACACCTTGCATGTTTACGTTTTTATGGGTTTTAATTGTACCCGTAGGCAAATTTATAAAATATATTAATATGTCAGTTGTAGTTTTCACGCAGATGGGGTCACGGGCGCAAACTAGTAAAGCTATCAAACTGTGATGACGCTAGTCAGTCCCCTCTATTTCTATGAGACAGTCGCTAGCAATTACAGCTCGTTCCAGTTAGTCGTCCGTCGTGTCCAAGGAGCAAATTTGCTGTATTTGCTCTGTGAGCATGTCGGTGTGGTGTCGTAGCCTTTGTTTACACTGGCCGGCCACGTATACTGCTCGATGGACGTCGATGATTTTTTTTTGTGTTGGTGTATTATTATTTAGACCATTAAATTATACTGCAATTCAAAGGGTCTCAGATTCAAACCCTGATCACCTATGACTTTTCAAAGTTAAGCCGTTGGTTCCCGGCTCTCATAAAGGTCTACGGCCGTTGGTTTAGGAAGTCAGTGCCTTCTAACATCCTGACCGTACTGGTTTAACCGTAGAAAGATGTTTTCCTCTGGATTACCGAGGTCAAACGGCAGTCGCTCCGTGTAATAACTGAAATTCAGCTTAATCTGTTGAAACTAGTGAGTTGAGATCAGTCCCTGGGCCCTAAGCTTAAGTCTAGGGCAACAGGAATAATACTGAAATGCTAAATAATTATTATTTAAGAAAAAACCGATAAAGACGGTTAGAAAATATTAAATATTTTCTTGACGGAAAGATTTTGATTGGGATTATTTCAGAACATCCAGCTGCTCCGCTATGATTTGACTTTTATTGATTGATTTTGATTTTTATTTTTTTTTCTACGTCGATCCACAATTTTTTCTAACAAAACAAAAGGTTTTTCTAACAATACTTAAGGTCCTACAAAAAGAAACTGGAGTATTAAAAGTAAAATGGCTACATAATATTAATTAAACGACTGTTTTTGTCTCAAGTCCACACATACTAATATCGAGCATCGATTTCCTTTAGCAAAAAAATATTTATGTAATAAATTGCGATTCCGACGAAATGTGTGTATGAAAATTATTCGATCACAATTCTAATGGCCCTATGACCCTATTCAAACGTAATGCGCGTTGGTCTGCGTAGTCTGCCCTTTAACTATGGTCAATTAGGTTACACTGATTAGATAAATTTATATATGATTATTACTTTTATCTTCGGCACTCCCACGCCATTTTAGTGCTGATTGTTATGGTTTTATAATTGTATTTTCTTTCTACAATATTGCATTTTTACAGATAGAACTGTAAAAAAAAAGGTTCAATTGGCAAAATTCTTCATTCTTGACAAAGTGAGGTTAATTAAAAGCTTTTAATTATTTATAAACCTATCCTAGGATATACTTTAATTAACTTAGTCCTTACGCTCTCAGTACACAGGCATAAATGGAACTATATAATGGTTTATCGCATATTTCTTACTAGGTATTGTTAGCCAACTATTTCTTTATATGAAAAAGGCGTAACGTAACGTGTCATCAAATTTGATAAATTACCAACCTAACCTTATTGTACACCAGAAATACTTTTTTTTTAACCCAGCCGTCTAAACCCTATTAGGTGCTCAATCTGTATTTTTGATGTGTAATCAAGACATTTGTAGAGGATCAGCTTATAATATTCCTAAAAAAAAGATCCTAGGTTCAAATAAAGTTGCAAAAACTGTGAACACTGCTTTACTTCGGTGATCGTTTTCAACCATTTAGCACTGCGCAGTAACAAGCGCTTCAATATCGATTGAAAAGCAAGTATTGAAAAATCTATTCTAGTCTATTTATTTGAAGTTTTGTACTTTATATTTATCGAAATATAATGTACAAACCTTCAGATAAATAGACATTTTTCCTTACACGCCAATGATAAATTAATAAATAGAACCGGTTTTAGTGGAGCAAGGTTCAAGGTATATACAAATATCGCGCAATTCTACCTTACACATTACTCTATCTTATTTAAATACATAATTTTACTCTACGTGTGTATAATAATAATAGTAATATTTTTTGACAATTACACCAATTATTTAGTTTTAAGATAAGTATCATTACATGTTACTTGTGTTATGGATACTATATAACGGATAAACATACATAAATACTCTTTTTTTTTCTTTACTTCATTATGCTACTAAGGTTTATAATTATTTTTAAATAATTTACACCAAAGAAGGCCACTCGATTTTGCTTTGTGCCAAATTGAACTAGTACGTTAGTAATAATATTAATATATATTTCCCATAAATATTATAACTACAAAGAATCACAAGGAACTTCGTGATTTTGATTGAAAATATATTAATTTGAATTTCTATTCTGTCTTTATATTTAATGCAACTATTTTTTAATTTCAGAAAGCATTTGAAAAATTCAGCACCTGCCTTAAGGCGTTGGTGGACCCTGAGAAGATCCAACAAGAGATCGAGGCAGCTAAACCCAACGGGCAGGTCGACGAAGTGTTCAAATCGTAAGTTATTTTAATCTTTCATTATCATTTCTAATCTCAATAAATGACGGGAAAGTTTGATGACGGTATTAATGTCAAATACCCATATACATAACAAAATACGTTAAAAAATCGTTTTTTTTTAAAAAACGGCCTTCTAATTGCAATAAACATTTCCTATTTCACATTACAAATAGGTCTTAATGAATACTAACATACATACAATCACGCCTGTTTCCCCTAAGGGTTAGGCAAAGGCAAATTATACGCCCACACTACGCCAATGGTATTGTTAGTTCTACGTTATTAGTGGCGAGCCTATTGTAAATTACCGGGAACTTTTATATTGCCAGAGCCTCGTCTGTTGATCGGCAGGTGCGCGACTGGCAGGTGAGGTTGGCTTGGGCTTCCTGGCAGGAATCCTGTGCTGTGTGTGTGCTGTTGAATACTAAGTAAACTTACATGTGACGCCCGGAAAAAGAATAGCTATTCGACAAGGTTACATTATAGGCATGTCAATCCCCTAATCATCACAGCCCATTAACGTCCCACTACTGAGCACGAGCCTCCTCTCACATATCAAGGTGTGAGTGGGTGTGGGTATAGGTCATACTCCACCACGCTGACCCAGTGCGGATTGGCGAAGGCAGGTGCATGGCGTCCTGCTGTTAGAATTATTCAAGCCGCCCATTAGGCCTCTAACATGGCTTAACGACTACCACATTTAGTGATAACCGGGACCAACGGCTTAACGTGCCCTCCGAAGCACGGAAGCGCTCGATATCAAATGCCACACAAACGGTCACCCATCCAAGAACTGACCTCTATAAAATCTGCTGTACTTCGGTGATCGTTTCCGACCACCGCAGAGCTACGAGCGCATCAATCCCCTAAACTTATATTATATTGCGTGCCAAATTATGAGGGATCGAATCGAGTTAGCACATTTTAATTACAGTGATGTTCTTAACTTACAGATCTAATTTAGTTAATTTGACCGGGATAAATCTCGAGCATTAATCATTCCGTAAACGTCCTTATTAATGCAACGTATAGTAAATATTAGGTCGGGGAAAAAGTCTTTTCGCATAACGTAGGTATATATATAAACTTATTATAAAATTTTTTTGACTATGCTATTTGTGTCTGGCTGGTTTTGGTAACATTAAAAAGGTTCCATTATAAAGAAAAGAAAAAAATAAAAAAAAAGTTGTTTCCCGCTATTTTTCATTTGTTTTTCTCTCCGTAAAAATGAGTGAATCTAATGAAGAAATTCGATACATTTTAAAATTTATTATAAAAAGGCAAAAATGCAACTCAAGCAGTGAAAAAAATTTGTGATGTTTATGGACCTGATGCAGTGTCAGTAAGAGTAGCACAAATTTGGTTCAAACGTTTTCAGTCCGGAAATTTTGATGTTAAAGATGCACCTCGCTCTGGTCGCCCCGTTACGAATAAAATGGACGCCATTTTTGAAAGAGTGGAGCAAGATCGGCATATTAGTATTTACGATGTAGCTGAAGAACTGGGAATTGACCACAAAACAGTTTTGACCCATTTGAAGAAAGCTGGTTATACAAAAAAGCTCGATATTTGGGTGCCACACGAGCTCACTCAAAGAAACTTAATGAACCGTGTACTCATTTGCGATTCATTATTGAGACGTAATGAAACCGAGCCGTTTTTGAAGAGATTGATAACTGGCGATGAAAAGTGGATCACGTACGACAAGAACGTGCGAAAAAGGTCGTGGTCGAAAGTTGGCCAGGCTTCACAGACTGTGGCCAAACCTGGCCTAACACGAAATAAGGTGATGCTGTGTGTATGGTGGGATTGGAAGGGCATTGTTTATTATGAGCTTTTACCGCCCGGCAAAACCATCGATTCTGATCTTTACTGCCAGCAACTGATGAGATTAAAGGAAGCAGTCGAGAGAAAACGGCCGGAATTGATCAACAGGAAGGGTGTGGTCTTTCATCACGATAACGCTAGACCACACACATCTTTAGCCACTCAGCAAAAATTAAGAGAGTTCGACTGGGAGGTCCTAGTGCATCCACCATATAGCCCTGACCTTGCGCCTTCAGATTTTCACCTGTTTCGGTCTCTGCAGAATTCTTTAGGTTCTGTAAGGTTGACCTCAAGAGAGGACTGCCAAAACTAATAGGTTGGGGAAAAAGTCATTTCGTATTTTTGTATGAAAAGTCAAGACATTTTTTTCAAAGTTTATTTACATTTATTTACAATTTATATGTACCGTTTTGGTTGAATAACTTTCTGCCATTTTGTGGACAGAGACATTATCCCGTTACTGTAGAAACTTTGGGACTTCTGATCAAAAAAACGGGACAAATAGTTTAGACATTTACCGGGCGGTAAAAGCTCATAATAAACAATGCCCTTCCAATCCCACCATACACACAGCATCACCTTATTTCGTGTTAGGCCAGGTTTGGCCACAGTCTGTGAAGCCTGGCCAACTTTCGACCACGACCTTTTTCGCACGTTCTTGTCGTACGTGATCCACTTTTCATCGCCAGTTATCAATCTCTTCAAAAACGGCTCGGTTTCATTACGTCTCAATAATGAATCGCAAATGAGTACACGGTTCATTAAGTTTCTTTGAGTGAGCTCGTGTGGCACCCAAATATCGAGCTTTTTTGTATAACCAGCTTTCTTCAAATGGGTCAAAACTGTTTTGTGGTCAACTCCCAGTTCTTCAGCTACATCGTAACTACTAATATGCCGATCTTGCTCCACTCTTTCAAAAATGGCGTCCATTTTATTCGTAACAGGGCGACCAGAGCGAGGTTCATCTTTAACATCAAAATTTCCGGACTGAAAACGTTTGAACCAAATTTGTGCTACTCTTACTGACACTGCATCAAGTCCATAAACATCACAAATTTTTTTCACTGCTTGAGTTGCATTTTTGCCTTTTTTATAATAAAATTTTAAAATGTATCGAATTTCTTCATTAGATTCACTCATTTTAACGGAGAGAAAAACAAATGAAAAATAGCGGGAAACAACTTTTTTTTATTTTTTTCTTTTCTTTATAATGGAACCTTTTTAATGTTACCAAAACCAGCCAGACACAAATAGTACAGTCAAAAAAAATTTATAATAAGTTTATACCTACGTTATGCGAAAAGACTTTTTCCCCGACCTAATATTTGTCCCGTTTTTTTGATCAGAAGTCCCAAAGTTTCTACAGTAACAGGATAATGTCTCTGCCCACGAAATGGCAGAAAGTTATTCAACAAAACGGTACATATATATTGTAAATAAATGTAAATAAACTTTGAAAAAAATGTCTTGACTTTTCATACAAAAATACGAAAAGACTTTTTCCCCAACCTATTATGTAGAAGAATATTATAGGTCTACCTACTCAGATCCCTGATTATTACTGATAGTAATAATTAACGGCGGTGGAGAAACTTGGTTAATCACTGTAATACTGGCCCTAAGAGATAACCTAAATAAATAAACACAACACATTACCAGCTTCCTCTTCATTATGCCCACTCCCATTTTACTTATCACGAAGTCTAAAAATAAGTTGAGAAATGCAAATAACAAGCGTTGAATATTTATCTAATCGAAATGTTTACTTACTTTATGCACATTTTTATCAAATATGATTCTAAAATCAATATATCAACATATCATTATGCTATAACGTGTCAGTAATAGTAACTACTACCTTTTTAATTTCTAATTCTAAATTTAAATATTCTGTGTAATCGTCGGTCGAACAGTAAACTAGCCAATCTGCAATTTTGACAGTTTGACTTAGGACTTCTTGGCGGGAAAGTGAAGCGTCATGTCTGCAGTTTTGTTTAATTTTCTAAAATTTGTGATATTTCTTACATTAATGTGTAATAATAACGGTGGATTATTAACCGTTAAGTGTTTGTGAACATACATGAGTGTTGGTAAATCAAACAAAACAGTGCAACATCACTTTTCAAATTTTCTCTCAAGAAGTCCATGTGAGATCTCAGTATAGTCCCACATCTTTACTGAGGACTCAAGGGGCTTAGGGGAGGGTATCTCATTTACCATTTATCATTTTTATCACCACTCATTCTCATTTACTATGAATTATATATTATTAATATATCACTTACTTGACACTGGCTAAATGTGCTAGACGCACGAAGCCATTATTTAAAATAAAGAAAGTTTGACTTAAATATACCAATATTGTTGTCATCTATGGGATTATACATCGGTAATAATTTTCATAAAGTGAAAATATTAGTTTGTACCACTAGCTGTTAATAAAACACAGTTTACTGTAAGCAAGTAATGGATTAAAAGTATCTTTGTAACAATTCCTGCGCAACTATAATTTCCTGAAAATTCAACACGACACTTGATTCGCCCTTATACAGGGCATCTTCAGGTAAGATAGGAGCCTCAGAACAACGATGTCTTCACAACCAACGCTGAAACGAGAGTCAACAAGTGTTTACTGTTTTTGTAATTCAGAATATCTGATAGTTTAACTCGAGCATGTAAAGTCATAGACAACGCGTTACACCAGGCACAGTGGAGCGGCAATCTAGTGTTAGCCACGCTGAGAAATACAGAGAGCAGTGCCCTAAGCAAGTTGGCCCAATTATTGTTGGTACAATTTGTCAAGCAAGCTCCGACGTCCTGGTCTTATTTCGTTTCGTTGCATTTATACCTCATTGATCATGTGCATCATTTTAGCCACATGAAGTCCACTGCTGAACATTGAGAAGGCTACTTAACTATTGAGTTTAAATTGTGTCGAGGGTATTTGCCCATAATCATCACGCTGGATGACGCTGCTGCCTATCATACGGTAGAATTTTTCTTCACCGACTCTTACGATAGGGTACAACACCTCCCCTCCGACTGGTCTCCACCTTGTCGTGGTGGGAGGCTGAGTACCCCCCGGTAGGGCGCAGGAGGCGCAAGGGAAAAGGTAACACCCAGAGATTGGCGACTCTGGGTGCCCTTAGTACTGACTACCGGGGGGGAAACTAAGAGGGACCTGTGGAGGGCGCAGCGGGCGGGTCAGGAGGGCCCGTCAAGCAGCGCCGGGAGGGTCTTAGGCAGCGGGGCAGGGGGCCCCTGCTGTCTAACCATGGACCCTCCGAGAAGTCGGCCAGACACGCTATGGTCGCACAGGGAGGTAGGAGGGGCGCGTCCACTGCGTCTCTCTGAGGAGGTCCTCCCGGTTTTGGTCCGGGGGACGTTGGCCGCGGGCGGGGTGTCAGAGCTGCAACCCAGGTACTGGCGCCCCGCCTCTTTCTCAACAAGCGGCGGGCGTCGTCGGAACATTTTTAGTGGGTATTACTGCTGGCGGTCGTGTCTGCCGGTGGTGAGTCCCACACACCTCTCTCGGTCCCCCTTTGGCCGGGAGACAGTGCGTAAATGCATTTTGTTACCGACGTAAATCAAAAAAAAAAAAAAAGGGTACAACACCTCATTCCGTAAGCACAACTTGACTGTTGACACTTGCAGCAAATTTTACGTTTTCTTAATAGAACTAGAAAAAAATTATAAAGTGTTTTGTTGTATCGTGTAAAAACTACCCTGATAAGCCTTTATCGTATACCGCACAGTTTACAATATTCCCGCAATTTAATTTTAATTGTGGTTATTATGTTTGTGCGGAAAAAGAGAGATAATAGTGCATAGCGTTGTGGTAATAACAGTTTTAATGCTAGAATATAATAAAACAATGAGTTATTTCCCGAGATTTTATTTATTTTATTTTATTTATTATTATAAATTTTGCAAGTAAAAAGTATTTCATACTATAACGATATCTGCATGACACACTATGTTTTTCCGTATAGACATCCTAAGTGACAGTTAGAGCTAAAATGATAAAAAAAAAATTGTACACATAGGTAATATAAGTGCGTGCCATGGGAAAATGTATGAGATTTGCATTACATTCGTTGTTTTTTTTAAATAAGCTTGAAATGACCTGTATGGTCATACTGACTTAAATTTATCTGCATTAGTGGCGTTATGCGACTTATGCGTCGCGTTGTTACTTTCCTAATAATATGATCGAGTGGATCCTACAAAGATCTTAGGAGCCTAAGCCAACTTCACCTGTAAGTGGTACACCTGCTGATCAACAGACGAAGCTCTGACGAATATAAAGTTCCCGGTAAGCGGCAATAGGCTCCCCATCTATTACCTACGTGGGACCAACAATACAATAGGCAAAGTGTTGGCTTATAATATGCCTCTGCCTACCCCTTCGGGAATAAGGCGTAATTGTATGTATTTATGTATCATCGAGTGAAACGATGTGTGGTTTATGGGTCATACTTGTGAACATAATTCGATGGTAGCAATTAACAATGTCGTAAGTGAAAAGTCGTTTCTTTTAACAATATCATAAGTGATAAGTCGTTACTTTTTACTTACGACATTGTTTAAAGTAACGGCTTTTCACTTACGACATTGTTAATTGCTACCGTCGAATCATGCTATTATTTCCAATAGATTTAAACAGATATAATTTTGTCTTGTCAACACAGTTACTGTGCCAAAACGCCGTCGTTCAAGAACTGCTTCCAGGACATGACCGAAGCTGTGAAACCCTGCTTCACAGAAAAGGAGCGCGCCAACCTAAAGATAGTGTACAATGTCACTGAACAACTGGCCGAGTTTATTTGCTTTAAGGACGGTGACAGAATCGCATGTAAGTATATTCAATGTAATTTAGTATTTTGGCTCCTGAGGTCGTGGGTTCGATTCTCACACAGGAAAACTTTCAATGTATTTTCAATGTATTCTCTAAATATGAAAAAAAAACTATGTTTATCCGTTATTTAATATCTATAACACAAGTTCTTAATACTTCTTGGAACTAAGTAATTTGTGTAATTGTTAGTAATTTATAAATTTATTTATTTATTTATGCCTCATCATCATTAACGTCCCACTTCTGAGCACGGGCCTCCCCTTCACCTGATTGTCTTTCTGAACACTTGGGAAAACACGGGTATTGGGTCTAATTCCACTACGCGGACCTACGCCCACGGCGGATTGGCGGAGGCAGATCAGTTGCGTCCTGCTGTTAAAATGTTTCAAGCCGCCTAACTTGATCTCTAGCACAGCTAAACGACTACCACATTTAGTGATAATCGAAACCAACGACTTAACGTGCCTACCCAAGCACGGAAGCGCTGTATATCAAATGTCACACAAACGGTCACCCATCCAAAGATTGACCACTGTAAACTCTGTATTACTTCGTTGACCGTTGACCACCTAGCACCGCAGAGCTACAAGCGCTTCTTTTCGTATATTATACTTCTAGCTAATAAATATTTGAACAGATATAGCAATAAATAAAAAATTATCAGCATACAAAAAAAGGTTTAGCATGTTTGAAAACCTTCTCAAAAAGCCTACACTACCACATTTTAGTGATAATCGGGGCCAACGGCTTGACGTGCCTTCCACAGCACGGAAGCGCTCGAAATTGAACCTCACTTGAATGATTCGGGTGACCACCCAACCAAGGACCAAACACTAACTGCTTTGCTCCGGTGACATACCATCTAGCATCGCGAAGCTGCGAGCGATTCTATGTTTACCGTATTTAGAAGCCTCCATTTTGGACGATCGATACAGCATTTAATTAAAGTCGTGAATTCGATTGCGACACTGGACCAATATTTGTTATGTATATACAATAAGTATTTATTTATAAAGTATAAATATATATTGATCCGTTGTCTAATACAAGCACTGCTTAATTTGGAACTAAAAATTCTGTGTAAGATATTTTCTGGCAATGAGACCATTTGTTTAGTGTTCATTTATTTATTTATTTTTGGATCTCCAACAAGACATACACAATTCTAATACATAAAATCAATCAAAATGTTAACTGGCCCCGTGTTATCTCAGTTACAGGAAATCACATCATGCATTAATAATATTAATTTTACATTTTCCTTTTATTAAAACCTAGAATTACAATTCAAATATAATGACATGAAACAAAAATATTTAAAAATATCTTATGTCAATTATTTTACAATAAATTAGTAAGTTGAGTTAAAATTATGAAAATCACACCAAACAATTACATTAAATAACACAATTGAATTCAACTTTAAAAAAAACTATCATTACAGCAATACACCATACAAATTCAAGAAGACAATATAAATGTTCCTAGATAGTATAAATATAAATATTCTCTTACAATCACACCAAGTATTTAGTTCCAAGATAAGGATCACTAGGAACTTGTGTTATGGATACTAAAGAACGGATAAACATACTTAAATACCTTTTTTTGGTAAATACATACTTGTTATACATAGGAAAACACCCAACCCAGAACAAATAATCATGTTCATGCACACAAAGATTTGTCCTTTGTCCTGTGTCCTGTGCGGGAATCGATCACACGATCTCTGGAGTGAAGTGCATACTGTGTATACTGACCTCCACGCCATATCGGTCGTCGTATCATTAAGAACTTGTGTTGTGGATACTTAATAACGGATAAACATACATAAGTACTTTTTTTTTTGTAAATATATACTTATTATACATAGGATAACACCCAAGCAGGAAAGATGTTCAAAAAATATTTTCTTAAACCTCTACTTGTTTATTGCAAACCTATTTCGAATATTTCTTTTTGAAAGAGAACTACATATGATATGTGGTCCCATTCATAAGTGTAATTAAAAAAACAAATTAAAAGTTCTTTATTTAGATATATAATGACGCAGAAAATAAAAATATCCATTTAAAACACAATACAATTAATTTAAGTACATTTTGTTTATATAAAAATAAATTTCCATTAAATTACTTTTTAAATAGCTCAATAATAGTAATTAATAGATTGTTACTGAAGAAAACAATCTGATGAATTATTTTACAAGTAGACCTCACCTTAATAACCAAGCTAACATTTTATTTCGTTATTTTTCCAGTATTCATCGCAGAAGGCGGTCGAGAGTGTTTCCAGGAGAAACAGGAGCAACTGCAGAACTGCGCTAACAAGACTTTAGGCACCGACTACCAGGTTGACACCAACAATCTGTCGCCTGACAGCCTACCTAACATTTCATTTGGGGTAAGATATATTTAACGTTTAACTGAGAGTGACTCGCTATCATAATCTGAGCTCGTAGCTCCGCGGTGCTCGGTGGTAGGAAACGATTACCGAAGTAAAGCAGAGTTTTCCGAGGTTAGTCCTTGGATGGGTGACCGTTTGTGTGGCATTTGATATCGAGCGCTTCCGTGCTTCGAAAGGCACGTTAAGCCATATTAGAGGTCTAATTGGGCAGCTTGAAAAATTCTAACAGCAGGACGCCATGCACCTGCCTCCGCCAATCCGCACTAGGTCAGCGTGGTTGAGTATGACCCCATATCCTCGCACCTTGATATGTGAGAGGAGGCTTGTGCTCAGTAGTGGGACGTTAATGGGCTGAGAAGGTGATGATATAATTGATTACGGGCCTCCAAGGTAAGAGGGATTAAGGTCCAGATTTAATTTCTGGGTAGATAACGGCTAATTATCCTTAGGAATTATAAAATGGCTACAATCCGCATTAAATTTTGCGGTGCGAATTATGCGAATGGAATTCCATGTTGGTCAGCTTGAAATTTCTAACGGCAGGACAACTCGACCAATTAGCACTTAGACCGCGTGGTGGAGTATTGCCCTATATCTTGTTTTTGTCAGAGGAGTCCTGTCAGTACTGGGTCGTTATGGACTGAGATGATAATTTCTTCCGTTGTCTGAGATGGAAAAGCTAACATAAAGCAATACGGACTGATAGAAAAAATTATTAATTCCACAGGAGAAGGAATGTAACCAGTTCACTGAGCTGCAGACCTGTGTGGTGGAAGCTTTGGAAGGATGCGAAGCTCCCACTACTGGAAATATAGTCGACTCCATGTTCAAGTTCGTCCGCAAAGCTACGCCTTGTGCACACGCCATCACAGTAAGTACTTATTTTGCAGTAACATTGTGGCAAATACATAAAAAATAAATAACTGTGCTGTGTGGTTCCGACACCTCCAAAGAAGCCGACTAAGGAAATGGGTTCTCGTCTAAGTGCAACCTATTGGGCGAAGGGCTAGCCAGTATCCACCTCTCACAATTTGATTTGATTCATCTAGAGTTCTCTGTGCTAAAAGTGAATTATGCTACATGCTATTTAGATCCCTATTGTTATTTTTGCTTTACGTGAGTATAGAAATCCGTAAGTAAAGCACATTTACAGATTAAAATCGCGGTTTAAAAAAACTGCATCCTGTTGGGGAACTGTCTCCCGTGACCACAAATTACTCTAAAGTAGTCTAAAGTATAGATACAAATAATTTATTAAACAGCTAATTAAATCTGTAAAATTATTTACTATGTTTAATCGCGTAAATAGAAGAGATCTATATAGTTGTAGTAAAATTCACTTTTAGCACAGATATGGCTTTAAAATTCACTTTTAGCACAAAGATTCTTTAAAATAATCGTAGCAAAGGATATACAATCATGAGTATGTATGTATCATGTATGTTATATGTATAAATAAATAGGACGATCCTTTTATTCTAATGTTTCATTGGCACCTGCCGTCTATCGATTTTTTTATGAACCTGGCAGGAAGACAATTTTGACGAGTGTCTTGCTCAACGCTTCTTTCCACTCAAGCTCTTGTGAATGGGAGCGTTAGTATAAAGTTGTCTCTATATATTAAGTGCTAGGTGCCAACTTAATTAGGCTTCGTTGGAGCATAAAGGATTATGCACTTGCAATAAATATTTTTCTAGCCATTCAACACTTAAAAATGAAAGTAGACAAACGAAAGTGATTTATGATGGACAAGTGAATGGAAGTGTTGGGAGGGGATGACCACGTAAGATTTTCCAAGACCAAATCCAGAAAATTTTAGAGAGAGGGCAGGTCAAAAGTACCCTAGACCGACGTGCGTGTATAAGGAGAAGGCTATGATAACTTATACATAGTACTCTTGGGAAACCAGTTCCCTACAATTAAAAAATACTTTTAGGAAGCCAGTTCTCTACAAGTATTAAAAAAGCCTCCAAGGAAACTGGTTTCCAAACTCCGCTTTCCTAAACGGCCGGAGGGTACGGGAAAGAGGCGTGACATTATGTATATTTGTATGTATGTAAACTACTTCTAAAAATTACCGGGTTCCCGTTTATAGTCTATAGACTAGTGGTTCCTATCCCTTTCAGTTCTGTTACTCATATGACCTATGTCATACCTGAGGTGGTTGTCTGAAATGCTGAATTGGCATATTGTGAAGCCCAGGAAATTCAGCAGGGAACAATCAGCGAAATACCAGTTATACGGGATAATTACCTCCAGAATAGGAATCTATGCTATAGATAAAGTAATAATAATAATAAATATTTCTGACACTTATACCAATTATTTAGTTCCAAGATAAGTATCATTAAGAACTTGTGTTATGGATACTAAATAACGGATAAATATACATAAATACTTTTTTTTTGTAAATACATACATAATATACATAGGAAAACACCCAGACCAGAACAAATTGTCATGTTCATGCACACAAAGATTTGTCCTGTGTGGGAATCGAACCCACGACCTCAGGAGTAGAGTGCGGGTATACTTGCCACCACGCTATATCGGTCGTCAAAAAAAGTGCTTATTGGCTGCAAACCAAATACTCAACAAGCAGTTTCAAGACTACTTATTTCCTTCTTTATTATTATTATTTATTATCTTTATTAACTAACTACTCTTATATTTTATTAATTTCAATTATTTTGTACCTCTCTGTGTGGAAATAGCTTTAATTATTTATCTACATTTTACAGGCTGAGACGAAGAAAAGTCCCAAGAGTGGTGCGCACGGGCTGGCTGTGACGTCATCCGCCATGTTCATTACTGCAATAATTGCTCTATTTTTGTAAGCTCATCTAAACATTCCTCTTCGCTTGTAATTTTATAACTGGTTTAAAAAGCAAGTCTAGCTTCCCAAAGATTTGTGTTATATATTATCAGCTGGGCGGCAAGTTGCATGTAAGTGTAGGTATGTCTTTTATACAAATACGTTTGATATGTTATAAGCATATTTTGAAGTCTGGTTGTGAAACATATCATCGAAATGTAATTTGAAACTTTTTGGATAGCCATATTAAAAAAATTTCAAACGAAAACAAATGTATGTCATAGCCTAAGATAAATATTGGTAACATTCTCTATTTCCAAAATCTCAGAGAAATCTTTCTGTGCAGCATGAAATTATCATCCAAATTAAAATATTTGGACTTTAAAGAAAATATAAATAACAATGTTTTTTATTCAAACATGGTTCATTTATTAAATTGCAGGTTTTTTTGACAGTCTGTTACTGCTTACTTATAAAATAAAGTAAAATACGACTCAGATGGTATTGTTACTTTGCATTCACCAAATAACATGAAACAATAATGTTTTTTTCCAATAGTCTTGTACATTTTTAGACAGGTAATTTTCAAGTTAATATCACGTCGCAACCTGGTTCTCTCGGATTATTTTTGCCTGTGCCTATTTATTTTTTTCACGATTATGTCATTAGACAATTCTAGTGATCTTTTTTATACATCTGTGATAACTTTGAGTATATTGTACCTAAAAAATGGATTATGGAAGTGATGAAAATTTCATGCTGTAATTCTGTATGTTAACAATATATATATTAGTTTCATATGAAACTGTTCGTTTAAAATCCACTTTTTATTGGCATATATCATATGTATAACATATCTATAGAATGAACAAACGAATGGGCAAAGAATAGCGCTCATACAATTAGCTGCTACTAACTCAACAAAATATTTTTGGAGTCTACTTACAAACTCAAGAGTTATTTTTATGGCTGTAATAGCCTTTAGCTTAATAAAATATTCTCCCGTAAAATGACAAGTGTAACTTCTAGGTTTATCGACGTTGCCGATCTAATATATTATATTGAAATTCCTAAATTGCATATTCGCATTGCTCTTTTTCAATGACACATGGAAATTCCAACACTAAACGATCACGCCATGTTTCCTAATATTTTGTAATATTAATTACATGCTCATTAAGTATTGGCAGCTTATACGGATGATAAAGCGTCGGGACCGTTTGATTAATGGGATTTTGTTACCTTTTTTCGTGAATTCAATTATTAATTCATTTTTTGCAATTTATTATCACTATTGTTCGCTTAAGTAGTGTATCTTGTCGTCGTGGATGTGTGTGTGTGTGTGTGATGTAAACGTAAGTAAAAATGGTATTCAGAGATAGTATATTTTAGATTGGCGACGACGATATGATTATTGAATTTGAGAGCTTTGGGTACTGTGAGGGCAAAGCCTATTGACAATTTGTTTACGATACATATCATTTTCCATAGAAATCTAAGTAATAATTATGAAGATTTCTATGTCAATTACTATTGTTGTGTTATTGTGCGCAACACATACAACGTTTATATAATTATGTGCTTTGCTTCGAAAGGTTTTTGCATAATTATGATATTAATATTAATTAGTGATGCCAACTTAGGATAATAAGTAAGTATAAAATATTAATAAAAATTATACAGCACAAAGGGCAATAGTTTAGCAAATAAGTACAATATTTTATAAAAACGTAAGAAGATCTAAGTACCAAGTACATGATAAAACTGGTCTTGCCAACAATTGCCGGCCATAAACTACCGAGTTGCCTTTGAAAAGGTAGCAAAGGTAAAAAAAAATTTTACTTCCAAAGGTGTCATAGACTGCAGATGCTACTGTTCATAAATTGTAGATTGTGTTTCATTAATGTGGTGGAATGGCATACGAATGTTAAGCATTTACTCCAATTTCAATGAATTTTAATAAAGAAAGAAACTGAATTTTCCTTGAAGAATTGGGAGTTTTTGCACCAGCAGACGAA
Source organism: Musotima nitidalis (assembly GCA_949126915.1). NCBI lineage: Eukaryota > Metazoa > Arthropoda > Insecta > Lepidoptera > Crambidae > Musotima > Musotima nitidalis. The sequence goes on from OX421419.1 coordinate 5,453,145, forward strand.
ATCGCAGGCTGACATTAGGATACCACTAGTTACAGATACATTGTTCTATCATATCATATCATAGTATAAATATTGTCATAAGGAGCCAATTTAAATATTTTTCATATCCATAAGGTTAATTTTAAAGTGACGCAGATTGCCTGATTAAGGGCTAAAAGCAGTCTACCAATAAAAATGTAAGTAAGTATGGCAAGGTGGAGTTGCGAATTGATGTAACGCGATAATGTACACGTACGATAATGCATACATACATAAATATACAATAGATACCGCAAGTGCATGTACTTCGCGTGTCCGAACCCCGACCAATCGTCGAGGTTGGTCGCCGCTATTTGCAGTTCGCTATTTTTTTAAAAACTTGTAATATGAACGATTTTACCTATGAAATATTTATCATCAGCGGCACCTGTGTCGATAAAACAGTTTGGACTTCCCGTCACTAAATATCAACAGTGACGTCACAGAAGGTGTTAAAATGCCGCACGCTTGATTTCAAAACCAATCTTGATACTTGCGTTAGCTATTGTACATCTATTTATTTGACTACTATATTTATGCGACAGGGTTCTTTTAAAATTAGTTTTTGAGGTTGCTATTAATGTTTTATTCCATAATATTTTAAGTGGGTAATGTAAGTTAAGGCCTATTTCACATGCATCTTCTTGAGGGTGGTAACTAAACACCTACAGAACAAACCTATTTAAATTATAACAAACATTTTTTTTGAATGTTATATTGAGTTATTAAAATTGTCTATGCTTTATTTTTACACCGTGTTCTTGTTTTAGATCGTGAATTGAAATTTATTTAAATGTATTTTATGTTTTTAAAATAATTATTTTAAATTTTATTAAGAATAGTTTACATGGCATCTTTTTAGAATCAATAGATTTATTTACCAATATATTTTGTAATGAAAAAAACAATCGATATTAAATAGTGATGATTTATACAATGTTTTATTTACTTACCTTTGAATAACTAAGTTATTGTAAATGCAGACACTAGGCTATTAAAGTGATAGATTGATTAAAATCTATTAATCTAATAGATTAACAGTAAAAACAACATTTCTTGTCAACACTGTTAGCTGTTGAGTAGATCCTTTTTTTAATTTATATAATAGCTTCGTGCGTTTAGCACATTTAGCCAGTGTAAGAGTAGATCCTTTAATATTTATATATTATATATTTACTACTCGTATTGTTTAACAGACACGGATCAAAGCCCAACACTACGTATACTGCCCAGCAATAGAATCATTTCTTTCTTTGAGACTATACCGGGGAAATCAGCCTTTAAAATAACAAATGAAAGTCCAAAAAATATTTGTATTTTATTATTAAAAAAAGCTAAGCGATATTTCTTAATTTATTTTTCCAAAAACTCGTTAGCACGCGTTGGGGCCTTACACGCACACACATGGGCGCGGTCTGTGGTGCTTCATTGCGAGCTACTATTTGCTGTTTTTTAACAGCAAAATAGTATAATCGTTTCCCCACAATGAAAATTGAGTAGGTATGTGTTTTGTTATGTTGCAAATAATGCGTAGCATTTGGCTCTAATCAAGGTCTTACATTCTGTATAATGTCTGTTTATCTACAGTTGATCCTTTAGATGTAGAATCAGGTCATTTTTATCTATCTATTAATAAACTCTGCGTAGGCTTAGGACAGGGATTTAATTAAAGACAAATTATTTCGCTATTTTAATTTCTTTATTCCTTAACCTTTATATAAATGGCACTTGTAAGATCTCATATGTTCCTTGGTAATCTTCACTGATTTCTTCTAATTTGCCTGAAACGAAATATAAGTAGAAAAATTAGACGTGTCAAATGCAAAAAAAAATTACTACAATCTGACGTGTACGGTCGGTTACAGAAGTTGCAGAACACTTAAAGGTCTGTGCAGACTTGGGCGTTTTGTCCGTGTAAATAGATCGCTTAAAACTTTACTGACTAAAGCCAACAAAGGACAAAAAGTCCGTCTATTATATCAGAGGACGTCGAGAGTCCGTTCTGGACAAATGTACGGGAACAAAAAGCAACACACGGCGAATATTTGCTTCCATAGTGTTTGTTCACACACCGTGTGCGTTGAGTTCGTGGCAACTTGACAAGTTAGCGGCTGACATTTATTCATAAGTTTAGAATTCTTATCGTCGTCCGTCTTGTAAGAAAGTCCGTCATCGCAAGTACTATTTTGCGTCAATAACCTCTTGCACCAATATACATTTTGACCTCGAGCTTGAGATATCTATCTACTTGTTTGTGATTCTTTATTGAAACTTAATGAAAGCCAATTATTATTGTGGCCTTCAAAAATAATTTTCATTCGCTATAAAATCGTTCCATCCTTTCTATTTAAAATGTCTAAAAATATAATTACCGGACAATTAATTCCTTTGCGCACAAACCGGAAGAGCGCCTCCGCCATGTTGGCAGGCGTGTGTGCTTCGCAAGTTTCAAGAGCTTTCACCACACAAACTGACAGCTCGTCGAACTTGCCGCACTGCTCCTGTTATCAAAATATATAATTACTAGCTAGCTGACGAGGCAAACGTTGTTCTGCTATTCTATATTGTTAGTAAATAAATATGGTTATGGGAAAATATTAAAATTCATGATTTATAATGACTACAATAAGGGACAGGAGAGTGAAAAATAACTTACGACCTATGGGAGTAGGTCCTAAGCCCCAACCAAAAATATTAAAAAAAAAGGATCGAGCTGTTGTGAAGACAAGAAGTACAACCACGCTTATAGATAATCGCCAGTTAGTGTGATATAAGCATAAAATTTACTGGACTAGCTTAGGCGGATGCAGTAGTAATAAGATAAAAATTAAAAAAAAGACGCGGCAATAATTAATTATTTTGTATGTAATAATTAATTAAACCACCTACCTTAGTCTCGGCAAAGCTTTGAGAGAATAATAGGGCTTAAAAAATAGATACGTATTCAATTCCCAATACAAAATACTTAATTAATTTTACGGACTTACAGAAGTTGAAAGCCTTTTAGCAGAGTCTATTGTTGGAATAGATTTTTGAAGGTTTTGGCCGCAGGCGATGATTGGATCTTTTTGGCTTATGAAACATTCTGGCCCTCTTTCTGCGATGAACACTGAAATTAAATAAATATTCTTGGATATATCACACAGAGTCGTCCAGTCTTAAATAACAAGCATAATTTGCGGGTAGGTAGGTAGATATTGGACATCCTTACTTTAATACTGTTTTTTAAAAATATAGTTATAATAATATTAGATAAATAGGTATAGTCGCAGAACTTTTCAAGTCATAATGTTAGTATGCATAACAGCGGGGACGCCCTTATAAGGCTGTTCGGGATAAGTGCCGTCCTTGGGCTCCCCCGTTGACACAGAGTCTCCGGCCCAAGCTCGTGGAGAGCGTGGTGAGCGATCTGTTCCCTTCACGGGAAGATCATTTACCCCCGCCCATGGCTCCGCCACTGGCGATGCTGGAAGCGGACCACATGGACGACGACGTCGTCCCGGAAGTGACTGGGGTAGAACTGAGGGCGGCGGTAGTAAGGATGAAGGCCAGAAATACCGCCCCAGGGCCCGATGGCTTGCCTGGTAAGGCCTGGGTCTTGGCCTTAAAGGCTCTCGGGCCCCGACTTGAGGGGCTCCTAAGCGCGTGTTTGGAGAGGGGCCAGTTCCCAGTACGTTGAAAGACTGGGATGCTAGTTCTCATACGGAAGGCCGGGCGCCCTGCGGACACTCCGTCCGCATACCGGCCTATTGTGCTGCTTGACGAGGTGGGCAAACTCTTTGAGAGAGTTATTGCAGACCGCCTCGTCACTCGTCGGCACTTGGTGGGAATTGGGCCGGATCTTGCGGATAACCAGTTTGGTTTTCGCAAGGGCCGCTCGACCGTGGATGCCATAATGCGCGTGAGAGCCCTTACGACGGGGGACGCGGTGTCCCGGGTCGTCTTGGCAGTGTCTCTTGACATCGCCAACGCCTTCAACACCCTGCCCTGGAGTTGCATTAGGGAGGCACTCCGGTATCACTGGATGCCGACCTACCTTCGTCGTATAGTCGGGGCATATCTGACGGATAGGGCCGTCATCTACCCCGGTCGCAGCGGAGAGTGGAACCGGCGAGAAATGTTGTGCGGTGTTCTACAGGGTTCGGTCCTGGGGCCGCTTCTGTGGAACATCGGATACGACTGGGTGCTGCGCGCCGACCTCCCTAGTGGCGTCAGCTTAGTGTGTTATGCTGACGACACGCTTATCCTGGCACAGGGGTGGTCGCACTAGGTGGCGGCTGAATTAATGACACGCGGGGTTGCGATAGTCGTGGAGAGAATCCGGCAACTGGGTCTCGAGGTGGCTTTGCATAAGCCATGCCTTTTCATGGCCTTCGGAACGCGCCACCGTGAGGCTCCCGTGTTTGGTGGTAGCCATTAGGCTGATCCGGGGCTGCCGCACGATCTCCGGCAAGGCTGCGAGCCTCCTTGCCGGATTGCCGCCATGGGATCTGGAGGCGATAGTTCTCGCGCGCCTCTATGAGTGGCGCGTAGAGATACTACGTCGGAGGGAAACTCTGCTGCCACGGCAGCTCGATGCGCAGCGGACTTCCGACGCGATCACATGGCGTCATGGAGGGAACGACTATCGCAACCCCGTGCAGGGATCGCAACCCCGTGCAGGGCTCGCCACGATAGGGGCGGTAAGTCCCCTCTTTGAGGAGTGGCTGGAGAGGCGCCACGGCGCCCTCACCTTGCGCCTGACGCAGGTTCTAACCGGGCATGGCTGTTTCGGTTTTCGGTGCCTCTCGTCACGGATCCAGCCGCCGAGGGGGACGCCCGAGACGTTGGGAGCCGCGAGACGACTCCCGGCCACCGTAGGCGCTAGCTTGTGGGCGGTGGGTAATGGGTAACTCGCTGTCCGTCCGCCTACTATAGGCGACAGGCCGCGTCGACGGCGCGTTCGTGTTCCACGCGCGCCTCAAAGAGATGTCAGCACACTGAGGGGCCCCTGGGGAGGGGGCTAAGTCTGCCGGGGTTGCAGGACTGTTCAAAAGGGTTACCGCGACCTTGGTGTTACAGGCTCAAGAAGGAACATGGATGGTTTTTAGTCAGTAAAAGTCTGACACACCCTTCCGCTTCATCCACAGCGGAAGACGGTTATTTGATGATTTTCAATTCGAAAAAAAAAAAAAAAAGTATGCATAACAGCGGATGGCATAAACAACGAAATGTGGGATCTGCATTTAAATCCATACTAAACAATGGCCTTCTCTCACATTGTGCCAACCTCACCTGCAAGTTGTGCGGCTGCTGGTCAACAGACGAGGTTCTAAACAGAACTGATCCCTGTTAGCAGCAACAAGCTCGCCACCTATTATGTGGGAAGTGCGGGCGTATAATATGCCACTATGCTTGAAAGTATGTATGTTGGTACGTTTGTGGCGTCCTATTTAGTTGTATAAATTGTTCTTGCTCCCTCCCCTATTAGGTTCCTAACATGACTAAACGACTAACAAATCACTATAACAACCGGTACCAACGTCTTATGCCTTCAGAAGCACGAAAGCGCTCGATATAAAGTGCCACACTAACGGTCACCCGTCCAAGGACGTCTGTGAATTCTGCTTTACTTCAGTGATCTCCACCTAGCATCGCGGATCTACTAAAGCTTAAGTTTCCAATATACTTACAGGCTATCCTGTCGCCGTCTTTGTAGCAGACGAAGTCAATGAGCTGGTCTGTGACGTTGCCATATTGTTTCCTCATTTCGTCGTCAAGGCACGGGCCGATGCCGTCCAGCAACGTGTGGATGCATGTCTTCAACTGAGGACTCTTCGCACAGTATCTGGCGAATTGATATTATACTAAACATTATTCTATAATTATATGACCGCCAACTGGCAAACATAGTAAAGGACAGCTTATGGACTGATGACCTGGTCAAGGGGGCGGGACGCTGTTGAATGCAGGCTACTCGGGATAGCTGAATTTGAAAATCTATTGGGAAGGTCTATTTCCGCCGTTGACGTTCAAATGGCTGAGGTGGTGATTATTATTTTACCTACGTACTATACAACGATATAGCTTACAAAGAACGATGGGTACGATACGTTCTGACTTTTCGAGGGTCGTGTCCAGATATATACCTACCTATACCTATATGAAGCCGATTTTGTGTCGGCGATGACAATAATTGTCGGGTATTCGACCAGTCCTCTTCGCTTGGAAAAAAAATCGCGAAAGATCTAAAAAAAATAACTTTTTTCTTAAGTAGGCAGATACGTCAAGCTTTTCCTGCGCTTTCATACAACTGTTGTCTTAAAATTTAAATTTGACGCTAAAGTCCCTTTGAAGAGCTGTAATATTTTTCTTATTATGAGAAATGTTTTTAAATTTCTATGAGGATTTCAGGAGTTACCATCATCTTCTCATCCTATTTACGTCTCACTACTGAGCACGAGCTTCCTCTCACAAACCAAGCTATTGGGTTTTTTTGTATTTACCTAGCGGACCCAGTGCGGATTGGAGGAGGCAGGTAAGTGGCGTCCTGCTGTTTTTCAAGCAACCCATTGATAATTGGGACCAACACGGCTTGACGTGCCTTCCGAAGCACGGAAACGCTTGATATTAAATGTCACAGAACGGTCACTCATCCAAGAACTGGCCTCTGTGAATTCTGCTTTACTTCGGTGATCATTTCCGATCACATAGCACCACGGAGATACTTGCGCACAGATATCTATAGACAATAGATCACGATTTGTATTGAAACCAAGCGTGCCGACTTTTTGATACCTACTGTGACGTCACTACCGATATTTGGGACGGGAAATCCAAACTAATTTATTGACACTGATTCTGCTGATGACAAATATTTTATATGTAAAGTCGTTAATGTTACAGTGTTTAAAATACAACAACAGACGCGCGTGGAATGTAAGTAGCGGCGGGCAACCCCGACAATTGGTCGGGGTTCGGACACGCAAATCACTATATATTGTATATTCATATACAGCCTTACTAATAAAGATAAGCTCAGGTGTATATATCCGTTATACAGGTGATGCAAGCCATCGGGCTACCAATAAAAACATTTCTGACAAATCGGTTGTATACGTCTGTTTTAGCGTAGAAGAAAAATTACACAGGGCTTACTCACTCACGAAGCGTAGTAATCGTAGTATATCTATTGTGTAAGTGTATGACAGGTGTCCATTTTTGGTTCGTATCTTGGTTTTTGATATTTTTTGCTTTATACGGTTTATCAAATTTACTTAGATTTGAAATAGAAAACTCAAGTAACGAGCAATCGAAAAATATATAAAAGTTTCTCATCAATTATAACGAATCAAAATTCAATATTATGTTTTCCAAAGTCTATGTACAAAATAGTAGTACTTAAATAGTTCACTTATCAAAAAAAATATCTTTTACATTTTTCTTTATTATTTGGTTTGTAACTTTATTCGCCATTGTTTAAATATATATTATAAAATTTATATGAGTAAACTAAAGCATTGAAATATCAATAAAATAATTCGACGTACACACTGCACCGGAAGTAACAAGCATTCTTGATACAGTTTTATTATTAAAATAGCATAATTTTCAGTTCCATGAACACATCAAACAATATGGTTTCTAAACGTAACGCAAAAATATTGCCAATGCTATGTTTAATAAATATAAATAAATATCCTCTTACAATCACAACAATTATTTAGCTCCATGATAAGTATCATTAAGAACTTGTGTTACGGATACTAAAGAACGGATAAACATACTTATATACTTTTTTTTTTATAAATACATACTTTGTATACATAGAAAACACCCAGACCAGAACAAATATACGTGTTCAAGCACACAAAGATTTGTCCTGTGTGGGAATCGAACCCACGACCTCAGGAGTGGAGTGCAGGTATACTGACCTCCATGCCATATCGGTCGTATGCTTTACATGTTTAAACCATGTAAAGCAGACGTTTAACTATTTAGAGCTAATACAATGTTTATTGGTAGGGTCTTTGTGTAATTCGTGTATAACTTTACTTAAAGTTTATTCACTGGGTAACTATTCAATCGTTAAGTAGCGGTTTAAGCATTTTTTTAAGGCTGATAGTCATTTGCGTGTACGAACGCTGTGTACGAGCGCTGCTCCAGAGCAGCAAGGTTTACCAGTAAAGCAGAAGATGGAAATATGCTTTTAGGACATTAGTTAATCAAGACAGCCCTACGGACGCCAGCATTTAAAATTTCATGTGAAAAGACCCCTGAACAGGCTTCGGAGATTTCTATTGAAAATACTTACTTTCCGAAAACTTCGTCCAGCGCTCCTATCGGCTTGGCAGCTTCGATTTCACTCTTAATCGTGTCTACGTTGAACAGAGTTTTTAGACACTCTCCAAAGTTTTTGCCTGCTTCCTAAACAAATAAGAACCACTTAAGAAATATGCTATGGGTGCTGAAAAACGGGGTGTAATATCAATGAATTTTTTTTGTATTACCGCAAAAATGCACAAAAATATTAAATAAAATTACCTAATTAACTTAGTTTTTTATGGATTATTCCTACGTAGCAATCGTGTAAGTGTAAGGGATACACATAGTTCAGAGGGCTAAGACAATGTAACATTGACATTTGACATTGTGGGAAATCGCTTTAATTTTTAGATTCCACCTCAGATCAAGTAAAAAATTCTTTTTTTAACCAGGGTCACACAACGGACTTAACAAAAAAAAGACGTGTGGCACTCGAAAACTGCCGCTGTAAAGCTATTGCTATTATTTTTATCAACTTATGCAAATATAATAATTATTTATTTATTTTATTTAGGCAACTTTTTTTCTTTGTTTTTTATTGAGATAAAAAAAAATGATTTAAAATAATTATTCCCACGCTCAAGGCCCGCGATAGAAGCTATGCAATAGCTTAAAATACATAATAATAAATACCTATAAAATGTATGAACTTGACATAAGCCGTCTCTAGATGACACGGCAATTATCGTGAGCGATGGGCGGACGGCTTGTGTCAATTCCATACATTTTACATCTAACGAACCTTGAAATATTCGAATGACGTTGTAAAATAGGGCGGCGTATGTCAATTTCATATATTTAACATCGAACTTTGTCTTCGTTTGTCAAATGTTATTTTGTCTAAAACCACAGAGGTACGCTGACCTCCACGTAGTAATCCGTACTTTATATAAGTCTAGACCCTGAGAAAGGATATAGGCTACTTTTTATTGCGAAAAAGGGGGTTGTAAATGCTACCCAAAGATACTATTCCACGCGCACGAAGTCGCGGGTAACAGCTAGTATTCTATATGTGGGCAAAAAATTACCTGTATGCCATCCACCTTATCTTCGGCACCTTTTTTCTTGCATTGCTCTGTGATAAAGTCTTTCAGCTTCTGTTGATGGTCATCAGGTATTTGCAGATCTGCCAACACCGCTGAAAAGAACAAACGTAGATAATAAGATAACGAACACTATTATCATTCTAGCATTAATTCCGATGTGCCCTAGACTTAAGCTTAATATCCAGCGTCTACTCAATGGTCTGAACCACATTTGGCTGAATTTCAGTTATTACATGGAGCGTTTGCCGACTGACCTCTGCAAATCAGAGGGAAACAAAATTATGTGATTTAACCAGCTGTCACTAAATTAGAAAGCATTGACTTCCTAATAACGATTGCCATAGATGTTCGTGACACCCGCGACCATCAGTTTACCGTGATGTCTGAGGTACGGACCAAGCGATAATTACGCTTATAACTTCAAAAAGGCATAGATATTAAACCCGAGACCCTCTGCATTGCAGTCTATTTGGTCTCGTCACTGGACTCTCCTTGCTATAATAAAAGATAATAAAAAGCATGTTTAAAAAAAATAGGAAAATCAGATAGATTTTTATCCCGAAGGTTTTCCAGAAACGTCTTTGAAGAATTTAGGTTCATACACACACACACATACCGTATACACTTTATTTATTGTATAAAAACAAAGACAATATTCTCTAATGGAAAGTCTATCAATAGAACAAAACGAAGAGCAAGTAATAATTGGCAAAAATCTTAGACAGTTTCATATTTTTGGAGATCAACAGATGAAGGGAGTATCAAAGAAAATACACAAACACAACAATAGAACATGATTAATAATCATTCATATTATAATCCATACAAAATTGTAACTACTGTCAAACAAAACGCCACATGTTCCCACAATTTGTAGAGCTAGGACGAACTGGAGAATTTAAATAAAGTTTTAGCTATTGGCGAATTTTAGCCAATGACAAAAACCGCTATTTTTTTTTTTTAAATTATTTAGAACTTGGCATGGCCTTGCATAAATTGAAAAAGTGCAAAAAGTGCATTTTTTTACAATTGACAATCTCTGTAACTGGAAAGCACACATAGACATATTAATAACTAAATTAGACCGATATGTCGCTTTAAACAAGATCGGACCAGTCGCATCTAGAGAAATCGCGATAATGGCATATCACGGATACGTATCATCCTTATTGTGGTACGATCTCATTGTGGGGAACTTCTGTGGACATGCCTAGAGCTTTTAAAGTACAAGAATAATGTATTAGATCCCTCTATGGTGCTGATTATTCAGATAGCCGTAAATATGCTGTAAATATTCTTCCTCTGCCTATACATTTTTTAAATTTCAATATTTGTTAGGATTTGTACTAATTAGAATAATGCTGATTATCAAGGCAGAAATGGAAACAACATTGTGGTTCCAAATCAAAAATTTCCCTTGTACTCAAAAAATGTATATTGTATGTGTGTAAACAATTTCAATACATTACCAAAAGACATTAAAAAAGGCCACATAATGAATTCAAAACTTTTTGACTGATATATTTTGAATACAATAATCTATAAGATTATTAATGACATTATATAATTACTTGACATTGAAAATTATTTGTGAAGGTCAACTAAATCTTGTTGGTTTTGTGTTTGTGTTATTTGTTATTTTTCACAGAATTTTTCAATTTTGTGTTTTTATTTTGTATCATTGTAATTTTGCTCTTACATTGTTTAATTATTTTATACCTTTTTTACACAATTAATTTGTTGATGACCAATATTTCCACGTCGAAAAGCGACAGAATATGGTGCAATAAGAATCCTGAACAACATGTATATGATAACCATATTCTATAAAATAAATGATTTATTATTTTATTATTATTAAAGCGGCAATAGGCTCGCCACCTATTACGTGGGAGCAACCATATAATTGGCGAAGTGTGGGCGTATAATATGCGTCTGCCTATCCCTTCGAGGAAACAGGCGTAAATGTATCTATGCATTTATTATGTACAAATAATAAATAATATATATTCTGTGAAGCTAGTATTTAATAAGCAATAAATGATAAAAAATTGTGCCATTATATTTAACTGTGGTTTGCATCATGTATTATTAAACTTTGTTTATTTGCATAAGTTAGTGACCTGATATCATAAACACGCGTTGCTCAAACGTCCATTTGAACTCTCTTATCTTGAATCCATATTATATACTAACAAAACACTTCATAATTAAGAAGATAACTTGTTTTTATTACGCTTTGATGCGGAAGTCTTTTACAACACAATCTCTTTTGTTTTCGGTCTGATTTATACACTGTTGCCTACTTCAGGCACTGGTTCTGATACCAGCTCAGAAAGCCATCATCCTAGCATTTTATTCTTCCGTATTTCCGTATATATTATCATTATATTAGAAAGCACTGACGTCATACTAATGACTGCCATAGATTTTCATGACAGCCGGGACCAACAGCTTAACGTGCTTTCCAAGGCACGGTGCAAGCGTTAATTACGCACATAAATTCGGAAAGTCTCGACCACCAGACTATCGCAGCTTTTGATTTCAGCTCAGAGTAACGCAGTTTAAAGACGAACTATTACATTCCCAAGTCCCCAAGTCCCAAGTCTATAGAAACATTTCGCCGGCTTAAGTGAGTTCTATCTTCCGCCTTCAAAACGGCGCGGCGCTTGTGTCGAGGGATAGTTTACTTATTATTATTTATATATTAGGTAGATGTATTACAAATAATAAAAATAGGTGTGACTTGCGAGTATAATCTCATCCCAGTGGATTTACATTTGATATGACATTAAGGTTTTTTTAGTAATTCTAAAATGAAATATATGTTTCAAATCAAAGATTTACAATAGTTTGTTTAGTTTGCATGAGAACCTTTTTAGTTAAATCCTGAATGTCAGCAGGTACAGTGTTAAATATATGTGGCATACGATTAGACAAGGTTCTGTCTGTCCCCATTCCACTGTTCCACATTCTGTCTGTACACACTTAATGTATTCTAGGTACATAAAACTTGTTTGTGATACAGCCCTAGTTACATATAGGAAGTCTACGGCTACCTTTCATCAACACACCTTACGCCATCACCAGAGTATGTAACCCCAAACTTAGGAACTTAGTTCATCGCGTACCGAGCATTTCGAAAGCGAGTTTTCGCAATAGCTTTATGGCGACGAAATATAGCATGGAATCTTTCAAAAAAGAAGTGAAATGGGTTTTTAGAGTTTTGTTATTACTTTCTTCACCAACGTCATGTAAAATAAAATATTCTCGAAACACCTTCTTTACAATAAGATTATCAGTTTACACACACACTCACAAACGATTGTAGTAGAAATGATATACGCAATTAGTTTTCTTTTTTATAATAATAAAAAAATGGTTAATGCTACTTTAAATTTTACAAGTATCTACTACAGAAAAGAGGGTACTCACTAGTTTTATTAAACTTTAAAGATTGTTTTAAACTTTAAAGACTTTAACTTTAACGATCCTTTGAATTTTAAGAAAGATTAGTTACTAGTATCCTTAATTCATCTATTTAGACAATGCTAAGTATACCCGACAATCGCAATTACCGTAAATGACTACTGGGGAGGAGGTTAATCAACTTGATATGGTAAATTGGTAAATCGCCCCAGCACAGGAAGAAGGGTGACGCGAGCCCCACACTCGACATACCATTTTAGAACCTAAACCATACAGTTGGAAGTCTAATCGCCGCTCTCGACTTAGAAATTACAATGATAGGAACTGTCAATGATGCATCAGATGCAGCAGTAAAGTATAATGGTCGATATAACGCGGAAGTTCATATCCCTTCTTGCTGGTAGTTAATTGCAAAGAACAAAGTTGAATTTCATAGTTTATAGTGTTTTGTATTACGTTCTATGCTAATAATAATGTGAATAATAAATACAGGTTGCCCTGTAATTCGCATTACGCATAAGTAAGAGATGTTTTATTTCCTAAAATTTGTGGTATATCGTACGTTAATGTATAATAACGGTGGATTATTAAGCGTTGACGTAGAAGCTGACGATTTAGAGTTTGCTCATTTGTTTGTTTACCCTCTTAATTTCATATGCAATTTATTAAAAGTTTTTATTCGAACATGGCATTTAGACACTTTTGTTTTATTTACATGTATCCAAAAATATAGATTATTTAACGCATCTAAAATTTCGTTTCAAAAAATTATATAGATTTAGATACATATATAATATGACGTCTATGTATCCCATTTGGGGTGGGTAGAAACCTAAAGAGCGATGATAGCTGAAGTTTTTTTTAAATTTATTTATTTATTCATGGGCAACCAACAAAACATACATTATAACAATTTACAATAAAACTTGCATTTTTAAAAAAACACTAAATGCTGTCTTACTTATCGGAAGCCACTGCATGCAAGAGTGGCATAAAAATATTTTGAAAATCTATATTTTCTATATACTAGCTTATTCGCTAATTAATAGGTAACAAATATATGTACCATAGTTCATATACCAACAGGTGAATGATGCCTTAGAATTTTAGTGAGGATTAAGAACATCATTATATCTATTTATGAATGTTATATTTAAAATAATTAAGTAGATCACTTTTGACCTTCATGTGACTGCGAGTGAATATATCGATTTCCGTAACATTTAATAAATAATTGTATTGCATTTGTATTATTTTCATTGCTGAATGTTTTCCAAGATTACTTTTAGTAAAATCAGGTTTAAAAATATCATGCTTCTTATTGGTTCTAAAAGACTTTTTAGAAGAATGGAAATTTAGTAATGCTAGAATATTCTATCAATTGCACCGCTGACCAAGTTCAGTCAAAACTAGTAAGACCAGTGACCAGACAATCAGGATAACGATAGGATAAGACGGGTTTGTAGGTTGTAGCAAAGATCTTTAGGCAAACCGTGTCAAATGGTGACAAACACCACTGGTGGTGGTGATGAAGACCCCAGTACCTAAGTTGCCTTCTACGACACCAGCGGGCAACACATAATCATCCCGGTTCTCTAGACTTAGGGCCCAGGGTCTGCTCACTGGTCTAACAGAGAATTGGCTGAATTTTAGTTATTACACTGGGCGACTGCTGACTGTTTGGCAACCCAATAGGAAAGATCATTCATTGTTAAACCAGCAGTCAAGATATCATAAGGCAGTGAATTCCTAATAACGACAACACATAAAATGATACAATTTCCTAGGAGGCGCTGAATCCTCACGACACGTAAATAATAGCTAGACCACAAGCGCTGTACCGTGGACCTGTACAGAGGCTCTGGACCTGTACAATTAGATTAGCGGCTTATGTGCAAGGGAATAATGTGCCACTTCGTCATTACTGGAGCTTGTTGTGACTACGTCATTTAAAGCCTTGCCTAATGACTATAATACTCGGTATATAATATAATACTCGGTCATCGGTGCAGCGCTAGCGGTCAAACTATAGTAGCATTACAAAACTACGAAAGCCAAAGAATTATTCTACAGGCACAAAACTCACCACTTGAAAGGCAAAACAGGACCAATACTCTCCACATTGTCATTTCCCAGTGAACTGCGCGCAATAAGGTAAAGGATGCACTCTCGTGTGTAATGTATACCTACTGAAGCTACACACTGCGACAGATTGGGTTATATACTTACCTAAGTATGATGTTGTGTTTGACGCACAAAGGAATTATTCCGTGATCGCTCGATTTGGAATGTTGCGAGCGTTTTTGTAATGCTTTATGTGGACTCATTTTATTACACATATAATTACTTAGTGATATAAGAGTTTTATAGTTGTCAGGTAGGTTAAGAATTGTTTTGATAGTTTCAGTATTACCTTTATTATTTTACTAAATCTTAAAATGTAATTAAGAGTTTATAGTAGATGATATTATTATGTTCGCAGCTCCGCGGTTCTAGTTAGACGGAAACTATCACTGAAATAAAGCAGAGTTCACAAGAGTTTACATAGAGAGTCAATCTTTGAATGGGTGACCGTTTGTTTGACATTTAATATCGAGCGCTTCCGAGCTTCGGAAGGCTAGCTCAGTCGTTGGTCTCACTATATGCGATAATCGTTAAGCCAACTTAGATACCCTATTGCTTGGCTTGATAATTCAAACAGCAAGACACTAAACACACGCCTTTGCCAATCCGCTCGGGGTCCTCGAGGTGGAGTATGAATTATTTATCTTATCTTGGTTGGTGAGAGGAAGCCCGTGCTCAAGAGTGGGACTTACCACATAAGACGAAAAGTTTTAAGAAAATATTTACGACAACTGATATGAGTAAGTTCGATCTGGTTCGAGCCTATGTGACACTTTGAAACGCATACGTCGCATATGTCATAATTCGTGTCTATGATGCGCCACACGAGAGTCAGCCCCAACTGCCTTCTCGGGGTCGTTGCTAACCGTGCTTACCTTGGTACTTTGTGAGGTACTCGATAGACCATCATGTGCCTGTTGATTGCTTTGTCGATTAGTTTTTTCGTATGCCATCTATAGTACTTAACTCTTTACCCTTCGATCTGTACTGTTTTGAATTAAAAACGTTTACTTTTTAAATTTTTAATGATATCTACTGAGATCCATTTTGGATATGTATATTTTAAATGGTATGGTGACATATTATTTGGAGGTGCACGTATACTTATGCAGTCATTTATTTTTTTATAAAACATTTCTAATGCTATATTGACATTATCGGAATCATATATTTCGGAACAATTAGTAGAGGCCAGGCAGCATACAACGCATGGTAATCAGCCTTATGCCAGTTCCAGTCGAGTCGCGTTTTCGAGCATGGGGCGGGTAGTTGCGTGGGCATTATAAATCTCCACACGATTTTTAAGTTTTACCAATATGTCAAGGGAAGGGTGATACTCATCAATAGATACCATTGGTTCAGTATTCTTCGATATACTCACCTGATCTAAGACTAAGTCATTATATGATTATGTTCAATCAGTCTCCAAAACAGACAAGCATTTTCAAATTCTGAATAAACATTCGCGCTACATGAATTTAGATTTAAATCACCGAGCAGCAGCATATTTAAGTTCGGATATAAACAAATTAAATTCTATATACATGTCAGAACACTAAGATATTTATCATCCCTATAACTAGGGGGTAAATACACCACACAACATAATATTTTAACACTTTTATTACATGGAGCGACTGCCATCTGACCTCTACCACCCAAAATGAAACATCATTATAGTACGCAAGATTATAATAATATAGATCATTAGACAGCATAGTTGTAAATTATATCTATCATAGGACAAATAATTTTGTGGTCTGCAGATTTTTAATTTATATAATATTATTGTTATTTTTCATTTGTATAAATCTTTTTATTTTATGGCTGAGTATGTCATGCACACTTAAATGTCTCTGGGGTGGCCGCGTCATGCGTCGGGTCGTTACGTTCCATAAAATATGGTTGAGCGAAACGATGGCTGGTTCATGCGTCATACTCGTGAACGGGTGCTGTCAGTGGGAACTGGTCTGCTCATGTCATACTAAAAACAGAGTTATTTCTTTTATTTTAAATCTTGTGACTGCAGAACACAGGTTTTGTAGACTTGTCAAATTGTTTTACTACTAAGTACATTTTCTTGTAACTGACGGGAGAAAAAATTACCTTGACGATTTTCTTGCCCGTTATTTTACGATCAAGCTCCCGCCCGCAGTGAATGGGCGCGCCAGTTTTTAAGTTTTGACCTTCATATGAGCTCTTTTGAGCCAAACTTGAGCGACAATAACGCACTTAACTTCTAAAAGACACAGGAGCTGCACTAGGGTTTAAACCCTAGACCCTTTGAATTAAAAGTCGCCATTGGGCTTTGTCGTATGATGGATGTGGATGAAAAATAAAAATTAAAAATTCTGTTAAATAAATGATTTGGCTGGCAAACATAAATAATGCCTATGGCTATGCTATGGCAAATTTAGTTCATAAAGAAAATCTATACGCGTTTTAATAAGCCTAGAGTGAGAATCCATTTTTCGGCTCCGTTTGTCATAAAAGGGAAGATTTGAAGACCGTGGTGTTAGACCAAAACGCCGCTAAGCAGAGACTATTGTTAATTTCATTTACGTTAAAATATGTTGTGACTGAATAACAATTAAAAAATATTATAACTTTGATCTAAAGTCTATTGGTTTTACTTATTGATGTTTGTATGTAACGATTATGTTTTATTCATTGCCATATATAAAGCACATCAATAGCATTTTCTTGCAATTATAATCAGGTGTGTGGATTAACTCAATATTCACTTATTAAAAATGCAGACAGGTTGTCCTTATAGGTATTTATAATTGTAACTTCAAATAGAGTAAGAATGTCGTTGAACATTTTTTATAATATTAAGTGGCAATTATGTCTAGTTCATTATTCATCTAAAACTATATTGCGTTTGTTAACGTCTCCAAGATAATCTGCTCTATATACTCAGTAGTTAATACCTTAAGTTGCTCATCATCATATCCTAGCATTATTCCGGTTGCTCTAGGAGTCTAGACTTAAGCTTAGGGCCCAGGGTCTGCTTACTGGTCTAACCAGATTTGGCTGAATTTCAGTTATTAGTTTAGGTTAAGGTTAAGTTATTTCGTACCACCTCAAGTTACCACTAAGTAATAATATATTCAGTGAATAAGTCTTTGTGTTTGAGATCAAAAAGTGAGGTAGTTAAAAATTGCTCAAAAAACGGATGTTGCTCCCTTCGCCTATCTATGGAAGCAAATGTTGGGTTGTTGTATGAAAGAAGAATCGCGTTTCCTTTCCTTTCTATGGTACTTGATAAATTTTAATTTGGACATTTGTTTTTTTTAAATATGGATACTAACCTTTGGATTGGTTGAACATAAGCATAATTTATCTAAGCATGTAACAAAAGTGGTAGTTTATTATAAATAAATAACAAATATTTGTTACATTTAATTTCTTCTTCAAGATCTTTCTTCTGATTTGATTCTTTAAATTCTCTGAGTTTGAGAATAGTTCACGTTCACTTAACGACCGTATTGTTTGCTTCATCGGCTGCCCCTTCTCAGTGCCGATAACCTGCTATTATCTGACCATTTGAATTCCTACACCACAAATATAAATATAAATTAATATTTCAAATATTTTCTTACAATTACACCAATTACTTATTTCCGAGATAAGTATCACTAAGACCTTGTGTGGTGGATACTAAATAACGGATAAACATACATAATCTTTTTTTTGTAAATACATTTTTAATAAACATAGGAAAACACCCAGACCAGAACAAATAAACATGTTTATGTACACATATAATATTCATAAACGATTTTTATTCTAATATTTGTTTTTATAAAAATTGCTACCAGAAACGAGATGCTACCAGACAAATAGGTTAGGTTAGAACTGTGACCCCATAAACGTTGAAGTATGTTTTTAGTAACAACATTGTTAATTAAAACAATATGATCATTGAATGTTATGAAGAAAAAGATAAATAAATAAAATTTTAAATTTAAACTAGACTAATAAAAAAAGAAGCGCTCGTAGCTCTGCGGTGCTCGGTGGTCGGAAGTGATCACCAAAGCACAGCAGAGTTTACAGAGGTCAGTCCTTGGATGGGTGACCGTTTGTGTGGCATTTGATATCGAGCACTTCCGTGTTTCGGAAGGCACGTTAAGCCGTTGGTCCCGGTTATCACTAAATGTGGTAGTCGTTAAGCCATGTTAGAGGCCTAATGGGCGGCTTGATAAATTCTAACAGCAGGACGCCATACTCCTGCCTCCGCCAATCCGCACTGGGTCAGCGTGGTGGAGTATGACCCAATACCCTCACACCTTGATATGTGAGAGGAGGCTCGGGCTCAGTAGTGGGACGTTAATGGGCCGGTGATGATGATGATGAATAAAAAAATATGATCACGAGCTCCCTTAATAGTAATAAAAGAATATAAATAAAATAGTATAAAAAAACTAATTAATAGGTTGGGGAAAAAGTCTTTTCGTATTTTTGTATGAAAAGTCAAGACATTTTTTTCAAAGTTTATTTACATTTATTTACAATATATATGTACCGTTTTGTTGAATAACTTTCTGCCATTTTGTGGGCAGAGACATTATCCCGTTACTGTAGAAACTTTGGGACTTCTGATCAAAAAAACGGGACAAATAGTTTTGGCAGTCCTCTCTTGAGGTCAACCTTACAGAACCTAAAGAATTCTGCAGAGACCGAAACAGGTGAAAATCTGAAGGCGCAAGGTCAGGGCTATATGGTGGATGCACTAGGACCTCCCAGTCGAACTCTCTTAATTTTTGCTGAGTGGCTAAAGATGTGTGTGGTCTAGCGTTATCGTGATGAAAGACCACACCCTTCCTGTTGATCAATTCCGGCCGTTTTCTCTCGACTGCTTCCTTTAATCTCATCAGTTGCTGGCAGTAAAGATCAGAATCAATGGTTTTGCCGGGCGGTAAAAGCTCATAATAAACAATGCCCTTACAATCCCACCATACACACAGCATCACCTTATTTCGTGTTAGGTCAGGTTTGGCCACAGTCTGTGAAGCCTGGCCAACTTTCGACCACGACCTTTTTCGCACGTTCTTGTCGTACGTGATCCACTTTTCATCGCCAGTTATCAATCTCTTCAAAAACGGCTCGGTTACATTACGTCTCAATAATGAATCGCAAACGAGTACACGGTTCCTTAAGTTTCTTTGAGTGAGCTCGTGTGGCACCCAAATATCGAGCTTTTTTGTATAACCAGCTTTCTTCAAATGGGTCAAAACTGTTTTGTGGTCAATTCCCAGTTCTTCAGCTACATCGTAACTACTAATATGCCGATCTTGCTCCACTCTTTCAAAAATGGCGTCCATTTTATTCGTAACAGGGCGACCAGAGCGAGGTGCATCTTTAACATCAAAATTTCCGGACTGAAAACGTTTGAACCAAATTTGTGCTACTCTTACTGACACTGCATCAGGTCCATAAACATCACAAAAATTTTTCACTGCTTGAGTTGCATTTTTGCCTTTTTTATAATAAAATTTTAAAATGTATCGAATTTCTTCATTAGATTCACTCATTTTAACGGAGAGAAAAACAAATGAAAAATAGCGGGAAACAACTTTTTTTTATTTTTTTCTTTTCTTTATAATGGAACCTTTTTAATGTTACCAAAACCAGCCAGACACAAATAGTACAGTCAAAAAAAATTTATAATAAGTTTATACCTACGTTATGCGAAAAGACTTTTTCCCCGACCTAATATGAAGAGTGATTATTATAAACAAAAATGGGAAACAAGACAAAGAACAGGATTTAGAATTTAATGTAAGCCAATACGAGCCCAACATTGACACGGGTGGTTGCATAATTCTTGAGTTCATTTTCCAGATTAAGATATAAAAAATACAGCCAAACTAAATTAGACAGGGCTATTTATTGCATACTGTCAGTAACTTTTTCTTGGTGGTGATGTTGGTCCCTTAATTTAAGTTGTATATTTGTATGAGACAAATTAAATAATACTAAATAAAACTATTATTTATATATTTATTTGCCTGCAAAAGTAAAGGATAATTTAAATTATATTTTTTACATACATACAATCACGCCTGTTTCTCCGAAGGGGTAGGCAAAGCCCACATTTCGCCATTGTTGTTTTCGGTCCCACGTAATAAGTAATAGCTGTATTAATTTTTGTAATAAGTAATAGCTGTATAAATTTTAAGACCACTTAATTTATGTACCATATTTCATGTGAAATAAAAAGTCTTTGTTTTTATCTTTAGCTATAAGCTTTACACTAACAAGTAAAGTCCAACTTTCATTACTATGCGTAATGTCTCCCGACTCAATAAGGACGCCCTGCTTAGAGATGCTTTAGACACTGATTGGAATCCCTTGATCACACTGATTGGCACCATTGATGAGAAAGTGGATATTTTCAATAAAAATATAGTTGCTTTGTATGATATTCATGCTCCCTTGCGGCGAGTGAAGTTAAAGCGTCCTCCAGCGTCTTGGATAACTCGTGGTGAACGTGGCGATGTTGAAACGGGACCATGCATTTCGTAGATTTAAGCGCTCTCGCTCTGAAGACACTTGGGAAGTTTTCAGGATGGCTAGGAATCGTTGCAATCAGATGGTGAGATCAGCAAAACGTAAATACATCCATGATAATGTCATTGACTCTTCTTCAGCTAACATTTGGCAATTCCTTAAAAGCTTGAACTCCACCTTCACTCTTGATAATTTAAACTATCATTTCTCTACTATTGTTCCTGTTCAGCCGTCAGTCAAATGTCAACCTCTTCTTGACATTTCTGTTTTGCCCAGCTTGAAAGTGAAAACATTTAACTTCTCCGTATTGTCTAAAGATGAAGTCAGGAAGATTATTGTCTCCATTAAATCTAACGCTGTAGGCTATGATAATATCAGTCGGAGTATGGTCATACCTGTTCTTGGTGCCTTACTTCCAGCTCTTACGCACATAAATAACTTTTCTCTTCATACTGGTACCTAATCCTCAATTTGGCGTAAAGCTTTTGTCCGCGCCCTTCCTAAAACCTCGAACCCTATCATCCTTAATAATTTCAGGCCGATATCTATTTAACCTTTTCTTTCAAAAATTTTGGAATCTACTGTTCTTAAACAGTTCTCTAAATTTGTTTATGGAAATTCGATCTTGTCCCCTTTTCAGTCTGATTTTCGCCCGGGACACAGTACTAGTACAGCGCTCCTTAAGGTGACTGATGATGTTAGATTGGCTATGTATCATGGGAAGGTCACTGTGTTAATACTTATAGATTTTTCCAATGCTTTTATTCGGTTAATCATGATCTGTTCATTGCCATCCTTTCTAGGCTTCATTTATCATACATAGGCCTAGACTGGTTCAAAGCATACCTGAGCCTTCGGACACAAACTGTTAGACATAGTCAGCTACTTTCTGGGTGGTGTAATTTGGTATCTGGTGTCCCTCAAGGTAGCATTTCTTTTCCCTCTTCTTTTTCCTTATTCATTAATACCCTTATCCCTTACCTTCGCTGCTTTCACCATCTATATGCCGACTATTTGCAACTTTATAAAGAGTGCGCTGCGGCTGATATTGATGGCACAATTGGTCAGTTAAATGAGGATCTTTGTGAAGTTGCACATTGGTCAAGTCGGTTTGGTGTAGCATCTAAGTGCCAAGCTATCGTCCTTGGTAGTTCGCGTCAACTGTGCAAAATGGATTTTTCTTTAGTCTCTCCTATTACTTTTGGTACTAGCATCTATT
The DNA here is from genome assembly GCA_949126915.1 of Musotima nitidalis. NCBI lineage: Eukaryota > Metazoa > Arthropoda > Insecta > Lepidoptera > Crambidae > Musotima > Musotima nitidalis. The sequence continues at coordinate 5,475,801 of OX421419.1, forward strand.
CCATTTTGTTCTGATGTGAAAGATCTTGGACTCCACTATGAGCTGGTCTACACATATAATAGAGGTAAGCCGGAGGGTTACAGGTACTTTACGTGCTCTTTACCGTCTTAAACACATCCTTCCCTTTCATACTAAAGCAATGTTTGTTCAGGCCCTCGTTCTTCTTGCGATTGACTATGCCGATGTGTGCTATCTTGATCTGAATAAAAATCTTCTTATGAAATTGGATCGCCTTTCTAACAATTACATTCGATTCATTTTTGGACTGAAGAAATTCGACCACGTTTCATCCTGTCGTCTCCGTTCAAAGTGGCTTCCTATTAATCAACGACTGCATTGCTTTCCATCCTACATGATCCTCATACTCCTGCTTATTTAAAATCCAACTTCCATTTTTTAAGCTCAACACACACAAGACATCTTCGTTCTTCTCAGAACCTTCTTCTCGCCATCCCTTAGCGTCACTCTGGGTACTTGTCCAATTATTTTCACATAAGGGCTGTACAAATTTGGAACAATCTCCCAGCTAGAATAAGACTTGTGCAAAGCAAGCCAGTGTTTAAACAATTGAATTTTTAAGCTTTATTTTGAAGAGTCTTCGTTGGTTACCACCTCATATGTAGTTTATGATAAGTGTAGTTTATCTTTTTTTTTAATATGTTTATTGACTACCGCACCGCCTTAAAGTTTTCTGCTAAGCTTAAGGTTAACTGACAGAAAATGCCTTATGGCATTAAGTTATTGGCGTCATTTGTAATACTTTTAAGTGTGCAATAAAGATTAAATAAATAAATCCAAAGGGAAACATTATTCTATGGTTAAATCAGTTGTCAGAGTATTAGAACGCGCTGACTTCCTAATAACGATTGCCATAGATGTTCATGACAGCCGGGACCAACGGCATACTCGTAACATTCTTTCCGAGGCACGATGCAAGCGATAATTACGCACATAACTTGGAAAAGTTAAGGTGTACCAGAGTTTGAATCCTATTATAAAGTATGCGACATAATAATTAGGTTTAAAAACTACTATGTTATAAGGAATTTCCCACCCGACCCTTGTCATAAAAAGAAACTACCTATCATCGATTCTTCCACGATCCAGCTCCTGCCACAGTGAATTTTTTGAAGTAGACATTCATAAAAGCTTTATTGAGATAAATTTGAATTAAAAATTTTGACATTGACGCATTACGAGTGTGTACATAATTGATTTATACTAAATCGGGTCAAGTTTCATGCAGCTCAGTATATCATGTAACTATGATTCATCCACTATCTGTTATTTTGGTTGAAAAATGAGGCGTATATCGTAACATAAAGATAAAATATGGAACAGATATTTAATTGAACTGGAACCGAAAAGTCGTACAATATAAATCTCTACAATGTTTCTTAAAAGTTTTTATTGTGCTTGTTTTTTCGTGGTGTTAGTTGTATCGATAGGGGACACTCATAGCGTTAGTTCGGACCAGAAGGACACCTCAATCCCACCTGAGGAGACTAGAGAAGAACCAGTAATACTGAACCGAAGTTTAATTCCAGGACAAGTGCTATATAATATATACTGGGGCTCGGTAACAAAACCTCCTAATCAACAATAAAATATTTTAATAATATTAAAAATGTCTTCCTTCATTCATTCATATGATTATTTGCTCGAATTAAACCAAATGTTTTAAATTTTTTGTTGTGTTTCTTCTTAGCACCAATAAACTATTTTGTATGTTAAGTGTAAGGGTAAGGTGTATGAAAGGTACAATTAAAACGCTTATTTTTTTTAGGTTGATTAATTTTATTACTTTTTAAACTAGATTTTAGTGTCCGTAAACTTTATTATTGTTTTCTTCAATTCTTCCTTTTTAGTAAATTAGATTCTCTGTAAAAAAGAAATTTACGATTATAAGTTACATAAATAATTTACTAGGTCCTGTAAAGTCTTCCACAATGCAGTTATGACCAATCAGGAGACTTCACTGTACCTTTTGTTAGTATAGTAGTAGCAATTAAAATAAAATAACCCGTTTAGTTTCTCCATATTACATATGTAACGTTGCATTTCGTCTTTTTTTTTCGGCCATTTTACTGCTAAGCTCTTAATCGCAGGTATTTTAAATGACTCCAGGTTATAAGTAGATTAAATACCGAAGCGACCGTTTGGTTGTCTTTGCCATTTTTTTAATTTATTATTTTTGATGAATTTATTTATTAAATGCAATCAATGCACGAAATCGATCTGGAATTCCCTCTGCGCGGGCGCGAAGACGCCTTGCTAGGCTTCTGAAAGTCAGCGACATCCACCGTCCCCTTAAGCATTACTGATTTCTGACGCATCTGTTAGACTTGTTAAAGTATATGGCATAATAATATAGTCAACGTCTTATAGTTGGTAACATTCAAAGCACCATAAAGACATACGTCTCCATTGTCAAAAGCGTTAGAGCGTCGATATGAGGTCATTCGAAAACGCAGCAGCGCCGAAAGTTTTCGCATAGGAAAGCCTAACTTGACTTGTCGCAAAAAAGGTACTGACAAAGTTTTACATCTGAATCTTTCAATAAAATTTAAGTTGTTATACTGGAGACTAATTGGCCAAATGTCACTATAGACGATACTCGCAATTTTCATTGGCAGTTTTGTATGGACTATCTATCAGATAAACACAAATTGGAACTTACATGGTCATTGCCAAAACAGAGCCACATAAAAGAAATCCTATAACACTATGTTTAACGTAACAGAAATCTTAATAAATTTGTCTTATTATTTAGATTTCTATGTTTAATGTAGTAGAGAATTTTTATAAAGGTTGTCATGATCTTACGTTAACAGAGACTGTAGGCTCGACGAGAGAAGTACTGCTCTTTTGGACCATTTTGAAGACTCTGTCAAGGAAGTCGGCCGCAGTAGACTTGGGGCACTTATTCAGCGTCCCAACCGTACAGGACCTCAAAGTCTCCAACTTTTCCATAAGTTCCTGCAAAGTTATTTTTAAAAATAGTTATATTTATCAACATTATGATTCCGAATATTCAAAAAAAGTTTGTGACAATTCCCGCGGAACTGTAAATCGAGGAATAACTCAACGCATATTTAGCCTTTACACAGGGCATCTTCAGATAAGATCTCTCTGAAAGTAGGCGGCATGACAAAGTCTGAAGCGAGAGTTACCTCATTTTCTGGATGCCATACTACTGTACTCGTATAATGTTCTTCATAGCTTTTGAATAGATTCTAATTATCTCCTTCTCCTTTCGCTCCCGGAACAATATACTACAAATATGTGATCTGAAAGTTTATTAAGTCATGTGTTGGTTAAATGGCGTAACATAAGAATTATCTTTCAGAACAGATTTCCAAACCAATTTGTATACTACGTCCTTTAAGATGACTGTGAACCAGCTTTTAGATATTCAAGTCGCCAAATGTATACTTCGTTATTTTTATCACCTGCTTGTTATCAGGCTGGACGAAGTCATTATTAAAATACGTTTTTCTTTAACATCATCAGTATACATTTGTACTTATTATGCACTTGAAGATACATTAGATCTCAGAGTGGAAGACGCTGGCTGCTGTCACACAGTTTATACTTCTACGGGTACCGATACTACTTAGGGACCGTAAGGTTTTGTGTTTTTAGATAACTTTTATAGCTTTCATAAATTTAAAATAATACATACATACATAGGATCACCCCTGTTTCCTCAAAGGACAAGGCAGGCTTGTTATAAGCTCACATTTCACCAATTAGAAGTAAAGTTAGTCCCACGCAATACGTAGCGAGCCTATTGCCGATTATCGGGAGCCTCGTCTGTTGGTCTGCAAATTCACCACTTGCAAGTCTGGTTGGCTTGCGCTCCTAAGATCTACGATAAAGTTACACCCACCTTTTCAGAAAGTTTTTCTGTTCCATGTAAGGGTGCTTCGCTGACGCAATACGCTAAATCCAATGTATGGTCTCTAAAGCACTCAATAGCATTGTCCTCTAAAAGTTCTGTAAGTAGGGAAAAGAGTTTAAAATGGGTAGCAAGGTCTTACTGGTCGTAACTTTCTGTGGAATGATATGACTTTAACAGGACGTAACTGTGAAATGATATATTTTTTTTAGATACCAGAACAAAATGGTAAAGAGGAAACCTCGTAGTGTGGTATTTTTTGCAAATCGCTCTATAGATAACTGATTGATGATGATGCTGTTTACATGGACATGTCCAAAGTGTTTGATTGTGTAAACCACAATATATTATTGAAAAAACTGAGCAAAAACGGTATACGCGGTAACTCATTTAATTTGATCGATTCTTACATTAGCGATATAGATCAATATACAGTTATTAATATAATATGCGCTAAGTCTTGTAAAGAAATAAAGTTAAGATCTTATGCAAGAAAATGAAAGTTCCTCAAGGAAGTGTTTTGGGTCCTCTATTGTCCCTACTTTATATTAATGATTTGCAAAACACGTAAATTATACTATGGTTCTATTCGCGAAAACAGCCACTATTAAATTTTACGTAAAATAAATATTTTCTGACAATTACACCAATTATTTAGTTCCAAGATAAGTATCATTAAGAACTTGTGTTATGGATACTAAACAACGGATAAACATACTTAAATACTTTTTTTTTGTTTGTTACTAAAATATGAAGAAAGAAAGAGCACGCTTAAAGGGATTACACTAATCAATTGCTTTTATAAAAACTTTTTTTTTCTATATTGACATTTGTCAATTGTTACTACATTAAATTATTAGTTGTTTTGTTATTGTAACTCACAATTGACTGAGTAAGTAAATAATTAAAAATAATTTAACTATTTTTCAATTTGATATTTGTATGCCTTAAACGGTACATTACGAAATATATCTATTTATTGTATTGTAAGACCATTATTACCTGTAATAAAAAATTTTTTTTTTTGATTTGACACATAACTTTGAAAGTCATAGGTGTGCGACCATGGTTTGGACCCTAGACCCTCTGAATTTGAAGTCTGTAGTTCTCGCTACTGGGCTATCGCTGCTTTTCAATATGATAATAGTAGCATTATGTGTAGCAGATACTGTAATTTGATCACCATTTGGTGTGTCGTAGAAGATAGACCAGGTTGAATTGAAAGTTAATGAACCAAACGTTGTGTTAGTGTTAATTTACCCTTACTTTTAACTGCTTCCGCATTGTTTTGGCATACGTAGTCTCCTAGTTCGTTCACAGCCGCCAATATGTCTTCAGTCTTAACTTTATCAGAGGCAGACATGCATGGGACCATCGCTTCATAGAACTCGGATGTGCATGCTCTTAGTTCTTTCTTTTTGTCGCAGACCCTGGAACCACAATTTTACTTCTATAACGCATGCATTTATAATATTTCCAAATTCGCAAGTACTATCCTAAACAATTCGCAAGGGTTTATTTAAAATAATACTGTTATTTACACCTGTGTGTGAGACGAAACTTTTACAAAAAAAAAAAATGTTTTTGTCTGCGGTCGCCTGATTAACCAACCAAGTGAGGTTAGGACCTTTGAATAACCAGCAGCTCATATAGTGTTGTAAATGCAAAAAAAAAAACTTAAATATAATCACAGGTGGGCAAGAAGTATGAGGTTGATTTGAATAATAAACATGATTTTGTGTATAGTGTACCATTTTTTTGTTTATCATCGGTAAAAAATGCTGTTTACGCACTGCCTCCCGGCCAATGGGGTGGATCGATAGGTGAGTGTGGGGGTTCACTGCGGCAGACGCGACCACCGCAGTTCTACCCTCCAAAAACTTCCGACGACGCCCACCGCTGTTGAAAAGGGGCGAGTGACCAGTGCCTGGGTTTGTAGCTTCTACCCGCGGCCAATGTCCCCCGGATCAGAACCGGGGGACCTCCTCAGGCGCGATGTGAAGCGCCCCCTTACCTCTCTGTGTAGAGGTGTACCAATATCTGAGGATCTCAAACCAACCTCACCTGCAAGTGGTGCACCTGTTGATTAACGAACGAGGCTATGACGAACATAAATGTTCCCGGTAAGTGGTAATAAGCTTGCCACCGTGAGACCAAAAATATAACTGGCAACATGTGGGATAATATACCTCTGCCTATCCCTTCGGGGGCACAGGCGTGATAATATAATATAATTTTTTTTCTGTATAATAGCCTAGATTCATAAATTGGGTTAGTAATTATGTTCATTTAAGTGGTATCTACCTAAACTAACTTAATTACTTGTGATTCACAATAAATATAAGTTAGTGCTAATTTAACAATTTTTTATAACTTACAATGGATTGTACCCATGTAATAAAAATGTTACAACTAATAATACATTCTCTGTATCTAAATAGGTTATGGTTTTTAACCGGTCCAACTAACTATTATGTATTTAAAATAAAATAAGACTTGGTCTCCTGGTAGGTGCCAACACAGACCACAACGATTACGTATTGTGATCTGTTTCGAGGTATTAGCTATAAGTAATTAAAGCAATTCATTCTGCCCACCCATTTCGCTTTTCCGTCCCGTAATTAAAACCTACTTTGTCACAGCGTTGACGAAAACTGGAATATCCTGTGTGGTTCTCAGTTGCGCCAAAGATTCGATATCCAGGTGTTTAATCATACATTCTGATTGCGCATTGAATGCTTGCTGTAAAGAAAACATATATAAAGCTGATTACGTAATGCCGCAGATACTATAGTAATTACAATTACATTGAATGCGTTCTGCAAAGAACCGTGATAGTTGGCGCTCTTTCGGAGAAGCCCATGTTCATCAAAAGACGGCATTTGGCTGATTGATTGATGCTTTACAACAAGTGTCAAAGTGAATAGCAATACGGGAAATGTGAACTAAATATCACTTGTCTAAAATTGTATTGATGCACCAAGGTTAAGTGTTAGGCCTTAGACAAACACGATATTGCCGTATAGAGATAAAGATTTGCGTGCATCGGAATACACGATCAGGATTTAATAAGTTATAATTAGCCACTGCCGTGTGGTACCAGCCTAGATACCGACACTAGCCACCCCCTCACATCTCACGGGGAGTCGTAAAAGTCGACAAAGAGAAATCCTACCGGATTATGGGCAGCAGCATCATTCTGCGTACCTACTGGCTTGAACTGCGATCAACAACCAATGGGAATGGTTGGCATATACTCCCAACACTATAAACATGGGGAACCTTCTCTGCACATTTGTCTTTGCTACCTTCCATCTGATTTACCAGTTGGAGAGACGATTGTCTTATCTTGGGAGATTTTAACTCCGCTAATATTATATGGTAACAAAGGGATTCATCAACTCATCTTGTTCCGTCAGATCCTCGGGATCATAGGGCAACTCTACTAATGGAAACGATATCTATAACGCATATCCCAAAAATTATGGTCGGTTCCTTGACCTAGTTTGTTCATACCTGCTTCTTCCGTTAGGGTGAAAGTTACCGAACTTGTATGTCGTTTAGATAGCCATCACTTAGCTTACGATACGATGTCGACACATTTTAACTAAAGCACCATATAAAACCATGAAACATGAATGCAGGAGACGATACAACTACAACAGATGCGACTATGTTAGGGTGCGATCCGATTTGGGAAGCTCTTTGAGTCGCTTTTATATCCATATCTTTATAACCATTTCATGCAAATTATATTAAGTAAACAACATGGCTTTGTGAAGAAACGGTTCACTCTCAGTAATTTGCTTGTGTATAAAAACTACCTGAGCAGAGTTTTTCCATCTGGGGGCCAAGTGGATGCTGTCTATCTGGATCTCAGCAAGGCTTTTGATAGAGTTAACCACCCTCTGTTATGTCTTAAGTTAGCACACTATGGGATTTATGGGAGCTTATTGAGATGGATAGAATCGTATCTAAACAACCGATAACAAATTGTTACAATCATGGGTTATTCATCATCACTTATTATAGTGTCTTCAGGTGTTCCACAGGGATCGCACCATGAGCCGTTGTTTTTTGTTGTCTTTATTAATTATTTAATTGGACGACTGGCATGCCCTGCCCTCATTTACGCTGATGACCTTAAAATATTTACCAACGTCGAAGATTTAAGGCAGAGTACAGCCCTTCAAAATGATATTGAGATTGTTTCACAATGGTGTCAATCTAATGATATGAACCTTAATATCGATAAATGTTGCATCATCTCTTTTACTAGGAAGAAGAAAAAAAGACTCACCCAGTCCTACTACATAAATGACAATATTTCAAAGACAGTTAATTTTGTCAGGGATCTTGTTGTGATATTTAACGAACAACTATCTTTCCATCTGCATTACGAATATATAACGAAGAAAGGACTTTAGGGCTTTATTCTGAGGTTGACAAAAGAATTTAAAAGACCACTAAACACTCTGTGTCTTTTTACAGCCTTGTGAGAAGTACTATGGAATATTGTGGTCCTGTTTGGTCTCGTTACTATAAAGTTCATGCTGACAATCTCTGACAATTCATTTATATGGCGATGATGATGAGACGCCATCAAAAGCTAATAGAAAATTATTGGGAGCATTAAACCGATTTATCTAAATGATTGTCGGAAAATAGGTCAAAAGATTCATATCTAAATAAGATATAAAAAAGTTTCTCAGCGGGGTTCTCTTTAGTCCTCGCTTTTAACGTTATGGATGTCGGTGTTCACTTGCTGCTTATATTCTTTTTACTCTATGTGAAGGCACTGCGCAATGCAATCCACTAATTTCAATAAATGGCCTATATACTACTTTGGATCAATGTCCTCTAAAAGTTCTGTAAGTAGGGATAAGAGTTAAAAATAAAGATCAAGGCCTGCACAGCGCTACGCCTCTGAGGATGTGGGTTTGATTCCCACTCCAGACAATGCAATGAACACTAATATACCTATGATCTGGTCAGGGTGTTCCCCTTGTAGGTATTTACAAATAAAGGTATTTAATATTCTTAAAACTAGTTCTCCATGATTCTTATCTTGGAACTTAATAAGTGGTGATTGTTAGAGAACTATCATATTATATTATTATTACTAAAGGAAAGATAGACCAAAGTAGATGAGGAATCCAGTTTGGTCTATCTATCCTTACCTTACCTTAACATCTTCAAATTTATTTTCGGCACCGACTTTTTTGCATTGTGCTTCCAATGAATCAAAGAACATCTGAGTATTTGTGCTCACCGGTACGTACACCCGGCCGGCTACAAGTCCTGCTACACAAAAAATATTTCTTTAGGGTTATTGTTAAAACATCAACCTTTTATTATAATTTCATACAAATGTAAACATACAATCATACAATCACACCTGTTTCCTCGAAGGTGTAGGTAAGGGAAGGTAAAGGCATAATATACACCCACACTTTGTTATTCGTGTATTATTATAAGTGGCGAGCCTATTGCCACTTAGAAAACTAAAGCTTAGAGCTCTTGGAGGCAAACCCAAGCAAACTAGATACGTGTTGTAAGTTATTTATTTGTTTTGAATTGTTTCATGTGGCCAGTCTTAAGCCTGGTAAAGTATGAAGGGACTGTGGTCTCAATATAATTATTGTAGCGAAGACAGCATTTGGTACATACCGACTTGTTTACGTACTATAGTTATCACAATCAGCACAAGTGCGCGCGTCGCCTTTTCGTATGAATTGATAGAACATAGACTTACAAATGTCGCTTGAAAAAATATTTTTAATAAATTCTATTGAAGTATAAAAAAAACTCATTGCACAAATGTTGTCATTTAAGATGTTAGCTATATAACCCAGCAAGGTTGTTGATTACATAAAACCCTGTACATAAAAATTGAAATCTCAAAAATTGACAGTGTTCCACTACTACATTGTGCATGTATTATACATATAAACCTTCCTCTTGAATATATCTATAAAAACCGCATCAAAATCCGTTGCGTAGTTTTAAACATTTCAGCATACATACAAACATACAGACACCGGGAAGCGACTTTGTTTTATACTATGTAGTTATAGTGATTTATATTCTTACTGAATAGTATACAGAGTAGTATTGTGATCACCAAACATAGAGTTGTAACAACTATGACACTTAAATACCTACTTACTTACATATTAAAAATAAAAATTATAAATAAAAGATATCTTCCAACTGTGGGCCCATGGGTATGGTGCCAAGTATGCTGGCAAAATTTCCTCTTTATTTCCAGGTTAATACGCTGGCAGAAGTAGCTACCAGCCTTATTGTCACCGGAAGCATCAATGAGGCGAGCACTTAACTCTTTCACGAGCTGCTCTGTTTGTAAACGGAATAAACAAAAAGTTTGGCCCTAGGTTTCCGTATTTGTTACTTTTGCGATTTTCAGCACTTAACACAGCAGCCCCGAGTCCCGACACGACGCGAGGTCGCTCATACATGTCAGGGTGATAAAATAAGTATGAAGTCTTAATATTACGTATGACTACGATCTCATGGGGAGCCTACCGGATGATGGGCAGCAGCGTCAGCTTGGCTTGAACTGCGGTCACCAGCTCGCCCGCCCAGCGTGCTGATCTTTTAGGGAGGCTAATGTTCAGCAGACGACTTTAAAAATCTGATATGATGATGATGAATACGAAAGTAAGTATCCCCGTAGCGTGTAACTTGGGACTTGAAGCCATATTCAGTACATCATTAATTGTTGTTTATTACACGTTCACTTTCATTGTAAGGTGATAGGTATTTAAAACCTAAGAACATACACCTAATTCACTATATTATTTAATACGGTACCTATTTATTAAACAATTTACACCTTGGGTTACATTGCGAGCATTCGTACAAAAATTGCCTTTATCAGTTTATCACCCATGGATAATATAGAATTCTAATGGCGAAAGAATTTTTGAAATAGATCGAATAGTTTTTGAGTTAGTTCATTACAAACATTCAACAAGACATTTCTTTTCTCTTTTTAATATTACTAGCGGCGTGAGTTCATTCGCGTGACATTCATAGAAAATTTTCTCTTAAATCACCCTATCAAATAAAAAAACCGCATCAAAATCCATTGCGCAGTTTTAAAGATCGAAGCATAGATAGGGACAGACAGAGGAAAGCGACTTTATTTTATACTATGTAGTGATAGCGAATTATGAAGAATATTCATCACAGAAATAAGCAAATTATTTACGAGTATACAACAAAATTGAAGTGAAGTGCTAAAGTGGCAGTGGGCCGGTCATATCTGCCGTAGGACCGATAACCAGGGGTAGACGGGTCCTACAGTGGAGACCACGGCTCGGTGAGCGTAGTGTGGGACGACGAGGTCCAGCGAGCGATGCCATACGCAAAACGGCTGGTATCGGTTGAAGAAGAGCTGAAAATCGAGCTCACTGGCCTGCCATTGGAGAGGCCAATGTTCAGCTGTGTACAAATGTGGGCTGATGATGATGATGATACAACAAAATCAATTTATATACTTACCCATTAAAAATAGTACTGGCAGTAGTTTGCACAACATGTTTAACTCCTATATTTTAGATGTATCCGAATTGGAGCGAGTGTGAATAGTAACTGTAATTATAAAAGCAGTGACCCTCTTATATATTATACAATTTATTAATGTTCTAAGATAACGAATGTAGGTAAGCCACAAACTGTCAATACGAGGAAAATTACAAGTTGTACAATAGTTGCATTTAAATACAAGCGGTTTTTCCATATGACATACTACTCTGTCAAGAAAGTACCGGGAATAAATCAATAATACACAAAGAAATTTGTTATTTATCCAAATTCATTTTATCACCTTCAAATTATGCTCCTTCAGTTACGATACATTTACGCCAACGAATAATCCAATCATCAAAACATTATTTAAACGCTGTTTCCGGAATAGAGTTCAGTTCTCGCCGCGAATTCTCCTTTATGTCTCCTACCGTTTGAAAACGGGTGTCACGAAGTGGTAATTTTAGTGTAGGAAAAAGAAAGAAGTCGGCTGGAGCCATATCTGGTGAATATGGTGGTTGCTCGAAGGTATTTATTTGTTGAGTGTTTGGACAAAAGTTCGTTTACAATTATGGCCTTGTGCGAAAGCGCATTATCGTGGTGCCAAATCCAAGAATTTTCTTTCCACAAATCTGGCATTTTTCGTCGAATTTCTTTTTTACTGTTGACCTTCTGGCACAAATACCGATTGCACAACACCGCGATAGTCAAAGAAAACAGTCAACATGACTTTGACTTTTGTTCGACTTTGACGTGGATTTTTCTTCTTTGGTTCAGTTGGAAGGCACAATTCCGAAGCTTGTTGACTAGCTTGCATGTCAAACTCGTGAACTCACGCCTCGCCACCAGTAACAACGTGTTTCATCCATGTTGGGTCGGTATTGACTCGTTCTAGCATGTCCTCAGCTCAGTTTTTAAAGAAAATTCAGGTCTTTTGGGACTAGCCGGGCGGCAACGTTGCATATCCAAATTATTAGTTAAAATGGTACGGTTCGACTCGTGAGACACGTACAGAAAGTTCGGCGGCCATCTCTCTCAAACTTGAATAAGGATTTTCAGTCGATATTTCCTTCACTTATGCGAAGATTACTTCAGTTGCAGACGTTGATGGCTTACCAGAACACGGCAAATTAGCCATCATATCTCGACTGCTTTTGAACGCTTTTTACCACTCATAAGCACGTGTTTTACCGTAAGCCTTCTGTAACATTTTCAGTGTCTCCGAACACGAAATTCCATTGGCGATGCAAAATTTAAGACAAACTGTTTATTCGATATATTTGTCTATTATGAAATTCGCAGTACACACTAAATATTATAAAACTAAAAACAGCAATGTTTTTTAAATGACATATGCAAATCAAACTCCGCGCCAAAATGGAAAACAATTGTGCCAATCTAACAAAAAAATCTAAAATTTGAATTTGAAACCATAAACAAAACATTAATTCCCGATACTTTGTTGACTGAATGTATATCTTTAACTATGTATAGGTAGATAACTAGCTCGCTCCTGTGGTCGTGGGTTCAATTCCCGCACAAACATTTTTTAGTGTGCGAATATTTCTTTCTATATTTTGTATGCATTATAACTACGACTTAATGATACTTATTTTGGAACTAAAAAATTGGTGTGCGTTAGCGTGCTTCAGAATTCTACCAAGGCCTTAAGACCCCCGATAATTTAAGCCTTTTTTTGTTTTTTTTGTTTTGTATGCGTAAACAAAAAAATCTTTCTTTCTTTCCATACCCTCTCAGCTTGGTTCATGAGAGGAGGCCCGTGCTCAGAAGGGAGACAGTGGGACAGCCCATTACTGACATGATAAAACTTTGCGGTGAGGGACGGTTACCACACCACACGCCGAAGATTGACTGGATCTCATAGCTTAAAAGGTCAATAAATGAGTGAGGTGATGTGACATTCATTATCATCATCATTTCAGCCATTTGAAGTCCACTGGTGAATAAAAACCTCCTCAATTGTTTTCCATATTGATTGATTCTGAGCCGCCTGCATCTACCGGCATCCCGCCGCCATGTCCAGATCATCGGTTCATTTGGTGGGAAGCGTCGAGTAGTTCAGAAATTAGAAGGTGGTAATTATATTCAATATAATAATGTTTTGTGGGCAATTTATTTATAATTATTTTCTGTTATCCAGATAACGTTTATTTTTGACCTTTTGATAATTTATACAAACTACTATTGTGAATTTCCGATAACAGGCTTTGTGACACTATTTATATGTTGTGTGCATAAACACTGGTATTTGTCTTGGGCTGGGTATTTTCTATAATCATAATAACATTTTTTTAATAATACAAATTATGACTCTAAAATCAAACTTAAAACATACATACATACAAAGACATTTATTAAATCTCTTTGCATACATACAATCAAGCTTGTTTCCCCGAAGGGGTAGGCAGAGGCATATCATTTCACCAATCGTGTTGTTGGTCCCACGTAATAGGTGGCGAGCCTATTGCCGCTTACCGGAAACTTTATATTCGCCAGAGCCTCGTCCGTTGATCGACAGGTTTACCACTTGCTGGTAAGGTTGGCTTGGGCTCCAAAGATATTGGTAGGATTTCTATACACCCATATATATCAACTTTAAACATAGTTTCTTTATTACACCAGTAGGTGGCGTTCAAGCATGCGGGTCCCTTGATGGAACGTGTCCACCACATCCTATAACTGCGGCATCACTAGTGCATTGCTGACTTCTGAAACCGTTGACACATTTTTGAAGAGCCCCATGTTGTAATCTCTTGGAAAATAGACAAAGACTAATAAATCTAGCCTCAACCTTCTTTGGCGTTTTAAGGCTTACCGTAGTGCATATACTGCTAACATCAATTAAGCCAAGTTTAGTTGTACCAATGTAAAATAGTGATGTCCTTCCTGAAGAATTAAATATAATTAAAACCCCAGAATTGTTAATCTCATTTATTTGAACGTACTTGAATACAATGGCGAGAACTCTTACATAAATCCATAATATTTATTATTCTTATATGTACATTTATATTTATATCTCGGTGATATTATATTTTATTAACAATCATGGTAGGCAGCAACTGTAGTTTGAAACGAAGAAAGTAATCTACTAATAAAATAAAAAAACATATTTTTAATATTTACGTTGTACTCTTTCACAAAATAGATTTGTTAAAAAGACGCTCTTTTTAATACTTTGTTGCCATTTAATAAACCCAAAAAGCGTTGATAAAATCAAAAAAATGTTAAATTTGATATGCATATTTAAAAAAATATGCAATTTGTCGGAATTGCTAAAATTTAAATGAATTTAATTATTACCTTACTCTATAATGATCTCTTATAGGTTGTGTACTTGTTATGTACGTTGTAGTTTTAACTCTTTTATATAGAAAATAGTAAGAATCTACATACGACAAAAATTTACAGAAATATTAAACAGCAAAAAGGTCTTTATTTTTCTTTTTATAAGAATTCTACTTACGTTCTTTATACAAGAAGTTAAGTAATATATTCCAACGAAACTTAAAACTCTTCTTAACGCTTATAATGGAATTCTCATACACATATAACAGGCAGAGATGCCTGAGCTCCTACTACGCAATACAATTAATGGATACAATAGCAAAAACTCCACCCTTTATATACAGCGTAAGCAACATGTTACCCACACAGGTAACTTATTCATGTTTAAACATGCGTTAAACATCTTAATATAATAATAATGAAATTATTAATAATTATAACATATTTTATATATTATTTTAGTCAAGTCTCTTTAATTTCTACTTTAGTTATTAACAAATTAAAGAATAAATTGCGAGATAAGATCTCAAAAAAAAACAATTAAACAACGGCAAACTCTTGTCAAACAAGAACATTTATAATAAATCACAGTATGTTTATTACTCCTAATATTTTCTTTTATACAACGTAATGGGATAAATACTCTCTTTTAGAGCCGCGATTTTGTTGGAATTATTACATTTTATATGCTATAATAACTGTACTTACAAATTATTATATAAGATTATAATCAAACAAATAACTCATTTATTAGCTAAAGAAGTGCATAAAAAACACATAAAACAACAATTATATGGATTTGTAAGTCATAAAATGAAACGAAGAAATAATCAACCATGAAATTTTATAAAATAAACTACAACAATATCTATATATTCATAATGATTATCGCAGAGAGACGTTAAAGTATGGAAAGAAAGTTTTTTACATATAATATATTCCGAAAGTATCCATTGTAAAGTAAATAGTTTCAGTCCTGTAGGACTAGAGTAAAAAACTTTTTTAAGAAACAACTGTAAAGAACCACAGTCAATTAAGAAAATTATCACTTACGTAATAAAGACACGTTACATATTTCCTTCCCTATATATCAAATTATTGATAAGTCTTTACAGTGAATTTGAAACGCATAATTTATTTTGTTTAAATGCTACTCGATCATTTAAATCAAATAAAATAGGTTAGGTTAGTACTTTTTTATGATCGCGTAACTTTGCATGAAATAATTGGTTAATTAATGGCTCACTGTAATGGTATGTCCATAGAAATCTTAGTAATATGACAATAGAAGTGCTCTGCCGTTTAATCATAATAAACTATACTATATAATATATATATACTATACTACTATAATATAGGGCATAATCTGCCGTTTAGTCGCTCACGGACCGTGAAGCAGAAATTATAATACATTGCCGTTTGCGTTCGTCATATCTGAATCGTAAAGCACTGCAAAAAAACAATGTACTGTTTTCAAGAATATATTGTCGTCCGTAATAATGAGTGATAACGTCATTCTTTAACTGTTAGTGCTCTTAATGCTAGCGCTCGACTGTTTTCTAGTGTCTTATTATTTAGATTTCTATGGGTACTTCAAATAAACCTAATTATAACATATAAATCGAGTCCTATCTGCTAAATTAGTGATTCCTAACCTTTAAAGTGCCGTTACCCCTAGGATGTAGTCTGAAAGCTGCTGAATTGGATATATTATGCTTTTTCGCAAAGCCCAGGAATTTTTGCATTTCAGACAACAACTAGCTTATTACTCCCTTAGAATATCAGTTTTACCCCGCGGGGTAATTACCCCCAGGTTAGGAACCCAGGTGCCATATAAATAAACAACAAATAGGCATTTTGGGCCATAAGTCTGCACTATAGTCTATACTTTATAAAACAATTCCAATCCAGTTAAGTAAACATTATATTTTCCTGCTTTGATAAAATTAATACTGTTTCATATTACTGATTTTATCAGACCACAAACATGACGATATTTGACATCAGGATATTATTTTATGTATTATTAATGTTCGTTATTACATATAAAAGTAATTATTAGCTTAATGAATATTACCGAATTTTTGCATTTTGCATTTTTTTTATATCGATATGATACAATATATTTTTTAATCATAACATGATTTTTAAATATCTAATTATATGTCATAGACGCGTGAAGTCAAATGAGTCAGTCCTATAATGAATATAGAAAAGGAATGACACTATGCTATTTTATTAGGATGCCCTTCAGAAGGTATGCAATGTCGAAAATAAATAATAATAAATAAATAATTCCAGACCGTCTTAGCTTAAATTTAGAAATTATAGATATATAATATTGGATAATTTCCTTCGTAGTTAACTCTAAACATTTCACTTCGATGGGTGGAAAGTTCGAGAAGTATATATAGATAATTATGATAGCATAATGTAATTTTATTTATGTACAATTTTAAGAGCATTATTTATTTTACCTTACGTTCACATACTTAGCATATGACACGAATAATAATACAGTATTTTGTTGTATTTTAACAAAGTTTCATAGGTACATGCGCACGTCGATTCTACGTTACCTACAAAGTATATGTAAAGGACATTGTAGAAACTTTTAAAGTCGTTTATTTTACACGAAATAGAAAAATGTTTTTTGTACAGAATTTTGAAAAGGTTTTCACTAAAATATTTCTATTTCGTATAAAAGTAGAAAGTACTTAGGTATTCCCTTTTACTTACTATGATCTAAAGTAAATCTGTATTTGTACTTACAAAATGTTTTTATTTCTACCACATTTTTTGATGATATTCATAATGTTAAAGTAACCATTATACCTTTATTAAATTATCATAACAGTTGAACAATATTTAAAAATAAGTAATGTGCAAGCTTTTGGATAGAGTCAGAGCAACTTTAAACATCTACGAGACGTATTACAGAAAAAATTATAAAGTTATTAAGAAATTTTAGAAAAAAACGATATGAAGGCCTATTGCACCAGTAGTGCTACTACTGCTAAATTAATTGTGTTAATTTTTAATACATGATGTGAATAGTCTAATCAGAAGTCATGTTGTTATTTAACTTAGATTTGTCAGTTGGGCTGCCCAATTTGAAATTGGGCATCATTGCCCATTAAAAATTAATGCGATTTTAATTTTTAATGCATCCATAGGAATATATCTATTAAATATTCTGTCTCATAGTATTCAAGTTCAGATACCTTATTGGTATATAATTTCACTTGACGTTAGACATTGGGGGCATTAAACACAACTGCAGTGTTATTTAGACGATAGTGGGAAGGATTGATAACTGTGAACTTTAGTTTTATAATTAAGTTTAGGTAAAAAGTTAAATGTAAGATAATAGCTACTGCTAAGGTCTAAACTTTAATTTTAACCATTATTTTACGGGCAGTGAGTGTGCAATGTTCCTGATGAAAACAAAACGTGTCGCTTAGACAGCAAAATATATTTTTAGAAATGACATGATTACGTAAAAATTATATGAGAATCTTTTTAAAAGGGCTAAAAAAGTGTCTTAAGTGATTTTACCAAAATAATATATGTAAAAATACATATAGTTCATGTCTTCTCAGCTCATGAACGCCCCAAAACGCGGGCCCAGTGACGGCGAAGCCAGGTGTCTGTCTTTCTGATGGAATTTTACAAGTTTTAGAAAATGAGGCAATTCCTCGATGTGATGTCTGATGCTCCACCCGTGAGATCAAGCATGTTTTAGTGACATTACTTATAAAACAAAACCTTTTTGCTGAAATAGTCAAATCAAGGAGTCCGAAAAAGACCGGACACCGTAGAACTAATAACCTCTCACGATACATTTTGGTCGAGGTTTCAAATACAAATACAAAATTATTTATTTGCCCATTCTAGCGCCACAAAATACTATACTGTTTTGAATACACATCAAATAATTAGCCTTAACTGTCCGCAAGAACTTAATTAAGTAATCTCCATCGGTTACCTAGAATAAGTTTACAAGTTTTTTTATCTAATGTAAATGGCTTTTTGTCTTTTTGGGAATAAAGTATTTAAAACTTAATTAATTGTTGATCAACGCTTTCTACTTGCGTTTATGTATTGCATTAAAATCCGTAACTGTCTTTTGAGTTAATACAACCAGGAGGTTTGTTGATGAGTGCTTTCTGTTTGTTGATGAGCGCGTTGATGAGTTTGATTCTAGCCTTGATAGATTTGTAGCGAAGGTACTCCTCCTCGCGACCTTTCTTGTCGTCCTTCTGCACTTTTCTGCTATTTTGTAGCTCGAAGCTTAATTCATATTCCTTGATGGTACGACGAAGGATCTGTAAAGTTAATTAATTAATTAATATTCTTGGATATCAACATTTCCGTATACTAGAACCGGTAAACATAGATATCTGAATACTTTTTCTTAAATACGTAGGTACTTTAATTATATAGGAAATTACAACCAGAACAAGACAAATATTCGTATTCATAGACACAAATTTTGCCTCTGTGGAAATCAAACTTAAAACCTTAGAAGAGGAATGCCAACTAAAAACACACTAGAAATTCACAAAACTAGTCATGGCGTATGAAATGAGCCAAAACATGACAAGAGAAGTTTTGAGTTTCTAGTGCACTATCCATCTTCAGGTATGATGATAAGTTTTCGTTAATCCAAATTTCTGGATAGAACTCGGTACATTTTCTAAGTCGCAGGCGAAGTTTTAACACATGATCAACAAACACTTACGCATTTCTGCAGCTTAGCCTCAGTGAGTGCCTTTGCCAGGTCGTCGAGGCCGAGACAGTGCAAGCCTTCGTTGGCTGGAGCCACGTCGTCTGCGGACGGAGCGGACGACGCTGAAGACGCTGCCTCCTCAGACGCGCTAACGACAGCGTTAAAGCTGATGACGTCACCATTTCCGATGGCGTCAGTAAGAGTGCCACCCTCACGCGTCGGAGGCGACTGCAGTGGTGTTTCCGTGGTGTCCTACGGATTACATGAAAGTGTTAGCATCTATGTGGTATGAGGCAGGAAATACGCTTCAATGTATGTAAATACATACTTAATATCACGGCTGTTCCCCCGAAGGGGAAGGCAGAGGCATTATATTAATATTCCTCGTACATTTTGACTTCATCAAACACGGCCTTATGTGTAAATTAATATTCGAAATAAAATACAAAAATATGGTACAAACTACAAACCTGTGAGGAATCCGAAGGCTTTTCCTGTGAGTCGCTGGAACTGTCGACGCTGGAGTTGAACAGCATGGTCTCGTGTTCGTGGATCGTTGCCAGTTCGCCATTTGTACCTCCGAGCACCTGACATACGAACAAGCAACAATCTTTAAATAAATTATATAGATGCACGCCACTTTTGCGGATTTGTAAATCCGACTTCAGATGAAGGTCGCAATAACAGTTTACGGGGGAGGCTTATTTCTGGCAGTGGACATGATGATAATATAAAACGATATAGAAACACTAAAACTCGATTGGCCAAATATTCTTATTTCGTCTTTTCAGCCCTTCAACGTCCCATTACTGGGCACCAGTTTCTTCACAAAACCAGGTCGAGAAAAATTCTGGTCACACTCAACCAGGCGAACCCAGGTGTGAGGAATTTCCTCTCGCTGTCGGAACGATCTTGTTTGTGGATAAGACCTAGCAGCAGTGTCGTGTTGGCACTTAGAGCATCAGGTATGTACGAGGCGAGACCCCGCACTTTTTCTAATTGTTGGCGCGCTGCTCGTGTGACGTTAATAAGTGCTTAGGAATGAAGCCAAGTTTGATTAAATGAATTTGAATTTGGACATTACCGCATCTGGTCTGCAAGAGGCGAGCGTACGCTTGACGCTGCGGTACCGCTCGTAGAGATGTCTGGCCGCGCCGCGCTCCGCGGAATGCGCGGGAGGACGGCCGCGCGCCGCCTCCAGACGCAGCAACGCTCGCTGCACGCATAGCTTTTCCGCGGCTAGCTGGCCCGCCGACCACGCTGACTCTGCTACACCGGCGCGACCAGCTGCCTCCCTGCAGCCTTCTAACCACTGACAAAAAATAAAATAAATGGTTTTAGAGGTTTAGTTCTCAAAACATTAGATATAATACTGACTTGTAAAGACAAAAAAAATCGGTTAAGGAGCGTGCTTGCCAATACAAAAGTAGGACAGTATAATATAATTTTTAAAGTCACGTAAAAGAGATACGTTTTACATTTTGCCACAAGAGAGATGCGACTTAGACGAACAACACTACATACATTTTTTAAGTGGAAAAATGAGACGTAGCATTAAAAAGCTAATAGATATTGCATCCTTTTCCGTGACCTTTAAAATAAGCAAACAAAAGACGGTAGTCAAATGTTCAATATCAACAATAAATTGTAAACAGCATACCTCTTCGATATTATGCACGATATCAGTCATAGGCTTGTCACTGGCTAGCACCATATCTAACTTATCATCGCGCTCTTTCTGCTGCTTAGCTGCTTGAACTTTCAGGGCATACTCCACGGGGTCAGCTTTGATGCAGCGCTTTTCCGTCTGAAGTCGTCGAAGGCTTTCATACATCTTGCTCAGCTGCACATCAGCAATGCGGTCGCTAGGCGTCATCGCATGGCCATTTTTTGCTTCAAAATCACTTTCGTATTTCGTAATGCTTTTCTTTAAAACGTTGATCTGAAAGAGAGTAAAATCAAAATTGTTCATGTCAGACGAACTGTAGAGACTGTCGTTTTGCAATACCTATAGCTAGTCGTTTGTAGAATCTTTGATATAGACTTCTTTCTAAACTATTGTAAAAAAATCGCTGTAAGGGCTTTTAAAAATATGAAATCTGTTAAAAAGCCAACTAAACCCTTGCCCGCCGGCGAATGTTGCCGTGGACCCGGTTGCTAACAGTTAACAGTCATTATTAGGAAGTCAGTGCCTTCACTTTGGGTTGTGTAGGTCAAAAGGCAGCAGCTCCGTGTAATAACTGAAATTCACCCAAATCTGGAAGACCCAGCAGACCCTGGGCCTTAAGCCTGAGTATAGGTATAATGCCTGAGTTCCTAACCTAGGGATAATTATCCCCATTGGGGTAAAACTGTTATTTCGTGGGGGTAAAAAGCTGGCTGGATCCCCTCCCCCTGGTATTTATTTGGAATGCTGAATTGGCTAAGCTTAAGCTGTTAAGCATAGAAGTCCGGGACTGAAAAGGTTAGGAACCACTAAGAAAATGTTGATATCATACCTTCTTGGTGATTTTCTCGAGCCTCGTGTCGGGCCCGGGCTGGTCGCGGCGCGGGTTTGGGCGCGGCGCGGCGCTGCGCTCGTCGTGGCGCGCTCGCTCGGCCGCTGCCGCTCGCACGCTCACCGCAGACGCCTCGTTCGACTCGGTGCTTTCCACGCTCACAGTGCGGCCCACTTGCCGCTGAAGAGCTCCTGCGTCTAATGTTTCTGGTTCGTCGCATACTGCAAATATAATTTGGAAATTTATAAAAAATCTTTCTTATAAAAATAGAAATAACTACTTTTTATATGTGTTGTCATAATGCCACCTTGCATGACGATAAACTAAATAATACCGTTTCACATTTTGCCACAAGAGAGAGTTTGCCACGCTCGGGTTCAAAATAAACTAGAAATACCTTGGGCCGGTAGATTTGAAGAAAAAAAATATATTTTAAACTTTCAAGCCAGGGCCCAGGTATTTGATATTCCATTCTTTCCTGATTCTCATCCATCATACATCAAATACTTAACTGATAAAAAGCCCCTTACATAATTTTGTTTGCAGTTTGTCGTATTTGGAATCGCAAATACGCATGTTTCACACTAATAATTGTAAGTTTTACTTTATATCAGAACAATTTGTCTATTTCTGAACTCTGTGAAAACGCTTTAATCTAATTGCTATTAATATTAACAAACCTAAAAATGAAAAGACCAAAACTGGCCGATTAAAAACATAAGCTTACTTTGTGATTTCTGTGTTGTAGTGTAGTCAAAAAGCAGTGGAGTAGGGGGTCGTTCTTCTGTAGTGATATAGCATTCGTTCTCTTTGGGGTGCTTGGGGGTCCTGACGGGTGCGCGGCGCCTCTTGCCGCCGTGCTGTGGGCGGCGGGCGCGGGAGAGGCGCTCAGCGCGGCGCTCCGACTGGAAAATATCAGGCAATTTAATGATTTGGCATTTTCCCCGTAATTAGGAGATATGTTCAGCTGTTAACTCTTAATGGCTGTGATGATGAAAATGGCAGCTCCTATATAAACATGCACCTTAAATATAGTGCGCTAGTAACTTGTATCTCTGTAAAGAAGTCGATGAACTGCAATTTTTTTATGATCAGGAAGCGAGCTTCCTTTGCATAACTATGATAAATTTAAAAAAAATGTAATACCCATCACTGTGACATGGAGACTGTATTTGCAGCCTCGTTTATGAAGTAAACACAGACCATTTACTATGGAATAAAAGTATCGCTCCGTGATTTGAAGACAGAGATTTTATAAGGGTTGAACCACATACATTCTGAGATCTTTACCAGTTCATCTTAGGTTGATACGACAGGGACTATATTGTAAGACTTGCTTCATACGTGTCTCGGAGTATTTAAGTACCTATTTGTCACGAGCATCTAGGGTAGCTATGATAACTAACACCAAATGATATTTTCCATTAATTGCTGAGGTCAGACGGCAGTAACTCTGTGTAAAAAGTTGCTGGGCTTTAAGCGAATAGGACACTATAAAAATGCTGGAATGACAATGATGGAGAATAAAAAATACGAACCTCGAGTCTATTGTAATCGTGCAGCGGGGGTGGAGGTGGCGGAGGAGGCAGGCGTTCTTCGCTGTGTGGTCTTCGCTCTTTGCGCTCGTGAGCATTGCCCGAGTCGCGGCGCTCGCGTCTCTTGCGCGCCTCTCGCTCGCACTCGGGTGCCGCCATGTCTTCTGTCTCCTTCTCGCGGTCCCGCTCGCAGCACTGTGCACGCCACGCGAGGCCAGATATTACTACCCGCTGCTCGCTAGGGCACTCGTCTTGCCCGTACCCCTAACGTCAGTTTGTGGTGTTTAGTGATGGTGTGTCGAGATCAGTTTTGGTATAAATTGGCTGTGTGTAATGTCGCTGTGAGAGGGTGTCTTTATTGAAATAATAAGGAAAAACGTTTTACCGACTGCTAGTACGACTTTCTAGTCCAACAAAGTCTATATAGAGTTCAAATTGTCCACGTATCGTTAGCCTTTATAAGCGACTTTAAATGCGGACAATTTAAAAGATAAAGAACATGTACTGACTTGATCGGATAGAAAATCTGTCGTCTGTATAAGCGATAAGGGGAGATTAATGGGGATACGGGGCACCTTGACCATTGTTTTATAATGGACACGCAGAATAAGTATATAATAAATTAATACAGGTCATATGTTCAAAAAATTCTTAAAATTGGTTAGTATTATTGTTAACTTATTGTTGCAATAAAAAGAGTATAAGAAAAGTGTTGGTAACTACTCTAAAAGCGTTATATTTGATGAAAGTGTAATTTACGTGTGTAATATTGCGTTAGCTTGCGCTCGCTTGTAAGTGGTTCTACTTAGCCTTGTGGGCGGTAAAGCCGGGTCAATGTCTGTGGAAGGCATCGAGCACGTACTATTTTCCTATATACTTTATTACATATATTGCGATACCCTAGAAGGCTTCATGTTTCCACTGTACTGTAAATCAAAATTTCGAACCTTAATTGTTAACCATTATGAATGCAACTCAATACTCAATACTTGATTGCGTTCCACAATAGGTTTTGGTACATTTGTGGACCCTGTCGGACACAGCATAGTGTAGGAGAAAGGAAGGGCGCCTTATAATTCAATGAAAAAGAAAATTTATCTTTAAGGAGTATTCTCTTGATAAAGTGTCTTGATAAAATTGTTATATCGCACGCCTGTGAGTGGTTATTATTATTCCGTTTATTCGCTTTATTTTTGTTAGTGAATTATCACCATTTAATTACTATTATTAAATTATGATTATTAAATTACTATTATTTAATTCATGTTATTAAATTATTATTTATTGATTTCGTGTCAAATGATTTCAGTGCATATTAACAATATTATAACAGTTGGTATAGGTAACTTAAATAAAATGCCGGGTGCCGGAACCGAACATTAAATAAAATGTAGCAACAATGTCACATTATATATTATTATAGTTACAAGTAAAAGAGTTAATATAGTATTAAATAAAATAATGTAAATAGTAGGTATATGTCAGTAGGTATTATTGTATAGTCAGTATTAGGATTGAGAATAAGATATTTAGCCAAATGTCAAAAGTACTGTTTTCATATATTGAATTATTTATTTACGTTACATTATTTACCCACAAAATTATTTTATTTTACTTCTATGTATTCTTTTAAAGTGTAGTAGCTTTTTTGTATTAGGAAAAGTTTTAACTCAGATAAAAAGATATTCAATTCTTCTTTATTTTTATTGGAGTCGGGTAGTTTATTATATTTTTATGGACATTACCAAGGGGCTTTTGGAATGCATAGTTAGCTGAGAAGTTAGTAGGTTTAGTCTGTTTATGTGTCAAAGTGTAAATTTTGTTTATTTTTTTTTCCTTTTTGTGTAGTATTCTGGGTGTATGCGAACAAATTTACAAATTTCCAGAATATAAATGGGTGGTAGGGTTACAATTTTAAGATTCTAAAAATGGGCTTTGCAGGAGTCAGTTTCTTCAATATTAATTAGTATTCTAATTAGTTTATTTTGTGAAATGAAGATAGTGTGTGCATCTGTACTGTTTCCCCAAAGAATTATACCATAGCTTAACCATGAAGCAGCGTATGCATAGTAGGTAACCAGTAGAACGTATGATAGTTTTGATATTTTAGCCCTTACTTTTAGTTTCTTGCTAGTCCTTTTTACAGAGCGGTGGCTCTGAACTAGCACTTAGATTCACTTACACTTAAATATTTTTTTGGTTTTTAATTGTTTTGTTGCATGTAAATGAATTCAAGCTTCGTAATTTCATTGTAATCATATTTCGATTGTTTTTTGTATTTATATAAAATTTTGACGTTTTCAAGTATTATGTAATAGTTTATGGAATAAAAAGATTTGAACTTTATAATTCAGTCTTTAGATAGTAAGTGCACGATGGCCTTGCGATTTGAGCGTGTCAGCAGTGATGAAAGTGTCAGTTACGTAATAACCGTAAGTATAAAAGCCACAATCAGAAAAGTTTTTTATTTGTATAAAGATGATTTTATTTGAAGTAAAATTTTGTTTCGAACCTTATCCTTCCTCGTTGTTCGTATTGTTGCATTCAAACCTACGGATGAATTTTAATTTTAAGGCAAGGCAGGAGTTTCTATTTATTTTTCTGAATGTGTCCTTTATATTGTGTAATACATAGTTAAGGTTCGTAAATACAATATTTCTTACTATACAGTACTTAATATAAATTAATAAAATATTAAAAATAAGCGAGTTAAATTACTGTACAGTATAACAATTCAATATATGGTTAAAGTGAACGCATAAGCAGAACAGGTCTTTTTAGAATTTTAACATAATTCATTTAATGGCCTATATGATGTTAAGAAATATAGTATATGCTCGTTCTAATGCATTTTGGGACAACATTAATCATACATTTCATATCCGTATACTATACGAATATCGAATGTGTACCAAAATTTTACGATCATGTTCAAAATAATCGAAGACAATATCAGTTAATACTCTCCCCGTAACTTTGGCTTTAAGCTATAAAATACCTAAACCACTTAAAGCTTTACTGTTTGTCCTAAACAATCAAGTAAACCTAAAACAATAGTATAAAATAATTATAGAATGAATGATTTGAATAAAGCCCCATTGTTAATTTGTACCTGTTCAAAATCCGATTGTACCATTTTCAGCTCAAATACTTCAAATATTTTTTTCAATTTTCCAAAAGAGGCTCGATTCTGAAAGTAAATCACCCATTGCTAGAAAACACTTAAAGTGTTTGCTCGTACATTGTTTAAAAATAAAGCCTTCTTTTTAAAAAAAAAACCTAATTGTTTTAATTGAAATAAATAAAGTGTCTTAAAACGAATGTAGTACTTACGATACAGTATCTTGCAGCGCTGACTATGGAGTTTAATATTCTGGAAATGCTATCTCGAGTGCGGCTTGCCAGGGTCGTGGGTTGGGGCTCCTTTCCCTCCCAACTATCCACAACCAAACTCTAGCACCGGTCTATTGAATTTTAACCTTTGATATAAAATAAATTGAAAGAAACATAACGAAGCGGCTGAGCGTATTCGCGCGCCGTCTTGACGGAAACTTGGCACTATATTACAGACTAAGTACTATAAGAGTCAGTGAATGTTATAACTAGTTGCGTAAGAGTCTATTTGATGATATCACTAGTGTACACCGACATGTCTCTGTCCCGGCACATGGTGGCACGGCGCGCAGATTACGCGTTTGGTTTCTTTAGCACTTTACGGCTGCTTCAAGAAATGCGTAGACACCAGTCTGTAATTTAGCATCGAGGGATCAGCTGGAATGAAGAGAGCTTTCTGCTCCTGGTCGCTGTTAATGCGATATCTTCATCGTCAACATTATTATGTCCCTGGAGATATTTTCCGAAGAAGTGTTTGGAGTAGGGAGCGGTTATTATTCAATTGTCTTCTATCATTGTGGCACAACACTGAATGATGATATGATTTTCTTCACAAGTGTAGTTTACCTGAAATAAATCAGAAACCGTTCTTTATAATTCAATATGGGTTTATTCCTGTAACATATATATTACTGTTTCATAATGTAATGCTTGTGCCAGCCGCATTGATAATGTATTTTGCTTAGAATGCTTTATCCCTCCTATGATATGTAGTACGACTTAGTTTGTCGAAGTCAAAATAAAGCTTATACGAAAGACGACGTCTTCAATACAGTTTATTGCAAGAAACTTTTTAAGTCTTATTCTCCCGCCCCAGTACGTAAATGGTTCAAAGAGCATTGAGAAATTGATAATAGTACAAAAAGTTGAGTTATGAATATCAGTCTCCATGGGCAGCACCCGTTCACGAGCATGGCGTATGAACCAGCGATCGTTTCGCCATATTATATGTAATGTGATGACATAACGATCGCTCACCCGCCCGCTTCGATTATCTATTATGCCAATACAATCTATTTGGGAGGCCAATGGAAAGTCTACGAAATCCAAAATAATACTTATATGTGTTTAGATTGAGGTGCCACTTGCTGTATCTTAAATAACTTCATTCAGCAGTATTTTAGAAAGTATCGTATGTCCATTTTCTCGCACCCTAAAAAAATACTCAATTTTGGTAACAATACATCCCTTATGTTCTTAGTCCACTACAACATCCAAGAGCGGACCATACTTTCTGAAATACTACAAAATCACGGAATGAAGTTATTTAAGATACAGAACACTTTCTGAATCACTGCACCTCAATCTAAACACACCTGACTGCTTCACCCTCATTATACTCATACTAATATTATAAACTGTAAATACCTATATATTTTTGGATGTTTGTAATCATTGTTTGCAATATCATACAAAAACTACTGAATTGATTAAAAAGAATAGGTATTTCATCATAAAAAGGCTACGTTATCTCTGAGTAATATATGCCTATATAAAATTATGTTTGACTGCTAAATATTATGAGCGTATTGTGTACAACCATATGTTGTATAGAAGGTTTTTTTTTTACGACTTAACTTGATATGTAAGTTTTTATTCTGAAAGTTAGAGACTCGTGACCCAACAGAGTAAGTATGCAAATAGTTTTGTGGGACTACTATATTTTTAATGCTGAACCCTCTGTTTGTTTAATAAATTACCAGGTTTACGGTGCCTCGAAGTCCAATTTTAGAACTGAGCAGCTTGTTTTTTTAACTGTTTTTACCCTAGTTTTATTTCATTATTACATATCGTCAAGCATTTGCATGGTGATTCAATTTAAGCAATTTATTCAGGTAAAGCATTCGACAGAATTGATCATGATATATTATTGCTTGTAGTTAGCCTATGATTATTAAATTAAGGTACCTATGTATTTTGTAAAATCAACTTTCCAAATTAAAAATTAAAATAAAATATTGACTATAAGAAATTAAGGATCCTACGAAGACTCCGACATTTAACAACCCAAGGTGTCAAATATTTAATGAATAGCTACGAAGGTAGTTACGAGTTATTCGATAATAAGTTCTCAAGTCGCCGCTTTCACACATTGACGATGCCAAACCCTAGCCTTATGTTTTATTTTAGGCTACTCCCGATATGATTGAGATAGATAACTATTGACGTAGCAAGCGAGCCCTACCTACATCAACGCAGTATAGGACATTAATACACTAATGGATTGAATACTAGGCACAACATGTGTCCACCCACGTGAGTAATTGGCTTTGTATTGAGTTAACACCACTCAGACGGCTAGGTCATTTAAAATAAAACAATAGAGTAAATCTACTATCGAAATATTCTTTGCGTGATCATTTATTCATAAAGCAAGTTCATAATCAATATTTGAAAAAAAAATATTAAAATACGCTAATAATAATGAAACGCTCGTTGCTCTGCGGTGCTCGGTGGTCGGAAACGATAACCGAAGTACAGCAGTGTTTACAGAGGTCAGTCCTTGGATGGGTGACCGTTTGTGTGGCATTTGATATCGAGCGCTTCCATGCTTCGGAAGGCACGTTAAGCCGTTGGTCCCGGTTATCACTAAATGTGGTAGTCGTTAAGCCATGTTAAAAGCCTAATGGGCGACTTGTTAAATTCTAACAGCAGGACGACATACACCTGCCTCCGCCAATCCGCACTGGGTCCGCGTGGTGGAGTATGACCCAATACCCTCGCACCTTAGTATGTGAGAGGAGGTTCGTGCTCAGTAGTGGGACGTTTATGGGCTGAGATGATATTAAAATACCGCTACAACAAATTCTATAGGTACCCAAATATCGCTACGATTAATGATTTAATAAATATATTTATCTATAGCAAATTTTAACACCTCTTGGCAGATATATATGATATTAATATTAAGAGTATTTTTTTATAATATTGTGTACAAATGTTTATACAATCCTCATTATTCTTTAACTCTCCACTAAACCTCTCAAATGAGAAATCCGCAGACCATATGCTTTGATTTCTACATTGATCGCTAACTGCAAATTTCTATTCGCAGCAGCCTTACGTAACTAAAACAATTGGCAAGGCCTAGGCAGTTCGGCACCATCGGCCAGTACTCGCTACCAAGCTATCACTGAAAATTAAGCTTAGTCTTAGACAACTAAGCTTAGGCTTAGACAAAGTAACATTTCATAAACGAAGACGAAATTTTTATTAGTTAAGAATTTACGGAGTTTTCATAATGCGTCACAAAATGACGTATGTTACCATGGGGTTCTACAATTCATACTTTAAGGTACTAGCTCAATTTTACGCCTCTGCTCCAACCGGCAAAAATAATATAATTTAATTATAGGCTTTAATAAACAAGCAATACGTGTTAGATTATACGTTAGGGCGCGTTCCCACCGTGTCGTGACGACAGATAATCGTGTAGTTTTAAGTGTCGTGGCTTATATGTTTAAATGGAGGTGTTCACATTTAGAACGACACATTTCGAACAATACAGACAAATTTCGAACGATAAATTAGTCGTTACGACATAGTGGGAACGCGCCCTTATATTGGCAATATAACTACTACCGAGCAGTAAGCTAGCTGCAACAAGCTGTCTGCTTAATAATAAAATATATCAAGAGCAAAACTTAAACAATATTTAAATAATATTCTTTTTGCCGAGTTGTAGGGGCACCTAGCACATATGGCCAAAGAGTAATTTTCTTTATGAGTGTAGGGCCATCATAATTTGTATACATATTTACTAATTATTGTAATAGAATCAGATAATTAATCATAGTCAATTACAAAAACTGTAACGTCTCGTGTTACTGTTTCGGCAAAAGCTGAAAATCAGTGAGCCGTACCCAAACCCACTGAGCCGTAGCCATTCTGCAGCGCTGCGACATACATGCACACTATGCGAATGCTTTACTTTTAGTTTTTTTGTTGTTACATTTTTTTTTTAATTATTGTAATATTGTTTTTATTGTTTTATATGTATATATGTCTTTCGTTGCAATAAAAAGTTTATCTATCTACCTATCTAACCCCTCGTAGCATCGTAGTCGACTAAGAGAAGGCTACGACGAGTGTCTACAAACTTTATTTGACACTGAGTAATTTAAAACGTTACAGGTATACTCGTAGCTCGTAGGTCTGACACGATCACCGAAGTAAAGCACGATTCAAAGAGGTTAGTCCATAGATGTTTGACTGGAATTTAATACCGAGCGCTTCCGTGCTTCGGAAGGCACAGTAAGCTGTTGGCCCCGGTTCTCACTACATATGAACTAATTAGAGGCTCGGTAAAGGTGTAAAATATTCTAACAGCAGAACGCCACACGTGCTTCAGCTAATCCACACTGAGTCTGCATGGTGGAGTTTGGCCTGAATCGCGAGGGAAGGTGGTGGAGGATGATAGGAGACCCGTGCTCAGTAATGGGCTAAAATAATGATGGAGTATACACATAAATATATAATAAATAAATAAATAATAAATATTCCCTTACAATCACACCAAATCTTTAGTTCCAAGATAAGTATCACTAAGAACTTTTGTTATGGATACTAAAGAACCGTTAAACATACTTAATATACACAGGAAAACACCCAGAACAGAACAAATATTCATGTTTATGCACACAAAGATTTGTCCTGTGTGGGAATCGAACCCACGACCTCTGGAGTGGAGTGCAGGTATACTGGCCTCCACGCCATATCGGTCGTCAATAATATAGTTAAGTAATGTTTCAAATTATAGTGGTCTTACCCTAAAGATTGAAGCAAGAGCCCTTATTTTACAGTATTAAGTGGTTTACACTTTATAACAAGCAAGGTGTAAATAAAAACCTATTTGAGTTGTTATTTTACTATGTACAGGTAAACAGAACGTAATTTACTTTCAAACTCCTACGAGCCATCGACCTCTGAACAAAGCACTTCGAATCCAATTAAGAAACCTCTGAAAACGCTTGTTAAGAGTAAGTTACCACTTTTGTAGCGATTTTATAGATTAACTTTTTTCAAACAATCCTTTTAGCATTTCTCGGTTTTCAACCTTCTATTATGTAACTGCGGAACGCTTAGTATTGGTTTACTATTATGTGATAGTCAGACAACAGGAGGAGAGAAGACATACAAGAGACATTTGGGTATCCTGAAAAAATGTACCAGCAGTACTCACTACAGCACTCACTTATGACGAGTATGTCACTGCGGTCACCACGAGGTCATACGAACATAAAAACGTCAGTTTCCTTTTTTTTTTAAAAAGCCAAAGTAGCTCATGTCTGTCGCGTACCCCAAGTTTTGAAATAAGCGTTTCCCGAAGTGATAACAGCACGTTTTTTTGAATGCCTGGAAGAGATCACTCTTAGCGCTAGGGCTGCCTTTGCCCACTAGTTATTTCATATTGTTATAGTTCAATAAAGTGTTTTCTATCTATATTTGCTTATTTGGGAGACTAAGATAGAACTTAAAAAAGGAAATAACAGCGCTATATTTCCCAAACGTCCACCAGCTCCAAATAGCGTGACAGATGATATTTGAATGACAAGACGTATTTCAGAACTTGAACAACGATTTACATCTTCATAAGTTTCGGCCTTGACGTTTTGGCATACTCTCAAGGTAAAGGTTTTGTTGCCAGAAGGTTTTAAGTATGACATAAAATCCGTCTGTCTCTTAACATGGATGATTTGTAACTTTAAACGATTTCATAAATTTCAATTTACACGATTTTTGACCATACGTCAAGAAAAAAATGTTCATTTTACTACAATTTATATATACGTTTACTGCCAAGCTGTCTAACGATCGATTTACAGATTATTCATTATGGAAAGCCACAAACAATCTCAAAAGACCAACTGTGCAGATATCTCCGATCAAAACGAACAATGGGCGCTGGGCCATAAGCAATGAACAAAAAGCATCTAGTTTTGCACAACATCTTGAAAGTATTTTTGTACCTAACGATGGTGATGAGGATCACGTTACTTTAGACCTAAATCAGCGTAAAAGTGATGAATTGGAAATAAGGTTTACTACTCCCAGAGAAATAGTCAAAGAAATTAAACTATTAAAACTGAAGAAATGTCCTGGCTTTGATCTCATTACTGGTGAAGTACTTCAAAACCTGCCTCGTAAAGCAATTATAAAATTGACAAATATAATTAATGCCTCATTACGATTAAAGTACGTTCCTCAATTATGGAAAGTAGCAGAAGTCATCATGATACCAAAACCAGGAAAACCGCCCCATGAAGTCACTTCATATAGACCTATATCATTGCTACCAATCATGTCAAAATTACTGGAAAAGGTGATTTTGAAAAGGCTTAAGCCAATCATTGAAAGTAGAAAACTTATACCTGATTACCAATTTGGATTTAGAGAAAAACATTCCACTATAGACCAAGTACACAGAATTACTCACGTGATAGAAAAGTCATTAGAAGAGAAAAAAGTCTGTTCTACAGTATTTCTAGATGTAGCTCAAGCTTTTGATAAGGTTTGGCATCAAGGCCTTATATATAAACTAAGGAAAGTCCTTCCAGTACAATTTTCAAGTATTCTTGAATCATACATATCCGACAGGGTTTTTAGAGTGAGACAAAACGATGCATATTCAGAACTCTCATTAATCAAAGCTGGAGTGCCTCAAGGAAGTGTGCTAGGCCCGGTCCTGTACCTACTATACACTTGCGATATTCCAGAATTAGAAGACAGCACTATTGCTACCTTTGCTGACGACACGGCTATAATGGCGTTGGGGTCTACACAAGTGGAAGCAGTGGAAAAGGTACAAACTGCTATCAACACCATTTACACGTGGACGAGGAAATGGCGAATTAAATTAAATGAGTCTAAATCAACTCATATAGATTTTACAAACAAGAAAAAAGTACACCATCCGATATATTTAAACAACACTGTAGTACCGTATGAAAATACTGCTAAATACCTAGGAATGACATTAGACACAAAGCTTCGCTGGAAAGCACATGTTAAGAAGAAACGCGAAGAGCTAGAACTTCGTTATAAAAAAATGTACTGGCTTCTGGGTAAACATTCAGCGCTATCGGTACACAACAAATTACTATTATATAAACAAGTCCTTATGCCAGTATGGACTTATGGTATTCAGCTCTGGGCTTGTACCAAACCAACTAACATAAAAATCATACAGCGGTTCCAGAATAAAGTATTAAGAGGCATTGTTAACGCACCTTGGTACATCAGAACCGACGATCTACATCGGGACCTTAAAGTGGATCTGGTTGTTAGCATAATAAGGAAATGTGCAGAAGCTCATGAAAGAAGACTTCATCACCATGTAAATGTTGAGGCTATCCAGCTACTCGACAACACAGACCTAGTGAGAAGACTGAGAAGGACAAAACCTTTTGAGTTAGTTTAGTGTAGTGTCAGTGAAGTGTAATACTGTGACTAAGAACACATTACTAAAGTGTATTCGCCTTAATAGAAACAATAAGAATAGTGTTATTGGACAAATTCTTAGTTTTGAAATATGTAGTAGTTTATGATAAAAGAAAATTCCTAATTAGTCTTTAGATAGGCTAGATTGTAGTGGATATAAGATACCTCCTTTTAAAAAAGGACAGTATTTTGTATAGGTAAAAAAAAAAAAAAAATATACGTTTACTTCATTACGTTTTGGATTTTGAGTTGGATAAGAATTTTCTTGTTAATTTATAATTCATAATAATAATTTTGGTCTATACTTAAAAATATCACAAATAAAATAAATAAATATTTTCAGACAATTACACCAATTACACAAAGAGGAAAGATCTGTTTTGTTTGAAATATACATATAAACAGCTTGAGAAAGATGTTTATATGTATATTTGTGTGTTATGAATAGACTTTAAAACTAAAAACGACCGATATGGCGTGGAGGCAAATATACCCACTCCGATCCGCACTCCGCTTCTGAGGTCGTTAGTTCAGGACAAATATTTGTGTGCATTAAAAATGAATTTTTGTAAGTAGAAGCAGGTAGATGAGATGGTCCGATCAGAAGAGTACTACAGCTAATCACATATAAATATGTCCCTCAGACCTTCTATTCATCAGCGGGCTTATTTCATGAACCATACTAGGCGTACAGCTCATATTTTCCAAAACCATCACCAACATAAGGAATGCTTCTTTCTGAAACATTTGGGAATGTTATCTAGAATCGTCACTTAATAAGGTGAAAGCTGATATGAAATACATATTATTTTCTAATAATTATTAAGTTCAAAGATAAAAAATATTATGATAAGTTGGCAAAGAACTCTGCAAGATTGTCTCCCGCCGCGTATTACCACTACAACAATAAATAAATAAAAGAGGCTAACATACAAAGAAAATCGTTTTCTGAGATAAATATTTGTATCCATAGCGTTAAATAACTCAAGACAGAATACAAACTCTGCCGAGGATAAATGTATTTAAATGATTGTCATTGTATTGTTACATCTCACATAAAAAGCCTTCAGGTTTCAATGCCTTCGGAAAAGATCACATTCAGATTTGTTATGCATAGAATGTCAGTTATGTACAATTTTTAAATGGAACATAAATAAATATTCTCTTACAATCACACCAATTATTTAGTTCCAAGATAAGTATCAGTAAGAACTTGTGTTATGGATACTAAATAACGGATAAACATATATAAATACTTTTTTTTTTGTAAATACATACTGAAGATACATTGGAGAACCCCCAGACCAGATTATTTTCACAATATGTGTACACAGCATACACTAGCTAGACGATACTACTAAAATATACAACACAATTTCCACGCCACGTATGTCATTGCTCCTAAAATCAATCACTCCACTCTCGACTGAAATACTTTGGTATACGAGAGTACGATATATACATATTTATAAATATATACTGTGACAATATGCGGTGGATGGCAGCGATATCTCGCGAAAAGGAGCTTTTATTTTATTATTCATTACGAATTCCGCCTAATTTAGGTATAGGAGACTTGAACAAAACGTAGATTTATGTTTTCAATATTATAATGAGACTGTACTTAGGTAGTCTAAGCGGGTAGAAGATATTTAAAAATCGAATGGTTTTGAGTGAGGAAATTTTTGAGGCACAATATCTGAATTTGTAATTATACTTTACTTGAAATTATACCCTACTCCCGTCATGTATGCTTCAAATGTAAAAAGTTGTATTAAAACATTTTTATGACAATTGGTTTCCATTTTTTCAGATATCAGTACTTAATATTACGTTTTTATATCTCACTCAGCTGACAACTGACTTAGCATTCTTTTTTTCCCAGAGTAAAAATCAAATGCTGTACTGCGGAAAAATACGCGTTATTTGTAGGTATGTTATTAAAAAAAAAAAAAAAAAAACTGTCTGACCACGTGTCTCCTCACTTGAACCAAGGTGAGAGGGATTAAGGTAGGGCTGCCATCACTTAAATTGCCGACGCCGGATAAACACGGCAAGAATCCCGGACATTTGTGCGAAATATGGTCATTTCCCCGGACCCCTCTAAAAAATATTTTTTGCAACAAAATAAAATTAATATATAAATATCTTTAATAAAATAAATATCTAGTGACTGCAGAACAAAAGTTTTTGTAAACTTCGTTTTAATATCATTTACATTTTCTTCTAACTGGCGGGAGAAAAAACCAACCTTGACCATTTTCTTGCCATTTCTTTTATGATCAAGCTCCCGCCCGCAGTGCATTCACTGCGTTTTTAAGTTTGGCTTTCATAAGAGTTTGATTTTGATTTGTATTGAGCCAAATTTGAATAAATATTTTTTTTTTTACTTCATTTTACACTACTACATAAAGTAATGCCAACCAGGCCCGATGCACGGAAGCGATTGATATTAAATGCCACACAAACCATTCAATATTTGAGCTTTGTAAACTCGGCATCACTTCTCCACTTTCCTAGTAACGCGGAGCTATAAGGTCTTTTTCATTGTAAGTATTTTTAAATCTACCTTAGTGTAGACGATCAAACATATCTACACTAGAAGTAAGTTCAACTGCATTAACCATTCTTTGGCCTACTGTGTTACGGTCAAGGTTATGAAAGTGCCAGCCACTTGCCAGGCAACTAGAAAGTCTGAGGAATACCTGCTAATCCTCTTAATTTATCTAATTAAGTTTACAGCAAGCCATTATGGCGACAGACTAAGTGTGTGGTTGGTCGCTAGCCTAGATGAATAAGACCATAGAATAAGGCCTGCTATGAACCAGACTTAGTTTTCAAATGGAAAATCATCAAATGACAACCTCCCGCTGTGAGTTGAACGGAAGGGTGTGTCAGGCTTTCACATACATACGTACATAATATCACACCTGCTTCCCCGAAGGGGTAGGCAGAGGCATATTATACGCCTACATTTCGGCAATTATATTGTTGATCCCACGTAAGAGGTATAATTATGTTTGCCAGAGCCTCGTCCGTTAATCGGCAGGTGCACCACTTGCAGGTGAGGTTGGCTTGGGCTACCAGATCTTGGTAGAAGCCCTATAAATATGGGCGTATAATATGCCTGTCCTGCCCCTTCGGGACAACAGGCGTGATGTTATGTCCATGACTTTATATTAAAAGTAGGTGAAGAACATGCTTTTGTCACCGATACTAAGACAAAAACAACAGCGAACGGACATATAAGTATATTACGTAGTTGTCTACAATGACCCGATTCGGAAAGGTGAACGAACGTGGGCGGAGTCCTGCCCTTCTCCGAAAGTATCTACCTTTTGTGAAAGACATGCTCAACCAAATTATATTCATTTTATAGAAGTATATTGTTTGAATTATATCAATAAATGCATGGTTGGGTTACAGTTTAATTTATTTCAAAATTATTAAATTTATTTCAATTCTTACATGTAAATACAATAAATGTTATTCAAATTTAAATCGTTATATAAGGCACAGCCCCTATTTGTAGTAACATTTATAAGTATTGTTGGTAAACAATATTATTACTTTTATAGTGTGGGTTTACACCTGTCTTTATAAAATTAGTAAATCCCAGCGATAAACAAAGATAAATTAAATATACCATAGATCAACCTCGAAGCTCTATGCTATATCCCAGGAAAACAGCGCATCTTATTTGCACGTTTAAAACGTACTTATATGATGTTTCATAATCACGAGTCTTACGTAAAATTATTTTCAGTATGTTGACGACCGAAAATAGTGCAGATTTGAGAAGCATATTTATTACCCGATCCTCCTACGGTACAGCTCATACTGAGTTTTGTTTTACATGCGTGTAAACAATACATACATGCATAATACCACGCCATATATCTCCCATTGGGGGTACTCCCGGTGGGCATAAGTCTTGCAAAACTAGAAACGCCGTTCGCCGACATTACCCAAAACTAGATCATCATCATCACAGCTCATTAACGTCCCACTACTGAGCACGAGCCTCCTCTCACATATCAAGGTGTAAGGGTATTGGGTCATACTACACCACGCTGACCCTGTGCGTATTGGCGGAGGCAGGTGTATGGCGTCCTGCTGTTAGAATTTTTCAAGCCGCCCATAAGGCTTCTAATATGGCTTAACGACTACCACATTTAGTGATAACCGGGACCAACGGCTTGCCTTCCGAAGCACGGAAGCGCTCGATATCAAATGACAAACAAACGGCCACCCATCCAAGGACTGACCTCTGTAAACTCTGCTGTACTTTGGTGATCGTTTCCGTCCACCGAGCACCGCAGAGCTACAAGCGCTTCAAAACTAGATCACGTTCTCTTAATCGTTTTCATATAAACTTACATACTACCGGAATCCTTTAGTATGAGTGATTGTTTTTTTATTCATTAGCTAGAAGGCTATAAGCTTTCAGTGGGTATTGTTTGAAATATAAAAACTTTGTTGTGTGTACCTATAAAGTAAAACGTTTAAAGTTCAAAAAATTTCCCACTTAAAGTTAGCTTTAAAACGGCAGAATAATCCCTACCTATCTTAACTGGGGTATTCCGTTCAATGGGTTTATATAATCTAAATCGCGCCATTAATCTGTGAGTTGACGGAAGTCTGCCGGGAGACAGGAAACAGTAGAATTAGAATTGTGTCTGGATTCCCGTGACTCGAAAGGTTAAATACGAAATGGCAGAAGAGTAAAAAAATATTATTATTACATAGGGGACTTAGTGTGAGTAGTAAATAAAATATACAATGGGTAACACAAAGTATTTTAAGTATAGAAGTATATCTACTTGATAGTTATGTTTGTTGCTATACTAAAATAAGACCCAAAATGAATAGAATTATTGAGACTTATTAACTTCTTTATTTTACTTCGTAGTATAATTATGTGTATACATAATACTATTGCGTATACATAGTTACTTAGTACTTTACATAAAGAGATCCTATGTGAATTAAAAACCAAGCTATTTTAACTACAAGATTGGGAATCCAGAATCTTCCTAGAGCTATCCTATCCCCCGGCATTTGCCTATGACCGCAACACAGCGCCATGTAACTACGCGGAAAAATTTCCTCCACAAGAACATTACTGTTTTATCAATAATAATCTGTCAAACAGGCTTTATTGACACATTTTAAATGATAAACAAAAGGATAATGTTTAGGTACATCAGAATTGACCCGATTTTCATTGAGCAATGCACCCACTCGGAAACGAACAAAAACGTCCTTGAGTCTGCGCGCACATCAGTTTCCGAAAATAAAACCTTATTTCTCTTCCACAAACATAATACACAAAGCCTTAGGGCCTTCTCAAAGAATTGTTCGATTTACTTACCAAGACTTGTTAGTTCTATGAGCAGGTATATTTGTATCACTATTATTGTGAGAGGGAATTGCGTTTGTTTTGCGTGGCAACTGCGCGAATGTGTGCTCACCCCGGGTCGGCGGCTCGAACTGACGAAGGGCGGATGGGCGGCGGCGCCCAAGCGGTGGAATAGTGCCGCTTAATGTATCGATAGCTAAATATAATAACTCTTAACGTGTATAATTTCAATGATAATTTGAATCACTTGTCACGCTGTGAATGTGGATGCAATAAAAAAAGTTTGCAAAAGTTTAGCAGAATAAGCGTTTTTGGGTAAAGATTTTTGTGACAGTCGATATCAAGTACTTCCTTGTAAAACCACTGATATTACTATCCGTACACGTGGTTGTCGTTAGGCAAGGTTAGATAAACTTTTGGGCGGCTTTACATCAATAGAATATGAAATATCACAGTTGACTGATATACTAATCATATTATTTGAGTCAATCTGCACTGAGTGCGCGTGAAGCCTTCGCCCATCACCTTGAATGTATCTGCTAACACAAAGGTTAAAGATTAAAATAAATTAAAATAATAAATTAAGGATAGGTTTTGTTAAATAACAAAACAATACAGTATTCAGAACAACATTGACAATGTGAATTTTCATTTTCAATCTATTGGTAACAATCAAAACCAAAAGATATTAGAGAAAGGGAAAAATTCAATAGTATCTATCACACTAACAAAATATTACGATACTTAGGATAATTAGCACATCACTAATTAACTGCGACGTACCATAAAATACAACAAAAATTCAGCGTCATACATTAAAGGTAAATTTGATAGAACACTATAAGTGAAAACAAATAGGTAAAATAGAAAAACACAAAAAAAAATAGTTTGGTACACAATTATGTAATAGAAAACACTTATACAAAGTACTAATACAAGGTTTACTTATTTCAAAAGACAAAATAACTGTATCTAGTGGGAGAAAAAACCAACAATGACTAGATTCTTGCCCGATAGTTCTACGATCAAGCTTCAGAGTTAGTTTAATTAGTTAAACATCATTATATGAGCTTTATTGAGCCAAACTTTAATAAAAAGTTTCGACTTTGATGGTAAAAGAAAGAAACCATAAAGGGTAATGTTAGAGAAATGGACTTAAAAGTGTGCATCACTTATCGACTACAACGTCCCTACCTCAACAACAAAACTACTGCGTCATACATCATGCCTCTACTGCTACTGTACAGCAGAGACTACTAAAGTATGTATGGCAAATTAACCTCTTTGTAAACTTTAGCACTAATGACTAAAAGAAGTACATAAGTACATTGAACTTATATTTGCAAATATTAAATAGCATTACTAAAATCATTTTTTTTCGCAACATATTATAGTTATCATCAAATAAATGAACAAGTTCATTTTAATAATTATCATCTGGACATTGAGTGCCGACATTTATTTTGTGTTAAATAAATAAATATATCTTTTAAAGTTCCTTGAACAAATAATTATATAATACAATAATTGTAATGGACTCTTCTATCAACATTTATTAAATGTTTTATTTATATATATTAACATTTTCTTTGCTCAAAACAACCCTTATCGATTTGAACAACTAACACAGATATATATTTTGTATGTAAACACGAAAAGAGTCGAGCAGCACGCCCGCCGGCCGGCGAACGACGCAGCTGCACCGAAGCCCTTTACCGAGTATTGATAGCTCCCTCCAAATTTACTCCAACATCGAGACAACACTATACATTACTTTTTTACTTAAACATGAACTTTCTGACCTGACTAAAAAGAAGCAATGTACGTTGAAAAACATTCTAGAGCTTTTATCCAGAAGACGTCTCGTTTTATCCTATTGCTATTCAAGGTTCTCAAATATTCCACCTACGCATTTGGATCTCGATCGCCCACTCTCCCAACCACATGGGCTTATTACTGAAGCCAATGCATAATAAGTAAGAAAACAGTAAACACGTTACATGATATGACTTTCATGATTGTGTATATGGGAGTTCTTTATAGTTTATATATTTTATTTATTTATTTGTTATGATTTGGGCTTTCAGAGTGTGTTACAATAGTACTTACATTTAAACAAACATCACAACAAAAAAACTATAATCAAAACAATATTATATTTGAAGCCTTACACAGAATGTATAATTATTTAAATGTTATGCTTTTGAAACTCGCCATGTTATTGGGGAGGTGTCCAAAAAATGTTGTCCATACTAAATAATAAAAGAAAAATAAAGAGTCACAACTATGAAGTATATTACCTATTGAGCGGAGGTAGCCCAGTGGCGAGATATATAACCTTTAAAATCAGAGGGTCTCAGGTTCAACCCTGGTGGCGCACCTATGACTTTTCAAAGTTATGTGCATAATTCTGCGGTGTGAAGGAAAAAGAGGACGAGTCAAAATAAAATAAAAATAAGATTTTGCACCTATTGGTACGAAACTTAAATATGTGTCACGGCAAAAAAGGAGGTTAGTCAAAAAATTTTATATGGAATAAGAATAATACATTATTCCAGGGATCGGAGTAGTTAGAGCTATTTCTTATATTTACGACACGTTGCATTAATATGGACATTCCTGGAATGCTTCATTTCCAAAATCTTACCCGGTTAAATTACCTTAATTAGAACTGAAAGTTGAAAACGACGTTGACATCGTTTCACCGTTGGTCGTAAAGACATTATTATCTGAGGCTCATATCTTATCTAAAAATGCCCTGTGTAAGGGCGAAACACGTGTCGTATTGAATTGTTTCTCGATTTTTCGGGAAATTAAAGTTGCGCGGGAATTGTCACAAAGGTATTTGTAATCCATCACTTATTATGAACGTAACTATTAATAAAATGTGAGTTCTCCCTTCAATGTCACATTTGCATTTAAATGTATCAAATCCCGGGGAACGTCCATCTTAACATCAACGTTTGCGGTCAACGGACCTACACTACGGAGAGAAAAAAATTACAAAATAAAGTAGTCTATGAGAAACTTCAGAGTCTTATCTAATATAGGCATATTCAAATTAAGTTAAAATTTAATTCTATACGATTTGTAGTTGTGAAATGCGTTTCGGCTAAACGTGCCGAGGAGAAAATGAAAACGGTAGGTTTATTTAGGCAATGTTTACGAGCGTCGGCTGAGGCCGGTGCCAACTGGCGGCGCATGTCTGGTGACATTTGTTTTGATGTTTACTATCGCCTGTTTTACATCAATAACACAAATATTATGTCTGATATTCGTATTTACATAACGCATATAAAATTTCCCGGCTGTCATGAACATCTATGGCAGTAATTATATGGAAGTCAGTGCTTTCTATAATTTTGACAGCTGGTTTTGGTTTAACCATAGATTGATATTATCTTCTAGGTAGCAAAAGTCAGACGGCGGCGTGTAATAAATGAAAATCTAGTTAGACCAGCGAGAAGACTCAAGGCTCTAAGCGTCCGAGACGTCGGGAGCCGCGAGACGTCTCCCGGCCTTCGTAGGCGCTGGCTTTTGGGCGGTGGGTAATGGGTAACTCACCGCCCGTCCGCCTAATAAAGGCGACAGGCCGCGTCGAAGGCGCGTTCGTGTTCCACGCGCGCCTCAAAGAGATCTCAGCACGCTGAGGGCCCCTCAGGGCCAAGCCTGCCAGGGTTGCGGGATTGTTCGAAAGGGTTACTGCGGCCTTGGTGTTACAGGCTCAAGAAGGAACATGGATGGTTTTTAGTCAGTAGAAGTCTGACACACCCTCCCGCTCCACCCACTGCGGGGGACGGTCATTTGATGATTTTCCAACCAAAAAAAAAATCTCTAAGCGTGAGTCTAGGGCACAAGAGTTAATGCCATAATGATGATAATGCTATTTAAATGCGTTTCATGAGATTCAGTCGGGCTTAGAAATAGCTGAATACTTTAGTGCCATGTCGCACCAGTTCTTGCTTTTAAATATGTTCGTAACTTACTGACTTAACTTTGTAGTTAGAGTGATAAAGTACACAATTGATCAGCTACTTCCAAACAAATTGGTGGAATAAAATGTTTGTTAATTTTTATTTATAAATATTTGATTGCTGTTATCTGGATGATTAATTATATTACTTGATACACAGTTAGCCGTCATAATCTAATTATGTTCCTACTCGTATAAATATTTTACCTGTGTGGGAATCGTACCCACGATCTTCGTGGCTCAGTAAACTTTACGTTAAGATACACTCCTGGTCTGAAAATTATTGAAATCAGGTTAGGGCTATAAATTAATATCCTTGTATATTTTACACAGTGCCATTTAGCCCAAAACAAAGTAGAAAGTAACACATAACAGAAAAAATAACACACAAATTGTCTTGTTTGGGAATCGAGCCCTCCATCTCAGGAGTGGAGAGGAGGTATACCCACTGTCCTCAGCGCGATATTCGTTGTCAAAACACGTTTACTGAAACCAATAACAAAACCTTTTCAAGCGTGAGTTCAGTGACTTTATTGTTACTAAAAGGCAGGAGTAACATTAACACCCGCTAATGTTTATCCTCGGAGGGAAAATGACAATGATGACACGTCAAAAACAATAAAAACCTTTAAAGCATAAGTAAACAGTATTTACTAACAGGCAGGGCATATACTACACACACCCTCTG
Organism: Musotima nitidalis; assembly: GCA_949126915.1. Taxonomy (NCBI): domain Eukaryota; kingdom Metazoa; phylum Arthropoda; class Insecta; order Lepidoptera; family Crambidae; genus Musotima; species Musotima nitidalis. The sequence continues at coordinate 5,520,183 of OX421419.1, forward strand.
ATGTTTTTCCTCAGAGGGAACAGATTATAATTGCGTAAATGCGTCCCTTTCGCACCCGGTCGATATGACCTTGGCAGTGGCGAGACTAGAATGGGTGCCTTTATCACACAATGCATTATTATCAAAGTCGGCTCGCTTTATATTTTCGTATTTTGTTTAAAAAGCTTAGCTTGTTTCCGCGGCTTCGACGGTATGAGTTGAAAGTATAAATTTCGATAAGATTTACATATCTTAGTTGAGATATGTTTGATTACTTATACTAGCCCTTGAGAAATTATTTTAGTAAACAAACTAATCTACCTTTCCAAGTTCTTAAGCTATGTCCGTACCACATTTCATCTAAATCAGTTCAGTAGGCTTAAAAAGTTGGACCCCCCGACTGGTCTCCACCTTGCCGTGGTGGGGGGGCTGAGTACCTCCCGGTAGTCGGTACTAAGGGCACCCAGAGACCGACGACTCGGGGTGCCCTTAGTACTGACTACCGGGGGAGAAACTAAGAGGGACCTGTGGAGGGCGCAGCGGGCGGGCCAGGACGGCCCGTCAAGCAGCGCCAGGGGGGTCTTAGGCAGTGGGGGCAGGGGGCCCTAGGGAAAAGCAGTAAGGGAAACAAAAAAAATATATATTGTAAAACTAGAGATTTTTTTTTACATACGATGAGTAGCTCTGTAAATAACATGATATGAAAGCCACGAGTATTTCCTGCTCTAAAGGACATCCACCTGTTGGAACGAAACATTTTACTGTCGGACACAACCATAATTATACCCACGTACAGATACAACTCGTCCGTACTTTCATGAATGAAGTAACGTAGGAAATTTTACACAAAGTAAAATTACCGCGAAAGGTTCGCTTCATATTGACGATTTTAGCGTACCTACAAGAAGAAATGAAACCATTTATTTGTTTTTAGATAGTTACTTTATTCTTCATTATTATAAGGATATAAATTTTTTTCACAATAAATATTGGCTATGACCTATCGCTAACTAATGGGATCAGGCATCATCAGACAAAGGTATGCGAGAGGGATTCGGGTCAGATACCCACACGCGTTTCCAATGCGGTTTAATAGCAGCAGCTTTGTGGCGTTCTGCCTTGATTCAAAATTCAAAATTCGAAATTATTTATTCCAGTTTTGCTCAAAAGAGCTCTTATGAAGGTCTAAACTAGCGCGCCCATTCACTGCGGGCGGAAGCTTGATCGTAAAAGAACGGGCAAGAAAATCGTCAAGGTTAGTGTTTTCTCCCGCCAATTACAAGAAAATGTACTTAGTAGTTACAGGGAAGCGTGCTACACATCTTCTCTTTAGTCAAGCTCCTTGCCGTAGCGAATAGGCGCGTTAGTATCCATTAAGTTATTTTAAATTCTCGACATTCATTCAGTGCCCCATCGAAGCACAAATTAAATAAAGCATTTTAATTTTCAATAATAATTATCCCGTTTCAGATGTGTGATGATGTGATAAAACGTTTTAGTACCCAGCTTTTGGCATTCAAATTCTCCAAAAATAACATTTCGTCTAGTGCTGCACAGATGTGAAACAAATTACCTTTCAGATAAGTCTATCAATCAAGTCTTTTAAAATTCAATTGAAAAAGCACTATCTTTTAAATCGTTGTATTGTTTTCAGAGTGTATAATTAAAATTGTGATTGCATGTTTTATCTATAAGTTTAAAACTTAAATAAATAATATGTATAATTAGGAGAGGTTGTTTGTTATATTTCGGTTAAAAGTATAGCAATTATAGTTCGAAAGCAAAAGTAAGAAATTTATATTAGAAATCTGCATTGTTGTAACTCATAATTATATTTATTAAACGTACAAGAAGAGTACATACATCTAAATAATATATTGTGTATAAGGATTCTCCCAACATATTAGGATTTCAAGCGAACCTCTCCTGCAAGTTGTGCACCTTTGGCGAACATCAAAGTTCCTGATAAGCGACAATCATCATCACAGCCCATTAACGTCCCACTACTGAGCACAAGCCTCCTCACACATATCAAGGTGTGAGGGTATTGGGTCATACTCCACCACGCTGACCCAGTGCGGATTGGCGGAGGCAGGTGTATGGCGTCCTGCTGTTAGAATTTTTCAAGCCGCCCATAAAGCCTCTAACATGGCTTAACGACTACCACATATAGTGATAACCGGGGCCAATGGCTTAACGTGCGTTCCGAAGCACGGAAGCGCTCGATATCAAATGCCACACAAACGGTCACCCATCCAAGGACTGACCTCTGTAAACTCTGCTGTACTTTGGTGATCGTTTCCGACCACCGAACACCGCAGAGCTATGACCGCTTCACGACAAGCGACAAGCGTGAAAAAATAAAGATTTCCGTTTTCATCTGTTTAACTTTTACAAATACTTATACCATACAAAAATATTCTTCAGAACCATAAGAATTCATTGCTGAAATAACTCGCAAGCTGGCAATAAATGCAACTGTAAGACGCCTGCTGATACTGCTCCGCGTTGCATAAAAGAATTCTTACACAATGCCCCGTGAAATGAGAAATTCCGACGCATCTATATACTATATCTAACCGTTATCCTGTAAGCACTACATTCAGGCATTCAGGTCCCAAGAGCAAAAGTCGATAGCTTCGCGCGTGCGTCCTTTCCTTTACTACGCCGCCGCCGAATACAACTCGGTGGCTGTCACAGTAACTTTACTGATGTGTAAGCTTATCAACCTTACTCTTATAACTGACTTTTACTTTTTATATTTTTTTTAGAACAGTGCTAAAGCATTTATGGGAATATTTTCTGGAAAAAACATATAAAATTCAACAAAGTAAATAATAGCTTAAACAAAATTATTTAAGTAAAACCATAGTACCTAGGTAATGTAATAATTACGAAATTTATTTTGCATTAGAATTTGTATCAGAGCTTTTGGGCCAATTTCAATGGAATTTGTTACGTTCTTTCTCCGCACATTCTATAACGCAGGAAAACCTAAGCCCTCGGGAAGGGTTTAGGTTTTCCTGCGTTCCTGTAAAACACACTGGCTACTAATTTATTGATTCAGGCGTTACTTTGCGGAAATCCATTGTAAGCAGGTGATGGATTAAAAATATCTTTGTAACAATTCCCGCGCTACAGCTATTCAACACGACACGTGTTTCGCCCTTACACAGGGCATCTTCAGGTAAGATAGGAGCCTCAGAACAACGATGTCTTCACGACCAACGCTGAAACGAGAGTCAGCTCGATTTTTCGGGAAATTATAGTAGCGCGGGAATTGTTACAAAGATATTTTTAATCCATCACTTGCTTACACTGGCTACTGCTATTGCAATATATAGGTTTGGTATTTTCTACATATCATTTTAGCTTTTGCTTTTGAACTATAAAACTATTCTGAATTAAACAAATGCAATCTGATGTTTGCCTAGATTGAGAATGTTTTTAGTTAGTAACTTATGGCAGATTTTATTTTGAATTGGTTGAAAGTAAATTTGCTTATAATGTTGCTAATGCTTTTATTTACACATAAAGTCATGCTTTTAATTCTAAAAAAAATATGTTTTAGTGTACGTTCATATTCCAGCTACATGTGCGTCTTGTATGTTTACGCGACGTCACGTGAACCTGCAAATTCACGTAAATATTTTAGATTTTTAGGTTATGTAGGTATGTAATTTAAGTGGATAAGATAATGTCCAATTGTTATTGAAGTACCTACTTACTCCTTTTTAATCATATTGTCAAGAGAACTTTACAATCGGAGAGGAAAGTGAACTAAAGTTAATTGTCTACTATATTTATTGACATAGTTATATATACCACCTCTGGTTTCTATTTACAAACTGGAAAGAAAAATATACAATTTCTTAGACAAGAACTTATTTTTAGATAAAGATTTAACGATATCCTACTGTACTGAATTTTATTATATTTGAGCGCCTCTGCTACCGTTTAGGCCCCAACTAAGAGATACATAAGTATGTCAAAAACTACTGAGATGAATACCGTAAGCCGTAAGGTACAAACAAACATAGGTCAGCAAATCTTTGCACACGTCATTTCAGTTCGTTAGCGGGTTAGCGGTCGTTCTAACAGGATTGCGGCGGCCTGCAGCATCGATCGCGTGCACCCGACCTACTTGCAGGTCAAACTGTATGCAGATAAGACACTTGAGACATTACGAGTATTACGACGTGTTATCTTTAACAAATCTATGGCACTCGACTACTTGGTGTATTCATAGATAGTATAGCGTCGAGATTGTGAAATATTTTAATAGAATTAATATACATGGAACAGGTATGCTGAATTAGAGCAATGTTGCTTGTTGCTATTAAAGATAATTTTGGTGTACAGGGCTCCTATCAAGATCTGAGGAGCCCGAACCAACCTCACCTGCAAGTGGTGCACCTGCCGATCAACGAACGAGGCTCTGGCGAATATAACAGTGCCCGGTAAGCAGCACTAGGCTCGCTACCTATTACCAACTATCTAATTGGCGAAGTGCGGGCGTATAATATGCCTCTGCCTACCCCTTTGGGGAAACAGGCGTGAAATTATGTATGTATGCTATTAAACATTAAAAGGTAGGATGTTGTTAATTTAGCTTGTTCGAAAGTGTTCCCGCAGGATACAACTGGCTCAAGAAGGTACATGGAAAGTTTTGTCAGTGAACGTCTGACACACTCACCCACAGCGGAAGGTCATTAGATAATTTTCCATTGGGAAAAAAACGAAAGGTCAAACTGTATGCAGATAAGAGACTTGAGACATTACGACATGTTATCTTTGATAATGGCACTCGGCTACTTGGGGTGTTAAGTATAGCGTCGGGATTGTATTTTTTTTTAACAGCTTTAATGTAAACAGTGTGCCGCAGACTTAGAGCAGTCTCTTATTGTATATAGCCTTTCAATCAAGTAGGAGGTTGTTCATCTGTTTATTAAATGTGAGTAAGGTTCTTTATTCCTGTTAATTAATAGAAAGAAACAAACCCTCCGTCAAAAAAAAATTTGAACAACATTTATTGCCAAAAGTTACACATATTTGTATTTTCCAAGTATATACCAAATAACTTAATATTTGTCTATAATTCGAAAGATTAAAGATGAACATAATTTAATGATGTATTGTACATACCTACTTACCTTCATTTGACACAACTTGTAGTAATTTGGCGACGGCTTACATCAAGACCATACATTCTATAGTGAACTTCGTATTTTATTTTACTTTTTAATGTCGTTGAACTAAAATTTGATGAAAAGCTATATAAAGTCATCCAATTACATAAACAATACACATGACAAAAAACGTTACAAATTCATGCCGTATATCGTTAAGGAGTTCCGTTGTACTGTTGTTCGCAGTCCAAGGCTGAACGAAACGTCCTTGACCATTCTTAGTTTTATTGGTACCTGGTATTGGATTGCCATAAACATATCAATATCGTTCTAATCTATGTACAGCTCTGTAAAACGGCATTTACGCAGGCCGTCAAGAGTGGGTGCGCTTATTACCGTGATTGTTCCACGGCATACCGTGGCAAAAATGAGAGCGCGCTTGCATTGACTGCTTACCATCAGACTGGCTGTGGTCATTATAAAAATAAAAACATTTCCTATTTATTTTAAAGAGTTCTGACCAATACAACTGTTTCGCAAGATGCTGCTATCGGTGTTGAAGCAAGTAAAATGTTCATGCTGGAGTTTATGCATACACATACCTACTAGCCATACAATATTTTGAGATTTTATTTTTTGCATGCCATTGAGTATAAGGCAAACATTTGTACTTCTTTATTTGTAACATACCACATGTTTATTTAATCCATAAATTTGGGTAAATAAGATTTCATATCATTTTATTTCATAAGTTTTTGAAATATGGCCTACAGTATTATTTTACTTTCCAATCCTAAAGTTTTTATTTGTATTATTTATTTAACAAAATGTGCTAATGCTACATTTATAATATGCCCAATTACATATTATATATGTATTATTTTTTAAATTTCATAATTATTATTATCGGAGTACCAAAAAATAAAATATATCATAACGATTACAATTAAGGATTTTATGGCAATAGGAACATAGTAAAAAAAAATACTAAGTACAAGGTTTTTATTAATGCAAATCAATACTATAACAAAATAATTATACCTATTAACAATGGGTCTTTTGCACTTAGATTCTGATCTCTTACTAAGGGCTGAGATAGTCTTACTTATTAACACTAATTATTCTTTAACTCAATAATGTTTTGTATAGGTACCTAAAACAAGCATTATTGAGAATATAAGCAAAAGTGACAAAACACTACTCAATTATGTGATACGCAAAAAGTGTTAAAAAATAGGCTGAAATATTAAAAAATATTAAACAGTGAAAATAATACATTGTCATAAATAAATATAGGAAGAAGGTTGCACTTATTTGGGTAAAACAATATAACTGCATATAAGTCATTACATATAAGTCATTACATATTATGATTCTGAAAGTGGAATTCTGATTTTTTTATTGTATTGTAATTATACAACGTAATTACCTACTCACTTTATTAATGAAAATAAATAAATAAAAAGAATAAACCGTGGGCCCATGGGTATGTTGCCAAAAATGCTTGCAATAAAATAAAGTCGTGTTAGATCGACCATTTATAAGTCAAGAAAGGCAGCACTGATTTTTATAATCTTTGATTTTTTGGATTTGTCTTCGCCTGTAATAGCAGAATGATTATAAAAAGATTTTAAATTTTGACTTTCATAAGAGCTCTATTGAGCCAAACTTGAATATATGATTTTTATTTGACTTAATCGCTGAAAAAAATTATCGTTTACGTAAGCCATTATTATTAATATTTTGTTATAATTCTGTACCTATTGTATTAAATGTATTACTTGTATTAATTACATGTTTCTCTGTACTAACAATATTACATCATTTTCATAATAAAAATTACAATATTAATATATTTGATTTCAGTATAATTATTATCGTGAATAAAAAAATCATGAGGGTGATTTCTCACTGTTAAATCAAGTTAGTATTAAGTTATTTCGACATTATTAAAACCCAAATTAAATAAAATTGAGCTTTAGGGCCATGAGCATAACTTTTAAAATACTTAGAATATTGATCAAAACATTCGATATAACTTTAGGAGCTTAGCTTTGATTTATTTTTATAATCCCATTTCTAAAAAATGCAAATTTTACCCTTATTATTTGTAAGAGGCAACGACGATATTTTATTCAGATAAATTGAACTGAAATCAATGCATTGTCCATTTTTATTGCTCGAACCATATAAAATATAAACACTGTTAACCAGTTCCTAGTTTATAACCACTGCACAGTATGTCACTTTAACTATTAAACCGTGAACTTAGACTACAATTTACAATACATAGGGTGTATGGGGAGCCCAAGCCAACCTTACCTGCAAGTGGTGAACCTGCCGATCAACGGACGAGGCTCTGGCGAACATAACAGTGCCCGGTAAGCGGCAATAGGCTCGCCACCTATTACGCGGGACCAACTATATAATTGGCGAAGTGTGGGTGTGTAATATGCTTCTGCCTACCCCTTCGGGGAAACAGGCGTGCATGTATGTACTTTACAATACGGTCGAGAGAATATTTTTTTACTAATATATTAATAAATTAAAATTGAGTTGAAAGATTTGACCCGAATAAATGATTGTAAAAAGGTGAAGCTTTTACTACATTTATAAAAAAATACACCTTAATTTCCTAAGATATTCGTGAAATCTTTCAAATAATAAGTTTTGACTCAAGTTTCGTTTTAATATTCATGATAAATGATGATCACATCAATTCATGATAATCGATTTATGATAAATAATGGTCACGAGTAGGAGGCAGCTATGTTCCGCAGTACATTTAATAAGGCTGAGACTATTATGATAATGAGAAACCATAAAAAAAAATATACCATTCTATGCGATGCCGCGTTGCTCCCTATTGTAAGACAATGGAACAAAGCTTTCAGGTATTTAGTATAGTAGGCGGCACGAAAGTCTAGTGCTGACCGTATATGCGCAGTAGTCGAAAATAAGGTATCGCAAGGGAGAGAAAGGGCGTGCGTAAGCGCTCATTGGCTCTTCAGTCGTGCTCTCTAACTCACTCTATGCGCAGCTATCCCTTCCAACTTTTGTTCATCGCTAGACTTACGTGCCGCTACCTATACATATTATTGGAAATTGCGAGAGGCGAGTTAATCTGCTCATAATTAAAACTACACATTTAATTATAGACGTGATATGATGACATGAGAGACATAACTTAATTTTGTTTGATATTCCAAATAAGTATCTAAAATATCCTCTCAATAATGCAAAACCTGAGCATCCTACCGTGGCGCATACCCCCGGTACTTACAGGGTACCATTCCGAGAGGGTGTCGCCGGATTATCATCAGCTAATAGCGGTGTCGATTCATGTTTTGTACGTTGAGATTCGAGGGCGGTGCAACCTGGTACATGTTTGTGTTCTGAACGTTCGGGTTGGGTTGCTGAACTGGGTAGCCTTGAGTTATACTGCCTGGTTTCGCGTTCTGTGAACAATTGTATACATTACGATCAGCGGCTTATTAGAATACCAGCAAGCCCATATGCGCATCACAAGATATTAAGAGTATTCTACTCTACACTTATGTGCAGATAAGTTGTCGATGTTGCAGGCAGATTTAAAAAATGCAGCACACAAAACGGAATAGACAAATTGATTCACCATGAGAAACGTTTCAGTTTAAATAGCATTCATCATTTAAGCCCATTAACGTCCCACTACTGAGCACGAGCCTCCTCTCACATATCAAGGTGTGAGGGTATTAGGTCATACTCCACCACGCTGACCCCGTGCGGATCGGCGGAGGCAGGTGTATGGCGTCCTGCTGTTAGAGTTATTAGGCCTCTAACATGGCTTAACGACTACCACATTTAGTGATAACCGGGATCAACGGCTTAACGTGCCTTCCGAAGCACGGAAGCGCTCGATATCAAATGCCACACAAACGGTCACCCATCCAAGGACTGACCTCTGTAAACTCTTCTTTACTTCGGTGATCGTTTCCGACCACCGAGCACCGCAGAGCTACGAGCGCTACTTAAATAGCATTAAATGCACATCATTATGACGCTTAAATTAAGAATGACAATGGTGCAGGTAACCTAACAAATCCACGACTTTTTTTGAGAAAACATATGGATTCTATGAAATCTAAAATGTTTAATATACTTTTAAAGTTTGCCTAGTCGTTTTGTAAAACGCAACACTGAGACATCGACGTTGAGTACCATCTCTTTCTCTTTGCCATGCATGCCAAAACGATAAGTTTATCGTCGTAAACACGTGTAAACTAACCAATAATGCCACTTCAATCGAAATTCTAACTACTATATTTTCTAGCATAGCATCATTATTTCAAATAGAAAACTATTAACATACATCAAAATGTAATGCGTGCATGCTAAGTCTGCAGATGTTCCTGTTTAGAAAACATAATTGGACGAAGAATTAACCACCTCTCATCTAGAGACATCTAGACACGTTTCATCTGTGTAGGATTAGAGATACTATTAATCAAATTGTATCATGTTTAGACCCAATAAAGAAATTACAAGAAATTACAAATTAAGAGATATCTGTGCTAAAGTAAACAACTATATAGATCCCTTTTAAATTTTTGTAGCAATGTTCTTGTCTGCCCCAAATAATAACGTCCGTGTATCCCTGGAGAGAGATTATGCATGTATGTCGGAGTTGACAAAATGCCGTTTTCTTTCATACTTAAAATAAACAATCATATCGATCGAATCATATCAAACGATCTTACACATTAAAAGGCAATCCTACGTGGCCTTACACACAATTATGATAGTTTTACATACTTGCATAGCGGCGTGCTGCGGCGCGGGTGCGTGTATTGAGAGATGTCTGCTAACTGGCGGCTGCGCATATACCACGCCGCTGCTGACTGCCGGGTGATGGGCCTCACTTAGCCCGATCAACACTTGCGGTTGCTGTAGATAAATAGCACATACATACATTTACGCCCGTTTCCCCGAAGGGGAATTGCCCGGGCACTGTTTTGTTCACCAGAGCCTCGTCTGTTGGCCGGCAGGTGAGGTAGGCTTAGACTCCTTAGGTCTTGGTAGGACCCCTATACACCAGCGGGCGGGGTACCAGAAGACAAACCCAGGCAATGGTGCCTCGCCCCTTTTAAACAGCGGGTGGCGTCGTCGGAAGATTTTCAGTGGGTCTGCCGCAGTGAGCCCCACACTCCCTCCTCCCGGTATTTTCCTTTGGCCGGGAGACAGTGCGTAGACAGCATTTTTTTACCGACGATAAAAAAGGACCCCTATACACTTTGCTATTTGGTCGAAGTAAAAGTAAAGAAGCAAAACAGAGAAAGGAAGGTCAAGGTTTCATCATTTCAGGCCAACTACTGAGCACAGTCCTCCTCCCAAGAACTAACGTGACAAGGATTCACTGGGTGTGTGGCGTCTTGTTGTTATAATTTTGTCGCCGCCTAATAAGGCTTGTAACTTGGTTTGACGAACTATTATCTTAAGGTGTCTTTCGAAGCTCGGAAGTGCTCGATATCAACCATAGAAATTGTCACCTACTAAGGACTGAACACTGTGAACTCTATTGTACTTCGATGATCGTCTATCCCCAAGTACCTATCGCGGAGCACCACTCGTAGTGCTTATATTTCAAACATATATAAAAATATATTTGGTTGATTTATTGTTTACGCTTGCCCTCGTGTTATGCCAAAGGCGGCATGCAAATATTTTATGGCAACGATAAAAATAACAAACTATCATATTGAAAATTTCAAATAATTTATTTACCTATGGCTCAATTAAAGGTCAAAATAACCTGAAAACTCGAACAATAATTACGAGCAGGAGCTTGAGTGGAGAAGGAACTAATTAAGTTTGTCCTCCCGACAGATCCAGTATCATATTTTTTTTTGCATGTCGGTGACAAATCAGTTTGAATTGGGCTGGCCTATAATTTGTCAGCCCAATATGCTGCCACATCAATATCATAGAATTAATAACTAATTAAATTGTATTGTAAAACTAAATAAAGTTTGAATAACATACTTGTGCGTCTTTCTTCGGCTCTTGATGTTGATCTCTATTCTTGAGCATGTCGAGGTAAAGCTGTGAAGGCTGCGGCGCTGGGGCGTACATCAGACTTGCGTGGTGAGGCGTGTGTGGCGTGTGGGGAGTGTGTCCGTGGTGGGGATATAATAGGGGAGGCGGCCTCTCCCCCACCACGCCTACTACGCCCGAAGTGGGCATGGCGTAGTAAGCCGCTGAAGATACTGACTGTCCGCCCACGTTCGATCCATATTGAGATGGTTCTGTTGATTATTATATTCATTTATTCACTTACAATGCATGGGGGCTTATAGATGAGACTGCCGTAATAAGGCGAGTGGAGAGTGTGTTTGTAGTGAGAATACAAAAGGGCCGTTGTGTTTATCATCATCAGCTGAAGGAAGTTTACTGCTTTACCTATGCCTTCCCCATACTACCAGTGATCCTACCACTTTTATCAGATCTTCCGTCTGTCTTGCAACAATAATACTTATCAATGTAACAAATCTATCAAACTTTCAGTCGCACCGATACTCTTTGTTTTAGAATTGTGGCGCGCCTCTCAGTTGTTTTCGGAAGAGTTCGAGACAGGAGTGTATTACCCGCCACGAAAATTAGACAAGGGTTTGAGAAGATGAAATAAACATACATAAGATATCTTCTTTATGTGTTTTCCTTTGCCTTTTACATTATACACTTTATATTATTTTTATTGACATTAGGATAGCGGAGTGTCGCCATCTAGCGGTGTTTAACTTACTGTTCCAAAGTACTGCTCGGGCCATTTGGCGTCCCATGCGGTTGTCTTCAACTTCTGTAAAGAATTAGAATAATATTAAACAAACTTCAAAAAAGTACTTATTTTTGACAATTACACCAACTTTTTAGTTCCAAGATAAGTATCATTCAGAACATTGGTTTAAAGAATTTATTTCTCATAAAAACACAATAGTTCACTTAAAATGAGATACAATAAATCGTGTAAATTACTTACTTGAATTAACAAATAAAGATACATTATGTTCAATTTTAGAAAGTCTGGTACTTGATGATATGTTTACAAACAAAGGTATAATAAACTTAGTTGTGTGACAAAGCATGTTTGGATAATGTAGGTACACAAACTTGTGTTATGCATACTAAATAATGGATAAACATATATAAATCCTTGTTTTTGTAAATATGTACTTAATATACATAGGATAATCCCCCCACCAGAACATATATTCATGAATGTACACACAAAGATTTGTCCTGTATGGGAATCGAAACCACGACCTGAGGAGCGGAGTGCGGGTATACTCGCCACCATGTCATATAGGTCCTCGCATATATACTCGCTATACATAATAAACGTTTTTTCTTTTATCAACATTTAAAAATGTATATAATAGTAAAAGTTGTTATTCTTTTGTTACCAAATAAAAATTGTATAGAGAATCAGAGGCATGAACAGAGATTTCCAGTAAATTGGTTGAAATTTTATTGAACACTAAGCCTTGTTAAAGTATGCAATATTTATTTACATACATTATTGCACCCCAATGTATAGAATATTTGTTTATCAAAGGCGCATACACACCAGCATTATTAATTTACATTTAGGTTTGATTGTTTACATCAATAATAGATATGCTCCATATTTATAACATCATTTTAACAATCATAATATTAATTCAAAATATGGTATATATAGTACAGAAAAGTGAAAAGCTTACTATGGTCATATACAGGTTGATGTTTCATTTGTTGGGGCTGGAGGCGGTGTGTATATAGTGAGTATGTCGGAGATGGGCTACGGGCGCGTTTCACGCCTACCTGGATCGGCCCGCGCACTATAGTTTGCTATAATAGAAAACAAAAACATTTAAATAGAAATTGCTATAAAAGTAAGTATAATTTATCATTAAGAAACTCTTGCACATTTATATAAAATTGAAATAAAATCTACAACTTATTACATTTTCTTACATAACAAGTGACTAGAATTTACAGTAATACCACTAACGGAAAAATTTAAATTTACCCAAAAGTACCATGAAATGCTTATAAAGGGAAAATAATAATCAGATTGACTGAAAACAACGTAAATAGGAATAACTCTAAATATAAATTCAAGTTCCACCTATATTTCTGATGTGCAACTACATTAGGTTAAAATTAAATAATTTTGACTTTTCAGATGTTAACTGACTTGATGTTGTATTCCTTTTGATTTATTTAAAATCTATATGAAATTTTACTTCAAACAGTCATCTTACCTTATTCATAATATGCGAAGTAAGTGGAGGAGGTCTGCCTTGATTAGATTGCGGGTCTCCTTGCCCTGAAGACGACTGCATTGAGAACATTGGTATCTGAATGTTACCCATTGGCATCTTCATAGGTTGCATTTCACTAGAAACAGACATTAGAAAAACTTAAAATATTGATGCTAGAAGATGTAACTCTGAGCTACAACTACAGATGAGTGGCCTTCCCCAATAATAAAGATACATCTTGCAATGTCCAGGGTATAACAGCAAGTGGAAGAAAGTTTAACAACCTCTTAGTACACTGCGATTTTGAGAGGGCATGCAGTGTGTACCACAAGTACGATTATGGTATCAAAGCTTTTTAAATTTTATTTGGTTTGGCTTGTACACAATCATGATAATATAGAAATCTAATATTTAATTGGTTAAAATATATATATCTTAATGTGAGACGTCAAACTGACCACTATGTGACGGTAAGCAGTCACTGCAGTCCAAAAAAATAAGAAACAAATATTTATTACTAATATTATCAATATAAATCAGAAACCCATACATTTCCATACTCACTTAGTTTCCTTTTGCTGCTGCCTCTTTCTGATTTCATCTTTATTAAGAAGTTTCTTTAACTGCATAAACAATTGTTGTTTTTCCTTCTCAAGTTGTTTCATTTTTTGTTCTAATTGCTCAATTTGTTCCTTTGTTTCCTCTAAAAATTTATATTAAGGATAAGAATGATGCATGTTTGCAAAATCTATGTAGTTTGAACTACAGTATTCTAAAAAATATATAGGTTTGGTTGATAGCATAGTTCAATCTACATTTAGACAACCAATAAGATATGTAGGTCAGTATACCTGTACTCCAGTTATGATTATATGACTTAAATTCCCCACTAAGGATAAAACTTTAAGCGCATGAAAAAAAATATTAGTTCTGGTCTTCACTGAATAAAGTTTCATAATAAGTAATAATTCTGTTAATGTGAGGTGTGTTCACCAAAGTTTCCCCTTTAACATCCTAGAATAAGCATTGTTGTGCCCTAGACATATCGAGGGTTCCGTACGGAACGGTAAGCACGGAACCCTCGATATGCTTACGACCCAGGATGTCTCTTGATGATTTGTGTGGCATTTGACATAAGCTTCTAGTCAAAAAGCATACAAAGTTGTGGACCCTGGTTAAACAGCATAAAGAAATACTGAGGCTCCCGCTCTAGTGAATGGCACTCCTAAATTAAAGTGACATTCACAAGTACTGCAAAATGAATTCAATGTTTAAGAAATGAATTCGGATTTGTAGAAGTCTCACCAAGGGTCATTACATCCTGCCGCTCTCTTGCCTCCTTTTCTTTTCGTAGCCTCTCCTCTTCTACTTCAGCTTCATATTCTAAAAAAAAAATATTCTATAAATATCTTTTTGTATTCAATTTTGACATAAACAAAGGATATAATTAAACTTGATAGAATTGGACCAAAAGATAAATAATCTTTATAATAATAGCATAGCATATAACTAGAGATGGTCTCTGGTCTTATGATAGAGGCTTTAGTCTTGAGTCTCAGTCTAAACAAGTATAAGTATGTCATGGAATGACATAGGTAAAGTTTTAGTTTTTAGTGTAGTACTTACTACGTCGACGTATATCAAATAGCAGTGCATATGATACAAGATAGAAAGAATTCCATCACTTCAATTCAATGAAGTAAAATTTAATTTCGTACCTTCTTTTTTTCTTTGCCTTTCGCGTATGATGTGTCGTTTTAAAGCACTCCACATTTTATGATTAGGATCATCATTCTGTTCTTCAGGTGATGTTGACGTTACTGCGGGCATCTTGCTTATTAGACGATGTAACTATTAAATTAAAATTCATGCCATGCTAACACACAAATATTCTACACATTCAATACAAAGTTTGTATGAAGAATCTTAATTATTCTAATCTGATATTAATTAGCTAAATTTATAAACAAATAGCACTATGTCATCAGGGTTAGTGACGACAATTCACTAGCTAGCAAAGCTCAGAGCTCTATGCTATTGCCATCATCTGTCAACTGTCAATGTCAAAAATTTAGTAAAAACAGACTACTTAGTAAATTTAAAACTGAAAAACCTGAGTGAAAATAAAAATTCCATAATTATCGAGAAGTACGAATAGTATGTTAAACATTATCATAGGACCAACTATAATATTCAACAATGTACTGTATATCTTAGAGCAATCAACGTTATGTCAATGATAGGATCATAAATATTTTTTTGTGCATAGCTCAAAAGCATTCATTTATTTTGGCATCTGTTTGTTGGTTATTAAGAAAGTTTGGAAAAGCTGGCAGAATTTTTGTATTAAAGTTTAGTGTGGTACACGTTTCCAAAAAATTTATGGCAAAAATTTTGTTAAAAATATTGAAAAGAAGACGCATCATCTTTTTTGTCAAATGAATAAATATATATGTTGCCGTGAGTAGAGCCATCATTAGAAACCAGGCTGTACAAAACGTAGACTATAATAGTCTGTAGTACTACGTGGTCATGGTACTTACTTAAAACAATTTCGTAGATAAGGAAATTAGTCTGTGGGAAGTGTGGGAACAGGACGTCAGCGAGGGTGTCACTTAGTAAATCAACTTTGTATGTGTGCTATTAATTTAAAAAAATAAAGTCCAAGAACTTTGTATGTAATTGTTGTTAGATAATAAAATTAAACAATTGTGTTAAATAAAATCATGAGTTCAAATCAATAAGAAACTGCAGTGTTAACAATTATATTTTTAGCTTATTTTACTTTAAAAATAATATAGGTAAAAGAAGTCTACAAAGTATTATTTTGCACATTTAACAGAAAATCAGATATGGATGATCCTTCAGGCCCTAAAAAGAAGATGAAAACTGTAAGTAGTTCAAATTCATAAAACTCATCTTCCATGATATCTTTTATACAAATTTGGGTCAAGAGAGTTCCAAATAATTGTAATACTTTTATGCTGATAATGGGTTTTACTTAAATACTACTGTTCGGTCAAATATTAAACATTTATGACAAAAACTTCTTTTATTGAAACACAGTTATTTGTTGCTCTATCCTGCCAAATCTTCAGGGTCCTATTTTATTTACTTTTGGGTATAGGAAGCTTGAACCCTAAGTAAGGAACATTTTATCAAGCTTAAGGTTATCCAGAGAATTATAAGTGTATTCTGTGGGAGGCGATAGTATAAGGCAGATAAGTGTTTGCGGAATGAAGTGGGTTAGGATGGATTGTTACAAATATATATTATGAACAAACAATTATGACTTTGTACTGAATTATTTAAGGTCTCTTCTTTTAATTTATACATATTCATATTCAATTCATATTTAATTTTCGTACATGACTATAGTTTATTAACAATTATTGGGGGTTTTAATACCATCTAAATGCACAAGTGAAGATATATTTCATAAATTGTGTTCAATCTTCATAGATTTTGCCATTCAGATCAATATAAATGTTCTTCACAGTTCAATATTTCAAATACTACATACATTATAATAGTGATATGTGATAATTTTGATTTTTATCAATTTGATTCAGATAAGATGTATGAATATTAGATTGTTCACACTTTACTGAAAAAAGTTGTATCACTTTTTTTTGTAATTGTATTGCTTCTGAAATAGTAAAACATTTATCAAAATATACCTTATTAAAGACATTATAAAGTCATCATTGTTACATACAACAAGAAAGATGTGAAAAATAAAGTTAATATCTGAACTTACAATTTAGAACTAAAAAGTTAAGGATTGCAACATTTCCGCTTAGTTTATTTTCATCGTTTCATATTGTGTGTTCGAAAAAATGATTTAAGTATATATGTTATATTATTAATCTATTTTCTAGAAGGTCACAGCACAAACTCTGCATAGTTTGGGGCTAGAAAGGCTGTGTTAGATGTCCCAAAGGTTGATTTATATATATGTGATATATTTCTGTAAATTTATATAAATTTGTATTAAATTATCCAGTACAAATTCTTAGTCCATATACTTTTATAATACCCTTGCTTGTCATAAATAAAACATACTTACTCAGCTTAAAAATATATATTGATTTAACTTCAGTGAAATGTAAGGCACAACTTCCATTATTTACTCAATCTCCCATAATAATGCAATCAAACCACTTTTTGCATTCAGAATTCCTTCCATATTTTGTGTTCTTCATATATCCTTCATATTTTGCATTCTTCTGTGCTCTGCTGATATCAATCTTCAAGCGTGACAACTGGACAAGGCCTTCCTCAGTTCTAACTCCTTATTTAGTATGATATGAAAGAAAGGATAAGTCTCTCGTAATTTATGCCTCATTATGGCCACTGTCATGTCTGGGGGCTGGAGTTACGGGTACTGGTGTAAACAGAACAGACCAAAAAATCAGAACTTTCCTAAGTTACACTGTATAGATTACATTCAGTCACATTATCTTGTCTGGTTCGTTTAATTCTGCAAAATAATAAAAAAATGATATACTTACTCAAACACAGCTCTTGTGTAAATTCATAAATTACATTTGGCATAGCATAGTAAAAAGTGGTCATTAAGTATCGTTCCAGGAAGCTTTAATTGGAAACATGTTTCGTTTTTGTGTCTAGTCACAAGTAGTGATTTGTTACTATTGAAAATGCTTTCATATCTGCTTTAATTTCGGCAGACATTTACTATGCAAGGCTAGTAACAATGTTCAATTGTAATATCTGCTTGTACAATTTATTTATCCATCAATTTAAAACAAGCACAGCTCGCGGGCTGCGTCAGTGTACCGTAAAGCAGCGTGCGCGCTGCCGCGTTTTCGATTTCGTTTGCGCGCGCATTGCCGCTTCGAGCGAAAGTTATTTTTTTAATATAAGTAACCGAAGTTCTCGTTTCTTAAAATGAGTCTCGAGACCAGAAATAAAAAAGTTTCTGAAACTTTTGAGAAATATGCGATTGGAGATTGGGGCAATGGGATCAGAACGGTGCGTTTCATTTGTTTTTGTTATGATTTATAAGATTAACAGTAGCTGCATAAACTGCGATAGTTAATGCAGCTACATAAATAAATACAACACTGATAGTTAGTAGTAGTACTAATATTGTAACACTATTAAATTACTATGTGAAACTGAAAAGTGATTGTAAGTAGTTATAATGTAAGAACTTGAGGCATTACCTAATAGATGAACCTGTTTGGTACTAATAAGTTCCTAGTTTTTCCCAAGTTATGTTGCTTAGTTGAATACAATCGTATATAAATTATTGTTTACGATATTATTTTTCTTTTTATATACAATTTTATTTTACAACTTTCTGGTTATAATATTTCAGACCCAATCCTCCGCCACCTCATAAACGAATCATAGTTTATAATGTTTTATTTATGTACTATTGTGTAATTTTGTTTTTAAGATATAAGGAAGTATCTTTTTTTTCAAGATAATTGATAACTGTTCTTGCTTTTATTTTCTATTTCTTTGACGTCCACTAGATGCCAGTCTTACGATTGTCGAAATTTGACTATTATCGTCATCTTCCACATTTAAAATATGATTTGTTTATTATACACGTTCTGAACGTTCATAATGAACCGTTCAGTGAAAACCATATGACAAAACGTACAAACCATTTAAAAAAACATTTACAGTTTACGATCTTCACGCGTTCAGACGAACAAACACAACGGCTACAAATTTGGTTTTTATAATAGGTTGTGATGTAGTAAATAAGTGTTCGCAGCACATAATTATTATAGGTACATTTTTTTTTTCCGTATTACTTCCATGTATGAACTTTAGCCAAATATCACGCTTCTCCGTTCGCGAAACGTTTCTAAAAGGGTCACTTTGTTTTTTATTTATGTATCCGTCGTTGCCTGGTCGTTAAACAGATCGTATGATATGCCTAATCCGTGCGGAAAATCACCTAGTATTTTTGATGAAACAAAATATTTTTATAACTATAAAACACTACCTAAGTAATAATATATCTAGTCCTGTTTCCTAAGGATTACATTGACTTAGTCTGTTGAAAATTGATTTATAAGATCAAGATGTTATAAAACGCCCCGGCCTATTACGAATTGCGCTTTTTACGATCGTACAATGACATATAAACACTACCCAATGGGATAGGTATGCGCAAACGAAAATGTCGTAAACTTATTCGTTTAATGACATTAAATAATTTCTAACTAAATATAACTAATAACTTAGATTTACTGTAGCCATATATTGTTCCCTCCCTTAGTAAAATAGCTACGATCCTTAAGGAACAGATAGTTGAGAAACGATTAACTGAATGGCGTCAGATACCAGCTCTAAGGCACTAAAACGCCTTCACCGGAAAGGCAGGAAGAATCTGGTGCGAAGTCATGTGCCCTAACTAGACATTTTTCCACAAATAAAATGCCGCACAGGATGTTATTAACGGATTCACTGCTTTTTGAAAGATGTTCGACCATACTACGCGGTATCTTTAAGCGTTGGCCCAACATTAAAGAAATTCTTTGATTTGAAGAATATTCCAATAGTTTCCAATAATAATTAAGACGCCTTACATGAAGTAAATATGAATTTGAAAGAGAACACAAAGCAAAGATGAGCTAACTAACTTAAAGACCGGGAAATTTATTTTAACATATATACATATATGGAAAACAATATTTACAACTGTATATGGATCCTACCATGACCTCAGGAGCCCAAGCCAACTTCACTTGCAAGTGGTGCACTCTCTTTTTTTTCTTTGTTTTAAGTCGGTAACAAAATGCGTTTACGCATTGCCTTCCGGCCAAATAGGGACCGAAAGTGGGTGTGGGACTTACCACCGGCAGGCGCGACTGCCAGCAGTTTGTTGAGAAAAAGGCGGGGGTCAGACGTGTCTCTCAAAACACGGAAACGCTCGACATGAAATTACACAGAATTTCACTCATCGAAAGACTGATCTTTCAGAAGCAGGGTTCGGTTCCTAATATCATGGTGCTACGACCGCTTCCACTGTGAAATTACTTTAGCAATCATATCCCAGCATTATCCCGATTGCCTTAGACTGAATTGGGCCCAGGGTCTGGTCACAGGTTTACCGGATATGGCTGAATTTACGTTATGGTATGACGACTGCCGTCTGATCTCCGAACCCCACAGGAAAATATCATTCTTTGGTTAAACCAGCGGTCAGGATGTTAGAAGGCACTGACTTCCTAATAACGACTGCCACGGATGTTCATGACAGCCGGGACCAACGGTTTGACTGCCAAATGCTTTCAGAGGCAAGCAATAACACGCACATAACTTTGAAAATATGTAATTTCATGTGCAATATTAAAAAAAAAATCTACACCACTTTCTGTGATTCCTTATATGCGCAATATAACCATAGTTACCAATATTATAAATGCGAAATTAACTGGTCTCGCTTTCACGCAAAAACTACTAAACCAATTAAAATGTAATTATAATATAATAGTCTAGAGTCTGAGAAAGTAGGATAAGAAAATACTTTTATCTGCGAAGAAATGCTATAAGGGGCTATAAGGGTTAAAAGTTTGAATGGATAGTTTTCAATTTGATAAAGGTAGACACGTGAAACAGTTTTGTTACGTTTATTATTAGCTGATATGTATAAATATAATATTTGAAGTTACTTAAACTAAGGTGCGCAATATAATCGAATTTCACACGGATAAAGTCGCGGGTAAACCACTAGTTAATAATAATTAAACTAAGACTGAATAACTAAAATGAAAAAGCTCTGCACCATGGTTTATTAAAATACCAACTTTGATATTATCAAAAAATAATACTTGAACAACAAATTACTTTCACTTATTTTTTTAAAACTTTCTTTCCGGCTGTATGCGCTCTTACGCAGTTCGTTAAGGAGCTTAATATTTTTGTCCCATATTTAATTATTACACAAGTCGTTATTAATTATCATAATTGCTTCTTAATAACTTCTTAATGAGGAAAGCTTTTTTATTACATCTTTGTCTTGAACTTCTCATAACATTTTATGACAATAAATAATATTGTATTATGTCTTTTTGCTTTCACGCCTAAACCGCTTGGCTGGTTTACACTAAATTTCCCACGAACATATCTTAAACTCTATGGAAAAACATTAGCAACTTTTTGTTCTTTTGTAATAACTCCGCGAGACCACGTGGTCCAAAACGACCGCAGAAGTTATGCAAAGTCTGTCTATTACTACGAGTTGTAGATGTTAATGGTCCGCTAGGTGGGGTATAGCCTGAATCATACCTTGGTTCGTAATAGGAAGCCAGTGTCCAGTACTGGCACGTTAAAAGGCAGAGATGTCTGGGCAGGCCTTTTCACCCACCACTATGACTGCGCAGTCGACACTGCGCAGCACACTTTGGTGGAGTGCCCAGCGTGGGCGGGGCCGCGGGCGACGCTTACCGCGGCCCTGGGTGGAGTCGCTCTCTCGCTGCCGACCATCATGCGAATGATGGTCGACAGCGAGACGGCGTGGGAGGCGATGGCCTCCTTCTGCGAAGTGGTGATGTCGCAGAAGGAGGCCGCGGAGCGGGAGAGGGAGCGGGATCCGCTCTCTCTCCGGCTACGCCGTTGGCGCAGCGGGCGGGCAAGGAGGGCCCGTCCAGCTGCGCCTGGAGGGTCTTAGGTGGCTGGGGCAGGGGGCCCCTTTCGTCTAGCTATAGACCCTCCCAGAGGTCGGCCAGTTACGCCATGGCCACACAAGGAGGTAGGAGGGGCGCGACACACTGCGCTTCTCTAAGGAGGTCCTCCCGGTTCTGATCCGGGGGACGTAGGCCGCGGGCGGGGTGCCAGAAGCTACAAACCCAGGCACTGGCCCCCTGCCCCTTTTTTTTCAACAGCGGTGGGCGTCGTCAAAAAAAAAAGGCCTTTTCACCCAGTTTAGAGTGATTTAGTTCGTTCTCCACAAAGTATTAGTAGATTGGTAGAGGCTGGTATGTCGCGTCCTACTGTCAGAATATCTTAAGCTGCCTTTTCGGGTCTCGGACTTTTTAACAACTACCATATAGAACCAACGTTGGTTCAAAACTTTTGTTTCTTTCTTTTAATTCACATGAGAAGTCATCATACGAGTTTGGCTGAATTGTCGTCATTACACTCGATGTCATAGTGCTATAGTTTTTTTGCGTTTCTGACGTATTACGCCCAAACCCTTGTCTAATAAAATAAAATAGTGTCTATCGATGCACCAAATCGTCCTTGTCAATCGGTCACCAAAAATACAGGCCAGTTTTAAACTGGTCATCGACACGATTAAAAACAATCGGTCAAATACTTTGAGTAACTTTGGCCATAGTTTTCGATTAGCCTTGCGAAACTTTGGGGCTATTTTATGTTTGTAGTATAAGTTTAAAATCACTTATAGCATGATGACTATGATGTAGTATATATTCATGCTGTTTATTATTATCAGACCGGGCGTTATGAAGCCGGTTAGTTTACGTAAGTCGTTTACTTTCTCTTCATTCCCTATGCGATTTGGATGAGTAGCAATAACTTCTAGAAACACTACATAATAAAGGATTTTATTACTGCTGAAAGGGGTCATAATATTTGAGTTATTTTTAATTCTTAATATTAAACTCTGAATACAATGGCCTTGCACGATAACCGAAGGGTCTAAGAAATACCGATCTCTAGAAATAAAATTTGAAAGTTTGTTTGTAATATATAATAACACAAATCTTGTTTTTTAATATTTGCCTGTAAGTTGTGGCTATATGAAAGCTTTACCGTGTTCTACTCTAAAAGACTGACGCGGGTAGGGTTACCAGGGTTTGAAATCGAAAATCCAGTTGCGAGCGGTGTAAAATCCTGATTTCTGCAAAAAAAAGTCCGGTCTTTGTTTGAAAATAAAACTCCGCCGGTAACAATTAAGTTTTATTTAAACTTAGAATTAAAAGAGATAGAAAAGATTAGAAGTTAAATAAAAAACTTTAATTATGTTTTTTGTACATTGTATCAGTAGCAACAGCTTTTAAAAAGTTAATTTTAGTAAAAACTTCACTGTGAAATTCGGCACATGAAATATGTTGGACATAAATTGTGTGAGTAATATAGCTATAATACTGTCAATCTATAACTTTCCTTCGTTCACTGTGAAGTCATAAGTGTAATAATTCGTTCCACATTTGCATTGTGTGGCATAATAGGAAAAGAGTACTTACAAATCTTCAGTAACTGTGAAAATGGAGTGCTTTTCAGCTAGCTCGTCCTAAAAGTCACGTTCCTTGGTTTTACGGTTTCTTTATAGCTCTGCATTGTGCATTGCGTACCGTTTGTTTTGTTTTCTGTGATTAAGTGTGTGCGTGGGACAGGTCGTCTGAGATGAACGAAAAATCCGGTCTTAAATGAAATCTGGGCAGAAGCTGGTATTGACTGTAAATCCGGTCAAGACCGATTGTGGTCGGATGGTAACCTTAGACGCGGGGAACTCGACAAGTTGTATTTTAACTATATTTTGCCCTAATGAACGCTTTAGCTGTAAGTTGACGTTCCAAGGAAACCAAACTTAAATAACAAAAATACTGTAATAACTTTTGAAACCACAATCTTACAAAGTGCCCATAAATAAGTGTATTGAATAAGTACAATAGCCTACACGTCTATTTATTTAGGTATTGTGTCGGTTCTGCAAATACATAGAACGATTTCTTTGTCATGTAAACTTAACTGCGACGTATTTCGTGAAGTTTTTCAAAGAATCAAAATACTTCAAATTACTGATTATTAAATAACAGTCGTTGAGACATCATCTCTTTAAGCTAAGTGGTGATGTCGCAGAAGCGGAGCGAAAGGGAAAGCGGGATTCGCTCTCTCTCCGGTTAAAGGTCTCAGCACACATATGGGATCGGAAAGGGATCGTCACCGTATCGCCTCGAGCCGTTCAGAATGGTTTGTATTAAACTCCCTACTGCAACGCACACTAATCGGAATAATAACGTAATCGCCTCGCCTCGGAACAGGCTCCGAACTTGAATTCCCGCGCTTACGGCTCATCGTCCCCGCGCTTACGTTTCTCCGTCCCCGCGCTTACGTCTCTCCGTACCCGAGCTCACATCTCTTCGTCCACCCTTTCCCCTCCCGCGACTTGCCTGCTAAAGACGCCGCCATTCGCAAGGAGTATTTCAGGGGGCGGCGAGGCGTAAGCGCGGTGTCGCCTAGCCGTAGCCGAGTTGACGTACAGGCGCTGCTAATACGCTTTCGTTACGTGCATACGGTAGGTTGACGCCTGGTTGACAGCGAGGCGAAAGGCGTTACGGTTACGATCCCTTTCCGATCCCATATGTGTGCTGAGACCTTAAGCCGTTTGGCGCAGCGAACGGGCCAGGAGGACCCGTCAGGCGGCTCTTTGAGGAGGTCCGCCCGATTCTTACCAGGGGGGACGTTAACCGCGGTCGGGGTGCCATTCACTACAAACCCAGGCATTGGCCCCCCGCCCCTTTTCAGCAGCGGTCAAACTTTCGGGCCCCCTTTGGCCTAATGCGTAAATTCATTATGTTACCTACAATAAAAAAATCCACCACTTAGCCAGGATGTTCATCCTACGTGTAATAAGTGACGCTGACGGCGAGGAGACATAGAGGTATACCCCGGAAACGATGGCAAGACGGCATTGCTTCTTTCGTCGAAAAATAGGGAAAACTCGCCCAGTAAGATATAATTCGAGACAATAGACCTTTTTCCTGCAGTGGAACAACAGAGTAAAAAATAAAAGTAAAGTTTTAAAATATATTAGAACTAGTTAGAATCACTTAGCCCTCTGCACTGCGCTCCGACGCGTATTGCGGTAGCCCAGACGTTAACTTTTTGTGACAAATTTATTGATTGCATAGTAAAACCACTGGATTCACTTCGTCATTCGTTCGAATGTTTATTTCGTACTTACCTACTACACATAAACAGAATTACTTTTTAAACAAAATCGGTGGTAATAAATGCAAAATAAAAATAATAAATTTAGTTTTTTTTTTGACAAATTAATTATGAATGTCTTTTCGGACAAATGAATTATTGATGAAATTTTGATTAATACCTATCACGAATGAATGAACTATGTTATTTTAATTAGGTACCATATAAAAATTCACAATTCACAAGCGTTAGAAGTTGGAATGAATGAGGCAGTGAGAAAATAATTCTCAGCAGCGTGCATTGCAACAACTGCAGTAAATACTACTTGGGACACCCTTATCAAGTACGTTGCGTTACAAGACAGCAATGCGTTATCGGCGATTTGAAATAATTTAAGTACTTATGTAAGTACCATGATTTACTAGCGTCCAAACGGTAAAACACGTTATTTTTATTTTG
Organism: Musotima nitidalis; assembly: GCA_949126915.1. NCBI lineage: Eukaryota > Metazoa > Arthropoda > Insecta > Lepidoptera > Crambidae > Musotima > Musotima nitidalis. Next base: position 5,545,915 of record OX421419.1, read on the forward strand.
TAACAAGTTTTCTTAGTGGTAAAATTGTTGTTCGAATGCAATTGTCGAGTGCATCTAATGTGTAGATGTGAAGAATTTTTGCTACCCGAAAGTATTACTAGCAGGATTGAAAGCACGCATTTTACAAAAGTACAAGGAATAATTTAACTTAGAATTGGACTACTTCTGGCAGCGTGGAATGGCATTTGTTTCGCTTGAGAGGCAGCATTCTGCAGCCTGCGGTCACATACAAATTTAATTTTGCCCCCTCACTGATCGGTGCGGCATAAAGATAAGACATTATGCTGTCGCGCGTGCCAACATTCTTCCGCCTCGCTGCATGCAATCGCATTTTGTATTTTTAATGCTTAATCAAGTATTTATTCAAGTATGTTATTTATAAGGGGATCATTTTCTATCGTACGGTTCTACGATTCTGCTGCATGAGGTCGCACTTGTCATCTCTTTTTCTCTCAATTAAATTACGGTCCTAGTGACTGAAAAGGATAAGAAAGTGCGATTCGGTGCTGCGGCCAGATGTAGACATGTAGTAGGTACAACCCTTAATGTGACACAAATATCACAATAAATGTTAATGTATGAGAAATAAAAAAAATATAATAAACTGATTAAACTCTATTAAATACTTGACTGAGCATCTAAATAGGTAATTTGCGGACTGAGTTTATATTTTAGATGAGCAAAGAGTTTAGATTTCAATAAATTTATTAATTTAAAGCGATGATGAAGCGTCGTTATTTAAGCATTTTAAAACGCTTGTAGTTTTTTTTGTATTATTAATATAACCATTGCGAATACAATGAGGCATAGATAACAAAACGCGACATTTTTTTAATTATTATAACTTAACATACCGAGTTACGGTCAAGAGCTAAATAAATTTACTAGTTTCAATAGCGGTTTTTCAAAAACATATAAGTAACTTCGGAATAATTCCTCTCAAGTTGTTTAGTTTCCAACTTATAATGATAAGAAAAATATATTATCCATAGATCAATGTTTAGCCTTCTAGACCTCTAAAAAACGCTTAAGAGCCACTGAACAAGGATCCGATCAACAAAAAGTTCTTCTTCTTCTTCTTTTTTAAATTAATGGCACTATGTCATCAAGGGTAGTGACGACAATTCAGCCAGACTCGTATGATGACTTCACATGTGAATAAAAATAAAGAAACAAAAGAAAAGCTTTGCTAAATGTTAAAAGAGAATTAAAGTTAAGTTACAATTACAGTTTGATATCATTATGTCTAATAAATTAAACAAAAAGTTGTTTACAATTAAATATAGTTATATTATCAAGGCCCAAATCACTGTCAAGTTCAAAAGAACAATACATATCTATCAGGAAGTTTTCTTAATATAACCTCGTTTTTTAAAAAGTTTTTCTACACCAAGGAAGTGTTGACTAAAAATAACAAAACATATTAAAAACATTTACTGTGGCAGTGTAACTGCATTGATCAAGGTCAATTTTAAGTTGTTTCGTCATTGGCCTAGTGTTATTCAAGATTTATTGATATTTTATTCAAGCTTGACTTATCACAATGAAGCTCATATGAACTTCAACATAAAAACTCTAAAATCATTATTTTCTGCTGTATTTATCAAGCTTGAATACTGAAGAATTGGTAAAATTTACTCGTCTATCTCATTAAAGTTTTTCGCCCGGCCATTAAAATACTTAAATTTAAAAACAGAACATGAGTCTGTAACAAGTTGCGTTCTGCAGAACTAGTGTCTGCACAGGATTTAAAAAAGGCTTTACTGGCCTTAACACCTGAACGCAGACCTAGCTCATGAATGCTGCAGCGAATGCAAGTACAAGTTGTTCGAGTGGCTAGGCACTGGGCTACACTAATATGTAAATACTTTTACTATAGATACGCAAAGAAAAAGAATTACGATAAGAATATTATCAACAATCAGCATATTGCTTGATCACATCATTCGATTGCCATCATCTAAATAGCCGACGACGGATAAACGCGGCACAAATCCGGGACATTTGTGCGAAATTTGGCTATTTCCCCGGCAACCTCTAAAAATATTTTTTTTAAAACAAAATAAAAAAAAAATCTTGATGTTTAACTAACATTTATTTTAATTTATGGTTTGTCTTTGAAAAAATGTTTTTTTCCTTGATAACAAAAGGGTCCAGTTTTAAAATCCCTAACGGACGGACCCCGGACTCCTTTGAACTAGGACAAATCCGGTGAATTCCGGACTGATGGCAGCCCTAGCTAAGTCCAATACCTTTGCAGGTTCATGGTCGAGATTACTATGCTAGTACGGTTGTTGAATTAATTAAATGCATTACCTACAATGTAAACTGGTTTAAATAATGTTTCGGAAATATCTTGTAGTAGTTCAAGGACAGTAGCAAGGTTCGTAAAGCAGGTGCGGATTTCTAAATAATTATTTGAATTATCATAATGATTAATAGGCAATCAGAATATGGAGTACATAATATAGAGACGAAAATCAAAAATATATATTCAGTAACCCAATTTACATCACTAGTGATAGTGCTTGAAGTTCTCTTTTTGAGTAATACTTCATACTTGTACCACGCTAGATACCCTCGCTCCTTCTAGTAGTTAGTTGGGTAATAATTTTGGTATTATAATAATATCTAATAAAATAATAAATGTTTTCTTACATTCACACCAATTATTTAGTTCCAAGTATCATTAAGAACTTGTGTTATGGATACTAAAGAACGGATAAACATACTTAAATCCTTTTTTTTTGTAAATGTATACTTAATATACATAGGAAACACCCAGACAAGAACAAATATTCATGCACACAAAGATTTGTCCTGTGTGGGAATCGAACCCACGACCGCTGGAGTAAAGTGCAGGTATACTGACCTCCACGCCTTATCGGTCGTCGACGATATTAAACATATAATTGTTCGCTAAATGTGCTATTAATCTAATATGAATAATATAATTTCTGTTTGGTTTTTAAAAGTTATTTATTTGTCAGAATTGTGAGCAAAAATCATTAATTGTTTACTTAGGTGAGAGCTTTATTTTTAATAAAATGGCGACCAATGTTACTAGGTCATTCATTCATTCATACACAACCATTCGAAAGAAAGATGTACTATAACAATGTTTAAGTGCGGAATGCACTAATGTGTTGACATACACCTAGAGAAGTACCAGCTCTTTGCAATAAACATAAGTAACAATTGTTTAAACACCAGTCTAATTTTTGTATAGAACTGAATAACGTAGCATGAAATATTTAAGTAATGCCTTGCTCATAAAGTAAACGTGGATAGATAATGGTTCCACGTAAATTTATCAGGTTATTCGTTAGAGATAAAAAACAAATCAATATTACACATGTTTCTATCGATTCTGACGAAGACTTGAGTGAAAATAATGCAGCATATTTTTGATAACCATTTATTTATATATACATACAAAATGTCCTAGCATTATCCCGGTTGATCTAGACTTAAGCTTAGGACCCAGGGGGGAATTTCAGTTATTATATGGAGCGACTGCCGTCTGACCTCCGTGACCCAAAGGGAAACATCATTCTATGCTTAAACCAGCTGTCGGGATGTTAGAAGGCACTGACTTCCTGGTAACGACTGCCATAGAGGTTCATGACAGCCGATTTATGACATAATCACTTTTCTATGAAGATGAGCAGATGTAGAACCAAGTCTTCGGATGTGAATAACCTGCCTCTAAAAAGCGCCACTAACTTCAAATTGGTGGGATCAGAAATATGTTGAAATTCTTTTACATTTAGAGGTACAAATGTCTGGTCCGCGGTACAAATAATACATATGCAGCACATACACTTTAATATGATCATTTCGAACCGGGGACTTGATTCCGTCATCTTGATGGTTACATATAAACCCGTTCAGTTATATGAAAGTTGCAAATTATGTTAAAATTTGATGCATTGCGTTACTAAAAGGGGCGCCACTATGGGTGCGTCTTTTTAGTTGTCATGTGTATTGTTGTGTTACATTTAACTAACGTAATGTAGGTACATAGAGTCGGCCCAAGATTAAGTATGTCACTTTAACGACCTTGAATTTCTGTAATAAGTTGGATAACATGTTTATCTTTATAGTTTTTAACTAGTACCTTACATTTGAACTAGTAAGTGGTAAACCCTCGCACATGCGCAGTTAAATATCTAGATTTATTTCTTAGGGTCTTCTCGGATACCAACTCCACTGCGATATCTACAAAATGACATCATTATCAGCATAAAGACGACTATTGCTAAACATAGGTCTGCTTCATGATTTCAGGCGGGATTTATGACAAAAACATACAAATTAACACCATAATTTCTTGTCGTTCATTAGAAAAAATATTTTTCATCTTGATATCATTATTCTTTTTAAGAAAGTACAGTCAACGATTTGTAGCACACAGAGTTCCTGAGGCTTCATCGATTCCTGATGCTTACAATTTTGTTTCAGTGTGCACAAGTGGCTACAAATGTGGTGGAACAGAAGCATCAGGTGTCGAGAGCCACGAGGAGCAGAGCCCTGGGTAGCAGAGCATTCCGAGGCAGCACAGTATGGTTTACCGGTCTCAGCGGCGCTGGGAAGACTAGCATAGCCTTCGCACTTGAAGCGTACTTAGTCTCAAAAGGTTTGTAGACACCTATATAATGTCACGCCCATATATTCCGATTTTGGGCTAGCTAGAGATGCAGCTCATGATGCCTACCCCAATAGGATGAATAGTTGCAACAAAGTTCACTTTCAGTACAGAGGTGAAAGGTGTCAAACGGTTAGAGGTGGCTAGCCCCTAGCCCACGTTGACACTAAGACGATCCCTAATAATTCCAAAGGTTTGTAAGAGTTTATATGTCTTTTCTACTGTAACGGATACGATTAACGAACAGATGATTAACCTTTCAAGCCGATACTATTAATCATCATTCTAGCATTTATATAAAATCTCTTTTGACGTTATAACTTAATTAACGGGAACTATTGAGTGTTGCTGCGTCGGGAGACCTCTAAAGCAGGGTACTCGCCTGCCATGTAGCACGTAACGTATGCAATCTACAAGTGAGTACGGCTCGTCCACGGTTATCGCGGATCTAGGTGCAAGCTCTTGCGCGCACACTGCCGCCTTTGTGCTCGCAGTGATACCGCCACTCGCTGCTATCTCTCTGCGAACCACGAACACCGCAGCGGGCTCGTGCCTATGTACTCACTTGATACAAGTATCTGATACATACATTACATTCTACACAGCTAGGTAAGTACCCTAATTGAGAGAAGGTAATTAATTATAAGCACTTAGTTTTTTAAGCTATTGCATAGCTTCTATCGCGGGCCTTGAGCGTGGAGACCGAATCCAGAAATTCCGTAACGAAAAAACCTAACACCCCACTCCGACCGACACAGCGGTGATACTTTTTAGTTTTTCCATCTATCGATAAATAGCAGAATTTTTAAAGACTGAAATATCTTTAGTTCAGCAACTTGCCTTTAGATGGCATTGGTTGTATCGGCGTTACTGCACATACGTGATCCCCTTCTTCGCTCCGCAATCTGGTTACTCATGCCTGCTCAGAGTTTCAAGTTTTGCTTAGAAAAAATACTGTATAAATAAAATAAATAATTATAATTGCATAAGTTGATAAAAAAAACTATGCAAGAGCTGTACTGCTGCACTCTCCGAGTGCCACACGTCTTTTTTATTTTTTTCCTTGGTGATCAACAGCTTAGGCACTTGTGTCGCATACTTATGCACTTGGCATGTCGGCACGTTCGGTACGGTGAATCATTCATTTTCATAATAAGGACAAATTTTACTATTCTATGACTCTTTTCGGAAGATTCACCGAAATAAGTGTAAAAATTATATAAGGCAGGTATTACCATACATGTGTGACGCCAAAAAGGGCTGATAATCTACCGGCCATTATCAATAGTTTTATCTGACTTAATTCTTTTATGTTGACTCACCTCATTTATCAGCTCTAATAAAATATATGAGTATTATACAGATAATGATAAATTTATAGATCAATGATTCGTAGATAATCTTCCACCCTAAATAACAACATTTATAAAAATATATTTTGATCTTTAATAATTACTTTAAATAAAATAATATTTATCACTAAGCACTTAAACAACGAACGGAACCGGCAAACGTAATACCTTCCACGCGATGACCGATAATCTGGTCAAGGCGGCGGGAAGCCGATGGATGCAACCGACTCAGGATTGCTCAATGTGAAAATCTATTGGGGAGGCCTAAGTTAACAGTGGACGTCATATGGCTGAGAAGATGATGGTGACTCTTAGGGTCCTTACACATAAACACGATGCGACGTCATGTCGTAGAAATCTACGACGAGCTATAGACAAATGACATGTTATTGTATGAAGCTTGTACTAGAATTCCACGACACGATGTCGCATCGTGTAAATATGTACACGCCTTTACACATAAACACGATACGACTCCGCGTGAGATGAGAGCGGCTATTCTAGTTCGGTAACACCTACCGATTTATCGATAGTAAAATCTTGCTGAATAACTGTTTCGTTTATTTGATAAGGAAGTATAATTCATTCTTTTTGTATCGAAACCTAAGGAAAACGGTAAATATCTTCACACTCAGTGACTACGTGAAGCGTAATATTTAAATTGCGGCGCTTCCGTGGTTTGGAAGGCACTTTAAGCCTTTTATCCTAAATAAATATAAACTATAAATATTTGCTCTCGCTCATCATGTTAGCCTTTTAAAGTCTACTGCTGAACATGAGCCTCCCCAATAGATTACATTCTCTTGGAGGTATCTTCCCATTATCACCACGCAGGCGGGTTGGTCATTGCAATTTAAGCCGTCGCGTCGCTTCGATCTTCGGTCGCAGGGTGACTCCGCTATCCATAATCCGGTTGTATTTCTCGTCGTTGACTCTTTTGGGGGAGGCACTATTCTAGGCCGGACCACACGGCACGCACGGTTGCTCTTGCTCGAACCTCCTTAAATGTCTCTGCTAAACACAAGGTTGACTGATAGAGAATGCCTAATGACATTAAGTTCGCCTCTTTTACTTTTTTTTTATGCGTGTGCAATAAAGTATACATTACCCCAGGCGTCTTGATATATTTTAGCAGCAGGATATATGCGTCTCCCAATCCAAACTGGTTCCGCGTTGAGGATCGTTGTTACGTAAGAGAAGGTCTGTGCTCAGTAGTAGGCTTATAAGGGCTGAGATAATGAAGTAGATTCACTCATAAGCCAATATTATGAAGTTATTTCCTGCACGGTTATGACCGAAAATTATAATAGAGGATCGAATACAAAATTATCGTTTTCGCTTATCGGATAAGCAAGTGAAGTGGCTGGTAATGAAGTGAACTGTGGCTGAGTCGATCCTATTAAAGTAGCGTGTAATAGTGTAGTCCTATGTCTATCATGATGGACTAATAATTATGATAATACCTAGCAACAATGTAGCTAACAACAGAAAGTTATTTTGAACTAACCTACAGCTGTCATGAGGTCGATTTGACCGATATGGCCAGTTTGTACCGTGCTTAATCCCACGGTAAGACTTCATTTTTTCGGACTGCATCGATTGCTTACCATTAGTCAGAATGCAGTCATTATGATGTGTCACAAAAAAAAATAAGTCAGAACAGGTCGCATATTTGTATATGAAGTATGTATTTACCAATAAGTATTTATCCGTTATTTAGTATCCATAACACAAGTTCCTAATCATATTTATCTTGGAACTAAATAATACTGTAATTGTCAGAAAGTATTTATTTATTTGTGCGCGTCAGAGTGTTATAAATAATTTGCTGTGGAAATTCCGAAATTCCAATTACCGTTCTTTAGTTACTCGAAGTTCAAACTCTGTTTAATTTGGGTCTAGATAGCGCTGTGCGCAATATACAGGGTGTATCATAATGGCGAAATAATATTTAAGAGTATGTACGTATGTAATGTAAACATTAAATAGTACAAATGTCACCTAAATAAACAATTTTTTTTAAATAAATTATTTGGTTGATGAAGTAAATGGTTTTCTTACTGAAAATGTTGACAACTCTGATTTTGTCGTCATTCAAAGCTTACCCCGCCTGCTACCCCCGCCGTGCTATCAGCTGATGCGCGGCAGGCTTTTTTACAGCCCGCTTGCCGTCAACTTACTATTAACTACCTATATAGCTTAGTTTTGATAGGAATGGGGCTGAATGACATCACTGATAGTCACTGTAATGCATTTATTACCAATATAATTGTACAACAATCATTAAAAAAATCAGGTGCATTTCTTACTAAAACTATGTACAGTTAATAGTCTGGTACTTAAACACAATAACACTAAACTTCACATTTCAAAGAACAACACATTAAATGGCAGTACCTTATAATAATTAAGAAACAAGTGACACAACCTCTGTAATGATAATTCATAGAATTTATGTAATTACTTCCATTAGTAACTTTTAGGTATACAATAATTATCTGATGGTGAATAACTAAAGTTATTTATGACCTAAAACTGAGTAAGACAATTACTAGCATTTGTATTGTTATAAATGAATTCGTTTCTCATATTATCTATATTTGTGTTTTTACCTGTATTATAAGTTATTTCCACCAGTTATGTGCACATAGCTGCAATACAAACGCACAAATATTTTAGAAAGAAAGCACTAATTGCACTGAAAAACACTTAGGTTTTTGCCACCACTCTCAAAATTTGACCTTAGCCCGCACTCCGCAGGTATAATTTGACGTTCTTATTTTAAACGGTCCCATATGCTTGGGCGACGTTCACTTGTAGACCGAAAAGAGCCCGTGCTCGGCAGGCGGTGACATGAATTCCGGAAGTATCTCCATCTTATGGAGAAACTTGCAATATCATTAAATAAGCACATTATTTTATTTGATTGCTAGTTCAAAAGAGTTATAAATAGTACTTAAGTAGAGTTATAGTAAAAGTTTGCGGTGGCTCTAAACTATCACTTTGATTTACTTACACTTAATTATTTTTTTTGCATGTAGGTAAGTGAATCTTACCTTCGTGATTTCAGTGTAGTAATATTGAATTGGGACTTCTTGGCGGGAAAGTGAAGCGTCATGTCTGCAGTTTTGTTTTATTTTCTAAAATTTGTGATATTTCTAACATTAATGTGTAATAGCGGTGGATTATTAACCGTCAAGTGTTTGTGAATATACATGAGTGTTGGTAAATCAAACAAAACAGTGCAACATCACTTTTCAAATTTTCTCTCAAGGAGTCCATGTGAGATCTCAGTATAGTCCCACATCTTTACTGAGGACTCGAGGGGCTTAGGGGAGGGTACCTCATTTACCATTTATCATTTTTATCACCACTCATTCTCATTTACTATGAATTATATATTATTAATATATCACTTACTTGACACTGGCTAAATGTGCTAGACGCACGAAGCCATTATTTAAAATAAAGAAAGAATATTGAATTGTTGTTGTGAATTCATTTTGACATGTTTATGAGTACTGGATATGATTGGCTAAAAAAGGTTGCTGCAATTTGATTCGGAGCGATCACTGATTGGTCATTTGTCAATTGTTCCGAATCCCCGGCACTCAATCACTTTTTACTTACTCCACGCCGTAGTCCAAGTGGACTGACGTTGTTTGGTCGTTGAGTTATGAGTTACATTAGAAAAAGTGCTGAAATTAGTGTAACTATAATATACCAAAAGGATTTTGCAAAAAAATTGTCATCAATTTACTAATTATCTATGGTCGCACGAGTTTGTGGTTTTGCATTAGAACTCCACATCAGCTAACCTGCACGCACCTTAAATTTTATTTCGTCTTTTTGTTACACTCTGTATACCTAAGCAAGTCTTTTTGTTACCTAAGCACTTAATTTTATTATTTTTATTTTTTTACTTATACTTAATGTTATACGTGTTCCAATAAAACCACGTATATTTGGATTGACTGTGGGACTGCGTGATTGTTATGTATGACTTAAGTAACTTCACACTACTGTAAACTGATATCTCGATACGGATGTGATTACGAGTATAGGGCGATATTCATAGTCACTATACGATATGTTATATAATAATAACAGGGAGGTCGAGTTAATTATTATCTTTTTGTTCTATGGATATCTATGGAGATTTTATTTTTGAGGTTCAAGACTTCTATTACTTAATAGTAGAACTTAATAGTAGTAGAACTTTCTAGAATTGTAAAAAAACATATTTTTACGATGTGTATATGTCTCTCTGATGTGGCTAAAGAAAGTAAAACAACAATGTTTTAATTGAAGAATAGATATATTTCCACGGGGATGGTTATTTATTTGCATTACGTATTTAATTACAATTAAAGATTTCTAGAGCGGTGATGTCTTCATGTCTACCATTTAGCACTAGGGACAAATATTGTTACTTTAAGTTAAACTTGAAGCCGACCGATTTAGCGTGGAGGTCAGTATACCTGTACTCCGCTCCTGAGGTCGTGGGTTCGATTCCCACACAGGACAAATCTTTGTGGGCATGAATGTGAATATTTGTTCTGGTTTGGTTGTTTTCTATATATATTAAGTTTGTGTTTACAAAAGGAAAGTATTTATGTATGTTTTTCCGTTATTTAGTATGACACAAGTTCTTAATGATACTTATCTTGGTACTAAATAATCGGTGTCACCGTTAGAAATACTTAAAAAATAAAACTCCCCCCTGTTTATAGAGGATAGAATTTTTATTGACTTAATATATTCACTGGCCATTAACATTTTACGTTTGCTTGTAATATAAACATGTCTCTTTCTCTGTCCTGCCCTTATCCCAGTTCATCTGGGGTCGGGCCTCCTTGTGCCAGGCGCGTCTGCGCCAGGAACTTCTGTCCTGGGTTGTCGTTGGTGTAAGCTTCTGGGCTTTTAAATCCCTCTCAATAATTGACCACCAAGTGGCGGGTGATCTGCCTCTTCCCCTTGGTTGTGTACTAATGTTGAGTACTGTCTTCACGGTAGTATAAACATGTTAACAATAAAATCCTCTTATTATTTATTTTTATATCGATAATCTAAGTTTTTCGCGTATAGAATCATTATATGTGGATTAGTATGAAAAATATTTTAGGAATTTTCCGTACATAAAGAGTGGCAATGGGACTTTGGCATTTTTGTCACAAAACTGTTGTAGGGAGACATGAAATGGCCGCTATAACAGCAAATTGGAAAAATACCAGTCTCAATAGATTAAAATACCTATTTCAAAAGTATCGTGAAAGACGTTTTCGACTTACCAATCGTGAGTACCCAGACTGTCTTGTCTGTCTTGTGTGTCGTGTGTCTGACGTGGCGTTGGGGTCTTCATTACCACTTAATATCAATGGAATAGTATAATTAGCTTGCCAGGCAGATTTATTAAAAGTAGGTACTTTATGTTTTATCTGCGTGTACGAATTCACCCTGCACCTGATCGATAATTTGTATGATGTTTTCGTTTCTTTTTCATTTCTATCGTTCCTTTGTTATGTACTCTGATATCGAGTTACCATTTTCAAATTCAATTGTATGTTGCAGGTATCCCAGCATACGGTCTTGACGGTGACAACATTCGCACTGGCCTGAACAAAAATCTGGGCTTCACAAAAGAGGACCGGGAAGAGAACATTAGAAGAGTTTCTGAAGTCGCTAAGCTTTTTGCTGACAGTGGTGTGGTGTGCTTGTGCAGTTTTGTCTCGCCTTTTGCAGAGGTAAGTCAAGGATGTGTATCATTATCATCAACCTCACAACCTATCCTTAAAATTCCTTAACAATACCAGATCCTTCGCCTATGCTGTACAAAAGCAGATCAAAACAAATCCCCATTAGAGTTGCTGATGACGCTAATCTTTTTGCTGACAGTGTCAGGTCGTCAGATCACTTCTTTAGCCTAGGTTCCGTCTTCCCCAACGGCCTTCTGATTCCAGCTATATTTGCCCCATCCAATCGTATCCCATCCAAGCGTGCTAACGATTGAATTCGTTGATCGATGTTGGTCGAACGAAATCAGATTCTCAATGGGTTTTTGAAATATTCTTCAGGTACTAACTCCAAGCATCACTCTTCGCTCATTATTTGTATTATGTGACTAATTTTTAGTATCGCTGCATACTTTTTTCTTATCTCAGGTATTTCTGGTTATGACATACCTATTTCTTATTTGGTGGTCAAATGTACTTTACTGAAAATTTATAAAAACTTATAGTTATTAAAGTGGAGTCTAATCGCATTTAGTACCTACGAACTTTTTCACCTTGGTATATATTTTTTTTATGTACACAAATACGATTAAACTGTTTGTTTTGTGGCAAAATCAGGATTGGGTCTTGCACGGTAGCAAATAAATATAAACGTTAGAAGAGCATAAGGATATAATTATTTCTGTGAAACGTGATCTGAATAGCGCAATCATAATACGGAAATAATAAACGATGCCATTTCCTGTAAAAATTACACTGTAATAATGAATGTGCACATTATCTGACATAATGTATACATGCACGGTACGCTACAAACAGGACAAGATTATGCATATTGCAAAGTACGTTATAGTAATTTTTAAAACGCAACTAACTCAGTCGGAACCGATCATCGAAGTACACCATAGTTCACAGAGATTTTGGAAATGATAGAATTAAGGCATTTCATATGATCGAGCGCTTCCGTGCTATGTCAGTCGTTACGCCACGGTAGAGGACTAATTGGGTGCTTGTAAAATTTGAAAATCAAAACGCCACAATTCTTGCTCCGCCAATTCGCACTTGATTTTTGTGTGTGATGAATGAGTCTATGAACTATTATAAAAAACCTACTGTTTCGTCTTGCTCGTCATTGACTATACTCACTGTTTTGTCTTGCTCGGCATTGACTACATTAAGGTAATCGTTCAGCAATTATTATTCGTAATTTCTTATAGGATCGCGAGGTGGCGCGGCGTATCCATACAGACTCAGATCTGCCTTTCTTCGAGATCTTCATCGACACACCACTTGAAGTTTGCGAGCAACGTGATACCAAAGGACTGTACAAGAAGGCCAGAGAAGGGCAAATTAAGGTTTGTTGTCTTTATATTTTGCAGGAAAGGCATACTATATGCCTATATTTTTTTAAATGTGTCTTATTTATTGATGTCGTATTTATTGATACCACGCTAACCATTGCTTCTGTGCTTCGGAAGGCACGTTAAGCCGTTGGTCCTGGTTATCACTAATGGTGGTAGTCGTTAAGCTATGTTAGAGGCCTAATTGGGCGGCTTTAAAAATTCTAACAGTAGGACGCCGTACACCTGCCTCCGCCAATCCGGACTGGGTCAGCGTGGTGGAGTATGACCTCCCACCTTGGTATGTGAGAGGAGGCTCGTGCTCAGTAATGGGACGTTAATAGGCTGAGATGAAGATGATAAACCATTGCAAGCTAAGTATCTTGAGTATTGAGTGGTAGGATCACCCATTAAGTATATTGGTCAGGTTTGCTCTAGGTTCCAACAAACCGAAATAAAATCTAGCACAATGAAAATGTTATATGATATTTGCAAATAAATCTGGGTACTGGTTGAGGTCTGAACTTAATTTGAAGTCAGAAGAAACGCATTCAAAATTTATGTGTTTCTCAGTAATATTACTGAAACAATTTAGTTTGTACCTATAAGCCTAGCTTTGGTTTGCTTAGATACTTTACGTATGTTCTCAAACATTCATTTAACAATTTATTCACATAAGGAACACCGCAACAAAGGCACTTGTCTTTTAAATCGAATTTAAGTAAGAGCATTATGAATACTGCAGGTGGTATATTGGCTGTGGGACTGTCCGAAAGGTTACCGCGGCCTCTGGACATAGCAGGCACAAGAAGGAATATGGATCATTTTTAGTCAGTAAAAGTCTGACACACCCTCCCGCTCTACCCACAGCGGGAGAATGTCATTAGATGATTTTCCATCCGTAAAAAAAGGTGGTAAAATTGTCGTCCGAGAAATTTAATAGTGGTTGTAACTAATAACAGCCGTAGTATTGTAATTTCACATTTAAAATTAAAACCTGTATTTCCAGATGACATAGACACATGGAACTTGTACACAAATTAGTGCATTCTTGTTGCAAGCAAGAAATAATAATGACTTCCCTATCCAACTATCCTCCCAAGATACAGGGAATTTTATAAACACAGTAATGTTATAATTTATAGGCCATAACAGAATAATAATTTTATTAGCCTACTAGTATTGCAACTTGGAAATTCCCTATTAATGTAGGTTTTATGTATACACTCCATACATACATGTATAATTAATTACAAACGAGGAAAATGGTGAGTCAGGAAAAATGTCTTAAATGACATACTGATAGAGGCATAGGTTTTCCCACTGTAATACGCCTGATTGATAAATGACTGGTATGATTAAGCAGATTTTTTTGTACTAAAATCAGCTTAGTCATACCAGCAATTCTTCTTAACATAAAATAAAAAAGGCAAAAGATTAACAAGTAACATTAGGTAACTTACAAACAGTATTAACTTACAATCACTCCTGTTTCCCCGACAGAGTAGACAAAAGGCATCTTACACGCCCCCATTTCTCCAATTATAAATTGAAAAAGCAAAAGTTACGGTCTAAACTTTATAAAGCCAAAAAAATTTTAGATCTAAATTTTGAAAATACTTGAAGTTTCTTTTCGTTCTAGCGTAATCGGGGACAGGGTTGTATAAAAATAACATATTATAATTTTTAAATAAAAACATTTTTGTATTAAGGTCCCTAATTGATTTTCTAAAGTTTCGGCTAGTTCTACTGCCGTAATAACCGCTGCCATAGATGTTCATGACATACTTTCTTAATTAGATCAAAAATTGTAAAAAAAAGATTTAGTATTCCTTTTTCATGTGAAACGTCTATTTCATATGTGCCTAATATTTTTTGAATACATTATTAGGTATTTAATTTTTTTTGGATTTTTAGGGTTTTACGGGAATCACTCAAGATTATGAGAGGCCAGAAGCTCCCGAACTTATCATACAGACAGTGGGTCGCTCTATCGAGGAGTCCACTATGGAGGTTGTCAAACTTCTTGAATCACAGGTAAAAACGTCTTTAGGTCCACTAAATTTTACACTTTTATTTCACTTCGATAAAAATGCTTTTACGCGTACCCAGCCTGCCGGGGGACCGGTTAGATTATATGGGACTCCTGCGGCGGCTTGCGAAACACCGGCAGCCTTCCCGCTAAAACATCAGACGAATCCGACTTGTTGAAGAAACGCGAGACAACTACCTTAAAGTATTTTACTTGTGTCTAGTGATAAAGCGCTTGTAGCTCCGCGAAACTAGGTGGTATAAAACGAAGTAGGTAAGGTAAAAACCTATGAAATATATTTATACTTGCACCCTGATGCATGTTCAATTCGATGGTAAAGTTTGGTTGTAGATTCATGATTGCATACTCGGGCCCCTGTATAAATTGTATGTATGAACTTGTAAAGGTTCTTACAAGCTTACTAAAGATGTCTCGATTTACCGAAGTCCACATAATTTCCCAATGAAGTCGTCCTATGTTTTTAATTTTATCAGGTCTTTACAAATCCATCAAACCTTCACAGAAATATACCAGTCTATAAATTCTTAATTTTTACACCACTAACAGGGCATCATATCTCGCTTGGAAGGCAGTACTTTGGAAGTGGAAGAACTGTTCCTCAGCGGCAACCGTCTCACCAGCGCTTTGGAAGAAGTCAACAGGCTACCTCGCATTGAGTTAAGCACTTTGGACTTACAGTGGATCCAGGTATGTATTATTTTCATTCATCATTCTCCGCGCACCTGACTTCACCAATCCGCACTTGACCCGTGGACACCACCCGTCACCCAATACCTCAATACCAAGTGGGAATTAAAGTCCCACTTCTGAGAGTCTTCACAAGGGTTGAGATAATGATAGCTTATTTTGTTAACTGACTTCAAATAATGAGATGGTTTCTCAATCATTGTTTAACTTAATTAATGTGTAACCGCAGATAACTTTGTCATAATCATATCATTATCATCATCATAGTTAATGTTTTGTAAGAAACTCAAGTCTTTAAAGCCCTTTAAGCCAAAACTCTTTAACTTAAGTTGGTGTATTACAATAGGTAGTATTATAATGGGTTATATTATGTCGTCATCCATATTTATTTACTGATTCAAAACGAATCGCACAATAAGTGTTTCAAACAAGGGCGTTATCTAAATCAGAAAATTGAATATACCAAAAGACGATACTGATTGGGTAATATAAAAAACTATAAGGGTTTCAATGTGCCTATCTTCGTGGCTCAATATACTAAAAAAAATATATGTTATTAGAATATATGATAAATATATACGAATAATCAAATATATAAAAGTTACGTAACTTATAAATCAATGTCTTTGTTCATTGCAATTTTATTTACTTCGAACTATCATTTTAAATTCAAAAGTACATGAGATTAAAACGTGCTCAAGAAAAAAAAAATATGATATCGGCCAATAATATGCTGGTATTTTTAGGACAATGGACTTTTTCGACTCACTGTATATATAAGTAGTTGATTGTATTATATTGCAGGTATTGTCTGAAGGCTGGGCATATCCTCTGAAAGGTTTCATGAGAGAAAAGGAGTACCTTCAAGTAAGTTCATTTCAGCTAACTTTTAGAATACTAATTTGAAATCGTTTATAAATAATGTTATAAAATTCAGTCAAGGCTCCTATCAAGATCTAAGGAGCCCAAGCCAACCTCACCTGCAAGTAGTGCACCTGCCGACCATAAAAGTTCCCGGTGAGCGGCAATAGGCTCGCCACCTATTATTACATGGGACCAACAAAATAACTGGCGAATTGTGGGCGTATATTATGCCTCTGGCTACCCCTTCGGGGGACACAGGCGTGATATTATGTATGTATGTATGTAAAATTCATTACCCTTTGTTAATTAATATAATATTAGTAACATTCAGTATAACAAATGCGTAATTATCGTTTGCTCCGAGCACTGGAAAGCACGTTAAGCCATTGGCCCGGGCTGTCATGAACATCTTGGCTGTCTTCATTAGGAAGTCTTTGAATATTCTGATAGCTGGTTTAAGTATAGAATGATGTTTCCTTTTGAGTTGCAAAGATCAGACGGCAGTCGCTCCACGTAATAACTGAAATTCAGCCAAAATCTGGTTGGGTCAGACAGACCCCCGCCTCTTTCTCAACAAGCGGCGGGCGTCGTCGGAAGATTTTTAGTGGGTATTACTGCTGGCGGTCGTGTCTGCCGGTGGTGAGTCCCACACACCTCTCTCGGTCCCCCTTTGGCCGGGAGACAGTGCGTAAATGCTCTTTGTTACCGACGTAAATAAAAAAGACAGACCCTGGGCCCTTAGCTTAAGTCTGGGGAAACGGGGATAGTGCTTATATATATATATATGTCATGAGTATTATATTTTGACTACCGACATGGCGTAGAGCTCACTTGCACTTCGCTCCTGAGGTCGTGTATTCAATTACCACTCTTGACAAAACTGGGTTTTTCCCACAAAATATAAAGTATTTATCCGTTATGTTGTATCCAATTCACAATAGTAAAATATAATGATTTACTTAGCCTCATTACTCCCCAGCCAGGTCTTTAATTTTGTGTAAGTAAGTTATCCTATGCCTCTCCTATACTATAAGGTACTATAGGAGAGGCATAGGATAAGTTTTCAGCTTGCCTCTAATATCTACCCAAAAATGTCTGACATCTCACCTATTAAAATAATTAAATTTAACATTTATTATTTCCAGGTACTTCACTCCAACAGTTTACCTCTGACAGGCGGTTCTACCATCAATCAATCAGTTCCTATCGTCTTGCCAGTCCCCTCTTCTGTAAAGGAGCAGTTATCAGGGTCGGAGGAAATTGGTCTGTGGTACGCTGGGCGGCCCATCGCTATACTGCGAGCGCCCGAGTTCTTCCCGCACAGGAAAGCTGAGAGGTGTTGCAGGCAGTTTGGTATACATCATACTGGGCACCCCTACATCAAGGTATTTAATATTTTTCTCTTATGCTGCGTAGGGACAGAAAAAAAAACGTAAAATGTGCCGGCCCTCTCGACTCTGGAGTACCGTAGAAACCGGCTATGGTAACTGGGAATAGGTGCAACCAACCAACAAAAGTTTTTCCGAGGAGGATTGGTGTCAGGCTGGCGGCCTCCTGTAAAATTGTTTGCTGAAACTTTTTGCAGCGATTTCGTTCAACTATGATACGTGATAGGACTAGGGCGTACCCAGAAGGCGACGCGCAAGAGTAGCACTCGGCACTTGTGAGAAGTAGACGAGTGTGGTTGCACTATTTGGACATACGGCGCCAACCTCAGATAAAGTGGGAGCAGGGCATACATACATACATTCACGCCTGTTTCCCCGAAGGGGTAGGCAGAGGCATATTATATGCCCACACTTCACCAATTATAGAGTTGGTCCCACGTAATATGTGGCGAGCCTATTGCCGCTTACCGGGCACAGTTATATTCGCCAGAGCCTCGTCCGTTAATCGGCAGGTGCACCACTTGCACGTGAGGTTGGCTTGGGCTCCTTAGGTCATGTTAGGATCCCTATACACCCTGGAAGTAGGGCAAGAGGATTATATTATCTATTTTGATTTGGTTTGTGAGGGAAAAAAACCTTCGCTGTGTTTCTTGCTAACTTATCATAGCAAGCCGGAAGATTACAAGTGCTGCGGAATGGAGTTAAGCTTGAATAAATAAATTTTGAATTACCATAGCACTTATACATTTCACCAATTTACACGGAAATCCACTAAAAATTACAGACACACATCATAAATCACGTCTAAATACTCGCTGAAACGATAAAACTTAAGAATTTACTAAATATTACTTTCAATAGTCGTGGTCATGACTTTCTCCTTGCTTGAAAAACAACCGGCAAACAATGCGCGATTTGAATCTATAATAAATAATAGCGATTATTAAATATAATGTATTAAGGTTTAATGATGTAAGTTTGATTAACAGATGATAGAGGACTCAGGCGAGTGGTTAGTTGGTGGACCTATTGAAGTATTTGAGCGGATTCGATGGAACGACGGCTTGGACTCATACCGCCTCACGCCCAATGAACTCCGGCTCAAGTTCAAGGATCTTGGAGCTGATGCAGTTTTCGCCTTCCAGGTACGTAACGTTCGGTAACCCATAAGCTTGCTGATGTTGGATTTTTTTCATGGGTTTCTACCTTATCTCAACTCCATAAAATTTAATTTATGGTGGTAAGTTAGCGAACCCCGGGCTTATAGGGCTGCAAACCGGGATAACGCAAAGGTCTCGGATGATGATGAAAATATTCTAAGTACTTTTCTCGTAAATCTGTTCCGGCAATCTCATGCGCGACCTTCCCGTGGGGTGACAGACGGTGGCGGGGACGAGGTAAACAAGATGTCAGCGGGTAGCAGGGAAGGGGGAACTTCTCTTCGTGTGTAGCTGTGTGCTAGAATGACACGCTACCTCGTCCCCGCCACCGTCTGTCACCCCGCGGGACGGTCGTGCACGAGATTGCCTGACTATAGGTTGTCGATCGATAATTCTATCACCGAAGTTGAGCCGAGTTCACAATGGACACTTGACCTTAGATGGGCGATTGTAACTATGTCATTGACTATACCTGTAGCTGATAATCAACGTTTTGCTCGCTGAGCAATTGCTCGATAACTTGTTGAGCTGGCCTTTTCGCACTACTACAGCACACATACAATTATTTATCCAAACTAATATTATAAATGAGAAAGTAATTCCACGCGAACGAAGTCGCGGGCAAAAGCTAGTTTATTATAAGTTTTATTTATTTTTCTTTTGTTATATTGTTTTAGTTTCATATTTTTGAATGTTACTATTTTGTATGTGTGTTTATTTAATAAACGTTATATTTATTTATCTATAGAGCGCTTTCTTGCTTCGAAAGACACGTATAGCTGTTAATCCCAGTTATCATTCGTATCATATGTATTACTCGTCAAGGCTCATGATCAGTAGCGGTACGTTAATTAATCGCGATGATCATATTTGATATTATGAATCAACTACTGATCAGGATATTACTAAATGCAAACTAATAGGTCAATTAGTTAGCAGTGTAAAAAACATACTAAAACTTACCCCTAGTTTAAACACAAAGTAAATGTTATTGAATTTTATTTTTAAATCTTTAATTTCTCCATAAGAATCTTTTTTTTTTTTAATTCCCAGCTGAGAAACCCCATCCACAACGGCCACGCGCTCTTAATGCAGGACACACAAAGGCAGCTCACCGAGAGAGGATTCAAGAAACCGGTTCTTCTCTTGCATCCACTTGGTATGAACACTATTGTATTTGATTCCACTATGTAAATATATAATACGAGCTGACCCGGCAAACTTTGTTCCGCCTTAATGGCAATAAATAAGCAGGTTGTGTTTTTATTTTATTGGAAAAATTACAAAAAAATTAAATACCTACATTAATCATTCATTATTATTTCTGTATTTTAATACAAAGTTGCTCTTCACTTAAGTACTTTGTGATACACGACATTTTTTGTTTTATTATTATTTATTGAGAAGCACGAAGTCGAGCCATACTATCGCGGCGCTGTTCACGTGCAATTTCTTGTTCTTCTTCAGTCCTTTCATTGCCAGTATTTCGTATTCTTCTTGCATTACGGCTTTGTCGGTAAAGATTCGATAGTCTTGTTCGCGGCATTATTAATTAAACTTCAATTCACCTAAAAAATTATTTCAAAACTCATATTCACATTCCCGCCAAGAAGTCAGAAATAGTTTGAATATTGATTTCTTACAAATATCAAATTGTCATCCATACGTCATTACATAGCTGTCATTTGAGTTTTGTTATTCTAAGTCTGATTCTTTTTTGTTATATCACGTTTTATAGTGACTGACGTTTCATGTCAAGTCACACGGGAACGCTGTCGAACGGGATAAAAAGTATCCTATGTCCGTCTCCTGGCTCTAAGCTACCTCCCTACCAATTTTCATCCAAATCTGTTCTGCCGTTCTTGAGTTATAAGTGCAGTAACTAACACGACTTTCTTTTATATATAAACTTCAATTCACCTAAAAAATTATTTCAAAACTCATATTCACATTCCCGCCAAGAAGTCAGAAATAGTTTGAATATTGATTTCTTACAAATATCAAATTGTCATCCATACGTCATTACATAGCTGTCATTTGCGTTTTGTTATTCTAAGTCTGATTCTTTTTTGTTATATCACGTTTTATAGTGACTGACGTTTCATGTCAAGTCACACGGGAACGCTGTCGAACGGGATAAAAAGTATCCTATGTCCGTCTCCTGGCTCTAAGCTACCTCCCTACCAAT
The DNA here is from genome assembly GCA_949126915.1 of Musotima nitidalis. NCBI lineage: Eukaryota > Metazoa > Arthropoda > Insecta > Lepidoptera > Crambidae > Musotima > Musotima nitidalis. The sequence continues at coordinate 5,567,327 of OX421419.1, forward strand.
TTTCATCCAAATCTGTTCTGCCGTTCTTGAGTTATAAGTGCAGTAACTAACACGACTTTCTTTTATATATATAGATATTGTAGCTCATTAATATCCCACTTCTGAGCTAAGCCTCCTTACAAACCAGTGAAAGAGATCTTTTTTTATCTTTTCGCACAGGCATTTTCCTCATCTTGACGTCCAAAGCAATTTTTCGTCAAAAGTTCTTTGCTTCTCTCGGAAATCCGTTAGCTCCTTCACATTTCTAAAAATTCTTCGATGGGTATCATCCGCGGCGCATAAGTTGAACAACTATACCACGATGACCTAATGCACAGAGGCAGGATTCGTCCTGTTGTTCTCATAAATGTTTTAACCATAAAAAAATATCTGCAGTTTTAATGAATTAATGACTTTTTTATGTAAAAGGTGGTTGGACTAAAGACGACGACGTTCCACTGGATGTGCGGATGAATCAGCACAAAGCAGTATTAAATGAGGGTGTTTTGGACCCGCAATCCACAGTTCTTGCCATATTCCCTTCGCCTATGATGTACGCGGGACCAACTGAGGTGAGGAACTTATAATATTATCATTAATTTCAAGTATCAGGACCAATTTTGTTAGTAAAATATTATTTTCTACTATTTACTCGATTAGCATATAAAATACATTTTAGGAATTTAAATCGCTTTGTCTATCTCCCTGTGACTATTAGTGACTATGTCAGGATAGAAATAATAATAAACCGAAATAAACCGAAATGTAAATCCGTGAAATGTGTTTTATTCTGAAAAGGTTATGAGGAAACTCAATATATTATATCATCTGAATTGCTTTCATTTGGTTTTAGAAAGTACATTAAACTACTAGGTTTCTTTCATGTTTTTAAAACAGGGAACGTTTCTACCAATGACTGAAATTTAGATTAACAAGCGCAAAGTACAAATCTAGTGCACAACCGGGATAAATCCGGGAATAATGATGAGAATAGTGGACGTTGCGCCTTAACTTTCCGAGCATATTGCTAACCTTCTTATAGACACTCAGGGACTCAGGGACTTGTCTCAAGGTGATAAGAAAAGTGTACTAACGTCATATTAATATAAACATTTGGTTGACCAGGTGCAATGGCACGCGAAATGTCGCATGAACGCGGGTGCTAACTTCTACATAGTGGGTCGCGATCCGGCCGGCCTGCCACATCCAGCCGGGGGTGGCGATTTGTACGACCCGCGACACGGCGCTATAGTGCTCAAAAACGCACCCGGCCTCAACGAGCTAGAGGTAATTATTATGATTATATCGCACCTTCGGTAAAACAAAGGCATAATTTTAAAAAATTGTGAAAATTACTTAGGTATGCAAAAGTGTTTTTAAAAATGTCTTTTCGACTGGTGGGACAAAGACCCCATAATGTATAGTTACTTCATGTACAGGAGAATTACTTTTTAGAGTAATATTAAATAAACAAGATTTCAAATATTGTAATTATGCCCTTGTCTTACCGAAGGTGCGATATATGGAATTATGAGTATAAGTATACATTTCCAGCAGAGACGTGTCCGGATGTGCTGCGAGAAATGTGTTTTAAGAACCAATAGAATCGCTGACCGAGTAAAGCTAGGTCAATGAAGTGATTCTAGTGGAAACGCAGCCTTATACGCAGCGCATAAGTTGAACAATGATCTTGGATGTGCAGTACACGTTATTGGGTCTCAAAAAGTCTCAATCGGTGTGCGGCATGAGGAGTAAACAACCGTAATTTTTGTTCAACTTACGTGCCCGCTACTGTACAAAGGTGAATTTCTAATGTTATGTTCTTTCATCAAGCTAAGAAGTAATTCCCCATTACCGAGCTAGAGGTGATGTTCCCTCACTGAACTAGACCATTATGGTCGTCATAGAATATTAGATCGTAAAATTAACAATAGCCTATTAAGTTCCAACAAATAAGCGCAGGTCTCTTCTAACTATGTCTGTATCTGCATGTGTGTTTGGGATACAAATAAATTATTATCTTATCTAACAAACCAAGGAGAGAGATATACTCCGGGTCATACTCCACCACGCGGACCCAGTGCGTAGCTTGTCACTGCCGCCCAATATGACCTGTAACTTGCCATATCGACCAGCAATTAAATCTTTTTCATTTTGTGAGTTTCTTGTCAGTTCTTCTCACAGAGCGGGAGCTCGGAACTGGCACTTAGATTCACTTACACCTAATTTTTATTTATTTGCATGTAAGTGAATCTAAGCATTGTAATTTCAGTGTAGTAATATTTAGTTTTTTTTAATTTATATTTTGTTTTGACGTTTTTAAGTGCTATGTAAGTTTATGAAAAGAACTTTTTGATTCATTTTGCTTTACTCTTTTACCATATAAATGTACACTCGGGACCACCGACTTGCATAAGCTATATATACTTAGGTTCCTTAAAAAAACGCAATATTCTTTAATACATTTTTCAATTTATTATTACTTACTTACATAAAATATACACCAAATTTAATTTCTACATAGGAATACTTTTTAGCTTTACTTCGTAATTTATGCATACGCACAACGCACAAGATACGAAGTTTCTAGGTACTAAAAGACAGACAGACTTACTTAAGCATTAATATAAATGGCATTTATCTTTGGTTTAAAAGATTTTTTTAATTAATGTATTAGATTTGCTTTAGCAACAATGTGCTGTCCGTAATTCTTAACTTATTCCTTGTTTTACATTTGTTCATAATTAATAGAATCTTAAATACACATTGGATCGAACCTTATTCATTTTCTTACTGGCCTTTAAGTTATTTATTTAATATCTAAAAGTAATTGGCGTCATTTATGTTGTCGATAATTGACGTCACTTAGGTATCTATATATATAAAAATCAATTGCTGTTCGTTAGTCTCGCTAAAACTCGAGAACGGCTGGACCGATTTGGCTAATTTTGGTCTTGAATTATTTGTGGAAGTCCAGAGAAGGTTTGTTCGTAGAGAAAATAAAAAAAAATCTTGAAAAAGTGTAAAATCAACATATTTCTATACTCCCATATACAAACAATTTGTACTAATACTTAAAAGCCAATTTGAACCTTATCAAACAAATTTAATGTCAAAAGTGACGTTAGTTATATCAAAAAAAATTATTGTCATCATATGTCATTTCATTTTATCAGCGATAATTATTGCTTTGTTGTGTTTATATTTTCAAAAATATTGTTGTTATTGATTTGTGTTTATATTTTCCAAAATATTATTGAGTTGTTGAGTGAAGGTAAAATGCCATGAGCAAGACGACAAAACATTGCACGGCGATCAAGAATACGTCGTGCTGTTTTGGATGAAATGCTGCGTGCTGCTTTTAATTACAACAGTCAGATTGATTATAGTATATACGGATACATTGGAATGATGGACGCAATATGTCCACATTGTGATGCGGCTAACTTTCGTGAATTGGATGAACGTTGTGCAATTGTTTCAAATACAAGACCATCCAAGGTTTTTCCATCAGCATAACGCATTAGTTCAATTGTTCAAAATTGCTCTCGATCGTATGCCAAAATTATTGAACAAATATGAACATTATATGGCAGAAGACATTTTAATTCGTATGCGTCATCATGAAAGAAATCCCGATTTGTTGATTACCTTGGAAATGTACAACGAAGCTTTAATAATAATTGAAGATATGTGTCTAAAGATTTTAAATAAAGCATTAGCACAATTGGGTATGACCGCACCAAATCGTAAGATACATGATTTTTTTGATCGTGAATTGCAATATGAGCAGGAGTTCAATTCTAATGCAAAACTTTCGTTGTATCATTGATTTTATTGACTATTCGATCGGAACAGAAAATTGCATTGCATCTTCGGGAATTGCTGCTACATTATTAGAAGGTGGTCGGACCGCACACTGCATTAAAATTGCCTTTGAATGTACAGGTGATTGAAACTCAAATATGCAATATTTCGAGAAATTCTGCTATGGCAAAAGTTCTGCGATTAACGTCAATTATTTTATAGGATGAGTGCACAATGGCGAATAAAAAATCAATAGAAGCATTTAATCGAACAATGCAAGATTTACGCGGTAATCAACAGCTTTTTGGTGGTGCTCTGATATTGCTGTCAGGGGACTTTCGTTAAACATTGCCTGTCATTTCTCGATCAACTCCTGCTGATGAAATAAACGCCTGTTTGAAGTCATCAGTTCTTTGGAGATATGTACGAAAATTTACAATGAACATTAATATGCGCATTCACCTACATAATGATGCAACTGCCCATGAGTTTTCAAACCAATTGTTAGAAATTGGTAATGGCAAAATGTTTTTCACATGGCCAACTTTATGTTGCCTGTTCCAGAAGCCCCAACTGTTTATTTATTCATGCTCAAAATAGGAAAACAAAAATATTGTTTATCCAAATGTTTTAGACTAACCCATATAAACCCACCATAGTAAGAGTAACCAATACTTTTTTATTTTTTACTCTTTGCTGATAAATATAATATATAAACAATATATCATTTGGGTCATTTGGAATTTTAAATAGCTAGCAATTTACAATATTTTTTTGTTTGAATAAATGAACTTAATAATAATTTTTTTTATTACTATGCCTTATACGTAGCGAAGCACGTTCCGGGCCGCTAGTAATTGATAAAAATATATTGATTGCATTATGTGTTACATGAAAGGTCCGAAAACTGACACAATACTGAGATGAGCCCCGCAATTTTTTTATGTAAAGTAAACGCCTGTAAGAACTTATTTGTCTGCGGCTTTTTCTACAGGCACCACTCACTTTGTTGGGAGAAAAAGTTATCGACCTTAGGCTAGCATCAGACCTTTCTTCAAGGACATTTTTCATAGTCTAGTTTTCGATCGTGTGTGGCTCCGGCTTAAGTGATTTTTGAGCCTACGTTATCGCATGAAAAATTAAATTACATAAGACAACATAACATATACTATATACTTGGCCGCGGGAATACCATTGAGCCCGATGATGTTCACCATTTTCTGTTACATCGGTACTCATCATCCCAGCCATATGATCAGCCATATGACGGCCACTGCTAAACATGGGCCGTCATAATAGATTTTCACATTAAACGATCCTGAGTCGCCTGCATCCATCGGCCTCCCGCCGCCTTTACCAGATCAACATCGATACCTTTAAGCAGAAAATTTACCGATAATAATATAATAATAATAATAATTTAAGTTCGAGTTCTAACTCGATTTCAGCAAGGAACTTATTTATTAACATTGACATCTCATATTGCGTTGACAGATAATTCCATTCCGCGTGGCTGCGTATGACACTTCGATTGGCAAAATGGCGTTCTTCGACCCGACTAGAAAGGAAGACTTCGACTTCATATCTGGAACTAGGATGAGAGGTGAGCGTACGGTACTCTTTACCTGGAAATAAGAAATTAACATTTCAAGGTTACAGTACAAACTTCACTGTAATAAATATAAATAATAAATATTTCAGACACTTACACCAATTATTTAGTCCCAATATAAGTATCATTAAGAACTTGTGTTATGGATACTAAATAACGGATAAACATACATAAATACTTTTTTTTTGGTAAATATATACTTAATATACATAGAAAAACACCCAGACCAGAACAAATATTTATATTTATACACACAAATATTTGTCCTGTGTGGGAATCGAACCCACGACCTCAGGAGTGGAATGCGGGTATACTCGCCAACACGCCATATCGGTCGTCAAAATAATGTCAAAGTAATGTATTGGCCCTGTAACCAAGCTGCATTTTATTACGGCAATTGTCTAATTTTTAATCATCATCTCAGCCCATTAACGTCCCTCTACTGAGCACGAACCTCCTCTCACATACCAAGGTGCGAGGGTATTCACCACTCCACCACGCGGACCCAGTGCGGATGGCGGAGACAGGTATGTGGCGTGTTGGCCTCTAACATGGCTTAACCGCTACCACATTTAGTGATAACCGGCACCATCGGCTTAGCGTGCCTTCCGAAGCGCGGAAGCGCTCGATATCAAATGGCACACAAACGGTCACCCATCCAAAGAATGACCTCAGTAAACTGCTTTACTTCGGTAATCGTTTCTGACCACCTAGCACCGCGGAGGTACGCGATTTTCGAATTGAAAAGTTGAATAAAACTTCTATTCGAATTGCAGTTGTTGAATGCAAGTTTGCTAAAATGGTTGGGATTGGTATGTTAAGCAAAACTTACTATCAATCTAAAAAATACGGATAATATAAGTGACTGAGATCCGAAAAAGGAGACACATTGTAGTGCAGGATCGCAATTACACATCTCCAAAAATATTACACAGATATTATTGTTATTGTCACAATTTTGGACCCTGTTGAGCACATGCTGTAACTTTGAAGTAAATTGTTTAAAAAACCTGTATTTAATAAATATATTTCTTTCTTTTACAGGTCTCGCCAGAACAGGCAAAGAACCACCAAAGGGCTTCATGGCACCAACTGCATGGAAAGTTCTTTCTGAATACTATCAATCATTAAAATCTAAAATGGACACCAATTAAAGTATAATTAACGGTAAATTCAATATCGGCAAAATATTTTAATATGCACTTTTCTCTAAAAAAAAGAATCTAGTTAATTAAGAGCTACACGGCATAATTGATTTTTTCCAATTGTTATAAAATCAGAGATAGCTTTTTACATCTGCCTCATAATAACCAGATAGTAAATACTGTTACAATAATATGTTAGATAGTGGGAAAAAAATAATAATATTTGTTACATAAATAAATTATTTGTCATTGATTGAAATTAATTTATAAAATTGCTTATTTTTATGACTTGGTGTTATATTTTAAATCAAATGCAGTATTTTTTTGTTTATAGTTTTATATTCACCAACAGAGTGTTTGTGAATTTCGTGCAATATTTTACGAAATGACGTAATTATGTTATATAATAATAATATTTTTATTTACACATTCCTTGAGAATTTATTTTTTATATTTCGCAAAGTACATTATTTTCATGATTAAGTGAAGGACAAAATCCTATATTGATTTTTCTTTATTGAATTGTGTTAGTCACAATTTGAATTTAATGAATGTCTTGTTATTTTTGAAGAGATTAATATTATACATTGTTATATTAAAGGTGCTTGAGAACTATGTAATAGTTAATGTATTAAATGACGTACGGCAAACATTTTGATTTTTATTTCCCTTCCTTACATAAGATTTATTCGTCTGATGGAAAGTGGTTTAAGTGACAATGGACGCTTATAACACCGTGTGCGTTGCCCCAGCGGAAAATCTTCGAATTTCACTACTTGAGTTTATCAGACTTTCAGTGTATGACGTCGTGTATTTGTGTACATTTGTGCATACAACCTTCGGGGAGTTATTGATCAAAAACTTGTTTAATTCCATGAACGTAGGGGGCAAAAATTTTGTTATGTGATTAATTTAATTGTTTGTGTGAATTTTTAAAGCAGCTATACGACACTCTGCGCTTGATTACACCCTAAACATATTTAAAGTAAGCCATGCAATCTACAATTATTAATTATTCAACCTAATCCATTATAATAATTGTTCAGCCGTCCAAACCCTTATTTTGGGGTAACTATCACATTAAGCCTTCGATATAAAATCCATACAATCTGCCACCAATTGAAACTGCAGCTTATTTTAACAAACCTAAAACTTAAGTGCCAAATTTTGGAACAAAATAGGATCATTTAATTTATTAAGTTTCAAGAAAATGAGTGAATAAATAAATAATTTTTAAAATTTCTTAAGCTTTTAATCGCTTTACTTAATATTACTTGTCGTGCCCCCAGTAAAACAAAATACATACCTACAACTAATTGAGATGTTCAGTAGTATATCGATATTTCTTTTGAAAGGTTACAATTTAATTTAAATATCTTAACATATGGAAAGAATTCCTTTGTATTTATTATAATTTTATTTCTAATATCTATATTTTTTTATATGTACTACGTCAGTTGGCAGACAAACACGGAGCCCACCTAAAGGTAAGCAGCCACCGCGGCCTATTCCATTGAACGAAACTTCTTCTACTCTTGAATACTGTAGGCATACCACCATACACTGGTCATCGAGCCTTAGATTCCAAGTATACTGGCTCCCACATAACAATTGCCGGAACACAGCCGAAGCTGTTATGCGGCAGATTTTACCTGTAGGGGTGGTAGCTAGCCAGTCGGACTCTGAAAAAGTCTTAACACCAACCAGACCCGAGGCGAGAATCGAACCCACGACGTCCCCCGCGTTTTATACCAGAGCGGCTTAGCCGGTCTTCATCACCTTTCAGAATACTACTTATTTACTTCTCCTAAATATTGTTTTTTTAGGATCGAGTGGGCAAAGTAGTCGACGGTAAATAAACCTAATTGCGTATATAACTGTATAAACTAATGAGTTGCTAAAGTTTTCGTCTGGAAAAGAACTAGAATAATAATGGACTACGCAAACGACGAGCTATTTGTTCAATAAACTCCATGTATAATATTTCTGCTAACATAGAGTTCAAATAGTACGCGTACATATGCGTAATGATATACTTCATGTTCAAAATGTATTGTACTTTAATGATAATAATATCTAGTGACTAAATATTATTATCATTGAAAGCAGTCGTATCATCATATCAATGGACTAGATTTTAGTCCATTGAAAAGATACATTTGAGGTTGCGTTTGTAGGACGCAATTTAACTTTTAATATATCGTCGTTGTTCTGGGAAATCCCTGTGAGTAGATGGTTACCTAATTTGAGTTATAGGCAAATAATAGTTCACATAAAAATATTTTTATTAAAAAACATATGAAATTAAGTTTTTGTGTTTCGATATAATGCTATTGTATTTTGCAGACGAAGAGCATAAAAAACTGAGTCGATTATTTGTGTTAACACATTTTATGAAAAAAGTTATTTACTGGGTTTTCCCTGAACAATGACGATATGCCCTCCAAGTCAAGCAGAAAAAACCATTTGAACCCCTTTTCCAAATAGCAGACGTGTGAAGCCACAAACTTTAATTTAACTTTATAATTTTACCTTGGTCTTCAAATCTAAAAAATTAAATTCCATTGTCGGACAAACGAAAGCTTAGCTAATAAAAAAAATTATGGACTAACCGTAATTGCAGATAAAATCATAATTAGAAAAATATATCTATAGAGAAAAAAATTACATGTACAAAGGTGAGCTTATTTCTGTGAAAACTCTTTTGAAAATAGTAAAATTCCTTTAATCAAAATGCAGTCAGTTACCATTTTTCCCATTTTGTTCTACATATCTATAGATCATATAGGGGACTTGATTGGAGAAAAAGGCCGTAGTATGCGTGGTCATAATGGATAAACATCTTTTTACATACACGTACAACAATAAGTAGACTAACGAAAGTGATTTATGATGGACAAGTGATTGGAAGTGTTGGGAGGGTAAGACCACAAGAAAGGGCAGGTCAAAAGTACCTTAAACCGACGGGTGTTAGAGAAGGTTAATTAGAGTAAATGAAGCTAAAAGTGTGTGCCAAGATCGTAGCAAGTGGATGGATGTGATCTCTGCCTACCCCTACGGGAAAGTGGCGTGCATTACGTGTGTATGTATATACAACACTGTAAGTACCAACTAACTCATTCACTTCAATTACTGTCCATTTAACTCATTCACCAAGGTCTGAATATGACTAGCATACTATCGCTTTATACCATAATCTACATATAGGAGATTTTTAATTCTATATTAACTCACAAATTTAAGTCTTAACATTAAATATAATGATAAAAAATATACCTTATCTTTGTTAGCTACTGATAACAATAACGATGCAGTATTAATTATCAACATAACTCGTAAATGTAATCATACTCAAATATTCACAAACACAACTATAGACCTTAAACATATAATCACAAGTGTTACCCTTTTTTGTCATCTACTTCGACTAAGTTGTTTTTGTTAATTAAGTTCAGTGACGTGATATATTCAGTTGTGAGCGGTTGTGTCGAAAATGGCGACCGGTTTAGTTTGTTTACAACGTCTACTCACAAGATGTTCTTACAAATACAATGTCAGGCATATGTCTCATTACCCTATTGATGAACATGTTTTTGGGCTAACTAGCGATCAACAACAGGTCAGTTTATTATAAATTTAACAATCGATTCACTTGTAGTTGTAAATCCGTCGTAAAGAAGAAAATCGTAATTATAAGTGTTTGTATGTAAAATCATGCGCATAAATAGGCCTCGCGAGCGAATGATTTACATTTTTTTGGTTTGAGTGCTGATAAAATGAACAGTATTAGGAGGTTCTTAAGACCAACACGTGTAGTTCTGGAGAGGAAAGGGAAAGCGGAATTAGATCGAAAAATTTTTTAGAACACTCTCCGTAGTACTACATTATTTTATTTCAGTTACGACAGTTAGTTTTCGATTTTGCTCAAAAGGAGTTAGCACCTAAGGCAACAGAAATAGACAAAACTAATAGCTTTAGTGAGCTAAGGAGTTTCTGGAAGAAGCTGGGTGAATTGGGATTGCTTGGTAAGTGCTTATCTTGAAGTGATGCAATATCAAGTCTTATATAACTAAAAATTGTTTTAATCACTGTTTATGTATGACGAAAACCTACAAATAACATTTAATTGAGGATATTTATGATTTGATTTTTTTTATATACTGTTATATAAAGTTATATTTAGTTACAAGATTTGAAAAACAATTACTACAAATAATTCATATTATTCAAATGAAGACATAGAAGTAACTTTAGAGAAGACGATGGACACGATACTTAAAAGAATTGAATTAAGAATTTAACCTTAATTTTAAAGTTTAAACGCAAGCTGTATGAAATAGTTTTTATTAAGTATTATTATTATTGGGCAGAATTATATTATTACTTCGATGCTTACCAACTCATATATATATATATTTTAAAGGAATTACCGCAAATCCCGATTATGGAGGCACGGGCGGCAAATACTTAGACCATTGTGTTATCATGGAGGAATTATCCAGGTATAAAAATCTCTTTAGCATTCCAACGGAACTTTATTCCATAACTGGCTTTTAAGAATCAGTTGTCAAACTATGTAACAAGCTGTTAGCCAAAAAGATAAAACTGAGTGCCTATATAATTATTAAATATTTACGTAGATTTAAACTTAATATTTTGAGATAAGCATTATCTGATTCATATATTCGATTAGTTAAATTGACAAATTTGTAAATAAAAGCTTATTTATTTTGTTTTGTCATTTATTAAAATTGATTTGCAGGGCTAGTGGCGGAATTGCTCTTTCATACGGCGCACACTCAAACTTGTGTATCAATCAAATTAACAGAAATGGAACACATGAACAGAAAAGCAAATATTTGCCAAAGGTGAGGTATTTAAAATACAGTACAGTTACAGCTGACCGTACGAATAAAAACTGATCACAATGGAATAGTTTTCTGATATGGAAAGTATGTATCGTCGTTCATATTCAGTCCAAATAACATAATAAGTTCTGTTTTCTAATTACTGATAAATTTATAAGTAATTTACTGATAACAATAGAGTTTTTATTTTACAAACATGTGATTTTGTAGTGTTTGTGTTGACGCAGATTTTATAATATCGTTTGTTGCTATGGAGACATTTTCATAAAGTATTTGGAATTCTGCGGCGCATAGGTTGAACCATTACCTTGGATGCGCAGTAACACATTATTGGGGCTCCATCGAAGTGCGGCATAAGGGGAACTATAGCAACGCGCCGACGATGCGCTAACGCTCGTGCATTTAGTTACTTTCTTTCCATTAATTTTTTTTGTCTACAATAATTGTACCTGCGCAGAGAATCACCGACTCTCCGATGACAAAATGCAATCTCCAATAACATGAATTTTAGAAATGTTAATTGTATTGTTTATTTAGTTATGCTCAGGAGAACATATGGGTGCCTTAGCTATGTCAGAGCCAGGAGCTGGCAGCGACGTCGTCTCCATGAAATTGAGGGCAGAAAAGAAAGGGGATTATTACGTTCTGAATGGAAACAAATTTTGGATCACCAACGGACCTGACGCCGACGTACTAGTGGTAAGGAATGCTTCAAATTCTATTATAAATAAAATGTTGTCAAATCTGGTTAGAACAGTTAGCAGATCTTGGACCCTAAGGATATACTACTGGGATAATGATAGGAATGAGGAACTACTTAATTTGAAGCGGTAAACAAAGCCTCTAGACCAAAATAAATTGATTTCGCCTTGTAGAGCAGAAATACTTAAGGCTACATAGGAAGACTCTAGTAGGTTCAAGTTCTACCTAACCACACCGGGTGTGATAACAGGGGGCATCATCTTTATTCTTCTTTATTCATCATTAAGTGAAGTGTGTTTTCTTCTAGGTGTGTTGTGCTGACCATATAATGTATAATTCCAATTTAAACATCATTTTTTACTTTTGCAGGTTTACGCAAAAACGGACACCAAGACGGACAAGCCACAGCACGGCATCACGGCATTTTTGATAGAAAAGGACTTTCCCGGATTTTCGACGGCGCAGAAATTGGACAAGCTTGGCATGAAGGGCTCCAATACTTGCGAACTAGTGTTTGAAGACTGTAAAGTTAGTAAGGAAATTTTAACATATTTAAAGATGAGTATATTTGGCAACAGACCTTTTCAAACCATCATGTGATTTTAGGTACCAGCTGAAAATATTTTAGGACAAGAAAATAAAGGAGTGTACGTCTTGATGTCGGGGCTAGACTTGGAACGACTGGTGCTTGCATCAGGTCCTGTTGGACTAATGCAGGCTGCCATAGACACTGCTTTTGAATACGCGCACACCAGAAAACAATTTGGAAAACCTATTGGACAGTTCCAATTACTACAGGTAAAAAGAATCAGTTTAATACCTTGGACCAGGCATTCTTTTTGCACCTTTTAGATAATGTAATAGTATATGTTAGGGCATATTGAGCTAAGCAAATTGTGTGAGGCGGTTTGTTCACATTTGCACACAATGCATTTCTAGGACAAGTCTAGGACAATTTGCAAAGTCAGTGTGTTGTACCAAGCGAGTTTTGGGAGATACTTGGTATTTATTGAAGTGCTGCAATTATAATCTACAATACCACAATAATAGTTCTATTTTAAGTCAATAACCACTAGACACAAAACTCGGACCCGCCTCGTCTCATTCAATCGCACGTGAGAGATGCCTATCATCATATCATAGCATTATCCCGGTTGCCCTAGACTTAAGCTCAGGGCCCAGGGTCTGCTCACTGGTTCAACCAGATTTGACTAAATTTCAGTTATTACGTGCAGCGACTGCCGTCTGACCTCGGCAACCCAGAGGGAAACAAACGTGAGAGAGGCCCATTATAATATCATATCATTATCCCGGTTGCCCTAGACCTAAGCTTAGGGCCAAGGATCTGCTCACTGGTTCAACCAGATTTGACTGCATACTAGTCGCATTGCAGCTAAAAACGAATGCTAGACCTAGGCTTATTGTATTTAGGCTATAATTAGGCTTGTAATAAATTACTACTTGTATGTTCTTCTAGGGGAAAATGGCAGATATGTATACTACATTAAGCGCTTGCCGTAGTTATCTTTACAACGTAGCAAAAGCCTGTGACGAAGGACACGTCAATAGCAAAGATTGCGCAGGAGTGATCCTCTACTGTGCTGAGAAAGCGACACAGGTGGCGCTGGATGCAATTCAAATACTTGGTTCGTATTTCCAATATATTATATACGAAGTATAGAAGTTTCCAATATAACATATTAGTGTTATTGTGTTATTTAAAGCGTCAGATTAAGGAGAGGCACTTTTCTCGTCAGCTTAGTCAGGTTTAGATGAGTTTTGGTGTCACAAGTGGTTAACAGAAGCCTATCTATTAGTGTTATGAATTGTTTATATACCTAATGCAATTTCTTATTATACAATACAACTTTGAGTGTGAAACTTCGGGCTCGATGGTAGGTCAAAGTCGGTTTGTGAATCGCTCCAATTATGTATTCGGGTGTAACTTGTGAACAAGGGCTTGTATTGTAATACTATCTCAGTAAATAAAAGAGAATCTAAGTAAAAGTGATGAATGGTTCAAAATCAAGATCCAAGCTATTGGGAAATATATCCATATGCATTGGATTTGGACTTAACTGCCTTTTGTACTTAACACCTTGTATCATACATTTTCCTAAAATACACTAATGCTTATAATTTTAAGTGAACATAGACAAAGCTTATACTTAATCTTTTACAGGTGGCAATGGATATATCAATGACTACCCTACTGGCAGAATACTCCGAGATGCTAAACTATATGAAATAGGTGCAGGGACATCTGAAGTCAGAAGAATGCTTATTGGTAGGGCTTTGAACAGTGAATATAAATGAACATTAAATAGTGATTTAAAATTAAGGCAACTTAATTAAAATAAAATTATTTAAATACCTGTTTGATTTTTTTATGATTTTTTTATTAATAAAATATTTTTTAATATACTGTTGGACTTATTTTAGTTTTAAATTATATTTTTTATATAAAATATCACTTGAAATATTGAAGTAAATATTATTTAACTAAACGCTTTAATTTGGTTTAAAAATTTTCAAAAACTTGGCTGTCTTATATTTTTTCATTTATGCAATTATATTGGTGTTTGATTGTTTATTTTATTAACTTATGATACCTATACTTGTTCCATTACATATTTTTTCAATAAATCGTTAAATATTTCAAAAACAATCTAATATTGGCCTTTTTCTATTCCTATATAACGTGAACATTTTATAAACTTTATCGGCTTACTTATACGCTCATTATCTTTTAATATTTTTAAATAATAATTATTATAGTTTGTTTATTATTATTGAGTAGTAGAATTATCTAGTATTAGGTGTGAGACCGCATTTTATGTTCTATATTTTATAATTTTAAATGTCTACTACTACTATTAATGTATCTGTGAGCATAATTTGTGCCACAAAGAAACATAATGGTGTACTTTGGTGAAATTGGCACTACCATTCTATATAAATTAAGCCGTTATTTAAATTAGTTGTGACTGGTCTCTTGTAACATATTAGGTTTTTTATTACACCATGTACAATACAGAGTATTCAAAAATGAATGGTTGCCCATAGATGGTTAATCTTTGTCATGAATTAACTAGAATAAAATTATTAAAAAGGGAACTACACTATTTTAAATGCAAGTCATTATTAAAAAGGCAATAGGACATTACTAAACTTCAGTTTGTTTGGTTTATTTATATTATCATTTCAATTTTCTTAATACATATGAATAATGCTCAGTTCACTCTTATTGATTATTCTAGTTTAGAAGAAAAAAGTGTGATTTTGATCATGAATAAACATAAGAATTACTAAAGCTTATCGAAAATTAAAAAAAAAGAAAGAAGTTGTATACTGTGTATAGTATACTTTTATGATTGTATTTTAATACACATAAAATAATACAATCAAAAATACATACCTCTGAATTTGCTTCCATTAAAGACTTGTACATCTTCAATTCCACCAAAAGCTGACAGAGAAGCTTATAGACAGGGATTCCACATAGTGCCACCATTTAGGAGGAATATACAGCATCTGTCCGGGCCCGAGCACACAGTAATGAACTTTAGCATCTTTGTACTTAGGATACTTTTCAAAATCAGGATTTCTGGGATCTATCCTCGATGTATTGTGTAGCAACTCATGCTCATGAGGGTACAAATATTCAGAATCTTCTGGTGAAAATAAAAAAATATGCTTTGTCCCAACCACTTGGGTAAACAGATTCTTTTTTGGATCATGATGCATAGGTGAAATAGTGCCTTTTGGACCATACCAAGCCATCACATCTACATTTTCATCATTGTCAGAGAAACAGCAATATTCAGGCTCACATATATCATCTCTCAATTCAGGAATTTGCTCAAATAACTGGTATTGAGCTAGGTATCCAGTAGGGCCATTGGTTTGAAACACAAAGTTTTTTATAAACTCCTCTATAGTCATTAGTTTCTGTGTCCAGTCTGACTCTGTGTAGTCTCTACCTATTTCAATAGATACAGTGCGAGGGCCAGCCAATTTGATAAAGTAATTTTGATCTTGCCATTTAGTTAAAGCTGGCCATTGATTTATACAATTCTTTAAAATAACTGGCTTGCCAGCAACAATGTAATTGTTATAAAAATGCTCCATGCTAGGACAGTCAATAGTTTCAATAGGCAGGGCATTATATTTATTGAGATCAATATCTACCTGTTCGTGACTTTCAGCATTCATTTCACTGTTATTATTCGACAACAAGTTAAGGGAATTAAGATAAGTGGCACAACATTGTAACAAATTAGAGGTCTCATCAAGAGGGCACCCAAATACTATTCCAAAATCTATTATTTTATACAAATCCCTCACTAGTTCTTCAGTGATTTCTTCAGCACATTTTGTGCGCGCGAGCAGTAACAAATATGAAGCTATAGTTATAGTTTTTCTAAGGAAAGCCTTTACCTCTCTCCAATTACCGATGTTAACTTGTTCATACATATAATCTATTATGGCTTGAACTTTCAATGCAGAGCTTGAATTTATTGTTTCTGGCTCGTTGAGGTGCTGATGAAGAATAGATTTACAAGTTCCATTGAGATCTGAAATTTCCTCAAGTGACACAATCACAGTTGATTTGAAATCTTGAAGTTTCTCAAATATTTCAGAACTAGTAGACATTATAATAATTCGGAGGGACAATTGTAATAAGATTTAAGGAATCTAAAATAACAAATCGCTGGTATTATTTATTGTTATTGTAAAATCTGGTGTTTTCAAACTCATCACGTCATGGCAAAATTTGACATTTATTGATTAATTTAGTTACCTGCGAAAAAGGCTAAGATCGTAAACCCTATTGCCTAGTCTGTGGCTTATTTAATTCTAAAGTAGAAATTAAAAGAAACTTCTCAAAACAATTATCATCATTATGTATTGTTTTTCACGTTGATAATTTTTGAGCTACCTGTATCCACCGGCTCTCTACTGCCTTGACAAGTCTTGACATTTACGTCTTTCAGAACAGTTTACGCCGTCGGAGAACCTCAACGCCCCCAACAATCATCGGTTCTTTGAGCTAGGTGCCCCGGCTCAGCCACTGCCACTTCGGCGTGTAAATGAATATAGCTATCGGACCCTCTAATACTCAGGCATCACGTCTCAGTATCGTAGATTTGACGCTGGAAGTTGGACCGTCCAATTTGAACTCTTGAGTTGGCACTAGGACGCGTGGAAGTGCACCCATGAAGGTTGCTATGGGCATTTCCTTGCACTCATGCAACAGCAGAAGCACCCATAATAATGTATTATGCCCATGATTAAACGTGTTTCCACATTGACCACGACCGCTCTGACAAGACCGTTGCGACAATTAAGCAGAAACAATCAACAACTTTTCAGTAATCGGTTGGAACAACATAGACAAACCATTCGACATGATTTTCGTCATGCCCATGCTAATTTAAAAAACCTACCCTATGAGTAGAAAATATTACAAACGTTAATTGAAATACATAAAATAAGCCTAAATATTATGGTTCTGTATTTTTTTAGTTTTGCCTTTTGTTCACTTTTCAATGTTAGTGTAAAAACACTGTCCAGTTCTATTAAAATCATTTATAGGTTCACTGTTCAAAGTTCTACCAGTAAGCATTCTTCTGACTCCAGATGTGCCTATTTCACACAGTTTAGCATCTCGGAGTATTCTGCCAGTAGGATAATAATTGATGTATCCGTTGCCACCGTTAAAAAAAATCGTATGTAATCGTATCTTATGTAATTACTGTTTCTTACACTGTTAACCTAAGTATGCGAATAATTAAATCTGACAAAGCGCTTTATTGTAGCAAAGCAAGCAAAGTAAATTTATTCAGTTTGGCCCATAAATAAAGTACTTACTTTCGACGACCGTGACCTTTTATTTGTGAGGCTAAGCTGTAGGTCCATTAGTCTATGACAAATCATATGACCCTGCTGCCAGCGAGAGCTGTCAAACTCTCAAAGAATACAAATTAGGGAAAGATGTTCAATAAACAAGTTTAGTAATGGGAAAAGCTTGGATTATTTTCAATAAAATCCAATCAGTAATATGAATAGAGTAAGGCTTCCCGTGACATGCTTCGAATTTTGCGATGGCGATGTTCGACAAAATTTTCTCATTCAAGAAAAAACAAATACATGATCATAATGGGTCAGTAAATCGGTTCAGGTACGTTGGTAGATGCATTTCGACTAATTTCTGTCGGTGTGAAATTCACGCACGTAAAGCCTTCTGTGCTACGATAGAGCTCCGCTCTGCCGACGTTTAGTTTTACGATGCGCGCTGGCTGGCAGGCAGTGTAGGTCTCGATCATTTCAAAGCATATGATTATGAGAGCGCGGGGTGCGGGCTGGGCGGGACAGCGCCGCAACGCGTCACTGAGGAAGGCGGGGCTCCGGTTCAACCACTGTTTACTTACTATTTACATTCTAAGATTGTTGATTCCTCAGTATACCAGCACATTCCACTTGAGACGCTTGTCTTTCGCCTCGCGGCTAGCAACGTGCATTTACAGTGACTACAAAACTGTGATTTCGTATGTGGACAGTGATTTAATTTTACAGTTAAATTATACAATAGTTTTTATGTTGGTAAACAGCTGTAAGAAACTTAGCGACTATGAAATAAGATGAAATTTAGGTAATCATGTTTATATGTTGGGATGGTGTGTTTGTTGGATGTTGAATTATCTGACTCAAGTCTAGAATAATTACAATAGTTATTTTGTGTAATAAAGTCAGAATTGTGACGTTTTAATAGTTTAGACCAGGATATCAATAAGTACTATTAAAAAAACCAAGTTTTTCACAAAATCCGCCATATCTAACAATTTTTATGTTATATATAAGAATCAACTGTTATACAAAGATAATATTTAATTTAGAGTACATTATTGTGATGTTTGAGTTGTTAAAACAAAAAGAGAAAGTGGAGTGTAAATAGGTGTTTTACACACACTTCTCCAAACTGTATGATAACTGACACATGTCAAAACACATAAATACAATAGAATTGTAGTTTGTGTCCATGCTAAAGTAGTTTTATAGACAATAGAAGTTGATTGAGGGAGAAACACTTTGTTATTAATTGGCTTACAAGACAATTTTATTATGCACAGCAAAATTTACAATGTGTATTTTGCTGAAAATAAAGTTTTGTCGAATAGGATAGTCAAAAGTACTTCTAAATACTCTGCATTGATTGGAGAGCAAATGAAGGATAATGAGGGCGAGTGAAGCAACAACTGAATAGTTGTATGTGGAAGAATGTGATCTCTACCTACCCATACAGGAACAACACTTGATAATATATCTGTATTAAGAGAATAATAAGGCAATAAACTTGTATTTATGCATATAATTATTACATTCATTTCTATTACGTTGATGAGATATATGTCTTATATTTAGAAAATGTGTATTGACATTTCCAACCCACCCCTGATTACTTTTTCAATGATTAATATTTTAATGACATTATTGCCTATAATATTACAAATTTATGGTTCCGCATTTAGTCTAGTCTGTGGATTGTTATTTTTTATAGTACTTACCTGTTTTTTGTTTCAGATCTTGTCATATAAATTCAGAGCAAGTACGATTGCTTCTGTTTAAAGAGTGTGATTGGAGAGGACGTAAAATCCTTTTTGACTCATCGACCATAGAAAAAGTACCCAGCAACAAAAATGATAAACCAAACTTGCATCAAGCGGAAGTATTCCCATGCGTTGTGGAGGTGTCAGATGGATTCACATATTTGGTTTGTATATTATATTTATATCATCAATAACATATTATTGAAAAGTCACTTAATTTTACTTGTCTCTCCGTGTCACTACATGTCAAAACTTTCTTTAAATTGCTCCTATTACTGATTCAAAGGCTTACAGAATAGTATAAAAATGAACTTATTATCAAAGCATTTTAATATTAAAGCAGTAGAGGAATCGCTCCGCGGTACTAGGTGGTCACCAATGTAAAGCAGAGTTCACAGATGCTAGTACTTGGATGGGTGACCACTTGTGTGCTATTCCAAATCCAGCAATTCCGTTCTTCAGAAGGCACGATGAGATGTCGTTTCCGGTAATTACTACATGTGGTAGTCCTTGAACCATGTTAGAGATGCCAAACACCTGCCTCCGCCAATCCGCACTGGGTCAATGTGTTGGCGAATTTTTCCACATAATGGCTTGTGAGAGGAGACCTGAGCTCAGTAGTGGGATGTTAATGGGCTGGAATGGTCAGGTTTACTTTGCTAGCTTAGATTAAACAATTGATTACAATTAATAATTTTCATTATAGAGTCTGATACCTTCTGAGATTTTGATATCGAATTGCATTTTATAGCAACATAAACTTTGCTAAAAGTAAAATACAATCGTTTAATCGTTGAAAACATTTGTCATTTCCAAATTCTCGTAAAGTTTTATTATGAGTGACATGAAGAGTGGCTCTGTCGTTTCAATGTCTACTAACCTATCAATTTTAATTAGGCATTAGCGACTTCGTAAAAAGATTTCGTTGTTCAAAGACTGACAGATCACAAAATAAAAGTATTCTTGGACATCCCAAACAGTCCTTCTAAAACTAAGCAAAGTCTACTATGGGTTCTCGAAAACGTATAAATATTTGACATAAGTAATAATCTTTAATATGGGTATTCAAAAAGGAATAATCCGATAAACATTTAACTTCATAATGTCAGCCTTATAATGTCCACTGCTGAACATTGGCCTGCCCAATAGATTACATTCTAGTGGGAGTAATTTCGCATAATCATCACGCTGGACAGGCGGGTTGGTGATCGCAGCTCAAGCCAGTACGCAGAATGACGCTGCTGCCCATTATCCCCGTTTGTTGATTCTTACGACTCTCCATGATATGAACGGGGGGTCACACTATTCTATCCCGGCACCATACGTTAACATTTGACTTCAATACTTTTTTATTATTTAATCGGCGGCATCATTTAAAAAAAATAATCATAGATAGGCACTTCTGGCGCCTGCGCGGGGAAAAAACAAAAAAGACATTGCTTAATTTTCAAAAGCTGGTGTAAACTAGAATTTGTATGTGTAAAAAAGGGTGGAGTTTGAAACAAATGTCGAAAACGTAGCATTATGTTCATTAACAAATATCTTGATTTATCAAATAAGTTGACACTGCTAAATACTCTAATCGAAATTGTCAAAAGTTGAGATAATACACGAACATGTTGATAGCAAAATAATCTTTGCACGGTCTGATACTTTTCTTCTAACTTCTAATCTTATATTTATATATTTGCCGTGATGTATGTTTAAGATTAAAATATACTTACAACTAGAAAAAACCGGTTAAGTGGGAACCAGCTGCACACAAAGGGTTCTGTATCTTTTTTCAAGATTGAACAATTAACTCTTTGGGTATAGACAACATACATACGTACATAATGTCACGCCTCTTTCCCGTAGGGGTAGAAAGAGATCATATCCTTCCACTTGCTACGGTCTTGGCACACACTCTGGCCTGTCTGCTTAGGGTACTTTTGACCTGCCCCTTCTCCAAAATCTTCTGGATTTGGTCATGGAAGGTCTTACGTTGTCTTCCTCTCCCAACAATTCACTTGTCCATCATAAATTACCCTCGTTAGTCTTCTCTCATTTATCCTCTCAAAATGAACAAACCATCGAAGCATACCTTTCTCAATTCTTGTCACTATATCATCTTTTAAATCAGGTTCGGCCCTTATCAGTTCATTCCTAATTCTATCACTCAATTTCACTCCTAGAACACTTCCGAGTGCTCTCATCTCTACTGCATTAATCTTATTTTCGTGTTTTTTCTGCCATAATCAGCATTCGCTTCCATATGTTAGTGTCCGACGTGCCCTTACGGACACATTCTGACTGCTCACAAAGGCGTGAAGTGCCCCGTTCACCATGTTCCCAGCATTCACTCTTCTATCGATGTCGCTTTCACACTTTCCATCTCTCGTAAATTTCGATCCCAAATACAAAAACTCATTTGCTCGTTATACTTTCTCACTTTCGATCAAAATTTCACAATCTGTCATTTCGTCTTCTCTCTCAGAAACCATAACTTTCGTCTTACTAACGTTTACATTAATTCCGTTCGCTATTAAAGAATTCAGAACTGTCATCACCATCTCCTGCAATTCCTCAGCCGGCTACGCAAGAAAAACTAGGTCATCAGCATATAGAAGGCATTTGTTGAGCGACTCGTTCATTCTCAACCCTTTGGTACACTCTTTCCAACCAGTAAGGCAATTGTCCAAAAATAGGTTGAACAGCCATGGTGACGCTACCCATCCCCGTCTAACACCTTTACAGATATTAAACCAGTTCGTGCATGTCCCATTAATCCTAAAACAGATATAGAATAGATAGCAAATTATTTTAACTAAGGATTTTTAGTAGTTTTGGTGTTAACGCTGATAAAGAGACATCACGGCAGTATGTTGTCTTCGAAAACTAATGTAAATTTGAGTATTTATAGGTAAATATAGTAAATTTTCAGATATAAATTCTTTGACAATATTCACAATTGTAGGAAAGTGGTATATTATTGCAGTGCATTGTGATTTTCGGTGTTGATTCTTAAACTCCATAGAAACCCCTAGTATAGTGTCCACTACTTTACTGGGGTATGACTTTAACTTCACTCGACTGTGACGGAAATTACTTCAATTATCACATAACTTGACACTGGCAAATACACTAATCGAGTGAGACCAAACTTTTTCAAAACAGTTTTTAATACTATAGTAGCCTGCTGTTGACTGAAAGACAGAGAACAGCGGAAGATGAAATAGACACCGCAGCGAAAGCTTAGTCATTGGATTCCGTATAAACTCGATTTACGTGCGGAATCCCAACAATATAAAAGGTGGTTTCCGTTTTACAGATATCTTTTTATGGTTTTACCAAATTCGTTAATAGTTCATTGCCTTCCATAAAGATTCTGTTATTCGTCGTGTTCATTATCATACGGTATAATTTAGATCACCAATCTTAATGTTACTGCTTGTTTTTCGAAGTGGAGCTTGTTCTTTCGTAGTGTGTTATATTCTCCAGTCTCCAAGTAATAGATTAGCATTTTGTATTATTTACTTATCTTAAGTAGTATACAATAATAATAATAATAATTTACACTACTTTTTTTCGATTTATACTGTTCAACATACAGTGTACGAATTAAAGAAATGTAGCTAAAATTAAGTATTAAATATCATTGACATATGTTCCGATACGATTAGCAAAAACAAATTGTATACTCAATGTAATGAACTTTTCACATTCATCACCTGTAAAACACTTATAATCATAATTTGTGAGATAGAGGTGTATGTTTTTCAGTGGTCGTTTTCATCGGAACGTTTTTGTCAGAAAGGTTGATCGTAGAGTATCTATACATTTATATAGGCAGAAGTAACTTGCGTCTCATGCCCATTGTGTCGCATGTTGTCATAGCATCATGCCCTCGTTTTCTGTTTTAAAAGCTCTTGGTCCCTTCTAAACAATTCGTATTAAAATATCTTCAACACTAGGCTTAAAGTAGGCATCTTCAGATATTCTAGACTTAAAGCATCAGTAACAGTTACTCTTATCATAATGAAATATATTTACAGAGCTCTCGACGACATTGTACCATTCATGAAACTCATTCGAAGACATGTCATCATTTCGATACTACATATTTATTACTATAAGTGTTCCACAGCTTAAAAATATCATCCCGAACCGTAATTGACACATTCAGTCACAAGACTGCTCTCCTTATGGACGCTGTAAGGTCTAAATTTAGATCACCCGAGTTAGCCTCCTTCATTAACCACATTAGATGGAACAAATGAAGAGCCTCGTGGGACAGTAACTTTAGCCGCAATTAACAATCCCCGCCTCATGTGCTATTCTCATCAGCACTCATTGTCCTCTTAGTGATAAATGCTCCGCTTTTGGCATGTTTTTCACGTGACAAACGCTAATTTATTCCATACTTGTTTTGTAAATAACATACAAATATTTATAAAGAGGATATGTCTGTCTATGTCTATGAAACAATTGGTCTGATTAGTAAAAATATTTTACTAATAGAAAGCTACATTATTTTTAGGTAAAACAGGCTATTTGATTTAGCGATTTAATTCAGTTATCCTTACGAAAACTCCAAAATTGTAATTTAACGTGTAAAATCACTACATAGTATAATATAAAACAAAGTCGCTTTCCTCTGTCCCTATTTATGCGTAATCTTTAAAACTACGCTATGGATTTAGATGCCTTTTGTTATGGATAGAGTGATTCAAGAGGAAGGTTTATATGTAAGGCACGCGGATAAAGTCGCGGCCGGCCGCTAGTATGTAATAAACTGCCATAGAAGCGAAGCAAGGGCGTACCGCTAGTAATACATAAAACCGTTTTTTATGTGTTCACATGTGATGTTTTACGTACGTACATGAAAGGTTTTATATGTGATGACGTTAAAATGTATTAATTATCAATATCCAAAACGGGTGTGAAATTGGTCTTATATCCACGATTTGCGCCAAACTTACAGTCTTCTGGAGATAATAAAATTATAATAGCTTCAGTAAATAATTATTATCATATACAGAACCGACAATCGGTCTTTGAGTGTGCAATGTTGGATATAGATGTTTACATAAAAACCTAAATGTACTTAATAACTACAAGTAATGTTGAATAGTTCTTTGTGTCTAAACAGCCTTGATAAAGGTCAGCCCTTGGATGAGTAAACATCTAAACATGTCACTTATAGCTCAGTTTTATGTAGTTACGATATACACTATAATCATCAAAATAAGATAGAAATTCATAAAATAATACTTCAATTTACAGACGAGGATTATTATCTACCTAATAACTACCATAAATAAGTACTATAATGTATTAAAGAAATTATGTTAGCATTTTTAAATATGGTTGTTTGAATTTCTTAACTTAAAAATATTTATTATAAAGCAAGACTTTGCATTCTTACTTGAAAGAGTTTTTTTACTTTTCATCATTTAACATGAATAGCTGAAAAAATTTCAGCGTTATCTAATATTATCTTAACTGCTTGTGTAAATTGAGTATCCTTTTTTAATTATCGAGTTTCTGCATTTATTGTATCACTTTAATCTATCTGTCGTAAAGGTCATGAAATTGGAAAATAAAAAACAAATTGTTACGCGATTAAATTGGTATCCATCCATCGATGCGTGTATTTTCAAATCGCTAATCGTCTACCTACGTCTGGTTCTATAAATACGCCTAATCAAACTTCCCGTTTGTCACGTGAGCAATAAAAGAGTGACCCTGGTCAGATGATGGCTGTGGCTGCAGATGGCCCTCGCCTTTATAATTTAACATTTTTGTTTGTAACACACTTGTCTGTCGCTGTGTCTTATTCACTTATTATATAAACTGGCTTCTTCTGCCTTAGAACTGTTCTCACGTTAATATGAGAGGTGACAGGCGGCAGGCCGGGTTTTTTAAATAAAATAATAAATAAATATTAGTAGCGTTTCTAGTTTCGAGCTAAGCAGAGCTTGTACTATGGGTACATACAGGGGTTTTTTTTAAATACATACTTATTTGTCATACACAATACACCCAAACTAGAACAAATATTCTAATTAAATTTATATTATCTAGATTGTCTAGCATTTCCCAAAATGGGCTCCTGCGAAACCTAAGGTTCGATAGAGAAGTCAACAGGGTTCCTTGAAATGATTTATTTTTCTTTATGAAGATTTGCGAAAAATAATAATTTGATATGGCTTAAGTGCTGGGAGTATACCGTTTCCTTTAGGAACCCCTGTTTTAGATATTCACTGTTTGAAACAGCAAAGCCACTTGTTAATCCGAGACAAAGTCTGTTGTTGAAATTTCAACTAGTTCCGTTGTAATAAACATGTAAAACAAGATTTTAAATAGTGGTATTGACATTTCTGTAATATATTTTAGAAGTAGTCACTTAAATTTTGGTTAGTTGTTTGAGAAGCTCTTGATAAATGTGCCGGGTTTTTCTTCTAAAATGTATGTTTATTCTTGATTTATAGCAATGAACAAAGTCACATGATCCGCGTAACGTATATTGAAATTTACTTCTTATTCGAGTTGCATAAACTTCTGGTGCTGTTTCGTATTTCTCGCAAAACTAGGTGATAAAAACAGGCATTGTTTGGAAGGGTGCCCGTTCATTTATGTAATTGACGTAAAATATAGTCGAATACTTAATTTACAAAAAACGATAAAGTTAAATGCAGCGAATGACCCAATTACGCAAATTTGTAATTTAATTACACGTATTTGTGTCATTCATGGAAAATTATATTTGTACGCGTTTTTTGATCAGTTGTTGTGTATTTAACACTTTTTCTTGCTAAATATATTATTCGCTTTTAAAAACAAACCTTCAATGTGTGTTCTATTGTGTGCGTCAAACTCCTTGAATGACTTTCCATAAACAATTATGATAGTTCCTTATCAAAATGGTGTTAAGGTAGATAAATATTGATTGGGTGACTCTAATTACTATTGTAAATGTTTGTATGATTAAGAAAACACTGTTAAGAATAAATGGTATCATAGAAACATTTACCTAGAGTACTTATAATTTCTATTTACGTTAGCTGAACAAACGCTTTACGCTTATATAACGAGAGCTTAACAAGACTATCAGCAACGTACAACTATCACTGTTAATAATCTTCAAAGAAAAGGTGTACGTCTATGTCATTTGTATAACCTTTTAAAAAAAACTTCCCTGTTTGTTTTGTTGGTGCCACGTCTGTTAATTTAGATTGGTTTGATGATATGACGTGATGAAGTTAACAAGTAATTTTATAATGAACAAATAGTTTTATTATTTTATACGTTTATAATAAATACCTATGTCTTTGTTCCGGTAATGAAAAGTGCGAGAGCGTACATATACTTTCAGTTGGAACTGTTTTATAATTATCCAAAGTATGGTAGGTCATTGCGGAAGTTATTTATATGGGTTACTCTATATAAATTACTACAAATTTACTATTATCTCAGCTAGGTGTAAAGTGTGTAACCTTCAATAACATAAAACAATAACTATATATAATTCTCTACAAATAAATATTTGAAAAGTTACCTTTATTCTCTTACAATCAAACAAATTATTTAGTTCCAAGATAAGTATCATGAAGAACTTGTTTTATGGATACTAAAGAACGGATAAACAAACTGAAATACATCTTTTTGAAAATACAATATACATACTATACATAGGAAACATCCAGACTAGAATAAATGGTCATGCACACAAATATTTTTACTGTGTGGGAATCGAACCCACGCCCTTTGGAGTAAAGTGCAGGTGTACTGACTGACCTCCTCGACATATCAGTCGTCACTTTAAATTTACTTTCCTGTCTATATGATACGCTTTCATGCCTAAATCAGTGCCAATGTTTATGAACATTGTTGCAAAGAAAACTTAAATAAGAAAAATCTTTTTTTATCTCGGAATATAACGCTTTGAAACGAAATATTTCCCTTTTGAAACGCATAAAAAAGCGGGCAGTCGGTAGTGTTATACGAACATGTCGACGTTAGCAATTAACAAAATCGTAAATGAAAACCCGTTCCTTTAAACAATGTCGTAAGTAAAAAGTAACGACTTATCACTTAGGACATTGTTAATTGCCACCATCGATGTGTTCTCTCCTTACAACAATGTTGTTTCTCTAACAGTACAAGGGCCCAGCAACTGATGCGAGCATTCTCGGTGAGATGATATTCGGAGCCGTCGCCATCAACTGCAAAAGCGTGTCATTGAAAATACACATCACGGAGGAACCCAGAAGGTATGTGCAAAGTATCTAAACATTAGAAAACAGTAATATTTCTAGCGTATAATAAAATGGGGTGCATAGGGTATCCACACCTTTGGAGCCCAAGCCAACCTCACCTGCAAGTGGTGCACCTGCCGATCACCGGACGAGGCTCTGGCGTCATAAAAGTTTTCGGTAAGCGGCAATAGGCTTGCTACCTTTTACGTGAAACCAAAGAATATTATTGGCGAAATTTGAGCGTATAATATGCCTGTGTAATATTAGACGTGTTTGTATGTATGTATTATAAATACCGTTTTATGTGGTTCTTACTGAGTACCTTACTTTTATTTAAGTGTATTGTTTTATTTTTAAAAGAAAACGTATCCTTTTATAATCTTAATGGAAGTTTTGCTTGCGTCTAAATATTATTATATTCGTTTTTTTTAAAGGAACGTTAGCATTGGAAACGATATTTGTAAATACTGGACCTTAAACGTCAGGGCGTGAGATTGAGTATTTACTATATTTAACTCAGTCAGTGTTCTCTACCTCTGAGCTGCAATAAAGATCGATATTCTGCTATGCATTAAAGAGTTCTAATATACAAAACAAATTTCACCAGCTAGGCTGATTGTTGTGAGTTTGCATTAGCATGACATATTTAGAACAAGAGTCTTATAAATGTTACGACGATAAAATTAAGAGATTTTTAAAAATAATACAAGAAATTAATAGTAGGGATACAGTTGTGTAGCGGAAATACCGCTGCCCCCGCGATAAGTCGAAATCTAATCATTTGGTTGTTAGTATTAGTATGTTATTTTAACACTTAAGTAAAATAAACGGCGAGCAAAGAAATTGCAATATTTATGACATTTCAATTTTTATTTCTTTATCCGTTCGTGACCAAACTTCTAAAACACCATCCCGTAAAAATGTTCTTTAAAATATGATTCATTTGCCTTTATTACCAAATTAACAATAGCTTAAATTAAATTGTAGCTACAAAAAAACCACAAAGATTTCAGCTAATGCTGCCATTGCACTATTTTTTATATTATATAATTATTTTTAAAAAAAACGTGTCAAATTCCGTTGCGTAGTTTTAAAGATCTAAGCATACATAGAGATAGACTAACAGAGGAAAGCGACTTTTTTATACTATGTAGTGATGACGAAAAGTTTTGAGACTTGCGACCTTCTTCTTTTAGAATTAAGGTTTTATAGATTTGGTTTCCTTTGAAGGAATGCTTCAAGCAGTCGTAAACACGCCTAATTGATGGTAAGAGGTAACTATTCTTTATTTTCTTAACAGATTTCTCATCCTTTAATAGGTTGATGTGTACAAAAGTGTTCTGCGTTCCCGCATCTCGCAAGATCAGCCGAACAGACCGAAGACCAGGCAAACTAGCTAATGGCAGTAGTGGCAATCTCTCGAGCAAGACGACTCAGGACTCGAAACCCTTAAATGTGCCTTTAGTAAAGGAGGAAGGAGTGTCTCTAAGTTTTTCTTTAGGTCGGGGAGATTCAGGTGAGTTCATATAATTCTGACCATCGACAAGAATGGAATGATTTCTCATAAAAGGAAAATTATTCTGTTAATTATAGGCAAGGTTAAGGACCATAGTTACCTTACTCAAAGTGTCGGATTTTAGATAAAGAAATAATTGAAGATAAACAGTAAAGTGATGTCAAAACTTTGACATCTATTACTAGTTACCAATACAAAATCATTTGACTTTAATTTCTGATACAAGAAAAAATATTTTGTCTGTTTAATACAAAGTTCCCTATGTGAAAGTGAAAGAGATAAGCAAATTAAATGAATTGCATTGAAGTTGTTTTCATTGTATGAAAAGTTTATTTGTTGACGGAACCTAAATGGTCAATTCTCATGATCATGCTACCTATGTGTATCCATCAGTTGGCGGTATAATATCTATTAAGCATTTAAAATCCGATACAAGGAAAAATAATCTGTCAATTAAAGCCAAGGGCAAGGTTCAGGACATGGGAGACTAAAGTTTCCTTAAGATGGAAAAAAACAAGCAATTTGAATAAAAAAACTGCGTTGCAGGTGTTATAGATGTATGAAGAGTTAATGTGTTGGCAGAAATTTGATGACAATCCTTATAATTTTGCTGCTATAGTGTATAAAAGCTACCAATACGAATAACGTTCTATACAAATATTTCTGTGAAAAATCCATGAGATTAACGGAACAAAAGTAACCTGTAGAAACTTTGTCCAGGTTTTTGTGGGGATCAATCATCGTACAGCAGCATGGGATCTACCTTTGATTACTTCTCAATGTTCGATGTGTGGGACGGCAACCATTCACAAGACGACGTGTACTCGTTTCATTGTAAGTATTTTTAGATTTGTTTTTTATGACAACACATCACTATGTAACTATGTATTCTGGGTACTGCGAGGCTTAGATAAGGGTAGGTACGTAGGATAAGGGAAAAAACAACTGCGTAGCATGATGCCCAGTGTGTAACTGTGTATTAGTGTGTAAGCTATTGTGACTGAGGTAAATAAAAGCGTTGATAGGGGAAACCTATACTAATATACAAAGGTAACGACTGAATTCAGAGTGCGCTACAACTCTATATATATCGTGAACTTTCATAGTTCCGATGACCGCTTGCGGTTGCTGATTCGATTCCCAATTGACACGTACTTGTGTCAGTGTACTGATTAAGAATGCTACATAGACTTTAAGAAAGTAGTAGAAGAAGAAGTAAAAGATATCGAAAAGATTTTTATATCAAATTCGGATATTTGGTCAACCAGAATTGAATTCACCTCGAACGCTTCCTTAATTCTTAACTGTCATTAAAATTATGAGATAAGTACTACAATGTGCTTATAATATTACTTCTTTGCAAATGAATGTTTACACATTGACCGATATATTATTGCCTTTGCACTTAGCGTGTCACTTTCAGCTTGTGTACAGAATGTGTTTGAATGTTAACGTTAATAACAAGGAGGTACGTTTTGATTTAGCACTGCCTGGCCGCAAATTGAGCACATGCAGCAATGGTAGTTGGCAAAGGAGAAGTTTCCAGAACATGGCTACAAGATTCGATCTTGGACAACACACAGCTAATTCCCTCAGCGTCCCTACATCTGCTAGCAATGCTACCTGTGGAGATTTCCAGGTTAGTGTAAAGATTTTCTCTTCATTATTTTTTTACTTGCATATATAACTTCCGCATAATAGTTTGGGATTGACAAAAACCTTGCTTTATGATGTTTTTAATTATTAATATTAAATCTTGTTAAGTTGTTAAATAATTTATTGATTCAGGCGTTACTTTGCGGAAATCCATTGTAAGCAAGTGATGGATTAAAAATATCTTTGTAACAATTCTCTCGATTCAGCGTTGGTCGTGAAGACATCGTTGTTCCGAGGCTCCTATCTAACCTGAAGATGCCCGGTGTAAGGGCGAAACACGTGTCATGTTGAATAGTTTCTCGATTTTTCAGGAAATTATAGTAGCGCGGGAATTGTTACAAAGATATTTTTAATCCACCACTTGCTTGTTAAGTTCTGTTTGACATAAAATTTAATAAGGGAAAACGTTTAATGACAGATAAAGAACGGCAGTACTAACTCGTGACGTCATTTGTAATGAGAGCTACCGACGTAGTTGTCTAAAATATTAATTGTTCTCTTTATTTTTTGCCCAAATTGAGTCCTGTTTTCACAGAGGTTTTTTTCATTTCTACTTACATTCGTACTTGATTAGTACAAAGTTAATGTGTCAATCCAACTTAACTAAAGCTAAGCTTTTATTTTACCTTATTATACCCAATGCCCTTGCTTCCTAGTCATCTTAGATTTTCTGAATCCAATTTAGGTATCATCCTCATCATACCTAATGTTAATACCTAGTTATCTCAGACAGTGAAAGATAAGTGGGGATCGAGAGATAATTTTGATTTATGTAGATTTGCATGCCTTATCAGATTTATATGAGCGAGAGGCGCGTGACATGTATAGTGACCGGTACGTTTCCCCAACAACAGTCATGTGAGCACTATCAGGGCACTGACTGTCAGATTACCGATTACACACTGATTATGTGTAAAATTATCTTAACTAGGCTCTAATATGTATACGCTTAGGCTTATTGTTTACGGCCATTAACGCTTACAATCTCGTTAATAGAAACAATAATATAGTAATATTATCAAATAAAACATTTTTTTGTTTCTGATCCAAGTTTCGAATACATTACTGTGATTCGGGGTCATGGAGACAGATGACTGGCGTCTCCTAATTTAAATTTTATTTTAAAAGCAAATATATACAGTGCTTTTGCAAACGTGACGTTTTCCTGTTTAGACGACATAGGTAAGGTCAGAGGCAACGAACATGGCGAGGCAACAAGACTATAGTCTTTGTGTTATTCGAGATAAGATTACTTTTGAGAAATATCCTAGATGACCATGACCATAGAAAATAAAATAATAATGTTACGAATGTGTGTATTTGTTTTTCGTATATTTTCACTGTATTTTCCGAAAGAAAATTTTCTGTATTATACTGCAAAAAAATAATGACCGCAGGTCTTTTGAAAAATGTTGATCTGTAAACTCATTTGTTACTTACTTATTTTGTAATTATCGAAATATTTCAAATGTGATATAAATTTAACAAAAAGCTGGAGTATGTCTTTTTAAATGAAAAAATATTGCGACATGGGAAACTAAAATCATTTAAATTTTAATTGTTTATTTTATTTTGCATATATTAGTATTATTTAGTATCTATTTATATCAGTACATCATACGATGTTGCTATTGCAGTTATGACTCAAAGCTTGTAACCTGTTGACGTCATATGCTCAAAAAGCAACTTGCTTTATGCACTTCCATACTAAAATAGACATGACTTTCAAGGCAACGTACGATTGTGTGGGATAGAAAGCCGTCAGTCCGTCTCACGTTTCGCCAAGTGGCTCTTTAACCTTATAGACCATCTTAGAATGCAATAAAAATTAAAAACTAAACTTAAATTTGTTTTGGAACACGGTTGGCTGTTTAAATTATAGCAGTACTTAAAAATAGTGTTGTGCTCACCTATAAAAGATATTAGATTATAATTATTTAATCCTGTAATTAAAATATGAGATATATTGCTTTAATATAAAACTAAATTACTTACGATTCCATTCAAAGATTTGGAAATACCGAAATCATGCATGATTCTGCATTAAAAACATTAACAATCGTATCGTAAAAAAAGCAGTTTTTGCTTTATTTACTTAAGTTCTTAAAGTTATGTCTCCATGTATTCATTATAAATTAATTTCTAAAGAAAATACATGTCAAATCATGTTTAGTTTAAGTATGATCACTTAATTAATGTATATAATTGTTAGAAATGTCTAATTAAAAGAAAGAAGTCAAAAAACAGGATACTCCTTTTTTTGCACAACACGAAAATAAATGTTTAATTACAACAATAAAGTGTTGCAGCAATCTTTTATATGCAAAATAGTAAATTAAATACATAAGTGTAAGAATATGTAATTTTAGTCGAAACGTAGATTCTCAAAGTCAAGATCAGTTATTAAGCTTTGCTCAATAAAGCATATCAACTTCAAAACTAATGCCTCAATTCACTATGGGCAGAAGCTTGATCGTAGAATAATCCGGCAATAAACTCGTCAAGGTTGGTATTTTCTCCCGTCTGTTACCAAATTATACCTAAGATAAAAAGTACACAGTAAAGATTTGATAAGTCTACAAAAAAAATTGTGTTCTGCAGTCACAAGATTTTAAAAAACGAAGACATATTCAATTTGCATGACAGTACTTCTTAGCGGAAAAGTGAAGCGTCATGTATGCAGTTTTGATTTGTTCTTTAAAATTTGTGATATTTTGAACTTTAATGTGTAATAACGGTCGATTATTAACCGTTAAGTGTTTGTGAACGTACAATAGTGTTGATGATTGAAACAAAACAGTCCAACATCACTTTTTAATTTCTTTCAAGAAGTCCATGTAAGATCTCAGTATAGTCCCACATCTTTACTGAGGACTCAAGGGGCTTAGGGGAGGGTATCTCATTTACCATTTATCATCTTTATCATTACTCATTCTCATATACTATGAATTATCTCTTTTACTATTAATATACCACTTACTTGAAACTGGCTAAATGTGCTGGACGCACGAAGCCATTATTTAAAAGAAAGGAAAAGAATTATTGCTCTTAGCGTAATTGGCTAGAAACTAAATAAGTCCTCTGTTTGCTGATGAGGAGTTACATCATTGTTGTCTTATGTGCTAATAAGATGGTCGTGCAAAATGACTAATGAAGCATACACAAGATTGCGATGGATATTAACTATGCGTAATTGGAAAATATATTATCTTTGACATTAAGAGCAATTAGGGCAACAGTGTCAATTCTTCTTTGGAAGTTCTCCTTTTTTATACCATAAGGTGACACTCAAAATTGCGGCTCATCTGATGGAAACAGGTCACCACCTATAATCGCTTCCAACACCAGAGACATCACTAACACATTAACCACCCCTTTAAAAACCGTTCTTCTTTCTGCACCATTCCTTCTTTTCATCTCAAAACACTAAGTCATTATTGTCATGGACTAAGATCTTGACCTCAACACTAAGTGATCTTTCAAGATTGCTATTGAAACAGCTAATCGGAAACTAACCCCAGTAAATTGTTGGTTTGCAAGACGCTTTGTGCTTAAAATTATTTACTGGCTCATGTATTGCCTATTTTAAGCCTAAGTCATAGGTGGGCCTTAAATCAGCATAAATATGCAGGACATAAAAAGTGTAAGCGGGTCGCACACATTAAACTTATTTTTACCTCTTTATCACGACTAAGCGGTTCTCATTTAGTGCTACATTATTATGGTATAAGTCTTAAGTGCCTTCTATCCATAAGCTGATTTATCTAAGGCTTTAATATAATTAAAATCGATTTCTCTTTAATCAACCTTAGTTTCCATGTAATGTACCACATTGATTATAAAGAAATATGAGGGGTGTAGAATCAAATGCAGCTAATTGCATGTTTTGTCATTTTTGAGTTAAGAATACCAAAAAAAAAGTCTTTGAATTCTCTACTACTTCAAATTTAATATTGGTTACAAACTCAGCTTAATGTGGTATAAAATCCAATTTGAAATTCGGCATTGGGTTCAAAACTAGCTTAAAAACTTTCTGTTAACATCAAAGACAGCTTAAATCCATACCGACCAATCACAGTGTGGCGATTGCGCCAAAACCAATATGGCGTCGGGAATCGTTTTCGTATAAAACCTACTCCAAATTTTATTGAATTTAAATATAATTACGAGTATTTATAGTGGTAGAAAGAGAAAATTGTTTTATTCGTTAATAATGAGATCAACTGTGACTGAAGTTTTATCAGATAGTGCGCGAAAAAAAGGAAGAAATCCAGAGAATTGGAAAAGGAATCTTAGGAAGAAGAAACGGTAAGTGATGGGCATATCGATAAACCGATTTCGATACTAATTTAAATTTAAATTAAAATACTTACAGGATTGCTTACATTCCACAGTGTTACTCACGACAGAACATTAAATAGGTATGTACCTACCGATGATGATGATGGGTGTGTTTTTTTTTCATGACATGTTTTTTTGATGATGAAAAGACAACGTGTTTAGCTACGTCTAGACTGAAGACATTTACGCTAAAGGTTCCAATGAAATAGCATCTATAATATACGATCGCCTAAATAAAACTGATTTCAACTCAAACTCATACATTCGATTGGTTGCTGATGGATGCGTTGTGCAAAATAAGAATACAATATTGCTCGATATGCTTACTTCTTTCCACAGAATCCCTTGAGGAGGACACTTAGAGTGTGATAAAGAAGCCCCTTGAGAACTACATGAAGAATAACCATTAAGTCCCTTAAATGCGACTCTATACTGGTTTTTAGATTCTCCTTTTTCTGATATTAATTTTTCTCTATTAATCAACCCACCTTTTTTACCGATCAGATAGATTTTAGATTATTGATACTGTTATTATTGTTATGACTGAAAATTTATAGTCTTAGAAAACATCGATATAAGTTATTTATTAAGAGTAACATAATTGTTTTTTTGAATATTTACTAATAATTTTATTTTAATAAAACTACTATGAATAAAAATACATACTTGCTTTTTTATGACTTTTAACATTTTTTTAAAGTACGCATTTGATTTTGTCTCAGATAAGGTTGTCGACTGTCGATGAAGAATCGTTTTTGTCTCGCCACTACAGATTGCGCATAATGTCAATGTCATTATTTTTTGGTGTCAAATACAGCTTATTGAAGTATTGTTATTAACAAACCCAGCTTATTTACTAGATTGGGATCAAACACAGCTTATGTGAAAAGTTTTCTTAAAGTTATGAAATAGTTCCGATCCTGATAACGTTGATGTTTATTTTAATTAAAGATATTTCTGTATAAGATTATATTGCAATTCAAACATTAAAGAAATGGTCACATTTAAATCAAGCAAACGAAAATAATTATTTGTGAAAATCTGTATGCTATGCATTTAGCTGCCTTTGATACTACATGCCTCATATGTTGTATACTATTTCTTTTATTGAACAGGTGTTCAGCAAGAGTTCCACCAGCGGTACGAGTGATAGTCTCCTGAGTACTTCAACAATCCCACCAAAGAAGAACAAGCTGGGTTTGGCTCTCCTTTTCACTTTGAGCGATTCCAACGAGATGTAAGTACTAGTAGATATTAGTAGATGACTCTGATACCTTCGTTCGAACAACCTTCTTTAAATAAAAAACAAATAATGCTATTATCGTAGCATTTCTCTCGTGCTGGTATAACGACTGTGCTAATAGTTGGAAGTCATGTCCTTCTTTTGTTTCTTTCAAATATACTGCAAGCAAAAACTCGATTCTATTGAGTTCGGTTGTATTCACAAGTATATATATATACATAAAACTAAATAATAAATGATATGGCCTTATAACACTTGCACAATTCCTATATATTTTACTTAAAATCCATGCTGATAGTTTTTTTGAACTCTGAACTCTGATGGTGAGTATTACCTAAATGATTCTTCTGTCTAGTATAGTGCATTATAAGAAAAATTCTTGGTTATTCTCTAAAAAAGTCGTTAAGTCTCACATGTCTAATAATTTCGGATCGAAAGATAGCACTTTTCAAAACGTTAGAGGTAAAAATCATTAAATTAACGTCTCCTGTTGTGGGTGGGTATCAGACTTTACTGACTAAAAACCATCCACGTTCCATTTTGAGCATGCTATGTCCCGGGGCCGCAGTAACGCTTTCGAACAGTCCCGGAACCCCGGTCTAGATAAGGCTGCGGTGACCACTTTTAATCGGTATGCTTGTGTTTTGTTCTAATCCAGAACATCATTCAACTGCAGAATACCTAATAGAAGTTACGTCATTATTCATTGAAATTGTCATGACCTTTCTCATGAATGCTTTATGACAAAGTAAAGTGACTCTTATAGCTAAATGCACCGTATTTATCTTTGCTTGAATCACAAGGTTTGTCGTAATCTATAAATTTGATGTCACATTATTTAATAACCAAACATAGTACTCCGGCTGATGCTAACCGAAATATTATTGCATTATGATTGCGTTCTAGATTTTCACTGTGTTTTATTTGATTACAAACTTATAATTATGTACATTATCATGCACAAAACCATAGCCTTTAAGTGCCTAAATATTGTTACTATAAACCTTTACATTATAAATTAAGATGCTTAGTCGGCCTCTCTTATTTTACGGGGAGTCGTAAGAGTCGACGAAGAGAAATCCTACCGGACTATGGGCAGCAGCGTGATCCTGCGTATAGGGAAATTCCTCGGATAGAATGTAATTCGGGAGGATAATGTTCAGCAGTGAAATTTATTAACCTAATGTGATGTTAATCATGATGTTGCTTAGCTGATTATTATAGTACCCATAGTACAAACTCTGTTTAGACTGCTTAGTTTGTTAAAGCCTATTTCATTATGTTCGAAGACTCCTTGCAATTCCTTACAATTGCTTGATATTACAATGATAGAAAATGTATGGCTCAGCTGTAAACTCAAGTTCATACTATAAAATTTATTACACTAACAACATAAGTATTATTACATAATGATATTACCTCACGTTACTTTCCCTTGTTCGTAGAGATCGTAGATCAATTTTGATCGATTGCTACTGTGCTGTCATAGTATTATGATGTTTTTATGTTTTTCTGCGATAAAGCCGAAGTCATTGACACTTACTATGTGATATCAGATGGATGCAGAATGATGTAAAAATAATTAATGGCGTCATAATTTTGGTTTTTACTAACCAGTTATTTTAAAGCCTAGAGAACAGCAAATTTATAATTATTTATTTCGATTCGATTCAGATAGAGTTCATCAACAATGTTATTATGTACGAGCCGCTGAACATTTTAAAATTTTGTTTCTTTCGAAAAAAAAAAAATATGCTGTTGTTTTTAAGGTCAACAAGATCATTTCGATAAAGAAAAATATTTTTAAATTTTTACAATAAAAAATTTGTGTTGTTTTTCACACTCATGCGTTGATTTAATAA
Organism: Musotima nitidalis; assembly: GCA_949126915.1. Classification (NCBI taxonomy): domain Eukaryota; kingdom Metazoa; phylum Arthropoda; class Insecta; order Lepidoptera; family Crambidae; genus Musotima; species Musotima nitidalis. Next base: position 5,605,908 of record OX421419.1, read on the forward strand.
ATTTTATTCTTAGAATAATTAAATAAATAAATAGATATTATAATATTCAACGTGTTTTTAAGCTATGTATGTGTGTTAATATGTTTTAAAAATAAGTAGTTTACAATGAGCGCATTAGAATTAGATTTCTTTAAATTATGAGACGTCATAATGATCTTAACTTGCCTAATAGTAAGAAGTCGATACAGTCCAGATAAATAAGAGAATTCTATACCCTGGCTCCCTTTTCTTGGTCACAAGCGCTTCCATTTATGACGGTCTGCAAAAATGTTGTTCCGCACCTTGCTTATAAGAACCGAAACTATAAGATTAGGGAAAGACATGCGCAAGTAGAAAGTTCTAAAGCCGAAATCTTAATATTATTGAAATTGAATAAAACATTTTTTAATTCGATGTTTTCCTCTTAGGGATTTGGTGCGTCGATGCGTGGAACATTCGCCGCAACTGCAAGCGTTGGTGTGCCGGCTCCGTCTGGCAACCATTGCGGCGGGTCTCGGCCCTGGATCCGTGTCGACACTGTTTCGCGCTGCTTCCGATGCTGCTGGTTGGTGAGTACTCCACCCTCTTACTTGTTCTCTAGGTAGACTTCGAAGTTCTCGACGAGTAAGTATACCTGGGACAAAAAGTTTAATTAGGTAAGTCCAACTTCGAGAAAGAGCTAAATGAACAATTCCCCGTTAAGAGTTAAAGGCAGACTGACAAATCTTGAGAAAAACCACTACAAACAGATTAACTAACAAACCTTGACAAATTCTGGTTATGAATCCATTTTTCTTTTATTTCTCTATTATAGTAACGCTCATATCTCTTTAATTGTTGGTTGAAAATTTATCGAATTTACATTTTGTTTAAAAAAAATTACGAATCTAAAAGATCAACATCTTAAATACAAAATATATTTTATCTTGGTTTTTTGTTATCTGTGAAATTGCAAAAGAGATGATTGATGTTGTTAATGTTTCACCTGCTTGAACAAAGCACAGCAAATTATATCTTGCTAATCGTCCGCAACGCATATTGTGTATCATTAAATATATCTTAAAGAAAACATTTTAATTCTTAGATAAGATTTCCACATAAGATTTCCTTTATCAGATAAGTAAGCTATTGCAAAAAAAATACTTTAGTTACATTTAAAGATGGCTGTTTGGTAAAAAATCAAACGGGCTTAATCAAAAACAGATTCGTAACGAGAGCCGCTAAAGAGAAATCGTTCGGAAGGGCAACCGAAGCACGTGGTGGTGATTCACCCGCGAGTCATGTGACAGAGCACCTGCCGATCGCTCGTCTTTGTTTACGTAAGGAATCGCGGCCGAACGAACGCAAAGCCGCTTTACGTCCGCTAAGTTGCGCTAGATAGTCTAACGAAAATACATTTATTTATACTGAGTAGTCAGGTAAATGTACTTTGCACAGAATTGTTGCATAATTATAGGATATCATTTTGCTCTCGTACGCACTTGCTCGAACTTATTGGTTGGTGATTTTTAGATGCAGATTTGGAATACGTGTTTTTATTAGTGATTTTTTTTAAAGTTACAATTCTTAATTATATTTTAATATAAATTTACAGTACTAAAAATATATTTTTTATCTCTAGTACTATACTTGTACCAAAAATTTGTATTGACTCTCAAAGAATGTACACTTTCACCAGATGTTAGGTTAGTGTATATTTATTTTTCTTTCATCTCTCTTTCAATCATGTACAATTTTTTTTGTTGATAAGTTAATTATAAGCCATTAAATATGGAGGCGAGTCAGGCGAGTCATTAACCAGTATAAGAAATTCGAGGAATGTAGAGATAATTTCGTTAATTAAAGACCAGAGATGTATCGTTTCAAGGTCATTTATATTTAGTAGAGGACACCTATACATTACTAGATTTTCTGTCACAATCTCTATCCATACTTTGATCATGTTCGGAGGCTCGGGGCATGCATCGCAGTGAATGTCATTCGGAATTTATACTTAGGCAGTTTGTCCTTCGCTCGTCAGATTTTTTCATCCGCAGATTGCAATATATTGCTTAAAACCTGAGTTAGTCCAGATAATACTTAACAAAATACCTGGGCTAGGCTTTTTCTATACGTTATATTCTGTACAGATTATGTGCATTGAGTGACACATTTGTGTCACTTATCACCAGGTGAACGTCTCGCGCGAGTCGTCATTTTGTTCATAAGCGCAGTAGAAAAAGTAGGTATAAAATGGAATATATATGTCACCGTAAAATTGTAAATAACGTTAAATTATAATCTATCCCGCGATATTGTAATCTGTCGAAAAATTGTGATCCGTACAAACTGCTCACAATTTAACGCATTATTTTTCGATAGATTATAATCTATCGAAGACAAACCGTCAGATTGTAAAATGGCATGCGACAGAACACACCTTGCGCTCTGATTGGTTGAACTTCATGTTCCCCGCTCAGCCGCCCGCCGTCGCCATCTTCGGTTGTTATTAGTCAAATTCATTTGTTGTGAAATGTAAACAAACAGTGTTTTGGTGATTTAAAACAGATTTCGTGTTAATAACAATAACGCATTGTATTATAATAAGTTGTAGGGAGTGTTAACGGACCTGTGATAACCTAAAGAAGTGCAGTTAAATAATAAATAAGAGAGTGCTTGGCTGGTCTTGATGGCAAGACCAGCCAATCATGGACAGGCTTTAAACAGTTGACAATTTAACGCGCGACAGATTGTGATTTAACGGTTTGTCTTTGATAGATTATAATCTATCGAAAAATAATGCGTTAAATTGTGAGCAGTTTGTTTCGGATCACAATTTATCGACAGATTACAATATCGCGGGATAGATTATAATTTAACGTTATTTACAATTTTACGGTGACATATTAGGTCGGGGAAAAAGTCTTTTCGCATAACGTAGGTATAAACTTATTATAAATTTTTTTTGACTGTACTATTTGTGTCAGGCTGGTTTTGGTAACATTAAAAAGGTTCCATTATAAAGAAAAGAAAAAAATAAAAAAAAGTTGTTTCCCGCTATTTTTCATTTGTTTTTCTCTCCGTAAAAATGAGTGAATCTAATGAAGAAATTCGATACATTTTAAAATTTTATTATAAAAAAGGCAAAAATGCAACTCAAGCAGTGAAAAAAATTTGTGATGTTTATGGACCTGATACAGTGTCAGGAAGAGTAGCACAAATTTGGTTCAAACGTTTTCAGTCCGGAAATTTTGATGTTAAAGATGCACCTCGCTCTGGTCGCCCTGTTACAAATAAAATGGACGCCATTTTTGAAAGAGTGGAGCAAGATCGGCATATTAGTAGTTACGATGTAGCTGAAGAACTGGGAATTGACCACAAAACAGTTTTGACCCATTTGAAGAAAGCTGGTTATACAAAAAAGCTCGATATTTGGGTGCCACACGAGCTCACTCAAAGAAACTTAATGAACCGTGTACTCATTTGCGATTCATTATTGAGACGTAATGAAACCGAGCCGTTTTTGAAGAGATTAATAACTGGCGATGAAAAGTGGATCACGTACGACAAGAACGTGCGAAAAAGGTCTTGGTCGAAAGTTGGCCAGGCTTCACAGACTGTGGCCAAACCTGGCCTAACACGAAATAAGGTGATGCTGTGTGTATGGTGGGATTGGAAGGGCATTGTTTATTATGAGCTTTTACCGCCCGGCAAAACCATCGATTCTGATCTTTACTGCCAGCAACTGATGAGATTAAAGGAAGCAGTCGAGAGAAAACGGCCGGAATTGATCAACAGGAAGGGTGTGGTCTTTCATCACGATAACGCTAGACCACACACATCTTTAGCCACTCAGCAAAAATTAAGAGAGTTCGACTGGGAGGTCCTAGTGCATCCACCATATAGCCCTGACCTTGCGCCTTCAGATTTTCACCTGTTTCGGTCTCTGCAGAATTCTTTAGGTTCTGTAAGGTTGACCTCAAGAGAGGACTGCCAAAACTATTTGTCCCGTTTTTTTGATCAGAAGTCCCAAAGTTTCTACAGTAACGGGATAATGTCTCTGCCCACAAAATGGCAGAAAGTTATTCAACAAAACGGTACATATATATTGTAAATAAATGTAAATAAACTTTGAAAAAAATGTCTTGACTTTTCATACAAAAATACGAAAAGACTTTTTCCCCAACCTATTATATAAGGTTAACGACTGAACGAAATTCGACCTAGATATTAGAGGTCATTGTTATTTAGATAAGTTATTAGAGTAATTATCGCTGGCTTTTGTTATTGTTATCTTCATTTTAAAATACAATTTCTATGTTTTAATTTCTTATTTTGTTAAATTTTTTGACTATAGGTGGTCCTATAGTGTAATCTGATAATTACAAAAATTACCTCAAGTAATTACAAAACAATATTCATAAATCAATAAAAATATCTAAGGTAATTTGAAGCTACAGATATGGTAGCTACAGATGTGGTATGGTAAGATACCGGTATGTATCTGCCAAATTTAAAATAAAGCGGGCTACGGGAAACAATAAAATTACAACCGTGTCTGGAAACCGTTGACTTGAAACCTAACCTTATAAGGCATGCTTTAAGAACACATATCTTTTATATATTTATTAAGATGCTAAAGAATACACATGAGTAAAAAACAACAATATCGTTAAGGTGTTTTGATACAATTCAGTATTCTTATAATTCTCCTCAAAAGGGGAAGGAGCTCTATGTATGTCATCAGTTTCAACAAACTGTAGATCTCGTGAGTAAGTAATAAATTAAATGTTGTCTGTTTATGTATGAGATGAGTAAGTGTTGTTTACCATGCATCATTATTCTTTATCAGATAAATTTACTTAGTAATAAAACACAGTTACGAATTTAAATCGCGGTTTCTGTAACTGTTTTTATTCGGACTTTTCGAATACTTTACAGTCATTCGGGGTGACGTCACAGGGAGACTGAGATACAAGGTCAAGTAAATAGTAAATAGAAGTAAACTATATATTTACTTCATCATATCAGCCTTATAAAGTCCGCTGCTGAACATTAGCCTCCCTAATAGATTACATTCTATTGGGGAAATCTGCTCATAATCGCCACGCTGGGCAGGCGGGTTGGTGATCGCAGTTCAAGCCAGTACGCAGGATGACGCTGCTGCCTATCATCCGGTAGGATTTCTCTTCGTATCCTCTTACTTCCCGTGAGATGAGAGACGGTGGCACTATTCTAGGCTTCTTCTATATTTACTTAACTTCAATTAATATATAATTTTAGCATTGTTTGCTGTCAGCTAATTCTTTAGTAATAGCATCGACGAATTAGTAAAAATAAATTAAGTTATTCAAGCTGGTCTTCATTTCGAAGCACTTGTTAACGATACATAAATGTAGGAGCGCGAATAGAGTTAGTATGATAGAGTACACTTAACAAGGTTCTTGCCTTCACCACTCAAGGAGTGAGCACTTTTTTTATCTCATACAGGCTTTCAATATTTCAATAGATGTAAAAGGATACCCCTTAAAGTATGCTTAAGACATGACTGTATAGAAGAGTGGGGCTCTTACATAACAGAAGTTACACAGAGCAATGATTAACATACAAAATGACATGTCAAATTCCTTTGAACATACATGCATAAATTCACGCCTGTTTCCCCGAAGGTACCCCTTAAGGCAGAGGCACATTATACGCCCACACTTCGCCAATGATATAGTTGGTCCCACGTAATAGGTAAAATTCCTTTGAAAGTTAACATTAAGTCATTTTGATATTAATAAGTGTCATCTTGACACTTGATATCGAGCGTTAACTACGGGAAGTATGTTAAGCTTGTGCTGTTATATGGTCGTTGGGTCAGTTAAGGGCCTATTAAATAAATCGCTGCGTAAATTAAATAAAGGCTAGACTATTGCCTCATATGACTCTCACTTGTCGGTGAGAGGACTGACCCCCAGTAGTGAGACGTTTATATGCTCAGACTCTTGCTTAAAATCATCATAAAATTAAGTATTTTATAATACCTACGTTATATAAGTTATCACGTAGAGCAGTAATATTAAAATAAAATACACAAAATTAGTAACATGTGAAATCGAAATTACATAAACTATTTCTTTTCAACGTTTCGTAGAAAAATATCTTAAGAAACTCCTTCGTATTAATACAATATAAAATACAACTTTACTTATTTCTGAGAATATCAACATTCTTTAGGCATAATATATTGTGTTCTGGAATTTTTTTAGTCATTGACTTCATATAACTGGAGCCCCCCCCTCGAGGAGGGGAGGACGGGGTGTGCGGGCGAAACGTAAGGTGTACCGCCCGATTACTGCAATTGTTTTTTTCCTCCCTTATAGTAGAATATACTGCACTGGTCAAACTAATATGTATCTTTAAATAAAATATAACCAATTTTCCAGGGTTTAAATTAAAAATCTGCCAGAAAAGAAAATTTTTCGGTTAGGTAATCATGTATTAAGATGGCCAAAATTCATTAACTGAACAGTCCATGCCGATGGTCATGAATTATGCATTTATGATTACAATATGTATACTGTATTTAATTTGTATGTATATGTGGGTACTGAAAATGGTTATAATCCTTCCAGGCTGTCAGATCTAATGTACGGGCCTCGCTTGCAGCCTGTGTGGTTGAACATCGTGACAGAGGAATCTCGCGCTGCTAACATCTTAGCCGAGAATCTGCTCTCAGATCTATGCTCCGTATTGACCTTGGGAGATACCAAAAACACCAATTTGTAAGTAATATTTGATATTAATATAATATTTGATACGACTGATATTATTGCGTGGTGGCGAGTATACCCGCACTCCGCTCATGAGGTCGTGGGTTCGATTCCCACTCTAAACAAATCTTTGCATGAACATGAATATTTGTTCTGGTCTGGGTGTTTCCAATGTATATTAAACTGTATGTACAACAAAAAAATATGTATGTTTTGCCATTACTTAGTATCAATAACACAAATTCTTAATAATACTTATCTTGGGACTAAATAATTGGTGTAATTGTTAGGTTATATTACATTATATTTAATATTTATTTATATTTAACTTCCGTCGTAATCCAAAACATGAACGTCATTAATCATAAACATAGTAAACAGTCTGGTTGAATGTGGTAGGTAGGAAGTGTCCTCGAAGTGTAACATGACTTGGATCCCTATCTTCTTGGTTGATAGGTTCGTGGTAGCAGTAGGACACGATGGGCTAAGATGATAAATGATTGAATGTGATCAGGGGCGTTTCGCATAAAAATGCCGGTCAGATGTACACACAGATCTGTAGGTCTAGTGGCACAGACGTACCTCTAAGCGATTGATTTAGATATGGATCTGCATTTTACATAAGTTTATCGCTTGCTCCGTGGCTCGGAAAGAACGTTAAGCCGTTTGTCCCGGCTTTCATGAGAACATCTATGGCAGTCGTTACAGGAAGTCAGTGCCTTCTATTACCCGGACAGCTGGTTTAATCATAGAATGATGTTCATGGGGTTACGGAGGGCAGAAGACAGGCGCTCCATGTAATAACTGAAATTCAGCCAAAATTTGGTAACACCAGTGAGCAGACCCTGGGCCCTAAGCTTAAGTTTAGGGCAACCGGGATAATGTTAGGATATGATGATGATTTTAAATCACTTTGCACTACTCGGTGCTAAAACCAAATGGTTAACTGTTTCAAATAATACATTTATTTGGCACATGTCCCAAGAGTTACGGTAGAAAATCTAACCTTTTGTCCTAGTTGAGCAATGAAACGCCATTCACGTTAGTCATTCGCATCACGTAGTGTCCTATATGAGCGACAAATGCGACAAAACTTACGTGACTCGACGCGTTACGGAAATGTCTAGCTGCACCTTCATATGTCCTAAGTCGCGTAAATCAGAGATGACGCGACGCGTAGCCTTGCATTCGTCGCTCACATAAGACAATAATCGAGCTACCAAAGCAGCAACGCAATGCAACGATTTCAAAACCGAACAGTAGCTTTGCCTACACTTCTACTTTGTTGCGTTACGTTGCTTCCCAAAGCTCACTTAGAAGAAGGTCTAAATAGCCATTTCAAGTTTGAGCTCATTACACTGTCGTGCATTTTTTTCATCCCAAAGCTTAAACTTTAAAAGAACTTACAGGGTACAACAGATTGTTTTCTCTATTCCTATGTTAGAACAATATGTCTTTACATTAAAAAAATGCGCATGAAGATAGTATATTACTAGCTGAAAGATTCTGTATGTGAGCAATTTGATTAAAATAAACCAGTCACGCGACATTTTTAGAGACACTATCAATCGTCACAATCTGCACGTAGTCGTAGAAAAGGAAAGGAGAGAATAGATAACCATAACCTATTTGACCCAAAGAATCCGGACACCATACGGTCTGTGCTTCTAAGCAATGCACGTAGGATGACGTGCAACGTGTGGCAATAATTCTAAGATGGATAGGATTTTTGCACACGTCACTTGGGTCATGTCGTAATTGTATTAGTTATTGTTGCGTTTATCACGTGATGTGTATCGCTCCAGCATCATTGTTTTCATCAATACGGAAGATATATTTATTTATTTATTTAGCTCTGAATATGGAAAAAAGCATATAGTTACTAGCTAGTCTGAAATTATTATGTAAGGCAGAGCCGATGTAGTTGGTCCCGGCTATCATTAAAATATGTGGCAGTCATTAAGACAAAATTGGCACTATTGGCCTTCTGAATGCCACATTTGCCTCCGCCACTGTTTTTGCGTAATTAAGTATGACCTGACCCTCACATCTTGATTTGTGAGCGAAGTAGTAGCTTGCACAGTCATCATCGCAGCCCATTAACGTCCCACTACTGAGCACGAGCCTCCTCATACATATCAAGGTGTGAGGGTATTGGGTCATACTCCACCACGCTGACCCAGTGCAAATTGGCGGAGACAGGTGTGTGGCGACCTGCTGTTAGAATTTTTCAAGCCGCCCATTAGGCCTCTAACATGGCTTAACGACTACCACATTTAGTGATAACCGGGACCAACGGCTTAACGTGCCTTCCGAAGCACGGAAGCGATTGCACAGTAGTAAAACGTTCATCATCTCAGCCATCCGACGTCCACTGCTGAACATAGGCCTCCCCAATAGATTTCCACATTAAGCGATCCTGAGTCGCCTGCATTCATCGGCTTCCCGCCGCCCTGACCAGATCATCGGTCCATCGCATGGGAGGCCGTCCTCTACTACGTTTACCGGTTCGCGGTCGCCATTGCAGAACCTTGACGCCCCATCGGTCGTCGGTTCGTCGAGCTATGTGCCCCGCCCATTGCCACTTCAGCCTGCAAACTCGCCTCGCTATGTCGGTCACTCCAGTCCTCCTACGGATTTCCTCATTTCTGATTCGATCACGTAGGGACACTCCGAGCATAGCTCTCTCCATTGCACGCTGAGCGACTTTGAGCTTTCTAATGAGGCCCATAGTCAGGCACCAAGTCTCAGTACCGTACGTCATCACTGGCAATACACACTGGTTAAAGACTTTCGTCTTAAGACACTGAGGTATTTTTGGCGAGAAGATATAGCGCAGTTTCCCGAACGCAGCCCAACCGAGCTGGATTCGACGATTGACCTCTTTCTCCATCCATTTGGACTTTTTGTCCCAGGTATACATACTCGTCGACAACTTCGAGAGCCGAGCCTCCAATAATTATTGGGGTAGGCTTAACATGGACATTAGACATAATTTTCGTCTTGTCCATGTTCATTTTAAGACCTACCCTTTGGGAAGCTCTGTCGAGGTCTTCGAGCATTGTGCCCAGATCCACAAGCGACTCCGCTATGACCACTATATCGTCGGCAAATCGAAGGTGAGACATATACTCGCCATTTATGTTGATGCCGTAGTTTCCCAGTCCAACATTTTGAAAACATCCTCCAGGACAGCAGTGAACAGTTTCGGAGATATGATATCTCCCTGTCTCACGCCCTTCCGCAGGAGGATAGGATTCGTGTGCTGGTCTAGTACTCGTACGGACATGGTGGCGTTTTTATATAAACTTCTCAACACTTCAATATACCGAATGGTCAAAGCGGCATCGCTGCAGGGACTGAAACACTGCCCAAGTCTCGATCGAATCGAAGGCCTTTTCATAGTCCACAAACGCTAAGCAAAGTGGCTGGTTATACTCCTCGGTCTTCTGTATAACCTGCCGCAGCGTATGTATGTGGTCTATGGTTGAAAAGCCTATTCGGAAACCGGCTTGTTCGGGAGGCTGGAAGTCGTCAAACCTATGACCGAGACGGTTCGTGATGACCCGTGAAAACAACTTATAGACGTGGCTCAGTAGCGTGATTGGCCTATAATTCTTCAAAAGAGATTTGTCACCTTTCTTGAAGAAAAGTACAACCACGCCACTGGCCCACGCCTGTGGCGTACGTCCCTCGAGGATGACGGTGTTAAAGAGCCTCTGAAGTACCTTTAGTACCGGTGTACCACCCGCTCTCAGAAGCTCTGCAGTCATCCCGTCTTCACCCGGTGCCTTGTTGTTCTTCAGCTGTTTCAGGGCCATCCTTATCTCGTATAAAACGTTAATGATCTAAAATGATATTGGTGGATATAAAAGTATAGATGTACTCGCTATGAAAATAAAGTCTTAGTATAAGAAGCAATCTACGCTGTCTTCTCGCGACAACATAAGGCGAAACAAACTTCAACATCTCTTTAAAAAAAATCAAAATCGGAGCCTTTTTGGAAGACACGTGTAAGGTGTGTCAGAGACAGCCCGAAGGCCAAACATGAAGTTTTTGAAGATAAAAAAAACAAAGACAATGGACTAGTACTTTACTATTTATAAAAGATAAAATACTATCCTTTTGTAAATTGTCACTAAGAAAACATATCTACACGAGTAATTCTGATTTTCTTTCGATGAAAAACAAAATTGTTTTATTTTAACGCACGTAATGGGTTTTAGATAAATGTAAGAGAAGTAGTAAATTCTTATGCAAATAATGGGGAATAGTTGAAGCGGTTTTAATACGGTTCAAACTCAGAATATCGTGCTAGATCATCTACACTAATAATACTTATTATAAAGAGGAAAGATTTGTATTATTGTATGTAACGAATAAACTCAAAAACTACTAGAGCGATTTTAATAATTTTCATTAGAAAGCTATATTATCACTGAGTAAAATAGGCTAAATTTTAATTTGGAAAAAAATAGGGTTCCGTAAGATATTTGGGTTTTTCGGACACAAAGTGTAAAAAATCAACCAGAACAGTTATTTTGCGTACGCTGCCTAAACTATAAAAGATAGAACCACAACATGTGCTACTTAATTGTAGATTTATAAATATCTACTAAAAAGTCTGCGACACACTATAGCTATCTACGTCGAATGAGGCACAACAACCATATTTTTATTTAAAAATCTTGAATTTTTTTGGACTATATTTAAACGCAATTATTTTAGTTATGCTATTAATCCTTATCAAAATAAATTTCATTTCATCACTAAGTGCAGTTTATGTAGATAATATTTGGTCTGGAATGATCAAAATTGGACGTTTGGTTTTGAAGTTATGTCGAAATTAAATTATTACGATTTCTGCTGCATGGCGCCCTATCACGGGTCGGGGCTCCCGACCATCAGATTATTTTGTTACCTGAAAATATATTAACGTCAAAATAATTTTGTTTATAGAGAAGCTCTACAATAATCGCTTTAAGTTTCTATCCCAAAACAACGGGTTGCACTCCGGGGCTGCCGGTAGGAGTGAAAACTTAGCATTAATTACATTTAAATATTTTCATCACTAACGACTTTAACATCGACATAAAAACAATCTATGCAGCCCGCGGATATTGACAGCGTCGTCGATGTTGGTGTCGGTGTCTGTGAACTGACCTGGGAATCATTTAGCTGGCCGTGTCTTTCCTGGGTAGACATTTTGCAGCGGTAACCGACATCCACGCGGGCGGAGCCGCGGGCGACCGCTAGTAATTAATACGCGTTTAGTCAACAGATAAGATGTTCAGTTCCAGTCATATGATTTTAAGGGTAAGCTTTATTTACTCAGTATCATCTTCAAACAATGATAATGTCGATAATTTAACAATTAGCGATTGCTATACAAACACGTTTCTCGTGATTATTATTGTTTATTAACTTACAATCGTGTTATAAGTCATATGACTTGAGAATGTAGGACGCCTAGTTATCATCTCTTAATAACATAATTGACGACGTCGTCGCTTTATCAGACGATCTTTTTAAAGAGCTTACCGGTATATTTGTATTTGTTATTTTCAAGTTTCGGCACAATAAAAAAAATATTTTCTGACAAATGACACCAATTATTTAGTTCCAAGAAAAGTATCATTAAAAACTTGTATTATGGATACTAAATAACGGATAATCATATAAAAATCCTTTTTTTTTTGTAAATACATACTTAATATACATAAGAAAACACCCAGAACAAAACAAATATTCATGTTCATGCACACAAAGATATGTCCTGCGTGCGAATCGAACCCATGACCTTAAGAGCGTACAGTGGTATTCTCGATTATAATATTTAAACACTTACTCATTCACTTACTCGTCTTGACCTGTTAAAAATTTTATTTATATAACTTTGGGTTTAACCCACCTTGGGTTAAGAAATACTAATAATTTTGTATCACGAAATATTAGACTACTAGGAAATTTCTGTCATAAATTGCATTATATGGTAAACAGTTATATATGTACACAAGTAGTACTGATTTGCGATTTTCCTGAAAGGTACTATGACGTGTTATTGTATACACACGAATCAAGACTCTTCTTAGCTTAGGAGTCAAACTGTAATTTGGCGGACATCCAAAACACGCGCACGATTCATAACTACGGATGTGGAGAAAAGATGAAATTCATACCTTTCACCATCCCACTCTAACGTCAACCGTAATTTGGGCTACAATCCTAAGTCGTATTCTCGTCCAAATTGGACTCATATTATTTTGACACAGCATCTGATGTGTTATTATCTTTAATTACTAAATACATCTTAATGAAGTCCATTACACTTCAGGTCAACGTATTTATAGAGGCGACCCTGTACCATGACATTTTTTATTTCGTCTCATTTACGTCATTCGCGGACTTTAGTGGCGCGATGCATGATTGTTGTCAGTTATTTTTGTATACAATGTTTACGTACGTTTCACGTGATTTTTCTATAACGGAATGAATTGACGCTTACAAATTGCTACAACACGTTGTGTAACTGTGTCCGTAGGCGTAGCAAATACTAGTTTCGCTTTTTATATATTAAGTTTAATGAGCTCTTTCAATAGGATATTGTTGTACAAGGATTCAATTGTTTAAAGTTTTAATGATAATTTTGAGGTATTTAGTGTTGTTGTGACTCGGAATGTCGTATTACAATAGGAAATTAACAAAAATTTTAATAGGGACTAATATCGAAGTTTTTCAGTACGTGTTATTTGTGTTTTGGACAGAGAAGGTCTATAATATACCTACGAATACCATGATATTGACTGATATGCTGTCACCGAAGTTAGCATTTGCGCGATATTCTATTCCAATTAAAAAGAGGTTATAGTTAGCGAAATTACTCGGCATAAAATAATTATCACTCTATGGGGTGATGAGGGTAGGGATTATTCTTATATATCATCAATTATGATGAGACTATGATCACTTTACAAGTTGTTTTCACGGGTCATCACGAACCGTCTCGGTCATAGGTTTGACGACTTCCAGCCTCCCGAACAAGCCGGTTTCCGAAAAGGCTTTTCAACCATGGACCACATACATACGCTGCGGCAGGTTATACAGAAGACCGAGGAGTATAACCAGCCACTTTGCTTAGCGTTTGTGGACTATGAAAAGGCCTTCGATTCGATCGAGACTTGGGCAGTGTTTCAGTCCCTGCAGCGATGCCGCATTGACCATCGGTATATTGAAGTGTTGAGAAGTTTATACAAAAACGCCACCATGTCCGTACGCGTACTAGACCAGCACACGAATCCTATCCTCCTGCGGAAGGGCGTGAGACAGGGAGATGTCATATCTCCGAAACTGTTCACTGCTGCCCTGGAGGATGTTTTCAAAATGCTGGACTGGGGAAACTACGGCATCAACATAAATGGCGAGTATATGTCTCACCTTCGATTTGCCGACGATATAGTGGTCATAGCGGAGTCGCTTGTGGATCTGGGCACAATGCTCGAAGACCTCGACAGAGCTTCCCAAAGGGTAGGTCTCAAAATGAACATGGACAAGACGAAAATTATGTCGAATGTCCATGTTAAGCCTACCCCAATAATTATTGGAGGCTCGGCTCTCGAAGTTGTCGACGAATATGTATACCTGGGACAAAAAGTCCAAATGGGTAGGTCCAACTTCGAGAAAGAGGTCAATCGTCGAATCCAGCTCGGTTGGGCTGCGTTCGGGAAACTGCGCTATATCTTCTCGTCAAAAATACCTCAGTGTCTTAAGACAAAAGTCTTTAACCAGTGTGTGTTGCCAGTGATGACGTACGGTACTAAGACTTGGTGCCTGACTATGGGCCTCATTAGAAAGCTCAAAGTCGCTCAGCGTGCAATGGAGAGAGCTATGCTCGGAGTGTCCCTACGTGATCGAATCAGAAATGAGGAAATCCGTAGGAGGACTGGAGTGACCGACATAGCGAGGCGAGTTTGCAGGCTGAAGTGGCAATGGGCGGGGCACATAGCTCGAAGAACCGACGACCGATGGGGCGTCAAGGTTCTGCAATGGCGACCGCGAACCGGTAAACGTAGTAGAGGACGGCCTCCCACGCGATGAACCGATGATCTGGTCAAGGCGGCGGGAGGCCGATGGATGCAGGCGACTCAGGATCGCTCAATGTGGAAATCTATTGGGGAGGCCTATGTTCAGCAGTGGACGACAGATGGCTGAGATGATGATGATGATGATGATGATCACTTTCCACTAAATTAAAGTCTCCCATGATTATTATTCTTATATATCATTGTGATTTGTTGTTTAAAATACTAATAACTAATATTTTTTTGTTTAAAATACTCCGAGGTAAAATTGATTGTCCGCAATTACTCAGTAATTTTATGTTTCGGGCTTCTGCAAGATTCCCTCGTGCTCCTATTACACCCTTGTACCCTCCTCCTCGCAGAACAGTACTAGGCATGAACTCTATCGTCCCTCGGCTTTGCAAACTGTTGAATAGCTACAGTGACCTTGTTGACGTGCAGTTTGACTCATTTGGCAAGTTCCACAGAATAACCAGTAATAATGTTTAATTTAAATTTAAATTATAATTATAATTCAAATAATGTAACTCTGTAATGTCTTGTAATATTTAAGTTTTTTTTCCTCTTCATACCAATTTTAATGTTAATTTTTAGTATTTTTTTTTTTCCTTTTAAATCATTTCTTTTTGTCTTTTCACTAAATTTTAATTGTCACTTTTAGTTTGTAAGTTCTTACTATTATGGGGCATGCGGTGCTAACCTGTAAGAAATTGTTACACTAACCCTAGATTTAAAAAAATATTATTCTATCATGTATGTATAAGTGTAAATAATTGTTGGTTGGCCAAAAAAATAAATAAATAAATAAATAATTATGATGAGACTATGATCACTTTCCGCTAAATTAAAGTCTCCCATGATTACATTTCTCTAAAATAGCAGTAAAAGCATTTACTGCCGTAAGGCCTAACAGATTTATATTGCCGTAGCTAGCTAGTGTCTAGCACGTGTTTATATTACAATTCTAGTACATTAAATTAATTACATATTTTCACTTTGTTTCAGTTTTATCAGCACACTTTTAACGCACGTCCTAACTTACCACCTGGGATGGGTGACCACAGTCAGTCCATACGACACGGTCGATCCTCTAAAACGCTCAGATCCCACCGATGAAACGAAAAAACCGTACAACGCTCTATGGGCCCAGCTAAGCGATCTCTCCGGCTGCATAGGCTTCCCACCGAGAATAGCTAGAACTATAATCAGTGGTGCAACAAACGTCACGTTCATCAACAAATTACTCCTCGTCCTCACATACTTCATACGGTGCGGTGAAGTCAAGAGAAAATACTTCAAATTCGAGAAGTGCGTAATAGAAAGTAGAATAGTTGATGTTAATCAGAACGTTACTGCAAAACCTGACTCCACAGAAAAGAGTAAAGGTTTAAATTGCAATGATAGCTTAAAACCACCTTCAGTAAATACTCAAAACAGTGATAATAGTGTCAGTACGTTAGTCGTTAGTGATGCCAGTATTAAAAGGGCGTCAACTCTCGCAAACTTAAGTGAACAGCTCTCTAATAGCTCGGGGTTCGAGACGAAGGATTTGTCGAACCACGACAGTAGTTCTAAAAATGATATGCCAATGACGAGCCAGCTTAAACGAAATCCCACTATGATGATGTCTTTGAAATCTTCTGACTCCAGTTTATATTCGTCAATATCAGAAGAATCGGAAACTGAACAGAAAGTAGTCTTCGTTTTGGGAGACGACGATAAGTTAGTCGGCCTCAAAAATAAATCCAATGACGGTAAAAGTGTCAAGTCTACGAAGAAATCCACCAACACCGCGAACGTTCTAGCGCAAAATAAACAAAAGAATGAACATTGTACCAAAGAACATTGTGATCGAGAAAACTCCGAGAGTCCGTCGAAGTGCTGCGGGCAGACACTTCAACATTCCAAACCTATAAAACATTCCGGTTTTAAATTTGAATTCGATAAGTATCCGCAGATAGTCACTAATTATATGAAGAGCAAAAACTTAGAGATATTAGATAGGCATTATATAGGTAAACCGGGGAATTTGAAGTTGGACAATTTTCAGTTCGACCCGACGATAGTTCCTCCCATCCAGGAAGAGAGGTGCGAGGCCTGTTACAAGTGTCAATTGTTAGAATCAATGTTGCAGACTCCTACCAATGCTTCTGAAATGGAGTACATGAACGATATGCCTCAGCAAGAGCCTCAGTATGCAAAAGAGATAACTGTTAGCGTAGACAGTAGTAGAGAGACTACCCCAAAGAATTTTGTAAGGAAAAAGCAGGAGAATACTTTAGTTGTAAATGTCGGAGGTTTGAAAAAATCGAAGCCAAGTGTTTCTGTAGAGATAAAGCCTAAAGACCGAAGTGTTCGGCAGGATAATACTGTGACACCAGTTAAGCAAGTATTAGAACTGCCAGTACCACTTCTTGGTATAGAGAATGATTCTGATAAACTTAATTCTGGTTTCGACGCGTCTCTTCTCGGCGGAGTTACTGATCACTATGTACCTGATTTAATTATTCAAGGTGAGATTATCATTCAGTTACTTATATGTACGAATTAATATGTGCAATGTCCATACTTCATAAATTACATTTACAAATGAAGTTTAATTTCCTTTCCTCACTGTGACAAAAAGTATAATTAAAAATTAATATTGGCCCTAAAAACAAAATTGTAAGCAGTAAGGCAAGAAATTAATTTCAAAGTTCGCCATGTTTTGTTCGAGTTGAGAGTTATAGTTGTAAAGTAACTAGTAATTTGAAAATAAAATAGTTTTCTCTCCGCAATTCATATTAATTTCGAATGTATTTTTGGCACAGGAACAGTATCTAAGTCGAACACGTGGGAGTCAGATTTAAGGCGAGACTTAGACCTAACTTCATACCTCAACAAGACGCGGGATCCGCCTATTCAAGCTGTCGCTATTGTTGGAGATACTAATAATTGGTAAGTTAAGATAATGTTGTAACCAATGTCTAGCCCATCTATCCTTTGACAACTGCAAAATATTAGAATATAAGTGAAATGTATGGGATATATCATAGAAATGTAAATAATAAGACACTAGAAAAGGTATGTGCCGCGTAAATCTATCGAACACATGTTAATGTGAAAAGGCACGCATGTCGCCAATTTGAAAATAAAAGTTTGAGATAGATATTGCTGTTATTCACTCGGACTACAAGTTATTATTGAACACAGTACATTGATTGTTTGTAGCGAGGTACGATTCAGATATAACGACCGCAATTAGCAATGTATGTAATAGTTCTATATGCACTGCGTTTTTACGCGTGCACAGAACTTCTATTGTGTAATATTTTTTAGATTTCTATGGGATAGACACCCACAGCAAATATTATCCCCATATTTTTTTATGATAGTCTAATTTAAAATTAAGGGCCTCTAAATTAGACATGTAGATGTAGCTAAAAATATTCTTACCTCTTCGACGCCTCGAGTCGCTACTAAAAATGGAGGGAAGGTGAACACACCTAATATTGCCGTTATATACTAACTACGCAATGTATTGTGTTTGTGCGGGATAATGATATAAGCTAAAATTGCCTAAATAACTGTTATGGGAAGTGTAGGTGTGATGTACTTACTTCGACTCAGATATTTGGTCGCGACTAATGACATGCCGACGAGATACGAGTGAACGAAAATGAGTAATTTCTTTGTGTTTTGGCAGTCAATTGTGTTATGACTTATGATATCTATTAGGTCTGTGTCTTAGGGTAATGAACGAAGTACAGTAAACAAGATTATTCTAATAATAAATACTTCTTAATATATTGTACTGTACTTCCTAATCCCATACTTAACTTAATTCTAATACTATACTTATTAAGGTACTACATAATGAAGAAGTTATAGTTTGTAAATGTACCACATATCATCCAGTGAACGACTCGTCATTCGGTGAAACAAGACAGAGATACTATCGTATCGTATCTGAATTAAAGCAGAGTTCACACGGGTCAATCCTTTACTGTTTATCATATTCTAGCACTATCCCGGTTGCCCTAGACTTAAGCTTAGGGCCTAGGGTCTGCTCACTGGTTCAACCAGATTTGACTGAATTTCATTACGTGTTGCGACTGCCGTCTGACCTCCGCAACCCAGAGGGAAACATCATTCTATGGTTAAACCAGCTGTCAGTCTGTTGGAAGGCACTAACTTCCTAATAACGACTGCCATAGATGTTCATGAAAGCCGGGTTCAACGGCTGGAGCACGTCTTTTCCGAGGCACGAAGCAAGCGATAATTAACACATAACTTCCAAAAGTCATAGGTGCGCCACCAGGGTTTGAACCCGAGACCCTCTAAATTTAAAGGCAAGGGGTCTCGCCACTGGGCTGTCGCCGCTAATCCTTGACTGTTTGCCTGGCATTTAATATCGAGCGCCAATCCGCACTGAGTTCACGTGGTGAACTGAATACTCTCACCTTGATTCGTGAGAGGTCCCTCGTGCTCTGTTGTAGGACGTTAATAAGCTGAGATGACATAAAAAGCCGTCTTGTAAAATTATAATTTGATTATTGTTGTTATAGGGATGTGAGGGTGATTGGGCAAGAAAGTGCGAACGGAGGATTGTCACCGCTTGTGGGCGGGATGTTGGAGCCGCTGTGTGCCATGCGACGAGCAAACATACCTACTCATACGGTGAGTTGAAGCGCTTGTATTTCCGAGATACTAGGTATTCTTAAACGACCAAAGAAGTGAAGTCAGAGTTTACAGGGAAATGCAGTGACATTTCGTAAACTGTTGGTTGCTACTGCAAAACTGCAGGCGGAAGCTAGTATAAAGCAAGCTAGTATGAAGGTCAAGCGGGGCCAGAAACGGAATTCATGCAGGCTACCATGTGCGGGTGCTCTTGTGTGTGATTGTTCCCATATAGAGTGCTCTTTCCCATGACTGCATCATGCTTACCATCAAGCAGGATGTGGTCATGATTACGTGTTACATTTAAAAAAGAATGAATGATTATCGAAAATCTGTAACTAATTCAATGATTTTCTACACAATATGGTAATAAGAGGTTGCTAGTATATATTATTTCATTGTTCTGCTAAATTTCAATAGTCTTTTTCCGTCATGGAAAGTCAAGAAAGTATCCTTTGAGTTTTTAAAGTGACACGTAATAATGACCACATCCTGCCTGATGGTAAGGATACTATGCAGTCTAATAAAATAGGAGTACTTACCGTGATACAAGCATGGTAACAAGTGCACTGATTCATGACAACCTACATTAATGTCGTTTCAATCTGGCCTAAAAAGAGCAGGGATTAGCTAGGAAACATATATCAGCAAATAATTTAAGAGACGATTTGTTTTGCAGAGAAACGACTAATAAAACTTTATAGTTTGAGTGCTGATAGTCTGTACTGTATGAGTGGGGTTCAATTGGTTATGCAGGTTACATTTTTAGAAGAATTAAATGTATCAAGTATAAACATTACTAGAAAATGAAAATTAGATAACTTTGCATTACTGTGATAGACTTAACGTTAATTACTCTCTCACCTTGATTGAAAGGAAAGTTGACATGACGATCAATACTAAAACTACAATTTCCTCTTTTGTTACAGTGCCTGGCCTTCATAGAAGGGAAGCTGAGAGAATTCTGCGTGTTGTCCAAAACGCTAGCCGACATGCTTATGTCCATAGACTTCTGCGACATCGCTACATTGACAAAAGCACTAAATATCGATGTAAACGACGTACCTTTGCTCCTGGCCATTGCCACTACCCACACTCCTCAAGTTGCTACTAGATATGGCATAAGTTATAGATAGTTGAACAATTGCAAGCGTTTTGTAGTACAACAGTATAACTCAAAAGTTGAATCCATTGATTAACTGATAGAAATGTTTTAAAATGGTGGTAGCTCCGAGATACTATGAGTTGGTCAAAAACTAGCGATAGAATCAGTTGCAAGCTCTTATTGTCAATAGCATAACTTGAAAGTTTAAGCTATAGATAACCGCTATAATTTCTTTGGAGTGCTGGAAACTCCGCTATACTCGTTTGCCGAAGTCAGCTTTTAGACGGGTGATAATTTATGTAGCATTTAATATCGAGCGCCTCCGTGCTTCTGAAGGCACACTAAGTAAGTTGTCGTAGTGGTTAACTAAGTAAGATGCTCTTTTGTGTGGCTTCGAGAATTCTAACACCAAAACGCCACACTGTCTTTGCCATTCTCCAATAGTTTGCTCGTTTATGAAGAAGAGTTTCGTGCTCAGATGTATAACGTCGATGTATCAGATTAAACTGTCTTATAGCGATTAGTTTACGTATATACGTAATCCCTAGATCTATTCATTACTCAATTTGAAAAACTATGCTGAAATTATCGCTATCTATTTTAGACTGCACTGTAACTTAGGTCTTGTGAATATTGGCATAAAGCCCATTTTACTAATTAGTAAATGTCACGTTAAGCACTAAAGTGATTTATAGTCTATTTACTTCGTATAATAGAAATACTACTAAAGACTTACTTAATCTGTAGCTCTATGGTATACATGTAGCGTAGCCTATATGTGGGTTTTTAATTCGAATTAACAGTCAGGCCAGTTAACGAGCTCCCATCATAATATACAAAAAGTGTTATCATTTTATTAATTTATTGAACGACATACTCTTTTGTCGATATTTATAATCTGTGGAGCAATCATATATTATGTTTTCAATTTAAAATTACCATTCGCCCGATGGGAGTTTATTGAATTACACTTTTATTCATGTTATGCAGATGATATGAAAGTTTGTTTCTACTGTTGTTGGACTCTAAGGATTCATCATCTAAGAGTTCGTATAAAAAAGGGGAAAATTTATACCTACATAAAAATAAGAAAGTACAATGCTCCAAATGCACTTAAAATCTTAATCCAAAGGTATTTCAAAATAATTGTAAATTATTTGCTTCAAAATGTTATAAACTAATATATGGACGTAGTGGCCTCTATAAGTAAATTGTAGATGCAAAAGAAATTATTATATATTCTTTATTACTATAGTTTTTCCATATATAATATGTTGAGAATGAATTTATTTATAAAGAAAATGCTATTCTATTTTATTTATAAAATAAATACTATTAGAAGAAATTTTATTACAATCTCATATGGAACTTGCTGCAATAAATGTAACTTTTTAAAAGCTTTAACTTTATAGTGATAAGCGCAGGCCAGGCGGAATATTGGCCAATTGACTTAGCTGGAATCATTGGATATTTCGTTAGCTTCGCTCGCATCGCTGACGTAGCTTATCGCGGTAGTTTGTGGTGTGAACCGATGTATTTAAAAAGGTTAAACAATGCTCGCCCGCCTAGCTCGCTCGTCCGCTAACTGGCAGTGTAGCCTGCGCCTTATACCGTAACAGTTGCAACGTCGCAATTTCTATCAAGTGCTGTAATTTTTGATAAAATAAATGAAGATTTCATTATGTCCCCTTACGAGCTTGTAAGGTAGTATATTAATTTATTATTGATCGAAATAAGCTCGTAAATCTAAGGGAAACTTAATAACAAAAATAATACACGTTTTTTGCTTACTGGTACTTACTACTTACTAATACTTATTGAAATCTTTAACTGTTATTATATTATACAGCTATGTACTGTGCTTCAAGAGTATAATCACAAAAATAATTAGACTTGATAGAACTTTGCACTTTGCATTGTGATGGCGTAAAGCTAATAATTTTAGACTAAGGTCGGCTTGCACAACAGTTCTTAATTTGATTTAAGCTGATTTTGATTTAAAATGTCATTGCATTTCTGTCATTTGTATGAAGTTGACAGAGACAGAACGATGTTTTAAATAGATTTAGCACTAAACAGGATTAGTTGCAGGTTGTGCAAGCTGTCTTTATAGTATTATACCTTTTAATATAATGTATAAAATACATTAATTTATTATGGGCACATAAAAAATTTAATACAATTGTTGCATTACGGTTGTAGTCATCATAATAATTATTAAATCAAAAGCGATTATCACAATTTTCGATTAATATTTTTTTATTATTTTATAAATGATTTTTCTTCAGATATGATCTAATATTTATTTCAACTTGAGAAATCAAGAGTACTACAAGTTTGGTCATAGAGTCTGTTGGTAGCTAAGCTAGTTAACTTTATTTTTTGGCGCATTTGGAAGTTGGTAGTGAAATCTATGATATTTTTGCACAAATCTTCTATTCTATAAAACATTTATCGCTATCATAGGTAAATTAAATACCTTTAGAAAGAGTGCGCCACGGGATGTAAGCTACTAATAATATATTGTAAACTGGGAGCCCTATTCACAAACGCTATCTGCAACATTTTTTTTAAATGCCAACAATTTTATTGACATTAACAGAAGTGTACTATTTACTATTGTAACAGTTTTCATTTGTGCAATTATGATTTGTACTTGTAGCGTTTCTGAAAAGGGACCACAGGTGGGTTTTATTTGTGATAAATGCAAGTATTGAAATGTGATTGAAGGCAGTTTGTAAGGCTTTTTGAAGGCCTACGCATCGTGATAGTCAATATGAATAATTTGAGGAATAAAGCGGAGTGTTATTTATGTTTATATTATTTTATATAGAACATATCCATATTAGAGTTTTTAATGTTATATAAAACAAACTTGTCAGATTAAATTTGATTATGCACTGTGTTATTTTTTTTACAAGTCCAAGTCTTAAGTACCTTTTCCTGTCTAATATTTTTATACCTTCAATTAATAAATTATTTTTCATATTGATAACAGTTTTTATTGTGTCTCTTTGGGTAAATTTTTATTAAATATCATAATATTTATATAATAATAATATATTAAACATAAAACACACATTAACATACATTCACGCCTGTTTCCCCGAAGGGGTAGGCAGAGGCATATAATACACCCACATTTCGCCAATTAAATAGTTGGTCCCACGTCATAGGTGGCGAGTCTATTGCCGCTTACCGGGCACTGTTATGTTCGCCAGAGCCTCGTCCGTTGATCGGCAGGTGCACCACTTGCAGTTGAGGTTGGCTTGGGCTCCTTAGTTCTTGGTAGGATCTCTATACATCCCTATAATATATATTATAGGGTTTTATTTATGATGATATCATCATAAATTTAATTTTATCGCAGAAAACCGTACCGGTAAGATGGAGCATTTTTCTTTGTAAAATATTAGTGGTTTATCCCAGGAAGAAGTGTCCCGGACCTTGCAATACTATTGGTTTATAAAAAACAGTGCACTTAAAAGGCGGCTAGAAGATTTTTCGTCAATTGCAATTGGCCCAAATAGAATTTCTTAATTTCATAAACTGTTACATAGTACTTGAAAATGTCAAAATAAAATATAAACACTGAACTCGCGAAGCGTAAATTTTTTTTGCATAAGTAAATCCTAAGTGTCAGTTTTGAACTACCGCTCTGTGAGAACTGACTCAAAACTTGCTATGGTCTTTTCAATTAATAATTGGTTGGTTAAATTACAATCTTCATATGTCCGTGACGTTACACAATAACGCCACCAAAAACTAGACATTAAAATGAGTATGATAGATTCAAGCTGTATAAAAAAAGGATTTAAACAAAAAAAAAAGAAGTTTTATGTAATTGTTTTGTTTTTCAATAACTTATTTTCACCTATGTAGAACATAAAGTTCCAAACAAAAACAGACTAAAAAATATATCCCCAAAGAAATTGTCTACCTACTAAATAATAAACGACACATCTTAAAAGCCTCCTCGAATTTAATGTCTCAAACTAACAGCTCCAACTGAAAGCAATGTGAGATGAGATGAGATGAGAGTGAGCATTCATAAAATATTAGCCTAGAGAGGTAATCTTGCAAATGGGCCTTTTCGCGGGCCTAATTATTTCACTGACATTAAGGACATGTGTGTGTTAGATGCTTACAATTTCTAGAATTGTAAATATAACTGTGGTTACCTATATTTTATAGGTAATTGAAAGCTAGGCACCTTATTTGAACTGGAGCTCTTAAAACTATAAATATATTGAATCTATATCAACAGAAAATGCCCAGAATATCCAAAAACGCTGATTGTCTTTTTAAAATTAATGTCAAAGGAAAAAAGATAACAACAATTACCACCATTTATGATGAAGACAAACCATATTCTTTTGTACATATAAATTGGTATCGCGCAGCGCGATCTTGAGCACACTTTTTTATATTCATAAAAGCTACATCATTAAAGGTGCAACTCTGAACTTTAAATTGATATCAAACTCATTCAAACCAAGCCAGTACCATTGTTTAGTACGTAGGTACTCAAGATTGCGCGAATGTCAAGTAAGTGATTTTAAACTTTTGCTCGCGAGTGTAGTTATGATTACGATGATCCTGGTTTTATATCTGAAATCAGGGCTACTGATTTTACGTAGGCTTTTGATAAAATCTTTATCCCTGTGACTTAGTGAAATAAAAAGTATAAAAATAAAACACAGTAACCACTTATCAATGTAATTCACTTTTTACACAATTTAGGCACATTCCCTTAAGTTCTGAACCAATATAATACAAGGAACACTTCAAAAAGTCAATTATCTGTAGAGTCGATTAAATTTTCTATTAGGGTAATTGAAAAGTTTATAGCAACGCTGAGTTCCCCCAGGTTAAAACGACGTAGTAATATAATCAGTCAACGCATAAAAGCAGGACACATGACAAGTTTATGGGCTTTTTACGACCCTTTGGTGCTTTCGCCCTACTGCGGGTGTAGTCAGGTAAAAGCTCTGGTATATTATATATTAACCATAGAAGAACTTTACGCATAGCTTGGAGTATTAGTAAGTATATACTTACGAGTATATAAACGACGCATAAGTTGTCTCTAATCTCTCTGATCTATTTATGCGTTGATCAACGTTAAAAGTATGAGTAAACTGTCAAGTCGACTAAAGTAGGTAATATTGATCCTCTCAAAGCTCAGTGGATCACCAAAGTAAATCAAATTGTACAGATTTTAGATGGGTGACCGTTTGTGTGGCATTTTGTTTGGGACGTTAATGAGCCGAGAATCGAATGCTAAGCAAAATTATTCGGTAACTTGAATAGGCACGTAAAACATTTTATGGATAATGGGCTAAACCTGAATATAAATTACCCTTCATTTATTTAACCAAAAATATTCTCTGAAAAAATACAGTTATCTTCAAAACACACTCGGGCCACGGTGGCAAGTTATGGATGCTATATTTTTTCAAGTTGGATTGTACTAATATAGGCGAATTCTTTCAGCGTAAATACTATGTCGTAACGTAAGGTTGAATTGAAGACTAACAAACTTTTGCAATAGTAAAAAAAAAACATCTTTTTTGTTGTTTGCTATACATTGGATTAACATTTATTGTAAACTTGATTACAAATTTTAATGCTTTTCCTCTGTAATTAATTTGTTACATGATTATATTCTTTGAAATATTCTTCTTTAACATATTTATTTTGCCTCTACGCTACAATCAGTATTCTATAAGTATTTAAGTGCTGACGAAAGTGTAGTTTAATAAATCGAGGCAGGCGTGCTCTTTGTGTGCACATTCATTGAAGAGTGCGAGTACGAAGTTGAATCCTCGACGATGTCCTAGACAAGAGGAAAACGTAAAAGTAACGTAACGGTTTACAAATTTAAAATTATTGTAATATTGTGTAGTTGCCGTGTATACCTTCTTAGCATAGCGCCACACTCTATTATCTCACGGGGAGTCGTAAGAGTGGACGACGAGCAATCCTACCGGATAATGGGCAGCAGTGTCATTTATTTAATAAATTATCGCACAAATTAAATTAAAAATTAGCGAACTTAATGCTGCAAGGCATTCTCTACCAGTGAACCTTTGGGTTAGCAGAAAAGTATGAGGCAGTACGAATAAGATAACATATAAACTTACATAGAATTAAATATGTGTTATAATAAACTACATATACCTATACACAAAATTTATAGTAATCATGAAATGTAGACTCAATCAGATGATAACTCCTCAAGAAAGTATTTATGAAGTAACCACAGCATCGAGCTGAGAAGGGGACGTTTTACTGGTCTACGTATTTTATATAGGATTTTCTTTTTCTTTTTGTTTTGTTTTCTTTGTTTTCTGTTGGCATTACTATGCCTTTAAATGTAAGAACCTAATTGAGAGGACCTAATTCTTCTTATTCTTATTTTCAACCCTTTAAAAGTAGGCTTGCTTTCTGACAACCTAATATCAATAGGGAGGGAGTTCCAAAGTTGAATAGCTTTTATGCAGAAAGAGTTTGACATAAAACCTGAACTGTGTTGTGGAGTGGCAAGGAGAAAGTTGTCGCACGAGCGAAGCTGCCTAGAATTAGTAGAAGAGAGAGTTATGAATTTGGAGCGTAAATATTCAGGTGACTCAGGATTACGTAAAATGGAAAAAAGGGTAGTTAGGAACCTTACTTAACGACGCTGAGGAATAGATAACCATTTAAGTTGAAAACGATAGGGAGAAATGTGGTCATACGGACTCCGAAAATAAAGCGAAACTATTTTGTAGACGGTCCAATTTTAGTAAAAGGTCTTTGTTTAAATCAGGAAAGCATACATCGGCATAATCAATAATGGGGAGAATTAAGGCCTGCACTAACAAAACTTTGGTGCTAAAAGGAAGAAAATATTTTAACCTATGAAGGGCACGCAAAGCACCAGTAATTTTCCGACTGACCTCTGTGATGTAAGTAGACCAGCTAAGAGTAGAATCAATGTGAAGGCCAAGATCCCGAACACTGGAACTAAATAGTATGCTAATGTCATTGAGCACCAAAAGCGGAACCGTAGCCAAATCCAAAGCCAAACTACCGATGATAATTGCTTGACATTTTGAAGGGTTTACCAATAAGCCAAACCTTTTGGACCAATTAGTAATTGTCGTCAAATCCTCGTTTAGGAGAGCAATTGCAGTATTCAATTGCAAGGTCACATTCACAGTACAATTGCAGGTCATCAGCATAAAGATGGTGAGAGCAACCGAGCATTATCAGCAGTGTCTGAATTGAACTGCGATGACCAACCCGCCTGATATTGAAAACGATTGGGGAGGCTAATGTTCAGTAGTGTACTTTTTAAAGGTGAAATTATGACTATAAAAGTAAAAAGTAAAAAAAAAAAGAATTTCATAAACTATTATACATAGTACTTGAAAACGTCATGATTAAAAATGAAAAAAAAAACAATCGAAATAACATTACACTAAATCACGAAGCTTAGATTCACTTACATGCAACAAAACAATTTAAAAACAATAAATAATTAATTGTAAGTGAATCTAAGTACCAGTTCCGAGCCACCGCACTATAATATTACGATCGTGAATATTTATTTTAAGGTAATACATCTAAGTGCCTGCTAGTGCTTAGGTACCTTCATAAGTTAATAAATAAACCGAACAGACAGCTCTGTAAGCACCAGAGTAATTAACGGAAATTGTTTGAACACTTTTGGGGACATACTTCAATAAGTACTAAACGTGATCAAGCTAGCTACTAATGCCAAATTGTACATTAAAAGTTTGAAAAAATTTCCTTTCGCTTTTAAGGTATTTTTTTTAAAAGTAATAATAATAATAATACTTTATTTCTGTATGATATAGTTATCATACAGAAATAAATTATTACAATATTAATTAAGCCTAATTACAATATTTTACGAACATAAATTGGGTTATTAATCAAAGTGTTATGTACCTAAACTAAGTAAACTTAATTACTTGTGTCTTAGGTATCCACAATAAATACGTGTTAGCAAAGTGACCATATAACAGAAAACGTAGCGTAAGTCTTCCAACGGTAGCTTTTATTCGAGGTGTGTTATGCTACGTTCGCACTAATCAAAAAGCGAAAAGCAATCAAATTTAATAAATGAGTGTTGTGTTGTTATGTGAGTGGGTGTGTATGTTCTATGTAAGTAAATTTGTATGATGTGGAAGTGTTTATGTGTGGGACCAAATCGGTATAGATAGCGTTAGACTATTCATGCCAAAGTACATAACAAAATCTGTTCCATTGCCATCAATTGGACCAAAACTTCCAAATAAAAGCGGATAAATTAAATTTCTCATAGTTTTACTTGAGAGCATCCGCATAGTTTAGTTGATTGCATTTATACCAACTCTTTGATTAATAACCATAACTTGTTCTCGACTTTGCATACACAGGTAGAATGAATAATCGTTCTTACAATTTAACGCTGATTTATGCTGGTCTGCAGCTGCAGTATAAATCACCGACAGATGCTGGAAATGTAATAGGAATGCGAATGCGCTCTTGGGATGCTTTCCAAATTTCCAGCTTTAGAGCTAGAGCAAGTATTCCCCATAAAATATTACCTCTTGATAGATAAAGGATTGTCTTACATATTTTGGTCCAAACATTTAAATAAGGTTAATTTGTTACATTTTTTGTTTTTTTTTTTAACGAATGTCGATGAAGAAGTTGTTAAGTATAGTCGCTAAGGCTTGGAATTCTCGGCCGGCTTGTGTTTGGCAGCTTCTAAAATTTAGGGTCTTTAAAGCGGGGCGTGACACTTCATTTTTGCAGGCCGTCATGAGTAGGTGCGCTTTTTATCGTGCTTACTCCGCGGTATAAACCGTTTTAATTATTTTCATGCCTAAGACTCCTGAAAGACTAAAATGTATTGATTGAATATACAGGATTGGCTTACATATTTCGCAAACATTTATTAGGATGTTTTCTATTATTTAATACCTATGCATTATATGATTTGAAAATTATGTTATTTTTTTAATCTGGTAGGGTTATAGTGTTTTAATAATATGCAGATTATCTTTGAATATTAATTTATAAAATGGGATTAGCTATGCAAGTTTGGAGTCGAAACTCATGACGGCGAAAAATAGTTGTAAGAGAGCCCAAAAATAGTTAATACCTTTGCGAAAGCAGCCGGACCATATATTTATAATAACAAACAAAAAAATGACGTTTTCAAGGGAATCCTAAATCCATTACAGGTTAGTAAAGCTCTTCAGGCTTACATCAGGTGCCGCGCTACATTCCATTAACCCTTATCGCAACTTTACCCAAAATTCAGCTTGACGTTTACTTTTTACGGTGTTTGTTTGTTTAGCGTTTAGTTTATCTCAGCCACAGTAAGATGAAATGTGTACGCACTTTTATTTTTAAATACTGGACTTCGTGCGTTTAGCACATTTAGCCAGTGTCAAGTTATAGATATATTAATTATATTTCATATATAGTAAATGAGAATTAGTGGTGCTAAAGATGATAAATGCGATGCGCTCCCCTAAACCCTTAAGGTCTCTGTAAAAAATTAGGAATTTACTGAGATCTTACATAGACTTCTTGAGTGAATTGGAAAAGTGACGTTGCACTGATTTGTTTGATGTAGCAAAACTCATGCACGTTCACAAACACTTAACGGTTAATAATTCACCGTTATCACACATTAATTGTTCGACATATCACAAATACGATGTTTTAAATTGCTTTAGCTCTAATCAGGATTAGTGACCGTTGTGCAAGATACCCTATGAGTTTATAATTATGGGGCAAAAGCAATTTGTAAAAAGGTTGGTTTTGGTTACTGGTGGGTTACATAATGATTTCATAGAAATTGTTAAGGATGTTAGCATAAATATATTTTTTAAAGCGGGTAGAATTTTTTTCAGTAAGGCTAGTTTGAAAACAATTGTCAGTAATTGCAAAACGATGAAATGCGCAACATAACAATGCCCGATAAGCAGCAATAGGCTCGCCACCTATTACGTGGGATCAACTACATTATTGGCGAAGTGTGGGCGTATTATATGCCTCTGCCTACCCCTTCGGAGTAACAGCCGTAAATGTATGTATGTAGAAGAGCAATTACAATAACATAAAAAAATACATTTCGAACCATGCATAGAGATCATCACTTAAACATTTCTAAGCCATCGTCGCTATAACTTGACATACGACTCGCTACTTGTATTTCCTCCAAACTTCACCAAGCCCGCTAAACTTTTAATGCGACGTCTTGTTATAACTTTGTGTTATTTGATTTTAACATCAACTTTTATGAGGGTGATGAGTTGACGAGGCACTGGAAGGATTAATCTCGCTTCATGGACTTTTTATAGACGCATAAAATCTTTTCTATTTGTTTTTCTTTGAAAATTAACTATGAAACTTACTCTTCACGCTCTGATTGTTCTATTTTTACTGCAGCAGCGGTAATTAAAGTAACTTTTCTTGTTATAGTAATTTCTTTTACAACCGACATCTGCGTTGTCTTTTTGCTTTAGTCGATAAAGTTGTTAATTAAATTTAAGTTTTGTTTCAAAATAACATACCCTGTTGAGAAGCTCATGCTGTAATCTTTTGGGAGAATCTTGCCAGGGACCTTATTTCACAACCCAATGTTAAGCGGCAGAAAGATTTTAATATGTACTGCCGACAAAGACATGTATGTATCTTAAAGGTCTAAGCTTCGTTATGAGCTCATAACTTCAATACAACATAACATGTCAACCATAGAAAGCGACGACGCTTTTTATTCTTCAATTTGTTTTAGTAATGAACTTACCTCCTTATTAAAAACTACAGGTAAAACCTTTTCCAAAATTACACCCACCTACCTACGTATATGTGATACATGACTGTGAAATAAAAAAAATAGAGGAAACCCGTAACTCCAGCTCGTACGTTATTTGGTCGGCGAAGCTTTGGCATTTGGAGCTTCGGCAGGATTGGGTGAAATACGTTGTTCTTTTACCTTCCACGTTTCGATATAGGGATTTAAAATCCGATGTGAGTTACACAGGTTTGTAATTGTTTTTACAAACAAACATGTAGGAGGCAGTTTTCGAAAATGGTAATTGGATTTCCAGGTAATTTTATTGCAAAATTAAAGCTTTTTAAAGGTTTAAGATTTATGGGTAGTGCAAAATTATTCGTTTATTAGCTTTAGCGAAAATAAACACTTATATATAATGGCCGATAAATTTTTAAAAGACCAATCTTCCAACAAACGTTTTATTATAACTCAAGTGGACAAAGAAATTGCATAAAAACTTTAAAAAAAAACATGATGTCAATGGCCGACAGTAAACTTCTTTTCTTGGGTAATTCCAGTGGTTCTAAACCAAAATACTTAATTCGATTTTTCTTAATATTTACGTTGTATGTTATAGCTCTATATACAAATATATTCATTAAGCAATGCTTACAATACAGAATATAAACGTAAAATAAGCTTATAACTAAAAATTTTAAATTTCAATATTTATCATTCTCTTTCTCGTATTGTCTTATAGTCGGCAAGACGTTCTTAGCACACTATATGTTGTGAACATTAGCACTATACAGCTTTCTCGGGATGGCGGTACTGTTTCTTAATGCATTTCGTCATTATTTAAATAATCAAATAGATATTTACTTGGTACATTAGAGGTACAATGGATATAACAAAATAACCTTAACACTATAAATAAAAAAGCAAATATAAAATACTAAGGTGTCCCCAGCTGCACCAAAGATGAACTTAATAGTTATAAGTGTTATTAATGCTAGGATAGGACCGTCGCACTAGATATCTTTTTCTCTCTCTGCGTCGTTTCCGCATAATTAACCCTTCTTTCATGATATTTTTAATAAGGGTCTTCCAATTATCATACTCATTGGCGACATGGCTGGCTTCATGAATTCCGGTGTCGAATGTAGTGCGGCTTTGGTCGGTGGTCCATCGCACTCCATACGTTCTCTATACATATTCAACCTTATTTTACTTGTAAGCCTGTCTCTAAAAGAAAGTCAGGTGATTTCTCACTTCGGTGATTTTTTAAAATGTCTTATCCCGGCTAATTCTTCTGCTTTTGGGATATATCGGCGAGGTGTGAACTTAGCACCAAATGGTTCCCGAACCGAAAGCTAAGTCTTGGCATCCTTAACTCGAAAAATGTTCTAATTTCTTTATAAAGAAATTTTGAAGAAAAATCTTTTTATATTTTTGCTTATTTAGATCGTTATTAGATTTATACAGAACTGATATAGAAAAATCTTAAAATACATTATTTGTCATTAACAGAGGCTTTATTATTAATCGATTTAAATTGGGGATCCCAAAAGAAAAATAAAATAACCATGTATGCAAAAATGTTGGTAACGCGATCGATGCCGTGGTCAGAAGCTAATTGCAAAATGGGTTAAATTTTTTAATTTGAAAATGTTTTGCACCAAAAGTTACGTGTTAAATTCAATATTTACAAAGGCATTGAAAAATTATTGGGCCCATATTTTTCCGGATTCGACATTTTGTCATGTACACACATGACAAACACATTTATCCAATTACAGTGAGTATCATCGATCGAACCTGTCTCGTTTATTATTAATAAAGTCAATTTCAAGTTTGGCTCAATGAAGCTCTTTTTAAAGGTTTTAACGTTTACGTAATGGTGAATACTTTTATGGCATTAGTGAACCTTCATTGCAATCGACTTCATTAACGGCAAATAACTTTGGCATGGTTGCGTAACTTCTGCACGTGTTTTAATTTATTGTGCATTAAACACTACGTATTGAGATTTCATAGAAACCTAATATAAAATAATAATTTAGGCAAAAAAATTACAAAAAGATTGATAACAAAAGAGGCCCATATCATTAATACCTAGTCTACATATAAATATTTCTTTCTTTCTTTATTTTAAATAATGGCTTCGTGCGTCTAGCACATTTAGCCAGTGTCAAGTAAGTGATATATTAATAATATATAATTCATAGTAAATGAGAATGAGTGGTGATAAAGATGATAAATGGTAAATGAGATACCTACCCTCCCCTGAGCCCCTTGAGTTCTCAGTAAAGATGTGGGACTATACTGAGATCTCACATGGACTCCTTGAAAGAAAATTTGAAAAGTGATGTTGCACTGTTTTGCTTGATTTACCAACACTCATGTCATATCTCTTTCTAAGTTGTAATAAAATATATTGTAATTCCATTCTATTTATACGAATTTCATAAATCTGTTATTTAAATTCCACCTTTGCACTTTGAGCCCGTTCGGTTAATTAACGGCAAATAACTTTGACAAGGTTAAGCTCTTCATATGAGCTACACACGTGTTTTCTTTACTATGCAGTTAAATACTTTACGTCCTTATTTAGGTGTCACATAAAATATTACTAATCGATTTCCAGTGTGAAATAGTAGAATTATGAGACAAACAGGATTTATAAACAAAAACTATTTAATGATAAATTTGGCGCATGGACAATAATACGTTCATCCGATAAATTTGTTGTAAAATTTATTTAATACGTCTCTATCTAAAATGTTCGGGCCTACTATTGACTAGTAAGATGACATAAATGTAACTTTGTTCAGTTAAACTTTTTTTAAACTCTTTTATATTCATTTGGTCTCTATTGCCAAAAGTTACAAAGCGATTAAATTGGTTTGAATGTTTTTAAAAATTAGGACAGGCCATGTAAATTCCCTTTGTGTAACTTCTAAAAAGTCGTAATTACGAAATAACTTCGTCAGCCTCATCGAAAGTAGGTAAGCTTATTATGTAAATTTGTACAATTTTCAATTTGTTCACTGTGTGTGAGATTGGGTGTTGAAGTAACACATTGTTCAAGTTAGAATTGGCGGATGGAAATTAAGCAACTTCAAAAAAGAGAATACGTCTTTATTTTATTTTCTCTTTGTGTGAAGTAAGTTGGTTAATTGACTATTTTTACATTATGAATGAAATAAATTGAAATAATAAGTAAAATATAATAAAGTCTTTAAGATTAACAGGATCATTTAGATTCGTCAATTTTGTATAAACCGAATGGAAAAATAACATATTTTTAAACAACAATGGGAGAGATATGAGCAGTATTTATTATTTATTTCTCAAGATTTGTCAGTCTGTCGGTGACTCTTATTGGGGGAATTGTAAGTCAGCCTGTCGTGATTCTAAAAGGGGGGGAGGGATGGTCCGGCAGTCAGTCAGTTTGTCGATGACTCTAACGAGATTTCCAAAAGGCAACAAGATTAAGAAGAATACCTCAAGAAACTCATCTTGGCTCTTTTCAAATTATGTCTTAAAAAAGTTTTACAATAAAAAAAAATATAATTCTGTACCCCTTTACAAAAGAAAAAAAGTAAGCATTTATGACTTAAATGAAGTTTGACTTTCTATAGATATTCACAATTGTTTTACATATTAATCGATTGATTTTAAGTATAATATTTAAACGAAAATCACATAGATAATTAAAAAATATCAAATAGACTTATCGCTCCAGAAATCCAGCATTTGTGTCGCTTGTTATTGTTAATAAAAGTAGAGTAGAGAACAACCAAATAATAAATTCATCCTAATATAATTCAAAAATCCATCTTTACGTTATACAAAGTCCGTATAGAAAATCTAATTTAAAATAAATTCACAGATACGCTACGTAAACAAACATTACGTAATTTTGATACTAGCTGAAAAATCACAACAGAGCCCGCTGAAAATGTCGAAAAGAAAAGGAAACAGTACCTGAAGTTGATACCCATTAATGTCTGAGCCGATACGATACCGAACAATGTTTAGAGCTGGCGTATAATTGGAGTAGATACCAATTCTGTCCGTTCTGTCTCCTCTGGGAACCGTGTGCCGAGAAAATGTTCTGTTTCAAGTGCGAAAAACGAGCTTGTCATTTAGCTTTTACGGTTGGGCGATGGCGCTGCCGGCGCAGGTACAAAATGGAACGAATACGTCTCGGTAGTTCTACTACGAAACGTTTATTTAATGGGGACTGTCTTTAATTGTCTTTCGTCTGTGTGATAAATAGGTATTTGACCTCAGGAAAAATTTAAGTTTAAAGCGTTTCCGATTATCGTATAGAATCCATTTTTCATCACATCGATTGAAATACCCTTATTATTATTTTAAACAGTACATATAGGTCCGTATATAAAAATGTGTTTCAATTTGTGGTAGTCTAATTTGCAGTTCCAAACAAATTACATACACTCCACCTAATTGTAAGTTATATATTACTACTTTTTTCACTTACACAGCGAGGCTGTGACGTTTCGTTTTCCACATTAAAATACAATGTCAATATCGTTATATAATAAAAAAAACACTTTATTTACGTGAGTTCGAGTTATAGCATAGTAGCACTCTTCATAACTGACGGTGAGCCGCTTTCGAGTAATAACATATTTCACTCTTCTTCACGTTGACATATAACCTACTTGTTCAATTTACCTTTCAAATAGTTAAAATTAATTGCCTCTGTACTGTGCAGGCTAGAGTTTATATTTTATATAAGCGAAATTGAGCACGATATGGCGGTTTGTTTTCTACATTTTATAGCAGACGCCTGCAATCTTTGTAAATATTGAAGAACGTCACGAGGTTTTCATAAAATTTATTGCGTAACACACTTTATAGTCTGACAAGACTTAACGTCCGCGGAAGACTTGCCTTCCTTCAATGCTATTCTTTTTTTACAAATATATGCTAAAAGAAAATGTATCATATTTGTTTTTTTCGCATATTGTTGATATCGCTTTTATTAATTTCATAGCGTTATAAATAATATACATAACATAAGAGTACATAGTAGACTTTTAGGTAAACGTCACTTATTTTAATGAATAAGGCGATTTAAATATTTCTTTTTACCTATAAAATAAAGGACATACATACAAACACGCCTTTTTCCCCGAAGGGATAGGTAGAGGCATATTATAAGCCTACATTTCGGCAATATTGTTGGTCCCACGTAATAGGAGGCGAGCCTATTGCAGCTTACCGGGAAATAAAGAACAAGCTCCCTAAATATACGAAAAAATTTCAGTCGTGCTTGGAGTTTTAGTGAAACCATTTCTCATAAAGCAAAACAGATTAATGCAAATAGTCTATCTTTTATATTGTCAACGCAGCTTTTCCTGGGTGGAGAAGCAATCAAAAGGCAAAGGAGAAGGTCTTTCCACGTTATTTATTTAAGGATCAAAATGTTCTTTACACTGTACGTACATGTAATAAATTCCACTCCAGCCATATCATTACCTCCATAGTATTTCATTCCTGAGAAGTAATATTTTGAGAGGACTTAGATCTGACTTGATACATTATTCACCTGGTAGTCGCGGCACGTCCCTCCTCTATTTAGCTGAACGATGTTACACACTGGTGGGTAAAAATGCAGTTAATTTGGCAAATTTTTGGAATAAATTCTATAGTAATGAACAAAATTTAAGTGTCTTTTTGTGTTGGCTTTTTTAAATGTATAAAGGATAAATAAGAGAAATTTTCAATTTTGACTTTAAGAATAGCTTATAGCAAAAGTAGGTGTTTAAGTACCAGTTTTTTTTATCTGTTATATTAGTTTTTTGATTTATTTCGAAGTCAGTTTTATTTTTTTATGTCAAGTATAAAATTTAGTTCATAACTTTTTCACTTTATGCCAACAATTTCATAATTTCCATCAAAGTTATGAAACTGCTAATTTTAATATCACCCCCATATATGTTCAGCGTTATTTAATAGTTTTTGAGATATGATTTCGAAGAAATTTAAAACAAAGAAAACGTCATTTAGTTTTGCATGCACCATAAGTTGATCTTTTGTTATTAAAATTATCAGTTTCGTAACTTTGATGGAAATCATGAAAATTTTGCTTTAAATTCTGCAATTTAAATTTGCCTGCGCATGAATAGGTATTGTAGTATTATTTTAATTATTTATTTACATTATTACTCAATTGCAATAATTACGATGCAAACAACCCAAAAAAAAAATCTAAAAGCACTATTGACTAAGACATCATTGCCTGTGTAACGCAGAGTAATATATTAGGCGGGTAAACGATATTTATATCTGGTTGTAAAATTACTTTTGTATAAGTTTAAGAACCTTAGACGACCGATATGGCGTGGTGGCGAGTATACCCGCACTCCGCTCCCAAGGTCTTGGGTTCGATTCCCATGCAGGACAAATCTTTGTGTGCATAAACATGGATATTTGTTCATCTGGGTGTTTTTCTATGGATAAGAATAAGATTAGTATTTATAACACAAGTTCTTAATGATACTTATCTTGGAACTAAATAAATAAATATTCTCTTACAATTACACCAATTATTTAGCTCCAAGATAAGTATCATTAAGAACTTGTGTTATGGATACTAAATAACGGAAAAACATACTTAATTAACTTTTTTTTTTTGTAAATATATACTTAAGATACATAGGAGAACACCCAGACCAGAACCCATATTCATGTTCATGCACACAAAGATTTGTCCTGTGTGGGAATCGAACCCACGACCTCTCGAGTGAAGTGCA
This sequence comes from Musotima nitidalis, assembly GCA_949126915.1. Taxonomy (NCBI): domain Eukaryota; kingdom Metazoa; phylum Arthropoda; class Insecta; order Lepidoptera; family Crambidae; genus Musotima; species Musotima nitidalis. The sequence goes on from OX421419.1 coordinate 5,644,043, forward strand.
GGTATACTGACCTCCACGCCATATCGGTCGTCAACGGATTTAGGAACTAAATGATTGGTGTAATTGTTAGAAAATATTATTATTATGATAACTAAATCCTTATTGATACTTATCTTGGAAGTAAATAATTGGTTTATTATAAGATAATTATTAATGTTTCCTATTTACTCAGCCCACCCCTACAGGGAATCATATTAGTATGTATGTATTATATATAGGTAATATCTGGTAAGTAATATCTTTATAGGAAAACTGGATTGTTCGTCAGTGTGTCCCGGCCCCGGTGCCGCAGTGGGGCATTAGTATCCTCATACGTGTACCTGCCGCCAGAACACGGCACTTATTTAGTTGCTTCCCGCGAGGTACACGCCTCACATTTGCCACGCGTCCTCTCTCTGCATTTTATATTTAAATAGCATGCTTGGACAGACAACTTATATTTACAACTTGATAGATAGATAGATAACTGTATAGATAGATAGATAAAACGTTTATTTCCTTTAAATAATGCAAATTACATAAAAACATATCCCACAAAACCGTTTGACTGGTTTGTCACAGTCTCTCACAGTCAACTTGGATAGATACTTTTGAGTTTGTTAAATAATTTGCAAAAAAATCCTAAAAACACTATTGCATTCAATTATTGCAATGTCGATGAGTGCAAAAGTATAAGACATCATTGCCTGTGTTACGTAGAGTAATATATTATTAATGTGGCGGGTAGAAGGAATTTATACTTGGTTGTAATGTAATCGCTCTAAAGAACTTTTTAGACAATAGTGTTGTCGTATTCCAGGTCTACAGAACCTAATTCTTCTATAGGTTTAGAATGTGCACTGAGTTTAAAGCTTGCAACGGGATGTTTGAGTTTTCTAACAATTATAAAAAAATACAAAAACTGGTTTGTCCACTTTTCTTTTTCTGAACGTAAAACGGGTAAGCAGAGGCGTATTATACGCCCACATTTCGCCAATATGATATAATTATATTGTTGGTCCCACGTGATTGGTGGCGAGCCTATTGCCGCGTATCGGGAACTTATATGTCTTCCAGAGCCGTGTCCATTGATTGACAGGTGCACCACACAAAGATAAAATTTTTACTAGAAAAATCAATCTGTCCGGTGGCCGAATAGGTATGATAATATTGTATTGTCTTCTAGAAACGATCAACTTTCTTTCTCATTTTCCAATTAAGGATTACAACATTTGATAAAAATCACAATTTTCTTTATATCTGTGTGGTCCTTTAACTAAAACTATTTATCAACCAAATTTGAGCTGCTTTAAGATGACGAGTTCAACATACATTTCTTTAGTCTTTGTTTTTAAAATAATGTGCAAATAAGAATCAAATTCAAAAGGTTTTCTGAGTGAAAAACCGGCTTCATAACTGCTAGGAACGGAGTATCGAGAGTAAATTGTTAACATTTTTCTTCTTTTATGACCTACAGGTGGTATGTGGGTCGTAGTGCTATTGAGAAACCTGGAATTTAAAAGAAGTCCTACAATATTCAGAGCTGGATAACTAAAATATGTTGCTAAGTACATTTCATAAAATATTTTTTTAATAGAACGGCTTTTTTCATTCTTTGATTTTTAGGAAGACTATAATTGCTTTTGGACATCCTTGGGAATCTCATAAGGCGCAATCTAGCCTCAAAACATGCCAAGCTTGTACTATGGGTATACACTACTGAGCACGAGCCTCCTTTCACGCAACAATGTGAGAAGGTTTATTTTTTTTTATAAATTGATGATTTATGTGGGGTAGAGAATGCAAGATGAGTAGACTGGAACGTAGAACGAATGAACGAGTGTAGGAGTGAGGCAGAGAACAAAAGACGTAAGACGCCTAAAACGTGGTTGCTACAAGAATTGTAACAACGAATAAAGGATATTGAATTTACCGTAAAATCCTGTTTCTCCTTACTCCCACAATTATATCTCACAGAGATCAAAGTAATGTGCGTGATATTTATGTCATGGAAACGAATGTTGCCCAATGTGGCAAACAAACGATATCAGAATTCAGACGATGTAAACAATACGATCTCAAAGGTGCACTGGTTTGACGTCAACAATTTGTTATGAAATGGGGCTTAAACGAAATATATTAAATTCGTGACGCCGAACGTCAGACATGTCACTACTATTATGGTAAAGGAAGATGAGTTGACCCTCGTGGATACCACCAAGTTTTTAGGTATTACTTTAGACTCCAAGCTGCAGTGGGGCCCACATATTGGTGAATTGTCAAGTAGACTTAGCTCTTCAGCTTTTGCAGTAAACAAAATTCGACAATTAACAGACGTTGTAACAGCTAGGCTATTCTAAAATAAATGAATTAAAACAGGAATATTGTTAATGTTATATTATATTGCATTGTATAGCTTCACTGACAAATGAAGATTGTAATTAAAGTGGTTAGGTACAATAATTGATAATATAAAAGAACATAGCCTGTGAGTTTCTTGGCACTTCTATTTACAGAGCGGTGGCTCGGAATGGTACTTAGATTCACTTACACTTAAATCTTTTTTGTTCTTTAATAGTTTTTTTGCATTAAGTGAATCTAAGCTTCGTGATTTCTGTGTACTCATATTTAGATTGTTTTTTATATTTATATAATTTTGACGTTTTCAAGTATTATGTAATAGTTTATGAAATAAAAGTTTTTGAATTTTGAACTTGAGATTTGAAACCCACAACCTAAGAACAGAATAAATACCTCTAGTATTGCGATGTCCGTGCTAAATCGGTCGTTGGAAAAGGTTCTGTTAAAATATTTGTTATGGACTTTTTGATTTAACTTTCTGATTAGCTAACTAATCATCGTTCAATTCTCTATCGGCCAAAAACATTAAGTGCGGAGTAAGTGTGATTTTTGATTTCATAAACAATTGCGGATTTATATATAGTTATAGGAAGATATAGGAAGCCAATATAATGGGGGAGGCCTATGTATGGGGAAGGTGTATGTTATGAGGGAGGCCTATGCTATGGGTGAGGTAGGGATGAAGATGTTCATGATAGTTGTTTCTGCAATATTCTAGTGAATATATATAGATTTATACACAGTGTGGCATTCGTGACTTACCCGCGACATGAATACGCTTCATACAGGTTGTTTAAAAGCACAATAGCCAAAGCTCACCTGTTGCAGAAATGCCAGCACTTTGTGCAGGCACTAGACTCAGGCAAGACTTTTAAGTGAATTTGCGAAACAGCATTATAGGAAACTTTATAATTACTTAACAGTTAAAAGAACATGCAGCTGAGTTTGTTTGCACTACTAGGCAATCATATTTTTTTAATTTTTGACGGTGCAAAAAGGGATTAAACCAATTATGATATGGTTTTCTTTGTTTGAAAGCTGACGTAAAAATATATATAACAGATAAAAATTTTAGTCAAATCTTCTGATAATTTTTTTATGAATGTCATATATATATAAACTAACGCGCCCATTCACTGCGGGCAGGAGCTTGGTCGTAAAAGAACGGGCAAGAAAGTCGTCAAATTTGGTTTTTTATCCCGCCAGTTACAATAAAAATACCTTATATGAAAACAATTGTGCTCTGCAGTCACAAGATCTAAAAAAAGAGAAGACAAAACTCTCTCTAGAAATATTAACATAATTACGGACAAACACAGAACACATGAGAAGACTCATATATTGTACGTAGATACTATACACTTATATTGGAATTCTCTGCTAGCACATGTGTTTCACAGTTCCACAGCCACAAATCCAGTGTCTTTTGAGCTAGTGGAACGTGGAACGGCATTTTTGCACATTGTTACCGAACTAATTATTTATTTGTTCCGTTTGCGGTAGAGACAATGGGTCCATGTGGACCGGAGGCAAAGCAGCTTGTCAGGCATTAAAGTACTCGCCTTATTGATGCCTCCGGTGACAAGAAGGCTGGCAGCTACTTCTGCCAGCGTATTAGTCTGGCAATCCAAAGGGGAAATGTTGCCAGCGTTCCTGGCACCGTACCCATGAGCCCACAGTTGGAATACATCTTCTATTTATAGTTTTAAGTTAAGGTAGTTTACTTAAGTTGTATATGTACTACATATATTTGCTGTAAATTATTTATTGAATACATTTAAAGAAATAAAAAAAAAATAGAAAAATATCAATAATTTATTTACCTGTGTTACCGTGGATAGTTCCGACTATATCGACTTCATCGACTGGTGTGACATTATGGCGTGTCACAATAAAAAAAAAAGATTATAAATTTTGTCATTTATAATTTTGATGATCAAAGTGGGTAATTTATGAAAAGAGGGAAATGTTTGGTCATATAAGATACATAATGAGCAATAGTAGTGATAAACGTATTTGACTGTACAAAGATTTAATCAAAAAGTACGATACGACGCACTTACCCAGGGCGTCACCTCACCACACGATTAATTTGAACTATCAAACTTTCGTAGCACTTCGTAGCAGCTACGGGTTGTATACTACGAACTTTACTCGCTACGAGATTGCGTTAACTAAGCCACTTAAGTTGTTTTGTGTTGTAATTTTTCGATGCCATATGTATCTTCGTGTTTAATTTAAATAAATGTTCGATCAAATTCACTCTATAAAGTTTAGGTAATAAGTGCGTTTTTGATTTTCATTTTACTGTGAAAGTTTTGTCAATGTAATTTAAGTATCTAACCAATCATTTAAATGAGCCTGTGAGTTTTTTGTCAGTTCTTTTCACAGAGCGGTGGCACGGAACTGGCACTTTGATTCATCATATCCTAGCATTATCCCTGTTGCCCAAGACTTAAGCTTAGGGCCCAGGGTCTGCTCACTGGTTCAACCAGATTTGACTGAATTTCAGTTATTACGTGGAACTACTGCCGTCTGACCTCCTCAACCCAGAAGCTTACATCATTCTATGGTTTAACTAGCTGTCAGTCTGTTAGAAGGCACTGACTTTCTAATAACGACTGCCATAGATGTTCATGACAGCCGGGAACAACGGCTTAACGTGCTTTCCGAGGCACGGAGCAAGCGATAATTACGCACATAACTTGTAAAAGTCATTGGTGCGCCACCAGGGTTTGAACCCGAGACCCTCTGAATTTAAAGGCAAGGGGTCTCGCCACTGGGCTATCGCCTCTTTTACTCACTTACTGGCACTTTGATTCACATACACTTAATGTTTTTGATATATCTTATTAGCAGCAATACTAAATAAGTTTGTGGCAATGTAATAGTTTATGCGATAAAGAATTTCTGAATATATTAAACTATATTAAAAAAAACGGACGAGGCTCTGGCAAACTACTCTCTGCTTACCCCTTTGGGGAAACAGGCGCAAATGTATGTTAAAAAAAACAATATAAATAAATTGGCATTGTAAATCTTCTCTCCATTTGCATGTAGATCAAAATATCTAATTACGCGGACTATGCTATCAGCTTATAACCGTAATAAGTGTTTTATCAACACATTTGTCTTTAATTAACACATGTATGATTTTTATTAACGACTCCGCTCTTGAGGTTGTGGTTTTGATTCGTACCCACAAAAGAAAAATCTTTGTGAGCATGATGTTTAAGTCTAGGTGTTTTGTATGTATTATTAGGTATATATTTACAATAACAATAATTAAAACACAAGTTTTTAACGATACTAATCATCAAACTAATTAATTGTTGTGATTATGTAGTTAATTATTATTAAATACTAGGTATATATTTCAAATGGCTAATTCAGAAAGGTCACCGGCCGACCAGAGTAATAAGAACGATGTATTTCATTAAAGGTACCTACTAAAGTACCTTAATATATACTGTATGAATTATGAAAAGAAAATATTATGCCGTATTTCCAGGCCCAAAAGGGTCGTTCAGTCCGGTCCCAAATCAGCCGTTTCGTCCCTATCTCACACACGCAAGTCCTCCGAGTTTACTTTGTTAATTAAATTAATTAATTTACTTGCCACAGGCGACACTACTTCCATACTAGTCGTTCCTTACAAGTCTTACTATATTTTGCGTGCATTTTTCTTTTAAACATATGATTAATGGAATAACAGAATAGTTACGGTTACGGCCTTTCTTATAACTGCTATGCCTTAATTAGTGAATTTTTTATATCAGTTCGTCACTTAAACATAATATTGAATTTAAGAAAAATACTTCGATTTTATGAATGTAAAATCCATAAAATCTATTATTCAAATTAAATTTAAATAGAACAAATAATCGAAATATGATTACACTGGGATCACGAAGCTTAGATTCACTTATATGCAACAAAGCAATTAAAAAACAAAAAATGTTTAAGTGTAAGTAAATGTAAGTTCCAGTTCCGAGCCAGCGCTCTGTAAGACGAACTGCCAATAGTATTCATAAAAACCTTTAAACCTCCTGTCATGACTTACGGTGCTGAGGCGTGGAAACTAAAGATACGACTGCTCCTATAGTTTAAAGTCGCTCAGCGAGCTATGGTGAGCGCTATCCTTGCTATTTCTTTAAAGAATCGGATCAGAAACAAGGTAATTCGACAAAGAACAAAAGCTACCGACATAGCCCAAGTTATTAAGCATACTAAAGTGACCTGGTTATATATGCCGTAGGACCGATAACCGTTGGGGTACACGTGTCCTACAGCAGAGACCACTGCTCGGAACACGTAGTGTAGGAAACCCTCCGGCTAGGTAGAGTGACGACATACGCAAAACGGCTGGCAGCGATTGGAGGTCTCCCCTTTGCGTGGTGGGGGGGCTATGTACCTCCCGGAGGCCGAGAAATAGTAACACGCAGAGATTGGCGACTATGGGTGCCCTTAGTACTGACTTCCGGGGGGAGGAAATTAAGAGGGACCTGTGGAGGGCGCAACGGGCGGGCCAGGAGGGCCCGTCCAGCAGGGGCAGGGGGCCTCTGCTGTCGAACCATGGACCCTCCGGGGAGTCGGCCACACATGCTATGGTTGCACAGGGAGGCAGGAGTCCACTGCACCTCTCTGAGGAGGTCCTTTCGGTTTTGGCCCAGGGGACGTTGGCCGCAGGCGGGGTGTCAGACGCTGCAACCCAGGTACGCCCGCCTTTTTCTCAACAAGCGGCGGGCGTAACTGCCGGTGGAGAGTCCCACACGCCTCTCTCGGTCCCCCTTTGGCCGGGAGACAGTGCGTATATGCATTTTTCTACCGACGTAAAACAAAAAAAAAAAAAAGAGAGAAGGTCGAGCTCAGTGGCGTGCCATTGGAGAGGCCGATGTCCAGCAGTGAACGAATGTAGGCTGACGATGATGGAGCCTTAAATAATTTCGCGCGCAGTTCATTTTATGATCCATGATACACTCTTATGAATGCGGCCCTTCCTAAAATAAAATATGCTTTATTGTCTTTAAGATCATCATGATCATTTAGATACGTCATACAACACAAAATGGAAATTCGATATATTTTTTTAACAACAATGAAAGAGATATGAGCTGTACCATACCATACCATAATAAAGAAGTAAAAGCAAATGGGTTCTTTGTCAGAATTAGTCAAGGTTTGTCAGTTTGTCTGTCTGTTGTGGTTTTTCTCAAGATTTGTCAGTGTGTCAGTGACTCGTACCGGGGGTATCTGTCAGTCAGCCTGTCGTGATTTTAAAGGGAGGGGATTGTCTAATTTTCCAATCTGGGGGCACGGCAGTGCCCCCGCTAAGTCGAGCGCGAAGCAAACATTGCCGTACCATCCTTTACTGGAACCATATCGCCGCATTTTCAGGCCCCTATCTGAGAACCTCTGGATAAGACCAGAACGCAGAAATATTCATCATCCTGTAAGCTGTGATAACATACTTAAAATCCAAAATTTCAAGTCTGTGGGACTTATAGTTCCGAAGTTAAGCGAAAGCAAAGTTTCGCATTTTTGACACACACACACTCACTCACCAACTCATGATCATCAGAATAGAACTAGTACTTCTCATAAACTCAGAGCGCTAAAATTTGGCACAGAGTTAGGGTTTAATAGCCAGATAAAGGAAAAACTATAAAAACTACGATAATCGAAGATCTGGAGTACGTGGTGACCCTGATTTGAAAACAAAACAGCCCAACCAAACTATTAAAAAATTTGTAATAATAAAAAAACTACTCCAAAAAAGTAAAAAAAAGGTGTTAAATAAGATAAGGTTTCTACAAAAAGAAGTGAAATCCCACCAAAAACATTCTGTAAAAAAACTAGCCAAGTCTCGATGGAGATTCCATTTTCTAAAAAGTGTTTTTGCATGTCAGTGAATCTAAGATTTGTGATATTTAGTTTTTTTTGTGTTTTTGGGGACTTTAACACTATATTGATTTTGGGCAAATAAATCAAAATAGTGCACATACAGTGATGTGGCTGAATTTGCATATATAGTATAAGTAATTTGTATTCATGTGACCCTTCTAATGTTTCAAGTCAATTCAAATTATTCCCTTCCACATATTTTTACGGATACGGCCTTATTAATGAACACTAAGCGATATTTATAAAAAAAGTATTTTGTTGATGTCTGATATTTTGAGATTGATTTATAATACTTCTGATATGATATTTTGATTTTGTGTTTCACACAATATATCAAGACTAGAGGCAGCTTGCGACATCGTCCTCGTGACTCTATCTGGTAAAAAACCGCATCAAAATCCGTTGCGTAATTTTAAAGATCTACGCATACATAGGGACAAACAGAGGACAGCGACTTTTTTTTATATCGAGGGCCCTCGGTATTGGAATATTAGCTTAGCGCCCACATGTAACGCAATTTACTTGAATTGACACTAGTGCGTTGACAACAAAGTTGAAAAAGGTTTACGCCTTTTTTGAAATATCCCCGTCGTATAGTTGTTTTACAACCGGTTTTAACCGGGTTTTACAACCGCGGCAGGGAGCATAAATTGCATTAAAACATTTGACGCACGGTTTTCGCTATAAATCCATTGTTATTAGTTTTTGAGTACAAAATGATCTACTAAAACAGAATATATGACTTGCGTACCATGAGGAAATGTGTACGTTTTGCTCGCGTCTCCCACGCAATTTTGTAGCAGTTTTGACGATCAGTCGTGAACCTTACTTGAGGCTACGTGTTGAGAATCTTGAACACGATTACACGTCACTTTCAGTCATGGCGCCCGCGATATTACAGGAGAGGTAGATTTATAAACTCTTCTTATCTTAACGATTCGTTTTTAAACGAACATGTTGATTATGTGAGTTAAAGTCCTAGTCTAAGGGGATCCTCCCCGTACACCATACTGAGTGACTTTAACTTTTTAATCAAGAACTTAGGAACCCAAGCCAACCTTATCTGCTAGTTCTGCACCTGCCGATCAGCTGACGAAGTTTTGGCAAACATATAAGCGGAAATAGGCTCGCCAATGTGAGCGTTTAGTATGTCTCTCTATCTTCGGGGCATAAGGCGTGATTGTATGTATGTACCTATCACCGAAGTGAAGCGTAGTTATGGTTCGTAGAGGTAAGTACTTGAAACTTCGATGGCTTTCGTGCTTTTGAAAGCGCGTACTTAGTCGACTACATCTAGTCGTTATGTTGTTATAGGCTCTATAGCAGCTGCATTTTTTTACAGAAGGACGTCACTCTTCTTTCTTCGCTAATACGCACTGGGTCTATGTGGTATTGGTTTGTAGACACCCGGAATGGGTCCAATAGCACCTGGTAGTGGGACTTAAATTGGCTGAGGTGATGATATTCTGTTAAGCAGTAAGGTTCCCAACCAAAAAACTGTAATTTTTTTATTTAAATCAATAAAACGACATATATCTAGCTGCAATACACATACAGTAACCTTAACTTAAAAAAAATTACCTTTTACCCATAACATAATAAAACAATATAATATGATAACACTATGTTTCCTTAAAGTACTACAAAGTTATCGCATAACAACCAACTATTAAAAAAACAAAAACAAATCAAAAGCCTCATTTAAAAAACAAAAGTTTTCTGTCTACAGCATAAAACATTTGGAACATTAAAGTATAATGCCATTTATTATTTATATCATTTGTAAACCCTCCTGTAGTCGAAATAGAAACCGGTTCCCGTTTCCGACCTATTTTCCACGTTATCTTTGAATAGCGAGGTCCTTTTATACTCAAGAGTAATAAAGGAGGCCAACGCCGCAGGCCAGTCCAGGTTGTAACGACCAAAGAGCTCTTCAAAAGTGAGGGAAGCCAACCGTTGACATCTCATGTTCAGTGGTCTCTTATCTGACAAAGGGAACATAGATAGGTACACGTCGACTTCTAAAATAAATCTTGGCATGACATTGTCAATACCTATTCAAAAGACAAATTGTATTAATACACTCTGTGTAATAAACATTTAACAGTTCTTTCATACTGACAGTATACCATACACTGTGTAAAATAAAAGTTTTAATAAAATTTTACACTCTGTTTCTCCTGCTGGTAAATGAAACACACTATATTTTTCGATTTCTGGAACTCACTACCTTTTGTGTGGAAAGCTAGTGTATCTATAGTGGAATGTGTGTTACATAAGCCAGATAATGATAAATCTGGGCGTTGCATAAAATGTTACTTTTTATTGATAAATTTTCAATAAAGAGTTCTTCAAAAGTGAGAAAATTCAACTATTGACATCTCATGTTTAGTGGTCTCTTATTTGAAAAAGGTAGTATAGTTATATGCCGATTTGTAACGTTAATCACGCTACGACCATATATAGATGGGTGAATTGCACAAGCATACAAAATACGGGACAACGCTGAGAACGATAGTGCAAATTTATGATTTTGTAATTTTTTTCTTGCACTTCTCTGCCTTATAAAACAATCAGCAATGGCCTATGCTAAATGAAAAAACAAGCCAAAGTGTCATTTTATCATCACTGTGACCCGTCCCAGAACCCGATAAGCTCATTAAATACCTTCTCTTGTTTGACGACCGATATGGCGTGGTGGCGAGTATACCCGCATTCCACTCCTGAGGTCGTGGGTTCGATTCCCGCACAGGACAAATCTTTGTGGATATAAATATGAATATTTGTTCTGGTCTGGGTGTTTTCATATGTATAATAAGTATGTATTTACAAAAAAAAAAAAAGGTATTTATGTATGTTTATCCGTTATTTAGTATCCATACCACAAGTTCTTAATGATACTTATCTTGGAACTAAATAATTGGTGTAAGTGTAAGAAATATTTATTTATTTATCTTGTAAATAAATACCTTAATTACTTGTATTTAGATTAAAATCGAGTTTTCGTAAAACGCTTAGAGAGATTACACTCGATGTGAAAATAAATTTCGATTAGATTTTTTTTCGCTCTAATTCTCTTGCTGGTAAATGTGTCATTTTTTTCTATTTATTAGTACAAGTTTACTATTTATAGTACAAGTTACATTTAATTTGGAAAAAAGTAATGAATTTTGTGTGGGTCAGTGTTTAAAATGTGCACAAAATAAGTCAAAAAATGGCTTGCTTAAAAACATCATCATATCCTAGCATTATCCGGTTGCCCTAGACTTCAGCATGGGGCCCAGGGTCTGCTCACTGGTTCAACCTGATTTTGACAATATTGAGTTATTGCGTGGAACAACTGCCATCTGACTTCGGCAAACAGACAGAAACGTCATTCTATGGTTAAACCAGCTGTCAGTATGTTAGAAGACACTGAGATCCTAATAACAACTGCCATAGGTGTTCATGACAGCCGGGACGTTGGTCATGAACTTTTAAAAAGTCATAGTCGCGCCACCAGGGTTTGAACCCAAAACCCTCCAACTTGCCACTGGGCTATCGTCGCGGCTTGTTTAAAAACAAAATAAGTTAATTTTTTGTCCCCTTTTAAAATACTTATTATTTATTATATTGTATATATTTTTGCCAATATTTATAATCTTATCATTAAAAATCTTCAGCCATAGTGCAATTATCCCTTAATTAAGTCGTCATAAATTATGGGTATGTAGATACTACCAGTATATATTTAATTCGAGTCTAGAACCTTTTTAGTACAGAACTGGTAAAACTACATCGTAAAACTTACTTCGTTCTATGCAACGAGTTGCCTGATTAGAGCCCCTAGACATATATTTCCCTCAAACGTAGAGTTCAATACAGAAGGCCTTTGTAAACCTTTAACGAACGACACTACAGTATGATAATGTTGAGTTCTTAATTATAAATTCAACTGAAGGTCTGGCGACATTGAATAAGTTGTTTAAGCTGAATATTGTCGCGAGATAGGTATAAATATTCAAACATGGCGGCGACTGGCGATTTTAAACAATTACAGTGCGATCAATACTACTACTTATACTCAGTGACAGGGAATATTATGTTAATCGAGATATAATAAGAATGTAATTGGTGTATAAGGATCCTACCAACATCTTAGGAGTCCAAGCCAACCTCACCTTCAAGCCAACCTCTCACCTATTTCTGCGGATCAGCGGACGAAGTTCTGGCAAACATAATGATTCCCGGTAAGCGGCAAGAGGCTCCCCATCTATAACGTGGGACCAAAAATAAAATAACGAAAAAGAAAATAACGGAGTGATTGTATGTATGTAATATGAATGAAATTTTTTATAAAAACTTGAGAAAATGTATGACTATATTATAAAAAGCAACTGGATATTAAGTTAACAATTTCATAATCATGCCTCAGCGTGGGTTACCAAAAATTTATCTTAGGTAGTTTTTGATGAATTTTGTAATACATTGGATGAACAAGTGACAGGCAACCACTATTCAAAATAAATATGACTGAAAAATGAATGGTTCCGTGCTACATTCGGGAATTGAGTGTTTAATAGTACTATTTACTTTTCTGGAGTAAATAAGGTAAGTAGTTAATAAGTAGGGCATATTGTCTCATTGTCTGTTAAAAACCAAAGTAAAGGTAAAATAGAGGGAATCTAATGCAAATTATCGCCACACCGTCCTGTTTTAATTTAAGATCAACTGATTTGGATGTGTGTACAAACAGGCCACTTGCTTTGAGATACAACCATGTGTGTACACCTACAAACACTTTGTCGGGCTAAAATTAAACTATGCAAATAAAGCAATTTGGGTTAGACCTCGCCGCGCCGAACCGCAGCGTGTCGCCACAGACGTGATTAATAACGCACCATGTGTCATGGGAACATATTATATAATACAATCACCTGTCAAACGGAGTGATTACGTTTAATTGGCTTGTTTAAAATTGTTTATGAACCTTGTCGCTTTGAAAAATAAAATTATTACAAAGATATTACTTAGCGAATTAAATTCTGATTGTTTTGTCAAAGCTTTTAACTTACTTTATATTTCTTTTGCTAAGTAACGAATCTTGTCACTTTGAAAACTAAAATGATCTGTTGAAATTTAACCAAGCATCATCAACGGCGATATTTAGTTATTGAAATCAGCAAAAAACTGTGTCGATTGATAAAACTGCAGGTATCGCTAAGATGACTTTAGTTTTCGCTTGTTAACTAAAATACATAATAGGTTGGGGAAAAAGTCTTTTCGTATTTTTGTATGAAAAGTCAAGACATTTTTTTCAAAGTTTATTTACATTTATTTACAATATATATGTACCGTTTTGTTGAATAACTTTCTGCCATTTTGTGGGCAGAGACATTATCCCGTTACTGTAGAAACTTTGGGACTTCTGATCAAAAAAACGGGACAAATAGTTTTGGCAGTCCTCTCTTGAGGTCAACCTTACAGAACCTAAAGAATTCTGCAGAGACCGAAACAGGTGAAAATCTGAAGGCGCAAGGTCAGGGCTATATGGTGGATGCACTAGGACCTCCCAGTCGAACTCTCTTAATTTTTGCTGAGTGGCTAAAGATGTGTGTGGTCTAGCGTTATCGTGATGAAAGACCACCCCTTCCTGTTGATCAATTCCGGCCGTTTTCTCTCGACTGCTTCCTTTAATCTCATCAGTTGCTGGCAGTAAAGATCAGAATCGATGGTTTTGCCGGGCGGTAAAAGCTCATAATAAACAATGCCCTTCCAATCCCACCATACACACAGCATCACCTTATTTCGTGTTAGGCCAGGTTTGGTCACAGTCTGTGAAGCCTGGCCAACTTTCGACCACGACCTTTTTCGCACGTTCTTGTCGTACGTGATCCACTTTTCATCGCCAGTTATCAATCTCTTCAAAAACGGCTCGGTTTCATTACGTCTCAATAATGAATCGCAAATGAGTACACGGTTCATTAAGTTTCTTTGAGTGAGCTCGTGTGGCACCCAAATATCGAGCTTTTTTGTATAACCAGCTTTCTTCAAATGGGTCAAAACTGTTTTGTGGTCAATTCCCAGTTCTTCAGCTACATCGTAACTACTAATATGCCAATCTTTCAAAAATGGCGTCCATTTTATTCGTAACAGGGCGACCAGAGCGAGGTGCATCTTTAACATCAAAATTTCCGGACTGAAAACGTTTGAACCAAATTTGTGCTACTCTTACTGACACTGCATCAGGTCCATAAACATCACAAATTTTTTTCACTGCTTGAGTTGCTTTTTGCCTTTTTTATAATAAAATTTTAAAATGTATGGAATTTCTTCATTAGATTCACTCATTTTTACGGAGAGAAAAACAAATGAAAAATAGCGGGAAACAACTTTTTTTTATTTTTTTCTTTTCTTTATAATGGAACCTTTTTAATGTTACCAAAACCAGCCAGACACAAATAGTACAGTCAAAAAAATTTTATAATAAGTTTATACCTACGTTATGCGAAAAGACTTTTTCCCCGACCTAATATATTTACTATTTACGGCGATAAAGCGACAAAAAAATTATTGATTATTGACCATCTTGTATTACTTTAAGATGAGCTGATTTGAACGTGTGCACAGCCATTCCACTTGATTTGAGAGTTACACATGGTTGTAATGTGTGTACGGAAGTACACCTACAAACACTTAGTCAGGCAATAATTACCCTATGTACATAAAGCAATTTGGGTTTGATCTCGCTGCGCCGACCGCAGCGTGATTAATAACGCTTCATGTGTTAAGGGTATGTCACCGTAAGATTGTAAATAACGTTAGATTATAATATATCCCGCGATATTGTAATCTGTCGAAAAATTGTGATCCGGAACAACTGCTCACAATTTAACGCATTATTTTTCGATAGATTATAATCTATCGAAGTCAAACCGTTAAATCATAATCTGTCGCGCGTTAAATTGTCAACTGTTTAAAGCCTGTCCATGATTGGCTGGTCTTGATGACAAGAGCAGGCAACCAGGGACGGGCTGGATAGAGTTAGGAATCAAACATAGGTATCAGTCAAAAAAATTAAATGCAAATTTAATAAGTTTTTTTTAATTAAAATAATTAAAACAAATCTTTTCGAACACAAATTAAATATAAATTAAAAAGTAAAACATAGCAAAATTTTCTCATAGAAAATATTATCATAAAATAGAATAAAATAAATTACCAGACAAAATCTTTACTTATTGCAAGAGATATAAATGAATTTACTACGTAAAAATACACCAATGCTCACTTTTTGTTACATGTCAAAGAGCAGTCAAATAAAATAAATGCAAATAAATTCAATACTTTGTGTGACATCAAGTAGGTATGTAATAATTAATAATTATTGATTTTTTATTAGGTATTTGTATTAAAATATATATTTTACTCTTCGAACACAAATTAATTTTTCAACCGGATATTCCAGAGATTCCAGATACAATAGATAAATAATCAATCTTCGTCAAGCCCAATCGGACCGGTCAGGACGTGAAGCATTAAATTTAAACAAAAAACGAAAACATTTTTAAATTTTCTCATGAAAAATAATTATCACAAGATAAAATTAAATCAATTACAAGATAAAATCTTGGCTTATTGTAAGAGATTAGAGTCCATCACACACGTTGCTATAATATTATATATCGAGCTATAAACGAAAAAAGCATGCTTTTATTGTGCTTTCAGTGAAAGTATGACAAAGCAAGTTAAAGGCATGCTTTTTTCGCATATAGGTCGGTATATTAATATATATTATAGCTACGTGTGTGACGGACATAAGAACACTTTTAAAAAAGACACCAATGCTCACTTATTGTTGCATGTCAAAGAGCTGTGGCACCTGGAGTTACAAAGAACATTGGCTTTCTTGCAATTACACTTATTGGAAACACATTGTCCTTTTTTTAGTTTTTTGCAATTGCATTGTTTCATTCCTTGTCCGCCAAATGATGAAAACATTGATGCTATTGTTCTTAACGGCAATGTTACCTGAAAAATATATTATAATGACTTTGTGCAAAGGCCGGATCCGTCTATACTACCGGATTTGTAGTAAGTACTTTGTAGCAGCAGAGATTTGTAGTAGGTAGTGTGTTCCAGTTTTAAAGCAAGATATAATATAAGAGTCTGATATAAAATGAGATCTGTTAAGAAAATATTTAAAGGTGATACAAAATCATTAATAATTACCTCTGGAATGTTACTGAGTAGTTCTGCTTTTGGAGATGAAAGAACAGCATTTTTAGGCATCCAATCTTTGATTATGCCAAAAGCAGTGCCAACTTGATATAATTCGTTTTTTTTTCTCTAAAACTTTTCCAATCAGATTTTTACTGTCCAAAGGTCCCCTGTCAACTTTTGGGACTTCAACTAATACAGACGAACCAATAGCGATATCTTTAAATTTTTTAGACGATGTAGCCACCATTTTATCTGCCGCTCTTTTTAAATTTATGTGCGATTGTGTTCTTTCTTGTACGATGTTAAGTTGAATCACACACAAATTGCAAAGCAGTTGAGATTCATAGCCCTCATTTTCTTCAGATGAAACTCCACATATGGCGTGAACGATTTTCTTGCATTTTGTGCATGTATGAGCTCCAGATGCTTCTTTGTTGCATATGTTACATAACAAATTATTAATTTCTTCAATAATTACTATATTAGATAGTAAGTTAGAATCATTAGGTGCGGTGGGTTTGTCTAGGGTAATGATTTCTTTGTCAATATTTTCATATATGGCCTGATTTGGGGTGACGGTTTCTTTACTACCTAAAGACATTTTTTCATGTTTACTATCTGGATCATGAATAATAACATCCGCAAATACAGGTACATTCTCATGTAAATCAAGAAGTAGTTCAGGATTTTTTGCTTCTAAGGTAATTATTTCACTACTTACTGTAGTTATTTTTTTTTGGTTAATCGTATGATTCTCAATTTTTTGAATATTTTTTGTGGTTATGTTTTCCTGTTCTTCCTCTTCTTGATCTTTTCCTGAATTTTGTTCTTTGTTATTATTAATATCTTCAAAAAACTTCTCCACTTCTTCTTCGGTTTCTAATTTAGATATTATATTTTTAGATAAGAAGGTTGATGCGAGTCCTATTTTTGGGTCTGCTCCAAACAAGGCTTTATATGGAGTTCGAGCAATTGTTGAATGGTAAGATGAATTTTTCTGGAACTGAACGAAATAACACCCAATGGACCAATTGGAAGATTTATTATCTGTCATCCAGGCTCGAATCATATTTTTTACATCTTGATTTGAACGTTCAATACTTCCTTGGCTTTGCGGATATCTGGGTCTTCCATTAACTATTTTACAAGCAGGCCACAAACTGACTATTTCTTTTAACACAGATGCTGTGAACTCACGGCCATTATCACTTTGAAGGATATTGGGACAGCCAACTTCCAAAAATATCTTTAAAATTTCGATTGCCACTTCTTTCGCCTGTTTGCTTTTTAGTGGTCGCAAAAAACAAAATTTAGTTAAATGATCCTGATATTGTAACAACCATTTGTACTCTTGATCTGGAGATGTTTGAAAATCTACAAGATCTATTTGACCCCTTCTATTAAAGTCGTCAGAAATCAATGGTTTTACGACAATTCCTTTTTTTGGAAAGCTTTTTTTTGATAGACATGTTTTACACAAATTCAGGAATATTGTTATGGCAAATATTGGTATCACATATTTATCTTTCAAGGAATGGACAATTTTGTCTCGTCGTCCATGTCCAGTTGCCATATGCGCGTCGAGAATTGTTTGATAATACTCTTCCGTTGGAATGATTTGTACTACAGGATCTGAGATATTCTTTCTTTTCATAATTAAAACTTTTTGGTGACCAATATTCATTACATCGTATTTTCTTGCATGATGGTAATGCTTGTTTGTTGGTCGCCTATTTTGAGATTTTATTGTATTATACTCGTCTAACAATCTTATTACTGTTTGTATTCTATGATTTGTCCATTCAATTTTTTTACTATTTTTACTATGCCCACTGTAGTAGTTTTGTAACTCTATGGTAAATTCTTCTTGGTTAACAATAACTGGTTTTTCAGAGTTTTCTTGACAGACAGACTCAATATCCGACATTTTAAATATTATCAAATAAGATATTAAATGAGTTCACACAGGTTCACCCGCATAAAAAATATAAAAACACTGAAAATACAAATTAGTTTATGTTCGGTGACTAACTCTTATTCATTACTTAACTGCACTTCTTTAGGTTATCACAGGTCCGTTAACACTCCCTACAACTTATTATAATACAATGCGTTATTGTTATTAACACGAAATCTGTTTTAAATCACCAAAACACTGTTTGTTTACATTTCACAACAAATTATTTTGACTAATAACAACCGAAGATGGCGACGACGGGCGGCTGAGCGGGGAACATGAAGTTCAACCAATCAGAGCGCGAGGTGCGTTCTTTCGCATGCCATTTTACAATCTGACGGTTTGTCTTCGATAGATTATAATCTATCGAAAAATAATGCGTTAAATTGTAAGCAGTTGTTCCGGATCACAATTTTTCGACAGATTACAATATCGCGGGATAGATTATAATCTAACGTTATTTACAATTTTACGGTGACAGGTACATATTATCTACAACCACCTACCATAATTTTCCATTACGTTTAATTAACTTGTTTAAAGTTGTTTATGAACCTTGTTATTTAAAAAACTAAAATGATTCAATGAAAATTATTAAACAAATGTTTGTCGGGTTGTTTATGTCATAAGTTTGTAATTTTGTATGTTATTTACGAACCCACCCATGTTACTCATGTCTCATAATATAAGGAAGTTGTTATACAAAAATAATACAGATAAGATACAAAATTATCAGGCGACAATTTGCAAAATATTTTCGTTATTCAGGGAATAACGATCAGCCTCTAGTTCCAGATATCGGAATTTCGAGAGTTGCCTGCTTTTAATACTTCAGGTGCCGGGCGAGGGAGCTCCATAAAATTCAGGTGTCAAACACATTCCTGGGCGTCCGACAAACATTTTTACGTAAAGAACAGTTTAGGCTTTAACATCATTGGGCACTTATATTTGACGAAAAATAAACCTTTTATACAGAGAATTTTTTTTAAATTATTTTACCCTACCTACATAATTTTGTAATGGCTTGTAAAATTTTAAATACTTCAAAGAAGAGTCTTCACTGTACCCTTGGTATGTGTTCTTCACCATAATTTGCTCTCCATAACGTTCCACTACTGAGCACGGGCTTCCCTTCACAATCCTAGATGAGAGGAGTTCAGGGGGCCTACCGCCGAGTTCGATGGCAATCGATTATAAGGCAAAATGGATTTCGAATTGAATCTGTCGTACCGCGGAACTTATGGAAATCGAAACAAAATGGCGTGCTCCATTTACCTATTGGTCTGTCACGGAATGAAGGTCATGAATGAGAGGTGGCTGTCGGCAGATTCCCCGGTACGGATTAATGAACGCAAAACAAAGTTTGATCTAAATAGATTACCGGTAATCCATCGAATTCGGCGGTAGACCCCAGGTTATACTACACCACGCGGGCCCAGTGCTGATTGGCGTAGATATGCCTTAACGGCTACCACATATTCACATAGGTGTAAAAGACCTACCAACATCTTAGGAGCCCTATTTATTATTTGTTTTACGTCGGTAACAAAGTGTATTTACGCACTGCCTTCCGGCCAAAGGGGAACCGAAAGGGGGTGTGGGACTCACCACCGGCAGACACGACTGCCAGCAGTAATACCCACTAAAAATCTTCCGACGACGTCCGCCGCTTGTTGAGAAAAAAGCGGGGGCCAGTACCTGGGTTGCAGCTTCTGATATCCGCCTGCGGCCAACGTCCCCCGGACCAAAATCGAGAGGACCTCCTCAGAGAGGTGCAGTGGACGCGTCCCTCCTACTTCCCTGTGCGACCATAGCGTGAGTGGCCGACTTCTCGGAGGGTCAATGGTTAGACAGCAGGGGCCCCCTGCCCCCACTGCCTAAGACCCTTCTGGCGCTACTTGACGGGCCCTCCTGGCCCTCCCGCTGCACCCTCTACAGGTCCCTCTTAGTTTCTCCCCCGTCAGTCAGTAGTGACAAAATCGTATTAATAAGTCAATAAATAAATCGTTTAAGTTTTCTATTTTTCATTCTACGAAATTGTCTCAAGCATCATTGACAAAATTTTAGCTAATTATACCTGAGATTACCAGACGAAGTGACGTGCCTAAGGACATTGTACCACGATAATAGCAATTTATCTACCGAATTAAGATCCACACTTGGGAGGAGCACTTAGCCGAGACTGTGTTGCCAGCTTATTGAAACTAAGCAGAAATTGCGGAGGCGGTTTTGAGTCAAAATATTTTGACAATCGAGTTAAATTTATTTTTTATTTGGTACACACCCAGAAATAAACACACAGAAAAACTAAAAACAAAGGTACATTGGGTACAGGGCACAGCTTATTCCAAAAAGAAAAAGTAAAGTAAAAGTAAAAAAAATATTTATTTCATAAACTATTATACATAGTACTTGAAAACGTCATGATTACAAATGAAAAAAAAAACAATCGAAATAATATTACACTAAATCACGAAGCTTAGATTCACTTACATGCAACAAAACAATTTAAAAACAAAAAATAATTAAGTGTAAGAGAATCTAAGTGCCAGTTCCGAGCCACCGCTCTGTAAGAAGAACTGGCAAGAAACTCACAGGCTTTGTTCTTTTAAATATGTCCATTAGTTTGGTACTAGAAATACAATCTTCATTTGTCTGTGAAGCTATACAATGCAATAAGTTAAGGTTATGTACCTTAACAATATTTATGTTTTCAAGTCATTCATATTAGAATAGCCTGTATGAAACGGTAGCTTAATCCCAAGCATTTATATCTGCCATAGAGTCTTTAATAAAATAGTATCCCTTTGAAGACAGCTTGTGTTTTATTGTTAATTTAAATATTTTACAACTGGCCCGCGAAAGGAAAAAAAATTAGATTGAATTGGCTAGTATGTGCATTATAATACAATTAACACAGAAGAAAAATAGTTAAAGGGTTCATATTGAATTATTTAAAAAAATAAATATGTGACAATTGAGTTAAATTATTGATACATATGTACTGACGGCGACATGCCTAAGTTCTGTAGGTACAGATTGTACTGTAATTTTGTTTAAATGGTAATATCAATATATATTAAATATGATACCTTTGTTCCGTTCTTAGCTTTATAGGCTGGAGAATTACTAGGTGTCACCTAGTAACTCACCTTCTAGGCTATTAGTTAAAAGTGTTGTCAATCTCACTCGGTGTACTAAGATTATAATGATTCAAAAGTTTTAGACAAATGCTATTACTTACTATAACTGTTAATGTATGCCTTGGAAAATATATTACAAGGTATACTCGTTTTACTGCTTTCATATCATGCGACTATAAATAAATCAAGTCAATAAATTCAATAAATACATACTCGGTAATATATGAAGTGAATACATGGCAACATTGAAGTTGCCTCGAGCCCGTAATGTATGCGTAATGTAGTTAGAATTGGGTGGAGGGCGGCACTTAAAATAATTTGGTTTACGGTCTCCGAGGGGCTCCATTTTGCCGATCTTACATGTGACAAACGATTGGGCTTTTGCCACAAGACACTTACTACACACTTACACTTAGTATCAGTCGTAGTCAAATTAAGCAGATGCTTTTCGCTTATGTAGCTATTTATAAAATATTTTTAATGTTCGGGTTATATTATTGAAGTTTTCGTAGGAATCCCAATTTTTTCTAGTTACAAATTTAGCCTATGTTAATCAGGGATAATTCAATAATTGAATTCAAATAGATTATTGCGTTACATGTGTTTTAGGTAAAGGATGTTACAAAATAATAAATTTTGTACAGCACATGAACCCGGTAGGGCATAGCAATAATATTATTGCTATGCCCTACCTTACCTACCTACCCTATTATTATTAAGCTCATATAGTACATTAAACAAAATATGAAATTAACAAAATAACGTATTAAGAAAATTACAACATATAAAGTATTTATTTAAAACAAATAAACAAAACAGACTAGTTATGATTATAACTTACTTAAAATATTATAAATTATAAAGAACATTTTAATTTTTAATGAAACATTATAACAAATTTAAACATTATTTAAACACTTATAGACTAACTTATCAAATTTTTTTCATCATATATTTGATTAATATTTAATAAGACATTAGAATTAATTTGTATATAAAAAGTATTGTACTTTAATTTATAGCAACATTTATCATTAAAAATATGTATGAGAGATGCTACAAACTTATTATAATTTTCTTTGCTTACCACTCACATTGTTTGATATATTAGGGAAACCTGTTATTGGCCATACTAGCTTTAAGTACTGATGTTAATTGTTTAACTGTATACGCTGTTGGTTTTCTCAATAAATAAATAAATATTTAAATTTTTAATATAAGTATATTTAGGTAGATCATGATACAATCTTACTGCCATGCAGATTGATATATAGCTAAGGTACTAGGAGGCAAACGTAGTTTATTAATTTTTCTTAATCCTATAGTTTCTATGTAATTATCATTTACAATTCTACACTAACAATGTTTTTTTATAAAAAATAAACTCTATAAGGAAGGGACGGTAAAAATTTTATATTCTTTGAAGATTGGCATGCAGCTTTTTATCGGTCCTATATTTTCCAATATCCGTTATATGTATTGTTTAATATATTGCAGGCATTCTGACGATGAAATCGGTCCAGTCGTTTTTGAGATTATTCATAACAAATATTCAAAAATACAAATCTAAGAATACATCTCTGTCCATTTACGTCCCACTGCCGAGCACGAGCCTCCGCTCACAAGCTAAGGTGAATCAAGATGAGGTGAGGGTATTGTGTCATTTCACCACGCGGACCCAGAGTGGGTTTGTTTTTATTTTCGGATGGAAAATCATTAAATGACCGACTTCCGCTACGGGTGAAGCTTCGGCGAAGGATATCTCATACTTTTACTAACTAAAAGCATGTTTCTTCTTCAGCCTGCAATGATCCAAGGTCGCGGTAACCCTTTTGAACAGTCTCGCAGCCCCGGTAGGCTAGGCTCTTTCCCCAGGGGTGTGGCGTCCTGCTGTTAGTATTTTCAAGCCACCCAAGATAAAGATATTTTTTTTGTCACAGACAATACAGTTTATTAAGGTGTTACATAAATATTAGCATCTTGAATTCTACCATTACTGGTGTACAAATATTGATCTTATAAACTAACAAAATAACATGAACAAAGCTATTAATCATAAAAAAAAAATACATTACATCATATCGTTTAAATATTCACCAACAGCGTAATAACATTTTTCTATTAGTTTTGCATATGTCACCGTAAAATTGTAAATAACGTTAGATTATAATCTATCCCGCGATATTGTAATCTGTCGAAAAATTGTGATCCGGAACAACTGCTTACAATTTAACGCATTATTTTTCGATAGATTATAATCTATCGAAGACAAACCGTCAGATTGTAAAATGGCATGCGAAAGAACGCACCTCGCGCTCTGATTGGTTGAACTTCATGTTCCCCGCTCAGCCGCCCGTCGTCGCCATCTTCGGTTGTTATTAGTCAAAATAATTTGTTGTGAAATGTAAACAAACAGTGTTTTGGTGATTTAAAACAGATTTCGTGTTAATAACAATAACGCATTGTATTATAATAAGTTGTAGGGAGTGTTAACGGACCTGTGATAACCTAAAGAAGTGCAGTTAAGAAATGAATAAGAGTTAGTCACCGAACATAAACTAATTTGTATTTTCAGTGTTTTTATATTTTTTATGCGGGTGAACCTGTGTGAACTCATTTAATATCTTATTTGATAATATTTAAAATGTCGGATATTGAGTCTGTCTGTCAAGAAAACTCTGAAAAACCAGTTATTGTTAACCAAGAAGAATTTACCATAGAGTTACAAAACTACTACAGTGGGCATAGTAAAAATAGTAAAAAAATTGAATGGACAAATCATAGAATACAAACAGTAATAAGATTGTTAGACGAGTATAATACAATAAAATCTCAAAATAGGCGACCAACAAACAAGCATTACCATCATGCAAGAAAATACGATGTAATGAATATTGGTCACCAAAAAGTTTTAATTATGAAAAGAAAGAATATCTCAGATCCTGTAGTACAAATCATTCCAACGGAAGAGTATTATCAAACAATTCTCGACGCGCATATGGCAACTGGACATGGACGACGAGACAAAATTGTCCATTCCTTGAAAGATAAATATGTGATACCAATATTTGCCATAACAATATTCCTGAATTTGTGTAAAACATGTCTATCAAAAAAAAGCTTTCCAAAAAAAGGAATTGTCGTAAAACCATTGATTTCTGACGACTTTAATAGAAGGGGTCAAATAGATCTTGTAGATTTTCAAACATCTCCAGATCAAGAGTACAAATGGTTGTTACAATATCAGGATCATTTAACTAAATTTTGTTTTTTGCGACCACTAAAAAGCAAACAGGCGAAAGAAGTGGCAATCGAAATTTTAAAGATATTTTTGGAAGTTGGCTGTCCCAATATCCTTCAAAGTGATAATGGCCGCGAGTTCACAGCATCTGTGTTAAAAGAAATAGTCAGTTTGTGGCCTGCTTGTAAAATAGTTAATGGAAGACCCAGATATCCGCAAAGCCAAGGAAGTATTGAACGTTCAAATCAAGATGTAAAAAATATGATTCGAGCCTGGATGACAGATAATAAATCTTCCAATTGGTCCATTGGGTGTTATTTCGTTCAGTTCCAGAAAAATTCATCTTACCATTCAACAATTGCTCGAACTCCATATAAAGCCTTGTTTGGAGCAGACCCAAAAATAGGACTCGCATCAACCTTCTTATCTAAAAATATAATATCTAAATTAGAAACCGAAGAAGAAGTGGAGAAGTTTTTTGAAGATATTAATAATAACAAAGAACAAAATTCAGGAAAAGATCAAGAAGAGGAAGAACAGGAAAACATAACCACAAAAAATATTCAAAAAATTGAGAATCATACGATTAACCAAAAAAAAATAACTACAGTAAGTAGTGAAATAATTACCTTAGAAGCAAAAAATCCTGAACTACTTCTTGATTTACATGAGAATGTACCTGTATTTGCGGATGTTATTATTCATGATCCAGATAGTAAACATGAAAAAATGTCTTTAGGTAGTAAAGAAACCGTCACCCCAAATCAGGCCATATATGAAAATATTGACAAAGAAATCATTACCCTAGACAAACCCACCGCACCTAATGATTCTAACTTACTATCTAATATAGTAATTATTGAAGAAATTAATAATTTGTTATGTAACATATGCAACAAAGAAGCATCTGGAGCTCATACATGCACAAAATGCAAGAAAATCGTTCACGCCATATGTGGAGTTTCATCTGAAGAAAATGAGGGCTATGAATCTCAACTGCTTTGCAATTTGTGTGTGATTCAACTTAACATCGTACAAGAAAGAACACAATCGCACATAAATTTAAAAAGAGCGGCAGATAAAATGGTGGCTACATCGTCTAAAAAATTTAAAGATATCGCTATTGGTTCGTCTGTATTAGTTGAAGTCCCAAAAGTTGACAGGGGACCTTTGGACAGTAAAAATCTGATTGGAAAAGTTTTAGAGAAAAAAAAACGAATTATATCAAGTTGGCACTGCTTTTGGCATAATCAAAGATTGGATGCCTAAAAATGCTGTTCTTTCATCTCCAAAAGCAGAACTACTCAGTAACATTCCAGAGGTAATTATTAATGATTTTGTATCACCTTTAAATATTTTCTTAACAGATCTCATTTTATATCAGACTCTTATATTATATCTTGCTTTAAAACTGGAACACACTACCTACTACAAATCTCTGCTGCTACAAAGTACTTACTACAAATCCGGTAGTATAGACGGATCCGGCCTTTGCACAAAGTCATTATAATATATTTTTCAGGTAACATTGCCGTTAAGAACAATAGCATCAATGTTTTCATCATTTGGCGGACAAGGAATGAAACAATGCAATTGCAAAAAACTAAAAAAAGGACAATGTGTTTCCAATAAGTGTAATTGCAAGAAAGCCAATGTTCTTTGTAACTCCAGGTGCCACAGCTCTTTGACATGCAACAATAAGTGAGCATTGGTGTCTTTTTTAAAAGTGTTCTTATGTCCGTCACACACGTAGCTATAATATATATTAATATACCGACCTATATGCGAAAAAAGCATGCCTTTAACTTGCTTTGTCATACTTTCACTGAAAGCACAATAAAAGCATGCTTTTTTCGTTTATAGCTCGATATATAATATTATAGCAACGTGTGTGATGGACTCTAATCTCTTACAATAAGCCAAGATTTTATCTTGTAATTGATTTAATTTTATCTTGTGATAATTATTTTTCATGAGAAAATTTAAAAATGTTTTCGTTTTTTGTTTAAATTTAATGCTTCACGTCCTGACCGGTCCGATTGGGCTTGACGAAGATTGATTATTTATCTATTGTATCTGGAATCTCTGGAATATCCGGTTGAAAAATTAATTTGTGTTCGAAGAGTAAAATATATATTTTAATACAAATACCTAATAAAAAATCAATAATTATTAATTATTACATACCTACTTGATGTCACACAAAGTATTGAATTTATTTGCATTTATTTTATTTGACTGCTCTTTGACATGTAACAAAAAGTGAGCATTGGTGTATTTTTACGTAGTAAATTCATTTATATCTCTTGCAATAAGTAAAGATTTTGTCTGGTAATTTATTTTATTCTATTTTATGATAATATTTTCTATGAGAAAATTTTGCTATGTTTTACTTTTTAATTTATATTTAATTTGTGTTCGAAAAGATTTGTTTTAATTATTTTAATTAAAAAAAACTTATTAAATTTGCATTTAATTTTTTTGACTGATACCTATGTTTGATTCCTAACTCTATCCAGCCCGTCCCTGGTTGCCTGCTCTTGTCATCAAGACCAGCCAATCATGGACAGGCTTTAAACAGTTGACAATTTAACGCGCGACAGATTATGATTTAACGGTTTGACTTCGATAGATTATAATCTATCGAAAAATAATGCGTTAAATTGTGAGCAGTTGTTCCGGATCACAATTTTTCGACAGATTACAATATCGCGGGATAGATTATAATCTAACGTTATTTACAATCTTACGGTGACACATATAATTTTTGTTTAAATATAACAATTATTCCTTTTTAAAGTCATTTGGTAATTTATTATAAATTCGAATAGCCATACAATATGAATTCTTACTGAACATGCTAGTGCGTTGATTAGGTACAGAAATTTTGAAAAATTTTAAAGGTATTTCTATTAGTACAAAATTTTTCTAATAGTTTTTGATTTTTATAGACAAATACACACATTTCATAAATATAGAAACAAGGTAGAGGAAGAATATTATATTTTTTAAATAATGGCACGCAACTGTCTAAATAATCAGCACCACTTAAATTCATATGGCTTAATGACTTCCACACATAGTGTTAACTGTGACCACGTTAAGCGTGCCTTCCGCAGCACAGAAGCGCTCAATATTAAACGTGTATAGTAGTTTTGCTACCCCAAAGCATTTCTACGCTATTGTATTCCGCTCCGTATTTTATTTTGTCAACTTACAAATGACTAGATATAGCTTGTGGCTTCGACCAGCTTATTATTTTAAATTGTACCTTATACTTCCAATTCATTAATTTCTCCAAAGAAGAAAACATCGGTTTATAATAATAATCTTAGATATACATATACAACGAATAACCAAAGCTCCTTCACGATAAATAATAAGTAAGTAACAAACAGAAATACGGGTATGCTCGTAGATATTATGTAATTCCAACTGGCAAAACTAAGGTTAGGTAACTACACGGAGCGGTTATATCGGGCTATTCGCAAGTAACAGATGAGACTGTAAGCCGAAGCCTTTGTAAGATTTAGATAGCTTTAGTTTTAGTTGTTGAGTCCAGGGATACAGTAGCAAACTACTATGAGGTCACACAGTTCTATTTATGTGTTAAATTTATTAAATAATATTGGTTTAGATATCGGCTATGGTTTAGTTATTTTGTGTTTTGATGTAACTCCTCATCAGCAAACAGAGGACTTATTTAGTTTCTAGCCAATTACGCTAAGAGCAATAATTCTTTTCCTTTATTTTAAATAATGGCTTCGTGCGTCTAGCACATTTAGCCAGTGTCAAGTAAGTAATATATTAATAATATCTATATAATTCATAGTAAATGAGAATGAGTGATAAAGATGATAAATGGTAAATGAGATACCCTCCCCTAAGCTCCTTGAGTCCTCAGTAAAGATGTGGGACTATACTGAGATCTCACATGGACTCCTTGAGAGAATATGAAAAGTGATGTTGCACTGATTTGTTTGATTTACCAACACTCATGTATATACACAAACACTTAACGGTTAATAATCCACCGTTATTACACATTAATGTTAGAAATATCACAAATTTTAGAAAATAAAACAAAACTGCAGACATGATGCTTCCCGCCAAGAAGTCTGATGTTTTGATTTAAGTAGTTCTAGTGATTTTTTTAAATTTATTTATTGAGAAAACCAACAGCGTAACAATTGACATAAGAACTTAAAGCTAGTATGGCTAATAACAGGTTTCCCTAATATAACAAACAGTGATCGTTTTAGACTCAGTTAATAAAATAAAAACACAGCACAGGCGGATAAATCGCAACACGAAAGAGGACAAATGCTAGACCCACTGCACCAGACAGTGGTTAAATAATGTTTAGTGACTGATGTGATTTTTGTTAGGCATTACAATCTCACTCCCGTATCATAACTTGAGTCACATTGAGTTTCCGTTCGTTTTCCATTATATGATACCTATGAGTCAGTTAAGTAAAAAAGAACCTTGAAAAAGGAGAACATTCAAATACGACGTTTTTATAAAATATGACGCTTGTATATTTCTGCCAGGAATGACAAATGAGACGGGGACCATCAGACGGTAGCCGGCACTTTTACGACCCAATCACTTTATTTTGACAGGGGTAAAGGGTCATGTTGACCTGAAAATAGACAATGATTGATGTGGTGTCGAAACATGTAGGGTTTTATTTCAAATATATAGTAAAAGTCTGCGTAATTAGCCTTATAATGGCGGGTGTATGGGGATGGGGGACTTTCCCGCCAAGAATTCAGGTATATAATTATAAAATTAGCATTGCATTTAAAAAATATACATATTTAGTAGTGTCGCGGAGATACTCGCGCTTGGATATTGATCTGTCACAGTCCTTAATATTAGTGAAGAAATGATCTATCTAGTAAATGCTTCTTTAAAACTAAAGATGTGCCAAGATATTAGGAGCCCAAACTAACCTCATCTGCAAGTGGTGCACCTGCCGATCAAAGGACGAGGTTCTGATAAACATGTATTCCCGGTAAGCGACAATAGGCTCGTCACCTATTACGTGGGACCAATAAATATAATTATCGTAAGGTGGGCGTATAATATGCCCAATCCTCCAGGAAACAGTTATAATTACATGTATGTAATTCACTGACCTGTGATATGATTGACGACTGATATGGCGTGGTGTAGCGAATACCCGCACTCAGCCGCTAAGGTCGTGAGTACGATTCCCACTCAGGAAAATTTTTGTGTGCATAAACAAGAATATTTGTTTTGATCTGGTTGTTATATATGTATATGATGTATGTACATAAAAATGGATGTGCATATGTTTATCCGTTATTTCGTATCCAATATCACAAGTCCTCCTATTCTAATAATACTTAGCTTGGTACTAAATAATTGATGTTGAAAATATTGATATTAGTATCTCCGAAGAATTCTACCACTCCATGTCTTCCCGAGGGTATCGCAGAAGGTATCGATGAGGATTGGATCTGACCCCTTCTCGGTCCCCCTTTGGCCGGAAGGCCAAAGCATTTTGTTACCGACGTAAAAAAAAAAGAAAAAAAAAGTGAGCAAGCCCTGGGCCCTAGAAGTCTAGGGCAACCTGGATAATGCTAGGATATGCCTCATAGTGATATTGACCGGCGAGGCTTAAGCTACAAGCCATCTGACTCGCCCATGTTTTACGATTACGTCATATGACATACTCTAATAGAGCTTGCACTCATAATACTGTCGGTCAAGTGGTTCAGAAGTTTTTCTTACGGATACAAAATCATCTAATAAGAGCCTCCCGCTTAAAAACTAGCCATGTTCATGATCCTTTTTGTTGACCGTTGCCCCTCATGTTGTGTCATCGAGTATCTTTAGAATAGTCCCGCAATCCAATAGGTTTACGTACGAGCTAAACCAACTTTTGTAGTTATAATAATTAGGGTTTTATAAATTGCAGCCGTAGCTGCAATAACTCGCCTGTATGATTGGTTTTTAATCACACAAACGAGACACAGGTGTATCCTAGTAGATTCGTTGTTATACAATTCGGCTAAACTCCACAGGCAGTTACGTTAATTATCAGGAGGGGCCGCAGTTAGTAATTGGACGCATTAAATCTCCAACGTCCTCTTTAAGAGACGTTGATTGCGATTTAAAGGAATTTGTTCCGCCGTTTGCGTCCCTGTGTTCCACGTTTCGATCGGAACGTCTGAGAAATAGCTGGAACGTGAACACGACTCCTGTAAATTGAAAAGCGACGAGCTTGTAATTAACACTGCCTTTTTTTCTTTAAACAATTGGTAGCGAACAGCACAATCTTTTTATTTTGTCCTCTTTTTGCAATTGTAATCATTTGTTGTCACAAGTTGTGCAATGAATAATTTATTTGTTATTCAAGTACTTGATTATTTATTTTGCTTACTAAGCGAGAATATTGCAATGCTTTAATAAAATGTACTTATCCAATGAACTACGACTTATTTTTTATTTTCTAATATAAAGGACAACAAACAGTTACACAATATATACATATTGAAAAGGCATTAACTGAATGTGGTTCATTGCGTAACTAGCAACGTTATCCACGACATGGTATTTCATATGACAAAAAAAATATATGTAGCTAACCTAAAGTTTACTGAACAGTTAATTTTGAATAAGCTAATCAAATTTAGTCCTTATGTTATATACCTTACTCGAAAAAGTTTCATATTCAGGACTTTTTTTTGCAACTGTACCTAGAAGGTACTTACATAAATAACATTGGTAGGTCTTATTACAAAACGTAATCTAAAGTTAGACCAGGTTTAAAACTAGTGCTATCACTTTAATTTGATAAGATGAAGACAGTGACAGCACTACTTTTAAACTTAGTCTAATTTTAGATCTCGTCTTGTAATAAGCCCCGGTTTATTTAACCGAGACAACATTACAATTGCCAGATAATCCCCCCGACACCAGGCTCATCCTGTCCTATGAGGGTTCAATATGAAAGAACTATATCATTTCCATAAGCTAAATTGAAGGGTCGACTTAGGCACACTTTTCCGATGCCAATTCTTAAGTTTTGTGTTATAGTATATGACATTTTGACGTGCCGACTTTTGAACACCATTTGTGATGTCATTGCCGACATTTAGTAACGGGAAATCCAAACTGATTTATGATGATATACTACATACATTTAACTTAACAATTAAACGCAAGCTATCTTTAAAGAAAAGCTATCTGAAAGGGATACTATTCTATCAAAGACTATATGGCAGATAAAAATGCAAATTATAGGGTGAGGCAAAGGACAAGTTTTTAGCGTGCCTCAATAACCTACCCAAAATTGTCTACCATCTCTCGGACTTACATAACTTGCTTTGAAGTACTATGAAAATTGAAGCACGCAGCTGCGTCACAGCCATGAACAAATAGCTGGAGCTTTCATATAGTTGACGGGCTGTCGACTCACAAAACATTTTTTATCCACGTACGCTAACAATAGCTACGGCTTGACGGTAGAATGATTTTTCACATTCGACGTGGAAATGTATGTCGCACAAACAAATACGAATTTGGGTAAACTCGTTTTTTCTACTCTTCTTGCATTCCAATTTCAATTTAATTTCGCTTAAACTTACTTTCGCTGGCTCAGCGACCCATAGAGGATATTGACGTCCGACAAAAGAAGACGCCATTCTCTACATTAAGCTAGCTCAGACTAGTTCCCCCCGGCTGGTCTCCATCTTGACGTGGTGAGAGGGCTGAATACCTACCGGGTAGGGCGGAGGAGCTGCTAGGGAAAAGGGAGATCGCCGGCGATCGGCCATTCTAGGTGCCCTTCGTACTGACTACCAGTCTAACCATAGACCCTCCGAGAAATCGGCTACACTCGCTATGGTTGCACAAGGAGGTAGAAGGGACGCGTCCACTGCGCCTTTCTAAGGATGCCCGGGGGTCGCTGGCCGCGCGCGGGGTGTGAGATGCTGCAACCCAGGTACTGGCCCACCGCCTTTTACTCAATAAGCGTCGGGCATCGTCAGAAAACTTTTAGTGGGTATAACTGCTGGCGGTCGCGTCTGCCGGTGGTGAGTCCCACACCCCGAAAAGCAGTGCTTAAATGCATTGTTTTATCGCCGTAAAAACAAAGAAAGCTCAGACCAGTAGTCGATCTGGAGTCCCAGTATATCCTTTCAGAGTTCATTCCTCCAGCGGTAATTGTAACGTATAACTGCGCGACCTCCATTTGGGTCATGTATGCTCTATTCACTGCCCGCTCCTCTCACTCTTTCTAAACATACCCTAGTTCAAGTTCTATATTTAGTTATATGATTAAACTAATGATCAAATTTCATTTCAGTAGCACAGTTCTTAATTGTACCTACACGTTTTTTTGCTTTTTTGGTGCCTTCTAATAGATTTACGTGGAGGCGACTATAGAGAGTCACATCACATGGTTTGAAAACTATCAGCAGCAAGCCACACTCTGGTAGTACATACTGTGTTCAGTCAGTGGCGAACATTTCAGGTTGTTGCATTATATGAGGAGGTCTGAATTCAGTAGAATTGTAATGAGCTGAGATGACAATTAATGTGATTCGTTTAAGAGCGAGCACATTCGTAGTGTAATCGAAGGAATATAGAGTCGCATGTACAGCGTGCCTTGTGCAACAGTAAATATTTTTCATAAAGATAACATCACACCTACTTTGTGACTTAGGACGCCTAGGTAGATTTATTTTGTGATTTAGGATGCCTAGGTAGATTTACTTTGTGTCTTAGGATGCCTAGGTAGAACTTACTTGAATATGTAGTTCTTATGCTAAATCCTTACAGGGCTTATACCTTGCCAAAAAATTAACATTAACTGCAAATTTAGTTATGTAATTTGACACTGCGCTTCCTAGTACAACATAAAAGTATTGTTTTTAATTTGATAAAGAGTTAATAAGGTGAACAATATCATGACAAACAGCGAAGGATATATATCATTTGAAATAAACAAAGTTCTAAGATCGACCATAGTCGTAAGACTACCAGTATTATTATAAATCACAAGTTTTAATAGTGCAATTATCCGGGTAACGTTAAAGTTGTTTGTGATGGCCGGAATATTGGCCAAGTTTCAGATGTAAGGTGCAGATTAGCTAGAACGTTTAAACTAACTTAGCCGGGACGATAGCAGTGTCCTCGTGGCCTGGATTGGACATATTACTGAGTAGTTGGCGGGTTTAAACACAGCAAAGCTATTTCCTGCACGTCTATCATTATGAGACAGAAACCTTATTAGTTGCACATAAATGCTTTATTTTTATTTACTCTTAAAGATATAAGCGATGTATTTACATAAATATAAGAGTAAAAAGCAACGTCATATCTCTGGAAGAAGTTTTATTTTTTTCAATAAACATTTGTTAGACTCGTACGTCGATTAACCAATAAAGTGTCGTGTCGGGGCGAACGTCTAATAATAACCAGTTCAGTTCGTAGCCTATGTTCAGTTAAAAATTTATGACTAGTTATAAAAGTTTCAGCTATACGTTATAGTAAGTACGAGTCCAACAGCTCAATAATAATATAAACGATGGCAGGATGGATTAATATCTGCAACAGCCGTGTAAATTCAGAGTACGTTGTACTTTCCTTTTACAGCTAGACTTTATTATACTTACAATAAATATCAATTCACGGACAACATTATTAGGTGACACACTTCACAAAAAACAATTTAAATTTATTTTACATACATACATACATACAATCACACCTGTTTCCCCGCAGGGGTAGGCAGAGGCATACCTAATATACGCCCACACTTCGCCAATTGTGTTAATGGTCCCAAGTAATAGGTGGCGAGCCTATTGCCTAAATTTATTTTAAGTAATATTTAATATATATCTAACCTTAATTACACCACAACCTAAACAATTTGATCAGTATAAACAGGGCAGCTAATCGGACTCTAGGTAAAAAGATCATTTACAGGCCTCAGGGGTGGCCTATAGTATTTTTTTTTTACTTATTGCTTGTGACATGGCCATAGATGCAATAATACAAGTCCATCAGTACATTAACAGCAGTATGGGTTTATAAAAGCACTGCAGTTTGAGAGAGTGACGTTAACTATACTATACTAGACTTACATTTTATAGCTAGATAAAACAGCATTATTAATATAATACAGCATTATTAAGTGACTTAACAAATACTTTAACACTTAACAAAAACTACTTTAATTTGTTAAAGTTACATTTCATTGCTAGATATGATTACATAATAAATATAATAAACTACAGCTTTATTAAGTAGCTTAATAAATACTTTAACACTTAAAAAAAACTAATCCAACTTGTGAAAGTTACATTTAATGTATAATCTCACCTTAATTACACCATAACCTGAGCAACTCGGTCAGTATATACAGGGCAGCTAATCAAACTCAAGATGAAAAGATCATTCGCAGGCCTCAGGGGTAGCCCTCTCATCAATGTGATTGCGACGTGCAATCAATTAAAACTTTTTGTGTAAAACTCTTGATTGCTAGAGGCGCGTTCCCTAGAGATGTGGAACCTAGGAGATAATTCAATATAACAGTCATACCTAGTTCGTTGGAGAACGTCTATGTTGCGATCTGAATAGTAAATGCGGTTTTGTGTACTGAATAAGGATAAAATAAGGTGCCATAGTGACCCCTCGGCATATGCTGAGTATAAGCCTTTTCGGTGCCACATGTGTCTATTAATTTTAATTTTTTTGTACTTTAATGTATTATGCGTCACGGAATAAATTATTTTCTTTCTTTATTAACGGGTTTAACGTGACTATATTTCTACCTAGGTAGGTATGTGGTTGGTTCCTACAGTCTAAAGGTCGTTAGTTCGATCCTTTAACATAACAAAATAATGTTTTTCTTCTGAACCGATTTACAACCGACTGAGACGCTCTGAGCAGATCTGCCGGTTCTAACTCTGTGGTGGAAATCTCACCTTTATGCATATGTGGCTATATTAGGCTTATATTTAATAAAATTCAAATGACTTCATTTAGTACTGCGTTATGTGAAAGTAAGCGGCGATAGCTCAGTGTCTAGGCGAGTGCTATAACTTCTCTTTAACAGGAACTAGGGTTTAAATCCCATGACTTTTTGAAGTAACTCCGTGTCCCGGCTGTCATGAAAATCATTGGCAGTCGTTATTAGGTAGTCAGTGTCTTTCAACATCTTGACAGCTTATATTTCAAAATATATTTCCCTCTGGGTTGCTGAGGTCAGACAGCAGTAGTTCCACATAATAACAAAAATTAATTTAGATAAATGAATGGTTAGAGCAGAGAGCAGACCCTGGGTCCTAAGCTTAAGTCTAGGGCAACCATCTGTTCCACGCGCGCCTCAAAGAGATGTCAGCACACTGAGAGGCCCCCAAAGAGGGGGCGTTCGAAGGGGTTACAGCGGCCTCGGGAGGAACGTGGATGGTTTTTAGTCTGTAAAAGTCTGACACACCCTCCCGGTTCGTCCACAGCGGGAGAAGGTCACTTAATTTGCGACAATGCTAGGGTATGGTGATGTGAAAAACATATGTGATAGTCTTAATTTTCAGGGTACAGTGACATAATGTTTGAATGACAGAGTGTCTTGTTCGGTAGTGTTAAAAACTTTAAAATAATAGATAACTAGGTGAATATTAAAAATTAATTATGCAGTTTCTCAATTCCACGTACAAAATCGAATGCTGCAGAGAGTTTTTTAATAAAATCTGAATTCACAATGCGACTATCAATTCAAGATAAAAAGTAACTTACTTCTTAAAAACGAGAGATTCCATTTATTTCTTATTAAAAAAGTTTACTTATAGGGCCGTAATATTGAGGTTAAAAGGTTCAAATACTTTATTTGTTAAAGAAAAAACTTTCTCTTGGGATTTATGTTACGCAACTTTTTTTATTGGAGAATTCCGCACTTTTAAAAGCTCTTTTATTAAGGCCGTTTAAATTTGTGTTGAAGATCAGAACTTGAAAAAAAAGTTTAAAGATTTTAGACGTCCTGTAGTAGCCAGTTGGTGTGAGCCAATTAATGCGAAGAATAGAGACTTCGAGCTTTGAGAAATTGTGTTAGTGTCATATTTATTTATAATATTCATCTCAGCTCATTAATGTCCTACTACTGAGCACGGGTCATAGATACTCCAACACATGAGTATCACATGATTATAAGGATGGTCTTTTAAATACTTAGTACATTTACATGTTATACAATATAATGCAATGAGTTGCAATTTAGTAGACTAGTATTAAGATGGTTCCAGAACAAAACAAACGTTTCAATTCTTCGGATTTATATTCATAGTCATAGTCATTCATAGTCGTAGTCTTTCATAGTCAAAGTCACATATAAAAGTTGAAATTAAAAACATAACTTCAAACACTTTACAATTAT
Source organism: Musotima nitidalis (assembly GCA_949126915.1). Lineage (NCBI taxonomy): Eukaryota > Metazoa > Arthropoda > Insecta > Lepidoptera > Crambidae > Musotima > Musotima nitidalis. The sequence continues at coordinate 5,681,242 of OX421419.1, forward strand.
AAAATATTTCAGCAATTTTATACACTAACACCACCAACTAAATATACCGACTTAAGCGTACGCTCGATTCGACTGTTGCTCACTGAATGACGAAGCTCTACTGTGACGACCGATATGGCGTGGAGGTCAGTATATCTACACTTCACTCCAGAGGTCGTGGGTTCGATTCCCACACAGGACAAATCTTTGTGTGCATGAACATGAATATTTGTTCTGGTCTGGGTGTTTTCCTATGTATATTAAGTATGTATTTACAAAAAAAAAAAGTATTTTAGTATGTTTATCCGTTGTTTAGTATCCATAATATAAGTTCTTAATGACACTTATCTTGGAACTAAGTAATTCGTGTAATTGTCAGAAAATATTTGTTTATATTGTATTTATTTACTGTGCGATCTGCACAAGCAATGTTGTGGGGACATTGGTTGTGCGGACGGAATGGGCATTACAGTCTTCCCAATAATCTGAAAAAGGTGGGACCGTCAAGCTGCTAGTCAATTAAGCGTCTTATTTTAATTAATAAAGGACAATTATGTTAACACTAGTCAGTTAAGCGACTTATTATTAGCGGTTTTATAAAGTTTTAAAGAAGTACAGAATAATTATGTTTACCCTACACATCATCATTTCAAGCCTTCTTCTAACAGTTTGGTCTAGGCCACCTCTTCTTCGTTCTACTTTGGGCTGGCAGCATCCAATTCTGCCCTGCTACTCTCTGGATGTCCTCCTTCCATCTCATCTGTGGTCTGTCAACTGGTCATGACATGAAGTTTGCACCACGAGTCTGATTTGCGGGCTACGTGTCCTGCCCATTGCCACTTCTGCTTAGCTATTCGCTTGACCACATATGACACTTTGCTTTGTTTTCTCAACCATTTGTAAAAGTATTTACGGTCCTGCAGAGATTACATCTACCAGCCTACGTTCCAACGCCCTATAAGTGAATATTAGTACCTCTGAAGTAAATGTTTCATTTAAATGATGTATACTTTTACTTGCAACAATGTTTGAATGTAGAGTTAACGGTTTAGTCGATTTGGTTGCTCGCGAATGTATTAGGGATTAGCTAGGGTTTACCGAAAAAGTTACGTCATTTTCCCAAACGATAATGTTATTGATACATAAACCACTAAAAATTTAACGGGTCAAGGGTCACGATAATGGATATTTTTGTGAGAATTGCTTTAGGTCATTTTTTTAAGAAAATATTAGTTATTGAATTTGTACCTTCGGAAATTGCCTACAAAAATGCTGTTTTTTATATTGTTTATCTTCCCTGAACTTACGACATCACTACATAGTATAAAACAAAGCCGCTTTCCCCTATCTGTCCTTATGTATGCTAAGATCTGCAAAACCACGCAGCGGATTTTGATGCGAATTATTTTATAGATAAAATGCTTTAAAAGGAAGTTTTATAGTCACTCAGACGAAAACGCGGGCGTCTACTAGCAATGTATAGCATGTATCTAAATTGCCTAGTAGTGATCGGAAACGATCACCGAAGTAAAGCAAAGTTCACAGAGGTTGGGTTAATGGTAACTCATCATTCATGTCCTCCTGGAGTGGTTTTCACCTGGTGAGGGGCTGAGTACCTTCCCGTAGGGCAGAGGAGTATCAAGGGCACCCAGAGACCGGTGACTCTGGGTGCCCTTAATACTCACTACCGGGTAGTGAAACCATTAGACACCTGTGGAGGGCGCAGTGAGCGCCAAGCAGCGCCAGGAGTGTCTTAGGCAGCGAGTGGAGGGGGCCCCTGCTGTTATTAGCTGCTGAGTAGGTCCTCCCGGTTCTGATATGGAGGACCTTGGCCGCGGGCGGGGTGTCAGTTAAGTATGTTAGGGTCCTTATTGTGCGGTTTGAAAAATTCTAACAGCAGTGACGACACATCATCTGCACTGGGTCCACATGGTGGAGTATAACCTAATACCTGATCACCTTAAGAGGAGACACGACCTTAGTAGCAGCACGTTATTGTGCGTAGATGATAATGATAAACTAATTGGTATAATATGAAATTTAGATTTGTATTAATATTAAGTACTTTTTTGAAATTGGCGGGAGAAAAAACCAACTTTGATGATTTTCGTGCCCGTTCTTTTACGATTAAGCTCCCACCCGCAGTGAATGGGCGCGTTAGTTTTTCAGTTTGACTTTCACAAAAGCTCTATTGTGCCAAACTTGAAAAAATGATTTTTGACTTTGATTTTTGATTTTATTTTGCGTGTTATTTTTTTAATTACTTGGTAAAATTTTCAATGTTGAAAATCTTATGAAAAAATACCATCAACTTTATCATCACCTCAGCCGTATGTCGTCCACTGTTGAACATAGGCCACCCGAAAAGCGATCCTGTCTCGCCTGCATCCACCAGCTTCTTGCTCCTTGACCAGATTGACGGTCCATCGGGCGGGAGGGTGTTCTCTACTATGTTTACCAGTTCGCGGTCGCCATTGAAGTACCTTAAAGCTCCATCGGTCGTCGTACTATGCTTCGCCTACTGCCACAGAATGTAACATCCAAATTAAAAATAAATAGTCAATAATCTTGATAACTATTTTCATTTTCAGCCAGCTTGCACCCTTTGAGGTAAGCTTATTAAAACCTGCTTGTAAGCATAAACGTATGTAGTACATTATATTGCAATCAGTGATTTAGTTTACTTTCAGAAACTTAATGCTACATTGCCTTGAATTCGAGCGCTTTAATCCAAATATGTTCTCTCGAACTCCAATCGCGGCGTTCAAATCACATTTTGAGCACTCGAAATTCGATTTACTGAGACTCTGCTAACTGGCAGCTTGGCGCTAAACAAATCGCTTAGCTTAGTCGCTAAAAAGCGCGATTTATATCTTAACTATTCACCCACGCTTCGTTGTTGGTAGCATATTTACATCTTGGGTACAGTATTGAAATTTTAGTAGGGATCCTTAATGAAAATTGCCTATGTTAATCAGGGATAGTGTGAACATGGTCAAACGAGTTATAAAATCCACCAATAATTTTTAAGTTTATTCGTAACAAACATACAACACCAACATACAAATCTATCCTCTTTAAAATATTTGTATGGATTGTTGCAAATCCTCAAAAGTTTCAAAACTGTTTTACTACTCTCCATGGTTTTCATCGAATGATCTATAGTTATTTACTTTGATTTTTATGTTTTATACCTAAGCTTACCTGATATATTTTACCATGAGAGAGACGGATTGAAGGTCTTTGAACGCTTGTTATACTGGAGGTATCAAGAGCGCGTTGCGGATTCATTAAAATTAGTTTGACACCTTTTTTGAAGAGCCCGAGCTAATTCTTTGCTTATAATAATATAGTTTAAGGAAATTTTCTCGTTAATAGGTACCATGAAGGTTAGCACAATACCATCATCATTTCAGTAGTATGGAGTCCACTGCTGAACATAGTTTTATATATGGGGGTATGTGCCCATAATCACCACGCTGGGCAGGCGGATTGACGATCGCAGTTTCAGCCAATACGCAGGATGACTCTGCTGACCATCATCTGGCAAAAATCCTCTTCGTTGATCCTTACGACTCCCATTATATGAGAGGGGTTGACGCTGTTCTAGGCCGGCGCCACATCGCGCCAGATACATACAATACCATTACATTTGTAATTTCTACACAAAGCAACAAATCCCTGAAAGACATTTTGATTCTATCAAAGGTTCCAATTATCCTTACGTGGGACAGTTTGTCATAGTGCCCGTTTTGCATAATGTATGCGGGTCGGAACCGAACTCAAAATACTGGCTTCGCATAAGCCACGGCTGGCCCACTCGTCTTTTTCTCCATAATATTTTATTTCAACATAATATTTTTCTATTTTGCTAAGTCTACGTTTAGTAGTCCCATATTATTTTATGTTTTGTTCTGATACAAGCGTAGTCTATGAAGCTTTGATATAGGAAAAGACTTCACTATATCTATTATCTTCATGTTAGAGGCTCTATTAGGCAACTTGACACTACTTACTTGCCTTCGTCAATTTGCGCCGATGTTCCTAAAACAACTCACCTTTAAATTATGAGTTTAATTTTTTTTAGTTATTTCTTGGGTCCTATGTAGGCCATGCTGATCACACTTTTTTTGCAAACAGACAATGAGTTATAGCAGTACATACATCAATATTGATTTGAAGACTTATTGCGCGCCCATATTCACTTTCTTAGCACAGCAGATAGGTTGCGACTATATAATAGATTTTAGATTGACATAAAGTCACATTTCGAAATCTGTCTGCACTCTTCTAAAACATGAATTTCCAAGCTTTTTAAGACTTTAATTAAACATACCTACATGTTGAATTGAAGACATCGTGTGTGTCTAGGAAGTCTCAGACTAACGTACTTTATCAGAGTTAACGATTTAGTTCTCATGCAATTGTAAAAGCTATTAAGAACTTTGTGTGCTTGTTCTGACTGAATTTGCTATATCTAAGTGGATAAAGCAAATTAACATAACATTAATTGTTGTTCTTGTTCTTGCGATCTATTTTCGTTCGTGTATGGTTGCGTATTTTACACATATTTATGATTTTGGTTCCTGATAGGTGACTTATGTATTTGCTTCGATCAAAAAGGACTTGAGTTAAGAACTTATTTCTTAAGCGCCTAGCAGACATGCATTAGTATCAGTGATGAACAATGTTGAGAATTAATCGATACTGCATGGTGTGTTAGTAAGTTCCATTTTTGCGATTGCGGTTTAAAAATTGTGCCATTTGCAGAGGAGATGACTCCACCTGTACTGACCCAAATCGCTCTGTACTCGCTTTCTAAGAAGGGGTATTTGCTCAGTAGTGGGAAGTGGGACATAAGGGTGTTTTGACACATTTTTATCATGAGTTTTGACGAATTACAATAAAGCTCATGTACTCATAGTTAGTCAAAATACTTATAGTTTGACGGTAAAAGTCATGTTCAAACCGCCTAATATCCGAATGTGTGTGGATTGTAACGATAAGTCGCTTTTTGGGATTTCCGAAATCAGCTTCAATATAAATCGTATTGATAGCGTCGTAGTGGTTTTCAGCTGTATCGCAGTTTGCAACTCTGACAGATAGAATGTACGGTTACTAGTAAAATGCACTTACATTTCGGAATAGCGCTACAGCTGACACAACACTTACAGTACTTACACAAGAGATGTCTAGATTCCGTTACAATCATATAGCATGAAGAGAATCATTAAACGCTGTATTTAGTTTTCAAATAAGTTTATGTGATTTAACAAATTAAGATTCGCAATAAATAGCTCAGTGCTAACCAGGATTTCCTTAAAACTATTAAAATGAAAGGCATATGTATATCTTACGTTTTAGTTGTCATTTTATCGTCGCTTTATTCATTCATTCTTCAAGGAAAATTATTATGAGTATTTTCGTCAATAGACCGCTAGGTATCAATCGTTTTTTTTACTCAGTAATGCAGTATGCATTACGCAATAATTTCAGCAAAGTAATTATAAAAAATGTCTTGTTTAGTCCCGCATAATATTTTTCTGGATGGCTTGAGGCTTAGAAAGCCATTGCTTTTATAAAAAGGCCGTGTTCACCATTTTTTCGTCTGTCTTAACCAATTAATTAGCGTTAACTTTCTTTACTATATACAATATTCATTAGTATTTAAAATTTATTTTTACCTTCTTTCTAAAGAAATTATTCTTTTTCATAAAAAAAATAACTAGTTTAACCATCGCTGCTCCATAAAGTTCATTATCATTAAAGAATACTGCGCTATAAAAGTTCCTCTTTAAAAAGGTTGCAATACCCAGTGTTTTGTTTTAAAAAGAGCAGCACTTATAGTGGAGGAGGCGGGAGGCCGCACTTGAGCCGCCAGCCGCCAGCTGTCACTCGCACACTTCTATCTGGCCCAGATTTCCACGACACAATACCCTCTACTCCTTGTTTTAGCTCTACTCGCAGTTACGGAAATACTTTTTTGAAATTTAAACCTGACTTTAGGACAATAATCGCCTTGTAGATTATGATACAGTGTGATCGCTTTAGTTAGTCATTTAGCTAAATTATATTACGTGGGACCAACCATATAATTGGCGAAATATGGGCCTCTGCCAACCCTTTCGGGGAAACAGGCGTTTATTATGTATATGTCACCGTTAAATTGTAAATAACGTTAAATTATAATCTATCCCGCAATATTGTAATCTGTCGAAAAATTGTGATCCGTAACAAACTTCTCACAATTTAACGCATTATTTTTCGATAGATTATAATCTATCGAAGACAAACAGTCAGATTGTAAAATGGCATGCGACAGAACGCATCTCGCGCTCTGATTGGTTGACCTTCATGTTCCCCGTTCCCCGCCCGTCGTCGCCATCTTCGGTTGTTATTAGTCAAATTCATTTGTTGTGAAATGTAAACAAACAGTGTTTTGGTGATTTAAAACAGATTTTGTGTTAATAATAATAACGCATTGTATTATAATAAGTTGTAGGGAGTGTTAACGGACCTGTGAGAACTTAAAGAAGTGCAGTCAAATAATAAATAAGAGAGTGGTTGGCTGGTCTTGATGGCAAGACCAGCCAATCATGGACAGGCTTTAAACAATTGACAATTTAACGCGCGACAGATTGTGATTTAACGGTTTGTCTTTGATAGATTATAATCTATCGAAAAATAATGCGTTAAATTGTGAGCAGTTTGTTTTGGATCACAATTTTTCGACAGATTACAATATCGCGGGATAGATTATAATTTAACGTTATTTACAATTTTACGGTGACATATATATTAAGAAAGCAATATCGTTTATATTATATTTCCAAAAGGCTTTACAGGAGCTGACAGGATGTATTTTCGTTGACCTAAATGAAACGTCAACTTTCTTAGGAACTCGGTGCGGTTTTATAATTAAATAAATAAGTACTCTCTTACAATCGCACCAGTTATTTAGTTCCAAGATAAGTATCTTGAAGAACTTGTGTTATGGATACTAAATACGGATAAACATACTTAAATGTCTTTTTTGTAAAAAAATACTTAATATACATAGGAAAACACCTAGACTAGAACAAATATTCATATTTTTGCAAACGAAGATTTGTCCTGTGTGGGAATCGAACCCACGACGGATTGAACTGCAGATATACTGATCTCCACGCCATATCGGAATTGACCCTTAACGTTATGGCCGATCCTTATCGGTCATAACGATCGGCCTTACTGATATGTAACAATTGGCTTTATCATCATTATTTCAGCCATTTGAAGTCCACTACTGAACATAGGCCTTCCAAATAATTTTCCATGTTGATCGATCTTGTACCGCTTGTATCCACCGGCTTCCCGCCGACTTGTCTTTATCATCGGTCCAACAATTGTAATTGTCAAATACCATTCAGCCATGATTGGTATATTTACTCCGGTTATTAAATGGAAATCTTATATTATATTGCATTGTATAGCGTCACAGGCAAATGAAGATTGTAACTAACCAATCGATAATTTAAAGGAGCATAGCCTGTAAGTTTCTTGCTAGTTCTTCTTACAGAGCGGTGGCTCGGAACCGGCACTCAGATTCACTTACACTTAAATATATATTTTTTTTTAATTGTTTGGTTGCAAGTGAATCTAAGCTTCGTGATTTTAGTATAATTATTATTTTATAATTTTGACGTTTTCAAGTACTATGTAATAGTTTATGAAATAAATAGTTTTTTCATTTTCACTTTTAATTTTTCATTTTCATTACATAGACTTTAAACACAGCTCCTAGTAATTGCTTCTGGTATTCTTGTAACATCGCGAGAGATATTATTAAAGCAATATCGGATATGTCATATTTTCAATAGGCTATGACAGGTTCGCTGAGTGAACAGAATGTTATTTTGTTGACTGCAAAACGGGAACCTGATCTTTCTCAGGAGCTCGCTACGATTTTGTAATTTACTTCAAAACTATGGCCGATAATGGCTGACACTTAAAAATAGTCATCATAGGCCTCCCAATAGTATTCTACTTTGAGTGATCTTGTGCCGCATCCGCCGACTTACCCTGATCATCAGTCCAACAAAATAAATATAATAAATATTCTCTTACAATCACACCAATTATTTAGTTCCAAGATAAGTATCATTAAGAACTTGTGTTATGGTTACTAAATAACGGATAAACATACTTACATACTTTTTTTTTTTTGTAAATACATTACTTTTTTTTGTTAATACTTTAGATACATAGGAGAACACCCAGACCAGAACAAATATTCATGTTCATGCACAGAAAGATTTGTCCTGTGTGGGAATCGAACCCACGACCTCTCGAGTGAAGTGCAGGTATACTGACCTCCACGCCATATCGGTCGTTAAATTGTAATTGTAATTCAAATTGTAATTGTCAAACGACATTTGAGCAACAATTGCTTTAACTACTCGTATTATTTAATCCTAACTCTGTGTAAGATAAATCTCGACAGATATTAAAGTAAAGTAAAAAGTTATTTATATCATAAAATTACATAGCACTTAAAAACGTCAAAATGAAATATAAAAAAAAACGAAATAACGAAGCTTAGATTCACTTATTTGCAAAAAAATTTAAGAGTAAGTGAATATAAGTGCCAGTTCCGAGCCACCGCTGTCATTACGAAAGCAATATCTATTATGTCATATTTTCTACAGGCTATAACAGCTTCGGTTAGTTGACACAATGTATTTTCGTTGACCTGCAAGGCGGGACCTCATCTTCCACAGGAACTCGGTGCGGTTTTGTAATTTCCTCCCGTGTGCCTTTTAGCTTCGAAGATTTCTCATTTTCCAAGTTTAGTAATTTTCAGGGCGACAGACCTATTGATCATTGTTACAAAGCACCTTATTAATGCTCCTGTTATTTCATTAACTTTGTTGTTGAACGACCATTTTCTTTGGAATATTTGAGTGTTAAGTTGAAATTATAATAAATGTAATAGGTTTATTTAGTAACACAGAATATATTTTTATACGTTAGTACATTAAAATTTCTATTTATATACTTTGTCAATACTGCATATAATTGTCTATTGACCATCTATTTACCCAGTCCCACCATTAAATTAGTTGATGCTGAATACTAAGTATCAAATACATATTTTCATCTTTATTTTGCACTAGACATAGCAGAAATAATCTCTTAATGGATAGATGTCATTAATCTGACATATTACCGGGCGTCAAGGTGCCGCATGATATCGAAATTCGGAAGCAACTAACTTGGTATTACTTTTTTTTCACTCGACATTATCGTAATAAAGAATATTAAAAAAGAAGAAGAAAGACTTAATAGTTTTTGTTAGTATTAGGTCGGGGAAAAAGTCTTTTCGCATAACGTAGGTATAAACTTATTATAAATTTTTTTTGACTGTACTATTTGTGTCTGGCTGGTTTTGGTAACATTAAAAAGGTTCCATTATAAAGAAAAGAAACAAAATTAAAAAAAGTTGTTTCCCGCTATTTTTCATTTGTTTTTCTCTCCGTTAAAATGAGTGAATCTAATGAAGAAATTCGATACATTTTAAAATTTTATTATAAAAAAGGCAAAAATGCAACTCAAGCAGTGAAAAAAATTTGTGATGTTTATGGACCTGATGCAGTGTCAGTAAGAGTAGCACAAATTTGGTTCAAACGTTTTCAGTCCGGAAATTTTGATGTTAAAGATGCACCTCGCTCTGGTCGCCCTGTTACGAATAAAATGGACGCCATTTTTGAAAGAGTGGAGCAAGATCGGCATATTAGTAGTAACGATGTAGCTGAAGAACTGGGAATTGACCACAAAACAGTTTTGACCCATTTGAAGAAAGCCGGTTATACAAAAAACCTCGATATTTGGGTGCCACACGAGCTCACTCAAAGAAACTTAATGAACCGTGTACTCATTTGCGATTCATTATTGAGACGTAATGAAACCGAGCCGTTTTTGAAGAGATTGATAACTGGCGATGAAAAGTGGATCACGTACGACAAGAACGTGCGAAAAAGGTCGTGGTCGAAAGTTGGCCAGGCTTCATAGACTGTGGCCAAACCTGGCCTAACACGAAATAAGGTGATGCTGTGTGTATGGTGGGATTGGAAGGGCATTGTTTATTATGAGCTTTTACCGCCCGGCAAAACCATCGATTCTGATCTTTACTGCCAGCAACTGATGAGATTAAAGGAAGCAGTCGAGAGAAAACGGCCGGAATTGATCAACAGGAAGGGTGTGGTCTTTCATCACGATAACGCTAGACCACACACATCTTTAGCCACTCAGCAAAAATTAAGAGAGTTCGACTGGGAGGTCCTAGTGCATCCACCATATAGCCCTGACCTTGCGCCTTCAGATTTTCACCTGTTTCGGTCTCTGCAGAATTCTTTAGGTCCTGTAAGGTTGACCTCAAGAGAGGACTGCCAAAACTATTTGTCCCGTTTTTTTGATCAGAAGTCCCAAAGTTTCTACAGTAACGGGATAATGTCTCTGCCCACAAAATGGCAGAAAGTTATTCAACAAAACGGTACATATATATTGTAAATAAATGTAAATAAACTTTGAAAAAAATGTCTTGACTTTTCATACAAAAATACGAAAAGACTTTTTCCCCAACCTATTATGTAGCTTTTAATTGGTTTTTCTAGCTGATACTCTGATAGGCTCGCCACCTATCACGTGCAACCAACAATATCATTGGCGAAATAAGGGCGTCAACTATACCTCTGCGTAACCCCTTCGGGGAAACAGGCGTGATTGTATGTATGTATGTTCTAGCTGAACAAATTAATACGCAGTTAAAGATGCATTTCCAATACCAGACAAAATTGTTCAGGCTTTGAAACAATTAAGAAATCATCATGAAAAATAGAAATAAAGATACAAAAGCTGGAAAAGGACATCGCAAGTTTTCGACAATGTGTGAACAACACTCGCTTGAATTGTGGTTGAATTATATATCCCAACGACAAATTTATTATTGTTTCAGGTACATAAGGATCCTTTGGGTTTAAAATTCAGAGAAAGAGGGCAACAAATATTAATCTGGTGGATTCGCCATGTGCTACAACAAAAACAAGCTAACAGTAAAAATATGAGCTGCCTTTATTAAACCTAAGAAAAATAAAAAGGAATCTATGCAAAAAAAATAGAAACTTTAGTTTTCAGTAAAAGTTAAACAAAAGATATAATTTTATTTAAAGTTTGGTCAGATCAAAAGTCAAAAAACTGGAAAAATTACGTCGAAAGACGATAGGGACACTAGCAATAACATAGTAATGTAATAGTTATTAAGAAATAATTGACAACCGCTAAAAAATAAGAAATGAAAGAAATATTGCAGAAATGGTATTAAAAAATACAACAGAATGTTGAGATATTTAAAAATATAAATTACTTTTTATCCAACACTGCTAAAAGACAAACGACTATCGGCTGCAAAGTTATACCTTCCCAATATTACAGATTCGATGCAAATGAAGTTGGTCCGACATTATTGAACAGGGTAAACGAATTCCACTAATTATTGATGTGGCCAGAGGCGTGCACAGAGATTCGAGTAGGTTTTTAATGTTCGGTTCTAAAAATAAACTTTCAGTTTAAGTTATTTGTCATAGCTACCATAGCAAGATAGTTTCGTAACTATAAAAAATAAACTCGAAAATGTTTTCTTTGTCAGACGACTCATCTAAGTTAAAATACACAATCATAATTTTTTCTATATTTTCAACTGTCAGGCGATTTCGTTTTATGTTAAGAATCCATTTATAAGTTGAAAACGACCTTTCAACATCGACTGAGGTTAAAGGCGCGTACATATAGTTTGATCGCTCATCCTTTCTGCTCTTATCGCGTCACATATGTCTCTAATTTTATTTAGATCGGGATTTCTGTCCATAACATTTTCGAGTTTATTTTTTATAGGATCAGACGAACACCAGCTAAGCACAGTTCTCACGTGATCAAATATTTCAAAGGATTCCGTTAGAGTTAAATTAGATTTTTGTAATTTCTTTAACCCAATTTGTATATCTTTAAAATATTTCTCAATGTAGTCCAAGTCTGATTTCAAGTTTTCCTTTTGAAGAACATTTTTGGCACACCTAATAGACAGCGCGTCAGAACTTCTTAAAAGATTTACAATTGTTTTAATTTGTTCGTAATATTTTGCATAATATGACACCGCCTCCAACCAAGTACCCCATCTTGTAATAACGGGTTCTGGAGGAAGCGGCATGTGGGGAAAGGTGTTTTTTAACAAGCGCACTCTATTAGGTGACTTTAAAAAAATTTAAAAAAAATAATTTTTTAATAAATAAATTTTTTTAATAAATAATTTAAAAAAATTTAGTCCTAAGGAAGTCTCCGATTCTTGTCTCTGTTCTTCGAAGTTTAGGCAAATAGGCACTACCTATTCCTATCACTGCTTATCTCAAACTAAATAATTGATGTGATTGTAGATGAATTATTTGTTTATTTGCCGTATGGCGCTATTGGCCGTATGATTGACGATTAAGTATTTGATGTTTATTTGTGACCTGTAAATGAGTACGAACTTCAAGCAGAATGATACTTGGTAGAGTTGTATAATACAACTGAGCCGTTAAAGAACAATTGACGTGAAGGAATATTAAAGAAAAGACATTCGAGGATTGACCTCTTTTGCTTTACTTTAGTAATTATTCCAAAAGATCTAAACAGTTAGCGTTTTAGTGCCTCACGCCTTAGCGGCTTAGCGGAATTTGCGAGCACTGCTGGTTGAAGAAAATCAAAACCTATTTCTTTCACCAGCCTTTGTACGAGAAATAATATCATTCTCGTATTAACATGTGAATGTGGTGAAATCTGTTAGAGTTATATTAGCCTAAATGACCGTCCCCTTGATGTTAACCACCAAATATGTGGTCATTGAGTACACACAGCCCCTTAAACGTCGTGTCTGACCGTATGGCCATATACCATCTACCCTAATATACGTGTCATATAAGGGACAATTTTCCAGTATATTGCCCTTTCTTCTTAGGCGCCGTGTTAAGTGGAATGACGTGACTGACAGATTTGTGTGTTCTAATAGAGGAGAATGCCAAAATATGCTTACCTTCGCTTGTATCTTTTTGATTTTCATTAGGTTGGTTTTACTGTTGCGCTGAGTGCCGGTGCGTGAATATATATATCAAAAAGTATGAAACTAAAGGAAGCGTTGACGCTTTCATTTTATATGACCGATCGGCGTAACTCAGAAATTGCAATCAATAATATGACATTCTTTAGAATGTAATTAAATAATAAATAATCCTCTTACAATCACACCACATATTTAGTATCATTAAGAACTTGTGTTATGAATATAAAATAACGGAGAAATATAAACTAATACCTTTTTTTGTGAATATATCCTTCATATACATAGGAAACACCCAGCCCAGAACAAATATTCATGTTCATGCACACAAATATTTGTCCTGTGTGGGAATCGGATCCACGACCTTAGGAGTGGAGTACAGTTTGTCGTGACTTCACAAATACTCGTCTCATATTTATTGATTGACTTTTTAACATTTTCGTCATTACGTCTATTAGGATAAGTGGTCTATGGTACGGTATGGTACGGGTGACATGGAATTTATTTTTAAAGAGTTTTGATGCTAGCCTTTGCTAGCATCAAAACTCTTTAAAAATAAATTGACCCAAACATTTAAAATTAAGATTTATATTCTATCCATTACTTAATCTAGTATTAGTAAATCGCGTATAGAGGTCCTACTAAGCTTTAGGATCCGAAGCCAATCTCACCTGCACCTGCCGATCAACAAACGAGGCTTTAGCAAAATTACATGTAAGCGGCAATAAGCCCACCATGGAGAACTATTAGTAGGTAAGTAAACGACAAACCTAATGAAAATAAATACATCGTCGACGCTTCAGGTGCTTACATTACGGTATGGTACGGGTGACATGGAATTTATTTTTAAGAGTTTTGATCGCGCAAAACTCTCCATCGCGTGGGAGGCCGTCCTCTACTACGTTTGCACATTATGTAATATAAATTAAAACAATGTCAAAAATACAATAATAGTCAAACAGTTTGACTGTAATACCAAAAACTAAATGGTAGTATTAAACAGTAATTATTTGTTGTCAAAATTTCGAGTACAACTTAATTTCTCGACATGACTACTCTATGTGCCAGTCAGTAGGTACTCGTTTCGATAAAGGCTGGAGTGCCCTCGACGCGGCAGGCTCGATCCAATCAACGGGGAGTGCTCCTCAGCGGACATGATCGCTGATTAAATGTCTACAAAACGGCTGGTTAACGAGAAGTTAGTGCCCGCACCTGTATATGGCATGCCTAGATCAAGGGGAATATAATTAAATACGACAAAATGATTAAATATTTTTTTTATTAATCATTACTGTGCGCTCTTGTGTGCTAAAATTGCAGCAAGGAAGAATGTAATCTCTGTCTACGAATACAAGAAAAACGCGTGTCAATATATATGTATGTATGTACGCTAGTAGCACCGTGATAATAGGTGTCGAGAAACGATTATTGAAGCAGATTGAAGTTTATTGAGGTCAATCCTTAGATGACCGTTTGGGTGGCACTTCATATTGAGCGCTTTCGAAGGCACGTTAACCAGTTAGTCCTGGTTATCACTAAATGTAGTTGTCATCAATTCCGCCTTTGTAGGCGACTTGAAAAGTTATAACAGCAAGTCGACTCACCTGCTTTCGCTAATCCGAAAGGTGCCATTGTAATTGTTGTATTTTATCACGGCAGCGTTTAAGCATAGACCCTTATTCTTTGCCTTTTTTGACTGATTATGAATCGCAGCCGTTCTGCACTTTGATATGGAATGTGGGAAATTGCAAGGCAAAACCGATTATATGCTGTTAACACATTGTCGTCAAATTACTTCGCTTTTCAAGATGCCAGGCTAGATGAGTTTAGTTTATAATTTAATCCGTCAAGCAGTTGGTTTCATGTCTTGGTTCTTCTTAAGTTCGTCATAAGTTCGTCAAAATACCAGTCCATGCCTGCGTGATGGAGTATGAATCCTTCTCACCTTGGTTTGTAAGGGAAGGCCCGAGGTATTTATTTATTTCATATAAAAAGTATATGTAATGTTATGCAGTAAGATGCTAGCATAAACTCTTTCAAGTTCTACCGGGCATCAGTGTTGTCGACTTAATTACAATACCAATACTAGCCAATGAGTATATAACTGTAACAAAGTCAGTAGTAGGACGATGAAGGGCTGAGATTAATGATTACTGCAGCGAGTACGTCTGCAGAAAGTACTTCTTCGATAATTCGGAGATGTGTGTTCGAAATGTTATTACTTAACCTATGGTGAAATATTACGTGACGTTCAGCGTTTTGCCGATTTCTTTATCTTTCGACTGTTTTTAGAAGAACGCATCTGTGTCTGTCAGAATAGCGGTTGTATCACTTCCAAATAGGTATAAAAAAAATACAAAAACGTACAATTGTGTACTAAAATGTTATAATAATAATGTTAAATATATGTTAATGTACATTTTCGTATGGGTAGCGGTAGTTAGTTTACTTCGCTATTCTGCCGGATACCATCCGATGCACTTTCCACAGCCAGTGACGGCGCAGTCGGCTCATATATTTTATATCTGGGCTTACTTCCTCTTGAACGGGCTCAGACTTCGAGTCTAGGCACCTCACATATAAGCGTGTATTGGCTATGTATATTAGTATTCCTATTTCTTACAACAGAGAAGTGTATTATGTCAGATAAACAAGCTTGAGTTTAACATTTATAACTTGTTTTCATGTAAATTAGAATTAAAAGTCAACCAGATCATGGTTGTGACCATCACCTATTCGAAAAAATTCAGCTCAGTCTCACATTACATAATTACTTGACTGTGATGGTAGGTTTTCTTAGTGCTAAATACCTCAGTGTCTTATGACGAAAGTCTTTGACCAGTGTGTGTTTCCAGTGATGACGTACGGTACTGAGACTTGGTGCCTGACTATGGGCCTCATTAGTAAGCTCAAAGTCGCTCAGCGTGCAATGGAGAGAGCTATGCACGGAGTGTCCCTACGTCATCGCATCAGAAATGAGGAAATCCATAGGAGAACTGGAGTGACCGATAGCGAGGCGAGTTTGTAGGCTAAAGTGGCAAGGGGCACAAAGCCCGAAGAACCGACGACCGATGGGGCGTAAGGGTTCTTCAATGGCGACCGCGAACCGGCAAACGTAGTAGAGGACGGCCTCCCACGCGATGGACCGATGTTCTGGTCAAGGCGGCGGGAAGCCGATGGATGCAGGCGACTCAGGCTCCGTCAATGTGGAAATCTATTAGGGAGGCCTATGTTCAGCAGTGGACGTCAGATGGCTGAGATGATGATGATGATGACTTTCGATTCGGTAATGAGTTGATAACTTTACTCAACTATTGGCTATTTATATTTTTATTCAATTTTGTTGCTAAGTCGACCGGGTGTAAAAGTTAAAGCACCCGAAGCGTCGACGATTTATTTTTAGTAGGTTTGTCGGTAACTTACTAATAGTAAATAATCTTCTTTTTTATTTCATAAAGTTCAAATCAAAATATGTTCAGCCAAGGAGGTCCTTTTATCTGTATAAATTAACAGCTGCGGCAAAGCTAGAAGTAATAAAAAAAACACAAAATTGACCTGCAGTTATGATAGACAAGGACATAAAGTTGATAGGTTTAATTTGGGATGACAAAGTCCTTATTGGACCATATAAATCAGTGTAGCCGTAAGGGGGCCCTTTTGATAACAAATCCATATTCGATGATAAAATTACGCCCCTGGCGACCTGTCCGTTTATGGCCGCTCGTAAATTTTATGACGCCGTAATATTTTTTCGTTTCATTAAGAAACTCATTAGTTTAGACGTAAAATGGCATTAATCATTTTGATTTGCCACTATTTATGGCTTATGGTTTACTAGTGGACACTTGCGACTTCGCCCGGTCTATGTCTCCCATTAGATATAGAATTTGAAAGAAATCTTACATACCTTTATGTGTATACATTTGCAAGGAGGGTTTGGTCTTTAGAGTAACATTTATATATCTAGTTTAATTACTTTTCCTAACTAAATCTTTTAATTTTCCTTCGTAAGCTTGCTATTTCCCGGGCATTTATTTTTAATGCAATTACGCACCGCCTCCCCGCCAAAACGGGACCGAGAGGGATGTGTGGAACTCACCACCGACAGACACGACCGCCAGCAGTAATACCCACTAAAATCTTCCGACTACGCCGGCCGCTTGTTGAGAAAGAGGCGGGGGCCAGTTGCAGCGTCTGACTCCCCGCCCGCAGCCAACGTCCCCCGGGCCAAAACCAGGAGGACCTCCTCAGAGAGGCGCAGTGGACGCGCCCTTCCCACCTCCTCCTTGTGGGACCATAGCGTGTATAGCCAGACTTTTCGAAGGGTCTATGGTTAGAGAGTTATAGTTTGTCCTCGCTGCCAAGACCCCCCTGGCGCTGCTTAACGGGCCCTCCTGGCCCGCCCGCTGCGCACTTCTTAGATCCCTCTTAGTTTCCCCCACGGTAGTCAGTACTAAGGACACCCAGAGTCGCAACCTCTGGGTGTTACCTTTTCCCCGCCTCTGGGAGGTACGTAGACTCCCCCACGCCAAGGTGGAGACCCATCGGGGGGATGTCCCGGGCCACAGTAACCCTTACGATCATTCCCGCAACATAAGCGTTATACCTAAGGTAGATTTTGCGTTGAACGTTTTATTAATTAATTAAAAGGCCTATTTCTGACAACATATAAGTGTATTATGTCAGATAAACAAGCTTGGGTTTAACATTTTTAACTTGTATTTGTGTAAATTAGAAGAAAAATTCAACCTGATCATTATTGTGACCATCCCCTATTCAAAAATGCAGCTCAGTCTCACATTACATACTTGACTGTGATGGAAAGTTCCCTTAGGGCTACTTTATTGGTTACGGTTTTTGGGGAACCTTTAATTATCTTAAAATTATATGTGTTCTATATTGTTATATGACTATGGTTGATAATTTAAAAGAGCATAGCCTGCGAGTTTCTTGTCAGTTCTTCTCACAGAGAGCGGTGGCTCGGAACTGGAACTTAGATTCAATTACATAATTTTTTTTTGTATGTAAATGAATCTAAGCTTCGTGATTTCAGTAAAATAATATTTCGTTTTTTATACGTATTTTATTTTGTCGTTTTCAAGTGCTATGCAATGCACCGTTTACTTTTACTTTACTTTATGAAAACCCATTAAATAATAAGCCTTTATGTGTAGGCGTCTTACTTAGGTGCCATATTATGAACGTCTCGTTCATCACGTTACTTAGTTGATTTATGATGAACAGTTCGCAGACATTTTCAAGTTATCTCGAAATAACATAAATTCAACCTTAGGATTATAGCTTTTGTAATACAATCTAAAATTTTAATGAAACCGTCCGCCGGGGCTACACCTCGGTTTAAATCTCAAGGCCCATTCCTGTCGGTAATTAAACACTAATTACTAACCAATTTAGGCTGGCGTTAAGCACATTTCCATCTCAATTAGGTGGGTCTCGCGTGCTTTCGTCGTTTATGGTTAAAAATTATACAGTTTACTTGCCCCCTTAAATCGGCCTATGGCGTTACATAGCAATAAAGACTAAATATCTATTGTGGACAAATCCCACAGCGATGTCTTGCCACATAAATATATACCTACATTCACGCCTGTTTCCCCAAAGGTATAAGGAGCCTAAGCTAACCTCACCTGCAATTGGTGCACCAACCAAACAACGGGCTAGGCTCTGGCGAATATAACAGTGCCGGGTAAGCCGCAATAGGCTCGCCACCTATTACGTGGGACCAAATATATAATTGGCGAAGTGTGGGCGTATAATATGCCTCTACCTAACGCTTCGAGAAAACAGGCGTGAATATGTCAAGTGACCAAAGCTTATTCTCTTACGTTAATTTATTGAAATACTTCCTTAAGCATTTCCCTATGAAACAGACTTGGAGATGAATGAAAAATGTTTACATTCGAGCATGTAAATTCAGCAAATGACTCTTCACATGTAAAATAAATTATCACGTCTCGGAAAACTGGAGTAAGGTACGACATTCAAAGGGACTTCCCCTTTGACCGATGGCGCGGATTAACGCGCCCGTCCTTATGGAAACATCCTCCACAGTCTCCCATTCAACTCATTATACACCCTGATGCAGTACAGAAAAGACCCATTTTCATATAGCCCTGTCGTGTGTGATGACTAACATAAATTATGCAATATTTTATGTTCCGTTAAATTTGTACATGTGTAATATTGTACCCATATAACTGGGTGTCGTTATATAAATGAATAATTTTATGTGTCTAAAAATAAATTTTTAAATACAAGCATCACGGCCTATCATTCCATTGGGGTTGGGGTTCCAGACCTTGCCAAAGCTATTTGACATAGTTTTTTTTTTTTTTTTTTTTTCTTGTCTCTTCTCTTATCAATTTCAAAATAGTGTAAAATAAAAATAAATTAGTGCTTTAAGTCTTGGTAAAGAATTGTACAATTATACTTTTTCGACCTTTGATTGGGTGGAGGGTTAATATCCTGAGCTACAGGATTTTCCTAATTCAGGTATTAGCCCGCCATGGTTTTCTTTGCATACTGTGTTATTTAACTACACTGTGTCAATATTAGATTCCATTTTAGTATGTAAACTATTTCCAACTACCTACATTGTTTGCACTTGTCAGATGAATTTAATTTTTTTAATAAATGGGTAGATTATATTATTTTAAGGATACATTGTAAGACTATGGTGAGAATAAACATTTATTATTATTATTATTATTTGACATAGTGAAAGTTGAAGCAAAGTTCTAGTTTAGCACAGATATCTTTAGCTCAAACGTTTGAGTTCCATTATGACATATTTATGTCACTACTGGGGCCCTACCCCTATTTCACCATTCACTTATTTCATCTAGATCTAAATTTTCTGAGGTTCATCAATCCGTACCGGGGAATCTTACCGAAAGCCATAAATTATTCATGAACTTGGCAGACTACTGAAGCGACTAATTAATTAAATGATTATTATTTGCGTTTCGATAACACATTTTTAACTAAGTATTAATAATTTGTAATATATTATTAAACAAAATACAAATAGAGACTGTCTAATATTACGTCAATCCTTCAAAATTTGTGTCTAAATGGATAACGCCATCTTGTATCGAAGTCCATGTATTCGGCGGTACGACAAAATCAATTCGAAATCCATTTTGACTAATATTCGATAACCAGCAAGTTCGGCGGTAGGCCCCCTGGTTTGAAACCCCTGCCTGCTCAATCTTGCATATTCGTTAATCAGGAAATTCAGTATTTCAGACGACATACAGCTTTATCCCCGTGAGGGTACTATTATTTTGATGGTATATGTAGTTTATTAATAAATCATACTTATTTAATTCTATGTAAGTTTATATGTTTTCTTGTTCGTACTGCCTCATACTTTTCTGCTAACCCAAAGGTTAACTGGTAGAGAATCGCTTGTAGCATACAATTCGCCTTTTGTTATTTTTTTTAAAATTTTGTGCGAAAAAGTTTGAAAAAATAAATGAATAAGCTAGGAACCTAGGCTTTAGATGAATCATGTCAACAAGACAAGAAAGAAAGCTACACTGACTGAAAGAGAGATTTACTGGGTTTATAGCGACAAAGCCCGTAAAGATACATCGCGGCAGTATTATATTTTCCAAAACCAGTGTAAATCAAGTTCTTTTGTGTTCACATAGTGGAAATTTAGAAATAACCTCTTCGGCAAAGTACACAAGTGTAGGAAAGTGGTATATTTTCGTGAATTGTAATTTTCCGTGTTGACTGCAAAACTCCACTGACCCTCTATTAAAGTCTCCACTACAGTTGTTTGCGTATGACTTTAACTTCTTAAGCACTCGAACCAAGAACTTTGGGAAGTCGTTTCTGAGCAAGACCACTAAGCTCTGAAATTCGCTGCCGGCTCATGTGTTTCCTATTTCCTATGATTCCGGGTCTTTTAAGCGGGGCGTTAAACGGCATTTTAGCAGGCCGTCATGATTGGATGCGCTTTGTATCGTGCTTATTTCACGGTATGAAGCGCTTTCATTTTTTTTTACTACATCGACTGCTTGCAATCAGACAGGATGTAGTCATTATGACGTGTCACTTAGAAAAAAAAATAAGACTTGACCTAACTTGACTTTTGACTAAATGTCAAAACGCTGCGCATTCTTGCAAATAACTCGACTAATCAAATTACTTGACTCTGGTAAATAGGTACTCGAATCGAAAAAATCTATACCAAAAGAAGTTACATTGGCCAAATGTCAAAATAATGTGTTGTACTCGTAGAATAATAAATAGAGAGCGGCAATGGCCCAGTGGCGAGACCCTTTGTCTTTAATATCAGAGGGTCTCGGGTTCAAACCCTGGTGGCTCGCCTATGACTTTGCGAAGTTATGTAAACTATGTTGTAAACTATGATGGTAAGTAATTATCGCTTGCTCCGTGCGCCGGAAAGCATATTAAGCCCCTGTTCCCGGCTGTCATGAACATCTATGGCAGCCGTTAGTAGGAAGTGCCTCCAAAAATCCTGACAGCTGATTTAACCATAGAATGATGTTTCCCTCTGGGTTGTGGATATCAGACGGCAATCGCTCCATGTGGCCTAAACTTAAGGCTAGGGCAACCGGGATAATGGCTAATACTCTAGAGTATTATGACTCGTAGAACAAAAAATATTTGTAAAGGTTTACAGAATAGTCTGCGATGGACTATCATGATACCGAATAATAATTAATTTTAATAAAATAGCTTACTTCTCATAGAAATAAATTCGACCCTTAGGATAATTCATTAAATTCTCTAAAGATAAAATATTTAATTTATCCAATGTATAGATATCATAATATTATAAAATTTTGTTGCCATGGTTAGTGTAAATAATGCCAGTACCAAATATATTTATTGTTTTTGTTTCATTCTAGTGCATTTGTACATATACAATTACAATACATTAAACACACAGAGTCCAAGACAAATATCCATGTTCTTCAAATATTTGTTATGTACTTCTGCGTCATTCTGCGTACCGAATTGGGCAGAAGCGTCATTCTGAGTACTGGCCTGTTTGTATTCCTATGTGTATTTAGTATGAATATGTAATACAATATAGGTATTTATATAGTTGTATATGATGATCTATATGATGAACCTTATCTTGAAACTAAACAATTGGTGTAGTTGTAAGAAAATATTATTTATTACTTTAACGCATGTTTTGAAATATTATGTCATGTTATAAATATTATTTATTTAGTATTCATAACACAAGTTCTTTTCAATACTTATCTTGGAACTAATTTATTGGGTGATTGTAAGATAATCGTCAATGTATTGTAGATAATTCGATATGTTAGTTTAGCTATGTACAAATACAGTACTCAGATAATATTCACACACTGTATGGGAATCGAACCTATGGCTTTGTAGGTTGATTCTAGACATACGTCACCTCATACGCTGCGCCGGAGAAAAATGTTCTGTAGGTAATATAAATTAAATCTAACTTCTTCCGTTATATGAATAGTTGTCAGTACTAATACAAGTACTATGTGCAAAACAAGAGAACTGCATGCCGTCATCTGCTTTATTTACCATGTATTATTCAAAACAAATATTGTTATTAAAGCTATCTGGTATAGATAACAGTGAAAATTAATAAATGGTAGCATACGATACTAATATATGGTAGTATAGATACAAAGGTAGTTAGTTATTGATAACATTTACATCTTTGTCAGTTTAGTAGTAGTATCTATCTGTCGTCTATGTCTAAGTAAGTATATAATTGTTTTTCATTATATAAATAATAAATTTATTAAAATTAAATAAATCATATATTTAGGCGGCTTATACAGCGCCCATAGCTTTAAACTACACTTGCGAGCAAAAGTATGGAATCACTTGCTTGAATTTGATTCCACGCGATCTTGAGTACTTAATAACTAAATAATAATAATAAAAATAATACCATTTTAAAGGTTAAAATGTAGTCTTTAAATTGATATCAAATTTATTCAAATGGCTCCATTATTTCTGGAGCTATCCTGGATTAAGTGAAGGAGGTAGGAAAAGGCAAGGATAACGGAAAAATTATGAATGAAAAAAACAACAAAAATTAATTAATAAATCTTTATTTCGCCTAAAAACTTAATGTCAATACTTAGTGTTCCCCCCCCTCGCCCTAAGGAGAGCTCGGAGACGGTTCTTCATGGACCTGATGAGCTTCCGTATGGTATCTTGTGAGATACCTTCCCACTCTTCAATCAAAGCCGTTTTGAGCTCATATGTGTTTGAAGGAGTAGGATTTCTGGATCGAACCCTCCTCTTTAGTTCATCCCACACGTGCTCTATTGGATTCATGTCCGGGCTAAGCGCTGGCCAGTCCAATGTGGCGATGCCGACTTCCTCTAGGTATTCGGTTGTGGCACGGGAAGTGTGACAACGAGCGTTATCGTGCATGAGGACGAAGTCATCACCGATATATCCCGCATAGGGAACGACATGTTCCAGCAGAATATCGGAAATGTATCGGTCAGAAGTTAGACCGCCTCCTCGTCCCCCGCCAGGCACGAAAACAAGCTCCGTTTTACCGTCGAAAGAAATGCCGGCCCACATCATTAAAGAACCGCCTCCATAAGCCACTATCTCAGCGAAACAGCACTGCACAAAGCGCTCCCCAGGCCTCCTGTAGACCCGACCTCTTCGATCGTTGCCGTGTAAACACATTCTGGTCTCGTCCGAGAACAGTACACGGCTCCATTCCTCAACGTCCCAATCAAGGTGGGAACGAGCGAATCGAAGGCGGGATTGTCGATGAGCTGCCGTCAGTTTCGGGCCTGTGGCAGGCCTTCTTGGGGTTAAATTAGCTTGCTTGAGTCTTCGACGAAC
This sequence comes from Musotima nitidalis, assembly GCA_949126915.1. Classification (NCBI taxonomy): domain Eukaryota; kingdom Metazoa; phylum Arthropoda; class Insecta; order Lepidoptera; family Crambidae; genus Musotima; species Musotima nitidalis. Next base: position 5,705,219 of record OX421419.1, read on the forward strand.
TGTCCACTCGCTAACAGCGACCCCGCGAACATTTCGGAGCCCCTGCTGGACGTCAACACCAGTCAAATGCCGATTTCGGAGAGAAGTTGACACGATAAAACGGTCATCCCTCTCCGATGTGCACCGGCGTCGTCCAGATCTTGGTCTCGGCACAAAGCCACCAGTCTCCAGAAAGCGTTTGTACACTTTCGAAACACAAGACTGACTTATGTGGAGCTGACGTCCGACAGCTCGCTGGCTAAGCCCTTCTTGCAATAGGGCGACGATTTGGGCTGCTTCTGTAGGTGTTGTATCCATTGTCTTCGAAGTTCAAGGGTCCAAAGTTGCGGAGATGTGTACCGGTCAACGTGTGAAAGATGACTGATAAAAACGTAGTGTTGTCTTCTACGTGATCCCCCTGGTGGAGGTCACGGCGCGGTTTCGGGGCCAAGGCCCCCTGATCGCGGTGTCTGGCGGCGCCCGTGAATACGGGCGCGTCCTTGGGGTGGCTGTTCAGCCAGTAGTGGTCCGGAGTGTCAAGTCCGGTGGGGCGCCGCGATCAAGCCCTCGGGCGATCAGCGGCGCGTTGTGTCCTTCAGAGTCTTCAGGTCAAGTCCTGGGTCTCCTGAGGGATGAGGCTGCGGGCGTAGGCCCTGGCATCCGGTGGACGCGCGTGTAGCGGCGCCAACCCTCTGATGTGGTCGTGGCTAGACGCATCCGCACGCGCGAACATCGGTCCCGCCAATCGACCTACGAAGGATTCTATGCTCTGACTGATAAAAAAAACCGGTAACACGTCTTTTTATAGGGGATGAAGGGCGCGCAACTGGTGACGGGTTAAACAATTGAAACGCATCTTTTTTCACTTAGCCCAAGATAACTTCTGAAGTACTGGCGTTATCTGAATAATATTGGTATCAATTTAAAGTTAATTAATGAACCTTTAAAATGGTATCATTTTTATTATTATTATTTAGTTATTAAGTACTCAAGATCGCGTCGAATCAAATTCAAGCAAGTGATTCCATACTTTTGCTCGCGAGTGTAGTTTGTGTTTTATATGTACTATGAATATTAGATTACGAGTAACATTCATAAATACTCATTTTGTAATTATAATATATAAGAAACCTTCAGACGAAGATGAATATTAAATTCTGAGCAAACAATAATTTGAGCTGAGTGGGGATCGAACCCACGACCATTGGAGCTAAGAACGGATAATTCGACCTCCGCGCCATATGCCGACATGACTGCATCACGCACACAAAGTACACATAACAATAAAAAAACAGAAGTAGTAAAATTATGAACGTTTAATTAGCACTCGATGAAGATTCGACGCTATCTTCACGCACTTTGGGAGTCTTAGGTTTCCTCGATTTCCACATTTTCCTAGTCTCCGCATTCCCAAACAACCAAAACAGTATCGATGACGCACAGTGGTATATACTAAAAATGTTCACCATAATCAAATAATAATGAGCGTACACATTTTCAACGAAAATGTTTATTATTTTATATGTATCCATTATTAATTGTTGAAAACTAAAACCAAAGACAAGTAGAATCATTACAATAACTATTTTAAAATTACTTTCGGCGCTACTTTTGTTGCTCACTATTACCGCTTTAAGAGCTGTTATTAGTAATATTGCATTCGCCCACAACACTGGCCACTTTATAAAAAACATATAAAGTAAGAAAAATGTAATCTCTTTATTGGTTTGAAATGAAAACGCAACGTACAATAAAGACGACACTACTCCAGGCACCAGCCACGTATAAAGAGATATTTTCTTTATGGACGCTCCATTAGCGTCAAACACTTTCACTAAGCTGTCATTTAAATTTTTGCTGAACACGAACATCCATGCGACTAGGGCACATTCTGTGTATATCAGGGATATTGCGTCAAGATATATAATACAGTTATAGCGGCAGTCAAAGAAAATATTTCTCGCGTCGTACACATACCTCGTGATTGTGTAAAATATTCTCGCCAGCATGAACTGTATCAGTAACTTGTTCTTTCTATTCTTCCTCCATTCTGGAAACAGTAAGTACGTGACCACAAGAAGAATGAACGCGGAAACACAGAAGAACACTCCGAGGGAACTGGCCACGAATGTTGTGTAGAAAAATCTGGACGTTTCATTACTTGGCGACACGTGGAGGAAAGTGGCTTGGTCTGCGTAAAAGAACTCCATTACTGATTACAATTGTTCACAAAAATGTGAAATTCTATATCGCGTCTAAAATATAGACACATTTTATCTATTCTTTCACTTTGAAGTTGACGTGTTATCAGTAATTAAATCATTAAATTGATCATTATCGTATTTCACATCACTCGCGCTAGATCCAAGCAGGCATTTTGGCATTTCTGTCACTATCGAGAAGAGGAGAAACGAGGAATGTCAAACAAATGTTGTCCAGTTAGTGGTCTCTAGTATTATGAACAATAAAAGTTGTATTTATCATGAACAGATTAGATTGTCGATTTAATATCGTGATTATATAGCAAGAACCTCACAACAATTACTGATAACATATGAAATTTAGTCATAATTTTGATTATAATTTGACAGCATGTGTCAGTGCTAGTTATCATTTGAGTATAATGAACACAAATAACAATAAGAAAATGAAGTAAATAGACTATACTTGTTGTTCTCGAAGGTGTGAAAGCGTAACAATCTATTATATTCCGTGTCACATGCACATATTAATAAAGATTCTGTTGAATTCTGCTTCTAGCTGGCTTCTATGTATTTGTACCAGGGTTGCGGGATTGTTCGACCGGGAATGCAGTGTTGTGAGACCGGGTTCGAAAACCTCAAAACCTCATATTCACCTCATTTATCTGAATGGACTCATCCCACCTCTCGTTCGTATAGTTTATCGTTTGAAGACCGCTATGGTGAGTATACCTGCACTCCACCCCTTTTTTTTGTTTTATGTCGGTAACAAAATTCAACATTCGGTTCAACAGTCGGTAACGCACTGCCTTCCGGCCTAAGGGGGACCGAAAGGGGATGTAGGGCTAACCACCAGCAGATGCGACTTTCAGCAGTAATGCTCACTGAAAATCTTTCGACGATGCCTGCCGCTTGTTGTAAAAAGGGCGGGGGCCAGTACCTGTGTTGGAGCGTCTGATACCCCGCCTGCGGCCAACGTCCCCCGGACCAAAACCGGGAGGACCTCCTCAGAGAGGCGCAGTGGACGCGCCCCTCCTCTCCCCTCCTTGTGCGACCATTGCGTGTGTGGCCGACTTCTCGGAGGGTCCATGGTTAGACAGCAGGAGCCCCCTGCCCCCGCTGCCTAAGACCCTCCTGGCGCTGCTTGACGGCCCCTCCTGGCCTGCCCGTTGCGCCCAAGGAGAACTAAGAAGTTTTCTTAGTTTTAGTTAGTACTGACTACCGTACTAAGGGCACCCAGAGTCCCCAACTTCTGGGTGTTACCTTTTCCCGGCCTCCGGGAGTCACTCTGGCCTCCCACCACGCCAAGGTGGAGACCTGTCCGGGTGGGTTCACTCCACTTCTGAGGTTGTTGGTTCGATTCCTACTGAGGACAAATCATTGTGTATAAACATGAATATTTGTTCTGACCTGGGTGTTTTCCTATGTATATTAAGTATGTATTAACAAAAAAAGTATTTATGTATGTTTATCCGTTATTTAGTATCAAAACAACTTCTTAATGATACTTATCTCTTGGTTGGATATTTAGAAAAGCATGTCATACGGCAAAGTCTTGTTATTTGAGCTATAAAATTAAAAATAGTGATGATAAGATTAAAATGACATGGAATATTATTAATAGTGAAACGGGAAGAAATAAGAATTATAATAATAAGTTTAAACTCAACACTGATAGCAAGACGCTTACATCACTTAGATATTGCCAATGCTTTTGAAGACTTCTTTACTAATATTCCAGTGTCTACTACAAAAACTTTAAATTCCTCGCCTACTTTAGCGGAGGCTATTTTAAGAGATAATGTAAACATTTGTACAGAAGAGTTTATGTTTAATCATGTAACACCCATAGATATAATTAAGACATTTAATACTCTTAATGTTAAAAAGACTGCAGACCTCTGGGGCAATTCCATCGTAGTTACCAAGCCTATCATTGTTTCGGTGGCGCACAGTTTAGCTATAATATTTAATAAATGTATAGATTGCGGCACGTTTCCAGATTTAATGAAAAATAGTAAAATCATTCCACTATTTAAATCGGGCAGTACAGCAGACCCAACTAATTTTAGACCTATTTCAGTGCTGCCTACTTTTAGTAAAATTTTTGAAAAACTTATTTACAACCAAATGTTAAGATTTTTTAATAAAAATGGCTTAATGCATTCAAAACAATTTGGATTCACTAAGGGTCGCTCCACAACCGATGCAGGTGTTGAGCTTTTGAAACATATTTTTGATGCTTGGGAAGATTCTTTGGACGCTTTAGGTATTTTTTGCGATCTGTCCAAAGCTTTTGATTGTGTTCCTCATGAAACATTGATAAAAAAATTAGATTATTATAGAATAAGAGGCTCCGCATTGGATCTTCTTACTTCATACTTAAGTAATAGGATTCAAAGGGTTGAAGTTAATGGAAAGCGATCTCAGGGTTCTGTAGTAAAAATGGGGGTGCCGCAGGGCTCGATTCTCGGCCCGTTTTTGTTTTTAATTTATATTAATCATTTGCCACATTTGGTAAAGGAAAATCACGAGATAGTATTGTTTGCTGATGATACATCATTATTATTTAAAATAAAGCGATATCAGAACCCAGACGATGTAAACAATGCGATCTCAAAGGTGGTGCACTGGTTTGACGTTAACAATTTATTATTAAATGGGGCTAAAACGAAATGCATTAAATTCGTAACGCCTAACGTCAGACAAGTAAACACCACTATTAAAATAAAGGAAGATGAGTTGACCCTTGTGGATACCACCAAATTTTTGGGTGTTATATTAGATTCTAAGTTACAGTGGGGCCCACATATTGGTGAATTGTCGAATAGACTCAGCTCTGCTGCATACGCGGTAAAGAAAATTCGCCAATTAACAGACGTTGAAACAGCTAGGCTTGTTTATCATTGCTATTTTCATAGTGTTATGTCGTATGGTATTCTTCTGTGGGGTTGTGCCGCAGATATTCAAAATATTTTTGTACTGCAGAAGAGGGCTATACGAGCAATTTATAATCTACCATGTAGACATTCACTAAGGGATAAATTTAAAGAAATTGGTATTTTGACAGTGGCGGGTCAGTTTGCTTATGAAAACCTAGTATATGTACACAAAAATTTTGATAAATTGAGTAAGAAAAGTGATATACATAACCTAAACACAAGAAATAAGCATAAACTAGTTGTACCTGCCACTAGGCTCCAAAAAATTAACAAATCTTTTAAAGGTCAATGTGTGCGATTCTATAATAAAATCCCAAGCAATATACAGCAATTAAGCCTAAATAAATTTAAATTAACAATAAAACGCAAGCTGTCTTCAAAGGGATATTATTCTATTAAAGACTATATGGCTGATAAAAATGCTTGGGATTAAACCGCCGTTTCATACAGGCTATTCTAATATGAATGACTTAAAGCATGAATATTGTTATATTATGTTGCATTGTATAGCGTCACAGACAAATGAAGATTGTTACTAACCAATCGATAATTTAAAAGAGCATAGCCTGTGAGTTTCTTGCCAGTTCTTCTTACAGAGCGGTGGCTCGGAACTGGCACTTAGATTCGCTTGCACTTAAATGTTTTTTGTTTTTTTAAATTATTTGGTTGCAAGTGAATCTAAGCTTCGTGATTTTAGTATAGTTATATTTTATTTGTTTTTGTTATTTTTTTATAATTTTGACGTTTTCAAGTACTATGTAATAGTTTATGAAATAAAGTATTTTTGACTTTTGACTTTTGAACTAAAAAATTAGTGTAAGTGTCAGACATATTTATTTACTTTATATCATCATTCATACTCAACATATTACCTGGGTTGTAGTGAAATAATAAAACAAGTATAGGAAACACAGAGAATATATTTTCAGATATAATACCACGACAGGTCAAAAATAAAACTCACACAAGTGAGGAATAAGAAACGATAAATATTATAAAACTCTATACAAATAGTTAACAAGGTGACAGTGTCTAACGTTTACAATAAACTTATTATTTTATATTACACTACTCACAATGTAGGAGCAAAATTTCAGAAAAAGTTAACATTATTCTCTTGATAAACATTTTATGATAAAATAAATAAACAAATAGGGTATATTTTTCTCTTGTTACACTTTGGAAAAGTTTGCAAATTTTGCTCCATTCATTTACACCAAAATTCTCTTGTTATTTTTATTGTATACACAATAAAAATAACAAGAGAATTTTAAGCTTATGTTGAAATCAGAATTGTTTGTGCTACAAAGTTAACTCGAAGAGAACCCATTTAACTACATTGTTTTCGCTAAATGTGCAACTACTTATGAAATATTATTGCGTTTATTAATTTAACACCTAATGCCAAAGATATCAAAAAAGGTAGATATGTTAAGCGCTTAGAAATAACTAAGATGTGTTCGGGACCTCGCTCACCATCATTATAGGAATAGGTAGTGCAATTTAGGGTCAATAACCTCCAACATTATAACAGTATGGACAAGCCTGCGGGGTTCCATGATTTTTGTAGAACAATTTTTGGTTTTAATTGTTACTATCCTACTTTAATTTAAACCTTATTGAGTTGTAATCAAATCGATAATTACTGAAATTGTTCAATGTGTTATGTCCATCTAATAAATTCAAGTTATACCAAGGCTTTTATGTATAAGAATCTAGTAAGAATAAGAGAAATAAGTTCTGTTAGAAATCATTTTATGTTAAGATAAAAATAATCTATGGTAAATTATTTAACGTGACTAGTCCTTCACAATACTAGTATGGTATGTCCATATTAAGATTTCGTCGTGAAATCTCGCAAAAATGCACTACCTATTCCTATCACTGCTCATAATTCTGTTTGTATGTACTCAGTACGGTGCTCATTTTACAAACCAAGGTCAGAGGCACTTCATCGATTTCGAAAACATACTCCAACGAGCGAGCCAGGGCGGATCGGCGGAGGGAGTTGTCTACAGCAAGTTTTCAAGCCATTCAATAGAACCTGCAGCTTAGCTTATCGACTCCACCAGCTTCTGTATGAGCCTTCCGAAGCAAGGAATCGCTTGATATCAAATGCCACACAAACGGTCTAAAAATTTACCTCTTTATTACTTTGATGATCGTTCCCGATTGACTAGTTTCGCGGAGCATTATAATTTAACTGGTCAATTTTTACTGTTATAACAAATAATAATACGGTAGAAATGGAAAAGACATCAGTGGACGTAAACGGTAACACATCCATCTCGTCTGCTAGTTCAGTGGAGACTGATGCAAAAAGGCGCCAAATCGCATGTTTTCATACATTCTGTACGCTATTAACATATTTACCTCTTTTAAATATTATCTTTGCCCAATACAAACTAATGACTTACTTTATTTATATAGTAATAATATTCGTGTACAAAGGGCATTCTTATGGGAACATGCTGTGATTTATTTGCGTTTGCTAGCTAATTTAAATCTTCTGATAAGTGTACTAATGCAAATTATACCACAACGCTTTTTACGTACGTAATTTATTTTAATTGTAATTTAATAAATGATTTCTTTTTGTTGTGAGATCTTGTAACGAAACGGTTATTGTCTGGCATACGAAGTCCTTGCTACCACCACCACACTACCATTACCTCTTATCAAGTATTTTGCAATGGGATATTGACAGACATATAGACCAGAAACTGCTTGCGTATAGTTGAACTTTATAAAAGATTCCATTTCTTCCGTGAATTGTGAACAACGTAAAGAGTTATTCCTTTCACTTCTCCAGTTTTGTATAGAGCAGGCTCCCTACATACCGATTACGCGCCTACGCAGATGCATGGAAACTCTATCAGCTAAGAGTATGCTAACATTGTTATGTTAGCATACTCTTAGCGGATATATGGTGTTCCATTATCCGTAGTCACGTAGTCACGTTTAGGGTCTGTTTCGCAATGTGTTCCCATTACCATTTACTTGACAGAGAATCCATACAAAACTGTCCTTTTTACTGTGGAGTGTCTCGGAGGATCTAGGAGGACCTCGACCCCGTAAGCCTCAACCGGGTTAACACTCGGAAGGTGATGAGACGTTATTAAACAGGCCCAACTTTTAGTCGGTCCAAGTCCGACAAAACCGTCATGCTTCCTGTGGAATATAGAATGCAGAAGCATTTCTCTATGTAAAAGAAAATAGCTTAAATTTATGAGGTTTATAATCTTTGGCTGTAATCTATGAGATTGCATTATTTTCACTAAACTGTAACAGTCAATCATTTATTGCCACCATCAAAAAGAGTTTACCAAACAACTAGAGGTACTTCTGGTACTTCACTAGAAGTCTTCTGTTAGTGCCTACTCTTAATGAATACTTGAAGAATACTGAATAGAATAGAATTCATTTATTTGTGAAATATAAGTAACATAAATGGATGTTGTTAACAGATAAAATTAGAGTATCACTATTTTCCACCTTTTACAAGGTACACAAATGTTATATTGGAATATTAGGTAGGTATATAAACTGTTTGCATTACGTCATATTGTTTCTTTCAGAAAGTCAATTTTAAAATTTTAGGACTTGGACAGTCCAAATTGATTTTCTATTGCACAAGTGTCCGATAGCGTTCAATGTATTAGGCAAATATTTATGTTATGTAACATAAAATGTTAAACCAGAGTTGTGAAACTCATTCCATTCCTTATAATTTTTCGTATGTACGTAAAGTTTTATAAGTATTTATATTGTTTATAATATTAGTGATTTTACAGCTCACGTAAAAGAGCCTTCTATTAAAAAAGCTTCTATTCGAAACACTTATACGCTTATTTATCTTACTGTAATTATAATAAGGTTCACTATTGAATTTTATGAGTACTTATATAGAAGTCTTTATAGGGGATCACAGTTTGGAAACACTAGGTGCACATTAATAGGAGAAATTATGTCTCAGTTATATATTATTAACAAATAATAATTAGGATAGAGCTAAATTATTTTTTATTGTACATATATAAAAGTAATCGATGACAGTTTGCTTAGTCTGCATCGTTATCAACACCAAGAATATAAACAGTATTAAAACCTGTTTTTTTAAAACTTAAACTATGAAGTACTTATAATCAATTCGTTATTTTAAATATTTAAAAACGTAATATTATCGTGTGTTCATTCCGGACAAACTATTAATTTGTAAAATATGAAATTGTAAAAAAAAACTTCATAAAAAAGTATTATTATGGTTAAGGCCTTTTGAGTTTCCGATGTTATGAAAATTGAAACAAACTATTCTTGGCGCAGATATAAAACGAAATATATATTTTTTTAATTAAATTTAATATTGACACAATTTCCACCGATCAATGTGTTTAATTGAAGATTTAGATACAATTTTACTCTAGGGTTATTATATTATTTTATTTTTCAACTATAATTAGGTACTAACGTTAAGTACTTAACATAAGTTTCGTTATTAATTTTTGACTCGAAAATTACCATAAAATCAAAAACAAGGCGCATCCTTTTTTTTTTCAAGTACGAATTACCAACCAAACTTTTTAATTTAGAAAGTTTTTCTTTGTTTTGCGTACATATAATCATACATACTAACATTTTCGTAAAAATCAATTACAAAGATAAGCGCTCAAAGGGAAAGATAAGATAACAAAAGAAAATACATATATTGGTCATCTAGATCGTAAGACAAAATCCAGCGACAAAAAGATTCTCTTCATAAGTCTGAGACAAGTTTTTAATTTATGAAAGAATTAAGATACATAATATATCGAATGTTTTGAGTAAAACATAAATACAAAGAATGAACCAAAAAGGTTACAACCAAACCGATAGGCTATCGGGTAAGATGAAGATTTAGTTTGCATGGAGTTTAAGCCTCGCCTATAGGTGAACCTACTTGTAGATTGTTATTGAATGCGCTTAGTACGACAAATGATTAACAAGAAAATATATTTTTATTTCAAACACTGTTAGACAGTAATCTTTACTAAACATTAAGTAAATTAATATACTAGTATATACTTGGACAGTAGGAAAGGTACTGACATATATTACTTTCTAATTTCGCTAATTTAAAGTAAATATGAATAGCGATACTTATTTAGAAATTATTCGCTCTTAAACAATAAAAGCTATATTCTAGAAGATCACATTGCATAGAGGCAGGAGCACTAAGTTTAAGTTAAAATATCGTTTTAGCAACAGTCATCACTACATTTATAATGTCATTTATTTTAATGCAATAAATAAAAATAAACTGAAAAATAATATAGTATTCATAAGTTTTTTGTTTTTATTTATTGCTACATTTGTTTTTATATAATAAATAAGAAGAGAACAAAATAATAATGCATAGAACATTTTCGCCTCAATTAACTTGAACAAACAGCCAACTTTCCAACACACCAGACCCATTTCTGTGATTTATTGAGTGTTCAAAATGTTTATTATGTAAATAAAATAAATAACATAAATTAGGAAATATTTCAAAACTTCCTTAAAAGTTGAAGTTTTCGATAAACATGAGTGACGACATTGCTACTTAAATTATAAAGGTTTTTAATTACTTATTATCTATGATAGTTATACTTACAATGAGAAAATCTAACTGAAAACAGTTTTTACGTAAGAACGTTAACCGTATTTAGAATTGTATCATTTAGATTACATCACTGTAATTTTTAAAAAAGAACATTACACAGAAAAAAATGTGGCCTTCAATTAAACATAAAATGAGGTCATAAATTAAATATAGACAAAAATATATCAGTTAACAATTTGGTAACCTAACATCACATTGAAAGAAAAGTAATCGAGACCAGCTCCTTAAAACTTGAAAATATCAATTAAACCAATGAGATAAAAACGAGACGATTTGAATTAATTTCGTTTATATTATATCGATGGCTTCTTTATTCCACCATGTGTTCTGTGAAAGAGAAAAATGAATATTATTTTTGCCTTTTCGATAAAAACGGCTTTAATGCAGTGCTTGTGGTATGGATCGCACACATTCTTTTGGCCTGCATCGAATGCTTATTTTCAGGCAGACTGTGATCATTATGATGTGTCACATTAAAAAAAAACTAACGTTGAAGATGTTATTTGGAATAGAATATATTCAAATTGATATATTCGTTCACAAACACGTAGTTTGGTAGACATTATAACAGTAGAGATCTATGTAATAAATGTGCCTTTTTAATGTGACTTGTTCAAATGAATACATCCTAAGCCTAAGTTTAGAATAACTTATAGTTCACTTTGAAAACGTGTACAAAGACAGACAGTAGTTATTATCACTAGAGTAATAACACACACAGATGAGACGACTGAGGCCTTTAAAGAGTTTTCTTTTTTCAGAAACGACTTGCCCCTTAACTATACTATGTCACCTTTACCAGGTTCTGATACTCGAGGGGTATACTTAATGGTATAGAAAATGATGTAGATTCTTACCTACCTTGTTCTTCGACCGGAGTGTGGTCTTCATCCGATGAGTCCAGACGCTCAATCAACGAGCTTTGTTTTGATAGGGACTGTAAAAAAAAAGAAATTCTAGACGTTTTGTTTCCGTTACCACATTTAATAGCTGTGGTTGACTACAGCCACCGTATTATAGTCCACATCCACAGCGTCATAAAGATTAGTAGAGCGCTCGGCTGTCCAAAATCAAAACCTAGCAAGAGGCCTAGTCATAGGCTCCAGTTATGAAGAAGTGGCACATTATTCCCTTGCACGATATGATAATCTCAGCCAATTGAGGCTCTGTACAAGTTCATTTTATATTTAACAATAACAAACAAAGCAGAGATCAATATTTTACAACAGTACAGCGCTTGCGGTCAAGCTATAGCAGTTAAATAAAACGAGATTTAGAAAAGTTCTTTTGCTAGGTTTTGGTTTTGGACAGCCGCACTGTTAGAGCGTGTTCTGATATATATGCCGCTTCGGGTACTATCAATTTTATAATTATAAAAAGTAGTGAAGTTTCAGTTTTCGTGATTTTTGAAGTTATGTGCGTAATTATCGCTTGCTTCGTCTCGGAAAGCACGTTAAGCCGTTGGTCCCGGCTGTCATGGCAGGCGCTTTTAAGAAGTCTGTGCCTTCTAAAATTCTGACAGCTGGTTTAACGATAGAATGATTTTTCCCTCTGGGTTGCGGAGGTCAGAGAGCAGTCACTTCATGTATTACCCAATTGAAATTCAGCCAAATCTGGTATTCAATCAAATATTACTATCATACTAATGCCCGGTAAAACTATTGAAATAGTTTATGTTGGCATCGTACTGCAAAATATTATATGTATTTTTTAATTAAATAAATTAAGAAAATATCCTAGCTTTATCCTGGTTGCCCTAGACACATCAATTCTCATGTGAATGCATATCTAACTGCAATTACCCGCCTATCATCTGAGCATTAAATCTCCAAGCCATTATCCAACTTGCTTCAAAATTTTGTTTCGTCATTCATTCAGTCATTCGATGCTTTGTTTTTGCGTTGGCTCGTGGTGGAGTGATAATGAAACAGGACAGAAGGTCTTGCGTTTGGACAACCGGTGATCAGTGGTCTGGTAGTTTTTTAAAGTAAAAAAAATCATCTTATTACTAAATATAGCATTGTAAAAGAAAAAAGTTCGAAACATAAAATCCTAGTCGTTTTGTAAAATGCTCCGTTTCGTCAGTCTGCATGCGATAGACATCAATCGTGATGTGAATGTTCGCGCAACAGTAACTGCAATTACCCGTCCATCAACTAAGCATTGAAACTCCGAGCCATTGCATTGCAAGCTTCCTTATTTGTTTCACGTATTCATGAAGCATAGCGTAATAAAAAAATGTATTTCTACTTTGTCATAGAGGTTTTGTATGCTTTGGTTAAGTTGAAAATGAGTTTGAATATGTAACATAATTTTGAAATAAATAGAAATTGCGTAAATATCGCTTGCTCGGTGCCTCGGAAAGAATTTTAAGCTGTTGGTCCTGGCTGCCATGAACATCTATGGTGGTTGTTATTAGGAAGTTAGTGCCTTTAAAATCCCGACAGCTGATCTAACCATACACCACAGCTGTTTTTATCCAGCCATTCAAGAACCTTAACGCCCCATCGGTCGTCGGTTCTTCGAGCTATGTGCCCCGCCCATTGCCACTTCAGCCTGCAAACGCGCTTCGCTATGTCGGTCACTCTGGTTCTCCTACGGATTTCCTCATTTCTGATTCTATCACGTAGGGACACTCCGAGCATAGCTCTCTCCATTGCACGCTGAGCGACTTTGAGCTTCCTTATGAGGCCCATAGTCAGGCACCACGTCTCAGTCCCATACGTCATCGCTGGCAACACACACTGGTCGAAGACTTTCGTCTTGAGACACTGAGGTACTTTGGACGAGAAGATTTTGCGTAGTTTCCCGAACGCAGCCCAACCGAGCTGGATTCGACGATTGACCTCTTTCTCGAAGTTGGACTTACCTAATTGGACTTTTTGTCCCAGGTATACGTACTCGTCGACAACTTCGAGGGCCGAGCTTCCCACTATTACTGGGGTAGGCACAACATGGATATTTGACATGATTTTCGTCTTATCCATGTTCATTTTAAGACCTACCCTTCGGGAAGCTCTGTCGAGGTCTCCGAGCATTGTGCCCAGATCCACAAGCGACTCCGCTATGACCACTATGTCGTCGGCAAATCGAAGGTGAGTCATATACTCGCCATTAATGTTGATGCCGTAGTTTTCCCAGTCCAGTAGCTTGAAAACATCCTCCAGAGCAGCAGTGAATAGTTTCGGTGAAATGACATCACCCTGTCTCACGCCTTTCTGCAAGAGGATAGGATTCGTGCACTGGTCCAGTACTCGTACGGACATGGTGGCGTTTCTGTATAAACTCCTCAAAACTTCGATATACCGATGATCAATGCGGCATCGCTGCAGGGACTGAAACACTGCCCAGCTCTCGATCGAATCAAAGGCTTTCTCATAGTCCACAAACGCTAAGCAAAGTGGCTGGTTATACTCCTCGGTCTTCTGTATAACCTGCCGCAGCGTGTGAATGTGGTCTATGGTTGAAAAGCCTTTTCGGAAACCGGCTTGTTCGGGAGGCTGGAAGTCGTCAAACCTTTGACCGAGACGGTTCGTGATGACCCGTGAAAACAACTTATAGACGTGGCTCAGTAGCGTGATTGGCCTATAATTCTTCAAAAGGGATTTGTCACCTTTCTTGAAGAAAAGGACAACCACTCCACTGGACCACGCCTGTGGCGTACGTCCCTCGAGAATGACGGTATTAAAGAGCTTCTGGAGTACCTTAAGTACTGGTGTACCACCCGCTCTCAGAAGCTCTGCTGTCATCCCGTCTTCCCCCGGTGCCTTGTTGTTTTTTAGTTGTTTCAGGGCCATCCTAATCTCGTACAGGCTGACGTCCGGGATGTCTTCGGTGGTATGTCGGGTTAGTTTGGCTCTAGGGTCTTTAGCCAAACAAGTAGCGGGATCTTGCGTACTGGTATACAACTGTCCATAAAACCTTTCGATCTCCCTCATAATCTCAGGTCTCGACGTGACTAGACTGCCTTCGTTGGTCTTCAGCTGTGTCAACTGACTCTGACCAATAGACAGATCCCGTGTGAACACTTTTGAACCCCTGTTCCTCTCTATTGCATCTTCAATACAATTTGTATTGAATTTGCGAATATCGAGTCGCAAGGATTTCGAGATCTGTCTATTGATGAGCCGGTAAGAAGACGCTTCCGCTGAAGACTGCAATCGCATGTCTCGTCGCGCTTCCATGAGATTAAGAGTTTGAGTCGACAGTTTATTGGTTTTAGTTTGTCGGGTCTTATAATGTTTGGACCCGACAACGTGGACAGTCTCAACCAGCCCGCCGCTTATATCGTCAACGGTTACGCAGTTCTCCAGACCTGCGAAGCGATTTTGAAGCTCGAGCTGAAAGTTCTCGGGGTTTTGAATATGGGCAGCTGAGGGTCGGAGCGTAGACCTCATCAAACGGGACCTTTCAAGCTTTATATTAATATTCAATGTGCCCCTTACCATTCGGTGATCGCTACCGGTTTTCACCCTGGCGATCACAGAGACATCATTGAATATTTGTCGCTTAGTGGTCATGATGAAGTCTATCTCATTCCTCGTGAAACCATCGGGGCTCAGCCAGGTCCATTTCCTGTGTGGTGGCTTCTTGAAGAAGGAGTTCATCATAAAGAGGCCCTCCTTCTCCATGAAGTCAGCCAACCGCTGTCCCCTATGGTTCCTTCGCCCTATTCCAAATTGCCCCACTTTCTGCTCGTCACCGCTTCGTTGGCCTAGCCTTGCGTTAAAGTCTCCCATAACAACCGTATAGTGAGTCGGTGAAGTATGAATGGCGGCAGAAATGTCATCATACAATATCTCCACGTCCTCGTCAGGGTGTGCCGAGGTCGGTGCGTAAACCTGAATTACCTTCAACGAATACCGTTTGGTGATTCTGAGTATTAGGTACGCTACCCTGGTCGACACACTCCGAATAGACACGACGTTGTTACGGATAGACTTCCGGACGATAAAACCGACACCACCTTGGGACAGGCGATCGCCCTCCCGGTGGTAGAGCAAGTTGCCGGACTTAAGGATTACCGTATCTTCTCCCTGTCTACGGACTTCGGATAACCCAATAATGTCCCAGTGCAACCGCTCTATTTCCTCCTCCAGCTCGTCAATCTTCTCGTCGGTCCTCAGTGTGCGCGTGTTATAAGTTGCCAGGTGCAGAAGTCGTCGTTTTGGGTGGTAGCCGGATCTCTGCCGGTGATTCTTAGCACCCCCTGCCCCGCCGTTACCAAGACCGCTACCGTAATCTGGAATAGCGGGGCCGCCGGGGACTGGGGGCCGTTTACGCGTGTGTGCCATTTTCCATTTGGGGGGTATTTGCCCATAATCACCACGCTGGGCAGACGGGTTGGTGATCGCAGTTCCAGCCAGTACGCAGGATGACGCTGCTGCCCATCATCCGGTAGCATTTCTCTTCGTCGATTTTTACGACTCCCCATGAGATGAGAAGGGGTGACGCTATTCTGGGCCGGCGCCACACGGCACATGGCACGGCACAAAAATGGATTAATGCATTCAAAACAATTTGGATTCACTAAGGGTCGCTCTACAACCGATGCAGGTGTTGAGCTTTTAAAACATATATTTGATGCTTGGGATAATTCTTTGGACGCTTTAGGTATTTTTTGCGATCTGTCCAAAGCTTTTGACTGTGTTCCTCATGAAGCATTGATAAAAAAATTAGAATATTACGGAATAAGAAACTCCGCATTGGATCTTCTCACTTCATATCTAAGTAATAGGATTCAAAGGGTTGAGGTTAATGGAAAGCGATCTCAGGGGTCTGTTGTAAAAATGGGGGTACCGCAGGGCTCGATTCTCGGTCCGTTTTTGTTTTTGATTTATATGAATGATTTGCCATATTTTGTTAAAGAAAACCACGAGATAGTTTTGTTTGCTGATGATACATCATTATTGTTTAAGTTAAAACGAAATCAGAATTTAGACGAAGTAAACAGTGCAATCTCGAAGGTGGTGCACTGGTTTGACGTTAACAATTTGCTATTAAATGGGGCTAAAAAACGAAATGTATTAAATTCGTGACGCCTAACGTCAGACAGGCAAACTCTACTATTATGGTAAAGGAGGATGAGTTGACCCTTGTGGATACTACCAAGTTTTTAGGGATTACTTTAGACTCTAAGCTACAGTGGGGCCCACATATTGGTGAATTGTCGAGTAGACTTAGCTCTGCAGCATTCGCGGTAAAGAAAATTCGCCAATTAACAGACGTTGTAACAGCTAGGCTAGTTTATCATAGCTATTTCCATAGTGTTATGTCCTATGGTATTCTTCTGTGGGGTTGTGCCGCAGACATTCAAACAATCTTTGTGCTGCAGAAGAGGGCTATTCGAGCAATTTATAATCTCCCGTGTGGACATTCACTAAGGGAAAAGTTTAAAGAAATTGGTATTTTAACAGTGGCCGGTCAATTCATTTATGATAACCTGGTTTATGTACATAAGAATACTGATCAATTTAGTAAGAAAAGCTGTGTACATAACCTAAACACAAGGAATAAGCATAAATTAGTTGTACCTGCCACTAGGCTCCAAAAGATAAACAAATCTTTTAAAGGTCAATGTGTGCGATTCTACAATAAAATCCCAAGCAACATACAGCAATTGAGCCTAAATAAATTTAAATTAACAATAAAACACAAGCTGTCTTCAAAGGGATATTATTCTATTAAAGACTATATGGCAGATAAAAATGCTTGGGATTAAACTGCCGTTTCATACAGGCTATTCTAATATGAATGACTTGAAAACATAAATATTGTTAAGGTTATGTTATATTGCATTGTATAGCTTCACAGACAAATGAAGATTGTAATTCTAGTACCAAACTAATGGACATATTTAAAAGAGCATAGCCTGTGAGTTTCTTGCCAGTTCTTCTTACAGAGCGGTGGCTCGGAACTGGCACTTAGATTTACTTACACTTAATTATTTTTTATTTTTAAATTGTTTTGTTGCATGTAAGTGAATCTAAGCTTCGTGATTTAGTGTAATATTATTTCGATTGTTTTTTTTTTTCATTTGTGATCATGACGTTTTCAAGTACTATGTATAATAGTTTATGAAATAAATAATTTTTTACTTTTTTACTTTACAGCACATTATAAAAACTGAATTGTTTTTTATGGTTGCAAAAAAAAATTATTTAAGTATTTAATATTTTTCCTACAATGTTGTAATTTTAAGAGTTGGTTATTTTGAGACTCGTGTGATACGCGGACGATATCACTGGCAGTCGCTAGTTTGATAAAAAAAGATTTACTATGAGCTTACCTTATTCGATCGCCGTCTTGGAGGAGATACCTTATTCCACAGAGCTTCCAGCTGATCAAAATGTTGAGACTGGGCTATAGCTGCTTCTTCTGGCCCTAAGCTCACCTACAAAACATCATCCTTATTAGATATAATTATGATCATAAAAATGGAAACAGAAAAAAACCTTGCCGTATTTTACATACTATTTATTTATTTCACTATTTTGACCATTAGGTCAAAAAATAGTTAAATCTACCGTTACCTAGACTAGACCTAGTGTCACCTAGACGAGTCATTTTAGTTTACGTGAACAAAAATAAAAATATCTTCATTTTCTAAATGTTTTACAAAACCTTCTTAATACTGTTTCCTACATTAGAATTTTCTGTTTGGTAGGTGAAGTCTCCTTTATAAAAACACAATAAGATAAACTGACAAACCTTGACAAATTCATTGTTGTTAAAAAAATATATCCAATTTCCATTTTGTGTGTGAATGTTTGACGAATCTATTTAGATTCGTCAAACATTTCTACATGATCATTTGATCATGTTAATCTTAAGACAATAAAGTATATTTTATTTTATTTTGTCCTGTAATGTTGTCATTAGGCATATTATTTATCGGAGTAATAAACCTTTAAGCCAGAATAGCACTTGTAGTAAGGCATCATCTGTTTCACATACAAATAGGCAAAGAAAATAATATACCTGCGACCCCAAATCTTTGTTCTTTGCCTCTTGAATCTTTGATATTTCCTCCATTGAAGCTGACACGGAAAACCTGAAGCAAATATAACTTCGATGATGTGACAGCAATCAATTTTATAATTATCTGTTAAAATTAATCTACTTAATAAAATATGTATATTCATTTTTAATACGTACATAATTTCAAGCCTGTTTTCCCGAAGGGGTAGGCAGACGCATATTATACGCCCACACTTCGCCAATTACATAGTTGGACCCACGTAATAAGTTGCAAGTCTATTGCCGGGGAACTTTTGTGTTCGCCAGAGCCTCGTCCGTTGTTTGGAAGGTACACCACTTGCAGGGTTCCCTATCCATTTGCATTAAAATTTTAAGACCTAATATAACTTAGCATAATTTTGTTTGGCATAATTATATTTTCGCATAATATAATTAACGCATTGCGATGTACGGATTATAGCGGTGACACATAATTACAACATTATAAACCTTCTTTATTTAGTTGGTTTGTATTCCCAAGTCCATAAGTTTATTAATCGAGGAATGGTCACATAACATAGCTACTTTCAATAGAAGCGATGCGCCAATGAAAATTGTAGCAAAAACGGTAAATATTTTTTCTTCCCTCGTGTGGACTACGTAAATGGTTAATGGAATATATTCTAGAAGCATTTTGCACTAGTTTTGCCCTAGTGTTTTGATAACGACACTTTACAATGTTTAAATCGACTTAGTTCTTTTATAAAAGGTGAGACGCTATTCTTAATTTTTACCTAGGGACCAATATGGAAGCACACTAAGTAAACTAATACGGTATATACGCATAAAGTGCGCTCTTAACTAATTAATACCCTTAATGCAATATAATAAAAATAGTATTTTTTGATCTTCTAAAATATAATTAATCAATTTTCAATGAGTATTTCTTTAAATTAATCTTGTTTTTTTTTATAATGTGTCAAAGAAAGAGGATTAATCGTTATAACCTTGCTTCTTTTGAAATTTAAAACGATCACTGTCTTAAATGTAGCTTAACATCAGGTGGATTAAGTGTCATGGTAGTCAGTATTCAATAAAGAAATAGTCAGTTCCCCTAGTGTTGCACAAATATCCTATAAAAATCTAAGTAGCCCAAGCTAACCTTACCTGCCGAACAACGTACGAGGCTCTGGCAAACATAAAAGTTCCCGGTAAGCGGCAATGGGCTCGCCCCCTTTTTATGTGGGACCTACTACGTGGGCGTATAATATGCCTTTGTCTACCCCTTTCAGGGATACAAGCCTGATATTATGTATGCATTAGCAAGTTAAAATTATTAATGTTGCGGGATTGTTCAAAACAATAACCGCGGCCCCGGGACATAGCAGGCTCAAGAAGGAACATAGTTGGTTTTTAGTCAGTAGAAGTCTAAAACACCCTCCTGACCCACAGCGAAAGAATAGGCTGCAATTATGAGGTTACCTTCTCTTCAGTCTTTCGTCGACCTGGGCCATCATAGCTGCAGAAGTGAGGTGGCCGTACTTCTTCTGCCAAGTATACGTGTCCAAAGATACTTCCTTCTTCAATAGTCTCCTCATTGGCCTCTTGGGAGCCAATGGTCGAAGTTCTGTGTAATGAAAACATATTTTGAAGCTCGCGGGTTTACTTTTGAATAAAAAAGCAATTATAGATATATACCTAATATTTCGTTAACTGACAATATTATAAACTACCATAATCTTTCAACTGGTATTTATATAATTTTATTATGCATTTGTTAGATAAAGTATTATTATGTGTGTCTTATTACACGTATTAGTGCAGACACACGGTTACGAGCAATATTCATATGAACATTTTAATATGAACGCTATTTCTATGGTTTCTGTATTCCTTCATTACGAAATTTAACATAAAATTTTGAAAGTGATGGTTAACAGAGCCCCTTTGAACGTTTACATATTGTGACGGGAAATTTGGCATCACAACGCAACCTTGCACTACGTGTCCAACAAGTACACAACCTCCCAAAAAAAAACTCATCACAGACATCTCAGTTTTTAAAGACAGATAAAAAAAAATCTCAAAGCTTTTGGTATTAGGACCGCAATAAATGTGATATCTATATTTAAATGGTTTGATAAAATTTAATTGATTAATGGACCATGTTGAAATCCCAGTTCGTTCCCACAAATATAATTTGAGCATACAGCGATATTTGAAATATCAAAAACATTCGGCATAAAAGTTCAGCAGAATTAAAAGCCTTTTAATGAACACACTAGAGCTAATATAGGTCTATGAAATTAAGTGATGGATTCATTTAATGAATTTCGCTAATAATTACCAAGAGATGTCTTGACGTATATATTTTTTTCTTTAAATAATGTATTCGTGTGGTTTGCACATTTAGCCAGTGTCAAGTAAGAGACATAAATTATAGTAAATGAGAATGAACCCTTTGAGTCCTCAGTAAAGATGTGGGACTATACTGAGATCTCACATGGACTTCTTTAGAATTTTTTTAAAAGTTATGTTGCATTGTTTTGTTTCATTTACCAACACTCATGTACGTTCACAAACACTTAACGGTTAATAATCCACCGTTATTACACATTAATGTTCGAAATATCTTTTTCGAAGTTCTCGTAGCTTGGTGAGACTGGGTAGGAACGATCAGCAAAGTTAACCAAACAGAGGTCAGTCCTTGGAGGCCAGAACCTGACCGTTGTTGTGTCATTTGACTACGAATCTCGTAAGGCTCAATTTATTTTCTTATGTAGTTTGTTAAAAAGTTTCTAGTTGACTTCTTTTTTAGAAGACTCAACTTGGATAATCATAAGAACGACGGATTAGTCCGTTACATAAAAATATCTCGATTAAAATCAAGACGAACTTGTTGTTGAATTTAACTCTTTTCGTGAAAATTCAACAATACTTTAACAAACAAACAACAAAACTAAACTACAATATAGGTTAAAAAAATATGAATGTCAGACAATACGGTCGTCTTGAATTGTTTTAGTCAGCGATATGAAAGGTGAATGTAGGTGTTTCCCTATGTATATTGAGTATGTATTTACGAAAGAAAATGTATTTATATGTGTTTATCCGTTATTCAGTATCTATAACACTTGATCTCAATTACACTTATCTTGGAACTAAATAATTGGAGTAATTATAAGAAAATATATAGCATAAAATATTATTGTCAATTATCACTTACCATCCACATCTTTAGTTGGAGCGGTGTAGGTCGGTATCTTGACATAAGTAGCCGGAGTGTTGTGCAGGCAAATAATCGGCAGGCACCCTTTTGAAAACATTAAACAAGTCAGAAAAAACGTGCTTATCGACAAGCATATGATCGGCTTAAATCGAATGTATATGAGAATAGTGATATTTGAGATAGGTAAAGACATAGAATCAGCATAACGTCGTTGTCCAACCAAAATGCTACATGCAAAAAGTATACTTTCAAGATATTGGAAAAAACTTTTCCTGAAAAGTGATCGTGGGCAAAATCGCAGCATTTTATTTGAAAAAGTTCTTATTGCACATAGCATATTTTATGAAGAGGTTATATTTTAACAAATATAGGGTATAAGCACATAGCAGTTCTTTTATACGATAAATAAGACAGTAAAAAAATTCGATTTGTCGAAACCTTGTAATCTCAAAAGTGCACATAGCAGATTTTGGTATAACAACGACGATTTAGAAATCTTTCTGAAGCTCCTTCAGACTAGTATATTAGGCTATAAGATAAAAGTTTTAAATAATAATTATTATTTTAGGCTCATATTGTCTCCAGCTGAGCATAAACGTCGCGTCTCACGATACAAGCAAGGGTAATGGGTCGGACTCCACCAATGGGGATTAGCGAAAGTGCATTTCTAAATAGGTCGTGATATATTTTCTTTAATGGATAAATCTTAACAAACCTTTGAAAAATAAGACACAATCAACAATAATCCTATCTGACGTCTTTAATTTACAGAAATAAAAGTATTGTATTAACACAGGATTGTGTTATTTTTCCACACAAAAATACGAGAAAATGCTAAATGATCCTTAAGAGCCCAAGCCAACCTTACCTGCAAGTGGTGCACCTATAAACACATGGCAAACATAAAAGTTCCTGGTAAGCGGCAATAGGCTCACCACCTATATACGTTTGCGAAATGTGGGCGTATAATATGCCTCTGCCTACCCCTTCGGGGAAACAGGCGTGATTGTAGTAAATACGAATGTCTGTTGCAATTTCCCAAAGAAGCATCAGTCGATCATTTTATAAACATAGCATTACCATTGCAAAAGTGTTTAAGATATATTAAAACCGATTACCTTCCCAAGAGCCTTTTTAGCTGCTAAGATAGCCTTAACACAATTTATCACAACAGAAAATGCTTTTAAGACTTAAGCAATAAATAACAACCCTCGTCAAACTACTCTTGCGAAACCCCTATCTCTTCTCGTTTCCTCACAGAAAGATACGTGACCCTATGTTTAGCGCGATACTGGTAAAGTTTAGCCGAAGCACCCATGTGTGGTGAACAGATGTACGTACATACTTTTGTTAAATAAAAGTTCTTCTGAACAATCAACTTCAAACTACATGACGAATGGGGGTGTTAAATAATGGGTTTGTTGAACTGAAATAAACTGCTCTCAGTACAAGGAAAATGGATTATTAAATATATTTTCATGTATAATCCTTTATAATTACCTATATACTACATAGTTATACACTAACTATTTACTACATAATTATATACTAACTATTTACTACATAATTATACTATACCTATTTACTAAATAATTATATACTAACGAAATGTGTATGTGAGTTTTTATTTTATGATTTCACGGTTAATACACACACTAATTTTTGACAACTTCAATTACTTAAGTTGATAGTTTATAATTAAAAGCAAAATAGAATGTATTATCACATTTCTTTAAACATCAAAATTCATAAATTGCCTACTTCAAATAAATTTCTCCATTAGATAATCAATCAGATTTTTTTATGCACAACCAAGTATAGTAGTATTAAGAGTCGTATAATTTTAAAAAAACTTGCGTTTTCAAGTATTTTAAGATATTACTAAACCAATACAAAAGAAACAACCTAACAAAGGTTCGACATTTCGCTTTCAGAATCCTTTCTATGGAACAACAACGAGTGAGGCATTACATTTTTCTTCTCCTGCCTCGCATTGATACGCATTATTAAAAGTCGCATCAAGAGATTGGTCCATTTTCGGGACTAAGGATGTTGGTAATACTGTATCCGAAATATTAATGAGGGTAGTGTTTTTTATAATTTTTCCGGTAAAAGATTTTTCTGTGTGTATTTATGTCGTTGCATAAATATTTTTTCTCTTATATTTCTGGATTACATCGAGGTTTAATAAAGAATAAAAATTATCGAAGCTTTTTTGTTTTTCTTAGATACGGACTAGTATTTAAGATTCGTTTGACAATTTGCAAGTAACAAGTAATTTAAAAAAACTAGTTATTTGCTTATATGCAGCGTTGTCGTCATTTAGTCACAGTAAAAGTAAATGTCAAAGTGAAAGTAGTGGAGACTTTTTAGAGGTTCTATAGAGTTTTGAAATCAACATGGAAAATCACAATTTACTGAAATATGTCATATTCTTACACTTGTGTACATTGTCGAAGAAGTGATGTAGTACTTCGGAAATCCACTATATACATACATACATAAATTCACGCCTGTTTCCCCGAAGGGGTAGGCAGGGACATACTGTACGCCCACTCTTCGCCAATTATATAGTTGGTTTCACGTTTTGGGTGGAGAGCTTATTGCCGCTTACCGGGCACTGCTATGTTCGCCAGAGCCTCGTCCGTTGTTCGGCAGGTGCACCTCTTGCAGCTGATGAGGTTAGCTTGGACTCGAAAAACTGGAATTTACACTAGTTTTGGAAAATAAAATACTGGCACGAGGTATCTTTTACGCGTTGGTGCCCAGTACTCTATTTTTTAATTTTCTATAACAAACCTCTATCTAATAGGTGCACGACAATTCTGGAACAGTCGCTGGTGATCTGGAATCCGAGGAGCGGTACATGGACGGCCAGTGACGTCAGAGCCAGGCCCCGCTTCGTTTCCCATATTATGAGGGTCTTGTCCTCGGCACCTATGGAAAGATATAAGATTATATTGGTTGTCTAGAAGGATGTTATTTCAACGATTATATAAAAGTTTGATTTGTGGTTTTGAATGTGTTATTGTGCATTCTGATTGAAGCGCTCGTAGCTCTGCGGTGCTCGGTGGTCGGAAACGATCACCAAAGTACAGTAGAGTTTACAGAGGTCAGTCCTTGGATGGGTGACCGTTTGTGTGGCATTTGATATCGAGCGCTTCCGTGCTTCGGAAGCCACGTTAAGCCGTTGGTCCCGGTTATCAAAATGTGGTAGTCGTTAAGTCATGTTAGAGGCCTAATGGGCGGCTTAATAAATTCTAACAGCAGGACGCCATACACCTGCCTCCGCCAATCCGCACTGGGTCCGCGTGGTGGAGTATGACCCAATACCCTCGCACCTTGGTATGTGAGAGGATGTGCTTAGTAGTGGGACGTTTATGGGCAGAGATGATGGTGATTGTGCATTCTGATATAATTATCAAAAAAGTTTTATTATTTTATGTTCAAGTAGGTTTTTTGGTCGTAACTTACTGAATTAACGAACTTATGAAGTGTTATTTATTATTCATTTTAATAAAGAGCCATACAAATCAGCAGTATTTTTTCAGATGAATTAAACTTATTTGATATCTGACCTGATTGAAAACGTGTGGAGGGTATTTGTTCCGGTCCAGCAAACTACTTGAGCAGACTTAATTAATTGAGTAGAAGTTTTTTTATAAAAAAAGCTTATTAGATATTTTTACTGATAAATTTTCTAGAATTTCCAACGTTTCAAACTCATATAGAAAATAAATCATAAATTCAGATAGTAATTTTTTTAAATATGAATATTGTTATAGTTATTACAACCAAAGATACAAAATTACATAGGTATATTATTTTTAATGGTGTTCCACTTCACATATACATCGAACGAATCGAATGGAAAGCAATTGGGGAGGTTTACCAGCGGACTTCCTAAAATTTTGTTTTCCCTCTTATTTGATGGCAAAAAAAATCATACATGAAAATTATACTACAACAAGTACAATTCTCTCTTTAATTTTCTGCTATCCCAAAGGTTGACTGGTGGAGAATACCTTGTAGCATTAAGTTCGCCTTTAGTACAACTTTTAACTGTGCGAAGCAATGACCTTCTATACACATGGACATCGCATCAGCGCGCTTTCAGCGGCACGGCAAAAGTGTGCTTAAACGCGATATAAGCACACTTTTTCCTTAGTCGTGTTTTGACAGCTAAGTCAGAAGGATGCCAAAGTGTGTCTTAAAAAAGTGCCCAAATAATACGTTAACGATTCAAAAAAAAGATGGTGTGACCTACCACCGGTAAATTAATTTTATTTCTGAAAGATAACACACAAAAATGTGTAAATAATGTTGTAAAACCATTTAATTTTCAATAATTATTATAAATGATTGACAGGTATTTCCATTCTTTTCACTCTCGCGCGTCAGAAAGAGATAGTTGTAAGGACGCCACAAGAACAGAGTCAGAAAAGAACAATAGAATCGCTAAAGACATTTCTTTTTTGCCACATTGCCCTCATCTGTTAATACATTTAAATCCTGTATTTATCTGTTAATACATACCAACATACTTCCTGTTGCTTGCTGATGCTTTTTTGTAGGTTTCCTGTACACGAGATTTTGAGGGAGAAATGGTGCAAGATAGTAGCAAGAGAAAGGTCCAAATAATTTTACAAACGAAATAATTTTTCAACAATATAACGTAACATGTTTTACAACATTTTTAGCTATACAAATCGATGTTTAAAGCTCCAAAACATGTTTGATTATTTTCGATATTTGATACCAGTTGTACCGATTACTACTTATTACTACTTTAAAGTCCATATTTTTTTTAAAGTGTTGGTTTTTTCTTATATACACAAAGCTTATATGTATTCAGCGAACGGTAGTTTTTGGAGTTATAGATAAAAACGTTAATAGCTGATATTTTTGCGATATTTCTAGTAATAAAAATTTGTTCATATTTATGGGTGATGCCAATACCCCTTAAAATATCCCCCTAAAATATTGTTTACTAATTACAAGTGATCATTAGCTATCTTCATAATATTTATTACTGGAAAAAAACTGGCATAAGAGGCATTCTATATTAACCCTCTAGGTTGGTAACGCATCCGTTGGTATTGCAGGTGTCTATGGGCAATAGTGATCACTTGCCATCAGGTGACCCACTCGCTCGTTTGCCTTGTTGTATAAAAAAAAGTATAATTCTAAAATTCGGTAGTTTAAAAGTTAAGTCGGCACATTCGGAAACCGTGTGGTACCGGAACACAGTATGGCCACTCCTAGTATTCCTGTGGACTATTACGGGCTGAAATTACGATATTCGAAAACTATAAAAATCTATCTCTCGTAAATAAAAAACAAAAAATAACAGCCAACGCCACTCCACTGCTTGTTTTGTTCGAATCCGCTTCTAAATTCACCTTATGTAGCTTATTGCTGCTCATTTAGCGCAATGTATGAAAGATCAGTCGAAGCATAATATGGTGAAATTAGAGACCTGTGCCTTATTTTTGCTTTGTCATTGTATGACGTGATTAGTCCATGTATATTGAAAGGTCATTGGTGCGAAGGTTTGAATAAATAGATGGTTACCGCAAGAAACCATTAAATAAAGTGATTATTCATATAAATATTGGTGACAATACTTGGTGATTTTACTTTAGACATACAAATAAAGCTTAAAAAAAACAATAAAGCTTCATTAACTATATGTTGTTTTGGAAATTGTTATTGAATATTTTATTTATGTGTTAATCCTTGTACCACTGTTTATTCAATAAACGTTTGAATCTTGAAATATAATACCTCAGAGCAAAAGTATTCAATGTTAGTCAATAGCTGCTGCCCTTATACTCGCAGTATAAGAATCAAAGGTCCTATACCTTTTGTCTCTTAATACCGCAATACAAAACCCCCTAATCATTAATCTGCCAATTCACCTATTCAATGTTGCGAACAAAAACAAGACTGTACGATAATAAAATTATATATACACGTAGTAAAAACCCCAAGATAATACGAAGTTGGCAAAGTAATAACTTAATTGGAACGTTTCAAGTTTAAAGCGACTTTGTATAAGAAATACTAAGTAAGCTGCTTAACAAGATTACGTCGAGACGAAGAGAGGATAATGCAAAGAATCTAACAACAGTTTTAGAATATAAAACAATGGTCAAAAGGACGCCTTTCAATTTCATTTAATTTATTTAAATCTTTTCGACGTCGCTGTCTTTATTTCGCTTAAAATCGGAGATAAAATTGTTTTCATTTGTTCATGTTGTATGGATACAGAATAAAATTTATGGTAACTAAGCATATAAAATAGTAAGATATCGTAAAATATTCCAGCATTAGATAAATGCATTTTTTATTTAATCAATATTATAACTGATCTATTAGAAAATGTTAGAAACAACCTTTCTACCCTTACCCGACTTATTCACTAAGAATATATCACACCTGGAGATTATAATTATTATATACGCACATTCAACAAAACAAAGAAACATATATTCAAATCAAACAAGTACAAAGGTTGGCTTATCTCTAAGAGAGATCTCTTCCAGCCAACCCTTATAGGAGTGAGAATAATAAATTTAAATATTAAATTGCCTAAACGCTAAAATATTGATTAAAATGTCTATTTTAGTACATAAAAGTAGGTCATATCGTCGCTCTGGAATAATAGAAGTTATCCAGAAATCCAAACTTTCTTTACAGGAAACGGAAAAAACGGTTAACTTCGTCTAAGTTTAAAATGTGCTTTTGTCACATGTTTTTAAATGATAAGAAGGAGTTATTTATGCTATTAACCAATGCATTACTCAACTGTATTATGCCAGATAAATTACATAAGAGGTTTTCTGTTATTATATCTACGTAGATACGAGATTTTCAAAATAAAGACACTGAATTAGACTAAAAAAGAATGTTTAATGAAGTATGATTAGGTTTAATTTAGTTTTGCCGTATTATAAAATAAGTAGCAGTCGCTTAGTGTAATTAACTCACCAGAGACAGCAATAGTCCCATCACCGGTGACCTTGACGCATGTGACCTTGCCGAGGTGTCCCGACAGCAGGTGAAGGTCTGACCCGGTATTAATGTCCCACACGATCAGGTTGCAGTCCCAAGAGCCGGACACCACTTGGGTCTTGTTCGTAATGGACACTGCCACACAGGTCACTATGTCCGAATGTCCTACCAAAACCTGTTGAAAAAATGATACATACAATAACCACACGCCCATAAGATATTTGTGGTGGCCAGGCCACAACTATTTCGAAACTCACGTCGCAAAGTACACCTTTAGCACAGAGATCTCAAGACGTCATTTTTTCAAGTTTGGCTCAATAAGGCTCTTATGAAAGTCAGCTTAAAAATAACGCGCCCATTCTCTGCGGGCGGGAGCTTGGTTCTACAAGATCGGGCAAGAAAATCTTCACTGTGTCGTGTGGACGAAACGTCACAAAGAGGTAGCTAGTCCTTTCCCCACATTGACACACACTCGAAGAAATTCAATTTCCTAAGTAGTGTAGTTAGTGTAGTTCCGCCTTCTACTACCCCTTGGGCAAGACATGAAATGGCAATTCTTTTTGCAGGTGCCGCTAACATATGGCTCCGTCGAATTGTTGTGGAAAACTGATCTAAATGAACATTTATCGTGTCTTGGGATTGTTTGGTCTGCTATTGACGCCTACCCAAAAGTCAGATAAGTTTACTTAATCAACCTGTCCGGCCGACATCAAATAGTTTAACGCAGAACAGTTGAATGGGGCAGGGCTCTCCTAAATAAGCTGTCATTGCGGTAATCTTTAAAGGTATTCACTTTAGTTATGCCCTGATAACTCTGTAACTCAAGCGCCGATTAGTTATTCAAGTTTGGCTGAATAAAGCTCTCAGGGGCTTAAAACTAACGCGCCTCTTGACTGCGAGCAGGAGCTTGAGTGTAGAATATTTTCATAGTTTTTTATCTGACCTAAACGTCCTGCACTGCAAAATTAGATGGAGTATGCAATTACCAATTCCAACTAAAACTTTATGTAAGACCATTGAAAACTTACAGCACTTATTGATGGAATGTGTGAGATACGCGAGGAGAAGGCTTCGCTTTTGTATATCATATAAGATGTATGTACATGTATCAATTTGCGCTGGAGCACAGATTATATCGCTGGAGGATTTAGTGTCACGTACCTAAATTGAATAGTCACAAAATGTAATAGTTCACTTTACAAATCTTTTTGTCAGAATGAAGTCTGTCAGGTCCGCTAGTATTTAATAAAAAAATGTAGTCACTTGACTTTGAGAATGAATTATGCGTTTTGTAACGAATTATAAAATAACCGATCCTAATTTTTTTTTACTTATTTGGCTTTGCAAGATTGTTTGCACAGTTTGAGTTATAATTTATTTATTTATTATTTCTTAATCTCTTAAATATAACCTCCAAGCATACTGTACCTGCGATAGTTTCCCACCATCCAGTTTCCATACTTTCAGAGACATATCCATAGATCCGGTAACAACATGCTGACTGTCAGATGTCAGTGCGAAGCAAGTGATGCGTTCAGCGTGCGACACTGAACGCCTTTCTTCATCGCTTCTCGCCAGAGCCCAGATACGGACGGAATTGTCACCGTCTGACGAAACCTGGGAAGGAATTCAATCTGGTTTACGTCGGATTTTAAGAGTTTGTTTTATGGTATCAATGAGCCGGTTCAGGTATGTAATGTATTGGCCCGGTTCGAACTCGACCAAACCGAACGCTCGATAAGCTACGAGTACATATAGTAGGCAATCCTTCATAGGGGTCATAAGATACTTCTTAGACAGCTATGTAAAATGTTGCGCAGCTATTAAATTGTGTTTGGTTTAAAAAAATATATATTTACATACTTTCAAAATATAATTTTCCCACCAAACATAAAATGCTTAATACAAATATTCATAGAATGATATTACATAGTGATTCTACTTAATTTGTTTGTGTATGATGAGATTGTTAGTTTAAAAGGGAATATAATAAACTGAACCTCTAAAAAATACTTTTTTGATCATCAAAAATACTGAGTGAGCATCTAATGAGGTGATTAGGTGCTCAATCAGTATTTTTGATGCACAAAAAGGTTAGGTTAGGTTGGCAATTTATTAATTTTGAAGACACGTTAAATAACACCCGTTTAAAAGAAAGGTTTGTTACTATTATTTGAACAACTAACCATGTAGTCTACGTACGTAGAGATATTATTGCAAGTTATGTAAATGCACGCAACAGCATTCCTAGAAAATATGAGCGAAGGTACTCAGCCACTGAAAAGCATCGCTGTTGCGTCGCTACAAAAAGTCGCAGTGGGCGAGGACTCTTGGAACTATCGATTAGTTCTCTGATTAGTATAAATAACAAGCCACCTAATAGCTAAAGGGCTTACAGAATACTTCATATTCAATGTGACATCTAAGCTGGCAGTGGGTCCGTTGGTGGAATGCAGCACTATGCCGGAGTCGACGAGCCACACGTGCACGTTCCGCGCCCGGTCGCCCGACATCGCGCGACGTCCGTCCGACATCATCAGCAGCGATTGGAGAGCGGCTGAGTGACCCTATAGTGTAAGTATTAAATTTAGCTATACACTATTAAGTTTAGTATTATTAACAAATGTTTTAGGAACGAGCTCAGTGTAGTTTTAGTATTCTTGAACTTTCTTTAACCCTGAATTAGACAAAACTCTTATTTTTTTATATTAGTTTATTACTAGTAAAAAAGTATCCAAACGGAAGCGCAGAGTTATTGTAGATCTATGGAACTAGTAAAAGAATCAATATTTTTAGACATCTCAAACTGTATTTCTAGTCCCTAACAACGATTATAATAATAAACATAATCGTTTATTTCAGACCAAGTCAATATTCATTACACTACAATACAATCAATCAAATTTAATTAAAATACAATAAAAAAATAATAAAAATTTAAATTAAAAATAAGCATACACTGGTCGTAAATACACAGGCGCCGTGTGCATTTGCATCCAGCGCGCGAGCATCGGTAAGTCCCAACGTTCAGCCAACGCACCCAGGATTACATTATTATTACACCTATTATTCTATCTTTAGATCCAATCAGATTTAGCAAGTTGTTCAGAGAGAAAGTAACACGAGTAAACATACACGTTAAGAGTAGCCTGCAGCCGATTAGTGCATAGTTCATCAGAGTAAAACTCTCACAAGGCCTTAGGAAACTAGTTCTGTTAAGATATTGAATGTGCTACATACCTTATACGTTAATGTAGGAGAATTATCAGCCAGTTGCCAAACGACGATGGTTCTATCTTCGGATCCACTTAGAACCAGCAAGTTATTCGGTGAGAACGTCACACAGGTAATATGGCCCATGTGCCCGTTAAGTGTAGCTTGAAGCCGGTGGGTGGACAGTTGCCAAACCCTCACAAGGCCCCTCGCACACCCGCTCACGGCCAGCTGACCGTCCCTCGATACCCCCAGGCAGCTTATTGGGATTAACTCGCTTTGTTCTGCCTGTATTAAATTTGTTAGCGTCAGACACTAGCAATATGTTATTAGGATAATAATTACCTACCTATGTTGCGTTGTGGAAATGATTCGGGAAATCAAAGCTTACTTTTTGCAGGCTTTACCGTGTTTTTATAGTTACGCATCACGCGTATCATTTTGTTTGAGATTTTCTCGAAGCTATTAAAAAAAAGACTAATGCGCGTGAAACTTTATCTTTAATAACGTAATAAGTAAAGTTATATAATAGGTAATTATTTTATTTCAATCAATCTAAAATTAGATATAGACAGTATCAACACGCTATTTTGATAATTTTTACACCTAAGTTGTCTCAATGTTTTCGAAAAATTTTCGGTCTTTCTATTTCATTGACTCATTTGAACAGAGGTTATATCTTACTTGTAGTAACGTTACATTCGTTGTAGACTTCGTTGGTCGCCTCTTGAGCTGTTTCGTTGGTCGGAAGTTTGTCAGGTTGTCTTCCGTGTGGAATGAGTATATTGTCACTCTGTTGCCGCCTACAAAGAAAAGGTTTTTAGTAGGAAACACTACAAAGGATTAAAAACACGATAAAGAAAGGTACAAAAGCGCGCTGCAGACATCTTATTTGATCCAAAACATATCATGAATATTACTTGATCCAAACCATAAGTTAATTTGCACACAGACAGAAATGCACACTCGCACGCACGCACGCACGTACACAAACACACTGGCACACAAGCACGCACGCACGGACGAACGCACGGACGTATGAACGCACGTACATACACACGCACACGCACGCATGTTGACAAATATTAGATAGATAGTGCAAATAAAAGAATAAGGCTTTAATTCTCACCAGCAGCTAACAAGAAGTGATCCTTATCTGCGATAGCCAAGGCTGCAAGATCATGTGCTACGGCCAGGGTCCGCAGTAACTGCCCCGTGTGCAAGCTGTACAGGTAGATACGCTGGTCAGTGCAGCCGACAGCCGCTCGGGAGGAGTCATGGGCCACACAGAAGCATTTCACCTGTCAAATGGTCTTAGTTGTAGGTAACAATAATAAAAAATATAATAAAAAAATAATTGTAGGTTTATTTGGGAGGCCAATGTTCAGCAGTGAAATTTATAAGACTGACAAGATGAAATTAGACATAAATGCCCTTATCTTAGAAGTGTAGGTATATTGACATTCACGCCAAATATGGCGTCTACTACGTATATCCCTGGAGCTTCCGGGACGTTATAGTTGTAGGAAACAATAATAAAATAAAAACACAATTGTAGGTCTATTTGGGAGGCCAATGTTAGCAGTGGACTGTATAAGCCTGACAAGATGAAATTAGACATATATGCCTTTATCTTAGAAGTGCAGATATAGTGACATTCACGCCAAATATGGCATCTACTATGTATATTTGTGTCGAGCTTCCGGGACGTTACTATCTCGGTAGGATTAGATTTGGAGGTCCGTCCATGCAGCACACTTTCACGTTAAAACCTTTGACATGTAATAGGGCATTAAAAGCATGTCATTATAAATAAAGAAAATCTTTAACATGTAATAAGCCATTATAAGCATATCATTATAAATAAAGAAAACCTTCGACATGTTATAGGGCATCAAAAGCATATCATTATAAATAAAGAAAACCTGCGACATGTACTAGGGCCTGAGGTCGTGGGTTCGATTAACATACATGACAAATCTGCGCATGTGTGCATAAACATGAATATTTTCTCAGGTCTGGTTGTTTACCTATATATAATAAGTATATAGTTACAGAAAAAAACTTTTGTATATGTTTATCCGTTATTTATACATTATACAAGTTTTTAATGATACTTAACTTAGAATTTTACACTTAAATTAGAGTCATTGTCAAAAATTATTTATATATGTAATTTATTTATTTAAATCACAACAAATCTATATTTTATTTCGTAAATGCATAAGTACTTATAAATAATACATAGAAGACTCCCAAATGTTAATGGGCTGAGATGTTAACAGTAGTAATAAGTTCCCAAACTTGTAAAAATTATATTCCGTGGAATATACTGATTTCTATTACTAGATACTAAGAAAATAAAATAAATGATTCCTCTTTAAGCGAATGACACAAGCATAACTCAAAGACATATGAATAAATCATACATTTCATCTCAACATCAATACATAGTTGATAGCGCCTTGACTCAGCATTTGTTATTCAAATGAAACTATATAACATAAAT
This sequence comes from Musotima nitidalis, assembly GCA_949126915.1. Lineage (NCBI taxonomy): Eukaryota > Metazoa > Arthropoda > Insecta > Lepidoptera > Crambidae > Musotima > Musotima nitidalis. The sequence goes on from OX421419.1 coordinate 5,739,909, forward strand.
AACGTTTCCCTCACAATTATGAGTTAGGATTATGGAAATATTATGCAGTGTAGGAACAGTGTTAGTAGCGTCATAGTAAAAATAAGCAGGTAGGCTGAGTCGAGCCCTGAGCGAGCGATGCCAAACAGCAGGGCTGTCGCTTATATACTCGTATTAGCCAAACTTAGTATCACTCTTTTTAAATAATAATTGAAATAACTTTTTAAGTTCACAACAAATATTTTCGACATAAAAAGGATTCGAAAAAGAGTTTTATTTTATATTCATAATTAATATAATTATACTATAAAACTTTTTATTTTTAAATAAAGTACCTATTTAGTTTTGCAGGCCAATGTTGTTTATTCAACCGGAAAAAATTAATAGTCATAGTGGTGGAGCGTACGTAAACGCGGGATGTGTGATGCGTCATGTACGGTCGGCATAGTCTCCTTTAGCGCTCCTTTGGCAGCGGTAAATTTTGTTAGTGCGTCCGTGTGACGACATAGGGTCGTACGCTTGGGCGGGCTCACATACAAACTGTGTTCGGTATGTATGAACAAAAAATAGAAGAATAAGATTTACATACATACATAATATCACGCCTGTTTCCCCGAAAGGGTAGGCAGAGGCATATTATACGCTCACATTTCGCCAGTTTTAGTTCTGGCCCCACGTAATAGGTGGCGTGGCGCGTCTATTGCTGCGGAACTTTTATGTTCGCCAGAGGCTCGCCCGTTGATCGGCAGGTTCAAAACTTGCAGGTGAGGTTGGCTTGGGCTCCTTAGATCTTGGTGGGAACCCTATACACCCAGAATAAGATATCGTACTTATTTATTTCTACTATGCGTCGTATTTTTTGCGTTATCTGTCGTGAATCAGATATAAAGACCGCCTGCAGAGCGCATAATGGAGACAGAACGGCACATTTTTTTTTCATACTCAGCGATGAATAATAAATCATAAGTACATTTCCAGGATTAACCAATCTCCCTGGGCTCTTATATAAAACGTTATAACAATGTACTACTTTGGACAAAAATAAAATTTTGTAAACTAGTCAGTGGACCATTTTTAACCGACAGCTTGGGCATAGTTATTACATAGTATCCTTTCACCGCGGCTTCGACCTCGCGATCTACATTTCATGGAGTCACAATGGGTCAACGCAAATCTAAGGCTTTTACAAAAATATTCTTCATGTGAAAGAGTAGAAAACTACTGCATATAGGCCTTCCCAAATGCTCCCCAAATGCTCCCATGCCGATAGATTCTGAACGCCTGTAACCACCGGCTTCCCGCTACCCTGATCAAGATCATCAGACCATTGGATGGGAAGCCGTTCTCTACTTGCTAGATCGCGGTCGCCATTGAAGAACCTTAGCGCTCTATCAGTCGTTGGTTCTTCAAGCTATCTATACACTTCGTAAAATTAAAAATAAAGAAATGTAGCTTATTATGTATGATAATATAAAAAATTTAATATTAGCTTCAATGTTTTTTTGAAACTGTCCAAGCAAACATTAAGAGTGGTCGAGAAGAATATAACTTTATAAAAATCATAGCCTTCAATCGTATACCTAGAAATTTATATAACAAGAATAAAATTCGACAAATGTGTACTAAAGCTTTGTAGAAGCCAGCAAAACGATAAACGAATCAATCAGTAACAAATTGACCAAATTGGAAACCATCCGAAAGGATGTAACTTGCCGACCTTTCCACGAGGTAATTGGAACCATCAAATCGCTTAAGATCCCTACTTATCCGCTGCCTAGTAGAAATAAATTACCACCTATTGGTAAGTAAGGACCCTTAGGTCTCGGTTCGCTGTTTCTATTGACAGAACTCGAGTGTTAACTGCGACCTCTTATCTATTCAATGGAAAAGGATTATTTCTTCACTGAACCTTAATAAGATATAAGACGACATTTCAAATATGACTTCTAAAACAGAGGGCTTAGGGTTCAAACCCTGGTGCACAGGTGCGCCTATACTTTTAGAAGTTTTGTGCGTAATTATCGCTTGCTTTGTATCTCGGAAAGCACGTTAAGCCATTACTTAACGTGCTTTCCGAGATACAATTCCGGACAATGATATTATTTCGGACCAATCGGTCCCGGCTGTCATGTACATCTATGGCAGTCGTTATTTAGGAAGTCAGTTCCTTGTCATATTCTGACAACTGGTTTAACCATAGAATTAATATTTCTCTTTAGGTGGAGGAGGTCAGATGACCGTCGCTATAATTGAAGTTCAGCCAAATCTGGTTAGACTAGTGACCAGACCCTAAGCCCTGGGCAATCGATAATTACGCACATAACGACTGGGGCAACCGGGATAATGCTAGGATATGAGATGACGACATTTCATATAGCGAGTTGAGGGTATTTAGCACTAAGATGTTATTTGTAGTGAGTGAACGCATACACTATCGAGATCTTTTAAATGTCTATAAGAAATTTCATAATGTTAACCATAAATTACCGTGTAAGCAAGCTTATTGTGAAGCCTTTTCCTATAATAATTAAATCCAAAACAGCTCGTCGTTTCGTGTAGGGAAGAAACTACGTTCATTAATTGATGTAGACCCAAACCGAACCGCCGCTGCTGCCCGTAATTGTAGCAATCATTTACTTTCTTGCAATTTACGCCCCTGTTACACCCACAGCTGAATGTTAATCACGAAACGTATAAATGTAACATGTTCTGCAATAAATAAACGTGTAAACGGTTCTTTTTGAAAGGATACATTCTTTTTGAATGGATTCTGTTGAAACTGAACTGAATGATGTACATTGCATGCTAAGTATCGAATTAGGCTGGATCGTACAGGTAAATACAGCAAACATAGCTATGTATGGTTTAGTTTTGTTAACTGTTAGGATAATTGCACGATAGGTTTTCTATTGCTTTAAGTTGCAAAAAAATGCTTTAAATGATATTTTAGGGACTGCAATCACATCTATTTACTTATAAAGCGCCTTATTTGTTGTCTTCAAAAGTAGTGGATTATTAATATAACACCAAAAAATTATTGACAAATGGTCATTCGGCAAACAACGTTTCACCGAATGTTCGTTTGGCAAACGAGACATTTGACACAAAAGTATCATCTTACAAAAACTAACTTAGCAAATGATCCATTAGCAAACATTGCACTTGGTAAATGTCTAACATATTACAATGTAAATTGTCATTTTTTCATTTCAACAAATAATATTTTTCCCAAATTAAGCATTTGTCCAAAATGTTATGTCAAAACTAATCCTTTTTTATGGTAAAAAAAAACCTTAACCTAATCTATCATAGAAGGTTTCGCCTTGATTGTCATTATGTATTTCATTTTATCAAGCGTTTTCAGACTAATAGTAGTTTTGTTTGATAAATCAGTTGCAAAATTTTCATTATATTAAATAAATATTTATAAAATGTATATTTAAGTTTTGATTCATTGGCGCACCATTTTTTTGTCAAACATTGTTTGTGAAGTGTACAATTGCCAAGTGACTTTTAGTCAAACAGCAGGTCCGGCTGCAGGACCCCGAATTGGTAGATTAAAAAAAAATTGCAACTCTTAACTGTGCACCAAGTGCCTATAAAAAGCTTACCTTAGTTTTATGCCGCTTCAGCGTATGCAGGTAAGTTCCTGTGATAAATGTCCTCAGATGAAGCTCATTGTCACCCTGAAGTGTGATGAGGAACACGTTATCATCCGTAATGTCCATCGCATGTACCGGCACTCCAGCTGTCACAGTACTCAGCAGAGTGAAGTTGTCAACGTTCCACGTGCACACAGATCCGTCTTGTGAGCCTGTCACTAGGATGTCGCCATCTTGAATCACTTTAACTGACGTCACAGGGCCGCGGTGGTGGTCGATTTTTGTTACCTGTTACCAATTGAAATTATCAGAATATACCTTTAGAAACCCCATAAGGAACTTTTTTGAGTGATTACGGGATATTTATCATACATTTTAATTGATTACTAAATTTAACATCACCAAAAGTTAAATTAAGTATCGTATCAACTAACGTCTTATTACTGGGCTGAAAGTTTGACTTCTAAATAAAAAAATGTAAAAAAAATTCCAACGTGACGTAATTAACCAATAAATGGACACTAAGTAATTTACAATCGGAATAACGTTTTTTGGTATTCAGTTTTTGAGCAAAAGTATATTTTATTTCAAACACCAGTAGGTACTGTTTTTAACAATAGCATTTATTTAGTTATACACAAAGCAGATTTCTTTCAGATATTAGCAACTCGAAATATCTTTCGACTCACTGCTAAAATATATTTTAATATAAGCGCTAAATAATACCGTGATTAAAGGACTATAATAATATACGATGTCTAAAATAAAGGCACTTCTAAGTAATCATTGTAAATATTAGAAATTTCAACTCTACATCAATCGGCTCTTGTTTAAATTGCTAAGACGTAAGCAAGATTTCAAAGGAACGTAGTCAGTAACCCGCCTGCCCAGCGTGGTGATTATGGGTAAATATCCCCAAAGAATATAATCTATTGGGGAGAACAATGTTCAGCAGTGGACTTTATAAGGCTGACATGATAAATTGAGGTTATTAATGAACTAGGTGTTTTAATGTTGAAAGCGTACATTACTGATAACTACCCACGTAATATCTGTTGCCCATATTATCGTCATCCATCATCGCACGGGCCTCTTCTCACAAACCAAGGTGCGAGGGTATTGGGGCACTCCACCACACGGACCCAGCGTGGATTGGTGGAGACAGGTTTAATATAGGACAGCATAAATTGAAAGATAGTGGTTACCTTACCTTTCCTCTATTTTTGTTTATTTCTGAATTTATTTACGTATACAAATGATATATCATATTACAATATTGGTAACATAATTTAGATTTTAATACAAATTTAACAAAAAGCATAAGCATACACGCGATTTTATTATTGTCCAATATTGAACGTTTGCTGAAAAACATGTTTTATTGAATTCTGAGAATAACGTGCACGTTTCTATTTTATTCGCTGTCCTTTAATGAAAAGCAAACGATGTAGGTTAACAATTATCTCTGATAGAGTCTACGTCATAAATTACTGTTTGCTTTCAATTATAACAGCTTTTCTAGAAAACGGCCCGTGAAAACTGTGTCTTCGAAATATATAAAAGACAATTTGTCAAAAACGTAAATATTTCAGCCAATTGTTATATTATGTAAAGTTCTGGATTTTTTTTAGTATCGTTATTTACGTAATAAAACTAACTTTTTTGAATACATGATATATGGGTGTAAAAAACACCCATATTAAGACCAATGTCACTCTCGATGTTATACTGTGATTCTGTATTTATCTGACTATAAAACATTAAATTATTTTAATCGATAGGATCAACTGCTTTTTGTTTGTTAGTATTGTGATTAAATATTGGTTTTTTATTTAATTTACGCTTAAACGTCCCAATAGAGAATCTATGGAATTTAGAATTCAATAATTAATATGCACACAAGAATTTGTAAACAATTTCTTATGTGCAATGTAAATTTTAAATGAAATGTCAACATCTCTTAGATGTGTTACAAAGTACGTAAGCACATTGAGTTTTATTTGAAAGATAAAACGACACAGATTAATGTTAAATTATAAATTATATTATTTCTTAACGCCAGGGATACACTAGGTGACAAATGTCCTGCAACACGTGTCGCCAGCGACATCAGGTAAAGCGAAGTTGCCGGATTTTGCTCGAAATATCTGGCAACAACTGTCGCTACGAATGTAAATCACGCGACGTTGCGCGTCGCCAGATGTGCCAATTAAAATCGCACAGGTTTGTTTGATATGTCGTGGATCGTTTGTCCTCCTAGACTCAGATCAAGTAAAAAAAGGTAGATAGCGCATGGCCATTGATAGCACTGAAGTCACAAAACTAAGCTCATTTGTGTAAATACACGCGCTCACGCACACACATACGTAAAATGAGCTTAGTTTTACGTTAGTATCTCCCGAGACACCGAGTAGTAACTTTGTCAATAAAATGCCGTCCTGTGTGATTAAATGGTGCTAAAACAACACTAAAGCGAACAAAAAGTCTGAAGAAATATCGTTTCACACATAAGTTAACACAAAACTATCTTTTTTTATGTTTCAAAATAATTTGTAGGTTATTCGGAAAAAATATTGACAAAATAACCCGAGTTGACACAACCAGACAGTGTTGCCAGTAGTTGGTATTTCTAATACTCAACAAAAATGTGGGTACTAAAATCGGGTGCTTTGGCACGCATAAATAAATTCGCCATAATCATTTTTAATTTTGTTTGTTTTTGTCCGGAGGTCCGGAGGAAAGATATTTTTACTAATATTAAAAAACTAAATTTAATTGACCCAGATTTATTTAATTCATAAAGTACAATTATAATATACATAAATATAAATATTACAATTATAAATTTATTTAATATTAAGAACAGAAAAAAGGCGTAATTTTTTTTAAGTAGGTACACTCCAGTACTAAGGAGATTTTATCTAACACTTAACTATTATTCACCAAAGGCATATGAATACGTGAGGCAAACTTTTAATACTTGTCTGCCGCATCCAAGTAATAATATACACGTCATAATGACTACATCTTGCCTGATGGTAAGCAGTCGATGCAGTCCAATAAAAAATGAAAGCGCTTCATACCGTGAAGTAAGCATGGTACAAAGCGCATCCACTCATGACGACCTGCTAAAATGCCGATTCACGCCCCGCTTACAAGATCCGGGATTATAGGAAACACATGAGCCAGCAGTGAATTCCACTTGCTCAGAAACGACTTCCCAAATTTCTTGGTTCGAGTGCTGATAGTCTGCACAGTATGAGGATGGTTTCTAAGACCAGCACGTGTTGTTCGGGAGAGGAAAGGAGAGGGCGGGATGAGGTCGAAAAGCTCCTCAGAACACTATCATAGTAGTTCCGGTAGAAATTACTGAGAGATGCAATGATGAAAGAGACAATTAACCAGCACACATATAAGGTCACTAAAATTTTAGGTTATTTTACAGGTAATAATAAAACTTTTAAGAACCTAGAAAATGACCATTACAGTGCTGGTCATGGGTATAAAGTAAATTTAATCCGATTGGTAATAAAGAAATATTTGGACATAAGACTGCATCATATTTCTAAAATAAATACACTGACGATGACACTGAGCTCTAAGCCCCAAACATTTTAAAAACTTATACAGCATGTGTTTTAGATTATTGTTTAGTTTTTGCCCCTCCCAAATATTACTTTGTGTAATAAAAATACTTTACAAAAGCTGTCTGTTTTTTTTACACATTACTATAAAGTTTAAAAAAATAATTAAATTATGCCTTGCGTCTGTTTGTCATTATGTCAAATTATACTATAATTGTAATAATATTTACAATAAGTGTTTTAATTGAATTAAAATTCTACTTCGTACAGAGCTGAAATTTGCAAAAATGGTTAGAAAATTTGAATTTGGTATATCACCGGGTAAATTGATTCTTGTCAATTTACTAACGTAAATCGCTTATGTTTATTATTAATTAATTATACTTGTAATATCTGGGAAGATTTTTAAAAAGTGGCAACACTTCAGTAACTCACACATAGTTATAAATATGGCTTCACTTTGTTATTAGTCGTAAGGTATCTACCTTTTTTTACTTGATCTGAGCTCCTAGATAATACTCACCAATGTCCCGTCCACCAGGGAGGTGACAATGACAGCGGAATCTTCCCCACCGCTGATAACCAGCGAGCGATTCACGATGGCTGCAACGCATAGCACTGGAGCTATGTGTTCCCTGTGTTACATATATGAACATTATTTTACACATACAAACGCCTTTTTCGCCGAAGAGGAAGGAGATATAAAATACTGAGCCTATTTCATAAATATTATTCAAAGGACCCGTAGATACCAGTACTTCGTTATTTTTTAAGAGTGAAAGTTTCTCAGCGCATTCTTTCAAACACACGATGTGCTTTAGTAAAAAATTGGGTCATCTTGGCTTCTGACAGGTAACAATAAATGCAACATTGTCTAATGTAACAATAATATTAAATACACGAATCGATAATAAAGCCTTCTAAAAAAAACTGAATATTCTTAGAAATTACATCATCTACTACCAGACACTTAATATTCTAGCAAACATTTAAGAATAAATTAACTGTATCTTTTTTTAGGATTGAACATCACAGAATGACAGAAAGCCGCTGTGTGTGGAGAGGAGTGTATCAAACTTTTACTGACTAAAAACCATCCATGTTACTTCTTGAGTACGGTATATACCGGGGCTGCTGTAACTCAATTAACTAGGACTGCATCTACGTTATAGTATAAAAGCTGAGACACTGAAACTTTCTACATGGTATAAGGGTAACTATTAAGAGATGAAGTATTAAGTGGATTATTAAGTAGATTGATAGGTTCGATTGTTCTTACTGCTGCAAGACAAATTCGGCATACCAGTCGAAGCCACGATTTCAGTGACAATTGGCCTACCCTATCAGCATAGAGCCAATTGCCGACGAGTTAAATCCATACTGAAGGGTTCTCATACAGAATATATAACGACCTAACCCTACTCCGACAGAATATATTCAGAATATTTCAAGAAATAACATACAAAATTTTGCAAATATTTTTTGGATATACGAAAAAAAACGTGGCGTTATTTTTAAGTAACGTTTTTAACTATACATACATACATAATATCATGTCTGTTTCCCCGAAACCGTGGGCAGAGGCATATGAAACGCCCAAATTTCGCCAAGAGCCTATTGCCGCTTACCCGGAACGTTGATATTTGCCAGAGTCTCGTCTGTTAATCGGCATATACACCATTTGCAGGTGAGATTGGCTTGGGCTCCTCGGAACTTGGTAGGATCCCTATACACCATTATATAATACAGGCCATAATAAAAATGCGATTAGCATATTGCTATCAATCTTCAACAAAAATGTTTCACTTGAGTTGAGGACTATTACGCATAAATTTCTAAATGGGTCAGAACTATTATTTAACATAGGAAAAGGTTTTCTTATTCAAATTCTTGGGTGCCATATAATATAACAAATGAAGTTGAATGCTACTTCGGTCCACAAATAGATTTTTCATTTTTGCTCATTTTCATGAAAAATATTCAACATATCAGCCTTATAAAGTTTACAGGTGAACATTAACTATTAGATTACATTATCACCGCGCTGGGTTGGTGATCGCTGTTCAAGCCAGTACGCAGAATGACGCTGCTGCCCATCATTCGGTATGATTTCTCTTCGTCGAGTCTTACGACTCCCCGTAAGATAAGTGGGGAGGCACTATTCTAGGCCGATACTACACGGCTTGTAACACTTTTCTTTTTAATTGTTTTTTTAAAATTTGTTGTACAATTAATACTTTTCTACCTATCTATACCTGGATGGTCATTAAAAGCAATTATTAGTCTTGTCCTTTGACCTTTGTATGTCTTGTATTGTATCAGAATGGCCGCATGTATCCCTTTATTTAAAACAACCATATACTCTTGAGTATATTGTTGTTTTAAATAAAGCGCAAGGCTATAAAATCGTTGACAAAAGTTTGCTCATGCACTTAAAAAGCGAGCTACATCATGTACACATACTGTGGAAACTCCCGCCTTATTACTTGCTCCAACATACACCATTCACTCAGAGGTCTCGGTTCTACAATATAATATTACACAAATGACACGAAAAGTATAACGTCAAAGACGATCAAGAACATTAATAACGTTTACAAGAAGTTAATAGTAAAATTAGTTTAAGAGAAAATTACATTCGAGTTCATATTCGTCAATGTTGGCATTTTAATTGTTCTAAGTCTAGTAAATTCGTACTTTTTTTATTGGAAATTTAATGATCTACAATTTATATAATAGGTAATTTTACGATAAAACTTACCGTTTTGGTTAAAATCGCAAAAAAATAATTTTTTGACCGTTTTTTTATCATTGACCTTATGTACATTTTTTTCCGAGGACCGCAATGATTCGGAATTTTGAAATGTTGTTTCATTTATTTTCAGCTTTATGGAAATTTACTGATCTTTGAATGTATAGATTGATCGGACTAATTGTCAGGCGATACATTTATACACGTTTAGATTTTCTCGCCAGTGCACTCTAAATACAACTGAAGGCGATAATCGGGTCAATTAGTAGCAATAGGTAAAAGCACTGCTATGAATTGCTCCAACCTTACCATGTATAGTATTTCAACATATTGTTGTGCCGGACAGGGTCCATGGTAAGTTAACTATATCTTTGAGATCTTTTCTTGCACTATGTATTGCATTAAAATTATCATAGAGGTATATTATCATTAATTATTTGTGAAAGCAAAAGACATTTTGATAGTCCTGGCCACATAAGAGCATGTCTTAAATCTGATCTGCAGTCTTGTCTATCTGACACAAATCGAATATAACATAAAGTTGTCTGGTAAAATCAATATATCTTGTAGTGGGATACATTGTATTAACTATAGCACATTACTGCGGTAATTACGGTTGTATTCAGTACATTACTGCGTGTGCTTGGGGCGTGACCTTAATTAGCAAGACCTCGAGTAAGGAATGAGGATGTTGTAGTGAAATTGCGGGATAATGTATAACATATTAAATTGAATAGATGTTATTATTTAGTACAAGCCTTTAACGTTGTTCGTATGATATCTACATTTTTGCACATTGGATAATATTCGTATTTTGAAAATTTTAGTTCTCATTACAAACAAAAAACGACGTGTGTTATCGGCCTTGAATAGTGCCTTTTCTCATCTCATGGGGAGTCGTAAGAGTCGACGAAGAGAAATCCGACTGGCAGCAGCGCTATCCTGCGTACTGGCTGGAACTGCGATCACCTATCGGCCTCTCTACAGTGGTGGTTATAGGCAAAGACCCCCAGTATATTATAAATTTATAATTAGAAGGCCAATGTTCAACTGTGGACTTTATGTGGCTGTAATGATAATGTAGATTATGAGGAACTAAAAGCCGATAGGCCATGGAAAAGGACACCAGCAGTGGTCTTTCTGCCATATATATAAAATTGTATCTATTCTCATAAACAGCAAATATAATATGCATTGTTTAAAGTATGTACATACATATAATCACGCCTGTTTCCCCGAAAGGTAGGCAGAGGCATATTATACTACCACATCTCGCCAATAATATTTTTGGTCCCACATACTAGGTAGCGAGCCTATTGCCGTTTACCAGGAACTATTTTATAAAAAACTTTTTAAGTATGTAACTATAGAAATTAAACTCTGGTATCTAAGAAATAAAGGCAATGACTGGAAAAAAGGCAAACGGACAATTTTATCGATGTCATTAATTCACTAGAACCAACAGCCATTTTAAATTAAAAGAAAACGATTGTAAATATATATATATATTTTTTATTTTATTTTATTTATTTGTATTAGTTACACGGGTCTGGCCCAATTACCATAACTAACTCAGTGAGTAATTTTACATGCATACCTATATAGTTAAAAATATAATTAAAGAGGACATAATATTCACAAAAAGACGACAATTTTGCCTAGATTGATTCCCAGCTATGTCTGAAGGCTTACATTATAATACAGAAACATGTTACTTACAATATTTTGGTCTTGACAGCAAGAGTATGGAGGTCCCATACAATAACGCTGGTGTCCTCGGATCCCGTCAGCAGATACTGCGATTCTCGAGTGACGCTCATACAGAGTATCTTACCGGAGTGACCTGTAACAAATGACATTATTGGAGTTCCTTCCATTTTTTACTTTTAAAATGTCTTGCGACTACGTCTGATAGATCCTTTTTAAACAGCAGTGTGGCAAAGTTTCTGACCTCTCCAAAAAAGATAATATGGACGAGAGATTACATATACACTCGGCATCAAAACGCACCTTTGAGAAAACAATTTTCAACTGTTATTTACTCTTAATATACATGTACAAGTAGCTGCACCAATTATAATTTTATTTCAAATATTATTTAATTAACTTAATATAAAAATAACTTTTAGTTTAAATAAACATAACCTAATGCCATAATTAGAGTATCAGAAAAATTTGATGCAAATATGTTACCCATAAGAGTTGCAATTTGCGCTTTCTTTATGGGTAAAAATTTGTCAACCCGGGGTCAATGTGGGTCATTCGTTATTCAACCGTTGAAAAGGACACACGCACTGATTTTACAGAAGAAAAACAGCTGGAAGATGGATACCACAGCTGATCAAGCCGCCCAAGTGGTTGCATTACCGCAATCAGGATGAGAATGCGGCAGTGTGATGTTTTTCGGTTCGAAGAGTGAGAAATCGCACCTCCAACGACCAACCGAGGCTTTAGATACTCCCTTTTATTACTTATCTAATGATAACCCAACACTATCCTCTAAATAAAGTTTAAGAAATTGTAAAGAAGATTATTAAAAGGAGCGATTTTTTTGACGCCGATTGTATATATGTAGATGAAATTTAACCAATACTTTTCATAGTAAAATTATTAAATGCATTTGCATGTATGACATATTCATAAGAAAGAATCATTAAAATTATACACTTTTGTGAAATCACAACGTGAAGTATGTTCCCACCACATAATGAACCATAAGGGATTAAGTTAAGGTAGAAATACAATAAAAAGTTGAACTTGCTCTGGCCGATTAAGGGTTAAAGTTGCATGGGCCATTCATTGCAAGCCCATTTCAAAAGCATATAATAATTGAGAAAAGGAATGACTGTGTTCTTTCGGAAAGGCTTTTTTCTTTTAAAGTATTCTATTATAACTACCCTCAGCCCTTGATATGTGAGAGGAGGCTCGTGCTCAGTAGTGGGACGTTAATGGGCTGTGATGATGATTATAACTAACTTCTAAGACTAAGGAAAAATATTAATCCAATTATACACCTACTTCAAAGATATCTAATAAACAATCGCCAAGTATTTGTAGATGCAAAAGTAACTTATTTTAAAATAGACATAAAAATCTATCGCTACCATAAAGTAATAAATACAGATTTTAATGCTCTGAGTGGAAATTTATGTTCACAACGCGAATGGCTCCCGGCAAATATATTATGGAGCAGAAACGCCGCAGTAAATGTGACAGAAGCGTGCGAAACAAAGCGGCTTGCAGGCTATTATAATGTAATCGAATTAATTACGTTATGGTACGCGCTCAGAGAAAACTTGCACGATCGTATTTTGCTGTATGACGGGAATAGGCATATGGAGCTAGATAGATAATAAAAATAATAATTCATTTACTAGAAAAAGCTTTACATTATCTGAACAGTGATTGAGGTCACCTTTTAAGCAAATAATGCCTGTTCCATTGCTACCATTCATTACTTAATTCTAAGCGTACATATAGATGTATTTTAAGATTATGACATTTGTATTATTTCAATGTTATATTACCACTACAGATAAATTATAAAACCCACTGTGGAGACATATAGTTAATTTAATTTTAAATACGTTGAATGTGTGGTTAACTACCTATTGTGTATTATTTTCTCCGTTTCTTCAAAATCTAATGAAATTGAATCAAGAAATTTGTAACTATACACTTACATTTATGCTATGTTTTGTCATAAATATTTGTTGTTTTATTAATTTTTTGTACAAATACGATGAGTGTCTGCTGAATTGTCTAAAGGAAGTAATGAAAAACACATTTTTCTTCTAGTTCGTAGAGTGGTGAGGTGGTAGAGTTCCTAGAGTGTATTTTGTTTTTTTAGTACTGCGACGAGATTGTACAGCTTTCTGACTGGTACACTGACGTGCCGTGTTGTAGCGGCCTAGAATGGTGCTACTCCTTCTCATCTTACGGCGAGTTGTATGTATCGGTATGTATGTATCATATTAATTACACACGTTTGTAGTCCACACTCCAGGTTGAGCCGCCTGATCGTATATTACTGTACGGTGTAAGAGGAATGTTTTTGATACTACCTATAACCGTATAATTCACGCGAAAGCCAACAAAAATCCTATCCATATGTTCGTGTCAATAAATACTATTCAATTTAATTAAAAAACAATATTTTAAAAACTTTTTATTTATTTGTTTTCTGTTATTACGAAATCATACCAGTTCATTTATTCTTTGTTAAACATAGGTAAGTTATTAGTGTGTACACATGAGTAAAACTTGAACGCAATGTTTTGCCTCTTGGCGATCAGCTATAATATAGATTGAAAGTATGCGCTATCTATAATTATGTGTAATATATGTGACTATTTGTAATATTAAAATAAAGGCTTTTTTATTAAACTCTTTAGGTAGGTTAGGTATACGGTACTCATATCACTTGGATTCTTTTTATACATTAAAGCATAAATAACTTGTAACTCATTATGATAGAAAAAATGGTTCATTATTATTACAATAAAGAAACATTCTTTTTTTGTCAGTTTGTTGGGGCTAATCTGCAAAACCAATGAAGGGGCTGACTTTGACGTTATTGCATTTGCATATTACGGCACTGCTTATCCCTAAAAGGAATTTCTTCCAGCAGACCGGAATCTTTTGCCAAGTTAGACAATAAAGCTCATATGAACTTATAAACTAACCAGCTCATTAACTGCGGGCGGGAGCTTGATCATAGAAGAATCAGGCAAGAATCTCGGTCAAGGATGGTTTTTCTCCCGTCAGTTATAAATAAAAACTTTAAATGACATAGCTGCCCTTCAAGCAGTGCCAGTAGGGTCTTAGGCGGCCGGGTCAGGGGCTCCTGGCTAACCATAGACCATTAAAAAAGTCGGCCACACACGCAGTGGTCGCGCAAGGAGGTAGGTAGGGCGCTTCCATTGCGTACTGGCCCTCCGCCTCTTACTCGCGTCGTCGGAATTTTTTTAGTGGGTATTACTGATGGCGGTCGCGTCTGCCGGTGGTGAGTCCCACACCCCTTATTGGACCCCATTAAGCCGAAAGGCAGTACGTATATGCATTTTGTTACAACAGTAAAAAAAAGTATCACTTCGCACCCATGAATATACGAGACATCTAAAAGAAAAGAAGAAAATATTTTCTAGTGTTCAAAGTACTAGCCGTTGTGTAATGTCCAAAGAGATTATTATTAAAATAATGGTATATTATTATGTACGTGGTACCCATTAATAACATGCCGTTATATTTGGTTTGGAACATTAATTCCTAGTTGTTGTAATGCTTTTACTAGTACGTACATCGTACATATTTAGAAGGGCAAGACATCAATATCAGATAGGAGAAATTATTGTTTATTAATCGTATTACAGTACAATTGATATTAAATTATACACAAAGCATTTCGGATCCAATAATATTACCAATTGAACTGTATATGGTTGGTGCTATTACTAAAATTGGGGGTTTTCCACATGGTATGCGAGTAGGTATAATATGTTTGCTGTGGTAAATATCTGTAATCACTGCGTACCAGTAATCACTGCGTACCAGTAATTACTGCGTACCAGTAATCACTGCGTACCAGTAATCACTGCGTACCAGTAATCACTGCGTACCAGTAATCACTGCTTACCAGTAATCACTGCTTACCAGTAATCACTGCTTACCAGTAATAACTGCTTACCAGTAATCACTGCTTACCAGTAATCACTGCTTACCAGTAATCACTGCTTACCAGTTATCACTGCTTACCAGTAATCACTGGTTATTAAATTTTATCTACACCTAATTAGTAACAATATAACCTAATCGGGAACAGCAGTTCCGTTCTAGTTTGATTTAAATTTATAATTATCATCATCACCTCAGCCATAAGATGTCTATTAAGTTCTTTCTACTGCTTTGACCATAATAAAGTCGTCTAGTCAAAATGTAACTATGAGATGTATGTAGTGAAGATTTTAAAATAATTTCTAAATCTTCTTCCTCGCCTTAAACTTTTTAATACATAGAATCACATCTGTTTCCCCGAAGGGATAAGTAGTGGCATATTTAACGCCCCCATTTCGCCAATTATAAAGTTGGTCCCACGTCATAGGTGGCGAGCCTGTGACACGGAACACGAGGTGGAACAGGAACGCGGCCTGTCGCCTATAGAAGACGGATGGGCGGTATCACAGCGTACATTATAATTCATACATTTTCAGCTTGTTTTATGTGTATAAAGACGTTAAGAAACTCTGAGTACCTACTTATTGAAAATAAGAAAAACAAAAATAAGAGTTGGACCAATATCATTAGGAAATTGTTACATTCCTTGTGTGTGTCGATTCGCCTTATTTTGATTTACTCTGGCTGACTGGAGCTTTTTTTGAGCAAGCCATTTTTATTTTTCCCGAAGGATTTCTGAAATACATTTTTTATTGGATTAAAGCTATGAAAAAGGCTCGATCGCTCACGGTTTGATTACATTAAAGGTTAAGGAAGGGCACCGTCTAAACATCAGCCGAAAAAACTCCTGTCCCCATTCCGCGTAGCATGAAATTTAATATTTCTCCGCACGAAAACGTATCTTTCCGCCCGAGAGAATGTAATAAGTTACTACGTATACGTACTAAAACCCCTATCGCACTTTGAAATTGACGGAACGACCTTATCGAGAGGATGTAATTATTTTAGCATGTTCAGACGTCATGTGTCATCTGGAAGGACTAGGGAAGGGTACACCGGGTTAATCCTCGGGCCGGTAATGTTTTGTTTACCCGTCCAACTAGCGACGCGACAGACCAACTTACCCTTGTTCTGTTGTCGCAGAAAATAGAGTTAACAAGATTTAACCAACCAACTTTGCGATTAAGGTTCAGAGACAGGCGTTCTCAGAATGTTCAGTCAAACAGGCGGTAAACAATCGAGTGTTCGCTTTACCAGGAACTTCTAAAACATTTTTTTCAGCGAAGGCGGTGGCAAAGAAAATTTATGAGGGAAACGTTGAGATCGGAATGGAAATCGAGGACGGTATTAGCAAAATTTATCTCATCAGATTTAGTAAAGTTTACACTTATATACGTTGATATCCATGATCAAGTATTACAATAAAGCAATTTGGATACATTGAACCAGTAGAGTAAAAGCATTATAATCAGCTATTTTCAGTTGGCAAGAAATGATTTCGCTTGATACTAAATTATATTAAATTATATATATATAGAAATTAAATTATATATATTTAGACATTTATGAATATCCACGCATATTTCACTCAGTGAAACCTCCTCGAACTATCCGAAATATTGTACTATGGGTACTAGACTACAGATAAACATGATTTATTTGTTTATAAAATGTTCAAAACACCTAGCCTTACGCCCTCATATCCCTATATTCGCATTAGAAACCTTGCTATAAAAAAGGATTCTATAGTTATAGACAAGGTCACTTGTAGCATAGAGATCTATCGATGAAACGTCAATATGGAAAGAGGCGCTTAGCCTTTCCCCCACATTGGACCTAGACGAGATCTCATTCTCTTAGTCGCTTTTTACAATATCCTCGTGCAAGACGGGGTGGTAGAATTATTTGTAGGAACCAGTACCATATGGCTTTGCACGACACAAAAATTAATAGCGGATAAGAATATTAGGTACTCAATGTCTTTATTGTTCTCTCAGTTATATTTTTCATAATACGACAACAAGCAAGCATGCAACCCATCAGCTGGAAAGTAGTCACCGCAGCCTAAGGACGTTTGTATCACCAGGGAGAATCACTAGCGCTATTCCGAATCATCATAACAGCCCATTAACGTCCCACTACTGAGCACGAGCCTCCTCTCACATATCAAGGTGTGAGGGTATTGGGTCATACTCCACTACGCTGACCCAGTGCGGATTGGCGGAGGCAGGTTTGTGGCGTCCTGCTGTTAGAATTTTTCAAGCCGCCCATTAGGCCTCTAACATGGCTTAACGACTACCACATTTAGTGATAACCGGGACCAACGGCTTAACGTGCCTTCCGAAGCACGGAAGCGCTCGATATCAAATGCCACACAAACGGTCACCCATCCAAGGACTGACCTCTGTAAACTCTGCTGTACTTCGACGATCGTTTCCGACCACCGAGCACCGCAGAGCTACGAGCGCTTCAAGCTATCGAGCGCTTCGAGCTATTCCGAATAACGATACATTATGACAACATAGTTGACGTTGAGTTTGACGACCGATATGGCGTGGTGGCGAGTATGGGTACACTCCACTTCTGAGGTCGTGGGTTCGATTCCCACACAGGACAAATATTTGTGTGTATAAATATGAATATTTGTTCTGGTCTGGGTGTTTTCCTATGTATATTAAGTCTGTATTTACAAAAAAAAGAAGTATTTATGTATGTTTATCCGTTCTTTAGTATCCAAAACACAAGTTCTTAATGATACTTATCTTGGAACTAAATAATTGGTGTAAGTGTCAGAAATATTTATTTATTTATAGTTGACTCTGTAAGGAACAGCAAGTAGACGAGACCACGCCGCTTTACTATGATAAAAATATGAATTTTATGTTATTAGATATGTTACCTTTGAAAGTGTGAACTCTGGAGTTGGACATGATATGCCACAGCTGAGGGTCACCAGCGGATGGAGCCAGCACCAGATGTTGTCCTGATGGTGCGATCTGTAACAACCTCGCGCCGGCGCCGGGAGTCGAACCCCCTACCGATACCACTCGCACGGTGGATGCTATTGGTGGTTGTAACCTGTGTACAAAAAGGCCTAGTTTAAAACATATTCTTTTAATTCTTCTTCTTTTCTAAGAAGACCTAATTCTTTTTAGCAATATTAACATAAGTACGGATAAACATAGTAGACATGAGCAGATACGTTACGCTCAACCATATTTTAGGGAGCGTAACGACCCGACGCATGACGCCACCACCGCAGAAACATATAAGTGAGCGTGATATACTCAAGCTGCAGGATAAAAGGATTTTAGTAAAAATAACGTTAATATTAGAATTTCTATTATTGGGTACATTTGGCGGGTTGGTGATCGCAATTCTTCGTCGCTGCTGCACGTCATCCGGTAGTATATCTCTTCGTCGACTCTTAAGACTCCCCGTGAGATGACAGGTGGTGGGAATATTCTTGGCCGTTACCATACGGCGAAGGCTAAATTAATCATAAGAAAATCAATACTAAAACAGGCTACTTTTTAAAGCGAAAAAAGGTTTGTTAGCTAAAAGCGTGAAACTACGTATGTTGTTATGTTTGTTTTTAGCTGATATATAGATTTAAAGAAGTGCGAATCGAATATCACGCAGGCGAACCACAAGTGCTTAATAGATCGCTTAATTTAACATAACTATCACTCTAACTGATTTTTTAGATATTTAAGTCTACCTTTGCTTCATTTGAAAAGTAATCTTCATATTCTGCTTTTATAAAAATATTTGTATATTTCTGGCTTACTTTAAAAATATTTATAATATAGCATATTAGGATAGGTAGTTTATTTTATTTGCTGTGTAATTGAGTAAGCAACGTTTACAAAACAGGCCCTTTCCTGTAAAATTCTGAGAAGTTCTTGAGTCTGTCTTAGATGATGATCGAAAGTCATTTAGGGAGTATCCGTTGTTAGCTCTAAAGGTCGATTATTTTTTTATGAATGCACATAAAATTTAATATATCTGGCACAGTGTTTAGTTTGGGGCTAGAAGGTGCGGTGTGAAAGGTCCAGGACAATTTTTTTTTTTTTAGATGAAACGAAATGAAAAAGACATTAACTGGTTTGTAAAATATATGCCAAAGTACGTTACAAAAAATATCTTAATGAACACGTTCAACGCTGTCGGTCCCAGACACAATAGGATATCTATATTTTTTAGAATTTGGCGTTAAAAGACATAATAATACCTCGAAAAAGAAGTTTTCTGTTTCAACGGTAGTGTGTGATGTTAAGAAATATTCGTATGTGTCTGTCTCTCAGAGAAAAAAGATGCATATGGATTACAAGTATCCTTTTACAATCATAAAGTTTATATTGAAAATGAAGAACTTTTGGAGGGTTTCACGCCGAGGACATGACTCAGAAATACAGTTTGAGCTCTCTTTGAACCAACATTGATATTGAAAGGAGCAAACTTTTTCACTTTACCTTTTCGTAACTGGCGCCTCAAGCTCAAGTGGAATTAAATTCTCTATTGAATTTCGTAACGCTCAAAGTGTTACAGAAAAAAATTGGTGCGAAGAAAATTTCTATTTGATTATGTTTCCGATATATTATCTTTGGGTTGTGTAAAAATTTTGGGACGATCTTATTTTCTGAGATCGGGTAGCTCTCGACTTTTTCCTGTTCGTTCCCGGGGACCATTCATCATGGTATCACGTGCGAGTTAATGGGATAGATAAACAGGACGATTACGTGGTTAATTAACGCGAAGTATTAAGTGAGTGTATTGGATCCTTGGAGTTTCGAAAGATTATCTCGAATTAGTTTTTGTGCACATTACGAACTTATATTATATAAAGCTGTAGTGCTATTGTGCTGCCAGCCTACGGCTCACTTTTCTGATGCTACGTTTAATATTAAATCACTGAATCTCGCAGCACTTCCAGCGCATTAAATATTGCTTTTAATTTATTGGGGTTGGGTTGGATTCAATCATTTTTTCTATCATTCCTGAGAGTGGGGTTTCTTTCTCTAGATTGCTATTCTTTCTCTAGATTGCACCTGTGCGTGCATTATTACCTGCCCGCAGAGGCTCAGTAATACTTGAACGTAATACGTCTAGTTGAGCACGGAAATACACTTAGTTTGCCATAAACAAGGAGGCTTTATTTGTTGTTATTTTTAGAACCACAGACGTTTTGCTGTCATCATCGTAACATTTTGTAATAAAAGAAAATGGTATCAGAAACACTTCAGATATTATCCTTACATATTTATAGGCTCCTATTTTTTCTTTACGTCGTCGTATCAAGTAAGGATCCATAATAATCTTGAACATACGTCGTCCGTCATGGCATGAGGAGGGTTCTCGAAAGGAACGACAAACGTAGAGCGGCCATTTTGAATGATGGATGGTCGTAGTTTATGATTACATAAGGTTAGTAAAAAACATGTTGCCTACTTTTTTGCTAACGGTCATTAATTGGAAAGAGTTTTTACATATTTCGTTTAGATATCTGAAATTTTCAACCTCATATGCAAACTAATTATAAAACACATTTTACGAATTTCAGGCGCTTTAGTATGCTATTTCATACGGTGATTCGTGGTCTCGGGCTCACGTGGCGACTGAGATGACTAATGTATTCATTCATTACGAAAACATGAATTATATTGGACACGTTTTGTTTCACGCAAAACGAGCTTACTACGTCTTGGGACTCTTTACACTAGTCAGTATACTTTAACGTGACACCTTATTCTTTTGATTCTACTAATGTATAAAAAACTACAGTTGCAGCAGGTTACTGGATCGTGAAGGCGAATATGGCATTTGACTTTCGGCCGCATCATATTACAACCACAAGTATATATTTTTTTGAATTTACAACGTTTAACATAGTTATGAGCCAATTTGTTTACTACAAAAAGTCAAGTCGTCTGCGGTAACCCGGAGAGGAATCGAACCTCTTACCTTTGGATAACAGGTCCACTGCTCTACTACAGACAACAACTATGTACAAGAAACAACAAGTATGTTCAAGAAACTCACCATCCATTTAGAGGCACCAGTAACGGTTTGTCGTAACCGTCGCACCAGGCCATAGCAGCCGTGACCAAAGTCGCCAGGACTCCTCTTCTCGCCACTGCTGGTCGTAGCCAAGCTATTATCTACACAATAAAAAATCTATTAATTTTCTCTCTAAGTATATTCGTACATACTGTAATAATAAGATGTGTTCTCCAGCGGAAGTTTGAACTCTGTCCGCGTCTTCTAGGTTCATAAATAAAGCTTATATTTGATTTATAACAAAGCTTTCAATTAGAGGCTTAGCTTTAATAAATATATTTAATAGTTCCAGACATAATTTATAAAAACATAAGCTTATTTTATCTCTATTCAAGAATCTACTGTTAAAAGTAATTTAAAACTTCCACATACCAACTATTCTATAACATTGTTACTGCAAAATGTTGAAGGAAACAGATAACTTTACTTTACTTGTGCATACCTCTACGTACTAAAGTGGAAAAGTAATAAAATAAAAGTTTATAATGATCCTTTGCATTTCTTTCACAATGAGCAGCGAAACTCTGGTATATTAGTTATTTATATTGATTGAATGGGCGCGTTAGTTTATAAGTATGACATTCATAAGAGCTCTATTGAGCCAAACTTGAATAAATGAATTTGTAATTTAATTTAATATATACGGTAAGGTTATTAACGCCGTTTATACACGGCAAAGAATTCTGTATGATGTGACTCTTATTTATCTCTTTGTACTTTTGTCCTAGGACATTCGGACGACCGATATGGCGTGGAGGTCAGTATACCTACGCTTCACTCCAGAGGTCGTGGTTTTGATTCCCACACAGGACAAATCTTTGTGTGCATGAACATGAATATTTGTTCTGGTCTGGGCGTTTTCCTATGTATATTAAGTATGTAAATAAAATATATTATGTAAGTATGTTTATCCGTTGTTTAGTATCCATAACACAAGTTCTTAATGATACTTATCTTGGAACTAAATAATTGGTGTAATTGTAAGAAAATATTTATTTATATTGTTTAGTTTTTTAAAACAGGCAAGTATATTATTGATCGTTTCAGCACTGACACATGGTATGCTAATTAGCGAGTAATTGTCGTACATGATAGAATTCTTATTTAATACTTTACTAATGGAACTTAGATATTTGAGGTGATATTAAATTCATATTGTAACTTTCATGAGTTGTAAATTAAAACCCTTATAACTAAATAAAATCACTTGAAGTTCACACGTAATAACAACAAAACAAAAATAAGAACTCGCTGTTCTCTTCATTGGTATCGATCTTCCGTGAAGTGTTTGGAGGTTTTTAAATAGACTCCGAAACCAGGTCGGCCGGAGCAAAGATAATCGGTTCATGCAGGGTTTTGCAGACGAGACAGACCTTAAGTGCGAATGTGGGGCGCCCTCGCAGACCTACCTAAACACAAGTCGACTATGTCTTTGCGTTCAAAATCAAAATTAATTTATTCAAGTTTGGCTCAAAAGAGCTCTTATAAATGTCATACTTTAAACTAACGCGCCCATTCACTGAGGGCGGAAGCTTGATCGTAAAAGAACGGGCATGAAAATCGTCAAGGTTGGTTTTTTCTCCCGCCAGTTACAATTAAAATACATAATATTAAAACAATTGTGTTCTGCAGTCACAAGATTTAAAAGAAAAGAAGACAAAACTCTTTTTAGCAATATTAACATAATTACAGATAAACATAGTAGACATTTCGCGTAGAAAGTTCGCTGGAGGACCTAATGTGCCCTTCCGCTAGTGCTATTGCTGTAGCGGCATATTGGGCATAAGGATAGGCATCAGTGTGAGATTGATTTATCATCAACAAGACAGAAGAGGAATTCAAAAAAACGGACTGTACGATGGCTTCAGAATACAGCAGATTAATAGGTCCGGTTTTCGCCGTTAAAACTGCCTGTATATCATAAATGTGATTGTTAGGTAAGCTCGACTATATAAGGTAAAAAAAAATAGGACTGGATGGCGATGTGCGAGATGTCCAATGATATTTATTTATTTATCTGTAGTACAGTTATGCTGATTATTTATTGTTCCTATCACAAAGATGGCCTGAAAGAGATCGCCTATTTAGTACTTACATTATTTTGTGTAAGCATTAAAGCATTTATCTACCTTTTTAAAACTGGTCACATACTCCAGAGGTTGAGTATCAGTGTTTGTCCGTAATTATGTTATCATTGCTAGAGAAAGTTTTGTCTTCTGTTCTTTTGGATCTTGTGACTGCAGAACACAATTGTTTTAATTTTAAGTATTTTTATTGTAACTGGCGTAAGAAAAAACCAAACTTGACAATTTTCTTGCCCTTTCTTTACAATCAAGCTCCCGCCCGCAGTGAATGGGCGCATTAGTTTATAAGTATGATATTCAGTATGACATAAGTGTCACTAACAACTTGTGTTAGGAATACTAAATAACGGATAAACATACTAAAAAACTTTTTTTTTGTAATACATACTTAATATACATAGGAAATCACAAATACCAGAACAAATATTTATGTTCATGCACACAAAAAATTGTCTTGTGCGGGAATCGAACCCACGACCTCTGGAGTGAAGCAGAGCTGAAGTGGAGCGACGCAGGTATACTGACCTCCACTCTATATCGGTTGTCCAAATCAATCTGGTCTTATCCCAAGTCAAATATATGTATTTACCTATTACACATAAGTAACAGTAATAGAGTGTATACCCTACCAAGCTCATAGAAGCCCAAGTCAATCTGAGTGGGGCAGCAGCGAATCAACAGCCGAGGCTCTGCCAATCATAAAAGTTCGCGATAAGTGGCAACAGACTCGCCACTTATTACTACTAGTAGAGCTAGAGTCGTGTAATCAAATTCACTCTCATCTGTAATCAAGGACGTGGATAGTGTCACGAGTCTCGGCCACTATTTCAAATAAAAAGCGTGCGCCTTGACTTCCGCTGTGAGGCTTCGCAGTGAACATTAAATTGGCAGGTGTAATTAGTTGGAATCCGGCTCATTTAGAACACATCAATCTGATCTTCTCTCAGTTCATATTGATGTATGTATGATACAAGCTGCAGAAAGCAAGCTGGTCTTCAATATCATCATGGTATATTTATAAAAAAGAGAATTAGAATCGCTGCCGTGTTATATTTTTTAAACCCCGGACAAAAATACTTTATACAGTAACAATGACTGGTATAGAATATTTTTGTAAATAATTTATTACCTACTTTGAATTGTTTTAGGGGTTTGTGAGAACACTGGTCACATTATTGTTCTAATTATAGTATAACTCCGCCAGGGTGCACTACTGTTATCGATAGCTTCCTCTTCCCTTTTTGTATAGCGTTTAGCGTGTACTTACCGGTGTGCTGTAATATTGATAGTAAAAGATTGTGCAAGCAATAAAAGTGTTATTACAAGAAAACATTCTTTTAAATAGAATTCCTAGTCCTAAACCTAATAATATTTATGTGTTTGTACTGAGTAATAAATAATAGCAGGTACATAAATACATATTAATAAAAGATTAAGCTTTTTTTCATACAAACAAAAATGAAGCTAGGACAGCCATTTGTGTTCTACGATGCTATACACATACATTTTAATAAACTCGTTAAATTAATGTATATCCCTTCTGTTAGAGTCCCTAACCTACCTACAATAAATATTTAACTAATTAAGATTTATTTAATCATATAATAAAAGTGGTGGTGCTTCTTAATAACATTATAACTTCATGTTTTTTTTGGTTTTTCATGACAAGTTGGCAAACATCATAACTATAAGATATTTTTTCCAAAATCCTACTGAAAACCACGATATAACATAGTAGCTATTTACATATCAATAATATAATTTTACCCTAATACTAAAGCCCGTCGGTCCCAGCTGTCTAGAACATAGTTTGCAGTATATATTAGGTAGTTAGTGCCGTCCCCCCCGACTGGTCTCCACCTTGTCGTGGTGGGGGGGCTGAGTATCCCTCGGTAGGGCGCAGAAGGCGCTAGGGAAAAAGTAACACCCAGAGATTGGCAACTCTGGGTCCCCTTAGTACTGACGATAGTATAGGGGATATTAAGAGGGACCTGTGGAGGGCGCAGCGTGCGGGCCAGAAGGGCCCGTCAAGCAGCGCCAGGAGGGTCTTAAGCAGGGGTCCCTGCTGTATAACCATAGACCCTCCGAGAAGTCAGCCACACACGCTATGGTCGCACAAGAAGGTAGGAGGGGCGCGTCCACTGCGCCTCTCTGAGGAGGTCCTCCCGGATTTGGTCCGGGGGACGTTGCCCGCAGGCGGCGTGTCAGACGCTGCAACCCAGGTCCTGGCCCCCGTCTTTTTCTTAACAAGCTCCGGGCCTCGTCAGAAGATTTTTAATGGGTAGTACTACTGCCGGTGGTAAATCCTCCTTTTGGTCCCCCTTTGGCCGGAAGGCAGTGCGTAAATGCATTTTGTTACCGACGTAAAACAAAAAAATACAAAAAAAGGTAGTCAGTGCCTTCTAATATCTTAACAGCTGGTCTCACTATAAGCTTATTGGTCTGTGCTAATTGCAAAAAGCTGCTGGAATTTTTACCGTTAAAAATATCGTGTCACAGCCCAGAACACCCCTCTACGGAATTAACTTCCAAAGGCTAAAATTGAATTAATGTCTAGTAAAATACTATTTACTTTACTTAGCACCGTCTTATTTCATTATGGACTTATTACTAACGTTGCACTCAGGTTCTCCGCTTAGAGTGCAATATCACCGTGATGAACTAAAACTTAACGAACCTCCTACGTTCCTCTGGGAAATCTTAGCCTCTCCTGGAGTACCATTATATCTTTGCCTTGGGTTTTATTGTTTCAATAATTATTTGGGATATTTCACGGTGTAATATAAAATTATTATCCTATAAAATAACTCGTGGCGCTGAAAGACAACGGCTGTGAAAAACGATAACTGGAATTAAGCTGTGTCTATAGAGATAAATTCTTGGATAGGTCACCGTTTGATTTTGGCATTTGACTGAAACAAACCTTTAGAATTTTTTTGAAATTCAAAAAAAATTGTATTGTACAGGTTAAAAATAAAAACATCTTAAGCTTAAATTGACGCGACTTTTAATCCTTTTTAATGTGTCTCGTCATAGTGGACAAATCATGATTGATGCGACACTTTGTCCTTTTTAATGTGTCTCGTCATAGCGTACACATCATAATTGACGCGACTCTTTATCCTTTTTATTGTGTCTCGTCATAGCGGACACATCATGATTGACGCGACTCTTTATCCTTTTTAATGTGTCTCGTCATAGCGGACACATCATTGATTGAAGCGACTCTTTATCCTTTTTAATGTGTCTCGTCATAGCGGACACATCATGATAGACGCGACTCTTTATCCTTTTTAATGTGTCTCGTCATAGCGGACACATCATTATTGACGCGACTCTTTATCCTTTTTAATGTGTCCCGTCATAGCGGACACATCATAATTGACGCGACTCTTTATCCTTTTAAATGTGTCTCGTCATAGCGGACACATCATGATTGACGCGACTCTTTATCCTTTTTAATGTGTCTCGTCATAGCGGACACATCATAATTGACGCGACTCTTTATCCTTTTTAATGTGTCTCGTCATAGCGGACACATCATGATTGACGCGACTCTTTATCCTTTTTAATGTGTCTCGTCATAGCGGACACATCATAATTGACCCGACTCTTTATCCTTTTTAATGTGTCTCGTCATAGCGGACACATCATGATTGACGCGACTCTTTATACTTTTAATGTGTCTCGTCATAGCGGACATATCATGATTGACGCGACACTTTATCCTTTTTAATGTATCTCGTCATAGCGGCGGACACATCATGATTGACACGACTCTTTATCCGTTTTAATGTGTCTTTTCATAGTGGACACACCATGCCTGATAGAAAGCAGTTCATGCAGTTGCACGGTATGGGGATGGGTTTTTTCAGACATATCATATCTACAATCTGACCTGTTTAACGATTAGACAACGACATAAGTCTCATATCTACAGAACAGCCTGTGGGATACATGCAACAAGATGATTTAGGTTACTCCCACGGTATACAGCTGCACAGGAGATCTGCTCATGTGAAAATCCTAAGTTCCAACTAAGGTCGGGTCACTTGAAGAGTTTGACCCTTCGCCTTGTTAATATTAAGGGTATTAGTACAATACAAGCTGAGTTTGAAATTAAAATTTTAATACGTTTATAATTAAAAGGATCATTATGGGAAAATATATGAAGTAGGAAGTATATAAAGAAATCACCGGCTTCGCATTGTTTATTAACATTATTTAAAAGAAATTTTGTGTTCAAAATACCTCTATAAATATTTTTATAAAAAAAGCATACATTAAACCCAGCCTAAGCACTGGTTTTGGAAATGTTTGACATTTCAAAATGTCAATGATATCATCTAATAAAGTTCTAATTATTATTTACCTTTATATACCGAAGGCATAATTTTACGTCCTTTACGACCCAAGCTTACCTAAGTTATAAATCTACTTTGTGTTATACAAGTAAGCACGCATTATACGAAGAATTAGTTCTGAATCGAGCACTTGCGTCACTGTGGCTCACTCTGTGTCTGACGTTTCATCAATATCACACTGACATATTATTATAGGTCGCTTGCCGAGTTTATTTGTGTTGGTGAAAGTTTGTTAAGCTAAGGTTATAGCCTCTCTTGCGATTCTTCTACTACATAGGGATATGGCATCTTTTAGAGTCTTCTATCAGAACTTAACTTAACTTTTTCACAGAATGTTTTGAAGAACATTTCTTTATTATCCCTACCCTCTCATGTTCCCAAACTACACATTTTGGCCCTAGGAACCACCATCATACTGAGCAGTCTTAGAGAGTTACTCGCTAGTTCTTCTTACAGAGCGGGTGGCTCGGAAATGGCCCTTAGATTCACTTACACTTAAATATTTTTTGTTATTTCATTGTCTTGTTGCCTGAAAGTGAATCTAAGCTTTGTGATTTCAGTGTAATCATCTTTCGATTTTTTTAAATATTTATATTTAATTTTGACGTTTTCAAGTACTATGTTTATGAAATATAAAATATTGAAGTTTTTATCAGCCTTCGAATAAAACACTTTATAATATGTCGTTACCTTTTAAAAGATTATTTGACTTTAGGATTTTCTTCCGGCAACATGTGTTTTATAGCTACTTATCAGCGGAAACAGCAGTGATATGAGCTGGCATAAGTGGCTCATCACAGAAGAAAGATGTCATTCCGTATTCTGTAGTGCGCTTGTTCTTGTGCTATGGTAGCCATCAGACACGATGGATGTGGCCACTGCGTCCAGTCTCAATCAGAAAAAGCTCACCATTTTTACCATCAATACGTAGCAATGTACTCATACAGACTGATTGACGTGACGCTACGACGGCAGTGTTTATTTTCCAACGATTAATATAAATATTCATGAGCGCTTCCACTAGGCGCCGTGTTTGATAATCTCTGTTTTTTTTCTTTATAGTCATTTTTTTAACCACATACCAGTTGTAAAAGTGGACTTTAGTGCAAAACCAGCTTAAAGCACTGACGAATGCTAAATTTAATCACTTTTCGTGTAGCCGAGGTATTTTCATGGCGACCAATATATTGTGGTGGCGAGTCGGGTATACTCGCCACCACAATATATTCATACTCTACTCCTGAGGTCATGAATTCAATTCTCACACAGGACAAATCTTTGTGTGCATAAACTATTTTACTGGTCTGGGTGTTTTCCTATGTATATGAAGTGTGTATTTATAAAAAAAAGTATGTAAATGTTTATCCGTTACTTAGTATCCATATCCAGTACAATTTGAGGCCGATAGGTACCACACGGCTAAAAATCTTGTAATTAAGCAAAGCTGCATTAGCTACCCCATATATTATTTTCGCGTGCTATAATATTATAATACCTATAGTTAGTTCCATAAATAAAGCAAGTTAGTCGATGTGGTCTATATTTAGTATGTTTATTTCAACACTTATTGGAGTAATTACTAGCTATACAGATATAGTCTTCCATTAGGAATATTAGGACAATGTTTATTTTGTACTTTCATTTCAGTGATAAAGCGATAAAGATTTTTAAACTCGTTTTTTTGAATGGATTATACAGTGTGAATGAGCTATCTTTAATTTCTCTATCATTTCCATTATCATACATAATAGAATTAATTGGCATTTCTCGTGTTTGTGATGTATAGACGCAAATGTTCCTCATTAAGGTTGTCGCTTTAGATTACAATAGATTTACCAATAGTTTATGAAAAGATCATTGTCTTTAAACATGAATTCTTATTACAAATCAGTAACAAACATTTTTAATTGATCATCTAAACATCACAATGCAATCAAGCAAAAAAGAGAAATATCAATGTTAATTAAAACTCCCATGATACATTCCTAGCCTAGTATGGGAGTTTTATTTTAATTTCTCCAGTGTACTTTTGTCAAATAAAGAATTAATCATTAATCATGAAGTCAACCGGTTTGAAAGACCATAAAACACCAATGTCAAAAAATATTATAATAACAAAATTTACTATATACGTTTTTGCTACACACTTTTTAATGGCCTACCTGCCTTCTTTTACAAACTTTTTAATGTAATATCTTCAAACGCTATAGTTTTTAATAGATAGAATAGACTTTGAATTGAAAAATATTACCTGGGCACCAAGTTGCATTGGGTCTCTTGTGAGAATATCGCTGGACTTCCTCACGGCTCCGTACACCAGTTCCACGTCTCGGTCCAGGATGTAGCAGCGCACGTGCTCCAAAATGCAGCGCAGGTACGATATCGTCACTGTTTGTACCTGTATGGGCAACGTGGTGGAACTCAATAATACACGTAATAGAATAGAACATTCCAAGGTGAAATCAGCAGACGTACAGTAAGTACAGACGTAAACCCAACCGGAACACAAGCTTTAAGCTTAACTCGAGGGTTTTAACAATGTGCTTCTAACATTTAACACTTAGATTCACTTACACTTAATCATTTTTAAATTGTTTTGTTGCATGTAAGTGAATCTAAGCTTCGTGATTTTAGTGTAATTATATTTTGATTGTTTTTTTAATATTTAATTATGACGTTTTCAAGTAATATATATAATAGTTTATGAAACAATAATTTTTGACTTTGACATTTCTAATTATCTTCTTTACATTTCTAGTTTCTATAACCATCTGCTTAAACTAAATTTACGAGTTATGATATGTGACCTTAACAAGGCTATTTAGCTTTTAAAAATACATAACTATTTTTTGGTAATTGAAGATAATTGCTTGCATATGCTTGCAAAAAGCACGAACATATTTTCTGCTAAAGGAGAACGTAAAATTTTCATACGTTTTGAGGGCGGGATTGTATTACTACGACAATCAAACTCTGGTCCATAGTTGTTAGTGTGATGCAGTTTCAACCAAAATTAAACTAAAGAATTGTTGGTCTGCGCGTACTGAATGCCACAACACTTAACGCCTTGACATCAAACAAATAACAGAATGTGTAATGGCTTTAATTTAGATTGAGACGTTAATGAAGTGTTAAATTCAACATCTTAGACCTTTATAGATGAAAGTTTCAGTTGCATTTGACAATGACAGACTTCAGAAGAAAATTTTGAAAGAAAGAAAGATTTATTTATTAACTGCACAAGTAGGTACAAAACAATTATTAAAGTTTAAAAAAAATTAAATTGTGCAGTCAAAAAGCATTGCTGCAGCGTAATGCTGGTTTTCAAGCAACACCTTATGACGCAGTGGCAGGAATAAAACTTAAACAAGTAATAATTATTTATAAAAAAAATTCACACAAAGTTCTATTTTCAAAGTTCTAATTTCAATTACAAAGACTAAATAATGACAACAAGAATACCGCCCCACCTTTAACCTAATGTAACAATCAATAAAAAGTCATCAAAAATAATAAAAATAAATAAACATTAAATAACAACCACAGGCCGTGTGTTCAGTTTAGATAGCAGACGTAAGTCATATTAGATTCCATGGATACCATGGATATTTAAGAAAGAAAATTCTTAATTGGCACTACCCTTACCACACCTACTATCATCATATCCTAGCATTATCCTGGTTGCTCTAGACTAAAGCTTAGGGCCCAGGGTCTGCTCTAGCCTGTGCTAAACTAAATTTAACCATAAACCCCCCCCAATAAAGAAGGCATTACTCCGGGCTTCGAAAACAAAATATAGCTAGTCTCTAATACAGTGATAATAATCTAGAACTCAGTATTGTGTAAGAAAATTACTATGCTGATGTAGAATTGGGCTCGCGAATGTAACAATAACTCTCTTAAGCTAGTAAAAGGGTACCATATAGCTCTTTGTTATGCAAAAGCATTCGGGTCAGGAAGTCATCGAGGCGTGTATCGACTATTGTGAACATTTCTATTCACGGTTTGGTGCCAAGATCAAAGGTATTTGCACAACAGTGCGATGCAAATGTACGCAGACGTGACAGTTTCCTTGAGAATCTGTTTATGCCATGGGAAAATAACATTGGCATGTAAATGTTGAATCTTACACGAGAGCGTTCGAGCGAACGCTTTGTTTAAATTGTACTTTTTCTCATTCAATCATCTTTCTATCTTTTAGTATCTATTATACATGTGATTGCTTTTAAGAACGGGTGAGTTAAATGCTTTAATAATTATCTGATGACTGACAGAAAAACGCGATTTAACTCAGATTATAATTGTTGCTAGCAGATACTAGGCTGATTCAATGGAAATAGTAGTACGCCTTTGGGTAAATAAATCCTCAACCATAATCAGAAGGTGCAATCCACTAAGTGAGAGCTAACCACATCGAAGTGAAACCGTGCTGTGGAGATTCACATCATTGACCTTAACTATCAGCTCCTATTAAATACAAGGACAAAAAAGAGGTTGAGGGTTAAGGACACCCTACTAATGTTATAAATGAGATTATTTTTGAGAATGTATGAATGTTGGTTACCCTGGAGATACAAACAAAATCTGATGACTTTCGGGAAAATACGATATAACAAAAGAAGTAAATGCTGTTACGGGCGGAAACAATAATTTTGTGGTCCATAAGTAGAATGTAATTATTAATGTATTAATGTCAGAATTCACGCTTACCACATGAATACTGCACAAGTGCACACCCTTGACTGTCTAAAGAACCGAGGATGAAAAGAGGTCGAGAATGCAAGAATTGGACAAAATGCCAACTTCGTCTGTTCCGACAAAGGAATGCCTTATATGTGAACCACCAAATTTATTTGCCAAGAAATTAGGACTAAGCCTTTTTTTGATACGTCACCAATAAGATATATAAGACTTTTCTTTATAACTTTTACTAATAAAAAAATATGCCATTACACGTGCATTATGGTAAGGAGATGTCATAATTAAATGTCATAACTAAAACGCAACGTTTTTAGATAGGTCCTGTACTTGTCTGTCTGTCTGTCGTCAGAATGATTAAGACTGAGACATCCTGTCTGTAGGAAATCAGTAGTAAAAAAAATGAAAAACGAGAAATGAATCACGCGACAATCGTTTCTCAAAATATTTTGACAAATAATGACCTATTAATTTTTTTAATTCTGTTAAAAAGACATGCCACCTACGAGTAAGGCAACAATCTAAAAGCAAACCTTAATGACCACGTTTATATGTACATCAATAAAAACTATGACAAAAGCAAAATTAAAACTTGTACAGCGACCATTCAAATGCAATTTTACAACAAAGCTTAAGTGTATACGTATGAAGTAACCTATTTGTGACATTAAAATTTTGAACTGCGGTGGAAGTTGGGGACAGAGGCACAGTGTTCCAGTGAGATTGCACTTTCCGACAGGAACTTTGCGGAGGTTTTACAACTTTGTTGGGAGCCAGTTCAATATGTGTGCCTTTATATTCGTTGGATTTATCGAGGATATATATTGCGAGGTTATTTCAGTGACACAATTCAAAAAAATCTTTCCGTATGATATGAATATTAAAATATTGTGTGTCTTCAAATCTACTTTACACAACAAGTCTACAAGTCTATCTAGACTTGAAATACTTCGGGTCAAAAATACGTTAAAGCAGATACGAGCAATAAATGTTTATTAGTCATAACTACTGCATATAAAAATATTTGAGGACGATTTCGCACCGAGTGTTAGAAAATACTTACTCATGCCTTTTTTGATAGCTCAAGTGCCAATAAAATTCATATCAAAGCGCATCCAATTTTATCATAGTAGTGAAATTATAACCGATATGTACGTACACAGTCTGGCATTAAATCGCTAGAAGTCCAGTCAAAGCATTTGTAAAACTTCATATCAAAGACAACGGGGCTTATTACTATTCTAAATTAGTGCTGTCACTTTTCTTTGATATAACTAAGACAGTGACAGCACTGGTTTTGAACCTGGTTTAACTTTAGATCTTATTTTGTAATAAGCCCCAGCGAGTAACCGAAATATAATAACTTTTAAGAATTAAAGTTTTAAGAGTTTTATTTAAACTAATTTCTAAAGCATTATTTATGCCTGACCTGGCCTGGTAAAGGTCGCGACAGATGGGAGTCCTAGTGGAAAATATTAAATTTCATATGTGTCATTAGCAACTGTTACGTTTGCTTGTTTCATGACGTCTGCGATAATATATTTGTGTTGTTCACTTTTAGGTTTTCAATTATACTACTTTTTCTTCCTAGTCGCTTTTAAAAAAATATTATATACTAGACATATTCTTACTGATCTTTAAATCTTGCTGCTCAAACACAGTGATTTAACAAGGATTTCAAAATGAAATTGTGTGCTACAAATATGTGAAGTTCATAAATATTTCTATTAGATACAACTTACGGCAGCTAGCAAAAAGTCGAAGTTGCAGACAGTGAGGTCTTTCAGTTTGGAGAAGTCACCAGCCAACAGTAGATGTAACCACGATTCTTCGACATGTCTCTGGGTGAAGGCTGCTGCGGTTCGGCCGGCTGAGTGGAAGGGTGTTGAGTCGAGCAGAGCGTCGTCATCGTCTACACAGCCTGATGTGAACAAAAATATGTAAA
Source organism: Musotima nitidalis (assembly GCA_949126915.1). Taxonomy (NCBI): domain Eukaryota; kingdom Metazoa; phylum Arthropoda; class Insecta; order Lepidoptera; family Crambidae; genus Musotima; species Musotima nitidalis. Next base: position 5,774,650 of record OX421419.1, read on the forward strand.
TAAATACTCTATCAAGAAAATAAGAATTATTAGAAAAGTAACCTTTATTATTAATAACCGGTTAAGAATGTAATAAAGAGCTTCAATTATATAGGAAAAGCTAGTTACCCAAACGTAAAAGAAGGAGGTTTTAAATAAGGAAAATAAGAATCATTAGAAAAGTAACCTTTATTATTATTGGCCTGGTGAAAAGGTAAAAAGGAGCTTCAAAGAGTATAAAAGGTGGTTATCGAAACGTAAGAGAAGGAGGTTTTAATTTAGTCTACAAACTATTATAAACAGCTGTAAATCATAAAAACGTTTCTTGACGGGAAAGTGAAGCGTCATGTCTGCAGTTTTGTTTTATTTTCTAAAATTTGTGATATTTCTAACATTAACGATGGGTTATTAACCGTTAAGTGTTTGTGAATATATATGAGTGTTGGTAAATTAAACAAAGCAGTGCAACATCACTTTTCAAATTCTCTCGAGGAGTCCATGTGAGATCTCAGTATAGCCCCACATCTTTACTGAGCTTAGGGGAGGGTATCTCATTTACTACGAATTATCTCTTTTACTATTGATATATCACTTACTAGACACTGGCTAAATGTGCTGGACGCACGAAGCCATTATTTAGAAGAAAGAATCATAAGAACTGACACTTGCCAGTGAGCAAGATAACCACTACCTTAAATGAAGCTCTAAGTTAGACAACTTCTTTTACTATATTTAGACAACGCGATGTATGAATTAACAGTTTATTGATAGTCCTCAGAGTTTTAAAGAACTTTCTTAACTTAAATCTTTACCATCACATAGATATCAGATGTTTTATTGCATCTTTTCGACTTTCTTACAGTTGCAGCTCTAATAAAATTATACCAAACAAGTTTGTGTATAGCTAAATATAACGAACCTGGTTCCTGAGCATCAGAGGTGTCAGTATCATCAGCATCGTGCAGAAAGTGTGCGAAGTGTAACGCAGCGAGGTCTGAATGTGCGTCCCGAAGTGCTGCTTGCACGCGCACGTAGCGCCGCCTCGCGCGCGCCCCGGCCCCTCCAGCCGACCATCGCCACGTGCAGCGTCCGGACACCACGCTCTCAGATATCAGGGATTCTGTGAAGTTACAGCTGGGTCATTGAATCACTTTAAGCTTCATCTCCTTTTGGTTTTATATGAACTTTACAGAATGGTTAATCTTCAGATAGTATGCGCTTTGAAACGATCATAAGATATTGCTTTGAAGACTGTTTGTCTTACGCCCGAAATTGATAATCTTTCTCGATCCAAATATCTGCAGTAGACAAATCAATCCATTTTTCATATAAAGCGTCTCAATTACCAATCCTAGGATTGAAACTTTAGGATCTAACTAGCGGACCCGACAGACGTTATCCTGCATGATATGTTATTAATTTTGGACGTAAGGTTTTTTAGGGGCGTTAGGTTAGGGTAATTTCAATTGCGTTTCTATAATAAAATTACGATTGATAGGTACAGTATCATCTCTGATTACATACGGTTCAGAAATTAATATTTTATAATTGGAATGTACTTACTCATCATATATTTGGCTACACATAAGGTTGAAAAATTGAAGTTGGCATCCTTGAGTGTTATCACAGCGTCACTATTACTGGTCGGCATCAGCAGTTCCAATAACTCTAGTTCTGTGAGACCAAACTCCGAACACGTGACATAACCTAAAATATAAACTGTATAAAATTGCCATCCATAGATGTAAAGAAAATGTTACTCAATGACAAAACTCATCAATCAATTAGATAATAATTTCGGGAACCAAAATTTTACAGCTTTATCGTCTAGTTTGAAATTATACTTATCATTGTTGGTTGAACAATAAGCGTTAATCGTATATAACTGAACAATTCTATAATTGGTAATTAATTATGATCTAGTATTCCCCACAAAGATATTTCAAACAGAAGATAACAAATGGAAAACTCACTTGCTAATTTACTAAATGCTTTTGCTCCGAATACAGACTCTAAATTATCAAAGGCACTATCGATATAATCTCCGTAGCTGTTATTATCTGGCGATTCTTCAATTGCATTCAAAAGATAGTAGCAATTCTGTATTTTAAACTTCTCTTTCTGAGCGGGCGTAAGTTGTAATTGGTCTAAAGGTACCGCACTGGTACACACCAGAAATACGTTGTGTGGCAATGACATCGGTAACCATGAAAGTCCAGTTACGATATCACAATCTAAAGGGTTGACTCTATGAACATTATCAATAAATATTAGCAGTATCTGATTATCCATATCTTCGCATCTCCTTAATAAACTCTGGAACCAATTGTTTATGTATAAGGGGTCAAAACTTGCGTCTTTCGGTAAATAACCCTCTGGAATGTTTAGAATAATTGATATTTGTTGGCACAACACCCTCAAAAGTTCCAAATTGTAGGCCGATCTTGGCGTCGATGACGAAAATCTGATCACCCTCAAGACTGGCTTTGGAAAAAACTCCTCACATTTGAAATAAAGGTGTGTCAATAAAGTACTTTTTCCTGAAGCATCTGGGCCATATAATAGAACTGGAGGATGCCGCGTTCGATTGTCATAATTTTCTTTTGCATCTTTAAATATAGTTTTAGCTGCATTTTCAATTTCTTTAACGGTAACTTTATACATGCTGTTATGTTCTATGCATATCCTAAGGTGAGTGATGTGTTCCGAAAATACTTCCTGTATTAAGAAAAGAAATAAAAAACTTTTGATTAATGATCCAGTTCAGTGAAAGTTTGAGTTGTTATAAGTTATGGCGAGCAACTAAAAGTTTCCAGCCTTAATAGGCGCAATTTCATTATGTACAAAATGAGCAAGTAGTTTGGAAGTTTGTAATAGGAATTTTGGAGAGCATTCCAGTGATGGGTAGGCATTTATTCGGCATTGAAAGTAGATAGGGTTGCGTTGATTACATTAGTGCCTTATACATACCTGTACAGTCTTTTTTCGCCCTTTGCCCTGATCGGGCTCAGTACTAAGGCTCTCGTCCACTAGTTCTCCGACCACTGTTTGAATCTGATCTCTAAAAGGTGATAGCTTTTCCTCATTGTCTGATGCAGCATCTGTCGTTGATGATTCCGCTGATGCTGGTCTAGAGAAAAATTATTTAAATTGTCAAGCTTTACAATATGCTAAAAGATATAGGTACCAACAATGGGAATTATTCTCAAAAACCGACTAAAATAACATAAATCCGAGAAGATATAAGAGCGATTAAATCTGCTAGTATTTGTGCCTTATTAGTTTAATTAAAACATTATAAGCCTTTATTGTTTCAGAGCTTGTTAAAAATAATTCGCTATCATGAACACAAAATTTACTCGCAGAAATCGACGAGAGAATAATAATCTTTGATAATTTTTGCGTCTGAAGCGATTTTCATTTCCCCTTAGCTGGCCTGACTCGGCAATTGCTACTTGATAAATTACAGCGACTGTCTTAGTTAATGCTCTGACAACAAGAAATGATTTCGCTTTCGTATTTAATAAGTTATTTTTGTATTACAACATTTCATTTGCGCACAAATGTATCGTCAATCGTTGCCTTTTTTATTATTAATTTTAATCTTTATTCCACACTTAAAAGTATTACAAAAGACGAACTTAACGCTATAAAGCATTCAATGACAAATTGTCTAAGGGTTTGCTGAAAATTTTAAAGGCCGTCTTTTTCTTTCTTATTGTAGAAAGCGTAAGATTAAAATTCTGTTAAATGTAAAGATGAATTTTTAATATTAAAACTTTATGAGTTTAAAACAAAAAGTTTCCAAAAGCGAAACTTATTGAGAAAGAGAAAGTTTTCTTAAGAGTTGACATTTTGGGTATTTCTCGTTTTGAAAACGATCAACATAAAGTACATTAATCGACTTTTAGAAACTTTGAAGCCTATAGACAAAGTTTAAAACTAGTGATGTCACTGTCTTCATCTTATCAAATGAATAAAAATGTACAGAGTAGCAAGTGTATTTATTACTCCATATTAAGTAATATGATTATTCATCATTATATCCTAGCATTATCCCGGTTGCCTCTGATTTAAGAGCCCACTGTCTGCTTACTAACCAGATTTGGCTGAACTTCATGACAGAAATAGATGTTCATGACAGCCGAGACCAACGGCTTAACGTGCTTTCCGAGGCATAAAGCAAGCGATAATTACGAACATAGCTTCGAAAAGCCATTGGTGCACCACCAGGGTTTGAACCCAGATCCTCTGAATTAGAATGAGTCTCGCCACAGGGCTGCGTGCTCGATTGATATAATTAATACTTACTCTAATCTTATGATGTGGCTCTCTGGTAACGCTTCTTCCAACTTCTGAATAATATTTTTTAATCTTTCGCGCGCCAGCACTGCTAGTTTTGAGTCCTCCGGCTCGGGTTCGGGAATTTCACGGACCACCGCCACAATGCCTTTTGGGTGTTGGCCAGTCTTAAGTAATTCTAGAAAATAAAAAAAGAGAAAAGAATGCAAGCCTCTGGTATCGGCCTCTACACACGTTTTAGTATAGATGAAGTATTTTAGAGACGCGCAAGCGCTTGATCGCGTAACCGAAATAGTATTGCAGCGAATGGCATTCGAATGTGTGCGACAATAGCGATTAGTCGTTCATTAAGTGATTTAAACGTAGCCCAATCGCCCTCGCTGTTTTGTGTGGTTTTCTGTATTTTAAAAGTAAATGATAAAATTAATAACCATTTTTTTAGTATAATTTTTTTCTTTTAAAATATTAACATAAATTTGTTGAACATATGGACATACCTTTTGACGCACCCAAAATTATAGAGCAGGTTATTAATTTTATTTATTACCCCTGTAAAAGGACCGAAACGATATTTCATGGCACGTTGTTGCCGTTTAATTAAGTCAGTGGGCCATTAGTGCCTCATATACAACGATAAAGTTTTTTACAGCTTTTAGCTGGAGGTAGTTGAATCTGCATAAAAAATATATTATATTCCAAAGTTTAATTGAAATTAATAATGTGCCTTCTATTTTTATAGTTTTACCATTAATGGAGCGTTGCTGTTAAGGATCCAGTTGTAACCGAGTTCGAACCTATCCGATATACTACCTACGGACGTAACGACGATAATAAAACAAGCGCTATAAGCTTTGAGCTAAGCTAAGAGGTTGAACTATGAACCTCACGAAAATGCTGCAAATGTGCAGCGATGGCGCATTCACAATATGTGGACGCACCCTAACATCGTTAGTAATGTTTATAAAAATTATTAATAAACCCTTTAATGCAGAACATTAATACTTAGTGACAATTATTTTAATAGTTACACAATCATGACATTTGTTTAGTCTTTGGAAATATGGCTAACATTTTGTGTGTGGCTTTTCAAATCGAGCGTTTTCTTCGTTGCACCTTTCAGACATTTTTGCACACAGCACTGACTTTGACACTAATTATACCTACTAATTATTTAGTTCCAAGATAAGTATCATAAAGAATTTGTGTTATGGATACTAAATAGCTGATAGACATACATACATCCATTTTTTATTTGTAAATGAAATCTTAAAGTACATAGAAAGACACCCAGACCAAAAAAAATATTCCTGTGTGGTAATCGAATCCACGACCTCAGGAGCGAAGTGCGGGTATACTCGCCACCACGCCAGATCATTATATACTGTATCTCTTCAAACTAAGCAAAGTTTATTTTATGGATACTACACAACATATAGTCATACTTGAATTTATTATGTAAACATCAGTGGTCATCAGTGTTCATGCAAACAAAAACATGTCGAATGCTCAATGTTATATAGACATAACTAAAAAAAGACTGTTTTTAGGACATCACAAAAGAAGATCTTCTAAATAATACTTGTACTACTTGTAAGCGCATTAAATTGATACTGATTTATTAATTAGTAATTCTGCTTGTGTTTTGAACGTTTGATTAACATTGATTCGATCTGAAGACTGTATAAGTACGTAACTCAAACCTGACCATTCTATTAATGGGTCGATGTTTCTTTAAGCGTGCGATATATTTGGTGGGAGTCTTCAAAACCTTTGCAGCTAAGAATGGATGTCACATCGGTCGTCAAATAATACTTTACCTAGTGCTAATTCACATTGGTGCTCGAAGGGGCTTTGTAGTAAGTCGGATACGTTAGTACTGGATTCGAGCGCTTCAAGCGCTAGATAGTTGAACGCTTTTTGGACTTCGCACAGACGCCCCCGCTGCTCGTCGCGGTCGATCAAATTGCTATACCTGTTGATAAATAATGTAACAGGTTATGTCAAAACCAAACTCATTAATGTTGAAATTGAGAATGAAAAATATTTCCCATTATTAACATTTTTAAATTCATATTTAAATTTGACGCCGTAAATTTTAACATTCAATTCAATATCGAATGCAATATTCAATCGTTTATAAATGTTTTATCAATGATGCACTTTTGATTTACGGTATAATGGTAGAATGTGTACGATCATGGGATTTTATTACTACCTTTACATAACCACTAACTAAATAAATGATATCTTATCTTACTATTATAAATATAAGATAGGATTAATATTATAAAAATAAACGTTTTTCCGTAATCACGCTTTACTTAACCTAACCATTTTCGAAATTTGCCACTCAGATAGATAATAGCCGTAACGTAAGTCTTATGCCGCAGGGATGTTCCTGATTCCTAATTCCTATTGCGAAACTTGATGTCTAGAAAACCCTAAAAATTATATTCTATATTTACTCACAATACAAACATAATATCACGTCTGTTTCCGCGAAGGGGTCGGCAAAGACATATTATACGCCCACATTTCGCCAGTCATATTTTTGGTCCTAAGTAATAGGTGGCGAGCCTATTGTCGCTTACCGGGTACATTTATGTTCGGCAGAGCCTCGTCCGTTGACCGGCAGGTGCACCACTTGCTGGTGGCTTGGGCTTGGGCTCCTAAAGTCTTGGTAGGAACCCTAGTCATAATAAATTGAATATAATAACAAATTCGGAGTACAACATTATTAATCATTTTGGTAAAGGTAATGTCAGCTCAGCTATATTAAAACTGACTTTACTTAACGGGAATTTAATTGGTTGAGTTGGGAACGACAGTCGAGACAGAAAATAATACGATTTCTATTATATCTGAACACTAATGGATTAAAAGGTACGTAGCTGGAAACTACGACTGTCTATCTATCTGTTTAAAATTCACAGTAGACACTCCATCGTAAGATACTCGTACCATATGAAAGTAATGAGCCGGATTAAATAGTTATTAACGGTAAATTAATTATTATGGGGAAATAAATTGAAAAAACATTGTACGTAGTACAGAATTTCATCCAGGTAGAGCCTAATTAATTCACAAACATATGTGTACGTGCACTTGACCGAATTCGCTTAAGCTCGATGATCAAAGCTTTGAAAACAGGGCTTCGACCAATTAGAATATTGTAGGACTCTTTGCGGCTTTACATGCACAAAATTTAGTTTTACGTATGAATAAGGATCTTTACAGATAAATAAAATTAGTGTGTCTATTTGTTATATTAATATAACCGCTTTTTACTAAAGTTCTTAATGTCAACATATATATAACATGGTATAAAGGTATAACAGTAAAGTGTTAAGTGTAAACAAGAATATTTTATTTATAATGTTTATCTGTCCGTATTCCGGCTAGTCTCTCAAATTGCTGGACCAATTTTGACGGGACTTTTACTGGCAGATAACTGATGTGATAGGGAGTAACTTAGGCTACTTGTAATAATCCCACGGGAACCCTATTTAATAAAAACCAGTAGCTCAGACGGAAGTATTAACGGGCGGACGCTAGATCAGAAAATAAAATTCTCTTATATGAAAAGAATAAATTATAAAGTTAAGCTTGAGCTAATAAAATTGAAAGTTACACATAAACTTTGGAACTAATTAGATATTATTGCTTCAATACTTGAACATTTTACTTCTAATGCTTACTTTTTACTTTTTGTTTTACAGATTTCCAAGATCAAATCGTGCATAAAACATTCTATAAACTACTGACACAAATCGCTCACATCAGAAAATAAAGATAGTAATTATTGTAAGTCTCGCCGTCTTAGTTGAGTAATGAGTTCGTTCAGGAAACTGCTCTCTGGCGGCAACTTTTCCATTGCAGATAAAAGGGAATGTCCCTAACGAAGATTAGTATTTAGTGTAACAACCGTGGAATAGGAGTATTTAGTGCGGATGTGGTCGTATAACTTTTACATGTAATTGGGTACTATTGTTTTAGTAATAGAAAGCTTTTGACACTTTCTATTATGTTTGAGGCACTCATGCATACCGTCTACCTGATGGAAAGTGGCGTCAGCCTATAGACACTTGTAACACCACGCGCAAAATAAAACGCGGTGTAGCAAGCTTTATGGGTAAGCCCAGGAGAGCCTCTTTAAAAATCCAGATTGTTCCTGTATAACGTACCGTAAGAAAATGGTGCGATATTCGAAAAGCTGATGGCATCATGATAAACAGAACATACTCCATTATACACACGACAGTAAAAGTATGTTTTTTTATTTGAATAGTATGCGAATAAAATATAGGCACTTGTATACTCTATTAGTTTATTATAAATAAATCAGGCAAACCAAGTTCATAATTTCTAGCAACATACTACAAATTAAATATCTGAGATAATTAATAACGATATTTTTTAATTTATTCCACTAACTGATTCCGAATTAAAGCAGAAACCGCCAGCCCTAAATAGATTTAGAAATTCAAAACTAAAGTCATGACTCAGCCATGAGATCGACACAGAAAAGTTATAAACTTTTTGTACAAAGTAAAATAAACTCTTTGACGCTATTTTAATTGCGAGAGTACCGAGACATCTATGTCAGTGATATGAAGTGAACAAAGAAATTAGTCATTAGTTCATTTATGAGCAGATTTTTCATTATTGGTGTTTTCATATTTATTTATTTTCTAAGAATAGCTTAGATACTAGGAAAATGATATGCTTACAAATGGCCGATTACCATTGAGCCGATTTCGCTTACTGTCATTTTAAAGATAAAAGTAGGTAATATTTTATTAGTTTGAAATCTTTTTACTTCTAAAAATTTGATAAAAAAAAGAAATACTTATATAAATTGCCATAAATGTGTATTTTTAAAGTTGTACTCGTGTAAAGCAAAAATCGAATTCCATAATTAAGGGATTAGGGGACTATCAAATGGCTGGTGGCGCGATACTGACTGTACTAATTATATACACAAAAAGCTCGTAGAAAAACGGTTACTTATCTTATTTGATTTAAATAAAGTATGCAGATAAGTAGACACGTAATCCTACTCAAGGTAAGCGTTAATCACGGCTTCCATTCGGTGTATCTTTGCAGGTCCTACGTAGGATTAAAAGTTAGCTACATTTTTGGCTTTCTGATATTATGTCTTTACCAGTTTTTTTAACAAACACTCTTTTTGTCTGGAACGGAACGTATGGTGTATTTATTCAATTTATTAATAAGTTTGTGCGAAGGTGCGATACATATTCAATTGGTCGTTCGTAAAAAGTTTATGCCTATTAGAACAAAAATTATTAAGTACAATATATGCAGGCCAAATTTACTGTGTTTCGTAGTTAATTTAAAAGTAGAGTTAAGTATTTAAGTGGCTGCAGATATTAGGTACATATTCCACTGATCGTTGATAAGAAGTCCGTGCCTATTGGAATAAAAAATATAAATAATACATTCAAAATAAATTTACAGTAAAATAAAAGTAGATACGGCCCTTCTACAAAATAATTGTCTGCATCGACAGAAATACAAAACTACGGCATTGGTTTGCCCTATTTCGACTGCCTTTATACGTAAATATGTAATATACCATCAAAGGAAAACAAAACACACTGCAGGGAACGAATCGCCCTATTTCTTTGTCCCCGCAATAAAAGATAACCGAACCTCTTCACAGGTAGCCATATTTATGTGAACGCGGCCCTTCCGATAAATTATTTATTTTACGACGCTACTGAGTACGCAAAGAGATCCGATTGATCTCTTTGCAGGGAAATAACCGTAAATTGTTATAGCCTAAATAGATGAGATAGGGAATAAGGATGATCAAAGTAATCTCGAAAATATTACCGGATAAAAGTACCCCAAGCTGTAGAACAATAAAGGGCAAGTTACCTCTGAAGGAATAGCCCTTGAAGTCGTTCAAGCACCTTGATTTAAGAGGAAAATAAATTGGCGATCGACAGATGGGCTTTTCGAGTAGTGCTTGGGAATAGTATTGAATCACTTTCAAGGGTGCAGTAAAGGTAGAATTTATCGATTGACGACGTTTTAGCCTTCAAATCACACGGTCTTGGGTTTTTATACTTCTTTTCATTTTCTTATTGTCCAAAGTGAACGTATTCTGCTTTTCTTAGCACATTAAAACCTAGCATTATTTATTTGTGTAACTGAGATAAATATTATATAGTTAATAAAATTTTAAAAAATACGTGTTCATTAGTGACTATTCTTTTATTTTTTTAACAACCTAGCTTACTTGTATGTAACGTTTGAATGATTTTGATTTTTATTTTTATAACTTTTATTTTATTCATGCAGCACTAATAAAGGTACAATGAGGTGTGAACAAAAGTAGATAGGTTAATAATAAATATGCTACAGTAGAATTCCCTTCTTAATTCACATTTCACATTTGAATGCTATTTTAATAGCACGGTCCTAGTAGTACTTAATTCTAGACATACAGGCTATTGTTATATGAAAGACCTAGAACATGGATATTGTTATTGTTATATCATATTGCATTGTATAGCTTCACAGACAAATGAAGATTGTAATTAAAGTACCTAAGAAATGAATAAATTTAAAAGAACATAAGTAGCTTATAAATTTCTTGCTAGTTCTTTTTACAGAGCGGTGGCTCGAAACTGGCACTATAGATTCACTTACACTTAATTGTTTTTTAATTGTTTCGTTGCATGTAAGTGAATGTAAGCTTCGCGATTTCACTGTTTCGATTGTTTATTATACTTATATTTTATTATATAAGTATAACATTGTAATAAAAGTTTTTGAAGTTTGACATACCATTTATCGTCGCCCTCAAGATGGTACGCGCCGTCGTCTTTGAGCCGGTAGCAGGCACGAAGTAGATCGGCCTGTGCCGACTCGGGCTTGACCAGTTGTTCGAACGTCGTTTCTGGCACTGTGAACGGCAGCACTGGCTGATATGAGGCAGGATCTCCTCCCACGAGGCACTGGTAGAAATAAAACGTTTGTATAGTTCTCAGGATCTACACAAAAAAATTAATATGTACCATAAAGTTTTACGGTTTATATGTACCTTTATAGTACATATTATTTTTTTTGTTGAAAGGAGGTGTGGGACTCACCACCGGTCCAAAGGGCACCCAGAGTGGAAAAGGTAACACCCAATCTCTGGGTGTTACCTTTTTCCACTGGGTGTCACCAATCTTAACACGTGAACTTGAATTATATAACCCACTGTAATTATGTACCCTGTCCGGGGGGGATGGCACATATTACCTATATAAATTAATGTTATATTCTACTAAAAGAGGCTGATAAAGTGTGTCTACACAGTCACCACATTTACGTTCGTCTTTTAATTATATAATTAATGTGTGTATGAATAAATTGCCATTATATAGTTCCAAGATAGGTATCAGTAAGATTGGTATAATGGAAACTAAATAACGGATAGACATATAACATATTTTTTTTAAATTCTTTTACGCCTTTTTATATGAAAAAATCTTATTATTTCTAGTCTGTATAATATTTAACTAAATAAATACAATCACGCCTGTTTCCATGCATAGACATAATATACATTTTGCCTATTATATTGTTTGTCCCACGTAATAGGTAGCGAGCCTATTTCCGCTTATCGGGAACTTTATATTCGCCAGAGCCTCTTCTGTTGATCGGCAGGTGCACCACTTGCAGGTGGGGTTGGCTTGGGATCCTAAGATATTGGCGGGATCCCCTGTACACCCTTTATATTTATATTAGAAAATATTAAATTATTGAAATGATACAATAAGATACAATGCTATTTTGGGTTGATTATACCGTGGGCAAGTTTCGAAAATTTACAAGAACATAAGATAGTTTATAAAGTAACCCCAGAAGTGTGCAGCCGCGGGCGTAAATATTACAAATTAATGTATGGTATGGGTATATATTCAGATTTGTTTATTTTGAATTGCACTAAGAAATAGTAAGGTTCACAACAACAAATTTTTAGTAGATTTTTTTTCTATACTGATAATCGGTTTAGTGACAGCAGCATACCCGTTATCTCAGTCTCCCCTTGAACAATTATTATCGTCAACCCCTTATCCTCCCACTACTGAGCATAAGCCTATTCTGACAATCAAAGGTGAGGTGTTTTTTTTATGAGACTCGTCATTGTGACCACGGCCTGTCAGATGGTAAGCAGTCAATGCAGTCCAAAGAATAAGAAAGCTCCATACAGTAAAATATGCCAATTAATTTAAGACTAATAAAAAAAGTCCACTCCACTTCTCCACGCTAGTAAATTCACACTGAATTCACTTTCGGAATAAGCGAACGCATCTTGCTGTTAGAATTCAAGCCATCCAATGCTTACCGTTGCTTTGTTTCCAAAGCTTGGATGCTTTCCATATTAAAAACTTAACAAATAGTTAGGACTGCCCTCTTCTCTTTATCTCGCTTTGCTAAAAAGAGTATCTAACTAATTAGTTAAATGCGCAAATGCGCATTGTAAAAGAACAAAAATACATAGAAACTTTTAACAAAATAATAAAACATAATTTGCTTGTTTCTTAATTAACGAAAAGTTTTTATTACATATTAATAGGTTGGGGAAAAAGTCTTTTCGTATTTTTGTATGAAAAGTCAAGACATTTTTTTCAAAGTTTATTTACATTTATTTACAATATATATGTACCGTTTTGTTGAATAACTTTCTGCCATTTTGTGGGCAGAGACATTATCCCGTTACTGTAGAAACTTTGGGACTTCTGACCAAAAAAACGGGACAAATAGTTTTGGCAGTCCTCTCTTGAGGTCAACCTTACAGAACCTAAAGAATTCTGCAGAGACCGAAACAGGTGAAAATCTGAAGGCGCAAGGTCAGGGCTATATGGTGGATGCACTAGGACCTCCCAGTCGAACTCTCTTAATTTTTGCTGAGTGGCTAAAGATGTGTGTGGTCTAGCGTTATCGTGATGAAAGACCACACCCTTCCTGTTGATCAATTCCGGCCGTTTTCTCTCGACTGCTTCCTTTAATCTCATCAGTTGCTGGCAGTAAAGATCAGAATCGATGGTTTTGCCGGGCGGTAAAAGCTCATAATAAACAATGCCCTTCCAATCCCACCATACACACAGCATCACCTTATTTCGTGTTAGGCCAGGTTTGGCCACAGTCTGTGAAGCCTGGCCAACTTTCGACCACGACCTTTTTCGCACGTTCTTGTCGTACGTGATCCACTTTTCATCGCCAGTTATCAATCTCTTCAAAAACGGCTCGGTTTCATTACGTCTCAATAATGAATCGCAAATGAGTACACGGTTCATTAAGTTTCTTTGAGTGAGCTCGTGTGGCACCCAAATATCGAGCTTTTTTGTATAACCAGCTTTCTTCAAATGGGTCAAAACTGTTTTGTGGTCAATTCCCAGTTCTTCAGCTACATCGTAACTACTAATATGCCGATCTTGCTCCACTCTTTCAAAAATGGCGTCCATTTTATTCGTAACAGGGCGACCAGAGCGAGGTGCATCTTTAACATCAAAATTTCCGGACTGAAAACGTTTGAACCAAATTTGTGCTACTCTTACTGACACTGCATCAGGTCCATAAACATCACAAATTTTTTTCACTGCTTGAGTTGCATTTTTGCCTTTTTTATAATAAAATTTTAAAATGTATCGAATTTCTTCATTAGATTCACTCATTTTAACGGAGAGAAAAACAAATGAAAAATAGCGGGAAACAACTTTTTTTTATTTTTTTCTTTTCTTTATAATGGAACCTTTTTAATGTTACCAAAACCAGCCAGACACAAATAGTACAGTCAAAAAAAATTTATAATAAGTTTATACCTACGTTATGCGAAAAGACTTTTTCCCCGACCTAATATATCTTAAACTTTTAATTTGAATGCATTTTTCTTTACAATATTTTAGATAAAATAAAAACTATCGACTATCGTCGAGATGTACATTTGGCAAATTAAAAGGTAAGCATGAAAGAAACAATGGAAGCAATTTGAATAACTTCAGAAAATTACTTTTGTTTCAGCTGAGGCTTGAATGAAAATTCTTGTGGCTCAGATATTGTTCAGAATTATTAACAAACTTACCTTGGAATATCAGAAAATGAAGAAAATTTAATTATAATCTTTAAATACCACAGAAATTGCGCTTTTTGAAATAAGCAGTACCGCATAATTTTGTAATTAACATTGTTGTACACTTCATGAACAATGCAGTGATGAAGGGTGTATTAGGATCCTACCAAGATCTAAGGAGCCCAAGCCAGCCTCACCTGCAAGTGGTGCACCTGCCGATTAACGGACGAGGCTCTGGTGAACATAAAAGTTCCCGGTAAGCGGCAATAAGCTCGCCACCTATTACGTGGGACCGACAATATAACTGGAAAAATGTGGGTGTTTAATATACCTCTGGGTACCCCTTCGGGGAAACAGGCGTGATGTATGTGAAACTAGTGGGCTCGCTCTAACTGACCTATATATGTTTTTTTCGGTTTAATATAACTTAAATATTACTACGGATGTCATATCTCAAAACCCATTTCTAGATAACGTACCCTACCATTTATTATAAAAAACCTACCATTAATTTATTCATTTAGTACGTAAACATAAATAAAAACCTTCATAAATAATCATAATAAATAAAATCTGTGATTTTAAGGCACAGCTTATTCCATAATGAAATATCTTCAAGCTCGAAGAAAGAAATCGAAAGTAAAGTTGGTAAATTTTAATAAATTTATGGAATAAAACCTTATCTCTACATAGCTTTTAAGATTTACCTTTTACAAATAGTTGTCCAATCTTCAGAAGGTACATTCCATAGTTTTTTGAACACAACGGATTTTTAGTTTTGATGCCTCGAAAAATTAAAATTATTTTCTCTTGACACTATAAAAAATGCAATGATTCCTTATGAACGCAAACCGCCATGAATAGAAGCGCTTGTTGTCGTAATTGTTCCACGGTGTGAAGCAATGTAATTATTTTTGGCCTATATTGACTGCTCACCAACAGGCATAGTATGGACATTCCAAAAAAAATAAAACAGTTTAAACTATAATTTAAAAAAATATTAATACGTTGATCGCCAGCTGTCCCAGACGACTTCTTGGCGGGAAAGTAAAGCGTCATGTCTGCGTTTTTGTTTTATTTTCTAAAATTTGTGATATTTCTAGCATTAATGTGTAATAACTGTGGATTATTAACCGTTAAGTGTTTGAAAATAGACATAAGTGTTGAGAAATGTGAGATCTCTGTATATTCCCACATCTTTACTGAGGACTCAAGTGGTTTAGGGGGAGGGCATCTCATTTATCATCTTTAGTGATAATCATTCTCATTTACTGTTATTTATATGTTATTAATATATCTCTTACTTGACACTGGCTAAATGTGCAAACAGCACGATGCCATTATTTAAAAGAAAGAAAAAAGTCCCAGACACATTAGAACATTTATAGTTTGTCGATCATATGGTGTTTGAAGACTTCATAATGGTACTCACCACAAAGTATGCCGCCTTGGAGGTTTTATTGCAGCAGCGTATTTCTTCGAGGTGGAAGCGGAGAAGCGCCGGGTTCGTCTCGTCACCTCCGTCGGTGCCATAGTGCATGTCCACAAATTCAAACTGAAAAAAAAACTAATTAGATATTTACCTTATAACGTGACCGTATGTATGAAGTAAAGGGTTTACGTATACTCGTATATTAGTAAGCTGTGCCCGAATGCTTGATAAGGAGAGTACATATACCCCGCATAAACTGGGAGCGGGCAGGAGGATGATAAATTCATCATCATATCAGCCTTATGAGTCCACTAAGGAACATTGGCCTTGCCAATAAATAAATAAAATAAATAAATATTTCTGACACTTACACCAATTATTTAGTTCCAAGATAAGTATCATTAAGAACTTGTGTTATGGATACTAAATAACGGATAAACATACATTTTTTTTTTTGTAAATACATACTTAATATACATAGAAAAACACCCAGACCAGAACAAATAGTTATATTTATACACACAAATATTTGTCCTGTGTGGGAATCGAACCCACAACCTCAGGAGTGGAATGCGGGTATACTAGCCACCACGCCATATCGGTCGTCAAAAATAGATTACATTCTATTGGGGTATGTGTTCACTGGGCAGGCGGGTTGGTGATCGCAGTTCAAGCCAGTACGCAGGAAGACACTGCTGCCCATCATCCGGTAAGATTTCTCTTCGTCAACTATTACGACTTATCCGTGAGGTACCCCCTCTTACTATTCGGCACTATTCTAGGCTGGTACCACACGGCACCATGATGACTTAATTATTAGGCAATATAGAGCTAAATATCCTTGAAATTTATTGTGAACAAGTATTAAATACCTACATAAAAATATATTGGGGCTTATTGCAAAACAAAATCTAAAATTAAACTAGGTTTAAAACTAGTGCTGTCACTTTCAATAGATTAAATGAATACAGTGACAAATTAGCAATTAATGCAATGAATAAATAATTTTCTCGCAGCTTATTTTTTATTAATATTTACACATAGATAAACCCAGGGATTAACGTTAAAACTTGTCAAACATACAATCAGAAAAAATATTTGAGTAGTTTAAATAGTTCAAGCATTATTTTTACTATTGATTGGTATTTATCTTTCTGACAAAGAAAATTTTCTATTTATCATATTAGTGGCAGATATACTGTCACCAAATTGTAGCGCATTAAAATAAATAATAAATAAAAATTTTCCGACACTTACACCAATTATTTAGTTCCAAGATAAGTATAAAGAAGAACTTGTGTTATGCATATAAATAAACGAATCAACATACAATTTTTTTCGTAAATACATACTTATTGAGTATGTATATTCAGTGGGTGAATTCTCCGGGCATCTGTCCGATAGCCGGCAAAATTCACTTCGGGTACGCGACCCCGGACTACACGAGCTGCAAATGCCACACTTCCCTATCCCTTCCGTGACAGAAGCATCCATATACCCTCTCCCTCCACTATTGACCACTCCTTATTCCTCTTCCTGATACCGGCTGGAGGCGGTATATCCCAGCTCAACTGACACAGTTAAGCTACCTGGCCGTTGACAGGCAGCAGTGTCAACGGTGCGAGAAGCTGTGTTTCTGCGATCGCCAACCCGCCTGCCCAGCGTGGCGATTATGGGCATTCCCTCCTAATGATACGCACAAAAAATAAATGGCCCCGTGTTCCCGGTCGCCCTGCTGGTCTTGGCCAAGGCGGCGGTCACGGTGACAGCAGGGCAAGGGGTGCGAAGAATCTTCGGGCTATGGTAGGCCGCCCATCCCAACTGACCCTGGCAACGTTTAACGGATGCAGTCTAAGGCTTGACGAACATCTAGCGCAGTTGGAAGTGGAACTGGAAAAAATAAGGTGGCATGTCCTAGGGTTGTGTGAAGTCCGTAGAGAGGGCGAGGACACTGTAACTCTAGACTCGGGCCACCTTATGTATTACCGCGAAGGCGATAAAACATCCCAGGGTGGCGTAGGGTTTCTCGTTAATAAGACTCTCATTAACAACGTTCTTGAAATCTCCAGTGTGTCGACCAGGGTAGCGTACCTGATACTACAACTATCCGAAAGATATAGTTTGAAGGTTATTCAGGTTTACGCACCGACCTCGGCACACTCGGATGATGAAGTGGAGGAGATGTATGAGGACATATCCAAAGCCTTGCACAACACCCGCAAGGCCCACTTCAACGTTGTTATGGGGGACTTCAACGCTAAAGTGGGAGTCCAAAATTGCGGTGAATCACGAGTAGGACCACATGGTTATGAAAGCCGGAATCACAGGGGGCAAATGCTCGTCAACTTCCTGGAGAATGAGGGGCTTTTCCTGATGAACTCGTTCTTCAACAAAGGAAGTGGAAGTGGCAAAGCCCTGACGCTGTGACAAAAAATGAGATCGACTTCATCATGACGGATAAGAAGCACATATTCAGAGATGTCTCAGTTATCAACAGGTTTAATACCGGATCTGATCACAGACTTGTTCGAGGCTCTCTGAATATCAACCTCAAGCTTGAACGAAACCGTCTGATGAAGTCTACGCTCCGACCCAATCCGCTTCAAATCATGGCAGGCTCCGAGGAGTTCCAGAGGATACTCGGAGAGAGATTTGCCGCATCGGAACCCACGGAGGACGTAGACGAGACCCTACACAATCTGGTGGAAACGCTGAGAGGCGAGGGCATCAAATTTTGTCAAAAGCGGTGTAAAGGCAGGAAATCCAAACTCTCGGAAGAGACCCTAAGACTGATGACAGCAAGGCGGGAAACTACCCAGCTCACTTCATCAGAAAGGTCAGACCTAAACAAGCGCATTGCGAAGATGGTACGGCGAGACCTTCGGAGCTTTAATACTCGCCTCATTGAAGAGGCGATAGAGCGAAACCGAGGGTCCAAAGTATTCACTCAGCAGCTTGGAAGGAGCCATCTGACGAAGCTGACGACGCACGAGGGTAGAACCGCCTTGACGAGGTTGGAGGTCTTTGCCGAGATTGAGGATTTCTACGGCCGGTTATACGCCGCACATGCTCTTTGTCCTCAGCGTGAAAACCATGATTCTCGAGCCACCCTGATACGCCACCACACCGACGAACTGCCAGACATTGACCAAGACGAGATCGTACTGGCTCTGAGACAACTAAGAAATGGAAAAGCCCCTGGTGAGGATGGAATTACTTCAGAGCTTCTGAAGGCTGGAGGAGCTCCGATACTTCTGGAGCTGCAGAACCTCTTCAGCTCTGTCCTTCACTGTGGGAGAACTCCAAAGGCGTGGAGCGGAAGTGTCGTGGTTCTCTTTTTTAAGAAGGGCGATAAAACCCTTCTTAAGAATTATAGACCCATCTCACTCCTGAGCCATGTCTATAAGCTGTTCTCTAGAGTTATAACGAATCGTCTAGCAAGAAGACTCGACGAGTTTCAGCCACCGGAACAGGCCGGATTTCGCAGAGGATATGGCACCATAGACCACATACACACAGTAAGGCAGATTATACAGAAGACCGAGGAGTATAGTCAGCCTCTGTGTCTGGCATTTGTGGACTATGAGAAGGCCTTTGACTCTGTTGAGATCTGGTCGGTTCTGGAATCCTTGCAGCGGTGCCAAGTAGACTGTCGCTATATCGAAGTGCTGAGATGTCTTTATGAATCCGCCACTATGAATGTCCAAGTACAGAACCAGCAGTCTAAGTCTATCCAGTTGCGCAGAGGGGTGAGACAGGGGGATGTAATATCCCCGAAACTGTTCACAAGCGCGCTGGAGGACCTATTCAAGACGCTGGACTGGAAAGGCAAGGGCATTAACATAAACGGTGAATACATCTCGCACTTACGATTCGCCGACGATATAGTCTTGATGGCGGAAACGTTGGAGGAGCTGCAACAGATGCTGCACAGCCTGGCATCAGCCTCGCGACGGATAGGTCTCGGCATGAATTTGGATAAAACCAAAGTCATGATCAATGCCCGCATTGTTCCGAGACCTATTGTCGTGAATGGCCACCTACTTGAAGTTGTTTCCGAATATACCTACCTCGGGCAGATTCTGCAATTAGGCAAAAACAACTTTGAGAAGGAAGCCAAAAGGAGGATCCAACTTGGCTGGGCAGCGTTTGGGAAACTCCGTCGAGTCTTCTCGTCACCTATATCACAATGTTTGAAAACGAAAGTTTTCAATCAGTGCGTCCTACCTGTTATGACCTACGGTGCCGAAACGTGGACACTCACAGTAAGACTGATTCGCCAGTTCAAGGTCGCTCAGCGAGCTATGGAGCGTGCTATGCTCGGAGTCTCTCTAAAAGATAGAATCAGAAATGATGTTATCCGACAGAGGACCAAAGTCACCGACATAGCATACAGGATTAGCAAGCTGAAGTGGCAGTGGGCTGGCCATATCTGTCGAAGGACCGACAACCGATGGGGTAAACGAGTTCTTGAGTGGAGACCGCGACTTGGCAAACGTAGTGTAGGACGTCCACTCGCCAGGTGGGGTGACGATTTGCGAGCGGTCGCTGGCAGATGCTGGATGCGGCAAGCCGAAGACAGGGGAAAATGGCGCGATTTGGGGGAGGCCTATGTCCAGCAGTGGACTAGTATAGGCTGATGATGAGTATGTATTTACATAGGAAACTGGGTGTTTTCCAGAAAAAATATTCTTATGCACACAAAGATTTGTCCTGTGTGGGAATTGAACCCACGGCCTCAGGAACGGAGTGCGGGTATACTCGCCACCACGCCATGTCGGTCGTCAACAGTACTTTAATAAGATTATAGAGTTACTCAAGCTATCTAAACAACCTAGCATGGGACTAAACAACTGACGTCGTTTCGTAACGTGATGGAATTAAACAGCAACAAAGAACTAAATTTAGCTTTACTTTATTCTACTCCAAACTTTGTAGAACAACATGTAATCCAAACATCCCCATAATCCTAGCTTTGATGTCACGAAGTCACGAACTAACAAGTTCGTTAAATTTTAAACTCGGTTAAATAAAGCTGCAGCCACGTCAACGCTCACACAGTAAGCCCGCATTGTAGTAAGCAAAAAGCCAAATGCATTTCAGTCTATCCGACTAACCACAGAGCGAAACTTGTAGCTGTCGTCGCCAACTTGAATTTAATTAACTGAGCTATTAGTGAATGCAAATCCGTCTGGTGATTTCAAATGTTGCTGGTTTGCACTTTGTCACAGTATGAGCTCGATACTGACTAGTACGATATTGTATAGAATTTTTTGACTGGAAATGAATGTCATATTTTAGCTAAATATTAAAATAAAGGATGAAAACAGTAATAGTAAAGTAGTAAGGACCAAGCTACACCTGGCACCTGTACGCTAGCTGAGCTTATAAATGCACTGTATGGCTGTGCATAAAATTACACACATTATGCAATGTAAAGAAGGAGCGTAACAAATATGAAGACCGCAAATCAGTAAACGTAGTAGAGGATGGTATTATAACTAAATACGCAGATAACTATGAAAGATTGCAGTAAGCAAGAAATAATAATAATTTTAAACTAACTAAATTTAAATACTTGATGCATACTTTACAATATGTCAGAACAGAATTGATTGTAAATATTTAATACGAAAGAGTTGCAACTTTGTATCGCGATGCGAAAGGCTCTCGGATTAATATCAAGTAAATACTTCAAGTGGAATATTGTTAGAAGTTTGCCTGCACAACTGTATATGGCATGGACGAAGTTTCAGAACTGTTATTGCCAACTTATAATTTATATATCTAATGTTGTGTAAAAGTAACGGGAGTTCGGATATAATTCAAATTCAATTGTTATCCGTTTCGAGCAACTGACAGTCGATCGCCACTTTACAGGTTATATCATTTTCATCAGCTGAACGTCCCACGAATAAGAACAGACCTTCTCTCACTCAAAAAGCTGTGATGGATTCAGATCATCGCTTCTAATACACATTAAACACCTAGACCAAGATAAATATTAGCACTGCACATGCACAATATTTGCCTTATTTGGAACAATTTTCACAAACTTGTCAGTTTTGAGCGACTGCAGATATTCTAATCTCTTACTTATTGGTCGTCAATGTTATTCGTAAAACGCGTACTAAGGGTTCCTTTTTAATTGCTAAAAGTAGAGGTAGAGGAATGCCTTAGTTGGGCAATACAACTACTGCAGCAGCTACAAAATGCAACAACCATTCTGTTCTAGATCGTAAAACTTAACATGCACTACAAACTTAATGGCAGTCGACAAAGTTACATCACTATCTAGGTTATCAGCTTTATATCGTAAAATACTGCACTATACAATTACTAGAACTTAATTTGCTAACACTTTGCTTATTGCATAAAGTAATATTGAAATGAAAGAAAGCAATAGCGGCTGTCGAGTAATGGGAGAATGTTTTACGTTACTTTATTGTTTTTGTACAAACCACAGTTCATCAACGTCCTTTTATCATCATCGCAATACTAGCATTAGCCTACTACTTTATGTACGTAGACTTTATAATTAAGTTAAATCATCATCATCATCTCAGCCATATGACGTCCTCTGCTGAACATAGGCCTCCCAATAGATTTCCACAATGAGCGATCCTAAATCGCCTGCATCCATCGGCTTCCCGCCGCTTTGATCAGATTATCGGATTATGTGAAATAGGAATTAGTCAATGTCTCACGCTAATAAAATTATTATCATTTCTTTACCACGCTGATCCAGTACGGTTTCAAGGAGGCCTGTTGTGTGATGCTTCTATATTGACGTCTATCTTTAATTAATTAACGTACCTTTAAAGAACTCTTTCGATATATTATGCTGCACACTAGGTATCCACATATTTGTAAGCACTGCTTCACTTTAAAAGTATCAAGCGAATATTCATACTCAAATATCCCCCAATCTGATGAAATTGAAGATAGGTACATCAATTTATATACGTTATGACATGAGTCGTTGAGTTAGTTTCCGTGTTTCTCACGAGTAGTTCCTAAGTTTGAGATGACATAGGAGAAACTTCGAGCGATAATGTCAAGTCAAGATCCTCTTTAAGTTTCTTAGTTTAGTCAAGAAGTTTCCGAGGAACGCGCATGTCATACATATGAATGACGAGTCGATATTTTGCATCTGAAACTTTTGTAGACAATATGAAACTATGGAAAGCGCTCTCAGCTTTGCGGTACAATTGGAAATGATGAACAAAATAAGCAGAGTTTCCTCAGATCTGTCCTTGGAAGGGTGATCGTTTGTGAGGCAATTAATATTAAGCGCTTATGTGCGAATATGTACCATGTTAAAGACATTAAAAAATGCTCAATAGTGGGACGTCAAAAGGTTGAAGTGGTGATTATGAAAATATTGTCACAACATTTGTTAGTTAGGTCAGCTTTACAGCAAACAAATATATTTTTGCTACCTAAGACTTTTTCTCTCGAGATTCGAGTCCGGGCAGATTTAAGTCATACTTAGGGTTTGGGTCCCGGGAAGTCTCGTGTCTCAAAGTCCCGAGATTTTTAGTAAATTTCTTTCTTTACGATTTTCGAAATTGTATTGTTTTTTTTTTCATACTGCTACTGTATACAACAAACAAGCCTTAAACACAATCAAACAGTTGAAAACAATAGATCGCTCTACTTTTTCGGTGGCGTTATTACAAAAAATAGAAGCAGATTGTCGGACAAATCCGTGAATGCAAACTTTTTTTTTTTGAACTATTTTATTAGCCGCCAAAGTAGTCTTCTTTTTTAGTTGATTATTAACTTACAAGACTGATTTATAGGTCTGTTTTATATTAAGATTACTGATAAATCCCTTTTTTGCTAATAGATACGTTTCACAAGAAAGTAATTCAGTTAAAAAATTTTGCCTAAAAATCTCGAAGTCTCGGTATGGCCCTGGACTTTGGCTGTAGGCTGTCTCGTGTACCGGGACTTTAAAATTGTCGAGACTTTCCAAACCCCAGTCATGCTTCATCAAGCGAACCCAGTTCGTGATAGCAAACACAGGCGTGTGGCGTCCTATTGTTAGGAATATTCAAATCCGCTTTTAATAGATTCAGGACTAGAAGCGGCTTATCCATGTGCTGGGAGAGAATCTCAAAGTCAAATTTTGTGTCAAGCCGCAGACAGGCCTTTGTGTTAACTGACTTTATTTAAATCAGTTAAAAATACTTGAGTGTTTCGGCAAAACAGACATGACATGATTTAAATTGCTTACTGACAGTCAGACTGATGGAACGATAGACATAGAAGACACATGTACAATTGTACATGTCCTGTGTATGAATCGAATCCACGACTTTAGCCCTTTTCTTTTTTTTTCGGATGGATAATCATCTAATGACCTTCTCCCGTTGTGGGTGGAGCGGGAGGGTGTGTCAGACTTTTACTGACTAAAAACCTTCCATGTTTCTTCTTGTGCCTGCTACGTCCAGAGGCCTCGGTAACCCTTTCGGTCAGTCCCGCAGACGACTCTAGCCCTAAAGCCTTTTTTAAAATATTATTATCTCTCATAGTACAACGGATAATACTTTGAAGGACAATAATATCCTGTAAATCTTCATACGCTGTCTATAAATTAATTCAGTCAGATCAAATTTCTGAAAATTCCATAATAAATCTAAATATATAAAGCATTGCTCAAACGCTATTACTGAACCCGCATACTTGGAACGTCTTGTGACTTGAATTTTCCCAATCTTGTTGAAGATTTAATTCTATGTTCACCCGAGCTTTGAACAGGCTACAATCCTACAGTCAGCATAATTATTAGATTCTGTCGCTTCGTTAAAGTAATAAGTCAATTGTAAATTACAAATGGTTTGAGGCATTAGAATTTATTCTTTAGTGTCCACGCAGATAGATATGTCCCTTAAATAAATTTGTTGTTTACTGCAACGAGGTTTTTCAGTATTTAATTGGGGTTGTCACAGTCTTTTTTTAAAAGTCAAATCCTATATTAAACTCATGGGTAAAACAGTGATCACAAACATTTTCCAGTACCTTACATGAACCCTGTAGGTTATTGCAATAATAATAATAACAATATCATTATAATATTATCATTACATATCAAAATTGATATGATAACAGTAAAACTAATTAAAAATAATAAATAAATAAAAAAATAATAAATAAATGTTCTCTTACAATCACACCAATTATTTAGTTCTAACATAAAGAAATCATTAAGAACTTGTGTTATGGATACTAACGGATACTTAAATACATTTTTTTGTAAATACATACTTAATATATATAGGAAAACACCCAAACTAGAACAAACATTTATGTTCATGCACGCAAAGACTTGTCCTGTGTGGGAATCGAACCCACGACTTTTGGAGTGAAGTGCGGGTATACTGACCTCCACGCCATATCGGTCGTCGAAAGATACATATTGACAATCGATATTGGAGGTCAGTATACTTGTGCCCTGCTCCTGGGTTTGTGGCTTCAATTCCCACATAAGACATATCTTTGTGTACATGAACATGAATATTATTTCTATTCTGTGTGTTTCCTATGTATATACTAAAAATGGTTTAAGTATGTTTATGCGTCTGTTAGAAGGCACTGACTTTCTAATAAGGACTGTCATAGATTTTTATGACAGCCGGGACCAGCAGATTAACGTGCTTTCCGAGGCACGAAGCAAGCGATAATTACGCACATAACTTATAAAAGTCATTGGTGCGCCACCAGGGTTTGAAGCCGAGACCCTCTGAATTTAAAGGCAAGGGGTCTCGCCGATGGGGTATTATTAGAAATCATCTCATTTATATTTATGGATACCAGACAAGAGTGTATGAACCAAAGCAAATAAAGTTGCCGACCAGAAGCGAGTATATTCTTACAATGTTGCTAGTAATGAAATTTGCTGGCTGTACCTGCGGTGTGTGAAACTATGCCGTCACAAAACACGGTGAGCTAGTGTACGTTACCCGACACAAAAGTTGTAATTCGGTTAACTCGCGACCGGCTCGCTTGTTAGTGGACCCGACGTTACCTTGTTACCTGTGTTTCTGTTCTGTTACTCTGTGAAATATATCGTGCTCTATTTTTATGCCAACTTCATTGGTGAAAAGTGTTACGTAATAAATCTATCTGGCGGCAATTTAGATGTTTATTTGTCTACTAATAATAGAAGTTATAACAGATAAAACGATATAAAAAAATACTTTAACATCTTTTAAAGTGCTTTTGATTCCGTACTAATTAGTAATAACAATAACAACGTAGAGATAAAAGAAAAACAACGACAGTTTTATAGGTACAATAAGAAAAGGTACAATGGAATAGAATTTATTTTAATGAAAATTAAATGTTTTCTTCCGTGCGAATGAAGTAGTTCGAACTCTTTTGTTTGTATTCTCAATTAAGCGCTTGTGCGTACAGTCTGTAAAATACCTTATTTTTATTAAGCCTTTTTGACGTGTTAAGCATTTGAGGAGTCCTATGTTCAGCAGTGGACTACTAATGTCTAAGAAGATGAGAGTTGGTATATTATTGTGAATCAAAATGTTACATTGATCTGTTATATGGGCGGTACCGCACGGCAGTCGTAATAGTCGACAAAGAGAAATCCTACCGGAAGATGGGCAGCAGCGTCATCCTGCGTACTAGCTGGAACAGCGATCACTAACCCTAATCTGGGCAGGCCAGAGTGGTGATTATTGGCACATACCCCCAATATAATGTTAGTTGATTTTCAAGTGTTTTTTTTTTCTGACAATAACACCAATTATTTAGTTCCAAGGTAAGTATCATGAAGAACTTGTGTTATGGATACTAAAGAACGGATAATTATACTTAAATACTTTTTTTATTGTAAATATATACTTAATATACATAGGAAACACCCAGACCAAAACAAATATTCATGTTCATGCACACAAAGATTTGTCCTGTGTGGGAATCGAACCCACGACCTCTGAAGTGAAATGTAGGTATACCGACCTCCACGCCATGTCAGTGTGTTTTTATTTTATATAATTATAGATTAAATTATAATTATTGAGAACTAACCTAGTATCTAGATAAACCTTGTATAGGATTAGAGATACTATTAACTAATTTGTATCATATTTATAAACAATAAATAAATTACAAATTACAATGTAATCTATTAGGGAGGCAAATTTTCTGCTAATGAACGCTGATTTGATTGATTTGTAATTACCTCGATACACCGGTCGTCGTATGTGGCCTGCAATTCGGGTCCCACCATCTCGAGGATGTGATGTCTCTCTTCGCGGAATTCTGAAAAATATATCGTAAAATAAAGTTGCTTGTTACTCCAAAAACACTAAAATAATATATATCAGGAGATCCCAAAATTAATTTTCGGATCATGATAGTATTTATAGAATCGGATAAACCATTTACTCTAAAACCGACAAAAATAATTACAAGTCGAATACTTAATGACTGTGTTCAGAGACAACAAACAATATAAAATATTTTCTTTTTTCAAGGTACTAAATACTGTTATTTTATTCTCCTTGGTACTATTCCTAAAAATGGCAAACACATGGAGAGTTTCTCAAAAATTTTCATCTTATCGTAATTACTTATGTGTGCAATTAATGATATTATGTTATTCCTAATATTTTTTACCTTGGAAATTAATATTATATAACTTTGCATGTACTTATTTCCTCTCCCATAACAGTACCTTTATCAAATACCATATAAACTGGCCGAATAAGTCACGAAGGTATTACATCGCGGTTACACAGTTATTATACAAGCAAGTAAGATCTAAAGCTACAAGTTCTTGCACGAGTCTCAAAGGGAATTTACAATGGCCAAGTTAATAATCCTACGGGGGATTTTACGAGGGCGTAAATGCAGTTTGATTTTCTTTAGGTTGTGAGCTCCGTTTCATTCTTGAGTTATGTTTATAAAACAAACAAATATGCTCTAAATACGCCTTTGTGTAGAATGGATGGTGTATGTGTATGATGTATAGGGAACCTAGTAAGATCTGAGGAATTCAAGCCAACCTCACCTGCTAGAACTGTTGAACAAAGGACGAGGTTCTGGCTAACATAAAAGTGAGCATAGAGTGTACAGTGCTATGGATTAACGTATACTTATTAATTATGCTCCAATATCCTTAAGATCAAAACAAACGGAAAGAAAGTTATTATTTCCATTGTAATTAACATAACAAATAACTATTTGGTGGAAATAGAAATCGCGTAATTTGGATTTAAGAACAGATACATGAATTGTTAAATATTTGTATTAAATAATACTTCTTTGAAATCACTTGGTAATAGAAAACTTGTTCTAGAGATAAATTCTCTTTATGCGATTGATCTTGTTTTGAATTAAAGACTTAGCTGATGACAGACAACTGACTGAATACTGAGTAACATAGTGTGTGCATGAGATAAATCTTCTTTATGCGATAGATCTTGTATTGAATTTAAGACTTAGCTGGTGAGTGACAACTGATTAAGTAACATAGTGTGTGCATGAGATAGATCTTCTTTATGCGATAGATCTTGTTTTGAATTTAAGACTTAGCTGGTGAGTGACAACTGACTGAGTAACATAGTGTGTGCAAGAGATAGATCTTCTTTATGCGATAGATCTTGTTTTAAATTTAAGACTTAGCTAATGAGTGACAACTGATTGAGTAACATAGTGTGTGCATGAGATAGATCTTCTTTATGCGATAGATCTTGTTTTGAATTTAAGACTTAGCTAATGAGTGACAACTGATTGAGTAACATAGTGTGTGCATGAGATAGATCTTCTTTATGCGATAGATCTTGTTTTGAATTTAAGACTTAGCTAATGAGTGACAACTGATTGAGTAACATAGTGTGTGCATAAGACAAATTTTCTTTATGCGATTGGTCTTGTTTTAATTTTTAGTCACAGCTGTTGAGAGGCTTACAACCGACTACGGTCTGGCCATACAGAGGCAGTTTACCATTTGAATAAGGATTGCCTCGAGCCGTTTAATCTTTTTTCTAATCGACTCCTTACTGCAACGCACACTCGGAGTCGTTGCGTAATTGCGTCGTTTCGGGACAAGCTCATGAACCGCGGTGCGGTCCACTTGCAGTCCCCCTGTGTACTCCCTAGCTTACGTTTCTTCGTACGCGCCCTCCCGCGGCCTACGTTGCCAAACGTGCTATCATTCACATGGCAACTTCCTTGACGTCAACCAACGATCGGCGAGCCGTAAGTGCGTCATGGCTAGCTCTAGCTTAATCGACTTAAAGTGAGTTGCTGATCAGCTTTAGTTATGAGCTTACCTTAGATAGACGACTGGTTAGCAGCAAAGCGAAGGGTGAGACGGTGACGATCCATTTTTTAGTTTATATGTATATTTTCATCGTTATTGTATTCCAGTTTATTCGAGTTTGTCGGCGGCGCTGGACGAAATGACGGTTTCGCGACAGCTTGGCCAAAAAAAAATACCGTGGTTACTTATCGTAGGCGGATACGACGTACAGCAGCCCCGGCCGCTTGTCAAAGCTCTCGTCGCGGCCCTGCAGCGCACACAGAAGCATTTGTACCATCAGATGATAAAAGCGTCCCTTACCATTGTAGGCGGATGCGACGAACAGCTTCACAGAGCGCGGCCCCGGCCACTTGTCGCGGCTCTCGACGCGGCCCTGCAGCGCGTCCAGCACCGCCGGCTCCGGAGCGCTCATCGCCACTCCTCACCCCGCGCCGAGCACTCCCCGCGTTCGCATTCTGTTTACAAACAAATGACACATTGTTTACTTTGTTTATACAATCAGAATTTATTAATCAAAATCTCTAAGGGCATACTACGTATGAAGACGCTGTCAACGAGTGTCGGACGCAACGGAAACTCGCTGCTAACGCGATATTAACAAAGTAGTTAGTAATTTTTCGCGTTTAGTAGAAATGACAACGCGCAACAACTTCGAGCTCTAAGGTCCTCTTTTACAATATCTGAGTATGACATACTCGGCAGTTAAAATGAGATTATCTGTCAAGTAAACGCTAATGGGAATTTGGACATTATACACCATTAATTATTATTGTAGATAATTTTCTTCAATGTTCAGTGACCTTACACTTATAATAATTTGAATCATACCACATCAGTTTAATATAATAAGTTTTATTGTACCCAAAATAAACTAGTTTTAAAATAGGTAAGAAAAATAAATAATTAATAAATATTCTCTTACAATTACATTACCTAATTATTTAGTTCCAAGATAAGTATCACAAAGATCTTGTATTATTGATACGAAAGAACGGATAATTATACTTAAATACTTTTAAATTGTAAATATATACTTAATATACATAGGAAACACCTAGAACAGAACAAATATTCATATTCATGCAAACAATGATTGTCCTGTGTGGGAATCGAACCCACGACCTCTGGAGTGAAGTGCAGGTATACTGACCTCCACGCCATATCGGTCGTCAAATATGATAAAACAAACCCTACCAATATGCTCAACAGTTCTGTCATTGTATGTAGCAAAGTTAACTTGTGTAATTTATTTTTGTAAGCAAATATATAGAGAAAGTATTGTGTGTTTTCTATATGGTCTTTGGATTACGAATCGCTCCCATAAAGGAATATAAATTTATCTTATCGGATATCTATTGAACACGTATCGTATGGGCTTTTCGTTTCCTTTGTCGATACAATATCTAGGCCACTGTCTGTGGAAGTTAAAGAAATAGGTAATTTCCTTCCTGCTTCATAGATAGAGAAATGTTATGAAACAATACGATATTTCTATCATTAGATTGTTTTCTTTTGCCTCCCCGTGATCACCAATTACTGAGAAGTATTTGAAACGTCCGGGATGCTGCAATACTTTAGTGTGATATGACAAGATAGAATATATTTTCCTTATTATTGATTCAATGTTACAATGTAGGTTAACAGATCGAGTCTAACACACCCACAAGTCACAATCATTACATAAACAATTTCATAATTATCGAACGTAACATTTGGTACACAATATAGTCAACAACCCAATTATAAAAAAAAAGTCTAAGTTAATAAATTACATAAATTCATGTCAACAACTCAAATTGCAATGTCCACATTAAAATTTGAAACAAGTCAAGTTCAGATTAAAATAATCTTAAATTATCAGTTAAGATATAGGGTAAAACCACCAGTAACTGGCCACTTAGGCACTTTCACAAAGTCAAACTTTTATTATGTCAAAATACGTTATTATATCAGATTTATTGTAATGCCACACAATAATATGCACATTCTTTTATGTGATTCGGGGTTTGAAAAGTAAAAAAAAACAATATTTTGTATCAAATTTTATTACAAATCAAAAAACTGTCACTTTTTAGCAGTTACTAGCCACAAATTTTAGAAACTGGCCGCCATGAAACTATTAATTGGCCACATGGAATAAGTATCAGTTTCATTCTACTATCTATTTAGAAACATAAAAAAATAAATTTTAAACAAAACAACATTCATTATGTTAGACAACAAATCAACATTTTACCCTTATTATTAATATGAGATCAAAAATAATACGACATAGAAACTTTCTTAATTCACACGAATAACAAATCAACAGATCTTAATATTAATATAGTTTTATAGAATATAGTTACTACCGAAACCTTGCTTTCGTGCTTCTTCACAAGCAGACCTAAACATGGCCTCACAATCACCGTCAGACGAGTCAGTGTTACTTTCTCGATAACAAATGTGGCACAAAAACAGATCCTCATCATCCACAGGTACATGAAGTCTGTGACCTGACGGAATACAATTTAAATGAAACCGTTTTTTACACTGGTTACATTCAATAACTCTACGTGTAATGAGATTCGTACAAAAATCACAAAAAACGAATTGTTCATTAGCCTCATACGTATTTTCAGTCTTTTCTTTACTTATGTCTTCTTTAATCGTTTTTATTTTAATTTTTTCATCACTTTTTTTCTTGATTTTCTTCTTAGGTATATTGTTCTCTTTTTCCTTCTTCTTTTCTTCTCTTAGTCGTTTTCTTTCTTCTTTGGCAGCTTCTTCTTCTTCTTTTTTTAACTGTTTTGCTTTTATTTTTTCCACGTATTGGTCTGAAGTTAAAGCAAATGGCAGTTTTTCTATTTGTCGCTTTCCTTGGCGTTTAGGTGATATTGGTAAGTTTTGTTTTAAATATTCGGCAAGAGACACATTAGACGTTATGATAACCTTCGAATTCGTGATTGGTTTTGACGTACTGGGTTGCGGACTGGGACTACGTTCTATTAAAATATTCTGCAGTTTCGGCTCATTGTACATTTCTTTCCTTTCGTCTTCTTTTCCTTTAGTGCTATTTATTAACTCACCTGTAAATTCATCAAGAATCATCCTAGGGTTTTCATCTTCCTCTATAATATCACTCAGATAATTATCTTCTACGATCATGGTCGGTTGGTCATAAGATTCAGGGACCATGTCTTTATTAGTTCTATAACTATTT
Source organism: Musotima nitidalis (assembly GCA_949126915.1). Classification (NCBI taxonomy): domain Eukaryota; kingdom Metazoa; phylum Arthropoda; class Insecta; order Lepidoptera; family Crambidae; genus Musotima; species Musotima nitidalis. The sequence goes on from OX421419.1 coordinate 5,806,946, forward strand.
TTGTTTTCCGATGCTGCCTCAAATCTTTGCCATAAATTGTAAATTGCAATAAAGTTATCATCTGACTCTACAATAGACGAGACTGTTCGACATTTTTCAAGAATTGTTTCACCAATAATGTCACAAAAGTCTGAATATGTCAGCACACTCATATTATGCTCATTTGCTACTGACGTCGATGTGTCATCAGGTTGGTTTACTCTTGTAATGCATTTGCTAAAATCGACGTTATTTGGATCAAATGGCCATAAACCTGAAACTCTGAATCCGTTTATTAATGTCTCTTTCTTAGAACACGAGTCTATAACTGCTTTTAACAATGGAGCAAAAGTTTCTTTGGTCAGACTCTTCTGGTAATTATTTCTAGTGTACCAATCGCGTAATTCCTTCTTCCAAGCAGCTTTTATTGGGCGAAAAGCTGCAACATCTGCTGGTTGTAGTATGCGAGTTGCATTTGGATAAAGTGCTATTAGATGTATTTTAAGACGACGGCATAGTTCTGATACTTCTATTGTTATATGTGTTTTGTGTCCGTCGACAAACAAAATTACAGGAAGTGGGATATTGTTTTCTAAAATTTGTTGGTGCAGACAGTTACAAATATAATCATAAAAAACCGCTGCAGTCATCCAACCTGTGTCACTTCGCCCTATTCCCCAACCAGATGGCACACTCAATGAGACTCTGTCAGGTATACGTTTATAAGGATAGATGATCATCGGTCTAAAGACGTGTCCAGCAGCAGAAACATAAAAAAATTGTAATGTTTTCTTTTGAGGATCCTTTTTCAATCTGGTACACGTTTTTGCACCCTTTCTCAGCCAGTACTTTGCCTGTTTTCGGGCAAATGTTAAATCCAGTTTCATCAGCATTAAACACTCTTATGGGATCTTGAATGACGTCATTTAGCTTTTCATCGTCAATGTACTTCTGTATTTCCTGAAACCACTTTCTAAGATCTTGTTCAGAAACACATGCACTTGCATTGGTAACTCCTTCTGATGTTCGAATTGCAATATTAGGGTGTCTTTTCAGAAAAGATTTAAACCACACATCTCCTGGTTTATTGTCTCGGAAGGGGTTGGGTCTCGGGTTTTGTTGCAAAAAATTCTGGACGCACAATTGGATATCTTCTTTCTTTCTCGGGAAGCCACGTCTTGAAAGTTGTATGATAAAGTCACATAAGCTATTTTCCTCGGCTTCAGTTAGCACTGGATCTGGTCCAGACTTAAATTTTGTGTCAGGGTTTTGAATTTTAAATTGGAGGCTACTTCTAGGCACACCAAATTGTTTTGCCGCTTGTCGAATTGAACCCTCTTTATTCTCAATAAATTTAAGAGCTATATCTATAGTCTCTTTATCGTATTGTCGTTTTTTAGACATTTTAATAAAACTTCAAGGAACTGTAAAAAATACAACAAAATAGATTAGTAACTGGCCACAAACTGGCCACCTATGCCAGTTTCTGATTAGAGTTGACAAATTCTTCTAAAAAAAATATATACAATATTACACCTTATAAACATCATGAATACGAGTTATTTTTAAAGGAATTTGAATAATATGTAAAATATCAGTAACTGTCATACGTGGCCAATAACTAAAAACATGTAAAAAAAAACTTCAGTAACTAGCCAACCTTTAAATAACGGCTTATTTATGATTTTATTAGAATCAAACAAAAAGTTCATGTAACTCACCATTCAAACACTTAGAAAGATACGATTTTTTCATCCACACTCAATATTATCACTCATAATATAGATTTTGTACCGCCACTAACATTTACGTAGTGAAGGAGATTACATGTCGAGACACGTACGCCAACTGTCAAAAAATGACCGTTTGCTTTGGCGCTAGTATCCCTAGCGAAAAAAAATTGAACTACTATGATAGCTGAATAACAAGGCATTTGTTTGATACGTTCATAGATGGCGCAAATAAAATAATATTCTTATTTCAAATAGATAAAGTGCCAAGTGGCTAGTTATTGAAAGTGGCCAGTTATACCTAGTTTTACTCTAACTTTTCAAAAAGTTTAAATTGTTACGCCACAAATGTATAAGATTTTACTAATTCTTTCTGATTAATATAAAATAACATGCAAAATAAAACAATGGAGCATACCCTATCCCCTATTTGATTCTTTAGTTAGTTACATCAATCAGCGCTGGTTAAACTATTCAAAGTGGATATTGGCCCCTGATACGAGATTTCGCTACACAAATGTGTTCTTAGTTGTAAGTGACTAAGGTCCTTCTCAGCTTGGACTATCTAACGATTTGAAAGACCTTCCACAGGCCACTTCCCAGTGGACCCACCCAAATATTCTCTCTTAACAGTCTGACTCCATTCTTTCAACAGCCGAGCTAGCACTTCCTAACTGACTTATCGCTTATATATTTGGTTGTTAACAAATGTGATGGTTATTTTTAGTACCTACATTTGAATGTACAAGCAATCAAAAAATCTATGCAAATAAAAAAACAAAATTCAACTCTTTTTATTTATTTATTTATTAAAATAGTACAACCACATCATACATATTAGCACAATCTTAAATTAAAAAGCACACAACATAAATTACATCTGATATGTACGACAATTACGGTGTACATAACATTCACTATAAATTTGCGGAAAGGATATAATAAGAAATTTATTAAAAATAAAAGATATTAAAAAAAGAAATCTACAAAGAAATTAATAATTCAGTAACATGAAATTACAAAAATAATCCTATTCTAGGACTAAAGACTTAAACCGATTCTAAATATGTTTATAAGTTTTGTTTTATATTTGCTATATGAATAACTGAAGATGTCAATGTCCTGGTCGCGAGTTTGTACACTATTATATTCATTCAAAATTCTATTTATTGGTGATTGACGGCCTAAATTGGTTTTGGAAAATTCTGACTCTTAACTCAACAATAAGTCTTACTAGAAGAGAATAAACCTACCCGTGTAAGTAAACAACAACCGTAGACGATGAATCAAAATAAAGTATCAGAAACGATTCCTTGTCTCTCATGAAGATTTATGCGAGTTCTGCGCCGCACAACTCGCTCGGCACTCGTCTGAATCCAACTTAATCACAATTTATATCATTTTCATCCAAGTAAACGAACGGGACGACTCATATCGACCCTAAAAGCGACATACTCTGTATTTTTACCGCCGGGTTTGTTTTATTCATAGAGCGAAGTGAATTAACGTAGCTATTCAAACTTTTTGTACAGGCGGCTTCTATTTGTTAACCCTCATCATTGTTCCGAACTGCGCAATGTGATCTTACGTCAAGAATTATTAATGTAACCTTTACTGCTGACGGAGGAGTTATGTCTACATCAGAAAATAATATTAAGACTGAAAGAGTTGAAAGATCAAGAGCACTTAAATTATATTTCACTAGCGGCGGTATGTGACTTCGTGCGCTGGTTTTATATACAAATCTTCCTCTTGATACACTGTATCTATTTAAAAAAACCGCATCTAAATCTGTTGCTTTGTTTTAAAAGGGACAGACATAGGAATTTGAATTTCGAAAACCGTTATGGCGTGGAGGTCAGATTAAGCCACGACCATATATGTGCAAGTGCAGGTGCACAATATTCGATTCGCATACAAGAAAAATACTTGTGAACATAAATTGGAACAATTGTCTTTGTGTTTTCTTTATATTGTAAGTATATTTATCCGATAGTCCATTTGACCGATGATCTGGTCATGGCGGCACAGGATCGATAAACGTGGGAAGCAATTAGGGAGGCCTATATTCAGCAGTGGACTTGCTGAAATGATAATAATATTTATCCGTTGTTTGAGTTAAAGAACAAGGTTTCCTCAGTTTGGGGCTAGAATCGTTAAGTGCTATGTCCAAAAAAATTAAATGATTACATTCACTTAGATGTTGCAAATCATAATTATCTTCCTATCGCATCCAAAATACGTTAAAGCATAAGCAATTAATGGGCTACACTAAATGTATGTTTGAAATTACGTGAGTCTCAGATGACTGTTCGATACGAAAATATTTTTTTTTATGTCACAAGTAATGTACCCATCTTGCCTGATGGAAACAAGTCGATACAGCAAAATGAGGGCTCGGCATCAAGCGCACGCAATTATGACGGCTTTCAAAAATGCCGTTTTATGCCCGCTTAAAAGACCCAGGACTTTAAGACCTGGGAAATAAACCAAATTTCTTGGTTCTAGCGCTGATAGTCTGCACAGTAGGTCTTGTTAGACAATGTAGTCTATTGCACTTGACTTTACACCAAATAGTTTTTTTTAAACTTTTCCATTAATTTCTATTTTATTTCTTCTCCTGTATATAATTATATATTAACCACTCAGACTTTCATAAGATCTTTGATTTATTCATAACAATCATCTGCTCTGTCCATATTACGTGAGTTCGCTGCAGCAAAATTTTAAATTCAAGAGACATTCGTACATGTTTTATGAGCTCTCTCGCTCTTGAACTAGAAATATATTTATACAATTTTTCATATTAACAACATCATCATAAACCATGAGTATTTAGAAGATAAATGTCAAAATTAGCAGTATTGAAAAAAGTCATAAAGTCAAAGTGAAAGTAAAAGTGAGCATTGAGCCTAAATAAAAAAAGAAGATTTTGTATATAATATTAAAGTATTCAGATAAATAAAAGTAAACCCACAGGTATACAAAAATGGGATGACAAATCTAAGTAACTTCATCTAATCTTATTGTATCTAAGCTATGTTTAACTTTTAAAGAGTGAATAAGTGACAAAGATCTGTAGGTATATGATTCGCAGTTAATTAAAAAAAGTCAAATTTAAAATACAAATAGACTAACAAGGGAAATGTCTGTAAAAATATCCTTTAAATAATACTCTATTATTAGAGTATTATTTAAAGGACTTATGTCTATCGTATTCTTATGTGTCAAGATATTATATTACTAAACATTTAAAATAATTCAGTCTTCTAATATTAATGTTATTTTTACTTAAATCCTTTTATCCAGCTTGAGTATATCACGCTCACTTATATGTTTCCGCGGTGGTAGCGTCATGCGTCGGATCGTTGCGCTCCCTAAAATATGGTTGAGCGTAACGCGTTTGCTCATGTCTACTATGTTTATCCGTAATTATGTTAATATTGGTAAAATAAGAGTTCTGTCTCCCTTTTTTTTTTTCAAATCTTGTGACTGCAGAACACAATTGTTTTAATATTATGTATTTTAATTGTAACTGGCGGGAGAAAAAACCAACCTTGACGATTTTCTTGCCCGTTCTTTTACGATCAAGCTCCCGCCCGCAGTGAATGGGCGCGTTAGTTTATAAGTATGACATTCATAAGAGCTCTATTGAGCCAAGACTGAATAAATGAATTTTTTTTTTTTTTTTTTAAGAGTGCTGGAGTATCCTGTCGCGAAAACAGATATTATATTATTTCCTGAATAATTTGTTATTAGCTTTATTTCAATATGTAAAACAGGGGCTTACGTTAGAGCGTTGCTTAAAATAAATTGGATTTCGAAGTGCTTATAACGTAGAGTTAGGAAAAGTAAACTTTTGAGTTAGGTACTTAAGTCTGGAGTTGAAGGTTAAAGTTTGTTATCTTAGCATTCAGCAACACGATTTTTTGTTATACCGCAGATGATAAATAAACAAATAATAAATAAATAAATATTCTCTTACAATCACACCAATTATTTAGTTCCAACATAAGTAGCATCAAGAACTTGTGTGATGGATACCAAAGAACGGAAGAATTTTTTTTTTTTCTTATTGTAAATACATACTTAATATACATAGGAAAATACTCAGACCAGAACAAATATTCATGTTCATGCACACAAAGATTTGTCCTGCGTGGGAATCGAACTCACAACCTCTGGAGTGAAGTGCAGATATACGATATCGATATTGGAGGTCAGTATACTTGCACCCTGCTCCTGGGTTCGTGTCTTCAATTCCCACATAAGACATATCTTTGTGTACATGAACATGAATATTATTTCTATTCTAGGTGTTTCCTATGTATATACCAAAAATGGTTTAAGTATGTTTATGCGTTATTATTCATAACACAAGTTCCTAATGATACTTATCTTGAAACTCAAAAATTTAAGTAAATGTAAAATAATAATAACTATTATCATACAATTTTGACGACCGATATGGTGTGGAGGTCAGTATACCTGCACTCCACTCAAGAGGTCGTGGGTTCGATTCCCACACAGGACAAATCTTTGTGTGCATGAACATAAATATTTGTTCTGGTTTATTTAAGTATGTATATCCGTTATTTAGTATCCATAACACAAGTTCTTAGTGATACTTATCTTGGAACTAAATAATTGGTGTGATTGTAAGAGAATATTTATTTATATTTATATACAAACCTGCAAGAGCTCTCCGAAATTATAGAGTGAATGTAAGGATATATTGAATGTGAGCATAGAATATCTAGCAAGGCAAATATAATTCGAATAATATGATTTTTAATAGACGCTGGTAGGTAGCCTTGAACTGGCTTAAGTAGATTTAAATATGTAAAAAAGTAATTACCGATATTTCAAGGCTGATGTCATAAAGCCTACGATTAATTTAACGAGCCATTTGCTTTATTGCTACTAGCAAAGCACGAGAAATGCTCACGCCTGTTTCCCCGGATAGGCAGAGGCATATTATACGCCTATAATTGCGAGCCTATTGACGCTTACCGGGAACTTTTCTCGTCAATTGATCAATAGGTGAACTACTTGCAGGTGAGATTGGATTAGGCTCCTAAAGTTTTGGTCGCGAAGCAGTTATAGATTTTAAAGTGCTTGTGTAAAGAGAACTTTCAGGACGTTTTACTGGCTTTTGACCAGACGCTCAACTGATCAGCTTTAACAATCAAACGTCTATAAGAAATTCTAAGATACAAAACTATTCCTAATTCAAATTTATATTATTTTTAATTACGTTTTTATGAGCCTAAATCGCTTATAAAACTGAATTAAAAACATAGCAAGTATGAGTTGAGATTATTTTATTTGATTGATTGTTATATTATTAAACTAAAGCAGCGATATACGGGCCTTAGTGTCAGTTCCAAACCTCAGTTTTAGGTCCGTAAATAGCCACATTAAATGTAATTCTAAAACATTAATAGGAAATTGGGAAGTAGTGTTGGTACTGATAAATTCGTTGAGATTTTTGTACAATTATTTCGCAAAGCAAGCTCTCTCGTGCAGTGTATGGGCGCGGAATGTTCTAGGTTAAATTTCATAAGAGCTTTATTTAGCCAATGTTTATTCAACTATTTGACTCATTAAAGGTATTTAACAATAATAATATCCGAACCTCACTTCGCAGGAGCTTCGTCGAAAGACACATTCTATTTACCGCGATTTAACCGAAGCGCTTTTTACAAACTGTATTTCTTCCGATACTGCTTTCTGTGTACGAACTTATCAGAAAAAGTTATTATCTTAATATCATCGCTAATATGATAACCGCTGCCTTATCCTCCGAGTGAACCACGTGACTTACACCTGTGGCGTTTGCACGCTTATTGATCGCAGACATTGCGTGATATCACTATTTACGCGTTAAAATTTGTAACAAGACATCATTAAATATACTACTGACTCACTTTGCTATATTCGTAGTATTCGCTTGTTCAACTATTAAAGATAATAACTATAAACTGTGTTTAATCAGGAATTTCAGTAGCTATGTATCTATGGCTGAAGAAACTAAAATGAATTTAAGTATAAGAACTCTTTTTTCCTTCTAATTATTTTGTTTTTAGATGTGAATTTTTACTCTTTGCACATAGGATACCACTGTTGATAGGATTCAGCAGTTATAAGCGTAGTTATGTCGATTGTAACTCTGTTCTATACTTTTTTTTAAATCTTATTATAAAGCATCAATTCTCTCGACGACTTTTCTAAACAATGATATAGATAATTCCAAAAAATTCTAAAGTAAGGAAGGTCACACATTAAAATACAACATACAAAAGGCGAACTTAATGCTATTAGGCATTCTCTACCAATCAACCGTGGGGTTAGTAGAAACATTAAAGGCGGTGCGAGCAAGAGACAATATTTATAGGTATGATATACTCATATAAAATAGTACGCTTAATTAAGATGATCTAATTAAAAATACACACACATACATAAATGTAAATACATACATATTTAAAAATAAATGGATACATTAATGTCATAGGGGGGAAATCGATCGATGAACATTCTTTCAAATAGTAATTGATAATTAAATTGGAAAAGGAATAGGTTTGGCAAGTACACTGCTAACACGGTGCGATATGTTTCGCCATACTGGCTCATAGCCAATGTGCAAATTGATTGATGACTATAGTCCTTGTTGACAAAAACTTATAAGCTTATTAACAAATAATTTCACAAAATTTATGTCAATCTAGCCAAAATCAATACTAAGAAAATATTGCAAATTCAATGCGGAGCGGCGCGATATTATTTTGTGTAGCTTGGGCGTAGGCCTAATGAGATGGGAATACCAGATAAAATTAAATATTGTGCTACGAAATTATATGTCTTATAAAAGACTTCAGAAAAGTCCATATGTCTCTGTCTAAGAGTAAGTAGAACCGACGACCTATGGAAAAGGCGGCAGCGAACCGGTAAAGGCAGTAGAGGACGGCTTTAGACGCGATGGACCGATGATCAGGTCAAGGCGGCGGGAAGCGGGTAGATGCGACGAATCAGGATAGCTCAATGGGGAAATTTATTGGGGAGGCCTATGTTCAGTAGTGGACGTCATATGGCTGAGATGATGATGATGATGAATACAGTACCTAACCATTGTCATCATTTACATACTACAAATGTTGAAACGAAGCAACAACGTTGTTGGTGTTTTCCTTTGTATATTAAGCATATATTGACATACTACAAATGTTGAAACGAAGCAACAACGTTGTTGGTGTTTTCCTTTGTATATTAAGCATATATTGAAAAAAAATGTATTTAAGTATGTTTATCCGTTCTTTAGTATCCATAACACAAGTTCGAGGTGATACTTATCTTGGAACTGAATAATTGGTGTGAGTGTAAGAAAATATATTTATTTATTTTATATTTATTACTCAAGTTGTATGACACTCTAGTACGGCCCATTCTAGAATATAATGCCATTGTTTGGAATCCTCACTATGAAATATATAACAAACGCATAGAAAGTATTCAAAAACGCTTCCTTTACCATCTTTCCTATAATGATCACTTGGCGAAAAAGCTTCCCAGTTATGTGCAGAGAGGCTGAAACATTACAGAATGTGTACACTAAGCAGCCGCAGGAAATACCTAGATGCCTTGTTCTTATACAAGATATACAACGGGTACTTGGATTGTAATGAACTTACGAGTTGTCTAGAAATAAAGGTACCATCGCGCCTACCACGGATAAAGTCTTACAACCTTTTTTTCGTTCCCTTTGCCAGGACTAATCTCGGTTACTTTTCTGCCTTGCCAAGACTCTGTAGACAATATAACAGTTTATCTAAGAGCCAGGATCTAGATCTCAGCGCACCACTAGGTAAATTTAGGAACAGGCTCAAAGATATAATGTTTACTGTACATTAATTTTATTTCTTTTTTATATATAAAAAAAGGTATTCATTTTTTGTTTTTACTTTGATTATTATTCTATTTTTTAAATTTGATACAAATATTTAATTTTAACCCTAATTATAAGTTCTTAAGTGTATGTTGGTCATTTTTGTTAAGTAATTTTCGCTTAAGTAATTTTATTTCTGATTCCCTTCAAATATTATTTTATTGTAATTTAGTTCTGATGTTTTAACCTGTGTTTGCCTTGTGAAATATTTTATTTGCATGCTGTGGTCTCCTATAATTGAGGGAGTACACATAATGTTAAGGGTATGTCACATATTATTGTATTTTTGTCGTGTATGTCCTTTGTTGGAGACCCATATTTTCAATAAATTAATAAATAAATTAATATTTTTATAGCTACTTTTAAAGTATTGAAAATAATTTAAATTATTATGTTTGATAAATTAAGCTTTCATGTAGATTCAAGTTTATCCTCTGAAGTATTATAGACATTAATATCCTAGAAGATATCTTTTCCTTGAAGTCATTTTGTCATTTTTACTTTATTATGTTCTAGTTATAACAAGTTATATTGGTTGTTTTTTTTTACTTTAAATAAATTAATAACACAAAAGTGTTTGTTTTTACAGACTACTATTGATTCCACAAATAATTAGGTAGAAGATTTGACCTCAGTGCATTAAACAGTAAGAGTACATAGTAAAATAAAATTTAATTAAGCTTTAATCGTTGATAAGCTTAAAGTTTCACCGTGATGCGATCAAAGGCTTCAGTATTCGAACGTATAATGTGATATTTTGTCGGAATTAGGTCAGACAATCTTCGGTGGGCTGGTAGGCAACCTTCTAGAGTAGATTTAATCCTACCAAAAATATTTTCATTAAGGCAACATTTTATAATTTAACCAAGACGATACCACATCGCTCGCACTGTCAAAAACTTATGAAAAAATAGGTTACGTGTCATATTAAAAAAGAACTTATATAAAAAAATGTCTACTAACGCTACACGGCCAGCTTAGCCTTGGACGGGTCTTTACCACAGCACTAATGTGCATCATCATCTTTTACACAGCAGAAAAGTAATGAATTTTTCACCTTACTTTAAACATATAAAAAAACAGCTTTATATGCCTTCCGAAATAGCTCGATATCAAATGCCACAAAAACGGTCACGCATCCAAGGACTGACTTTAACTGAACTATTTTTAGAGATAAGCCAATATTATATTTGCAAAAGCCTTTAAAAATCTAATTTTGTTATAATGTTTTTATATAATTGTTTCCCCACGCTAGCAGAGCCAAAGTAACACGTGTTATCTTCTCGAACTAATTAGGTAATGCTTTCCATGGCCACTGTATACAACGTTCATTATTTTAAAGGGTTTTTAGTAAAGGGCGCCCTTATCTCTCTAATCCCTTCGAGGGTTTATAATGGTTTTAATTAAAGTTTGTACACATGTTATCTGAAGATTGAAAATTAAGTGGATATCGGCTATGTAGACAAAGAAAAATTTAGGTCGTTAGTATTCTATGGAGAGTAAGGTAAAGTGGTAATGGATTAAAGTGCACATAGATCGAAGAACTGTCAACTGATGAAGAGTTAGAGAAAGAAATACGAAAATAAAATAAACACATATGATGGTATTTATTATGGTTCCTACCGAGACATTAAGAACCCGTTTTTATTTTTTTTCATTTGCGTCTGTAACAAAATGCATTTACGCACTGTCTCCCGTCCAAAGGGGGACCGAGAGAGGTTTGTGGGACTCAAAACCGGCAGACACGACCGCCAGCAGTAATACCCACTAAAAATCTTCCGACGACGCCCGGCGCTTGTTGAGAAAGAGGCGGGGTGCCAATACCTGGGTTGCAGCCGTGACACCCCGCCCGTGGCCAACGTCCTCCGGACCAAAACCGGGAGGAACTCCTCAGAGAGACGCAGTGGACAAGCCAACAACCTCCCCAAGCCAACCTCACTTACAAATGGTGCACGTGCCGATCAACGGAAGAGTCTCTGGCAAACATAACATTTCGCGATAAGCGACAATAGGCTCACCATCTATTATGTGGGAACAAATATTTAGTTGGCTAATTTTTGGTGTATAATCTTTCCGGTAGGGCGGAAGAGCCGCTGGGGTAATGGTAACACCCAGAGATCGGCTACTCTGGGTGCCCTTAATACTGACTACCAGGGAGGAGGGCAATGGCGCAAAGGGCGGGCCAGGGGGGCCCGCCAAACAGCGTCAGGAGGGTCTACGACATCTCTCGCGCAACTCTGAGGTGGTCCTCCCGGTTCTGACCTGGGGGACGTTGGACGCGGGTGGGGTGTTACGTGTAAAACGCAGGTACTGCCCCCCCCCCTCTCTCCCTTTATCAACAAGCGTCGGGCGTTGTCGGAAGATTTATAGGGTAAAACTCTGTAATACGCCCCAGTTGACAAAATGCCCCAGTCGTTTGTCACTCACACTAACACAGTTTCGCAGCGCATAACTACTCGCACGCGTAGGCGCCAGTCGGACGACAACATGGCTGCCGCTCACACGTTATAATTATTGTTCGTCTAAGAAATATTCGAAAATATAGTTTTTTAGTGATCAAACAATTTGTGGTAAGTTTCATATGAATTTTTATAACTTTAGTGATTTGTTTTTTATGTCAATCTTGTTCAATTCATGGTAAAATGTATAAACCAACCATCATATTTTCAATGTGGCGAACGTTATAACCTTGAGTTTGTTGATTAAACCGCAGTGGGGCGTTTTAAATAGTGTATTTTACAATAAGCCCCATGGCTTGGTACGTAAAACGCCCCACTATTTGATTCGCGTAAACGTGTTACAATAGTTTATAAATGTTTCAGAAAATGTCTCGGAAGTATAATAGAAAAACACTGCGAGCATCATGGTCGCCAGAAGATTTAGAAGAAGCAATGGAAAAGGTAAAAAGCAAGACTATGGGTGTCAATGAAGCCTCCAGAAATTACCAGATTCCCTCCAGAACCCTCAGAAGACACCTTTTAACAGGCAAATCAAAAGTCCCTCTTGGTCGCAACCCAGTCTTTTCAGAAGAGTATGAAAAAAAGTTAACAGCCCATATAAAAAAATTAGAAAGAGTAGGGTTTGCACCAGACCGACGAGATGTAAAGGAAATAGCTTTTCAATGGGCCACAAAACTTAAAATAAAACACCCATTTCCGGAAGAGTCTGGATTAGCGGGTAACGTCTGGTTTTCTGGATTTATGGCAAGAAATCCGGAACTAAGCCAGAGAAAGTCAGAAGGTTTATCCCTCGCACGAGCTTATGGAGTGAACAGAAAGGATGTTCAAGATTTTTTCGACTTGTTAGCCAAAATCTATCAAGAAAATAACTTTGCATCCCACCCTGAAGACATATATAATATGGACGAGTCAGGCATCCAGGTAAACAACAAACCAGGAAAAGTGATAGCAACCAAAGGTGCCAAGGATGTATACACTCTCACAAGTTGTGAAAAAGGTGAAAATGTTACAGTCGTAGCGTGTTGCAATGCTGAAGGCAGTTTCCTACCTCCTGTCCTGATATATAAGGGAACTTACGAAAAACCTCAGTTTTCCGAAGGTCTGCCACCAGGATCAAAAGTCTTTATGAATAAAAAATCATCGTATATTAACTCGGATCTGTTTATGAAGTGGTTTGAGGAAGTATTTTTGCTTCACAAAAGCTCACGAAAAGCATTGTTGATATTAGACGGTCACAGCTCTCATAGCAACAATGTACGCTTACTGGAAGTAGCTCAAGAAAACAATGTTATACTCTTGTGTTTACCAAGTCACACGACACATGCTCTTCAACCTCTTGATAGAGCCTTCTTCAGACCGCTTAAAGTATATTTTGCACAAGAAGCGAAGTCATGGATGGTGCGGAATAAAGAAAAGAAACTGACGCGCTATGATGTTTCAAAATTGATAGGGAGGGCTTGGGGAAAGGCTGCCACAGTATCAAATGGAGTCTCAGCCATGAAATCCTGTGGAATTTATCCGTATGATCCCAGCTCTATTCCAGACCATTATTTTTCGCTCTCAGACTCACTTCAACAAAAAACATTAATTGGAGTTGACAACGCCGAGAGTCAAGATACAAGAGACTCTCCAACACTGCTTCAAAATAATAACGAAAACCTTATTTTTGATCCCGTCGCAGAAGACAGTGACGAAACAGTGTGCGACTCACCACCACCATATCATGGTTCTGAAACTTCGCCACAGCCAGGAACCTCAGGCCTTAACACCAACCAAAAATATTACAACGATGAAATCCTAGGGAAACCAGAGTCAATCACTGAGACTTCTCCACAGCCAGGAACTTCAGGTCTTTGCACCAGGCAAATATGTATCATAGATGAAGTTCCTATAACACCTCAGAAGAACCCTCAAGGGCTCGTATCTCTAGCAGAAGTAGGTAAATCTGAAAAAACAATTACTTCGACTGACTCTTCAGTAACACCTTCCAAAGTTTTAAGCCAAATTCGCCCTATACCCCAACTCCCAAATTTCTTGTCTAAAAGAAAACAAACGGCAATAATTCTGACTTCACCGGAAAACATTGCAAGAAAGAAACTTATGGAAAATAAAAGAAAAACCAAACTTAAAACTCATGCACAAAAACTAAAACTAAAACAGGAAAAAGCTAAAAATCAATCTACAACAAAAGCATGCGATGGGAAAGAAACGAAAACTGCAGAAAAAGTATCTAAAGGTAAACAAGCATTGAAAAAGAAGCCAAAGAAGGATGTGCCTGTTAGAAAGAAGAGAAAAGTGCGTACTTTTTCGTCGTCAGACAGCAACGACGAAAATACAAACAAAATTGAGGAGTCAGAAGAAGAAATATCTGATGAAGACATAAACAGGTGTGCCGAGTGTACCGAAGATTATTATCAAACACAATCTACAGAAGATTGGATTCAATGTCCCACGTGTTTAGCATGGCTGCACGAGTTCTGTACCATGTATAATCCTAAGTGCAACAAATGTGGACGGAAAGCTAAAAGAGAAGCTATTAAATATTGATCTCTAATTGTACCTATTCACTATTTTTAAATGATTATTATTTTTTGAGACTGATCAAGATGTAACGAAAGGACTGAATTATGTTTTTGATTTTTAATAATCTGTTATATTATAGACATGTAAGAAGATACTTTATGTTTGTTTTTTCTATAATTTTTTATTTGCAAATTTGTTGGGTTTCAGCCTTGTAATAATTACTGTAATGATAATTGTTTTGTTTAATTGTTATGTTTTCAATAAATTGTTATTAGTTTTATCTATTGTTACATAGTCATAGACATTCAATGACTTGAAGGCGATTTAAAAAAAGTGGGGCATTTTATAATGGAGGCGAGGCATATTATGCAATGGCACATGACAAAACGCCCCACTGTAGATTTTTTTAAAAATGATTATTACTCTATTTTCTTACAACTTAAATGTTTGTAACATGTGCCATAATGTCCTAAAAGAAATAAATAATATGACTAAATAAAGATTTTGATTATAACTTTGATTACTTTTATTTCAGTTAGTGTTAAAAAAAAGTGGGGCGTATTACCTAGTTTTACCCTAGTGGGTGAGTCTCACACACCCCTCTCGATCCCTCTTTGGCCGGGTGGCAGTACGTAAATTCATTGTGTTACTGACATAAAAAAATCAAAATAATATGCATTTGCCTTCGGTGGAAACATAAGCAAAGTTTTGCTTACCCTGCTTCACTGATATTCTTTTAAGGTTTGTTTATCCTTACATAGTTTTTCCAGTTTTGTTCCTTGCATGCCCCACACATGCTACTGCACCTAAAAACTAAATCGGGATCGAAATATTGTTATAAATATATCATTTTACTTTTTTCGAAGAAATTCGCATGACTATTCGATAATTAACTCTTGAGTTAAGGCTCTTTATAGCCAGTAAACAAACCACACAATAAACTACACAGCAGCTTTATTAAAGACAGGGATTTATTAACTATAAGAAGAACCAAACACTACGCAGTATGTAAAAAAAGCTATTACAATCCAAAAAAAATCAGCGATTCCTTTGTTATCATGGGTGGCGGTTATATAACCAAATAAATAAAATCTTGAGGAGTGTTGTTGAGTGGCTAAAATTACTTAATTACGACGAGACGGAAGCGTCATTGAAGACCGAAAGTTGAAACGTGTTACTTTGAACATACAGTTAAATATTATATACCAACACTTGGCCTGCGGAAATATATTATATGTATTTATCAAACACAAGCGCTCGTAGCTCTGCGGTGCTCAGTGGATGGGAGACCGTTTGTGTGGCATTTGATATCGAGCGCTTCCGTGCTTCGGAAGGCACGTTAAGCCGTTGGCCCCGGTTATCATTAAATGTGGTAGTCGTTAAGCCATGTTAGAGGCCTAATGGGCGGCTTGATAAATCCTAACAGCAGGACGCCACACACCTGCCTCCGCCAATCCGCACTGGGTCAGCGTGATGGAGTATGACACAATACCCTCACACCTTGATATGTGAGAGGAGGCTCGTGCTCAGTAGTGGGCAGAAATGATGAATGATGATCTAACACAATATGTACATACATGTATGTAATTAATATGTTTAAGGCAAATATGTGCATACTGAAGTCAAGTAATATCTGGGGGGGGGGGGGGGGGGGGGCTGGAGACCAGATAGTATCAAGTCTTAATATAAGCGTAGTTTCAGGGTCCAGTCTCCCACAAAACTACATAATAATTAGTAATATTGCACTTTCGTAAACATAGCCCTTAAGTTAAGTTTCTTGGAAGATAAAATAAATGTATTATAAAAAAAAAGTTGGAATTAACTTGGTTAAGCCGCGAGTTACCGAACAATTTTTCGCAAGCGGAACACGATAATATTTTTTTCTTTTCACTTTATTGTCGGATTGCGTGCTCCGGCGCGATGAGTTCCTGGAAAATGTACCATGGCAATGCTTTAGTTGTAAACGGTTATCATTATACCCGAGGCCCTAATCTAGTTCTTTTGTTAACATATGATTTAACTATAGGGGTGCAGAAGTTATTTATTACTGTTGCTAGATTTTGCCATACCCGCGTGACCTACATTTTATCGCGGAACAATGGCAAAAATCGTAAATGAAATTTAGCGCTCGTAGCTCCGCGGTGCTCGGTGGTCGGAAACTATCACCGAAGTAAAGCAGAGTTTATAGAGGTGGATGGATGACCGTTTGTGAGGCAATTGATATCGAGCGCTTCCGTGCTTCAGAAGACACGTTAAGCCTTTGGTCCCGGTTATCACTAAAATGTGGTAGTCGTTAAGCCATGTTAGAGGTCTAAATGTGCGGCTTGAAAAATGCTAGCAGCAGGACGCCATACACCTGAGGTTAGGTTGGCGGTACTGAGGAGGTGTTAGTGGTTTCGGATTTTCGTGGTTTTTTGGTGTCTTTTGGAGCTCTTTGAGACCTATCTTTTGACGTGTCGCTTTCTTCGATCGGCCCTGTACTTTTTCGGCAAATAATATTTTTATTGTTTGTCGAATTTGTATGGGTTCTTCGTTGACTGCGATACGGCAATAGGATCGTCCAGATAGGAATTTCGACGTGCGATTTTTCTGTCTGGGCCTACTTCTGCGTGTTTTTCGGACTGATTCTTGTGTACTCTGTTGACCTTGGCATTCTGTGGGATTTTGGACTTTCTATCGATTCGGCTTCGTTGAGTTTTTGCGGTTTTTCGGCGGATTTTCGGGAAACTGAAAATTCGTTGGAAGGCCATAAAAGTCTTTTTTGTTTGTTTTTGGGAGGGTTTTTGTTTTATTTGAGGGGTTTTATTTGTTTTTGTCTGTGTTTGTGTGTGTGAGCGTTGTACATCATCGGGTACGATGATGTACAACGAATTTGAGGACCGCTTCTCCAACTCTTCAATGGAGGTGGAGGGTGCGAGGGGTGGATCGGGTTCGGCAGCGGCTTCTGGCGACCGTTGTAGCCAGGAGACCGCGAAGTTGCCTCGGGACTACGAGGGCTACTCAAACGAGGACCTGGATAGACTGATTATTCAGACCACGAGACAAATTGCGGACATCGTCAGCCAGCCCCACAAAAGTGGAAACGGTGCGCGGATTGAGAAGAGGCTGCGCTGGATTGACCGCATATCCGAGGTGTTCTTGGAGCGGCACAATATGAATACGCTGAGGCATGAGCAGCGGATTGAGGTACTCCAGATGGAGCTCAAGCTCAGCGGGGAGGCCAGGATAGAGGAGATGGCTGCGCATAAGGCCATGAAGATGGCGGCTGCGGGGCCTCCTAGCGCGGAATGGGTGGAGGGGCTCAAGAGGGACCTCATGGTGTCGATCGGCACCATGGTGGACGCCCGCATGGCAGGGTTGGAGGCGCGCTTGCCTGCGGAGACGGTTCTTCGCCCGCCGTTGGCTAAGGGCAAGGTTTCGGCGGTTGTTGTCCCTGCTGTGGGAAAGGGGAAGGGGGCTTCTGCTCCTTCCCCGAAGTCTGTGGGCTCGGGGGTTCCCCCGAAGGCTGTTTTGGGGCCTGTCTCAGTTCCCCCAAAACGTAAGGCCAAATTGGCGGTTCCGCGTTCGGCCGCTGTGGTGGTAACGCTGCGGCCGGACGCAGTGGGCAAAGTGTCCTACAGTGAGGTGATGCGGAGGGCTAGGGAGGCGATCCCCATCAAGGACATGGGGCTGGAGGATGGGCTCGACATCCGGAGGTCGGCAACGGGTGCCAGGCTTCTCGAGGTGTCGGGTCCAGATGGGGCGCTAAAGCGGACGAGCTCGCGGGTAAATTGAGGGAGGCCTTGGCGGAGGTTGCCACGGTCTCCCGCCCCGAGAAGTCGGTTGTCGTGCGGGTGTCGGGCATCGACGAGTCTGTGCCCGCGGAGGAGTTGGTGTGGGCTCTGGCCCACAAGGCGGGTTGCCCTCCTGACCAGATTAAGGCGGGGGCAATCCGGGAGGGTCCTGGAGGAGTGGGGCTCGCTTTTGTGCGGTGCCCAATAGCAGCGGCCAAAGTTCTGGCGGAGGCTGGGCGGGTTTTGCTCGGGTGGAGCTCAGCGAGGGTGGAGGTGCTAGAGGACCGCCCCATGCGCTGTTTCAAGTGCATGGGGCTGGGGCACACGCGCCAGCGTTGCCCTTCGTCTGTCGACCGCTCCGGACTCTGTTTCCGGTGCGGTGTCGAGGGCCACAAGGGGGCAGACTGCAGGGCCCAGGCCAAATGCGCGGTCTGCGCGGAGGTTGGCCGCGATTCGGGCCATGTGATGGGGGGGGCTCTCTGTAGCCCTCCCTCTGTAAGGGTTTCGGACGCGGCGGTGGTTCCCACCGCCGCTGCAAAGGAGGTTCCTCGGCCGGCCCGCGTTTCCGCGCGGCGAATGGCCTCAGAAGCCAATGCGATGGAGCAATGAGGCATGCTCATCGCATTGAGGGCGGACGGAATGTCTGGCGGAAGAGGGGAAGTCCCCAAATCTGCCGGTCCTTGGGTGGAGTCGCTCTCTCGCTGCCGGCCATCATGAGAAACATGGCCGACAGAGAGAGGGCCGCGGAGCGGGAGAGGGAGCGGGCAAAAATACCGCTCTCTCCCCGGCTACGCCGTTGGCGCAGCCGGCGGGCCAGGAGGGCCCGTCAGGCAGCGCCCGGGGGGTCTTGGGCGGCGGGGGTAGGGGGCCCCTTCCGTCTAGCTATAGACCTCCCCAGAAGTCGGCCAGTCACGTCATGGCCGCACAAGGAGGTAGGGGGGGCGCAACACACCGCGCCTCTCTGAGGAGGTCCTCCTGGTTCTGATCCGGGGGACGTTGGCCGCGGGCGGGGTGCCAGAAACTACAACCTAGGCACTGGTGCTTCGCCCTTTTTTCAACAGCGGCGGGCGTCGTCGGAAGATTTTTAGTGGGTAGGACTGCGGTGGTCGCGTCTGCCGCAGTGAGCCCCACACCCCCTCCCGGTCTCCCCCTTTGGCCGGGAGACAGTGCGTAAATGCATTTTGTTACCGACGTAAAAAAAAAAAAAAAAAAAAAAAGGACGCCATACACCTGCCTCCGCCAATCCGCACTGGGTCAGCGTGGTTGAGTAGAACCAATACCCTCACACCTTGGTATGTAAGAAAGGGCTCGTGCTCAGTAGTGGGACGTTAATGGGCTGAGATGATGATGATGAATGGCTGAAATCACGCGTTCTTTACAATTGTAATAAATATTAAAACACTTTTTTTTTATTGACGTTTTATATATATAAACCTTTCACGACTCGGTTTACACCACACGATGTCGAACACAGAGCCGAGTGTAATCGTAATCACTAAGATACAAAAGTCAATGACATGAAGTACAACCTAAGTGAAAATTATTTGGTACACCAGCCGCCGATATTTCGCTTATTTTAAACAAATATATTTTAAACAAAAATAAGATAGAAAATCCAGTTGTCATTAGAATTTTACTAACAAATTAGACACTCAATATTTTTGTTACACATTTAGACTTATTTTTCTTTAAATTGAACGCTGCAAATTGAAGCGTTGGTTTAGAAGTATGACTTTCATAAGAGCTCTATTAAACTAAAATTGAATAAATAATTTTTGATTTTCAAGCTATGGGACAGTTTGTGAGGAAAACTCGACAATATTATTCTTGCAACGAGCCAGAATCATCATTTTCTTTACTTTATAAGTAAATAATATGTATCACGACACTGTAATAATGACGAATTCAATGCTGTAATTACAAACACATACATTGCTGCTTAAAAAAGCTATAAGGTAAAAAAAGGTTTAATACAAAATCTATTTCGGCAAAATATTACTATGATATATTTTATGTGATAAAATGCACAAAATAGAGATTGTCCATAATACCATAAGGAAAGCAAAGCCTCCTAATCTCATTCTAATACGCGAAAGGATTTGGGCTGTCGACAAGAAAGCCTCTATCATGCCCAACTGACAGCGGATCTGCTGCCTATAACTTTCGTGGAAACCTACTCCCCAATTATTATCCTTATCTCGTACGAGTTACAGTTTTGAATTTACTAGCAAATTCGGGCAGGTATTAAAATTCTTATAATATAATATGACATACAATACACAAGGACAGGGATTGGCGTCTTCAATCCTCTGGGAGGCCATTTAATGGATGTACCTTCTTTTATTTTCTTCCATGGAATACTTATATAAAAATAAGTTCGAGATTGTTTGTTGAAGATTTAGATGTAAAGGAAGTGGCTGATGTTGTCTCGCTTGCGACAGAACATTTTATGTCTAACTAATTGGCATGTCTTGGCATTGCAACGAAATAATAGAGTTTGTAATTTTTCCTGAACATTAAGTCTAGAAAGCAGGAGTATAAAATTTGTGAATTTTATTTTGAGTTTTAGAATTTTATGTGCATATGTTTAATTTTTAATATTAATTGACTTGACATTGAAAAAAAATTAAGTAAGGAGAGGCCACCCTCCTTGAATTTAGACTATCGCTAATCGCCAACACGCTAACTATGTGTCGCCTATGAGGTGCAAACTCGCAACCCGCGCTTATGCCGCGAGTTGTAAGCTGACACCGCAAAGTACATTCTAATAAACGACTCAGTATATAGAAAACGAACTGTGTACGCAAAACTGTGCCATTATTTCACACTATTACCATCTTGTCTATTTGTACTAAAAAAACAGTTGAAAATAAAACATGAAACCGAATTAAGAACATCATTCCCCTGTACTTTCGGTTAGTTAAACGGAATCTGCCCACATTGGTCACATAATCATAAAGACGAGGGGCAATTGTCGTCAGCGTTATAGAAGCAATTTGAGATGTTATCGCAAAATGGAGCTGTAAAGGAAATGAGGAATTATTTACACGTCTTCACTTCATCCGCATTGCGTGACTGTTGACTAGTCGGTACAAATTATAATATTTGGTTAGACCCCTACATATAGAAGTTAGTAGACATTTAACTGTATTCAAGCGCTTTTGACTTCGGAATACTAGGTGATCGGAATCGGCAAAGCTAAATAGACTTTACAGAGATCTTTGCTTGCGATTTTCGGTACTGTTCGAAAGGGTTAACGCGGCTTCGGAACATAGCCGGTTTAAAAAGAAACATGGGTGGATTTTTAATTTAGTACGTACAAGTCTGACACACTCTTCTGCTACAACCACACCGGACACAGTCATTTGATGATTATCAGTCCGAAAAAAAAGGTCTTAGCTTTGATTGGTGACCGTTTGTGTGGCATTTATAATCGAAATAGTTTCAAAAAGCCATTGGCCCCAGTTATTCGATATCGGTAGTCGTTAAGCCTAGTGAGATGGCCGTTTGACCGGCTTGGAAAATTCGAACAGTTACACACGCTGCCTCCGCCAATATTAGGTGGATGCGTTGGTGAATGGCCTTATTTCCTCCCACGTTAGTAAATTTATTAGAGTGCCTACTACAGGAACAATTATGGGCTGAGATAGTATACAACAGTTGAAAATAAAACATGAAACCAATTGGACTTAATTTACGCATATCAACTTCGACTAATTCTTTGCCGGTTTTGCCTTTTTGATGCCATTCGCTAGTGATTCGAAGGATGCGTTTTTGTGCATCAAAATCAAGAAACGACTAATAAAAACCTTTCAAATTACGGAACAGTAACAACAGCACGGAAGCCACTAATCAGTCTGACGGAAACACTGGTTTTTGGTCTCTCCTAAAAAGATCCTAAAATGACTTACATGGTACATACATACATAATACCACGCCTGTTTGCCCGAAGTGGCCGACCACTTCAGACAGAAGGCAGATGCTTATTATACGACCACATTTCGCCATTATATTGTTGCATACATACATAATAACATTCACGAAGGGGTAGGCAGAGGCATTGTTGCATTGTTGGTCTCACGTAATAGGTGGCGAGCCTATTCTCGCTTACCGGGACCTTTTATGTTTGCCAGAGCCTCGTCCGTTGATCGGCAGGTGCATAACATGCAGGCTAGGTTGGCTTGGGCTCCTTAGATCTTGGTGGTGGACACTTACATGGTGATAGAACTTATACGACGATACTATGATAAAAAATCTATTGAAACATATATTTTAAGCATCATCCCTGTTAGTTTATGTTCAATTGAAGTAAACAAAGATTGGCACATTCTAGAATACAGGCTTCACTAATGTCCTAAATCTCTCTAGGCTTTTTCCACATCAACGCAGCTAAAAAAGTAACTCTTCCCAGTAATGTAATATAAGCAACCTCTATTTTTTCCTCTAAGTTATCTAATTTAGTTTGTACTGATGTTGATCATGTTTTAAAATCTACTTGAGGTAATTAGTTATTATTAGTTATTTTTTGAAGAAATTAATATGCAAAACTTTTTGTTATTTGATGAGAATGAAATGACAAAATATTATGTATGTGTCAAATGGTTTAATAAACAATAAATTGATCACTGCAAAATAATTTTCGATGAAATAACAGTTATCGGGCGTTTACAACTACCTATCACGGCACACGAGAGTTCTAGTCTGCGGGTCGATATTGAGCGGATATTTCACTTACGGAGGCGACACTTTACGAGCGTGATCGCATCCGGCTCTAAGGACCATTTTACCATTTTGTAACGACTTTTGAATTAACAATGGTGGACCATCTCCGAAAGTTTCACACAATGTTTTTAAACACAATTTTATTCTATATATATGCTTTGTAAAAGATCCATCAGAATCGGTCGAGTTGTTTTGCAGCAGCATTAACATGAATAAATCAACAACCGCCAAATATTTAATAGACAATAACAACACATTATAGAGAAAAATATTGAAATTGCTATTTATACATCGGTGTTCAGGATTATTTATATTTGTAATACTATTGCGTGAATAGAGGAAACATCTGTCATGTATATGGATTTTTTGGTTTATGTAACGTATCCCTTTAAGCCGCCGACGAATTCGGAAGTAAACATACATCCTACATGTTTGCCCTACGTGAGAGGGATTTCGAATAGGATCAGTTTTATTTTAGAACGTACTTCATTCCAAGCCGTACAAACTTAAGAGATATACAGAGTACTGGGCACATCGAAGGCAATCCTTTGCAAAATCTTGGTTTTTTCAAAATAAATCACAATCGAATCCTAAGTTATTAAATACACAGGTCACACAAAGCGGACTATAAAGAGGGTCAAAGGACTTAAATAAGTTGCAAAAATCCACTAGACACAAAAATCTGATTACAATGACCCATTTTCTATTCAAACCCAGTTACATACAATCTGTGGCAAATAAATAAAACAATGACCTTGATTGCCCAGTAATGACCCGTACACATAAACACGATACGACGTCGTGTCGTGGAAGTCTATCACAAGCTTCATATAAATACTCGTGACTCAGTACGAAGCTCGTCGTAGATTTCTACGACACGACTTCGCATCGTGTTTATGTATACGAACCCTTACACATTATCGGGTCTCAATCAAAGTGCGGTGTGGAGGGTGGTATATAAAGGGGGACCGAGAGAGGTGTGTGGGACTCACCACCGGCAGACACGACCGCCAGCAGTAATACCCACTAAAAATCTTCCGACGACGCCCGCCGCTTGGTGAGAAAGAGGTGGGGGGCCAGTACCTGGGTTGCAGCTCTGACACCCCGCCCGCGGCCAACGTCCGCCGGACCAAAACCGGGAGGACCTCCTCAGAGAGGCGCAGTGGACGCGCCCCTCCTACCTCCCCGTGCGACCATAGCGTGTGTGGCCGACTTCCCGGAGGGTCCATGGTGAGACAGCAGGGGCCCCATGCCTCCACTGCCTAGACCCTCCTCCGCCCCTGCGCCCTCCACAGGTCCCTCTTAGTTTCTCCCCCGGTAGTCAGTACTAAGGGCACCCAGAGTCGTCAGTCTCTGGGTGTTACCTTTTCCCGGCCTCCGGGAGGTACATAGCCCCCCCACCACGCCAAGGTCGGGGGGGACCCAGAGTTGTACCTGTGCAGACAACTGCCATCTTTGGTTAACCGACGAACCGACAACTGTACCTAAAAATAGCTGTACGAAAAGCAGTTCTTTTCCTCGTTTCGCCATTATCGTATTTTAATCGACAATAGTGCGGGAAGCAATTGAAATCAACAAGTAGGAAAATTCCAATCAGAAATACGGTATCGAATTATCGGCGACATGAAATCCAGTGATTTCAATTGCCCAACCTCGTTTTGGTTAACAGTCGAGTGAACACCAAAATACGAAAGCGTGTGTTATTTATACGGAATAGGGATGTAGTG
Organism: Musotima nitidalis; assembly: GCA_949126915.1. Lineage (NCBI taxonomy): Eukaryota > Metazoa > Arthropoda > Insecta > Lepidoptera > Crambidae > Musotima > Musotima nitidalis. Next base: position 5,831,804 of record OX421419.1, read on the forward strand.
GGAGTGGTGTGTTAGAAGTATCTGGTTTCATTTGTTATATTGTGAATAATATGAGTTATGTATGTTATTATATTTAAAAAAAATTGCGCTTTGCATCATTTCAAACTTGAGAACAGAACTTAAAAATCTTCGCCGTTTCACCTAAGTTTGATAAATTTTGCAAGAAATCTTTTTAAAATCCTTATGAAACCCCTAGAAGGCAATCATATATGAAAACAAAATAATTTAATTAAAAACAATTTTATAATTGTAATACTTCTTGCATTCTAATATTTATAATAATATGTATAATATAACCCACCCGCACTCCGCGCCTGAAGACGTGGATCGATTTCCACACAGGACAATTACAAACAATTTTATTATTTACAAAATTTTATTAATTACAAACAATGTAGCCGGCACCATTTAGTCCAGCACTAAAATTTATTGAAGAATAAATTCACACATTTTAAAAAATGAAAATAAAATTAATCTCCCCAATAATTTATTGATTCAGGCGTTACTTTGCGGAAATCCATTGTAAGCAAGTGATGGATTAAAAATATCTTTGTAACAATTCCCGCGCTACTATAATTTCCCGAAAAATCGAGAAACCATTCAACACGACACGTGTTTCGCCCTAACACAGGGCATCTTCAGGTAAGATAGGAGCCTCAGAACTCTCGTTTCAGCGTTGGTCGTGAAGACATTACACTTCACCAAGTGAATCCGCTTTTAATACCACACAAAAAGTCACCAATCTTGACACTTGAACTGGAATTATATAACCCACTGTAAATAAGTTAACTCACTAGCCTACTATTGCAACGCCCTTCCAGGTCACATTTATCATATTACAATTTAAGACCTTATATTCGTTGTATTAAGCAATAAACAATTGGAATTTGAACACTGATTCTTGTGAACGTCGCTTTATATCAGTAACTTCGACTACCTATCTCGCTATCTATCCTACCTATCATCGCGGCACCAGGTGTTCCAATTACTATTTAGAGGCATAAAATTATTAACGACTTTGAAATATATTACCTTCGCGTTTAAAGCGCGTTTATTTTCCCTTCGAGCTTCGCCGTGATTCAAAACTCTTTTAACCACGACACGGGCAAATGTAAACGAACGCTGAGTTTTACCTGAATAAAATATTGCTCAACTTTGAAAGCGCTTTAGACACATATAATGTATGTACAGTAGCAAAAGTTATGTACTTACTAGCTATTTTCCGCGGCTTTGTTCACCTCGTCGTATTAGAGATAGTGTAGTGAACCTATTTAAGGATAATGACTAATCTTAAGAGCGTTTAGTTAAATCTATTACAAAACTAATGAAATTTACATAATTATTATTCCGCAATAAAAGGTTTGGCAAAACAGGATTATACACTAGTTTCTTCATATACTACAAACGTGAAATTATCTCTGACTGTTTACTGTCTGTTACGTTACAAGTTTTGATTAATTTTCATGTTAGAAACTAAGCTACTGGAATTCTATTCTTTTTGACAGCTTTTGCCCCATAATAAAACTTGGATACTAAATATGGGTAATATTATTTATTTACTAGAAATAAATTTCAAGCAACTGGACCGTGGAACCGGAACCTGATGAAGACATAAAGGACAGATATATTTGGTAAAGAACGCTTAATTCTTGTCCTGTTCTGCGCATAGCAGTTTCTGTAGCTAATTATTTATTTCAACTATATTTAAAAATGAATAATCTTCTAAAAATTTTATAATGTTAATTGGGATCATTATTAAATTGTGAATTGTTTCCTATGTATATTAAGTATGTATTTACAAAAAAAAAAGTATTTAAGTATGTTTATCCGTTCTTTAGTATCCATAACACAAGTTCTTAATGATAGTTATCTTGGAACTAAATAATTGGTGTCATTGTAAGAGAATATTTATTATTATTATGGATCAACATGTCTTACCTTGACTAGCATTAGTATAAAAAGACATTAGCTTAATTTTTACAATTTAATGCAAAAAAAGCATAGTTACTTTCTAAATTGTAGAAAGAAGGAAGAAAGGGTTACCCTTGACGTCTTTTCTATCTGTCGTGTTCCCTGACATTCCTGTACTAATAGATATGTTACGACGGGATTTTCTGAACTTCAATTTTACTAGCAAATCACGGTTTTGTGGTTGGCTTCGCAAATAAACCATATAGCGGTTATAAAAGCAAATGTGATACGCGATAACGTGATTCAACCAACAAATAGCGCCATCTAGTAAGACCATTATGAGTTAGAAGTGAACTTTTGTACTATACGTATTCACCCAATAGGTCTAACGAGCTCGATCCCCAGATGTGATAAATGTTTGAGTTTACGAACTTCCGTGGCGTATGGTGCCGGCCTAAGACAGTGCCACCCCTTCTTATTTCACGGGAAGTCGTAAGAGTCGACGACAAGACATCTTACCGGATGATGGGCAGTAGCGTCATCCTGCCTAGCGTGGTAACTACTGGGCAAATATCCCCAATAGAATGTAATCTATTGGAGAGGCCAATGTTCAGCAGTGGACTCACAAAGCTGATATTGTGGCTCGAACTTATATATTTCTGGAAGTTTCTATGTTTATGAAATTATTCGTTGTCTAGTACCCATAAATAACACAAGCTCTGCTCCACAACACAAGCTAGTTATCCAAATTAATAAAGAACGATTTAAAAAAAGCATAATGGTATATATAATCGTTCTCAGTATACAGTGAGCCTTATAAAAAGCATTTGAAATTAGGAAGCCGCTCAGATATTTTTTAGAATCATTTTTATAGTAAAGCCTTATTAGGTGCGAACATTAAAGTGTTTCTGTGCCCGACTGTACCCAGCCGCATAAGTTAAGGTTGTATGGAAAGGATTTATGCGGGAGTGACTGGCGGTATGTTCGGGTTGGGGAATGGGTACTTCTAAACTTAGCCCGGTTAGTTTGCAGTATTCGGCATTAAATGGGGATTTCATTCATTAGATACCTAGGTAAACGGAATCAGTACAAAGCAATTAAGTTTAAAATGTATTTTAATAGCGAGATCATGTCTTATCTTATCGTTGAATTATGCCACTTAATTTTTATGGTAACTAGCTGAATTGGGGTTTTTTTTATACAGCACTGCAATTCATGTTGAAGACAAATTATTTTACAACAACTATTAGTTATACCAATAAAAAAAATATAAAACTTTATGAAAAGGTTCTCTACGTCAAATAGTTATTTAATTATTTTGAAGAGTTATTTCACATTGCTATTTTTTCTTGAATATTAAGTATATTTTTAAAAAAAATATTTAAGTATGTATCCATAACACAAGTACTTAATGATACTTATCTTGGATCTGAGAAATTGGTGTAATTGTAAAGTAATTATATATTTAAGCAGTAATTAGCTCTTTGTCTAGTTGAAGCACATACTTTAGTAATGAAAAGGCATTCAATGTATACAATAATTGTATTGTCTTCTGCTAACTAGTAAAACATTAAAAGATTTTTTTTTTCAGATCGAGTATTTTTATTTATTCCATACAGTTATAGAAAGAGTGGGGCTTATTACTTAACTATTTCTGTATTTCTTTTTCAATTATTTGCCAGACAATTTTATATGTTTAGGTATTACACATGTTCATGGTGTACATTACATACAATAAAGAAATTTCGTTTCCATTTAAATAATTATAAAACGAACAATTATGTGTGCTTTTTGTTTGACGCGATTAAATGTAAGGCGTACTCTCAGGGAAAACCGCAATAAAATTTATAATACCCTTACCAATAAACCAAATGAGTAGGTAATGAACTTAAAATTAATATTCTATTTGCTATGTAACATCGCGAATCATTATGGGAGAATAGGAATGCCTGCAGGGAGAGGTGAAGGTAGACTGCAATGGGGAGGGAATCAATAAAGCAACAGGTGCCACTCATGAACATTTCGTTTTAGGGCACAACCTAAACAGTTTTAGAAATTTTGCACGCTCGTAATCATGTTTTAGATACATTTATACATAAACTGACCAATTTTAGCTAACGTCTTTTTATCTTCATGCTAGTCAAGGTAAAACATATTGATCCATTTATAAATACAATCACGCCTGTTTCCCTGAAGGGGTAGGCAGAGGCATCTTATACACTCACATTTCACCAATTATATAGTTGGTAAGAGGTGGCGAGCCTATTGCCGCTTACCGGGCACTGTTATGTTCGTCCGCCAGAACCGCAAAGCCGTGATTTGCTAGTTGAATCGACCCACGTAATAGCTGGCGAGCCTGTTGCCGCTCCCGGGATCTTTTATGTTTGCCAAAGCCTCGTCTGTTGATCGGCAGGTGCACCACTTGCAGGTGAGGTTGGCTTGGGTTTCTCAGTTCTTGGTAGGATCCTCATACACCCACATACACACATATATGTTTTAGATACATTTGCTTATTATTACTGGTACTGCTTATTGCATACTTTTTCATAGCTTTAGATTAGGTAAATAAGCTTAAATAAAGAACAATTAAATGTAAAGACCCTTAGGAGAAACCGCCGACACGCAATAAAATGTATAATGCGTTACTCATTACTCAAAGAGTAATTAACGTAAAATGAACAAGCTATTTGCAATGTACCATGGCTGAGTATTATGGGATAATGGAAATGCCTATAGGGGGATGTGAAGGCGGACTGCGGTGGGGAGGGGATCGATAAAGCAACAGGTGTCACTCATGGACATTCCATTTTAGGGCACATCCTGAGCAAACAGTTTTGGGAATTTTGCGTGCTCGCAATAATTCTTTAGATTCTCTTGATGATTGCTGGTGTAACCGTTTTAATGATGCTAAAATTTGAAGTGCTTCTTGTATACTCTTTCATAGCGTGAGATTAGGTAAATTGTTTTTTATAGAAACTGTAATATGACAATCATGCTTAACATACTCTTCAATATTTTATATGAAAATACTGTCTGGGCTTATAACAACAATACGCAATTTTTATAATTGCTAGTAGTAAGTTGTTAATTTTTTTTATTACAAGAATTATACAATATAGAAATTACATACAAAATAAACAAAAGAAAGCTATAACTCTTGAATAAACTACCACAACTTAAAACTATAAACCTACTGTTTGTAGGTTATAATTTTGTAAATATTTATCAATTCAAAGTTTTAAATGCAAGACGCGTCTGTTTGTTTACATACATTCACGCTTGTTTCCCCGAAGGGGTAGGCAGAGGCCTTTTATACGCCCACACTTCGCAAGTTACATTGTTTGTCCTACGTAATAGGTAGCGAGCCTATTGCCGCTTACCGGGATCTGTTACGTTCGCCAGAGCCTCGTCTGTTGATCAGCAGGTGCACAACATGCAGGTGAGGTTGGCTCAGGCAATAGCTAGGATCCCTGTACACCGTTATTGATAGTTTGATGTACACAATTACGGTTTAGTACATATCACTAATATTTGAATTTGAAACTTTACATACTCGTATACACTTTATTATATAGTATATACTTTATCGAAATACTTCTTAGATTTATAATAATAATATAGGTACATTTTGTACAAAATTTTTTTTTTTTTTAATAACAGTAGCTATTTCTTTATTAAACTAAATGTGCACAATTTTCTTAAAAAAACCTTCGCTTCCAAACTAACTAGGTATTAGTTAGTTAGTTACTTTATAACTGTATTTCAGCAGCGAGATTCTTCGGGAATTAAAAATTAAGAATATGTCATTGCTATTCATGGTAAAAGAGTAAATAATTGTTGTGTGTGTTTGTGTGTTGTGTGCATGCGTGCGTGATAGAGAGAAACTACAACAGGCGACAAAAACCATTTAACATATATTAATTCTATATTTTAAACTTATATACTATTCCTATATAGCAAGCAAATTATAAAACTATTCAACTGATAAATGTGTTATAGGTATTCATGGTTTGAGTATACATTGCGGTTAAATATCTCTAATGTTTGAACATGTTGGGTAGAAGCCTCTGATAAAATGTAGGTCACGCGGGCAAAGTCACGTTTGAAAGCCAGTCAACAATTAAAAACGGTTAGCAAACAAAAGGAATCAGTGAATCGAACTGGTTTTTTTGCAACCATTACCCGGCCGTTAATATTGCATATCGACCTTTAAAAATGGGTGATGTGTTACAGCTATTTTAAGTTTCGTGGAAGAATTAAAACAGAGCAGCAATAAAATAATTCAAATTCTGATAAACGATAAATATTATAATTCATAAACATGAATGTAAAATTAGTTATCGCTTGTATTCGGAAATACGATGTCGCCGATCTGCAATATTTACCGTCGGCTACTGTAATACAATGTAATGCCGGAAAGGTTACTTCGTTTTTCAGTGATAAATGGAACCCAACGAAAACTCTAAGAACGTAACTCATTGTATAAAATATTCAATATATATCTACAGAAGCGATTTAGGGGCGTTCCACTAGTATTATTACACAGCTGTGCTTATATAAGCTACTTAAAGCTTACATATACACTCCTGTTTTCCCAAAGGCGTTTGCAGAGGCATAATATACGTCCACATTTCGCCTAAGTTATTTTTGGTCTTACGTGATAGGTGGCGAACATATTAAAAAGTAAAGTAAAAAAGTAAAAAAAAAAATTTTATTTCATAAACTATTATACATAGTACTTAAAAACGTCATGATTACAAATGAAAAAAAAATACAATCGAAATAATATTACACTAAATCACGAAGCTTAGATTCACTTACATGCAACAAAACATATAGTCTTTAATAGAATAGTATCCCTTTGAAGACAGCTTGTGTTTTATTGTTAATTTAAATTTATTTAGGCTTAATTGCTGTATGTTGCTTGGGATTTTATTGTAGAATCGCACACATTGACCTTTAAAAGATTTGTTTATCTTTTGGAGCCTAGTGGCAGGTACAACTAATTTATGCTTATTCCTTGTGTTTAGGTTATGTACACAGCTTTTCTTACTAAATTGATCAGTATTCTTATGTACATAAACCAGGTTATCATAAATGAATTGACCGGCCACTGTTAAAATACCAATTTCTTTAAACTTTTCCCTTAGTGAATGTCCACACGGGAGATTATAAATTGCTCGAATAGCCCTCTTCTGCAGCACAAAGATTGTTTGAATGTCTGCGGCACAACCCCACAGAAGAATACCATAGGACATAACACTATGGAAATAGCTATGATAAACTAGCCTAGCTGTTACAACGTCTGTTAATTGGCGAATTTTCTTTACCGCGAATGCTGCAGAGCTAAGTCTACTCGACAATTCACCAATATGTGGGCCCCACTGTAGCTTAGAGTCTAAAGTAATCCCTAAAAACTTGGTAGTATCCACTAGGGTCAACTCATCCTCCTTTACCATAACAGTAGAATTTGCCTGTCTGACGAGTTTGCCGCCGCAACTCTTAGATTTAGTTGATCGGCAGGGGCACCAGTTCCAGGTGAGTTTGACTTGGGTTGCTAAGGTCTTGGTAGAAGCTCCATATACCCAAAATAAATAAGTATAAGTATCGCTAACGGCGTCTGGGATGAAGTTACAAGTTAACAACAATAATTAGCTAACGACTTCTCTAATTACTTTTTACTCTAATTAGTTTAACTAATTTTATTTAACTTAACGAAAACGAAACGTGAGAAACGAGACGAGACTGGGAGATTAGGTTAAACTTGCTAACACAGGTCAAGAAATAGAAGTTGTATTGAAATGTTTTAATTATTTAGGTAGGTATATAAAAATAAGTGTGCTTATAGTATCAGCCTAGAACAGAGCTGCCCCCTCTTATCTCACGGGGAGTCGTAAGATTTGACGAAGAGAAATTCTACGGGATGATGGGCAGCAGCGTTATCCTGCGTACTGGCTTGAACTGCGATCACCAACCCGCCTACCTAGCGTGATGATTGGCAAATACCCCCACATATATACTACTGGGGAGGCTTATGTTCAGCTGTAGACTTTCTAAGGTGATATGATGAAGATGACGAAAAGTATGTAATGGAAATTAAGTAACTAATTACTAAATCTGGTTAAACCAGTAAGCAGACCTTGGGCCCAAAACTTAAGTCTAGGGCAACCGGGGTAGTGCTTGGGTATGAATATAAGACTATGTAAGTAATTATGTTACGTGACTACCGATATGGCGTGGAGGTTAGTATACCTACACTTCACTCCAGAGGTCATGCACACAGAATAAATCTTTCTGTGCATGAACATTCTGGTCTGGGTGTTTTTCTATGTATTTTAGGTATGTATTTACAAAAAAAAAGTATTTAAGTATGTTTATCCGTTGTTTAGTATCCATAACACAAGTTCTTAATGATACTTATCTTGGAACTAAATAATTGGTGTTTTTGTCAGAATTTTTTATTTTATTTTTTTAAATATAAATAAAAGTGAATTACTGATAAACCATAGAGGTTTCTGTTTATCGCTCCTAAGCTCGAGCTTCTAAGTTTCATTTGTGTTCATAAACATTTAAAAAAGCATGTGTATGTAAATATTATTCCAATTATAAAAAAATCTACTTTTTCATTTCATCATAAAAACATTTTATGGATAGCAGTAAATTTTACGTAAATCCAATATACTTTGACATAAAGACCTCTTAGTGGTTTCAATAAGTGTGGTTAATAAGATGAGCTAAGATTTACTTGTTTTGGCAGAAAAAACACTATGATAGATAGCTTCTTCTCGCCCTTAAAGAACTTGTTTCTCAGTAAATTATGGCATTCTTTATTAGTAAACAACTTTAAAAGTTAATGAAAAATCCGTGATCTGTAATAACTGAAACCTAATAAGTATGAAGATGAAAGTAAAGAAAACAAACAAACATAAAAAGTGATGGATTAAAAATATCTTTGTAATAATTCTCGCTCTACTATAATTTCGAGAAACAAGAGATACATTCTCGTTTCAGCGTTGGTCTTGAAGACTTCGTTGTTCTGAGGCTCCTATCTTACCTGAAGATGCCCTGTGTAAGGGTGAAAAACGTGTCGTGTTGAATAGTTTCTCGATTTTTCGGGAAATTATAGGAGCGCGGTAATTATAACAAAGATATTTTTAATCCATCACTTGCTTACAATGGATTTCCGCAAAGTAACGCCTGAATCAATAAATTATTAAACATGAAAAGCTATAGGTAATACTTTGAACATTTTTACCAGGCCCACAAAGCAGACTACAGAAACATCAAAAAAGATTATATACATATAATTTATTGCCTATTAATAACTTACATAGCCCACAGGATAAGTAAGGTGAAGTGGCAGTGGGCCGGTCAAATCTGCCGTAGGACCGATAACCGCTGGGGTAGATGAGTCGTACAGTGGACACGGCGTCTTGGTAAGCCTAGTATAGGACGAAGTATAGGTGGAGTGACGGAATATGCAAAACGGCTGGCAGTGGCTGTAGACGAAGAGCTTAAAAACCGAGCTCAGTGGCGTGCCATTGGAAAGGCTTATGACCAGCACTGAACTAGTGTAGGCTAATGATGAAGATGATGATGAATGACTAAGCCCTTATCTCATTATTTGATTATCTTCTCCCAAGGTCAGGGAGATATAGGTCATACTTCTTCATGCAGCAGAGGCAATTGTATTACGTTATGGTGTCAGAATTTTCAAGTATCTTTAACTAGGCTTAACTACTGCCTTAAAGTCGATTATTCGTCTCGTCAAAATTTTGCCCAAAAAAAACCAACACAGCGTAAATTCACATAACATTTATGAAATTAGCTTACTTTTCACCAGTTCACTTGATAAAAGCCCGTAGGTGTATCAAAAATTGTTTGTTGCGAAAAATGAAAAAGGGTCGCCCATTTCATTGCACATATTAAAAATTCTGCACGCTACCCTTTCAATTATAATGTTAATACATACCTTTTTTTACGTCACAGCCCTTTCACGGAGCTGGATACGCTCCTAAAATTTACGCACTCAGCTGTCAGTACGAAAGGATGAATATAAAAGTTCTATCAGGCATATACAGGGCAGGAGGGACATAAATTACACTTCTACACGGTGAAATAAACACGGGACACGAAAAACATTCATGGTTAAGCTTAGTCTGAAATGTCTGCTTAATGCTGTCTGTTGATATGGTTTATGTGTATAAGGATAATTACATAAAAACTATATAGTAGCTTATCTATACTGATTTAATCTAGTAATCATTAAAAGACAGTCATCTGATTCCGCTAGGCAAGCCAAGCGGTGCATCCCGTGGAACATTTGTCAAACCGAGTGGACGTAGAACTTCTGTGACCCCCCGACTGGTCTCCTTGACCTTGGCGTGGTGGGGGGGCTAGTATCTCCCGGAAGCCGGGAAAAGGTAACATCCAGAGACCGACGACTCTGGGTGCCCTTAGTACTGACTACCGGGGGGAAACTAAGAGAGACCTGTGGAGGGTGCAGCGGGCGGGCGGGGGCAGGGGGCCCCTGCTGTCTAGCCATGGACCCTCCGAGAAGCCGGCCACACACGCTATGGTCGCACAAGGAGGAAGGAGGAAGGAGGGGCGCGTCCACTGCGCCTCTCTGAGGAGGTCCTCCCGGTTTTAGTGTGGGGGACGTTGGCCGCAGGCGGGGTGTCAGACGCTGCAACCCAGGTACTGGCCCCCGCCTCTTTCTCAACAAGCGGCGGGCGTCGTCGTAAGATTTTTAGTGGGTTACTGCTGGCAGTCGCATCTGCGTGAGCCCCCCACCCCCTTTCGGTCCCCCTTAAGGCAGTGCGTAAATGCATTTTGTTACCGACGTAAAACAAAAAAAAAAGAACTTCTGTGAGACTTCGTACTTATTGCAAAAGTGTAAATTTTATAATATTTGATAGTGAAATATAATTTGCTCTTTTAATGCAGTCCTATCGATATTCGATAATATTATGCTTTCAATGAGGATGTGAACACCGTTTCAGAAGCGTGGTTGGTCAAAGAAAAAATGTCCATGATATTAATAATAAATAACAAAAGAGTATTAGAATACGTACGCTATTGGGATGTCATAGCTTATTATAAGCTCAAATGTGCATGTTAACTATTATGTAAAAATAATATAATATCATATATGTAAATAACGCACATACATAACCTTACAACCTTTATCCTATTTTGGGGCGGGTAGGTAGAGGAGGTACCTTAACGCAACTATTTAAAAGGGACCTGTAATTGTTGTGGCAAAGGTTACTCTAGATGAAACGTATCAAATGGTGAGATGTATCCGCATTTGCACAAGACGAGATTCCATATAAATAGGCTTTATGTAAAAAGTCTGTACTTAAAATAAAATATCCTCTTTAATTGTTCTTTGCTGGACAAAGGCCTCTGCAATAAATGTTTACTGGGCACTATCATGTTAGTGGAGACATGGGCGTAGTGTAGTAGGATGGGGCAGTAGCCTAAATAATAACTAGCAAACTTTACCCGCGGTCTTGCCCCGGTATTTTTTTAATTAAGTGTGTATAGGGCTCCTACCAAGATCTGAGGAGCCCAAGCCAACCTCACCTGCAAATGGTGCACCTGCCGATCAACTGACGAGGCTCTAGCAAACATATTACGTGGGACCAACAATATAAATGGCGAAGTGTGGGCGTGTTGTATGCCTCTGCTTGCAAGGAAACAGGCGTGATGTTATGTATTTATGAAAGGTTACACCCTATAGCACGGCTCCATCGTGGCCTACGCCCATAAGTTGAGATAGGAAGGATATTAGATTAAAATTGGAATTTGACCCAAGAACTTATATACAAGCAGTTTGAATATATTCGAATCAACGCAATATAAATACTCAAAATACTCTTTATCTCTATACTATACATTCAACCATAATAAAACATGCAAATTTATTATTTAGTGGTAGTTTGCAATCTCTTTCACAAAAGTACTTGTCATTTGAACTGTATTTCGTATTTATAATTCAAATAGATGTTTGATGAAGCGCTCGACATCAGTTTAATTATTTATCGCCAGAAAATGCTCTCAGAGCTCGATCGATTATTAAAATAATTGAACTTTGAATTATGTCATGGTTAAAATTATTAACTTTCCTAAGTATTCCACCTGCCAGAAACGTTTACTGACATTCCTTTATATAATATTAGTGGACGCCCGCGACTTTGTCCGCGTTTCCTTTATTAAAAAAAACGACATCAAAATCGTGTGTAGTTTTAAAGATTTAAGCATACATTAGGACACACAGAGGAATGGCATTTTGTTTTATATTTTGTAGTAATGTATGTACAGGATTAAGGGGAACCTTATTGCGAAAATCCTAAAATGATTTCAAAATACCGGATAAATGGAATCGAAGAACTTCTAAAAAAAAGTAAGGCTAATTTTAAGATAATCGCGAATAATGGTTAACGTTTCGTAATTTATAAGCGCTGATTGACTGATGAACTTTGAATGACAGGTGATTAATTGGCTTTAAGCCAAAGCTTTTCAATTGTTTTAGTTGGAAACTTTTTTCAGTATTTTGCGTAATTTTAGGAGGAAAGTCGGATGTTTGCGAAATCATTCTTATATTTAAACTATCAGTATTTTAGCGAAGATCCGATTTTTTCAACATCCTACATACAGTTAATTCCTGCGTGGATATTCTACGTGACATGATAACCAGAACGATCGTCGTTTAACGATGCTTATCTCCGAAATTGGCCGTCATACCGTGATCGACGTTTTTCCCTTACAATCTCTACACACGCTCATATGTGCTTGATATAATCGCTTACGATGAACTTGTAGTAAATAGTATATAAATATTTTTCTGACAGTAACACTTATTATTTATTTCCAAGATAAGTATCATTAAGAACTTGTGTTATGTATATTCAACAACGGATAAACTTACTTAAACACTTTTTTTTGTAAATACATACTTAATACACATAGGAAAACACCCAGACCAGAAAAAATATTCATGTTCATTCACACAAAGATTTGTTCTGTGGCCTCTGGAGTAAAGTGTAGGTATACTGACCTCCATGCCATATCGGTCGTCAATAGTAAATAGGTACATGCACTTGTTGAGCTTAATGATTCATAATTTCAGCCATAATAATATGAAGACCTCTGCAGAACATATCTGTTTCCAAAAGTTTCGATTATATTAAAGGGATTTGCACATAATCTCCACACCTGGACAGGTTTGTGGTTGCGGAAGCTTCTCATCACGATTTGCAGGTAACACTTCGTAGATATACATAAAGCTCCTCTGAAGTTATTAATCAATACTTAAGATGCCACTTGCTCCGTAGATTAGAAACGTGCAGAGTGCAGAATTAAGTTACTTCAACTTATAATTGGGCAACCTCTTTCCTTATCCGAACTTGAGAAAATGTTGATAAATTTAAGCTTGTCGTGATTACTCGTTTAGATGGTTTATTTAATATTTGTACCACATTAAAAATAAAAACATCAACCATGACCCGGAGAAGAGAAGAGCCCGTTCCTATCTGACTTTTTTTTTTATCGTCCGTAAAAAAAATGCTGTTTACGCACTGTCTCCCGGCCAATGGGGACCGGGAGGGGAGTATGGGGCTCACTGCGGCAGACACGACCACCGCAGTCCTACCCACTAAAAAAACTTTGCAACGACGCCCACCGCTGTTGAAAAAGGGGCGAGGGGCCTGGGTTGGTAGCTTCTGGCACCCCGCTCGTGGCCAACGTCTCCCGAATTAGAGCCGAGAAGACCTCCTCAGAGAGGCGCAATGTGTAACGCCCTTAACTCCTTGTGGTACCTACCTGACCTGCAAGTAGTGAAACTGGCGATCAACAGACAAGGCCGCGGCAAACATTAAGGTTACAACAACAGGCTCTTTACTTATAGTTGTGATAGCGACATAGGATTATAATATGTATTTGTCTATCCCTTTGAGAAAACAGGCGTGATGATATTTTACATACTATGGAACTACACATAGCTCTGTTTTTTTTAAACAAAATATATTGTCTACCGTTTGCTTTTGTCTAAATATCCTACATTCATCTCTTTATATCAAAAATATGAAGCTCTAATTGTGTTTAAGGTCTTTATATTAACAAGCATTAGAAGTACAAGTATTAATATTTTAGTATTCGACAAAGTTTTAGGTAAAACACATACCCTGACTTTTTCCGACCCTCTAGAGAGCAGAGCTAAAAGCATTTGTAGCGAAAATTTAAAAGAACAGATATTTGTATGGAATGAATACCTCTCCCTCTTTTTACCGCTGCCTCGCTACGTCCGAACCACAAATGGAAGCTTTTATATCAGTTAATAAATCCTATACGATTCATGCTCGCCACTCAACAGTAACACGAGAACTTTATACATGCTTTTCATGAAATATGGAGATTCCGAGGTGTTCTTTTATATGGAAAAGAATAATTTCGTAAATCCGATTATGAAGCGGTTGGTTACGGGTGTAGGCATGTTTGAGGCGATATATGTCGATGATAAATTGGCGAGATTAGAAATCGGTTCAAATTTCCAAACACAACTTAAACCAAACCCCCAAGTTGATAAAAGATTAATTCGTGTAAACCGTTGATGTCGTAATCCAATTGCAATATGTAGGCAAAACTTGATCAGCCTAAGAGCATTTCAAGAAATTGCCAATTATATATTCGCCGATTTCACGATTTGTCTTGATGGTTTGTTTTTTTTAAACCAATAAATTACCAGCGTGCCAGAAAAACTAACCTTAAACCTTTAGTAAGCACTAGTATATTGAGCCATGATGTTGCGTTCCACAGATGATTTATAAAAAGGCGGCTTTTCATGAAATGCCCAAATATATTGCGGTCTGCTTTAACTGATCGTTAAGCTCTATACGTCAAATCTGATATTGCGGGCTGCATTACGGAATCATATTTCAACGATACGATGTAGGTAGTCATTTTGATAAGCCACAAAATATGTTTTAAATGAAATTAATTATTCTTACCGCCATATAAAGTTGTATGATAATATATATAATAATAGTAATACCGTGTATATACGGGTCCTACCAAGTTCTTTGGATCCAAAGCCAACCTCACCTGCAAGTGGTGCTCCTGCCGATCAACGGACGAGGCCAGAGCCTCTTTCATTGCAAGTTCCCGGTAAGCGACAATAGGCTCGCCACCTATTACGTGGCACTATAATAGGCGATAAGTGGGCGTATAATATGCTATAATATAATAAGTGATATTATGTATGTATGTATGATTGCTGGAAGGATGGACTGCACATTAATTCACGATTACCCGATTGACTGATTGAATTACTTAACATTTATCCTGACTAAAATAGAAAATGCGACGAGCGCCCGGATTAATGGCGGACGAGAAAATAGGATTATCTCATTGTGGATAAACTTCGGGAGATTGTGTGCAACGCATGATGGAACTAGATACCTAAGTGACGTGGCAATGTAGAGAAGCCTTTTGTGGATGGATGGCCTTTTTTTTTCTTTTTTTTTTACGTCGGTAACAAAATGCATTTACGCACTGCCTTCCGGCCAAAGGGGGACCGAAAGGGGGTGAGGGACTCACCACCGGCAGACACGACCGCCAAGTAATACCCACTAAAAATCTTCCGACGACGCCCGCCGCTTGTTGAGAAAGAGGCGAGGGCCAGTTCCTGGGTTGCAGCTTCTGACACCCCGCCTGCGGCCAACGTCCCCCGGACCAAAACCGGGAGGACCTCCTCAGAGAGGCGCAGTGGACACGCCCCTCCTACCTCCCCGTGCGACCATAGCGTGTGTGGCCGACTTCCCGGAGGGTCCATGGTTAGACAGCAAGGGCCCCCTGCCCCCACTGCCTAGACCCTCCTGGCGCTGCTGAGCGGGCCCTCCTGGCCCGTCCACTGCGCCCTCCACAGGTCCCTCTTAGTTTCCCCCCCCGTAGGTAAGTACTAAGGGCACCCAGAGTCGTCGGTCTCTGGGTGTTACCTTTTCCCTAGCGCCTCCTGCGCCCTACCGGGAGGTACTCAGCCCCCCCACCACGACAAGGTGGAGACCAGTCGGGGGGGGTGGATGGATGGCCTGAGATTTTGTCAGTGTGTTTGAGGTATTGTGAGAGAATGGGATAAAAGAAGTTTTTATGTGTGAGATTTTAATATTATATTTAACTTTTAATGTTTTTGATAATTAGTGTAATTAGTGTATTCCGTTCTGATTAAATAAATAAATCAATTGTACTAAACTTTGTCCTACAACTCGATCAGAATGACATAAATTGACAGTGAGTGTAAAGTATGTGACATAAATCAAAAATATTTAGGTTTACGTCCTTATGTTAAAAACCCAAACCTTAGTTTTTAGACTGTCAATATCAAGCATAAACTGCCCCTTTCAGTCTTACGGCGTGAGCACGAACGACCGTTCGCTATGCTCTCTAGCAATTTTATGCTTTAAAATCTGAACGTGTAACTTTGAATGTGTGTGATTTTATAACAATTTTTTTGGAGGTAGTGAGTTATCTGTTGTGCATTGTCATAGTTATTATAGCAGCTGGCTATTGAAGAGGACATTTTATTTTCCCCACCAATAGGGTTCAATAGGACCCAAGCGCAAAGACGCTTATAATAGTGCTGTAAAACCATGAAGAAGTTCTCCATGTCTATGTAAACGCAACCGTCTTTAGAATAGTTGTTAGTAGTAAATGCTTTTTTTTATATAATGTTATTTTTGATAGAAAAGTCTCACAATTAATTTGAAGCCCTGACACATATGTTACCGAAATCAGTTTCTTCCCTCGCTTGATCACAAAACTTCTGAAATAAAATCACCATCATCATCATCATTTCAGCCCATTAACGTCCCACTACTGAGCACGAGCCTCCTTTCACATACCAAGGTGCGAGGGTATTGAGTCATACTCCACCACGCTGACCCAGTGCGTATTGGCGGAGGCAGGTGTATGGGGTCCTGCTGTTAGAATTGTTCAAGTTTAGGCCTCTAATATTGCTTAACGACTACCACATTTAGTGATAACCGGGACCAACGGTTTAACGTGCCTTCCGAAGCACGGAAGCGCTCGATATCAAATGCCACACAAACGGTCACCCATCCAATGACTGACCTCTGTAAACTCTGCTTTACATCGGTGATTGTTTCCGACCACCGAGCACAGCGGAGCTACAAGCGCTTTAAATAATATCTTTTCGCGCTTTGAAATATAATGTTAAGTATTAATATACATTGGTTAAACTCCACCAGTAAATGGGTGGGCTACGATTGCGACACGATACTTATAAAAGGTGGTCCACTTAACTTTGATCGTGTCTTAATTATGATAGGTATCTTTGTGTGACTTTTATTTCAAAGTCGAAAATCAACATTAAGATGTATGAAAAAAAAATTCTTTAAAAAGCACGAGCGCCAGTTAACTTGCTACGAAAAGAAGGGTCTGACTCCTGCATACTTATGTAACAAGCCTGGAAAGTGGTTTTAACCAATAGAGTAGCTCTACGATATAATATAAAAAGATGTAAGAAAATAGAACGTACCTGTGCTGTATGTCTATAAAAAAAGCATTAAACTTTTCTAAAATTATCTCCGGGAATGTTTTCAGTGATTCACACACGACAGACGAATTCAGCATTCAATAAATACTACAATTACTATTTTAACTATTGTTTTATCTGCTCCCGCTGTATCTGGCACCTGAACAAATTTACCCATATAGAGTTTATCCTATATCAGTTCAACACGACTGTCCAAATTAAATATCTACTTACCTACAATTAAAGTGTAAAACATAACTCAACGTCAGAAATTATGTTGACGACCGATATGGCGTGGTGGCTAGTATACCCGCTCTCCGCTCCAAGGTCGTGGGTTCGATCCCACACAGGACAAATATTTGTGTGCATGAACATGAATATTTGTTCTGGTCTGGGTGTTTCCCTATGTATGTTAAGTATTTATTTACAAAAAAAAATAGTATTTATGTATGTTTATCCGTTGTTCAGTATCCGTAACACAAGTTCTTAATGATACTTATCTTGGAACTAAATAATTGGTGTTAAAAATTATGTAAAAGTCACTTTAGGGTGTCTTGCACAACGGTCACTGTTTAGTGCAAAATCTATTTAAAACATCATTCTGTCCCTCTCAACTTTAAACAAATAACTGAAATGCAATGATATTTTAAATCAAATGAAGCTTTAATCAAACTCTTGTGCAGGCCGCCCTAATTCAATGAGCACCAGGTCACTAAAAGAGGAGCTAGGAGAAGATATCGGCAACCGCTCCTGCCACCCGCCGAAACACTAAGATTGGAATGTTCCCTTAAACACCGCAACCAATAAAGTACTAAAAGGAAATAATATCGATGGAGATATAAGAAAATATAACGTACCTGTGTGTTACGCCTGAAAATAAGCATAAAAAAATTCTAAAATTAGCCCCGAGAATGTTTTTTAGTGATTCACGCACGACAGACGAATTCGGCACGCTATAAAAACTAAAACGACTATTTCATCAACATTGCGTATTATTGTTTCATCAGCTCTCCCTGTATCTGGCGCCGAACACATTTACCCATATTGAATTAATCCATATCACTACCACACAACAGTCAAAGTTGTATCATTTCGATATAAAAACAAATCTATTTGCAAAATTCAGTGACTATTATGTAAAATATTCAATGAAGCTTCATTTGTTTTGTAGAGTATTTTACGACCTATGGGCACAAAACAGTTTACAACAACATTGACTTTGGCAAATAAATAATTGAGAAACGAAGATGAATTTCAATAAGTTATTACATACATTCACGCCTGTTTCCCTAAAGGGGTAGGCAGAGGCATATTCTATGCCCACACTTCTCCAATTATATAGTTGGTCCCACGTAATAGGTGGCGAACCAATTGCCGCTTACCGGAAACTTTTATGTGCCAGAGTCTTGTCTGTTGATCGGCAGGTGCACCACTTGCAGGTGAGGTTGGCTTGGGCTCGTTAGATCTTGGTAGTATCCCTATACACTAAGATATGGTATCCCGATATGGTGAATAAATCAATGCAACAAATAACGTATATAAAATCAAACGTTACTTTCCCAGGAGAACTTTAACTACCTGCAACAAAATAAACAAATTCTACATTACGACTTTACATTACAATACAGTTAATAATTAACAAACAATAACAACATAACAAATTGCACATCTAGTTTTTAAAAGACGTAAATGCCATTTTGTCAATTTGAAAGTACAACGGTTTAAAGTTTATTTTTGTCATTAAAACGATTACTCGATTTGGTGTTTGGCTCTCTCTATAGGAAAGTTATCGAATTACAAAAAAAAATATTAAGCACTCAATGCATCTACATACAACTGAAATTTGTGGCATAATTAACTCAATTTAGCAATTTTTTAAATTTACGTTATTTAAGAACTAGATGTGCGAAATCTAATTATACACTTAGAAACTTAAAGATACTATATCAAGTTTATATTACGTTTTATACATTTTGAATATTGTTTTCTTTTTTTACTTAGTCTAATCCCCCAGCATATATAAAAGCATATAACCTTCCCCAAAGACTCGGCAGACAGACAACATAATCTTGATTACCATGGTCACGTGTACAATGTCAGCAGATCTGTCACGTAGTGATAAAACCACAATGATGTACCTAAATGTTGAAATATGCAAATAACATCTTCTGTCTTAAGGGCCTTAAGCATAATTGGTGACCCTGACCTGTACATCAAACATACAACACTTTATCTCCATGCACAACTTCTCCAGAAATCGCTCCAATGTCACGCCTGTGATTCGCATAGCAGGAAACTGGACCTCGAACCACAGAAATCACCTGGAACCATGGAAATCTGTCACATTTTATTTAAATACAAAACATTTTACCACTGAAACAATAAATATCCTTACACAATCAATATGACATTATCTAGCCTCAACACCAGCAGAGCTTATACTATAAAGTACACGAGTTTACCAAGGCGGCCATTAAGAGCATACTTGATGACTACCGCTATTCCAGCTCTCTATAACAGTAATGTAGAAACAGTTCTGGATCTGGCAACAATATCTCATTACACATTATGTTACCTATACTGGTAAATAATATTTTATGCTTGTAAGATTCGTGAGGCCGTTCTAATTTCTTCTGAGCAGAGCTTTCATTGTTTTCTAGTGATTAACGCGGCTTTTGCGAACGATGACTCAGATGATCCAATTTCATCTAGTAAAGTAAATACTATTTTCTTCTGATACGTTTTTGTGTTACAACCACTAAGTTAGGACACTTAACCTAAGTCTAATGAACGGAATAATTGTGAAAAAATATCGTTATCTCATTTGGTTTTCTATGTGCTCGGTGTTCGGCAAATTCATGGGGCATTCAGTCTGTACTAATTACGGCCAAATGTAACACTAAAAAGTACCGTGTTTGTTATAAACAAATTAAGTTTGAAGACAGATAGTGCTGTACAAAAGGTTTGAGTACTTAGGTGTACTATTACTTTTTTTTGTAATTTAACATCCAATGCAAATTGTATGTTGATGAAAACAGACTGCTTATTATTCTGTTTTATAATGGTATATTTTTACAGATCGGAAAGTAAGCACACGAGGTTATAATGACGACTGAATCACTAAACCATACACAACAACACTTAAGATATGCACAGTATAATTATACGCGAATACAGATTGTGAAATTTACCACACTATACGTAGGTATTTTAAATATAGACGTTTTGTAAATGAAAGTATTCTTTTTGTAGAACGTAGTTTGTATATCGCGCACCTTATTAAAATTCGATAAAAAATTTTATACATACAAATTATTGTACAAGTAAACTCAAATCGATATTTCGTCGTTTTAGGCTTACTGGGAAGTAAGCAAAATTGATAATTTCCAATTCACCCACGTATTTTAAAATACATTTCTGCTATCCGCTTAAGACATTCATATACCAAGGTATTATAATAATGATCTAACCTACATTTTCGACCGATATGGCGTGGTGGCGAGAGCTCTTCGCTCCTAAGGTTGTGGGTTCAATTCTCACGCTGAACAAATCTTTGTGTGCATGAACATGAATATTTGTTCTGGTGTGTGTGTTTTTATTTGTATAATAAGTATGTATTTACAAAAAAAAAAAGTATGTATATATCTTTATCCGTTATTTAGTATCCATAACACAAGTTCATATCATTAAAATACTTATCTTGGAAGTAAATAATTGGTTTAATTGCCAGAAAATACTTATTTATTATTTTTTTTACTTATTTTCTTTATTCAGAAGAAACAAAATACCCGGATTGATTTGTTCAAATAGCGCAACGCAAACCCTTGCGTAACCCTTAAGCTTACTAATAGACGTCCTCGGTAATCCAACCTTTGTCCAGGATAACAAGTACCATTGATACAAAGCCTACAGTTGCCCGCATGGCCCCAAGCTACAAGCCAGCGAAAACAATGCGGATTTAGTTGAGTTTCGTTAGAGAAAGAAATTGCTTTTTAGGCTTAACCCACATCTTTACTGCGGTGACTGATTAAGAACTTACTATTTGGGGGATTTTTTCTGCTTTTTGGTGTTAGACTCTGAATGATATGTAGCTTTATACGTATGTATCAGATCAAGAAAAAGTAAAGTAAAAAGTTATTGATTTCATCTTATCTTATCTTATCTTATAGCGGGGGCCACAGATTAACCGTGGCGCACTTTGACCCTTATGCCGGATCTTTTGTGCATCCCCTTGCCTATCACTCCAAATCTCCAAATATTGTTACCATCATCTTTATGACAGTTTCAATATTCTTTATTGATTTCATAAACTATGACATAACACTTGAAAACGACAAAATGAAATACATATTTTAAAATGAAGCTTAGATTCACTTACATGCAAAAGAAAATAGTATAAGTGAATCTAAGTGCCAGTTACAAGGCACCGCTCTGTGAGAAGAACTGACGAGAAACTCTCAGGTTATGCTCTTTTAAATTATCAATCACATATGACAATATAGAACACTATTGAAAGATATGAAAAGATTCCTCAGAAGCCGTAACCAATTAGCACTAAGGGAACCTTCCATCACAGTGAGCTGAATTTGTTGAATAGGGGATGGTCACAACAATGATCTGGTTGACTTCCATTCAACTGCTTTTATTCATTATTCCAACCTTTTGTTTTTTTATCTTGATAATGGTACCACTCATATCTCTTTCATTGTTGTTAAAAAAATTATCGTATTTCCATCTTTTTTGTAAAAATATTACGAATTTAAATGATCCTGTTGATTTTAAAGACAATGAAGTATATTTTATTTTATACTTTTTATTCTATTCTAAATTACACAAATGCATGTTGAAAATGTTGAACCCTAGCATGTTTATCTGACCAGTAATCACTTACAGCATAATATAGCTTTAAAAGAAATTGCTTCTTAACTACAGTGTTGAAATTTTGCAAAGGTAAGATCAATTAGAGATACTTTATTATAAAAACTGATATCATTGCCCAAAAATTAATTCTTTGTTTTGTAAAGTCGACAATTTGGCAGAGAGAGGCATGTTTTCGCCAGTTTAATAATAATAATAGAAAAAGAAGTAATCAGTATCAAAATAATTGTATGGTACAATTAAACGTTTTCACTTATGTAAGAATAACTCTATTTCAAGATGCATTCAGGCCAAATCCAAAGTATTTTTTTCTAAAAAAAATTGTTATAGGTTGTTATATATGAGGTCGTTGGAACCCCGAAGTTACTGCTAAGCTTTATTTATTGTTCATAATAATGCCTTTGAGACGCAATAAAGAAAAGGGGTGAAACTGCGAGCGGAACCATAAATAAAATGGCATCTGCTATAAACATTAATACGTGCAGGTTTTCGCCAGAGTCATTGTGTCTAAACAAATTACTGACGCTTGCGCAACTTCCAGACGCGCTTTGTCACCGCTCGCTTCCTAGCTCGCTGGACTGTGACTCGCGAAAGATACGCGCATTCTGCGTGTGTAATAATCGATACTCAAATGAATAAGTAACGATATTTTGAAAATTAAAAAAAATAACCAATACACTTTTATAGATTTTAAACAATATGGATTTGTTGAATATTCTATTAAATCAGCTTAACTTCGGTGATGATTTCCAATGACCTAGTATCACAAAGCAACAAGCGCTATCGAAGAATAGACACATTTAAAGTCACCGTAGTCGCGCCTGCCAGATACCAGGGCTATTGCACCGACAACTTCAATCTATGCCAGAAGTACTTTTCGCTTGCAATGCTTAATTGAATTACTTACGCTTGCAGTAGTTGCATATGCGCTTCGTCACCGCTCGCTTCCCAGCGCATTGGTCTGTGACTCGCGCGAGATACTGGCATTGAGTTTGTGTAATAAACTTATCAGTACTTCGAATATTGATCACGAGGAAACGTGTTACTAGTTTGCCTTCTGCCTGATGTTCAATATTTGCTAGCATTATTGATAACATTTACGTGAATAGTGTTCATAATTTCGTATTATCTGACTGGCTCATTTATTAATAAACAGTATAATCAAACTTAACAAACTACGAGGGCCGCATTGAAAATTTCGGGAATCAAGGAAGTGACACAACATAACTATTTAAAAATATATTTATTGCTTTTCGAAGTATTCTCCGCGAAATTTGACACATTTTACCGTACAATGGAACCAATCGTTGAAGCAACCATTAGTTCGGAAGTAGGGGGCTCCGAAATGGCCGTTTTGTAGGCTTCCACAGCTTCTTCAGGTGATAAAAATCTCTGACCACGGAATTCATTCTTTATTTTAGGGAATGTATAGAAATCATATAGGGCTTAGGTCTAGGCTGTATAGCGGATGGTCTAATAATTCTATGTTTTCTTGCTCTAAAAACTCTCTTGTTCTGTGCGCGGTGTGAGAACTCGTATAAATGAACGTATGTTAAGTTTTTTTTCCTTACACTATAAAAATCTTTGAAAACTAGTCTCATTGAAATTTATCTACAGATGCTAAATTGTAATTAAATCATTTGCGTTGTTATTCTATGGGAGACAGGAAAGGATATGGAATAATTATTAATGATCTGCGTTCAGAAAGCTGGTTTAATTCTTTGTTTTAAATGAATTGTAACATTACACTGCCATGTTTATTAGTAAGTAAAT
Source organism: Musotima nitidalis (assembly GCA_949126915.1). Classification (NCBI taxonomy): domain Eukaryota; kingdom Metazoa; phylum Arthropoda; class Insecta; order Lepidoptera; family Crambidae; genus Musotima; species Musotima nitidalis. The sequence continues at coordinate 5,855,919 of OX421419.1, forward strand.
ATTAAATTATATAATTAAAATCTGTTATATAAAAGATAAACAACTTCGACCAAATTTACATATCACTGGCACAATTATTATGTGGCCTACCTGATTAATGTAGTCATAGCATAGGCATAGTTATAGGCATAAATTCTTGCAAAATCAGGGGCGCCGCTAGCGCGAATTCGACTCTGTACACAGTTTTCAAAGAGCTATAATATCTTGGGATAACTTTGCCAGCAAGCTCAATTTACCACGCAAGGGTACGCCGCAGCAAGTTAGTTTTAAAATGCACGGTACGCACCCGTCATTCCTAACGCACTCCTGCTGATGGCGAGCTGTGCAATGATGTGAAGAGGCTGTAGGCATTCTTTTAAGCAGTTCTTTAGAACAGACTTCATTATACAAGCGGTAACACACAAATAACGAGGAGAATTTTCTCCCATGACGTAAGGGTCATTAAGTGATATTGCTTACAAAAATGCGACAGCGGTATTATTTTCTAATTTTTTTATCAACATTTAGAAAATGTAATCAAGTTATAGTCGTTGTAATTCACACTACTTGGATATGTATTATCATATGGTTACTATATTAAATTATACATTTACTGATTTCAATCATTATGTTATATATTTTTATAACATGATGAAATGGAATAATGATTAATATGAACTATTCAATACAATAACACTTTTTACTTTACTCTATTACTTAGTCTTCATCTTATAATGTGTAATAATTAATACATAGTAATGACTGATGTGAAATCATTATTTGATTGGGTGTTTAGGGATCCTACTAAGATATGTGGAGCCCAAGCCAACCTCACCTGCAACTGGTGCACCTGCTGAGCAACGAACGAGGCTCTTCACGTAATAGGAGGCGAGCCTATTGCTGCTTACCGGGAACTTTTATGTTCGCCAGAGCCTCGTCTGCCGATCAGCAGGTGCACCACTAGCAGGTGTGGTCGGCTTGGGCTCCACAGATATTGGTAGAAGCCCTATACACCCATTTTATTTCAGTTAATAAAGTCTGGTCTGCCAATAATCAACGCCTAGACTACGCCAATACTAAAAACCTTCAGTCTTTTTTCGTCCACTTTATAACAGGGAGATTATTTGAAACAGCGTCTATTTTCGTCAAAAGTAAACAAATTATCAGAGACGGCTGCTAAATACCGGCTTTGTACTATCTGAAGTTTGTTTGTGTAAAACGTTAAACAGCTCATTCTCGCATATCTGTAGGAAAATACACATAGTAGGCATGAATAGATTATCGTTATTTTAGAAGAACGATAATCATGTGTTTGCAAGGCAATAGAAAGAAGTATTAATGATTATTCTAACGTGTCTATACTTTTGTACTCAGCATTATGTCAAGTCATTTTGGCGGGAGAATAAATTTGACGACTTTTTTGCCAAATGCATCTTCACTCAAGTGGCACTCAGGGTAGTGAATGGGCGCGTGAGCATTAAGTTACCTTTATAATCATAGGGCCTATTATAGCTCAAACTGCTTAAAGCATATTTAACTTACGATGCGCCATTGTCTTTCACAATTGAAAGACTATGAGGCAGTAAAAATGTTACATAGATATGTATGCCTAAACCAACATTAAAAATTCAGAGACTTGTCTATTAATATTAAAATCTTAAAACAACAATAACAATATGAAATTGGATTCTTCTAATTATTTGTGTATAGAGCTCACCTGCTGATCACCTGCAAGTGGTGCACCTGCCGATCAACGGACGAGGCTCTGGCGAACATAACAGTACCCGGTAAGCGACAATAGGCTCGCCATCTATTACGTGGGACCAACAATATAACTGGCGAAACGTAGGCGTATAATATGCCTCTGCCTACCCCTTCGGGGAAACATGATATTATGTATGTATGTATGTATATGTTCTTCAAAAAGGGCGTGAAACGATTATTCAAGCGTCGGGAACGCGCTAGTGATGTCTCTGATATTACATAGGCCGTGGTGACCTCTTTTATAAGGTAGGCCGCATGCCTGAAGGTGGCAGACCTTGTAGTATACTAATAAATATTTATATTTTCTTCTAACCGGCGGGAGAAAAAACTAACCTTGACGATTTTCTTGCCCGTTCTTTTACGATCAAGCTCCCGCCCGCAGTAATTGGGCGCGCTAGTTTTAAAGTTTTGACGTTCATAAGAGCTCTTTTAAGCCAAACTTGAATAAATGAATTTGAATTTTTTTTTAAAACCATCTACTCTTCTGTAGTACTTTAGGTTTACATGGATAACTAAAACTGCTATATAAAACCCGTTACCAGGTCAAGAGCGAAGCGCTTATCTTTGTTCGTTACCCTAGTCTGTATTCCCTGATAACAACTACAGCCGTGACAATTACTGTTTGCATGTTTGATAACAGAAGCACCTATGGCACAAGGTGAGAAGATCCAACAAAACAATAATCATTATTTACGTTAACAATATTATACCAAAGTGTTTTACATGTCTGTCACGAGTTGGTTAAACAGTGTCATCGTTTTTTTGTGTACATAACGATGTCCAATATTGTTCTTAAATAAATATATTTTATTTTGTATTGTAAGTGTAAATAATTTTTCATTTCTTATGTAGCAAAGTTTAATGAAGTGTTTTTGACAAAAAAAATAAACACTATATAAATAACAGTTTGTATATATTTGTAATAAGACTACAAAATGTGAGTTTATTGGACTTACGGGATACAAATCCCATACGTTTCGGAAGGCTTTATAAAAATTCAACTTTTAAGTTAACAATTAAATACATGAGTTTTTGGTTGAAATTACTTTAAACTGTATATTTTTATTTAAGGCTTTAAGAAATCAGTATTTTTTTGTGTCGACTTAAAACGCTCGTAGCTTTGCGAGACTAGTTAAAAACGAACACCAAAAAATAAGCAGAGTTTTGAACAATTCAATGAAAAATTTTGCTATTCCTAGCTTCAAAAAAATTCAACTTTTAAGTTGAACAATTACATACATTATATCTGCTTTACTTTTTCACACACGAGCCAAGAGCTAGTGCTCTCTCACCACAGTGCTACATTATGTGCCTTCACCCCTATTCCGAACTTTCACATTTAGAATACTAGGTAAAAGAAGATGTTTCTTGAATTTCTTCCGAATTTAAAACGAGCAATGCACTATCAAACATGAAATGGATACTCTACATGTGGATAATATTGATAATGTGAGACGTGCTGCGTTACCATGGGCCTTATGATAAAGCTTACTTTTGACAAATCACTTAGCGTGCAATAGAGAGATCGAAGAGAGATGAGATAGACTCAGAAAAGAGAAATTCCGTTGAAATGAAGTGACCAAGAAAGCAAGGCATATTTAAAAGCTGAAGGGCTTTATTACATAACTAGATCTAAAGTTAAACCAGGCGTAGAACTAGTGCTGTCACTTTTATTTGATAAAATGAAGACCACTGTCTTCATTAGTTGTTTAACCAGGGGGCCTACCGCCGAGTTCGATGGCAATCGATTATAAGGCAAAATGGATTTCGAATTGATTCTGTCGTACCGCCGAACTCATGGAAATCGAAACAAAATGGCGTTCTCCATTTACCTATTGGTCTGTCACGGACTGAAGGTCATGAATGAGAGGTGGCTGTCGGCAGATTCCCCGGTACGGATTAATGAACGCAAAACAAAGTTTGATCTAGATGGATTACCGGTAATCCATCGAATTCGGCGGTAGGCCCCCTGGTTTAACATTTGATCTTGTTTTGTAATAAGCCCGAAGCGTTTTATTCTATAGTGTCGTGTTAGACACAGGACATATTGGTGATTAACACAAAGCACTAATCTAATGTCTTCCCCCTTAGCATCCAAAAGATATTGTGGTGGGAACTGGTGTCTATGTTATATAAAGGCTTGACTTTAAATTATAGTTTAACCTTCGTAATATAAATAATACTGGAGGAAAAGCAATACTCCAGGGATTGGAGCGTCGAACCGCCTCAACTCGTGATTCGATATATAGTCCAATGATAAATCAATTGTCTCTCTAGATATTCTTTCTTTGGAATATCAAATTCGAAATCCCTATGAGCATAGAGTTCAAACGCAGAGTTTATATATCCTATGCCCTTAATAGTACTTACATAGCCCAAGACTAAAGGTTTCAGTACTAATATAGTAATAGAAGGTAACATTAAGATACGTTCGTATGTCAAGTAGGTAATGAAAGAGTAGACAAACTCTTTCGTCACTTCATATATCAACATTTTAATTGAAAAGCTATAGAGTAGAATTACCTATTTGACTTTCGTCGGCAGAGCAAACCACCAACTGACAAACTCGTTCAATCAACTCCTGGCCTATCGAATACTTTAACCAACTCAAGCGTCCCGTAAGAACAAAATAGGCTCAGAAGGTCTTAAGGTAAAACAAACTGATTTCCCGTTCGCAAAGAAACACATTAATGATGTTAATTTTAATTGTTATTCCTTAATATTACTCAGCACATCTAGCCCCAATAAAAGATACCATAAATTAAAAAAATAGGGCCATAATTCTATTCTATGTTATAATAATTAATATACAATGGATAAAGTTTTTTTTGTTATAAATACTTACATACATTCACGCCTGTTTCCCCGAAGGGGCATAGGCATAATATACGCCCACACTTCGCCAATTATATAATTTGTCCCACGTAATAGGTGGAAAGCCTATTTCCGCTTACCGGGAACTGTTATGTTCACCAGAGCCTCGTCCGTTTATCAGCCTGTATGTCATTTACAGGTGAGGTTGGCTTGGGTTCCTTAGGTCTGGGTAGGATCCCTATACACCTCCCCCCCGACTGGTCTCCACCTTGTCGTGGTGGGGGGGCTGAGTACCTCCCGGTAGGGCGCAGGAGGCGCTAGGGAAAAGGTAACACCCAGAGATTGGCGACTCTGGGTGCCCTTAATACTGACTACCGGGGGGGAAACTAAGAGGGACCTGTGGAGGGCGCAGCGGGCGGGCCAGGAGGGCCCGTCAAGCAGCGCCAGGAGGGAACCATGGATCCTCCGAGAAGTCGGCCACACACGCTATGGCCGCACAAGGAGGTAGGAGGGGCGCGTCCACTGCGTCTCTCTGAGGAGGTCCTCCCGGTTTTGATCCGGGGGACGTTGGCCGCGGACGGGGTGTCAGAGCTGCAGCCCAGGTACTGGCCCCCCGCCTCTTTCTCAACAAGCGGCGGGCGTCGTCGGAAGATTTTTAGTGGGTATTACTGCTGGCGGTCGTGTCTGCCTGTGGTGAGTCCCACACACCTCTCTCGGTCCCCCTTCGGCCGGGAGACAGTGCGTAAATGCATTTTGTTACCGACGTAAATTAAAAAAAAAAAAAAAAAAGGATCCCTATACACCTATATATAAATACGTACTTACAGCCAACACACAAACCCAGACAAGACAACGAATACTGATTCTGTGTAGTCAGAACCTTCGTTCGCAGAGCATAGTGCAGTAAAATTTACCGCTACAATTATAAAAGTACATTTTTATTTGAAATATCGTTGTGTAAGTCAGTTTTAGAAACTTTTAAGGGGAGACAAAAAACTGAAAATTTTTATAGACATTTCCCTGTTGTTACTTCCCGTAATATGAAAGGTTCATATTGGTTGTATCTTCATTCTGATTCGGCGAAACGACGCGTATTTCGATCTTCTAGCGAATGGCATCAAAATGTCAAAACCGCGTAAAAATATATACGTTGTGATAGAAGTGAAACGACGATTTCAAAAGAACAGGAAAATTAACATGGATTTTATTAACGTGACCATAATAACGACCATTTCCTACTCGAGCAGAAGATGCAGTTGAAATAAATTTAAGGGCTCCATACCGTGGAAAAATTACGGTAACGAGAGCCCCCACATCTAAAGGCCTGTCTGATTTCGTTTAGGATCTAAATACATTTTTACAACAAATATATTTTATTTATATTTTACATATATTTTTATATATATCTGTTATTAGTACTTTCTGCAGACGACCTTCTATCCTGTTTTATTATTACGCCTAAAGTTTTAGTCAAAAGAACCGCGAAGTCTGCCCAAATATTTATAAGAGAATTTCGGGCAGCTTCGTAATGATCAATCAAGTGAAAAAAGGGCCACCCTAAATTGTTAAACTTTTCCTCAATCAAAACCACTTAAATTGATCTTTAGATTGGTCATTGAATGGTATTATGTGGAAATTTATATATCTTAGTTTTTTCTTATTTAGGAGCGGCGACAGCCCAGAGGCGAGACCCCTTGCCTTTAAATTCAGAGGGTCTCGGGTTCAAACTCTAGTAGCGCACCTATGACTTTTCGAAGTTATGTGCGTAATTATCGCTTGCTCCGTGCCTCGGAAAGCACGTTAAGCCGTTGGTCCCGGCTGTCATGAACATCTATTGCAGTAGTTATTAGGAAGTCAGTGCCTTCTAACAGACTGACAGCTGGTTTAACCATAGAATGATGTTTCCCTCTGGGATGCGGAGGTCAGATGGCGCTCCACGTAATAACTGAAATTAATTCAAATCTGGTTGAACCAGTAAGCAGACCCTGGGCCCTAAGCTTAAGTCAACCGTAGGGAAACCGGGATAATGCTAGTATATGGAATTCTTTTCTTATTTCATTGCAGTGATAGCCCAGTGGCGAGCGCACAAGAGTGCAATGCGTTTTATTATGTAAATATATACCTGTCAATACTTGGAAAACAATTGGACTGAAAATAATCTCGTATTTATGCAGATAAATGAAATGAAAATGAAAAAGTATTTATTTAGTTTTCTTAGCAATGATTACATAGTATTCTACGTCTACCAAACTGTACAACAGTTTGTTGGCAGATGTAACTCCCTTAATAAAAATGTTACATAACCTAAGATGATTCACTTTTTCAAATTATACAACTTATCGATCTAATTAAATAAAAAAATACAAAAATTCAAGATATTACTTACTAAATAGGTTTATACAAAATAAATGCAATAAGTACTTTTTAAGCTTACTTTTAAATATCTTTTTAGTAATACTTTTGCTTTCCAAATCACAGGGTAAACCATTATATACTGTAGGAACTATAAAATTACTACACCTACGTCCGTAGTAATTATTACAAACTGGTACTTCAAGATACTTCGTACTTACAATTCTTTGGAGACGGACGTATGGTTTATTGATCTTAAATTCATTTTTACCATAATGATCCAGCGCTATTAATGACACTGTTCTCTCATGGACTGGCAGTATCTGGCACTCCAAAAATAGCTCTTCGTAATTACTCTTTTTGCAACGTTCTTTAGTACTTTTGTTCACTAATAGTTTCATGAACCTGATCTGTAAAGCTTTGATTCTATTTAAATACGTTTTGAATGTGTTACCATAACATACCAGACCATATGAGATCAGTGAGTCTACCAACGAATAGTATATCATGTACATAGTGGCTCTGTCTAGTACCATACTGAGGTGATGGAAGTTTTTAAGTACTAATCTCAATTTATCGCAAAGATATAAAATGTGCGTTTTCCATGAAAAATTGTTATCAATTACTAAGCCCAGGTACCTGTAATCGTCCACCACCTCAATGCTTGCACACTGGCATGAACCCTGTCTTTCACTATGCAAACACTCATAGCTATGTCCTACAATGCACGGTGATCGCGTTACATTTCTGGAATATGGGGATCGTATGTACATGCACTTTGTCTTGTTTATGTTAACTATTATTCCATTATCGTGTGCCCATTTAATTACATTAGTAAAGTCTGCTTGCATGTGCAATTCTATGTCAGTTAAATTTTTATCTGCATACACCAGACATGTATCGTCAGCATACATATAAACGCGACAATTCCTAACCATGTTACACATACTGTTACAAAACTGTTACAAATAAATGTATGTATTGTGTGGGCATCGCACCTATGACCTTATTAGCATTCTCTTTATATCGTCAGCACATAATATTGATAATAATTATTAGGGAATAAACAACTTCTTACGTATTAAGTTTTAGTTTATTGTCCAAATGTTTCCCTTTAAAATAACTGTCTATATCTACATTGAATTGTTAAAGGTAAATAAGGCTTACACGCAAAGTCACTTTTGTTATTATGATACTTTTATTATAAAGCAATAATCGATAACACGAAAAGACAGAATTGAACATAATCGGCTTAAAAGGGGAACGGGATTTTGGCAAAGTGGGTACATTGGGTTCGGTAATAAGAATTATTTTTGCGTGAGCTTTCGAGTGAATTTACCCATTGTTCCGTAGAAACTCTTCAAATTGTTTTAATGTGGACTGTTTACTTTTTAAGAATTTCCCTCCTTCGTAAATTTAATAGCGTCGCGCCTAATTAGTTATTCCCTCTAACGAGCTTTTATTTTTCGCCCCCACTCTTATAAAAATATTCAACTGCAGTAAAATTCACGGCTTACATTTTTTACCAACACCGTTTATAAAACAACTGCAGAAAAAATGGAACGAATAAATTGTGAGTAATTATTGGGTGTGTTTAATTATTTTTTGCTAGGTACTATGTCATTATAATAGACGATTAAAAAGATTAATTTTAAGGTAAAGCCTCTAAAATTATAGTTACCATTCTGTTATAAACTTAAAATTAAAGAAAATTACTTCTTACGTGAGTAAAATTTGTGATTCAAATTACTTTACTGTATATTTTTGAGAAATCAGAATTTAAATTAGTATTTTTTTGTTTCGACTTGAGATGCTCGTACTTTGCGAGACTAGGTAAAAACGACCACCAAAAATTAAGCAGAGTTTTGAACATTTCAATGCAATGAAAAATTAAGCGCCTTCTAGATTTGGTAAGCATAATGCGCCTGTTGTCCCGTTTAATACTAAATGTGGTAGTCCTTAAGCCAAATCACAACAGAGCTATTATATAACAGGGAGACTTAAAAACCGATCAGCAGTATACATATAGTAAAGTAGTTTTTTATGTGATTTTTTTAGGTATGTACCTTAAAAAAATTCATGATTATGATTCCAAATGATCGCATAAACCCCTTCATTAACAAATTTATTTTCAAATTTCCTAACCTGAATTTCTTCTACAACAAAGAACCTGTAATGACTATTTACCAAAGCTCACTGGATCCCTTCAACCCCGAGCAATAATGGAACAATATTACTTTAATCAGTTCTATTTGCAGCGAATCAGGGCCATGATGAAAATTAATTAAAAACGACCTCGTAGACGATCTCAAAAAGGCGTGAATATATTTACAAGATAAATTTAGTTAATTAATGTTCTCGCACAGGGTTCATCATCATATCTTAGCATTATCCCGGTTGCCCTAGACTTAAGCTCAGGGCCCAGGGTCTGCTCACTGGTTTCACTAGATATTGGTTGAATTTTAGTTATTATATTGAGTGACAGCCGTCTAACCTACGCAACCCAGAGGAAATCATAATTCTGTTGTTAAATCAGCTGTCAGGATATTAGAAGGCACTGACTACCTAACAACGATTGCCATAGATGTTCATGACAGGCTTAAGGTGCTTTCCCAGGCACGGAGAAAGCGATAATTATGCACGTTAACTTCGATAAGTCATAGGTGCGCCACCAGGGTTTGAACCCGAGACCGTCTGAATTTGAAGGCTATGGGTCGCGGCACTGGGCTTTTGTGCGCTGTTGTTGCACAGGGTTATTTAGTTTCAAGCTGAGCTATGTTTGTACAATGGGCCATATATCAACGATAAACATAAATAGGAGTTTTTTCATTTATTAATTATACAACGATTATGACCGATATTGCGCGGAGGTCAGCATACATAGGTGTATAGAGATTCTACCAAGGTCTGAGAACCCTTATTTATTTTTTGTATGACGTCGGTAACAAAATGCATTTACGCACTGTCTTCCGACCAAAGGGGGACCCAAAGTGGGTGTGGGACTTACCACCGGCAGACGCGACCGCCAGCAATAATACCCACTAAAAATCTTCCGACGGCGCCCGCCGCTTGTTAAGAAAGAGGCAGGGGCCAGTACCTGGGTTGCAGCGCCTGACACCCCGCCTGCGCCCAACGCCCCCTTGGACCATAACCGGGAGGACCTCCTCAGAGAGGAGGTGCCCCTCCTACCTCCCTTTTCGACCATAGCGTGTGTGGTCGACTTCCCTGAGGTTCCATGGTTAGACAGCAGGGGGCCCCCTGCCGGCCCTCCTGGCCCGCCCGCTGCGCCCTACACAGGTCCCCCTTTGTTTCTGCATCATTTCATAACTTTACAATGCTATGGAGAGTAATTATAAAAGTATATAAATGAAATACCTTCAATTAACAGCAAACACGTCTTGCACATTTTTTAAATCTATTTGAATAATTTTTTTTTTTTAAATAGGTATCAAATTAATATAATTACAAGGTACCTTTATAATGCTTTGAAAAGTATAAATGAAACGAACGAAATGAGAGTAAAATATATTTAATTAACAAGCATGTCCTCTTTTTCACACAAACATGGCTGTGACATTGCATAAACATACAGATATCACGTACAATGTCCTAAATAACTATTAAAAACTGGCATATCTCTGAGCTTAATAAAAAATGAGGCAATGTAGCTTTGTTAGGTGGATAGGTAGGCCGGAAAGTGGGAATAAGGTCGGTTATAAATAAGTAAATAGTTTAGTCTGGCCTACGCGAATAAATAATTCAATTGGAACTGAGCCGGACTGATGCATCAATACAGAATTTTGATTGATGTTGAATTATTCCAGAAAAAAACGAAAATAGCTTTATATAACTAAATCACATATATTTTGCTATTTATATTTTTATTCATGAACAATGCGAGAACTTGTATAGTTATTTTATCATCTGTATAAAAATTCTCACGTAAAATTAAGTCAATGTATAAGTAGGTATAAGGAAATGCGAAAAATGTATTACTTTTTAATTTTTTTATATGGTACATGATATCCGGTCAGTACAGTCTATAGGTTTTTACTCAGTAGAAGTCTGACACACTCTCCTGGTCCACCCACAGCGGGGAAAGGCCATTTAATGATTTTCCATCCAAAAAAAAGGAAACCCCTAGCACGTTGCCGACTTTTTAAAAACTGTTTCACAGCCTTTATGAAGTGCCTCAAGCTATAATCACTTGAAAACTCCTTACCTCATGGTAAGCTCCATAGCTTATACTAAAGTGTGCGCGACAGCAAACAACAATTACAAAAGGAGACCGAAATACCTTAAAAACCTTATCTATATTTGTTTTCACATCAAAACATTGCTGTGACCTTTCTTAGGCGTAAAATAAAAAGGACATGAAATTACAGTTAAAAATAAGAAGGGACTCTCTTAAAAAAGAATCGTCTTAATTAAAAACAAACTTTTACTACAAATTAGATGGGATCTTTCCCTTTTTTCTTTCCTAATTTTTTTAGTGTTTTCGTACGAATTTTGTTATTTATTCTTGCGCCATTTTGATGATTAGCTTTATTTTTGTTTCGGTCGTTATTGTTGATGGATCTGACGTCAGATAAATGGATTCTGGTTTGCTTTTTAAGGCGAGAGCCTGTCCTTACAGAACAAACACAAATTTGTATTGATAGGTATAATGATTTGGCTCTCAATGTATATTTACTTCAGTACTTAAAGCGCACCGAAGAAGGGTCAGGTGTATACAAGCACTGTATTTTTACATAGAGTTTGTATATTCTGTTATTCTTCCTGTTGCTCAGGAAAGTCATATGAGGTGTCCTAAATAAAATTGTAAAATCTGAACACAATTCTAGTGTTGGTGTAGCCATATTAAAAAAGGTTGTCATATAATTTCGCAAGTCATTAAAATGCGAGTAAAGAAGTGTATTGTGAATTGAAAATGCAAAAAGTATATTAGTCAAATTTGAACATTTAAATCTTCCGGGCCAAAATTTACAAAATTGACAAAAAAGTATTGTCTGATAAATATCAGTTAAACACAAACTATCAATTTTGTAACTTAATAATGAAATTATGTAATGTGATACATATTTTCATAATGAGAATTATTAGATTTTAAAAGCAAATATGTTAAAGAGGAGTATCTTGAAATTGTATTCAATCAATACAATTTCATTCTATGATGTATTTGAATAACAATAGTGATGTGCTTCTATCTCTAGCCGGTCTCAGTTTGAACCCAGTTGGATAATTAATACTTGTCGAGACGACGCGATCAGAATCAACGGGACATTCAGATGCAAATTTCTGTAGCGGAGATATTCGGGTTGCCTTCAAACATAAACTTCCAGATTAGATATCATCTTGCAGTGTGTCTATCTCTGATTGAGAGGAAGTTTCTAGAATAACTTGATGTATTTTAAGACGGTATAGTACCTCTTTATATAGATCTGTGGTAAAGAAGCAATTATTTCAAAAGGAATTTTGATTACTTGTCAGATAATCTTGTGTGAACTTAATAAAAGTTATAATTTTAATAATTACTTTTATTAAATTTAAAAGAAAATACTACTTATCGATAATTTTGGACAGCCCCATAAAATAATTTAGGTTATAATACTTCCTTGACTGTGATAAAAGGTTTCTTTAGTGCTACTATATTGGTTACAGTGCGAGCTGCTAGAGGCAGGTGTGTCTCGTGATGGGACTGATAAATTTTTTATCAAGCCACCCAATTATGTCAATAATATGGCTTTACTGCTTTTTTTTTATTCGTCGGTAAAAAATGCTGTTTACGCACTGCCTCCCGGCCAATGGGGGGACAGAGTGGAGAGTGTGGGGCTCACTGCGGCAGACGCGACCACCGGAGTCCTACCCATAAAAACTTCCGACGACGCCCACCGCTGTTGAAAAAGGGGCGGGGGGGCAGTGCCAAGAAGTGATGACTCTGCTCAATAACTCAATATTACATTTTGACTATGTGAAATTTGTATTTGACAGTAATTAATCTGATTGAAATCCTCAATATTGTTATGGCTGCTGGGGACAAGAGGTTAAATGGTAGTCATGTAATTGGAAAGCACTGGCCGCTCCATTGAAAATATACTCCAGCGTCTCAAGACCTCTTAGGCTGACATTATAATACTTAATTAAACATTTCATTCATTTTTAGAACTGTTTTTGATGGTGGAACCATATGAAGAAAGGAAATTCATCACACAAATTTCTATTTAATAGATATTGCGTATTACTTACTCAACTAATTGTTTTAATGGCTGCAGAGCATTATGGATACCATATGGCATACTACTTTACAGTAAAAGGATTAGTGATTTGCAGTACCTTTCGTTCTTTTAATATTGATGTAATTTTTGTTTTAGTTAAATTTCCTTCATACCCATAGCTTGAGTATGTCATGCTCAATAAAAAATTTCTGCGGTGGTGGCTTCATGTGTCGGGTCGTCACGTTCCCTAAAATATGGTTGAGCGAAACGATGGCTGGTTCATGCGTCATATGCGTGAACGGGAGCCAACAGTAGGGACTGGTATGCTCATTTCTACTATTTTTATCTTTAATTATGTTCATCTTGCTAAGGAGTGAGAGCTTCATAAATATTTTTCTCTTTTTCTTAAATTTTGTGTCTGCAAAGCACAAGAATTTTTAACCATATTTTTTATTTAAGTACATTTGTAACTGGCGGGAGAAAAACCAAATTTGACGATTTTCTTGCCCGTTCTTTTATTATCAAGCTCCCGCCCGCAGTGAATGGGCGCGTAAAATTTTAAGTTCGACCTTCATAAGAGCTCTATTTAGCCAAATTTGAATAAATGGTTTTGACTAACTTCATTAAAAATCTATCGGTTTTCGAATACGGTCTTGCACTAAATAGTTTATAATAATCACGATTACCGATTTGGTGTAAAGATCAGTAAATCTATATTTCACTTTTAAGGTCCCCCTTAGTTCGGTTCTCTTTCTGGGAAAATAATAACAAAATATAATATTTATTTCGGAAAAAATGTATGTAGGTTTTGTTTAGGTTATATTCTTATATATTAGTAGTAAGTATTTGCAATTATTAATGAATCAAAATAATTCAGGTAAATTTCTTTTTCATACCGTTTTAGTTTCATTAACATATCGTTTTAGTTTCATTAACATAGGCACTTGTCCTTTTTCTACCTTCAGTAACGAATCTTAAAAGCATGACATCAACATATTATCTAATGAATTAAAGTATGTTATGTAACTATTTGTTTTTAGAATTTCATTAAAATATTAGCCATTAAATAAAAGGACTCAAAGAAAATTGTTAAAAGTTAGTAGGTAAGTATATTATAAAAAAATAATTATTGTTAAACAGCTTGGCAGTTAATGTGTTAATTAACAATAAATAAATCCGGATAGAATAAAGCCAGAGAGAGATTTGTTAATTTCATAGAGCCATTCAAATTCTAAGAATACCCTTAACAGTGTTTCAAATTACAATTTATAAAAAGGGAGAGTCTCTTTTCTGGTGACAGTTTACAAATGCGTCCAATTTTCTTGTTCCGAATAGAACATGAATAAAATAAAATCGTTTTCGATTAATAAACAAAATGTTAATCAGACTTTGAATTTAGTGTACTAAACAAATAATATAAGCTGCACATAATCGATTAATATATGTGCTTGTTTTTAAGCACACACACGCATACACATTCATAGACACAAACTTATATGGTTTTTTTTCTCATGTTTATAATTTGTAGTAATTTCTTCTTACGTTATCATAAAAACTTTTGTCAGTGTTTGCTGTCCACCACTATCTAAAATTATTAAGTATTTCATAAAATCAATAAAAAGCCGCGCATCGAACGAGGCTCTGGATAACATAAAAGATCCCACTAAGGTAAGGCTCGCCACCTACTACGTGGGACTAACTAAATAATTGGCAAAGTGTGGGCATATAATATGCCTCTGCCTACCTCTTCGAAGAAATAGGCGTGAATGTATGTATGTTCATAAAATTTAAACCCTTTATTGGCCGTAAGATAAGTAAGTATAATTTAAAATATATAATATAAGAGCTGTAAATTCTGTTTAATCTATCAATGAAACAAAATTATTACTGTTAGCACGGCTAGTGACGAATTCATTCATATATCACTTTCCACTTTCATAGCTTTAGTGAGGGAATAAAAACGTGTGCAATAAGTAGTACTTATAAACGAAAAAATTTCAAAGAGACCTGTTCCAGCAGCAGAACAACGAAAAGCTATCTATTTATTTTAATATAGTATATTGAAATCTAATATAATGAAATAATATGTATTTGTTCTTCTTGAAATTTCCATTCCAGAAACTCCTAATAATTCGGAACACGATAACGTACTTGAATGTCTAATCAAGTATTCTTACATGACAGCATAATAATTTTAACAGTCAAGAGAGCTTTAAGTATGCGATATGGTTCTGCAGAATAATTCTTCTTTCAGTAGTGAAATTAATGAGTGAGTTATTCTACCCGTCATGAGATAATTTCTTATCAAAGAATATCTATATCAAAATTAGACACTATACTGTCGTCGCCTTGACACGAAAGGTCAATATCCTCTGGCGAAAGTTATGCAAACCGGCGACGGGACTTGTCGTTTTGACCAGCTGCTGTACTTAATAACATAAGTTCTCAGATATAACAACAGTGCGCTTTGTCAAATACAATTGTATTACTTAAAATAAAAACTTACTTGACGACCGATATGGCGTGGAGGTCAGTATACCTACACTTCACTCCAGAGGTCGTGGGTTCGATTCCCACACAGGACAAATCTTTGTGTGCATGAACATAAATTTTTTGTTCTGGTCTGGGTGTTTTTCTATGTGTGTGTGTTTACAAAAAAAAAGTATTTAAGTATGTTTATCCGTTGTTTAGTATCCATAACACAAGTTCTTAATGATACTTATCTTGGAACTAAATAATTGGTATGTAATTGTCAGAAAATATTTATTATTATTATTATTTGGTTTTCTATAATTTCCGAGTCAGAAATACAATAACAGGTATTTCGGAACCTGAAAAAGTATTTTGGGATTACATAAAAACTTTCACGCCTGTTTCCCTGAAGGGGTAAGCAGGGGCATATTATACGCCCACAATTCGCCAATCATATTGGCGAGCCTATTGCCGCTTACCGGGAACTTTTATGTTCACCTGAGCCTCGTCTGTTGATCGGCAGGTGCACCACTTGGCTACCAAGCCAACCTCATCTGCAATTGAGGTTGGCTTGGTTGGCATCTGCAAATCCTTGTGTATAGGTAGGATCTCCATACACCCCATAATTTTTTTTATTGATTTTCTTCTACATATACGACAGACCAATGATACGAACTGCAAGAGAGCTTTAAACTATCTGTTTTAGTGGTTAATGTTCTTCTTCTCTAATTTGTAAGTCCTATCTACACTGGACAGCAAATAAACCGGGCCACCCGCTACCTTAAAACTCTGATTCGATGTTCTCAAAAAGTATAAACCTCACAACTATCAAACTTACACCTACAAAAAGTGCGTATATAATACTCTCTGACGTCGATCACTTTCTTGTAGACTCACCCTGGTCTCATCAGTAAAGAGTACATTGCGCCACTGCTCTAACGTCCAATCCCTATACTCTCGAGCAAATTCAAGTCGTGCTCTACGGTATGCTACGGTCAATTTTGGGCCTGTAGCAGCTCTCTTTGAAGCCAGATTTCGTTCAGCAAGTCTCCTTCTAGCGGTATCTGAACTTATGACCACTTGGCGTTCGTCACGCAGAATTCGTTGGACTTCAACTGCGTTGAGGCGGCGATTTCGCAAAACAGTAAGTTGGATATAACGATCATCTGCTGCTGATGTAGCCCTAGGTCTGCCCATACATGGTCGGCGATCGAATGCTCTAGTCTCTAAGTATCGTCTGTAAGCTCGTTGTACCAAAGATCTGCTGATTCGAAGTCTCCGAGCAACTTCACGTTGCGAAACGCCTGCTTGAAGTAGTGCTACAGCTTGAGCTGCTTTTTGAGGCGTCGTATCCATTATTGACCATAGAAAATAGCAAAAATACACGCGTCTGAAGCAATTAATGGATGGCAACTAAAGAAACCATAAGAAAAATCCGAATATCCTCATTTAGAAAAAAAGAACGCTAATCGCAAACTCTAGTCAAAACAGAGCAAATCGTTGGTATTGTGTTTGTTACTTGATTGCAATGTGAATTGAGGGTACTTTGGATAAATTTGTGGTCATTTCTCAAACAACATGAAACGCACTTTTTGTAGACGTAAGTTTGATAGTTGTGAGGTTTATACTTTTTGAGAAAATCGAATCAGAGTTCCAAGGTAGCGGGTGGCCCAGTTTATTTGCTGTCCAGTGTATATTATAATATAAGACATGGATTTGTCACCAGCGTACTAAGTTGTCGTTAATACACTAGAGGTCAAAATAACGTTTAAAAATAATTTAATTTAGACATAGTCTATAATTAGTGTCATTTACAAAACCTAAAATTGTTTTTAGCACAAATTGTAATTAGATATACTGGTTTCAAATAGCTATGACTGCTGCCTCACAACTGCATGGAGACGCAATGCGCTTTCTAATGATAGCCGAGAGGCTATCGATTTCGGCTGCAGCTAGTATACCTGATGCGTTGCAATGTCGAGGCAGCACCATCAGGCCCCTGAATTTATTTTTATACTGAGTATAAACGAGCTAGACAAGTTTCCAGTGTTGCATAACAGCACTGCAAACGTCCAAACTCAGCGCCAACGGATTTCGGAGGCAAGACAAGACGCTATGCGCTTTCTAAAGATAGCTTAGAAGCTTTGGTTGAATGCAGGTAGCATCTTTTGCGAGCCCCATCACTTTGGATGTATTGAAAAACTGAGTTCCTTACTGGGATTGTTCAAAAGAGTTATTTAAGAAGGAACATGGATGGGTTTTTTGTAAGTAAAAAGTCTGACACACCCTTCCGCTCCATTCATAGCGGAAGAAGCTCATAAGATGAATTTCCATCAGCTAAAGAAGAACCCAGTACATTTCTTAATTATAATTTGTCCAGTAGCTACAAGATTACAGGGAATGGCAATATGTTTTGTAAAGCTTACCCTTTTACAAGTTTAAGAATTATTATGAGCATATTAAGTTAACTTGTAGACACAAAATAGAAGAAAGTACTAGTATAAACTATGAGACAAGTATGAGACAGCATCTTCCGCTCTGGGAGCGATGGCACGACATAAAAACATAAGTGTCTCTTAAATTTCTATGAATTTTCAAGATACATCTTCTTATTACGCTATATTTTACGTGAGTCAAATATTTTATTCGCTGTAGTCGTACTGTTAAACTAGTACGTACTGAAATAAGACGTTAAATATGTATTACTGTGAAACATACATACATACACAAAACCTCAAATCATTCAATATTTTGGGTTTAAAGAATATTTATTTTGTCATTAAAAACCATACAGTCACTTACATGAGAAATTTACAATAAATGTGGGTAAGGATTAATCTGTCGAGTAGGTTTAAAAAATAAATAAATAAAATTAGGAACAGTCTCTTGGGTACTTGGGCTTGTACTTACTTAGCTATTTTAGAACGAAAACACATTCCATACCATAACATGATTTTTGAAGTAACTTATATACGTAATTTTGCTTATTACTTCGCACGATACCAGTGCACTATGGCTAAAATGATATGCGCGTATATTTTATATTTGTCAAAAATATATGTCAATTATTTTATATGTAAGTTCATTGAGATTTACATTGTTGAATAAAAATTACTAAGTGGACTTACTTTTGTTATGAGAGTTATAAAGTTTTTGTTATAACTATACCGAAAGTCAATAATTCCACCATATCTTCCGTCCTTTTGACTTGCATTATAATTAACTACGCTACATTACTATATTTTAGCTGTAATAACTGTTGCCATCTCTTTTAGTGTGACAAGTGACCTTGTGAGAGAACCTGTTATGTGTTTATACTTAAAGATAATAAATATGGGTTACTTTTTCAACAAACCTGTTATAAAGAACTGTTAAGGTATGTAAAAGTACGCCTAAAATAGCTATAACTATGAATATACTATATTAGGATTATAACAATTAGAGTGGCCATGAGAAATATCTTTCAGAAATCAGATTATACTTGTAAGCACCAATATTTTATAAGTTCTATGAAACATAAGAATAGAATAGAATAATTATGAAGTTATTTTTAAAAGTATTCAAAATATAACTATCCAAGTCAACCTCACCTGCACCTGCCGATTAACAGACGATGCTCTGGTAAAAACACAAAAGTTCCCGGTAAGCGGCAATAGGCACGCCACCTATTACATGGGACCAGATATATTATTGACGATATGTGGGCATATATTAAACCTATGTATGTATGTATATCTGTGTAAAATATGCCGATCATTAAATTGCCTAATAAAGTCGTGGCAAATCAACTAGTATCTTAGGTTCAAGGTTGTTTTTTCTCGTTGCCCAATTGTTGAATGTGCCAGATCATATGATAAGCCAAATAAACTAGCGATATACCAACCGAACTAGTGTTTTAGATTCAAGGCTATTTTTTCTCAACCTTTAAAATCTGATCTAAATAATATCTTGCCCTGTTTCCTAGTGGATTCCTATCATGATCTGCTCAATTAAACGATCGGTCAATGACATAATTATACAAAAGTTTAAAAGTTTAACTGTAGGGATAATTAAAGTCTAGTACATTTTTTGTCATATTTTTTTTTTAAATCTGGTATTACTCTTGGGTATAAATAAGTTATGAACGCTCTTAATTGGCCTTCCTTAGTCCCTTCCTTAGTTAATGCCCTTGCAGGGCGTCAAATGTAGACCTTTATTTTTATCATCTATGTATCATGTAATAAATGATTTGATTTGAAAGTCTATAGAGAACTTTAGACCACCCGGACAGTCTTTAGTGTCTAGGCTGATATATGATGACGATGAGAATCAAAACTAAATATCAATAAATATTTTGATATAACTTAATAAAGTATATTCATATATAATTAATTATATATTACGTACTAAATAGCTTATATATCTTACTGTAATGCTAACTACTCGTATATGATGTAAATCTGAAGGATATATGAAGGACCTGTTTCACAAGGCAGATTAAGATATTAACAGCCTTACTAATAAAGAAGGCTTACACCGCTACTTAACGATTGAATATTTATACAGTGAATAAACTTTGAGTAAAGTTATACACGAATTACACAAAGACCCTACCAATAAACATTGTATTAGCTTTGAATAGTTTGAACATCTGCTTTATATGGTTTAAACATAGCATTGGCAATATTTTTGCGTTACGTTTAGAAACCATATTGTTTGATGTGTTGATAAAACGTATAAAGCAAAAAATATCGAAAACCAAGATACGAACCAAAAATGTTCACCTGTCATACACTTACACAATAGATAAACTACGGTTCGTGAGCCTTGTGTAATTTTTCTTTTACTCTAAAACAGATTTGTCAGAATTGTCTTTATAGGTAGCCCGATGGCTTAAATCACTTGTATAACGGATATATCGCACCCCCGGTGCTACAACGTCACTTATGCAATTTTTTCAAAATAAAGCTGATTATGTGAAAAATTACGAATATACCAAACTGTAAGATGTTTCGTTTTACTGTAAAATGAAGTCTGAAATAAAGGCCTAAATATCACTAGTTAATTTCTTAAATTAAGAAGAACTATGTTTTATAACAGGATATTTAATTTGGAAACGCTTCTCCTGGAAGCTTAAATTGTTTGCAGAAGTGACGTTGTAGCACCGGGGGTGCGATATACACCTGAGCTGATCTTTATTAGTAAGGCTGTAAGAGATTAAGATATTCGGCAGTAAGAATGACAGTTTTTGTTGACATATGTCAAGAACACGATAATAGGTGCTTTTTTGGACATAGTAAAATAGGGACTTCATAAATATTTTTTTACAGTCACACCAATAAATAAATGACATATAAAAACTTTAGTTACGGATATTAAATAACGTATAATCATATATAAATACTTTGTTTGTAAGTATGTCCTTAACTTACATAGTAAACATCCAGATCGCAATAAATATTTAAGTTCATGCACACACAGATTTATCCTGTTAAGGAATCGAACCCACGACCTTAGGAGCGAAGTGAATGAATACTGACCTCCACGCAATATCGGTCGTCAATAAGACTGACAAAAAAGATGTGTGTACTTAAATAAAAAACGCGTAACTAATATACGTATGAATTATTATCATTTTAAGGGGATGGCGGTGACTTTCAAAAGCCAAGCAAGGCGTCTCCACGCCCGCGGCACAATCCAGATGAATTTCGCGCATCGAATGCAATAAATAATACATCAAAAATAATTAATAAAGAAATTGGCATAAACAACCGAACGGTCTCTTCGGTATTTAATCTACTAATAACCTGGAGTCATCAAAAAATACTTACGATGAAGTTAAATGACCGAAAAAAAAGACAAGACGCAACTTTACATAATATGTAATATTGGGAATCTAAACGGGTTTTTTTTACTTCACGTCCTCATGTGTTATATTAGGTCGGGGAAAAAGTCTTTTCGCATAACGTAGGTATAAACTTATTATAAATTTTTTTTGACTGTACTATTTGTGTCTGGCTGGTTTTGGTAACATTAAAAAGGTTCCATTATAAAGAAAAGAAAAAAATAAAAAAAAGTTGTTTACCGCTATTTTTCATTTGTTTTTCTCTCCGTTAAAATGAGTGAATCTAATGAAGAAATTCGATACATTTTAAAATTTTATTATAAAAAAGGCAAAAATGCAACTCAAGCAGTGAAAAAAATTTGTGATGTTTATGGACCTAATGCAGTGTCAGTAAGAGTAGCACAAATTTGGTTCAAACGTTTTCAGTCCGGAAATTTTGATGTTAAAGATGCACCTCGCTCTGGTCGCCCTGTTACGAATAAAATGGACGCCATTTTTGAAAGAGTGGAGCAAGATCGGCATATTAGTAGTTACGATGTAGCTGAAGAACTGGGAATTGACCACAAAACAGTTTTGACCCATTTGAAGAAAGCTGGTTATACAAAAAAGCTCGATATTTGGGTGCCACACGAGCTCACTCAAAGAAACTTAATGAACCGTGTACTCATTTGCGATTCATTATTGAGACGTAATGAAACCGAGCCGTTTTTGAAGAGATTGATAACTGGCGATGAAAAGTGGATCACGTACGACAAGAACGTGCGAAAAAGGTCGTGGTCGGTGAAATAAGGTGATGCTGTGTGTATGGTGGAATTGGAAGGGCATTGTTTATTATGAGCTTTTACCGCCCGGCAAAACCATCGATTCTGATCTTTACTGCCAGCAACTGATGAGATTAAAGGAAGCAGTCGAGAGAAAACGGCCGGAATTGATCAACAGGAAGGGTGTGGTCTTTCATCACGATAACGCTAGACCACACACATCTTTAGCCACTCAGCAAAAATTAAGAGAGTTCGACTGGGAGGTCCTAGTGCATCCACCATATAGCCCTGACCTTGCGCCTTCAGAATTTCACCTGTTTCGGTCTCTGCAGAATTCTTTAGGTTCTGTAAGGTTGACCTCAAGAGAGGACTGCCAAAACTATTTGTCCCGTTTTTTTGATCGGAAGTCCCAAAGTTTCTACAGTAACGGGATAATGTCTCTGCCCACAAAATGGCAGAAAGTTATTCAACAAAACGGTACATATATATTGTAAATAAACTTAGAAAAAAATGTCTTGACTTTTCATACAAAAATACGAAAAGACTTTTTCCCCAACCTATTATATATGATGCAGATTTATGTCTATTTTTTCATATTTTATCCGTTAAAGATGACAAAGAACAATCAAATTAAAAATGCGATCTCACATAACTCGCCTCCTTTAGAACGTCATCTTGACATCCCATTAACACTCCTTACTATAACTGCTCTACTGCGGTCTTCATCCATCGGTCAAGGTCTCCAAACTCGTTAGTCTATGAGTAGTCCCACACTGCTCTTACCGAACTTAATACAAACAGGCGTTTAAGCCATACAGAACAAGTAAAACTAGTTTACATAACTTCTAATGGGTATCGTGTTCCTCATATATTCGATCAGTTGCTGTAATCAATAACTAGAACGGATATTTATTACTGTAATGTTATCTATATACTTAGGTATAGTTATGCACTGTTAATGAAGAGCCAATACTATACTTTAGCGGACCTCGGGCCCGTAAGGCAGCAACCGGGATAACGCTAAGTTAGAGAATAGAGAACTATTACTTATTAAACAAATAAATATAATTTTTAATTTTACACAGCGACAGTGCCAGTGAATAGATGAACATACTTATAACACTTTTTTATCGACGGATAGATATACGTACCATTTTTATATGACATTTGCAGTACATAATAGGGCATAGCAGTTACAGTGAATTAAAATGTGAAAAATTGAAGTAAAAAAAAATTTATTCTTATTACAGTAGAGAAAGAAAAAATTGTTCGAGTAAATTTAGTGAAGTGTAATACTGTGACTAAGAACATATTATTAGGTCGGGGAAAAAGTCTTTTCGCATAACGTAGGTATAAACTTATTATAAATTTTTTTTGACTGTACTATTTGTGTCTGGCTGGTTTTGGTAACATTAAAAAGGTTCCATTATAAAGAAAAGAAAAAAAGAAAAAAAAGTTGTTTCCCGCTATTTTTCATTTGTTTTTCTCTCCGTAAAAATGAGTGAATCTAATGAAGAAATTCGATACATTTTAAAATTTTATTATAAAAAAGGCAAAAAAAGCAACTGATGAGATTAAAGGAAGCAGTCGAGAGAAAACGGCCGGAATTGATCAACAGGAAGGGTGTGGTCTTTCATCACGATAACGCTAGACCAGACACATCTTTAGCCACTCAGCAAAAATTAAGAGAGTTCGACTGGGAGGTCCTAGTGCATCCACCATATAGCCCTGACCTTGCGCCTTCAGATTTTCACCTGTTTCGGTCTCTGCAGAATTCTTTAGGTTCTGTAAGGTTGACCTCAAGAGAGGACTGCCAAAACTATTTGTCCCGTTTTTTTGATCGGAAGTCCCAAAGTTTCTACAGTAACGGGATAATGTCTCTGCCCACAAAATGGCAGAAAGTTATTCAACAAAACGGTACATATATATTGTAAATAAATGTAAATAAACTTTGAAAAAAATGTCTTGACTTTTCATACAAAAATACGAAAAGACTTTTTCCCCAACCTATTATTAACGTGTCTTCGCTAAATAGAGACAGTAAGAATAATGTTTTTTTTACTAATTCTTACTTTAAAAATACATATGTAGAACAAAAGACTTAGGCTAGATTTTACAACTAAAATCTATAAAGTTTACTTTCGGATTTTATATCTTCACAAGCATAAGTTGAGTTGACACCATTAATAATAAGATTGTTGTAGGTTTGGTTCATTTTACTTACCTTTACTACTAGCGATAGCTGTCACCTGGTAGATATTAAAGGCGAGCAGAAAACTTGTCTAATACTTCTTCTGAAGTCACCTGACTCGAAACTGCAGCCTTAATTAGGTACCTCAAAAATAATTTAAGCAACATAATAATTTTTGTCATTGAAAACATAAGTGTTGACTGGTACTATCCAGGCAAGTCTGCAATTTAAATTGGGTTAAATTAGATGAGATATAGGATAATTTATTGATTCAGGCGTTACTTTGCGGAAATCCATTGTAAGCAAGTGATGGATTAAAAATATCTTTGTAACAATTCCCGCGCTACTATAATTTCCCGAAAAATCGAGAAACTATTCAACACGACACGTGTTTCGCCCTTACACAGGACATCTTCAGGTAAGATAGGAGCTTCTCTCCGGCTACGCCGTTGGCGCAGCGGGCGGGCCAGGAGGGCCCGTCAGGCAGCTCCCGGGGGGTCTTAGGCGGCGGGGGCAGGGGGCCCCTTCCGTCTCGCCATAGACTCCCCCCGAAGTCGGCCAGTTACGCCATGGCTGCACATAGAGGTAGGGGGGGCGCTGCAAATTGGGCCTTCCTGAGGAGGTCTCCCCGGTTCTGATCCGGGGGACGTTGGCCGCAAGCGGGGTACCAGAAGCTACAAACCCGGGCACTGGTGCCTCGCCCCTTTTCAACAGCGGTGGGCGTCGTCTGAAGTTTTTTAGTGGGTAGGACTGCGGTGGTCGCGTCGGCCGCAGTAAGCCCCACACCCCCTCCCGGTCTCCCCCTTTTGGCCGGAAGACAGTGCGTAAGCAGCATTTTTTTACAAACGATAATAAAAAAAATAACAACGATGTCTTCACGACCAACGCTGAAACGAGAGAGGCGAAACACGTGTCGTGTTGAATAGTTTCTCGATTTTTCGGGAAATTATAGTAGCGCGGGAACTGTTACAAAGATATTTTTAATCCATCACTTGAGATATAGGATAATTTTCCAGTTTAACTCAAATACGTACAACTAAGTACGCAGGAAATCTTAAATTATTCGGACCACCGGGTGAATATAACGATAATTTCGTCATTTCAATTAGAAGATATTATCTTTGATTGACATTGAAACGGCCGAGTTTTTTCCCACCAGTAAAATAGTAGTGTGCGCCGTCATTTATTTATATTGTCTTAATGCCAACCCGTCGTATGTGTATACCGGTCAAAATAAACATTTCCCGGTAAAAATAGTCCATTACCTAGTTGTCAAAAGTCTGTTGGATGAATTATATGAAAGAGTTTACAGTCGGTTATCTATTTTATTATCCTTTATAACACATTAAAGTTTTCCGATATAAGTTACTTTATTGGTTTTTTAGTGCGAAATTTCGCCTTAGTGCGATTGGAATTTGCAAATGAAGAACTTTTCACTTTATATATTCGTTAAAGAACAGAACTGAATGTCTCTGTATGTACTAGGTAGGTAACTAGGAGATCTTAGTTTAAGCGGCCTCAAAATATGTGTCTTGACACTTTTTTTGAACATTTAATCTTCGGCTTCTTTACATGGACTATAGAATAGAAATTAATTTATTGATTTGCACAAAATTTTGGTACAGTTTCGGTGTTACAGTAATGTACGAGTAGGTATTTACATTTTACCCTAAGGCACGCAAAATCTGTTTATTATAAAAACAAAATAAAGTCAGATTTCTTTTATAATAATGAAATGTTAAACTGTAGTTTACTGCAAATGAAAATTAATATATTTAAATAAAAACTGGTCCAAGAAATCCAACACAGCGTCAAAAACCCCTTAATAAACAAAGCTTGAAACAACGATAAGAATAATATAGAATAGGTGTAGTGATTGAGATGTTGGCAGGTTTATAACAGGCCACTGTATTTATAATGTTGATAGGGCTTAATCATCCATCACCCAACAATACTCAAAGAACGCTTGACTAAAGGTTGGACCGAGAAGTCACGAAGGAACTTGTAAATGACAAACAGAGTACATACATACATGTATACTACCACGCCCGTTTTCCCAAAGGCCTGTTATAAGCCCACATTTCGCCAATGTTATTGTTAGTCCCACGTACTAGGTGGCGAGCCTATTGCCGCTACAAACATAGTAAGTGTGAGATTTCAGCAGTTGCAGCAAAGTATGAAATTGAAAACTTTAAAGTAACAAATATAATAAACGTATTATTTGTATCGTTCCATCGTTGTCTGTGGATTTTAGTATTGCATCCGATTTTCTGTAAATTATTTTCGTGTCACCTAAGTATCGTACCTATTTTTTCTTGAGTGATTTATCAAAATAAACCGTAGCCTATAAACGCTTGGAATACGTAAGGCATAACTAGCGCGTTGCCGAACATTTCAAAAACTGTTTGACACCCATTTTCAAACGCTCCATGCTGGTAATCACATGGGAAAACCTCACCAGGGATTTCCACAACCCAAAAGTATTCATTTAAATCGTATGTACTTTTGAGCTATAACGTATTGGACTATTTGCTTAGGTCGTATTCTTTATGCTGTAAGCATGTGCAACGGAGTAAGAATCACAAATAGTTTATAATTTGGAAAAACACTTATTAATATGGCACTCTTTACTGCGGGACAATGCGTATTTCCCAGGGGAAAACAGTACATGAATATAAATGAACTCCACACTGATAGAGCCGCCGGCTGAAGCTTATTAAATTATAAAATCCGCCCAAATTACAATGGCCATTGCATAATTCCACCATCCATCTTTCGGATCCATCATCTGATTAGCACGGTGGTTATCAATCAGATTTTGTCATCTGGATTTCTTCTTGCAAAGTTGGACAACCAATTTGACAGCTTAGAAGTAGTTTATACAATTATTGCTCATTAATTTTCAATTTTCAAATATTGGTTCAAAATAGTCCAATTACTTGGGTTTTTTTTGTTGTTACATATTTAAAATGCACTAGTACCACAGGCCACCTTAGGGTAAAAAGACTTGCAAAAAACGCCAGTGAGATAAATTATAAGACGACCGAATATAAAAACAATTCGTAAACACTAATAAGCAAATGAATGATAACATTACTAATTCCACTGTATTATTTTGTGTTTTGTAGTATTATGTAGTTTGCATCGATAGATGTTAATTGTTTTTACAAATGATAGATAAAAAGTCTTTATTGCTGAAATAAATTATAGCCCTAGATTAAATATTGCGATAATAAAGTAATTTAGACGCCCTGAGACACTGATTGTATAAACTATTCTAATTTTATATCATGAAACATCCTAACTGTAGGCAGCGTCATGGTCGTATCCATAGTTTTAGCAATAGTATATGATCGAGATAGCCCACAGCGGAATAATAAAGTGTAGAAAAAAATACTGAATACGTCTAGTAAGTAATAGCTCTAATGATACAATTTATACGGAAAAAAATAAATTACATGATTGACATGTTACATTCGTAAACTTATCAGTCTTTAAACGATATGACTTAAACGATTTTAAATAACAACACATTACCATTATTTTAAACTGTCACTTAGTAAATTATTCTATTTGTTTACAATTGTAACATAAAAAAACGTTTAGACTAACAAGCTTTTAAAACGGGCTTCATACCTCAATTGAAGACTCGTTGAAATGAAACTCCTTTTGTCGAACGAAACCACAATCACTGTTATACAAAAAAATGGAACACAAAACACAGGCAATTGACGCGTGATTCGGGCGAATTCGCGTATTACTCGTGAATTCACGTAATTCGCGTATTTTCGTCGGTTCGCGCGGCGAGTACCGTTCGCAACTGCCGACGGCGGACTGATGCGAGTGGCGGGGGCAAGGTGCCGCCCGCCCAGCCATAAGAGCTTACACTTTTGTTCCTGGCTGACCCTACCGCATCGGGGTACCGGGTCACTTAGTAATGTGTGGGAAAGTAAACATAGATGAATACCTGTACCGTACTTACATTCTATGTGTACTTGTCGTTTCATTTTCATATTATTTTTACTTTTAATTTTATTCTGTTTTTTTATTTAAGATTGTCCGTACTTTTGTTGTTAATGTAATTTTGTGTTTATTTTTTACTTTAACTTTTAAAAAAAATACCCTATAATTGTTGCAATACCCTTGCAGTGTTTACATCTTGTATGAAATATTTATTACATTTATAATCTTCTTTATTTGTTACATAAGACAAATTAAGAAATATTAACTAAATTATCATTTCTGAGGCCGAATAAAGCTATTTTTTACTCCTACTAGTTCTGTATGTTTTATGTACAAACTACGTTAATATTCGTACATAATTAATGACGGGCCAGCTGGAACTTATTCCATTAAGAAATGAGCAATGCTCTATACAATACTTTAGAATATGCTGTCGTATTTATTTTTGTACTTTGTTGATAAATTAATTAATTCAAATGATCGCGTCCGTAGTGGTATATCTTTTTAACAGCCCCAACCGAAATTGACTCTTAAGCTGTTATACACAGTGATAGTTATATCTACAATAATTAAATCTTGACAAATATCTTACACTTTTTTTATCTCGTATTTACTCATCTTATTTTTCATCAGCTTTATTGAACCAAATTTAAATTATAAACGTGACAGTGTGTTTTCTTATGTCAACGCTACAATTTCAATAATTTCGTGAGCCTAGGATACTCACGTTCAAATAGTATCTCTACCAAAACTTTATTAACATAGAAAAGTAATATTGTGAGCTGATGTATTTTTTGCGCGTAGGATATTTGCACATTTTCTTTACATTTGATCCTACGCATATTGGAATATGAATGAGATGAAAGCGTTTTGATAGTGCCTAGTGAAAATATAACAGACACGCATCATCGAGTGTGTATTCTGTAAAAATATGTGGCTTTGTACTACCTTGTACATTGTTATGGTATAATATAGAAAAGCAAAAACTGAACATCTAAGAGAAGCCAGAATTATAGATAGATTTAAAGAAGGTTTATATGGTGTGAAAGATTTTATGAACGACAAGTCTGCCTAAAAGTGACTCCTTTTTTCTTAAGATATGAGATGAGATATGATCTTTAGATATTTGATTTTGTTAGTTTTAAGAACAACAGTGGTAATCTTAATATTTTATTTCTTTAATTGTATTAGATTTTAAGACATAATTTGTTTCACACATAAGATGAGTTTCTTGAGGCATTCTTCTCAATCTCGTTGCCTTTTTGGAAGCGTCGTTAGAGTCACCGACATACTGACTGACAGACAATCCCCTCCCTCCTTTAGAATCACGACAGGCTGACTGACAGACCCCCCCGATAAGAGTCACCGACAGACAGACAAATCTTAAAAAATCCACAACAGACAGATAAACTGACAAACCTTGACAAAATTCTGATAAAGAACCCATTTTTTTTCTTTATTATGGTACCGCTCATATCTCTTTTATTGTTGTTAAAAAATATATCGAATTTTCATTTTGTGTGTAAATATTTGACGAATCTAAATGATCATGTTGATCTTAAAGACAATAAAGTAATTTTTTTATTTTACATTTTACTTCGAAGTCGTGGATTTGATGCCTAGTTTACTAACAATAATACTATTTTTATTCAATTGTAAAATCATAAACAGTAGACATATTTTATTTTTTACTAATTTTGACCTAGTTTATGATTATGTGTATTGAAAAATATTAATAAATAGAATATGTATCATCTGAACTACATACTGTCATATCAAGTAATCCCTAGTTAAGCTGTAATTAACATTCATCCGTATATTAGTTGTTGATCTGTAATATACATATTTCTTAACTGTATTATTGGGAGTAAAATATTAGGTCCCTACTTATAAAATAGATGTTTTACATTAACACAAACTTTGAAGGTGTTTTGGACTGCCTCAACTGTTTTTTTTTTTTTTCTAACTAAGAAATTATGAAAATTCCGGAAAAAGTGTACCTAATACTTACAGATCTGCCGTAATCGTCTGAGCAGATCTTAGGAAACTGTTGTGGATGACACCAAAGCTGGTCCACCATATACTAAACAGTACCTTTTTTGGGTCACCTTTTGCTTGGGAGATTTGGCCGGTTCACCTGCGTTCAATCACTGTTATAACCGTTTCCGGTTATCGTACATGATACATTTTTCTTCATAAGTAATGATACGATTTAAAACTCCCTCAGTATTGTGACGATTGAGTAACGTGACGCAGTAGTCGAAAGTGTTGATACCAAAAACGTAACGTGTTTTCTTTGACAGTGACACATCATTAATCCTACGAGCTGTTTCTGCAGCTCTCGTGCCACGATGGAACTCGTATTCAAAAATATTGCGATAATTCAAATTTTCTATAATGAGCACAGAACGATTTCAAAACAAAATTAAATGGCACGAAATCAAGAGAATTATCACATTCAGAACACGAATAGACAAATTAGAATTTTGGAATTCGATAAAGCGACATTGTACGACGACGATAATTTATTGTTCACAAACCCTGTTTTTACAAACCCTAAACCTTATACTAGCGTAAGCTAGATGTCGAGTATATTATAAATGTGAAATTTGTGACTAGGTATTGATGTCTGTTGTTTAGAACACGCAAAAACTACTATTTGGATGTAATTTGGCTCACAGGTAACCTACTCATCCCTCATTACTAATATATTGATTCAGGCGTTACTTTGCGGAAATCCATTATAAATTAAGTGATGGATTAAAAATATCTTTATAATAATTCCCACGCTACTATGACTTCCTGAAAAATCGACGGCGACGAAGAGATGACAGCTGGACTCTCGTTTCAGCGTTGGTCGTGAAGACATCGAGGTTCTTACCTGAAGATGCCCTGTGTAAGGGCAAAACACTTGTCGTGTTGAATAGTTTCTCGATTTTTCGGGAAATTGTAGTAGCACGGGAATTATAACAAAGATATTTTTAATCTATCACTTCCTCATTACTAATTTCATACCGACTTAGCCAACCCCGGACCCGTAAGGTAGCATCCAGGATAACGCAAAGATGAAGAACAGTATTTCATAACGATATTCCCAAGGGAAAGGGAACAACGCTGGTGACACCCCGGGGCGCTGCTAGTACCTTATAAAGTGGCGGCATATCAACTAGTAGGTATTTTAGGTTCATGGTTATTTTGTTTTCTTCTTTTATCGATTATTAGCTAAATTACATCAGGTCCTGTTTTCTAAGTTTTATCAAAACATAGTCTTAGACTGCATCTGTCGAGAATTAATCCAAAAAAACCGGCATTTTGTAAAAGGCCCATGCCTATTTGCCAAGTTCAACGATTGTTTAACGAGATGTTATCATCAGAATCATATTATTATCAGCCTCATGAACTCCACTGCTTAACATTAGCCTCCCCAATAGAATATAATCTATTGGGAGTATTTTTTTATAACCACCACCCTGGGCCGGCGGGTTGGCGATCGCAGTTCAGGTCAGTACGCAGGATGACGCTGCTGCCTATCATCCGGTACGTTTTCTCTTCATCGACTCTCCGTGAGATAAAGGTGGGATGGCACTATACTAGGCCGGTTACACATAGCACTATTATTATTATAACATCAATTTTTCGACAAAAACAATGCCTTAGCGCTTATACCTTTTCAACATCGACGTAATTGCTACCCTTCGCAATGACACCCGCTGAGTAACCGTCATTTTGGTTCCTTAATACGCCTTCGTCTCAGAATATAATAATCTCAAAACTCCATAACCGCAAAATACCACATTACCTACTCATAATATAATAATTCCAATTTTATCGTAATCTTAAGCAAAATAATCGTATATGCAATAATAATATTTACATAATGTATATAATTCTCGCTAGTCAACAGAATTTTATAAAATTATAACAACAAATCAGTATACTATGTAGATATAATTGACGTAATTTTTTAACATACATACATTTACGCCTGTTTCCCAGAAGGGGTAGGCAGAGGCATTTGATAGCTTCGCCATTTATATAGTCGGCCCCACGTAATAAATAGGTGGCGAGCCTATTGCCGCTTATCGGGCACTGTTATGTTCGCCAGTAATTTCTTAATGGTATTGAAATCAAATACGTTAGTTAAGGATAAGCAGGTTATCACGTTATGGAATCAAGGATATATCGACATTTGAGTGAGGTCTTTAAATACAGGCCCTAGAATGTCAGTCTTTAATATATTTTTTTATCTCATTATAGAACTTCTAAATCCTTAAATACGGGCTCTAGTGTGACAGTTGTAGAGGACAATTTATATAAAAAACCTCTAGACTCTTAAATTTTTTGCTCACTTTTTCATCTCATTATAGAATCTCTGAACTCTAAAGTACAGGCCCTAGTAATCATACTATATTCCATTATAAAATCGTGACGGACAGTTTATATAAAAGTACTCCTTGACTCTTCTTTGTCTGGCCTTAAGGCCGTGTCCCCAGTAGGCAAACTGTTAGCGTCCGACTGAGTTACAAGACTGAGAGACCGACGCTGCAAACTGTTTATAGTGAGCGCAAAACTAGCAGACTGTGGACACTCCATTTCAAATATATGGAAGGGCGTACTAAATCGGTACGCCGCAAACTCAGTCGGCCGCTAACAGTTTGCCTACTGGAGACACAGCCTAATCCCATCTCTGTTAGGTTTTCCTATTTTTTTGTCTCTCCAGATATGTCGATCCTGGACGGTCGGAGGGTCTATGTCGTAATTTTGAGGTCATTACTAATCGCAGCGATTCTTGTGAGTCGGGATCGGCCGCGCTTTCTGATTTTGGTTGTATACTTCAGCACTGTTCGGGTCTGGTGAATTTCCCATCTCCTCATGACATGGCTATACCACCGCAGTCGTGATTATGCTAGTTTGTCTTGTATAGATTTCTCTAACTCTAAAGGTTTCTCTAACGTAGTGGTTCGGCACCTTGTCTGGTAAAGTAACACCTCCAGAACACCTGAACATTCTCATTTCGGCTTCATGTGGTTAGTTCGTCTTTTACTTCATGATTGGCCAACATTTTGCACCGTTGTTAAGCGCTGGTCTTACTGCCATTTTATAAACTTTACCTTTAGATGAATGGGCATTGAGGCGTCACAGAGCACTCCTGTTAGTTCTCTGCACTTATTCCACGCTTTGTTCTTACAATGCATGACGTCTGTGACAATTGCGATAACACAGGTTAGATATTTGAAGCTTGAAATAGACTTCTCGTCTATCTAGTGCTATTATAATCTAAATAAGTTTTATAATGACATTTGTCTATGACAATTTGATAAGGTAACATAAAATTAATTCCGATATATTATAAAGAACGTACTAACCAATTTTAATTTTAAAATCTATATTATTGTCAATCACTCATCTATATTATTGTTTTTTTTTGTGTTGTATAATATCGTACGCCCATTAGGCAGAACGTGGCTTGAACTAACTATGACATGTAAACCAATAACACCAGCCACACTTTTATCAAATGGTGACAAACAGTTTATATTAAAGTACCCCTCGACTATTTTTAATTTTTCCAACATTTCATCTCATAATAGAACCTCGAAATCCTCAAAATTGCTCCTTTCAAGTTTTCCGCATACTTTATATCAATTTAGTGATCTCATTTTCCTTTCAGAGCGGGTTTATTGTTCGTTCGTGATTGATTAACTGTTTCCAAAGCAGTTTGTTCATAACTCGCGTAGTCACGGCTGTTTGGGAAATTCCTTTCAACTATGTCTGCGTGAGATTATGATATATTAGAGTGTATTTTATTAACATACTAGTACATACAGCTTATAATTCTATGTCATAACAAAGCGGCAATAGGCTCGCCACCTATTACGTGGGACCGACAACACAATAGGCGAAGTGTGGGCGTATAATATGCCTCTGCTTATACCTTCGGGAAAACAGGCATTACATACAATCACATGTATGTAACCATCATATCATAATGTCCTAGCATTATCCCCGTTGCCCTAGACTTAAGCTTAGGGCCCAGGGTCTGCTCACTGATTCAACCAGATTTGACTGAATTTCAGTTATTTCAGTATGTAAGTAACAAACAAACAAATTACAAATAACAAATTACATAACCCATAATTTTAACCTATTTTGACACATAGTGTAACGTCGTTTTACTTAAAGAATTATTTGTTTTATTTTTAACCGATTTGAAAAATGAAGAGGTATTTAATTTTAATGAGTAATTTTTAATATACCTTACTTGAGAACTCTGCTATTTACAAATGCAATTTATTTGAAGGTATTAAATTTCATTGAACCTTTTTTTAAATATACAAACATACAATCACGCCTGTTTCCTCGAAGGGGTAGGCAGAGGCACACTATACGCCCACACTTTGACAATTACATTGTTGGTCCCACGTAATAGGTGGCGAGCCTATTGCCGCTTACTGGGAACTTTCATGTTCACCAGAGCCACGTTCGTTGATCGGCAGGTGCATCACTTGCAGTTGAGGTTGGCTTGGGCTCCTAAGATGTTGGTGGGATATATACACCTATTGTTATTAAATTTTTTAAATATTTCTAGTAAAAAATTCGTCTCACAACTAAATATAGTATATGTGAATTGTAAATGGAAAATAATATATTAGGAAATTATAAAAAGTGGTTACGTCTTTATCGATTGTTACATACTTCTGAAAGTGTTACTTCGACTGTAAGGGTTATCTTAACTTACATAGTGACGTAAGAAAGGCGGGCTTAAATCGCAAGACATAAAGTACTAATGAAAAATTCAAGAACGCTGGCTTAAAACGCAAAAGTACTAGAAAAATTCAGCACGTTCATCAGAGTCCCCGGTACCTCAGTAGTTGTAGCAGTGGACCGGTTATCCAAAATCTGGTAAATGCAAAAAAAAAATATCAAGAAATTGCAAAGTATCTATTTGCTGCGTTGCAAATAATATCTTACTTTCTCACATTTCACCAGAAAACAGCAAGCTACTCGTTTTATGAACCATAAAATGATTCTTCTATTACAGATCAATTTACATAATTGTTATCGAATCAGGTCGGCTGTGAATAAGCCGTAAGGGCTTTTCCTGATTTTCACCGATTTTATAATTGTTCCGAGAAATCTCTACGAAAACAAGTCCGCGATATACTTATCAGTTGAGCTTGTTTCATGAAGTATTACTGTATTGTACTGAGATAAGTACAGTTAAATAAATAATTATGTAAATAAAGTCTTGAAGTTGTATTTTTGAGGAGATTAAACAATTATTAGAAAACATTTACAAGTACCGTTTTACATGTAAATTATCCTGCAATGAGGAACTGAGAGCTTTGTATAACACAACTTAAGAACGTGTAATAACGGTTTACTAATTTATTTTACACTCGCATAGAAGGAATGTGAGTACACACTATATTCAAAGAGATTATTTAAAAAAAACCCCTACTTCAAAAGATATTGCTCGTGTTCGAGTTCCGCTTGCATTTGTCTGTTTTTTTAAATATTCGTAGGCAATAAAGCAATTTCCCTTTCAAAGCTTTAACTATTCATCTTTATTAAAAATATATAGATTGTAATAAGAATTTCATAAGCCGCTTTTGAATAAGGGAATATTGGTAGATAGTTAACCTTGCGCTCTCTCTGGACGTGATTTGAATAAATAATAGCCGTCAGAGACCTTCGTCGGGCCATGAACGCTTTTATTTATATGATAATAGACTTATTCGGTTCCTTTCAATGGCTTTGGGTAAGTTTTTATCAAGATTGATAGCGATAATATCTCCGTTTACCAAGAAGCGTCTCAGCTTACCCTGACACAATAAATAAATTTTTTTTTCGGAGGAATTTTTACCGTATACTGTTGTTATAATTGTGGTAGAATTTTGTTAAATGTTCTGTTTCATTTACTTGTTAATAGGGAGTTCTAGATATATGCAAACGGCCTCATGGCAGGTGTACCATCATTATTTTAGCAACAAGGTGCTGAAGACAGGCATGCCTGTCGCATAATAAGTATGCTGTCAAAATTTACATTAATAGCGATTAACCAGAACTCCCCATTAACAAGAAAATGATTATGTAATTAGTATGGATGACATCGTTTCGACAGCAATATAATCCGGGGTTGCCGGAATATTCGAAAGGGATACCGCGGCTTCGGGACATAGCAGGCTTGAGAAAGAACATCAAGAGAAAGAACGTCAGTTAATGACTTTCCATCCGAAAAGAATGTAATAGATAGCGTTTCGATTACAATCAAAAATATCGATAACTTGATTAGTTGGAAATAGAAAGCGCCAGTTCCTAAATTTATCTAAATGTAGCAGCGGCTGCAGCCTTCAAACGTATCCAGAGTTTTAAGAACACGTACTTCAAACCCTGGATGCAGTGTAGTAATATGAAAGGCGGAAAGCAAAAGATTTATTCGCTGTGTTTTTTACCTTGAATTAAAAAAAGAATTTACTACTGAAAATGCCTTCAAACATATTACCATTAGAAGAAAACTGTGTAAAAACCTTACAAATTATAATATATGTACGAAATATACTTTTCGCGTTTCGGACCTACTAAAAAACTGTACTATTAATATAAATTAAAATAAGTCACAAGGTGCCACATAATTATAATCTAAGCTTCGTGATTTAGTGTAATAATATTTCGATTGTTTTTTTTCATTTTTAATCATGACGTTTTCAAGTACTGTGTAGTTCATGAAATAAATATTTTTTTTACTTTTACTTTACTTTTACTTTTATAAAGAGGTAACTTTACGAGTTCTTAATCAAGAAAACTTCTATATATTTTTTCAACCCGTTACCAACCGCAACAGACCAAAAGCCCATTGAAAATGTAAAGGAAACCATATGAATCCATTGCGCAGTCATGGCCTTGTCAAGAAAACGCTCGCAAAAGTTTATTATTTTTGTATTTCAGCGCGCGACACGGTAGTCGCGGTACAGACGAACAAAGAAAAGTGGCCGCCACTGATCCCATGTTCGACACAAAATGTGAACACCGTACACATCTGAATTTACTATGCGTGGTTATAATACAAAAATTTAAAAAAAGAATACTAGTTGTGGTAAAAGGAACTTTATTAAAGCCGTACTTAATAATATCTTTCACATCATTTCATAGTGCGTAATCTAGCCTCAAGCAATGCTGAGTTTGTGCTAATGGAATTTATTTTTATAATACACCTTGTAACGTAAATGTAATACTTCCTTAAGATCGGAGTATGTGACAATCATATTTTTTTGTACATGTGTATGTACAAATGTTTGTATGTATGTTACATACAAAATAGAATGAGTAAAGAAAGTACGAATGTATGTGCTTGACACAACACAACAAAAAAACTGATATATAGAGAGGCAAAAAAAACATCATTGTGTGCAGTCAAATAGGTCTCTGCCTCAGTTCTTACTACTGCAGCATCAAGCTACAGCCGCACTGGCCTCCTGATAGAACCATCTGGTCCACCAAAATACACTAAATACACTTCTCGATTAAAAACAGACAAATAAAATAAAAACATTTTCTTTTCATAATATTAGTAGGAATAGATGTAAATTCATAGATATAGTTCTTCTTGAAAGATATATGGTTGCCCTATACTCAGAACAATAGGTTTAGATTTTATGTAACAAAAAGGGAAAAAGGTCTTTGAAATGAAGCGCGGCAGTGGCGCGGCTTTGTGGCAGAAATGTGGGCTGTAATGAGCGCTCGCGGCGACTTGTAGGCTTTTCCCGGCTGTCTTGGCCTATTGTCGACCCTTTGACATATAAAACCCAGTCCCCTACTATTCTGTTGTCGTTTTAGCCTTAAATTGCTTTCAGATTTAGCTGAGAATGAAATATACTATAGACGAATGTGTAAGAATATTTAAAGATTTGACTGTAAAGTGATACGATGGACTGCCTACTGACTGAAGTTTTATATTAATTAATTACATAATTACTGGAATTATTAGTTTTATACGGATTTTCACTTTTTATAAGTAGGTGACACTTTTAACTATCACAGTTAACTTCAGCTGCGATAGTTTTCCTTGGTTACTACAAAACCGTAAAAATCGGCTAGAAAACCTAAAAATCTTACCCTAAGAAGATAACTTTTTTTTGTTTTAATGAACTCAAAAGATTCAAGTAATAACTGCTACATCCAATTTTACTAACATAGAAGTCAGTAGTGTATAATAAATTATTCCCACTTTGGGTAAGAATGGGCCGATCGTACAATGAATTTCTATTTTCAGATAATTAAGATCTATTATGACTCAATCATAGCGTTCAGATACAAAATCTCTCAGATAAATTAAACCTTAGACCTACATGTTTATCGAAGCTTAGACGAATTATATAATTTACAAATTATGGTAAGTATATTACGGAGGGTAACTCGTAGTCTAATAAAATCTGTCACCTTTCTCAGGCACCATAACGTCTTACTAGGCAGACCCAACTAATAATTCAAGTAAACAAAAATGTGATTCTGTAAAGGAATTTAACACAGTCATGGTTTTTAGTTTTTTATTTTTAGAGTATTAAATTACACATATGTTTATTTTTATAATAAAATAAAATATACTTATCTTGTCTTTAAGTTATCTTACGGACTTCTTGGCGGGAAAGTGAAGCGTCATGTCTGCAGTTT
This sequence comes from Musotima nitidalis, assembly GCA_949126915.1. NCBI lineage: Eukaryota > Metazoa > Arthropoda > Insecta > Lepidoptera > Crambidae > Musotima > Musotima nitidalis. The sequence goes on from OX421419.1 coordinate 5,894,925, forward strand.
TGTTTTATTTTCTAAAATTTGTGATATTTCTAACATTAATGTGTAATAACGGTGATTATTAACCGTTAAGTGTTTGTGAATATACATAAGTGTTGGTAAATCAAACAAAGCAGTGCAACATCACTTTTCAAATTCTCTCAAGAAGTCCATGTGAGATCTCAGTATAGTCCCACATCTTTACTGAGGACTCAAGGGGCTTAGGGGAGAGTATCTCATTTACCATTTATCATCCTTATCATCACTCATTATCATTTACTATGAATTATATATTATTAATATATCACTTACTTGACACTGGCTAGATGAGCTAGACGCACGAAGCCATTATTTCAAAAAAAAAATGATCTTTTAGGATCATTTAGATTTGTCTAACTTTTGCAAATAAAATGGAAACTCAACATTTATTTTTAACAACAATGAAAGAGATTCTCTGTCAGAATTTGTCATCGTTTGTCAGTTTATCTGTCTGTTATGGTTTTTTCTCAAGATTTGCCAGGCTGTCGGTGAATCTTATCGGGGGAATCTGTCAGTCAGGCTGTCGTGATTCTAAAGGGGGAAGGGGTCAGTCAGTCTCTGACTCTAACGAGGCTTCCAAAAGGCAACGAGAACATTTTAAACATCATCATAAATCCAAACATGGGGTTATCTATATCTAAATAAGCTTTTTTAATATCCAACAACGCCACTCACCAGAGGCAAAAATACATGCATTCCAGATTAGATACTCAGATTAACTGGGCTAAGCTAAGACAGATATGATATTAGATTCTCATATGGCAAAACAGTAAGGAAACATCAGGGGAACCCTAAAAACTGCATAGCAATTAATTATATTTCGGCTTAAGGCTTCGAAGACAATTATTCATCATGAATAATTGTTAAACGTTTACCGTGGTAAACACAAGGAATGAGTATCGTATTCGAGGGAGGAAAACTTGTAACAAAGAAGAGTTTTAACGAAGAAACTTTGATGGGAGTTGGAATCGGCCTACATTCCACCCGAATTGAAACAGCACCGGCCGTAACAACATGCAAATTACGAGCAAAGTCCCCGCTTGTGCCGCCGAATTCGCGTTCAATTTCACTGAGGAAATCTTTAATTGGAACGTGGCCTGCTTTCGTCGCCGCCACAACTCCGATGTCGCTTGAACAGATAATTTTATTACGTATTATGTGTTATTTTATTTCATCGCATACTAATTAAAATGGTTTGCAATTAGTATCGTGTGCTGTATAAGTGCATCGAATCTATATGTATTCCTAAAATTTTAAGTCAATAATGCCATTATCATGTTTTCACTGTGAGCAGAGGGTGTATACGTTACATTTTAAGTTTTATGCCTCCCAATAGCACTTAAAATTAAAATGTTTTTCCAGAAGCTCATACCAAATGCGTATGGTTTGCAATACATTTTTGTTATCATATACAATGATATAAATTACTTTAAATGTTTTATTGTTGTTTGTAGGTTTGTGCTCTAAATCAAATAAAGCTATTATATAAAGAATGATTGTGGAATATTTTAATTTGTAAGAATCTGCTCAATAGTGATAGTCACAAAATAAAAACCCAAAATAAACACCACAGTAGCTTTGTGAATACGAGATTTTTACTTATAGACCCTCCTGTTGTGTATTACTATTATTACAAATGAATACCCACCTAATCTGTTTAAAGTCAATGATAGCAAGATAAAATTTAAAAAAAAAAGTTATAAAAAATCTTAATAAACCAATAATCAATACCGAAAAGTAACTTTTAGTTTCAGTTATTATTATTTGAGCCGCTTCAAGTCCACTGTTGACCATAGGCCGCCCCAAATGATTTCCACATCGATTAATCTTGAGCAGCCAGTGTCGGTGAGACTTCGCACCGTTTTGACCGGATCATGGATCCATTGGCTCATCCAGGAAGGCCATCCTCTGCTACGTTTGCTCGCCATTGAAAATCCTGAACTTATGGCGTTTTTTCTTCAATCTATATAGCCCGCCCACTGCCAGTTCAACTAGCGAACGGTCACTCCAGTTCTCCTACTCCTATCGTCACATCAGAAAGTATCGAAGGAACAGTATGTCAAAGAGTGGAAAAGTATGTCCTGTATAGGAGTCGAACTTATGACCTCAGTAGCCTCAGGAGCGGGATGCAGGTGATCAAAATATGTATTACTATCACCCGTTATATTTTCAACCTTCTAACCAAAACTGTTTTAATTACGGGAATTAAATGTTTTCATCACAGAAAAATCCTGACAGGCACAAAGTTTATTGTAAATTTATACATCACTAGTTTATTTACAAAATAGTACCAACGAATATACTAGGATAATTTATAATGTGGAACGTAATTCCCCTAATAAATATTCAGTAACTGGTGTACACGCGACGGTTACAAGTTTTTATCTTCGAGGAAAATCCCAACTTTACTGAATATGTAATTCAAGAGGCATCAAAGTATGCGTCTAAACTTTTTACCCTGAATGAACATTGGATAATGGTTTATTTTTACGACAGAATAACATGACCGTTTTTATATAGACGATATATTGTCTTAGATATCGTCGGCCTAGATTTAGATAGCTCGAACATGCAAATTGTCAGAACTTACAGGAGAGGGGAAAAACTTTAAAAACTATAGTATTTATTTATTAAACAAAAAGAGGTAAACAGTGAAAATACTGTTTACATGGTTTTTCTGTGGGATCACGAATCCCTAACTTATGAAATAAAAACTTAAATTATTTTATTAAGAATAAAGTGATTTAATTAAGAATAATTTATTAAATAACTTTATTCTTATCATACCAGTGCTTGTTACAATGTGTCTCTATAAGTTAATTTTGCCGTCAAAGTGTTTCTTAATGCTCAAGACATTAAGGAGCTATCACCGGAAGTACTATTTAAACTTTTGGCATTAAAATAAAATTTTACCAAAAAAAAAACACCTAGACCGACGATAATAATAATAATAAATAAATAATAAACATTTCTGACACTTACACCAATTATTTAGTTCCAAGATAAATACTTGTGTTATGGATACTATATAACGGATAAACATATATAAACACTTAAGTTTTTTGTAAATACATACTGAATATACATAAGATAACACCCAGACGAGAACAAATATTCATATTTCTACACACAAATATATGTCCTGCGTGGGAACCGAACCCACGACCTCAGGAGTGGAGTGCGGGTATACTCGCACGATATATGTTATTAGGTTAGACAAATCTAAGCAAAGTCTCTGTGAGTTTCTGTGCCTTTCGAGCTAAGTACAAGTTTTGCATATCAAATGTTTACAGTGACATCTTTAGGATATTGTTCGCTCAGCTGTAACACTGCAGTGCATCAGCAATGTTTGCCAAAACCCCTGTTGTTTGTACAGCATTTTTCGAAAGCTGCGCTTTCGAAAAATGCTTCGCTTTTGGACCGCTAGCGCTAGTAAACCTATTTAAATATCCTTCAATTTAGTGAATATGATGACAGTTACGTCGAAGAGTAAGTACCAATGAAGTCTAGCTGAATTATCCTCTGCTTGTACAGAAAACGAATCAACAGTTAGACTTGTAAACAGTTCTCTATCAGTGCAGACAACTCCAAAATCTGTTAGTCTTACAACGTTCAGATTACCAAAATTTCCCTTTGTAACTCAACACCCGAAAATTAAGTAACTAATCAATACAGAACTTTGCTTTTACAGAAACCGAGGTCACAGTTCAAATTGAGATGAGTCTAACAAAGTTTGCTCACAGGCTAACTTGACAGTTTTCAAACAAGCTGATAATTGCAGACTTTTCTCTAAACGTTAATGTTTTTTAAGTTAAGTCAGAACATGCAATTTTACTTAATTGCAAAATTGCATGTTTTAACTTTTTTAGCTCGACTTAAGCAGCATTGGATGCACTGTAATTAGCCTTAGGTTTTTATACTTTTTATATTACTCCTTCAGCTGTTTGCGGTGCGCTGTCCAAAGCGAGGTTTAAATGCGGTTCTCGGAATAGGGAAGAAATAAAAACAAATTTTTTTTCAAACTTAAAGTCAAATTCTTTATTTGAAAATTCAAAATTCCAGTGTAAAGTTTGAAAGTTTCAAATTTCAAGTTAAAAAATACAATTAATAATTAATTAGTTATAAATTTTTAAATGGACTCTCTGTAACAGACGGACTTTGAAGTTCTGTTACTAAGTTTATTTATAAACTCTGTCTTAAACAAAACAAAAATAACACACTAATTATTTCCTGTAGAGCATAATTTAATTCAATAATCTAAATTGATCTCAATAATTTATATAAGATCACCTTATTGATTTACTTTAGGCGTATTACTTCATTAGTTTACGTTCAAAAGAGCATTATAAAGACACCTTCAATAAACTGTTTTGAATTTGAGTATGAAAAAACGTTTTGAAGTAGGTAGTACTTTTCCTAAAAACTTATAAAATGATTTTATTTGTCAAGAAAGAAATTAAGGAAGATTGCAAGTCTCATTTAAAAGAAAGTGTGATTCAAAAGACCCCTACTTGTAGTATTTCTGTAAATTTAAATGGAACTGAGTTTATTGCTTGTAGTTCTTTGTTGCGCAAATAGAAGGAGGGGCACTGCTATTAAAATCTTCATCTGGAATCAGGTCCTATTTGAAATGAATTTAATCTTTTATATTTTTAAATGCTTGATATTAAAGCCGTTCACTTCTTGGCCGTTATTAATATAGACCGTTACTCACTCACTCGCTCCCTCCCCTATATGGCGCCATTTATTTGTATACATGTAAAAATATTATATTATTTGTACTTAATATAATATGTTTAAATTTTAATATTATTTTTTCAATTATGAATTTTAATAACCTACTTATTTACATATTAAAAATAAAAACTATAAATAAAAGAAAACCAACTGTGTGGTGCAAAGAATCCTGGCCACATTTCCTTTTTGTATTGCCAGGCCAATTTTTTTGTATTATTTCATCAAGTGACGGTATGAAAGAAAAGTTAAACTTATGGTGGTAACACTGGCACGCCCTTAAATTACTGATTGATTGTCTTGTCTGTGATGACGATGGTGGAAGAGAAAAAATAATAGAAAATTCTATTTGTATCTGCATAGCCGTGAGTGTGTTGTAGAAATGTTTAGAGGGGAAGACCGCATATAACTTGTAATGACCAGATCCAGAACATTTTAAAGAAAAAGCTGGTCAAGAGTGGAACCGACAGGAGTGCATAAGAAGGATAATGTGAAAGAGCTTAGCCACAACCGCAACCCCTCTGGAATACGGCGTGATAAAACGTATGTATGGATTATGCATATTGATCCTGTCGTGCATAAATTTCCATGACATACATATTTGCCATGCTCCAAGAATGGTGGAAATAGAAACACGCTGACCTCAATAACTTTAACTTGTTACGCGTTCACGCAAAATATAGGGTGGGCGGGTACCGGGTGCGGCCGACTTTTGACACCGTAAACGATGAATAGCAAACAAACGATGATGGAATGTCCCGCGCCACCCTCCTGATATATCACCTTCTATAATAAAATTGCAAAAAGTAGAAATTCATCAAATCGTAGTCATGACATCGTAGCTTTATTAAATATCATTTGTAGGAGTGTAATATTTGGCAGCACTTCGTACATATCGCATGCTTAAAGGAACATCGACCCATTAATAGATAGGTCAGGTTTGAGTGACGCACTTATACAGTCTTTTTATTTCTTACTGAGATCGATTAAATGTTAATCAAACGTTTAAAAAACGCAAGCAGAATTACTAATAAATAAATCAATATCAATTGAATGCGCTTACAAGTAGGGCAAGTATTCTTTAGAAGATCTTCTTTTGTGATGTCCCAAAAAACGTCTTTTTTGACTTTAGTTACTATTCCATTCAGCATGCGATATATCCAATAGTTTATTTAATGAAAACCTCTTTCACATTGATGTCTCAGTATTGTAGTCTAGTCGCCTATGACCAACACTTATTTTCTGTAGACTCTGGATTCTAAGCTTAAGTCTAGGACAACCGGGATGATGATTAATAATTTTGGGACGAAATATTACGGACACTTCACGATATCGTGATCATTTTGATTCAAGCTAGACAATGAGGAACTGTGTTTTCGCTCTAAATCGAACTTTATAGAGTTGAGTTAGAAAACTAAGGACAAATATAAACTTGATCAATCCGGCAAATGGTTTTATTTTTATAGACTTTACTTGAATGAGTACTAGCTTTAACTTTTATGACTGTTGGTTCTTTGGCGAACAAAGTGAGAGCGCAGGACAATGTATTAAGTCGATCGTTACCTTTCGCAGGGGCCTTCTGTTACCATAAGAAAAGAGTTCGATCTTCGGCGATAAACTGCTTACGTGATCGGGCTCTACACACAGTTGCTATTTATGCTTTTTTCGAGGCAACACACGTTTGAAAGTCGCAATAAACATTGTTATTTGACTTTGAACATAAATACTATATGAGTACTAGACAACGGGTATTATAGATACATAAAAAGTAAAGATAACATGAATATATTCTTGCTCAATACTCCAAATAATTGGTTTTTATCACCCCATAATCATAAAAGCGTAAAATATATAAAATGATCTGTACGCTTTATTAGCCCTTATGTAGATGGCATTTGTTTTTTTTTCATGTGTCAAATTTGGTTAAATGAGTGGCTTCCTATTAAGAAAAGCCAAACACGATAGTCCGACAGAGTATTTCACATAGGATTTGAATTGGATCAGGAAAATGGTTGTTGAATGGCCAAACCATCCTGAGACCTGTAATTTAGTTAGACCTAACTCTCGCTGCTCGAGTTTACACTAAACATCCTTAGGCCAGTCACTACTACGGCAGAATTAATAATGAAATATAAACAAGGAAACAAATAGTTTCTAACAATATCACAAATTATTTAGTTTCAAGATAAGTATCATTAATAACTTGTGTTTTGGACTAAACAATAGATAAACATACTTTAATGCTTTTTTTTGTATATACATACTTAATATACCAACAATCCTTAGAACAGAACCAATACTGATGTATATGCATCTCCTCGCCATATCAGTCATCAATATATGACATTTTTGTAGAGTAATTAAAGGATAATAATAAGTGACGAACAACTTCATTTGTAGTATATTTGACGACCGATATGGCGTGGAAGTCAGTATACCTACACTTCACTCCAGAGGTCGTAGGTTCGATTCCCACACAGGGCAAATCTTTGTGTGCATGAATATGAATATTTGTTCTGGTCTGGGTGTTTTCCTATGTATATTAAGTATGTATTTACAAAAATAAAAAGTATGTAAGTACGTTTATCCGTTGTTTAGTATCCATAACACAAGTTCTTAATGATACTTATTATATTATTAATTGGATTGCTTCCATGCCTCTGAAGACATTCTAAGCCGTAAGATGGTCTAAGTTACCACTGTGGTAGTCCAATAGCCAAAAAAATCAGAACCCTATGTAATTGAATTGTTTGAGGAGATGAGACGATAATTACAAATTACTTTGAGGTGTGCGATGTTACTTGGACTCCTAGAGAAGGATGGTGCTTATTGAATTCTTGGGCTTAATATGGTGTCGAATGAGGCTTCCTACAGACATTACTATCGAAGCCTTCTAGATACATTCAGGAACCTCAACCGAATCTTCAAAAACACCAGCATAGTCAAAGCCGTACTACAATACTATATTAAGTTATTCCTACTTTCTGCGATGGCAAGATAAAGAAAACATTATCTTAGTTTATTAAAGTAAGAATTGCGTAGTAACGCCTTTTTGCAGCTGATTTTCATCCCGTTTGTTTCGCTCAAAGAAGGTCAAGGTAACTATTTACCTGTGTAGCAAGCCGTGCCAGCCATTTGCCTTCTTAGGAGTTAGCAGGGGAGCAATAAGAGTGTACTTGCACTATAATAAGAATAGAGGTGAACTCCATTTTGCTAAACAATCTATGAACTGAAATAAGAGTGCAAAAGGTCAACCCTTTTTTATAAACATATTTGAAGTCTGACCTTAAGACTGGGAATGCCCGTCCAATTTTTATTCGATTAATAAAATAGATTTAGTCGACTATCAATCAAATGTATCTATCGAATCAATAATGTCTTGGTCTGAATGTATCTACTTTAATATAAGTAATGTATTTAAAGAAATATGTTTATTTGTTGTCTTGTATTAATACAGTATTTTCTTAGTTAGCTAGTCCCAACTAGATAAAATGTTATTTTTTATCTTGTTTTAGTTGTTTTACACTAACAGCAATTTATGAATTATTTACAATCTGAAAAGTACACTAATGAAACAAATAGTCCTAACATGCATGAAGATTATATACATTTTACTGTCTTATATAATAATACAAATTTTTCTGTCTAAGTCTCTAAGTGAAAGTCGAACCCACTTGATCTTGACTTGAAATTGTTGTTATGTAACTCAAACTTTTTCTTCCTGCAAAAGTCAGAATTCATCAAAATCCGCGTGGTTTGGTAATAACAGATAGAATATTCTAGTCGTTCTATACATAAGAACTGAGCCAGCTGTGTTCGTGTATTTCCCCGAGGCGTCCTTTCGGCTGGACACGGCTTTGTACTTACGCGGTGAGAGCTGAGTGGCTTCAGTTAGGAGTAATTGCTTTAACTTCTAAGCTAAACACAATGTTCGCTTGAATACGGACCTCGAGTCAATATCAGTCGGTCATGCCCCGTTTGATATGAATAGTGTTAAAAGGTTTTACAGGCCTACGGGTCTAGTGCAGAGGTTGCTGTTTATTTTTAAATTGTATAAACTTAAGTGCCAATAAAGATTTATTATTATTTTTATTTATTATTTATTAGGTCGGGGAAAAAGTCTTTTCGCATAACGTAGGTATAAACTTATTATAAAATTTTTTTGACTGTACTATTTGTGTCTGGCTGGTTTTGGTAACATTAAAAAGGTTCCATTATAAAGAAAAGAAAAAAATAAAAAAAAGTTGTTTCCCGCTATTTTTCATTTGTTTTTCTCTCCGTTAAAATGAGTGAATCTAATGAAGAAATTCGATACATTTTAAAATTTTATTATAAAAAAGGCAAAAATGCAACTCAAGCAGTGAAAAAAATTTGTGATGTTTATGGACCTGATGCAGTGTCAGTAAGAGTAGCACAAATTTGGTTCAAACGTTTTCAGTCCGGAAATTTTGATGTTAAAGATGCACCTCGCTCTGGTCGCCCTGTTACGAATAAAATGGACGCCATTTTTGAAAGAGTGGAGCAAGATCGGCATATTAGTAGTTACGATGTAGCTGAAGAACTGGGAATTGACCACAAAACAGTTTTGACCCATTTGAAGAAAGCTGGTTATACAAAAAAGCTCGATATTTGGGTGCCACACGAGCTCACTCAAAGAAACTTAATGAACCGTGTACCTACTCATTTGCGATTCATTATTGAGACGTAATGAAACCGAGCCGTTTTTGAAGAGATTGATAACTGGCGATGAAAAGTGGATCACGTACGACAAGAACGTGCGAAAAAGGTCGTGGTCGAAAGTTGGCCAGGCTTCACAGACTGTGGCCAAACCTGGCCTAACACGAAATAAGGTGATGCTGTGTGTATGGTGGGATTGGAAGGGCATTGTTTATTATGAGCTTTTACCGCCCGGCAAAACCATCGATTCTGATCTTTACTGCCAGCAACTGATGAGATTAAAGGAAGCAGTCGAGAGAAAACGGCCGGAATTGATCAACAGGAAGGGTGTCGTCTTTCATCACGATAACGCTAGACCACACACATCTTTAGCCACTCAGCAAAAATTAAGAGAGTTCGACTGGGAGGTCCTAGTGCATCCACCATATAGCCCTGACCTTGCGCCTTCAGATTTTCACCTGTTTCGGTCTCTGCAGAATTCTTTAGGTTCTGTAAGGTTGACCTCAAGAGAGGACTGCCAAAACTATTTGTCCCGTTTTTTTGATCAGAAGTCCCAAAGTTTCTACAGTAACGGGATAATATCTCTGCCCACAAAATGGCAGAAAGTTATTCAACAAAACGGTACATATATATTGTAAATAAATGTAAATAAACTTTGAAAAAAATGTCTTGACTTTTCATACAAAAATACGAAAAGACTTTTTCCCCAACCTATTATTTATTTATTGAATCAGAACGGAATACATCAATTACACTTTTAATCAAAAACAGTAAAAGTTAAATATAATATTAAAACCTCACACATAAAAACTTCTTTTATCCCATTCTCTCACAATACCTCAGTCACACTGACAAAATCTCAGGCCATCCATCCGCAAACAAATCACAGTCGGGGGCTGCATCCAGGATGGCATTAAGTGCGTTGAGTGTCCGCGGAATGGGTGATTTTGAGCGTGCAACGGTTCGGCAGGTTGGCACAGCAAACAGTTAATGTTTCCTGCTCCTATAATAATTATCGGGTGCATAAAATCGCCACAGCTTTATATGATGTTTACATTTTAACACATAAAATAAAACAAATTGAAATGTGTCACTAAATATACATCATGAAGACAAGCCCAGTTAGTACTTACAATACTTATTTTGAGACATACTCGCTACTTTCCACACGTATTTCATACAATTGAGACACTTGTGACGTTGTGAGTAACAAAACTACATTGAGAAATAATGAAATATAAGTGGAGTACGCGTATATAGGTGGATTCGTTTATAGGGATAAGTTTATAGTTTTTTTATGTACTGGTTGAACTCTGTTGACTGATTCCTATCAATATGTTCTCAGTTGCCTTATCTGGATTTTTAATAATCACTCGGTTAAAAACTTTTTACAAATGTATGTTTAATATATGTCTAAACGATTATTTATTTAGATTTAAATGAATGGAGACTGTGTAAGACTGTAAGTAGGCAATACCAATTGTTGTTGTGCAAAAACGGTTTGACCTCTCCGTGAGTAGGCTACAATGTCCTTCCGTCTTTTATCCTGTTATTAGGGGTTAAAGAGCAATTTTTTTTGTGTAGAACTGAGATTGGTCAACTGCTCTAGCCCACTGCTGCCACAGGACAACGCGAAACGACACACTGCACAACAAGCGGTGGCGAAACTAGAGGAGCTGATGATTGGAATGTCTCCGTCACCCACCATATTCCCCGGATAGAAAGAACATCAATTTCATATGTGGGACCTAATATGTACAACTCTCTCTCCAGAACAAATATTAACAAGAAAAATTAATGAAAACGTATTGTAGTATTTAATAAGACTAATAATTGAACATTAATTTGTGTTTTGGTTTGAGTTTTTTCTATAAAGTACAACAATAACGTGTTTAATTTATTTTAAGCGTAGACGGTTGAGGGTTTGGGTCTCGCGATACTCATATTAGTGTTTTAAACCTAAACTTGAATTTAATGTCAAAACCATTTATTAATGTTTGACTCAATAAAGCTCTTATGAATTTCAACTTAAAAACTAAAGCGCTCATTCAATGCCGGTGGAAGCTTGAACGTAGAAGAATTAGACAAGAAACTCAACAAGGATGATTTTTTTTCCAACATAATACACACATCAAATTGAACCTAACGTAGATAAATTAAGGTAGAAAAGCAATGAACATGTTAACTTGCTCGTCCTTCTTAAGGATTTAATAGTAACAGCCAGACTCACCTGGATCGCTTAAGTTAACAATAAACAACAATGACCTTAAGCACAACCAGATGGAATTATCTGGACAAAATAATATTTGAGTTCAAGATTGGAATGAGGCTGGACAAAGAGAATATAATATAATATCCTAGGACATCCCCACGTAGCCGCACGTCAGTTTGAGGCACTTGGGCTACGAGTGGGTTCACGTCATAGCATATTAACGAGGTTTGAGCTCGCTGTCCAACGTCTCTGATCTGATCAAACGATAAACTATGTGTCTATATTTTCTTCATGACAGCAATGCAAATAGTGAGAAGACTGTTCCCAATTTATTTCTTTTTTTTTTCATACCTACTCGACAGATTTATTTTTACCCACATTTATTGTAAATTTCTCATGTATGGTGACTGTATGGTTAAAAACCATACAGTGTAAATATGAAAAAATAAGTATTCTTTAAGCCCAAGAATATTAGTACACCAAATTTAAATCTGCTGTCTATACATTTCTATTATAAAGCCAGTCACATTCACCTTGTATAACTATAGTTTTAAATTCCAAAACCGGTGCATTAAATTGAATCGTTTAAGCCTACCATAGCCCTTACGTACACAATGGGCTCCAATATACGCTGCGGCATTGATACAGCGTGCAAGAATGGCTCGGAACAAAGCTCAGCCTAACAATGGCCGAGTAGTCGAGGTGTATGGTTAATGGCGAGCTTACCAACTCCTATGATTAATTGCGGCTGTAGGTGCCGTTAATGGACAGTTATTCGGCTTGGCCTACTTACGCTTTATATTTAACTATAAAAAAACATATCAGCCTGTTTGTGGTGTCAGAATAACATATTTTTACCTACGTGTACTATAAACTATTTATTACCATTTCACACCCCTAGTAGGCACTACAAACAGTTTAATATTTATTAGGATAAAATAAAAGATCGAAAGGAGTCTTAATTTAAGAATAAATTATTGCGTAATTACGTCACTGTAAATTACACATAACCCACACAGTCAAATAAAACGCTTTGGCAAGTATTTTACAATTGATACAGACGTAATATTTTTTCTAATTTTTATGTATTTGCTTTTTTGTATACATTAACAAGGCAAAATTAAGTTACAAGATGACATTTTTACAAAAAAAATCAACTTAAACGCGGTGGTGTTTGTTGACGTTTTATTAATTTAAAAATACGCGTTAGATATGGCCAGCTGCCGCCGATCGTGTAGCGACCAAAAGCTCCCTATTCAATTTAATCTCGTGGACGGCTTGTATATCGGACCGTATTCACATAAATGGCTTCCGCACACTCTAGTTCCATTTTGTACTGATAAATAAAGTACATTGCCTTTGTCAGACGAAACAAACGCAGGATAAAATAACGGCCTACTCTGACTCATTGGAATTTTAAATAAAAACCAACAATTATCATAACTTCAGGTATATGAGACTTAACGACTGTATTCTAGGTGTGACAAGCGCAGTAGGGTCAAAAGGATATTTACTTACCACTAGCTAAATGTTTTGATTGTCTTAGTCTTTTTTTCATAAGTATATGTACTGCCGAAGCAAGTAGAAAAGTTTATTAGTAAGAATTATGAAATACGATTCTCTTTCTAACAGAAGCTTACATCCCGTGACTTCTTATGCAATCCACTGGAACTAGGAAATACTAAAAAGCCGTCTTCATTCTTCTCCAAAGTCTTGTCTATCTATGTATTCTTTAAAAAAGGTTTAAAAGCCTGTATTACCGCTCTTGTCTGTGATATTGGAAAAACATAATAATCATAAATCTTATAACTATATTAGCATTATAAATGCAAAATTCAAAGCATAAAAATCGGACTGTTTATAAAACATTACACATTTACATATTGTTGTGAGAAATAAGCTCCGAGGCGGAAACTCGAGCTCCGAGTCAAAGCTACTGAGTCTTCAAAGCTCGAGCTCTGAGGGCGCGCAACTCTAAAAGGCTCGAGCTTTAAAGGTTCGAACCTTGAAGGCTCAGTAGCCTTATATAAAGGACTCGAGTTGAAGCTCGAGCTGTATTCATATGCCTGATAATATTACATTAAATATTTGAGGCTTATTACAAAACCAGATCTAAAGTTACACCAGATTTAAAACAAGTGTTGTCACAGTCTTCATCTCAAATAAAAGTTTTATTGTGGTATAAAAGTATGAAATGAAAGAAAAAGTTGTGTTATTATTTGGTGATGGAACTTAAATTATTTTATAATATTTTGTTTTAATCTGTTGTGGTTTATTTTATAGTGTTGTTTACACATATTTGAGGAGTTACAGCCCATATGTATACTAATGAATAGTGAAAGAACTGTAATGAATTTGCTATAAATCTGTTTTGTGTAATAAAAAATTAAATTAAATATAGAAGAACTGACTAATTGATAAAAAACCACGCAAACTGCACGCTGATTTCGTTACTAATGGCGTATCTACATACAGTAACTATTACAATAATATTAATAGTAATGTGGGTAGTTCTAATAACTAGCGATAACAGTGGATTGGCCCGTTCAGTATCCTCTATAGGTATGAAGAGGTAAAAATTTTTAATAAACGTATGTTATTATGTAGTGAAGTTAGTGTGTAAATAAAAATATATTATTTTAACAAAATATGTATTACATTTATTTTAGAGCATAATTTTATGTAGTGAGCCTTTAAAACAGAGCTCGAGTCGCGACTCGAGCCTCGAAAACTAGGGTTTGAGACCGAAATCGAGCCTTCATGGGAGACTCGAGCTTTGTTCAAAACTGTATATAAATATTAGTTCGTAAGTATATCAAAAGATGTCATTGAACGTATTTAGATCGCGCAAGCGTTATTGTTTTCCGGACCCATATAAGTCCGGCAGTTGTTTTCTTATGAGCGATGGCTCGAAGCCCGAACCTGCCATCTGGCAGAAGATCCCGGATTGATTATGAGCTTTCGATTCAATACAAGTTAAATCCTTATAATCCAGAAAACAACTGTTGGACTTATAGCTTTGAATAAGTCGAAGGCTCGGGTGACTCGAGCCTTTTAGTAACACTAAATTCACATCCTATTAATCATATAGATTATCGCAATCACATTATTTATAACATATCGAACGCGCTTCGCCCATTTGACCGATTTCACACCCAAAACTGCAGGCAAACGCGCGGGTAGGGGTACATTAGAATTAAAGCATTAGATGTCATAATTGAAAAAAATTATAATGAATTTTGTTACACAGAGAGTTATCTCCAACTCTATGCATGCTGCAGAGCTTTTCAGTGCGCAGTGCTAATCTTTTAATACGCAGAAATTATTCGCATACTTTCCAAGCATTATCCTGGTTGCCCTAGATCTAGCTTAGAGCCCAGGGCCTGCTCATTTTCCCTCCGACTGGTCTCCACCTTTTCGTTGTGGGGGGGCTGAGTACCTACCGGTAGGGCGCAGAGGGCGCTAGGGAAAAGGTAACACCCAGAGATTGGCGACTCTGGGTGCCCTTCGGGGAAACTAAGAGGGACCTGTGAAGGGCGTTTTTAATGACGTAGATCAAAAAAAAAAGGGTCTTCTCACTTGTCTAATCAGATTTGGCTGAATTTCATTATTACTCTGAGCGACTGCCGTCTGACCTTTGCAGCTCAGAGGGAACATCATTCTACAGTTAAATCAATCAAAAATTATATACAGCAGTCAGAAATAATCGCTTAATCAGACACGTGTCGACTTTTTCGGTGTAGAAAATCATTTTAACACTTCATGAAAATCCATTTTAAATTTTATATCCAAATTTTGTAGCCGAAATTAACTCAAATAAATTTTATTTGGCGTCGTCGTCGGCGAAAAGTTATTTCCTTTTATAATATGGTAGCCAATTTAATTTCCGTGCAGTAACACCCCACGCTCTGATACAACAGCATAAAAGATTCTGATTCCATTGAATGTGCGAGCCGGCGAAACATCAATTCTATTAACTTAAATGGTTTAGTCTGTGACGGAGCTGATTCGATTTTTATGACACTCAAATGAATTTAGCGAGCCACCTTAAGGTAATTTTTTTGATACTTACATAAAGAAACATATTTACAAAATAAATTATTATATTCACTAAGTATTATAGTTAAGTTGACATCTTTAGAAATGTCTATAATATGTAAAAATAGTACTTATACTATGTATCCTTCGCCAATAAAACAATCTCGCTTCATGTGATAACTCAAACTCAACCAAATCTGTGACCAGTGAGCAGACCCTGGACCCCGGGGCTTAGTTCAGGCCAACCGGAATTGATATAATGATTATGTCACACCATCCAACAAGTCTAGGTGTCAAACCAAGAAAACGGCCCCAGCATAATTTTCAGCGAAAGCCACAGTTGTACATAGATACATTCACGCCTGTTCCCCCAAAGGGGTAGGCAGCGGCAAATTATACGCCCACACTTCGCCAATAATATAGTTGGTCCCACGTTAGCCTATTGCCGCCTACCGGGCACTGTTATGTTCGCCAGAGCCTCGTCCTTTGATCGGCAGGTGCACCACTTTCAGGTGAGGTTGGCTTGGGCTCCTTAAGTATTGGTAAGATTCCTATACACCTATATATAGTACTGTAGGTCAATTCACGTAACCGAAATCGCAACATAAAATTATGCATGAAAGAACATGTAGGGCACTTCACGTAACCAAAATCGCAACATAAAATTATGCATGAATTAACACCTATATAGTACTGTCGGGCAATTCACGTAACCGAAATCGCAACATAAAATTATGCAAGAATTGAATGTTAAAATTTAAAACTTTACTATCTGATTCCAACATGCGCGTTACACCTAGATCGCGGTTTTCTTAGTTTTATCAACGAAAGAGTGATGTTGTTATTTTATTTCATATTGTATTTATTGTTTTTTATTAATTTATGTTCTAATATTAACTTCAATAGTTCACATCTGCCGAACGTAACATGATGGCCACTTTTTTCTTTATAAACTTAAGTATTTATTTTACCCAATACACTGTATCAAACGAATAAGAGGCGACACTATAAATGAAACGCTTTTGAGAAGTACAAACGTGCAGACCTTACTTTAATAAGGTTCTCTCCATACAATTATATCAACATATACATTTTCTATCACATATTTCTTTGAACCCTCTTCTGCAGAAAGGTAAGGTCTTTATAAACGGCAGTTACGTCATTACGGCGAACAAAATTGCGACCGTCGGAGACTCGTCCGAGTGACATGAAAGAACAGACGCATTTTGGATATAAATAAACCCAAAATTTTTCTTTAAGATACCATCATCAACACAATTCCAGCCCAGTATCTTCCCAATACCCGAAGTAAAGTAGTATGGTTTTCCTCCCAAAATCTAAGGAATCTCTCCTTAGATTTTTGGAGGAAACCAATTTATAGTGAATAAAAAAAGAAAAGAAAATTTGATTAAACAAACTTAATTTATCTAAGGTAGTTAAACAGTAAAAAAAAGTTGATAATTATAAAAAAAATTACCCAGTTACCAAAGATTGGAGGATTAAGAAGTCCGAGGGGCAGCCTCGGAGACAGAGAATTTGAAGTCACAATTCACAAAAGTAACAACAATAATACAAGAAAATATTAACTATTAAAGTGAAAACAAACAGAAATATCGTGCAAGGAACTTGAAAACACTGTGAAAAGACGGTTTATAACGAAAAAGATAACAAATGAAAGAATTAACTTAAAACTAAAATGGAAACAAGATAAGAATCAATTTATGAAACCCAATAATTTGTCTTCAAAAAAGTTTCAAAATCAACCTAACTATGACGTGATAGAATGTATTTAAACATCTACATTCTCGGTAACATATTCCTTTGAGCCTTAGTTAAAAGGATGGCTTGGTCTTTATAAAAGGCGGCATCTCCACTCTTTAAGCGTTAAACATTTAAAAGCACTTTTCAGTCGGGGCCTGTCATTACGACGCTCGATCGCTGTCGAGTCGAGACTGAAATATTAGTCAGCGCTTTGCCCACCGACATGGAATATCCATTTAAAGTTTCCACTACTGTTTAATAACATTAAATGTGTAGGTAGCTAGCTTCTATTCGGTAAACAATTAAATTAATAGAGGTGACCCGAAAGCTTTGAATCAATTTAGAGGTTGCCGTACAGGTTATTGCAAAATTGTACAAACGGGTTGGTCTCTAAAATAATTGTTCTTTGAATGAAATAAAACTATTTTACACCTTATTTAGTTAACATTAAGTTTAGTTTTCAAACCAATTGTTTAATTTTTTCCTAAAATAAATTATTGTTATTACATTGTATCGGCTTTTCAATAACCACAGACTTGTTAATAACAACTGTAGTCTGTTTCCATTCTTTTCAACGTCAAATATACAAAGTATATTTCTGAAGAAAATCACAAAAGATATTCGCCAAAAGAAAATATTTTTCTATTTAAAATTACATTTCGTCTGTGAAGCGGTCACGTCCGATTTTTTTTTGTGACCCGACGGTTATTGAAAAAGGTCTTCGAAGATTAGAAATTTATTGAAAGGCCTAAGCTGGAGGGGACGTTATAAGTCGCACCTTCTCTGTAACCCTTGGCTAATGGGGTTCTTTTGTGCGAAAGCCTGATTGATTTGAGGTTCAGATAAGTGCCCACCTTACCAATGCTATCTATACTAATATTATAAAGAGGAAAGATTTGTTTGTTTGTTTGTTTGTTTGTTTGTTTGTTTGTTTGTAATGAATAGGCTCCGAAACTACTGGACCGATTTCAAAAATTCTTTCACCTTTGGAAAGCTACATTATCCCCGAGTAACATAGGATATATTATATTTTTAAAAAAATTAAGGATCCTTACTAAAAATCCAATAATGTAACCCAAGGTGTAAAAAAATGACCTGAAAAATTCCTTACATAGCGTGCGCAGCGAAAACTATTGATGATAGAACAAAATTATGTACTACGACTTTGCAGTACTTATCATTATCTACAAAAAGTGTCGCGACAGCATATGTCTAAATATTATAGTTACGTCACAGTAAGCGGTTTTTTATTCTAAAAATTTAATTTATATGCCGCCGCTTGAAAAGGCTCTATATTTGTACCTTGGTATTATCTATACTAATATTATAAAGAGGAAAGATTTGTTTGTTTGTTTGTTTGTTTGTTTGTAATGAATAGGCTACGAAACTACTGGACCGATTTCAAAAATTCTTTCACCTTTGGAAAGCTACATTATCCCCGAGTAACATAGGATATATTATATTTTTAAAAAAATTAAGGATCCTTACTAAAAATCCAATAATGTAACCCAAGGTGTAAAAAAATGACCTGAAAAATTCCTTACATAGCGTGCGCAGCGAAAACTATTGATGATAGAACAAAATTATGTACTACGACTTTGCAGTACTTATCATTATCTACAAAAAGTGTCGCGACAGCATATGTCTAAATATTATAGTTACGTCACAGTAAGCGGTTTTTTATTCTAAAAATTTAATTTATATGCCGCCGCTTGAAAAGGCTCTATATTTGTACCTTGGTATTAATCCTTATCAAAAAAAATTACTTTGTATTCAAGACGGCTTCAATACCTTTTTATAACTTTCTGAATTATTCAATTCGGACATTTCATTCGGAAGATATCACGAGTTTAAAAATGCAAGTATTAGAAAAAAGTCGCGTGGTTGCCGCTCACCGCGCTCAGCTAGCCAGCATGTGATGTAGGCTCCATGTAAGCGTCACTGGGGTGGTACGGGGGGGGGGGGGAGTCAATATAATCTATACTAATATTATAAAGAGGAAAGATTTGTATTTTTGTATGTAACGAATAAACTCAAAAATTACTGGACCGATATTAATAATTCTTTTTTCAATAGAAAGCTACATTATCACTGAGTAACATAGGCTATATTATAATTTCGAAAAAAATAGGGTTCCGTAAAATATTTGGGTTTTTCGAACACAAAGTGAAAATCAACCAGAACAGTTGCGTACGCTGCCTAAACTATAAAAGATAGAACCACAAAATGTATGAATGAATTAAAGATCTTATACCACCTACTAAAAAGTCCGCGACACACTATACCTATATAATGGCGAGTGAGGCACAACAACCCTTTTTTTATTTAAAAATCTTGATTTTTTTTGTGCTATATT
Source organism: Musotima nitidalis (assembly GCA_949126915.1). Lineage (NCBI taxonomy): Eukaryota > Metazoa > Arthropoda > Insecta > Lepidoptera > Crambidae > Musotima > Musotima nitidalis. Next base: position 5,914,718 of record OX421419.1, read on the forward strand.
TATACGCATTTATTTTACTTATGCTATTAATCCCTATCAATATTAATTATTTCATCACTAAGTGCAGTATGTAGATAATATTTGGTCTTGGAATTATCAAAATTGGACGTTTGTTTTTGAAGTTATGGCGAACTTAAATTATTACGATTTCTGCTGCACAGCGCCCTATCACGGGTCGGGGCTCCCGACCATCAGTTAATTTTGTCACCTAAAAATAATTTAATATCAAATGTTGTTTATAGGGAAGATTTACAATAATCGCCAAAACAACAGGTTGCTCTCCGGGACTGCCGGTAAGAGTAAAAACTAAGTATTAATTAGATTTAAATATTTTCATCATTAACAACTCCACATAAAGACAATCTATGCAGCCTGCGGATAATGACTGCGTCGTCGATGTTAGTGTCCGTGTCTGTGAATTGATCTGGAAATCATTTTGCTGACCGTGTCTTTTCTGGGTAGGCATTTTACAGCGGTAGCCGACATCCACGCGGGCGGAGCCGCGGGCGATCATATATATTTTGGTTGAATCTTATTTTCTTCTTTTCATTTATCTTGTGACTGCAGAACACAAGTTTTTGTAGACTAGTTAAATCTTTACTGTAACTGTTTTATACTTAGTAAATTTTATGTAACTGGAGGGAGAAAAATCAACCTCGACGAGTTTCTTGTCTATTTTTTCTACGTTCAAGCTCCCGCCCACAGTGAATGGGCGCGTTAGTATTAAGTGACATTCATAAGGGCTTCATTGAGCATAACTTAATTTTTTTTTTTTTTTGAAATACGAGTATATTGATAATTTTGATACTACAGGAGTTCATTGTGATATAATAAAAAACTCATCATTCAATGTTTTATTTCTTTTCCTGTTCGTTTTATTATATAATGTTAAGTTTTATATGTGTGCAATAAACGTTTTATCTACCGACCTATATATTATTATCATCCTTTCGATTTGGACGAGCCAATTGACGTCCTATTTCTTCTCTAGGACCTTCTGCCACAAACCAAGCTTTATATTATACTCCATCCGCGACCGCATAACCTTCATATAAAGTTTCTTCTTGAATCACTCTATCTAAAAAAACCGCATAAAAATCTAAGCATATAGTAATAAGTATAGTAAAGTAAAGTAAAAGTAATTTTTTTTAACTATTATACATAGTACTTGAAAACGTCATGATTACAAATGAAAAAAAAAAAATGGTTGCCTGTAAAGTCGTTTTTACGGGCGAAGATTTTACGTGACAACGTCTTTTTCTCGGTAGAATATTTATTGATATGAATATAATTAAATTGCACAATAGGAACAAGGAATTGAATGAAAATAAGAATTGCACAAATTTTAACTATAGAAATATATTTTGTTTACTAAAACATTGTACACTAGTGCTGCGCGCGCGGCAGACCGATCATAGTTGAGTGGGAGAGAGACGCAAGGCATTCGCCGGGCCTCTCTCTCGTTCGGTGACTCATCGTAACGTTACCGAGCGTTACACTTTTTCATAAGTGACTCCCAGCCGCAACCTAATTTAAGACGTTGTCACGTCAAAACAATCGAAATAATATTACACTAAATCACGAAGCTTAGATTCACTTATATGCAACAAAACAATTTAAAAACAAAAAATAATTAAGTTTAAGTGAATCTAAGTGCCAGTTCCGAGCCACCGCTCTGTAAGAAGAACTGGCAAGAAACTCACAGGCTATGCTCTTTTAAATATGTCCATTAGTTTGGTACTAGAATTACAATCTTCATTTGTCTGTGAAGCTATACAATGCAATATAACATAACCTTAACAATATTTATGTTTTCAAGTCATTCATATTAGAATAGCCTGTATGAAACGGCAGTTTAATCCCAAGCATTTTTATCTGCCATATAGTCTTTAATAGAATAGTATCCCTTTGAAGACAGCTTGTGTTTTATTGTTAATTTAAATTTATTTAGGCTACAGGGACACACAGCTGAAAGCGGCTTTGTTTTATACTATGCAGAAATTATGCATACCCAGTACCCATAGTGGTTACAACAGGCTGCAGTATTTTTTTTAATGCGGGATTGAGCTTCTAATTTGATCTTACGACTACAATCCAACCAACGGCATAACGCATCTTCTGATATAAATTAAATAATACCGAAAGCGTCGCATTGGACACTTACAACATTGGTTCACGTTTGAGGACTCGTATATCAAAAGCCACACAAAAACTAAAAACTAGCATTGCTTAACTTTGATAGTTATTTTCCATATAAATATTGTAGAACAAAAAGTGCTGCGTGTTATAAGTTAAATTATCTATTACTTTTCAATGTAATCTTGTGTGCATGAACATGAATATTTGTTCTGGTCTGGGTGTTTTCCTATGTATATTAAGTATGTATTTACAAAAAAAAAGTATGTAAGTATGTTTATCCGTTGTTTAGTATCCATAACACAAGTTCTTAACGATACTTATCTTGGAACTAAATAATTGGTGTAATTGTTAGAAAATATCTTGGAATAGTCAACTTTCACAAAGTCCAATGAAAATTCAATTAGGAGTTATGCCTCCAACAAGCTATCAATTTTGTCGCCGAATGACACTGTACGATCGGTTTACGATATTCTGAACGAACTCCCACACTCGTCGAGAGCGCGGTTTAATCAATCGTGACACTCACGAAGCACGTTTTGAAGCACGTTTTCAACCCTATTCAGCGTGTTTCTTCGCAAATTAATCCGGTCTTCAATATACGTAACCCAAATTGGGTAAACAGAACGCCTTACGTTACAAAATATTAGCTTTGAGTCAAGCGAGTGGCTTGTTATATTTTTTTATTTTGTGCGCTGTTTTTTTAAAGGACATTGTTTCAGTTAATAGATCATATTATTGCAATAATAAAAAAATACTTTATAAGCTTGATTTGAGCATATGCTTTGGTACCGACTCCAAATAAATCTAATAATATTAAAAACCCGAAATAGGGTTTTCTACAATTTGATTATATTTCAAACATTCTGATATCTTTATTTTTTAATTTTCTTCGGGTTTTCCGATCACAAAACTATCAAATCTCTAGACGTCGTCGTGACGCTGATCACCACTGGACAACCAGGAATAATATTAGTAACACACTACATAAGATTGTAATAAAGCTTTAAACAAATCGCCTGAGAATACACTTATTTAAACATAATACTCAATAGGGATACCCAACAGCGTCTATTGACGTCCTTAAAAAAACATTGCAAGCCTCATATAGCTTTAATCTTAAGATTTGTCAATGTACGTTAAAGGTATTAAGGTACTTTAAGATTAAGCTTTCTTAAGACTCTCAGGTGTGAGTTTGGGCGCGAAATTAATAGGGGAAACGTGGATAGGCAGCGACCTTTCAACGCGTAATGGCGTTAACGACCCGTATTTGAAATTCAACGTGATTCGGCGTCGGAGCCGGTATCAAGAGGCCGTTGGGAGGGTTAATGGCTATCTATAATGTAATAAAACTTTATTAGTTTTCCTTACTGCTTACTTTGACGTAGGTAGATACCATATATTCACGGTGAAGGGCGTATAAAAATTTGCTTACCTAATAAAGAATATTAGATACTATATACTTCTTAAGGACAAATAACACAAAAAATATTGATTTTAGGCATATATTTTAGGCGTTGTTTTGTTTAATAATAATACCCGTAGGGATGGTAAAACTTACCTAACGGAATAAAATCGCGGTATATTAAGTTATTTAATTCTGACGTTCCGAATACTTTACAGGAGTTCGTGGTCACGGGTACACCGAGATACAAAGTGTCTATGAAGACAAATTTATAACTACCGTTACTAAAACATTAATTACTACACACGTTTGATTTACAATATATAATCGCGTACATGGACGAAACCCCTTAGGTATTTTTTACAACGCCATTAAATACATACAATATACTTCCTACAAAGATTTTTAATCAAAAAAAAAAAACATCACTGACTTCCTATAATGTTTTGTACGAGATCATTTCAGTGCTACTTTATAATTGATGTGTCACTTTGGTGACTGACATAATTTTGTTCAACATTTCTGACCCAAGTTATTATTTTTTTATAATTTTTATAATAAAAATTTTTTTTCTTCGGAAGCTTAATTTTAACGTAAAGTATTTTTTTTAATAACTAGCAATCGATTGTATTTCTTTTTATTTTTTATGGCCACTACACAAAATACGTGGAGGATATATCCAATTATTAATATTCAAGAAAAGAACAGGAAATCTTAACCAACAGTCATTCCGTTATTGTTCGATGAAAAATGGAAGAAAAATTGACTAAAGAAAAGATATTGAAACCAACGAAGTTTGAATGTGCGATAAATAAAGACGAGATGATGCTACAATAGATAGACTTTCCAGCGAAAGTACCCTCAATGCTTCATAGAATATTTTCTGATACATTTTATATTCTCTAATGACAACTGCAGGCGTTATTATCCTCATTGCTTTTATAAGGTATGTTATTGATGACTTTGTTTTATTCATTCATTCAGGCCCTCAATATTTCATAAATATTCTCAGGCATCCTTGTTAAAACTAAGTTATAATGGATTTATGTCATACTTCGCCACGCGGCACTTTTATAAATATAAATATTTTCAGACAATTATTTAGTTTTAAGATAAGTATCATTAAGAACTCGTGGTATGGATACTAAGTAGAGGATATATATATAAAAACTTTTGTGTATATCAACTTAAAATCAGACCAGAATAAATATTTATATTTAGCACACAATGATATTTCCTGTGTGGGAATCGAACCCATGACCTTAGGAGCGGAGTGCGGGTATACCCGCCACATATACCCGTCCCACTTATATAGGCTATATTACTAAACTATATGCTTGAATGAAGTTTATAACGTACTAATCATTTCAGCTCATTAACGGCCCACAACTGTTCTCGGGCCTTCTTTTAAAACTAAGGTACCAAACGGTACGGTAGGTAAGGTAACGTTAGTATCGAAATTTTGGTTAGAATACGCAGTAATTATTTGCATGAACAGTGTACAAGCCACTGATGGTGATACTTCTGCGTAATATGCTACGGTTTTTAGTTCTATATGTCACGGAATAAAATCACAGAATTTTACGCGTTCTCGCACTGTGTCATAACCCTTAATGTATTAAATAGTTCTCAATACATGCACGCAGTCACCGATTTGCCGGTGCACTTGCCCTCTGTTTTAAAATAAGGTTTTGTCAATCTACCTACTTTTTTGATATGCTAGTTTTTTTTTCTTTTTTTTTCTTTTATAATAGGTTGGGGAAAAAGTCTTTTCGTATTTTTGTATGAAAAGTCAAGACATTTTTTTCAAAGTTTATTTACATTTATTTACAATATATATGTACCGTTTTGTTGAATAACTTTCTGCCATTTTGTGGGCAGAGACATTATCCCGTTACTGTAGAAACTTTGAGACTTCTGATCAAAAAAACGGGACAAATAGTTTTGGCAGTCCTCTCTTGAGGTCAACCTTACAGAACCTAAAGAATTCTGCAGAGACCGAAACAGGTGAAAATCTGAAGGCGCAAGGTCAGGGCTATATGGTGGATGCACTAGGACCTCCCAGTCGAACTCTCTTAATTTTTACTGAGTGGCTAAAGATGTGTGTGGTCTAGCGTTATCGTGATGAAAGACCACACCCTTCCTGTTGATCAATTCCGGCCGTTTTCTCTCGACTGCTTCCTTTAATCTCATCAGTTGCTGGCAGTAAAGATCAGAATCGATGGTTTTGCCGGGCAGTAAAAGCTCATAATAAACAATGCCCTTCTAATCCCACCATACACACAACATCACCTTATTTCGTGTTAGGCCAGGTTTGGCCACAGTCTGTGAAGCCTGGCCAACTTTCGACCACGACCTTTTTCGCACGTTCTTGTCGTAGGTGATCCACTTTTCATCGCCAGTTATCAATCTCTTCAAAAACGGTTTGGTTTCATTACGTCTCAATAATGAATCGCAAATGAGTACACGGTTCATTAAGTTTCCTTGAGTGAGCTCGTGTGGCACCCAAATATCGAGCTTTTTTGTATAACCAGCTTTCTTCAAATGGGTCAAAACTGTTTTGTGGTCAATTCCCAGTTCTTCAGCTACATCGTAACTACTAATATGCCGATCTTGCTCCACTCTTTCAAAAAGGGCGTCCATTTTATTCGTAACAGGGCGACCAGAGCGAGGTGCATCTTTAACATCAAAATTTCCGGACTGAAAACGTTTGAACCAAATTTGTGCTACTCTTACTGACACTGCATCAGGTCCATAAACATCACAAATTTTTTTCACAGCTTGAGTTGCATTTTTGCCTTTTTTATAATAAAATTTTAAAATGTATCGAATTTCTTCATTAGATTCACTCATTTTAACGGAGAGAAAAACAAATGAAAAATAGCGGGAAACAACTTTTTTTTATTTTTTTCTTTTCTTTATAATGGAACCTTTTTAATGTTACCAAAACCAGCCAGACACAAATAGTACAGTCAAAAAAAAATTATAATAAGTTTATACCTACGTTATGCGAAAAGACTTTTTCCCCGACCTAATATAATGGCTTTGTGCGTCTAGCACATCTAGCCAGTGTCAAGTAAGTGATATATTAATAATATATAATTTATAGTAAATGCAAATGAGTGATGATAAAGATGATAAATTGTAAATGAGATACCCTCCCCTAAAGCCCCTTGAGTCCTCAGTAAAGATGTGGGACCATACTGAGATCTCACATGGACTCCTTGAGGAGAATTTGAAAAGTAATGTTGCACTGCTTCGTTTGATTTACCCACACTCATGTATATTCACAAACACTTAACGGTTAATAATCCACCGTTATTACACATTAATGTTAGAAATATCACAAATTTTAGAAAATAAAACAAAACTGCAGACATGACTCTTCACTTTCCCGCCAAGAAGTCCGACATGCTAGTTGGTGTTGTAAATGTAGTTAATAATATAGTTTTGTATTATCTCTGTAACTGAATTTTGAAAATTCTATTAGGAAAAAAAATATCTTTAACCGTAACTCTCTTTCTCCTATGCTTAGGACTAAATCCATATTCCCTTCATGGTTAATAATATAAGCAAACATAAGGCAATGAGATGAAAACAAGAAATAATTTCTGTCTCGATCGACGAAATAATATTAAAAAAATACTTTTAAAAGGAATATCAAAACCCATCCGAATCTCAGACGAATGAGGTTTCACAGTTCAAATTGAAACAAGTCAGGAGTCTAACTGATGAATTTCTTCAAAAGATGTCTCAATTGGATTGATCTCTGCATGTTTTCATCTCTCGTAATGAGAACCACCGCGGCGGAATGTGGTCGGAACTACAGCGATATTAAACAGCATGATTACTTTGCTTCTATTTTTATATAAGCGCTCGTAGCTCTGCGGTGCTCGGTGGTCGGAAACGATCGCCGAAGTACAGCAGAGTTTACAAAGGTCAGTCCTTGGATGGGTGACCGTTTGTGTGGCATTTGATATCGAGCGCTTCCGTGCTTCGGAAGGCACGTTAAGCTGTTGGTCCCGGTTATCACTAAATGTAGTAGTCGTTAAGCCATGTTAGAGGCCTAATGGGCGGCTTGAAAAATTCTAACAGCAGGACGCCACACACCTGCCTCCGCCAATCCGCACTGGGTCAGCGTGGTGGAGTATGACCCAATACCCTCACACCTTGATATGTGAGAGGAGGCTCGTGCTCAGTAGTGGGACGTTAATGGGCTGAGATGATGATGATGATGATTTTTATATATTCATACATAATATCACGCCTGTTTCCCCGAAGGAGTAGGCAGAGGCATAATTATATGCCTACATTTCGCCAGGTATATTGTTGGTCCCACGTAATAGGTTCGAGCCTGTTGCCGCTCACCGGGCCCTTTAATTTTCGCCAGAGCCTCGTCTGTTGTTCGGCAGGTGCACCACTTGAAGACCCCTATACATTTTTTTGCATTTATGTTCGATCTCCTATATAAATATACTTTTCAGCGAATTAATAAAAAACATACATAATTTTCATACCAGAGTCAAGGCATTGTGTAACTCTTTATAAGTTGAGCCAAAGTTGAGAAAAAAGGGCCATCCTTTTTGAATTTGTTTTGTGCCAAATTACATGTCAATTTCATAATTAATATTTATATGAAGCCAACGTGGAAATATAATGCGCTTAACACACAGGTACATTCAATATAAGCCACTTTTGAAGGCTTCGTATTCCAGGCTATTAATCGAACATTACTCGTTCAATGTTCGATTAATAGCTGATACTACTGGTGCAAAGTCAATGTCAATTATTTATGAACATTGACAAGTTGTTTAAATAATACACACAGTGATTCAAATCCAGTTGGACTAGGTGAGGGACTCATTTATCCTGGTTGTGTTACAGGCTTCCGTTAAGGACACAGGGTCTGCTAAATTTTCCAACCAGATTTGGCGAGGTCTATATTTACTATATTTTCACAAGTCATTTTGATACCACTACCACCACTACCACTTGGTAACAAATAAGTGGTCCTAATGATGGACAACTTCCTAGCGTCTTACACGTCTTTCGTTTTTTAGGACTTACGTCAAAAGCGCAAATCTATAATATATCGCAAATTGTGAAAGGAGCAAAATTTAAAAGCACACTTATGCAAAAACTAGTTAAAAAAGACGTCTCAAAGTTGTGAGAAAAATAATTATACCCAACCTAAACTTTTAGTAATTTATGCTTTTTGGACACTCTGCCTAAGCCGCCTCTGGTAGACCCGCCACCTAAAAGTAAACCAACAAGAGTTAAAAGTGGTAAGACTTATTTGTATTGGCAATGGCGGAACCACGAAGCCATAATGAGGGCGACCCTCGCCCTACTTACTTTTTACTATTCATGACTTCATCCCACCCTATAATCTATCGAAACGAAAGGCATTTACATTTACAGGCAAGTATTCACAGCCACTTCTGGTTTTTGTAAATCCGGAACTATTATTCCTTTTTTAGAAGTTTTGTATCGAGAGAAAAAACTGAATTCGGATCTCTATTTTTTGCCAGTGCTTTTTATCTCACTACTTTGGATATCAGCCGGGCTTTGCAACTTCAAAACAAACTTTTTGCAATTAGCATTGTTGCATTGTTAAAAAAGAAATATGCTTTCTCCAATTTGTGCCCCAGTGGACCAATCATTGCTCCATCGGATGTTGAATGCAAAGAGCAAAATTTATAATATAAATTTATAGATTTATAAAAAGTTAATTGGAAAACTATATTTGGATAACAGGTCCACTGAGATAGCGGTGACTCCGGTGGATACGCTAAATGTTTCTATTACTTTGTTATTTGTGTCTACAGACCGCGTTATTTTTAAATTAAATAAAACATTATCAATGCAGGATTTCTTGGCGGGAAAGTGAACCGCCATGTCTGCAGTTTGTACGGGTTATTAACCGTAAAGAGATTGGAAACATACAAGAGTGTTGGTAAATAGATGACGCTAGTTCGCTCTCTCGTTGCCGACCATCATGCAAAAGATGGTCGACAGCGAGACGGCGTGGGAGGCGATGGCCTTCTTCTGTCGCAGCAGGCGGGCCAGGCGGGCCCGTCAGGCAGCGCCCGGGGGGTCTTAGGCGGCGGTGGTGTTTTTTTAGAGGGTCGGAGGAGGTCGCGGCTGCCGCAGTGAGCCCAACACTCCTTAATCGCCCCCCCCCCCCATTGGCCGGGAGGCAGTGCGTAAGCAGCAGTTTTTTATCGACAATAATAAAAAAATAAAAAATGGATGACGCTACTGATAATTATTCGTTTGGATTTCTCTTCGTCCACTCTTACGACTCCCATGAGGTATCGGCCTAGAATAGTGTCCCCCCTATTTTAGGCCGATACAACACGGCAAAACTTACAAACTGTATAATAGAACTATGTTTGATTATAATAAAAGGATCAACCCGTTTTATACGTACTGTAACACTTCAGCGAAAATATACATCCATAAGTCTGCCCGGCCGACGGTAAGAGAACTAAGTAAATTTGCTTTTGTTCCGAACAGTTCGCGGACGAGTTACGCGCACAAGGGCTTATGAATTTGGGAGCTCGACGTTGCCGTAACAAGCATAACACTCACATTTGAGCCAGGAAATCCCGGAATACACTAGGGGGCAAATGTCGCCAGGGTTGTTTGTGTCTACATATATATTATTATGGGGCGAATATCATGCAATAGATTTTTCCCCCAAACTAAACATACTTATTTTTGTAATACACTGAAAACTAAAACTGTAACAAATACATAGTATATGTATATTCTAAGTTAGGGAACAAATGTTTTAAAAAATTTGTCTGCGACATGTTTAAAAAAACCGGGCGATTTCACTTGACATGTGTGGCGACATCGCGCGGCTTATATTCGTAGCGATGACGTCTGGAGAACTTGTCTTCACGCTAAGTCCGCCAACGTCGCCTGACATCGCGGGCGACATATTCCGCAGGATATTTGTCGCCTAGTGTGTCCCTGGCTTAACGTTTCCCTTTGTATTTCGAGGTCCTCTAGTGTTTACTTCATAAACATTGGCGCACAAAAATCATACGCAATATTTCTAGTATTATTTTTTCTATACACATAAAAGACTTTTAGACGTAAGAGCTAAAAAATATTCTTATTCTTTTTATCTACAATAAATAAGAGTTTTTTAAATGCATCTCTGTATTTTGCTATCGTATGAATTTCCACATCAGCGTATGAATAAATACAGTCTAGGTCCCTTTTTAAGACAAGGTGACAACACCTTAATTTTTATAAACGGAGCGCCTCCGTAATAATTATATTAAAGACGGAAAAAATGCCTAAGTCGCCTAGGTTATTCTGTTTCTATGCCATATTTCAACCCAGGTAGGGTGTACTGGTTAATACTGATTTAGTCAGTGGCGTTTAACATTAGTAACATTTCAACTAGCGATAGAATTTCAGACGTATTTTTTTAGTAATGTTTCACATTAAAATTTGTCCATAATAAAATAAAATGCTGGCATTTTTAAATGACAAACTGTAGAGTATTAATTTATGTATGTCTATTTTTTCCAGATCGCATATGAGACATTTTATAAATAGAAATCTTTACAATCCATCGTCATCCTTTGTCAAAAATATATTATTATGCAACTACGTGGAATGTAGTGTTACAAAATATAAATGCCAACTCATGTCAAACGCTCAGTTCCTGAAAAGATGACACAGGAATGTAATAGTGCCACGTAGCAGACATTATTAATATTTGGCAACACCATTAGCCAGCCGGGGGCTTCATAATAAATCATAATTTTTCATCCAAACACGCAACGACAACACCCTAAAAGAACATCTATTATAATATAATACGCAAATAGTAACTACGAATAGGTATTATATTTTTTTTTTATTTTGATAGGCCTTAGGTTGTATATTTTCAAGGTGAGCTGACAAATCACGGGCGGTGGACACCCTGTGCACACAGGAGACTCAGGATCGCTCAAAGTGGAAATTTATTGGGGCGGCACGCACGTAGTGGGAGCCCAAGCCCACCTCACCTGCAGGTGGTGCACCTGCCGAACAACGGACGAGGCTCTGGCGAACACAAAAGTTCCCGAAAAGAGGCAATAGGTTAGCCTTCTATTACATTGGACCAACAATATAATTGGCAAAATGTGGACGTACAATATGCCTCTGCCTACCCTTTCGGGGAAACAGACGTGGTTTTATGTATGTATGCAGGCCTATGTTCAGCAGTGGACGCATAGGGGGACGAACGTGACTCAGAATGGCTCAATGTGGAACTCTATTGGGGAAGGCAATGTTCAGCAGAGGACGCATAGGGGGACGAACGTGACTCAGAATGGCTCAATGTGGAACTCTATTGGGGAGGGCAATGTTCAGCAGAGGACGTCATAGGGGGACGCACGTGACTCAGAATGGCTCAATGTGGAACTCTATTGGGGAAGGCAATGTTCAGCAGAGGACGCATAGAGGGACGAACGTGACTCAGAATGGCTCAATGTGGAACTCTATTGGGGAGGGCAATGTTCACCAGAGGACGTCATAGGGGGACGCACGTGACTCAGAATGGCTCAATGTGGAACTCTATTGGGGAGGGCAATGTTCAGCAGAGGACGTCATAGGGGGACGCACGTGACTCAGAATGGCTCAATGTGAAACTCTATTGGGGAGGGCAATGTTCAGCAGAGGACGTCATAGGGGGACGCACGTGACTCAGAATGGCTCAATGTGGAACTCTATTGGGGAAGGCAATGTTCAGCAGAGGACGCATAGGGGGACGAACGTGACTCAGAATGGCTCAATGTGGAACTCTATTGGGGAGGGCAATGTTCAGCAGAGGACGTCATAGGGGGACGCACGTGACTCAGAATGGCTCAATGTGAAACTCTATTGGGGAGGCCTATGTTCAGCAGTGGATGTCATGTGGCTGAGATGATAATGATGACCCAACACACAAGTTAAGATGTTAGTCCCTGTTATCCGGTAAACAAAAAAAAACATTTTTTTAAATAACATACTAAACGGAGCTTTGGCGCCATCGCGGAAATAGACGCATCGCGGCAGTAGTATATTTTCTTAAACTAGTGCAAATACGAGGATTTATGTGAAAATATAGTGAATTATTTGACTAAGTTATGTCTAATAATCCACAATATTTTCACATTATATAGGTAGGAAAGTGGTATATTGCAGTGGATTATGATTATCCGTAGTAATTCCAAACCTTCATAGAAATTCTTGTAAATTCTCCACTACTTTAACTTCACTCGACTGTGACACACTTTACTCGACTTCAACTATGACTAAATGACGAAAACGCTGCACATTGTTGCAAATTACTTGAAACTAGCACATACTCGAATCAAGTGAGTCTAAACTGAAAGAAAAACAAAAACATACTCTAACATCTTAATAATTATTAATTCCTAGTAATATTGTGAATTAATTGAATTTTAATAATTCTAATAATTATGTATGTTTACTTTTCTGTGTCATGTAATTATAATTTTCCAATAAATGAGTATTTAAGGTTTGTAAGAATCAGCATTCGTAGAACAGTTAATATCACTGCGTATTAGATAAATTTGTTTGAATTTTTTGTTATTACCATAAAAAGTCTGATTGTGGCTTGTGAAATAGGAACCTCCCTCGCTGTATGACAGCTTGACTGAGAGTGTCTGGCGATGACAGCATAGAGTATGCATGACAGGTCAGGTAGTAAGTTTAACTGGAGTTACGCCAACACAGGCTCCGCAAGGCTGATAAATCGCTATATTTGTATGTCAACGTCGAATGGTCTTTATCTAAGATATATATTTTTAAAGAGATGATTTTTTTACTAGAAAAAATCTTTTTGTCCGTGCTAACCCGAGTAGGAATCAAACTAGAACCGATCCACTGCTCAAACCACAAAAAAATATTTCTAGTAAAAAATACGTACATGTTTAGGAGAATTTATAAACATCAAAAAGTATATTGGTTTCAATTTCGATTTCAATAATTTTGCGTTGGTTTTGGTTTTCGGTTCATTATAAATAATATTGTGTGGTACTTAAATAACATTACTGTAATATTTGTCACGTAAGCCAGATAAAATTTATTACTGCTCGGTCAACTGTATAATTCTCAAGAATGAAGATAAACGTAACAAAAGAGTATCGTTACCACTAATTAAGGGCGTCAGGTTAGAAACTGAAGACGCGTAGTGCAATCATGAGAAATGGCGGACGCGACAGGATATAAACAGCTTCTATTTGTTATGGTTGCCTGTGTCGCCGCTATATTTTCAGTTTTTGCACTTAATGGACGCTATTTATCAGAATTTCCTCGCACCGAGTACAAATAAACTTATTTTGCAGCTTTATTCTCGAGTGTATTGAATTTTCCTGCTTTCAGTTTGTCTTTGTCGTTTTTTTCTATGTAATATTACTGTGAACTGAACTAAAATACAAACCGCGCTACAGCGTATTATTAAAAAGGGTGTATTACAGTACGCATGTGTAAATGCTAATATTTATCCAATCATTCTGATGGTAAGTTAATAGTAAACTTAGGTTTTTATTTCCACTATGGACAGTTTGTCTAAGTTTGATACATAAATGAACCTAAATTAAATTCTAGTCTCGATACGCCTAATCTGCCAACCGAATACCAACTTATTACCTATTCTAATTTGCTTCAGTCAACTATCTGATTTGTTGTGCGTAAATTTTAATATAGATTCGTTAAATATTTTAATAATTTAAAACAACCTTAATGATACAATGCATTTAACAGGTAAATTTATAATATGTACTTATTTCGAAATAAATTTAAAGAGATTGAATAAATATGAAAAATACTATAAAATATTTTAGGTTCTTGTGCGGCGGAATCAATAGTAAATGTCCTTACGATTGCGGGCGCAGAGTGTAAGTTGAAGCTAATAAAACCGAGTACAAAACAACCCTAAGAGAAAGAAACTTTTTGAGATGAACAATAAAAAGCAAAAGGATTGCGGTCTGTACTTTACGGTAGTAAAGTTTGCAAAGTATACAAAATATATCAATAGTAATTTATCATTTGAGAACGGCATTGACCGACATAGCAAGGCAATATTTAAAGCAGATGTGGCAGTGAACGGACCACATATCACTAAGAACAGACGACCGATGGGGCGTTAAGGTTCTTAAACCGACACACATAGTATAGGACGGCCTCGCATACGACAGACCGATGTTGTAGTCAATGCGGCGCCGGCGGATGCAGGCCGCTCAGGATCGGTCAATGTGGAAATCCGTCGAGGAGGCCTATGATGATAATAGGCTCTTTTAAGATAAATAAGGTGGACGTGTTAACATTTAAAAAAAAATGTTCTATATTTCGAGTGTTAACTTTTATAAGCTTTTTCTTCGAAATCTTATTTCAAAGTAGCATAAAAGTTTATTAAAAAATAAGAATCTTAACAAATAAGGTCGTCGAAAGACCTTTAGCGGGTACCACTGCTGGCAGTCGTGTCTGCCGGTGGTGAGTCCCACGCCCCCTTTAGGTCCCCCTTTCGCCGTAAGGCAGTGCGTAAATGCATTTTGTTACCGACGTAAAACAAAAAAAAAAGGTTCAATTCTAGATCAGTGCTAGTTCAGTGCTGTCACTTTTATTTGTTAAAATGGAAGGCAGTGACAGCACTAGTCCTTAATCTGGTTTAACTTCAGGTCTCGTTTTGTAATAAGCCCCATTATGACCCTGTTAGGTTAATTAGGTTGCATTATCTATTAAAAAAGGCTCCATAGGTCTTGGTAGGATCCCTATACACCCTGTCCACCTTATTTCTCATTAAAGAGCTTAGCACCGATCCTGAGCGGCCTGCATCCACCGGCGCGCGGCGCCGCCTTGACTACAACAGCGGTCTGTCGTATGCGAGGCCGTCCTCTACTATATGTGTCGGTTCAAGAACCTTAACGCCCCATTGGTCGTCTGTTCTTAGTGATATGTGTCCCGTTCACTGCCACTTCTGCTTTAAATATTGCCTAGCTATGTCAGTCAATGCCGTTCTCAAATGATAATTACTATTGATATATTTTGTATACTTACTAAACTTTACTACCGCGATGTACATACAGACCGCGATCCTTGTGCTTTCTATTGTTCATCCCAAAAGGTTTCTTTTTCTTAGGTTGTTTTGTGCTCGGCTTTACTAGCTTCAACTTACACACTGTGCTCGCAAACGCAAGGAGATTTCTGCACAGGAACCTAACATTTTGGTATAATTTTTTTTAGATTCATTTTTTTCCTAAATTTATTACAAAATTAGCACAGCACGTATACAAGATGTTTGAGTTAAGAAATTATATATGTTATAAAATTAACCTATAAAAGGCAATATAATGATAAGTTCGTGTGAAAAACCTATATTGTTTACAGAAATAATTAAGATTTAGGAAACATAAATTAAAAAGCTTACTTATTTTCTTCACTGCAGCGAATTAAAGAAGGTAATAAGTTGGTATTCGGTCGGTGGATAAGGCGTAGCAGGACTAGAATTTAATGTAGGTCCATTTATGTATCAAACTTAGACAAATTATCTACAAAGGAAATAATAAGCTAAGTTTAACATTAACTTACCATCAGAATGGTTGGGTAAATATTAGCATTCAAATATAACATGCGTACTGTAATACACCCTTTTTAATAATACGCTGTAGCGCAGTTTGTATTTCAGTTCAGTTCACATTAAACTTACATAGAAAAAACGACAAAGAGAAACTAAAAGCCGGAAAATTCAATACACTCGAGAATAAAGCTGCAAAATAAGTTTATTTGTACACGGTGCGAGGAAATTCTGATAAATAGCGTCCATTAAGTGCAAAAACTGAAAATACAGCGGCGACACAGGGAACCATAACAAATAGAAGCGGTTTATATCCTGTCGCGTCCGCCATTTCTCATGATTGCACTACGCGTCTTCAGTTTCTAACCTGACGCCCTTAATTAGTGGTAACGATACTCTTTTGTTACATTCATCTTCATTTTCGAGAATTCTACAGAAGAGTGGGCGTTAAAAAGTCTAGTTGGCTAAAGTGACACGTTATTCACATGAAGTACGATAAAATAATGATGTTTGTTTTTTCGTTGTTTTTAAATTCTCTAAAAAATGTATATTTCTAACTTTCAATAATCCGTAGGGATTAAGTATGTGGTATATGGAAGGTTCCCTTATTCTATTTAAACCTTGAATACATTGTTAATCATTCAATCAGTACTGGCGGGAGGACAAACTTGACGAAATTCTCGCCCGATTCTTCTTCACTCAATCTTCTGCCCATAGTGAATGGGCTCTTCTTCCTGCTCATAGTGAATGGATGCGTTACCCTTACATTCATAAGTGCTCCATTGAAGCCTTAATGGAATAAAGAATAAGCTATTGATAAAGACAGCAGGCCGTCGTGAGTGGGTGCGCTTGTAACCGTGCTTTTTCCACGTGCGCTTATATTTTTATGGACTACATTGACTGATTTCCATCAGGCAGGATGGAAAGGAGTCATTTGGTCATTATTACGTGTCATATTAAAAATTATAAAATATATATTTTTTAATTTCATTGTAACCTAAAAAACGTCTGCTTGGCGGGAAAGTGAAGCACCAGATCTGCAGTTTTGTTTAATTTTCTAAGTTTGTGATATTTTGAACATTAATGTGTTGATAACAGTGGATTATTAACCGTTAAGTGTTTATAAACGTACATGATTGTTGGTGAATGAAACAAAACAGTGCAACATCACTTTTCAAATTCTCTCAAGAAGTCCATGTGAGATCTCAGTATAGTCCCACATCTTTACTGAGGACTCAACGGGTTTAGGGGGAGGGCATCTCATTTACCATGTATCATCTTTATCACCACTCATTCTTATTAAGTATAATTTATATGTTATTAATATATCTCTTCCATGACACTGGCAAAATGTGCAAACCGCACAAAGCCATTTTTTAAAAGAAAAAAAAAAGACATACTAAACAACAATATTATGTTGACTGTACATTTCACGTAAGGCTCTAAAACTTCCTCGTACTAAAGCTTTTGTCGTGAATAATAAAATAGTTGAAAAACAAGGGGGCTGTCTTCGCGACGACTTTGGGGCGCAGATGAACAATTTGAACATGAAACTTTCATGACTTTCATTTTGGAGGCTTGGCGAAAGCTCGCGTTTGCCCTTTTGTGAGGGTTTTGAAAGATTTACTTCGGGAAGAGACATTAAAAAATTTTTTTTGTTTTTAGCCGACTTTAAAAAAAGCTAAGGAAAATCTATTATGAGAATGTCAATATTCTTCTCAGTTTGGAAATTTAAGACGATATGTGACAAAACAGAGAACACTTTGTAAATTTATAAATACACTAAATGATCCAGCAATCGTTGTTCTGACATTCTATGTTGTTTAGACTAAAGTATTTTCATATCCCAAGGTCTGTTTTGTTGGAGTAATCATAAACTATTAATTTTGATGATTCATTCAGTAAAAGGCTACACTATCGCTGTGAGTAGACTATATACTTTAAAGATAAGAGCAAAGCCGAGCTTAATAACTAGTTTTTTAAGGACAAGATAAAATTAACAACAAGTGGCTGCGATTTTTTGTTGTTGTTTTAAATCATGACTTCGTGCGTTTAGCACATTTAGCCAGTGTCAAGTAAGAGATATATTAGTAAAATATAAATCATTGTGAATGAGAATGAGTGGTGATAATGATGGTAAATGAGATACCCTCCTCTAAACCCCTTGAGTTCTCAGTAAAGATGTAGGGCTATACTGAGATCACACATAGACTTCTTGAGAGAATTTTAAAAGTGCTGTTGCACTGTTTTGTTTCATTTACCAACACTTATGAACGTTCGCAAATACTAAATTAATCCACCGTTATTACAAATTAAAGTTCGAATATCACAAATTTTAGAAAATAAAACAAAGCTGCTGACATTGCGCTTCAATTTCCCGCCAAGAAGTCCAAAGTGGCTGCTATAGTTTATTACAAAACTAGACGGTCCGGGGGCATAGATTTTATAAAATTTTCATAAATTAGGAAGACAAGGAAAATAATATTATACAAAACATTTTTTCTGAATATGCAACATCTTCTCCCCGCATAATGTCGTCTCACATTTAATATCGAGGTCGATTTCATAATCAATTTAACGAAAAAGTTTCCAAACATAATTTTATTTGTAATATTTTTTTTTATGTTACACAATAAATCAAATTAAAAATTATTTATTACATAAACTATCACATAGTACTTGAAAACGTCAAAATTAAATATAAATATAAAAAAAACAATCGAAATATTATTACACTGAAAACACAAAGCTTAGATTCACTTATATGAAACAAAATAGTTTAAAAACAAAAAGTAATTAATAAGTAACAAATATTGTTAATACATTATGAAAAAAAAGGACTTATATAGGATTTCATATAAAGTTTAAATACAATACAAAGTATGAGTTTCCCAAAAGAGGTATGTACTAGGAATTTATGTCTATATGTTATTTAATATTTTAATCACAAGTTCCGGATGATGATACTTGTCTCGGAACTAAATAATGTGATGGTTAGAGAATTGTTTACTTGCTATATTTATATTTCTTTTAAGTTAAAACATTACATTAATTACCCGTACCATAAACACAAATTTTCCGCTTCCGGTGAATAAGCTCACTAACAAATAGTGAAGAGACAAGGCTCTTGATGGATTGGACTAATTATCACAGGCTGTGTTTATTCTATGGTTGAGGATGCTTTTGAATTAATTGGAAATTTAATTTCGAACATCTAATAGTTATTCGTTAATTAATTCTACTAATAAACATGAAGGATTATATATTAGGAGGAGAAGGGCAGTTACTCTGAGTTCTACAAGGTCGCTGCCGAAGTGCATGGGACAAGCTGCGGCAAAGAAAGCTCATATCCTGGTGCAAAGGTATGACCTGGTCGCCGAAGTGAACTAGACTCTGGATCGTGTCTCTCAGTGGGGATCAGAAATCTGGTCGAGTTTAATGCCACCAAAACCCAGGTTTGTGCATTCTCGTCGAAGGTTATTCCCTTCCTTACTCCTCCCTCTCTTCAGAACGCTCCGTTTCCCATTTCAACAGATCTCAGCATTCTTGGTATAGACATTGGCCAGGACTTAAGCCCGAAATGCTGCATCGAGGGTGTTATTTTAACTGGCTCCCGTGTGTTGGGTATTCTCAGTAAGGTAAGGCGGTTTTTCATTATCGAGCACCACTGTTTGTTGTGCAAGACCCAAGTGCGATCGAGTGTAGAGTATTGTTCTCATCTTTGAGAGGGTTCTGCCAAGTAGCTCCTTCTCGCACTTGATAGACTGAAAAGTAAGGTTCGCATTATAGGAAACGCTGAGGTTACAGCCTCTGTCGAGGACTTAAAGCCTCTCTTATCTGGGGGCACGGCAGTGCCCCCGCCTAGTCGAGCGCGAAGCAAACACAGCCGTACCATCCTTTACTGGATCTATTTCGCCGCATTTTCAGGCCCCTATTTGAGAACCTCTAAGACCTATAAGACCAGAACGCAGAAATTTTCATCATCCAGTAAGCTATGATAACATAATTAAAATCCAAAATTTCAAGTCTGGGGGACTTATAGTTCCGAAGTAAAGCAAAAGCAAAGTTTCGCATTTATGACACACACTCACTCACTCACCTACTCATGATCATCAAAATAGAACTAGTACTTCCTATAAACTCAGAGCGCTGAAATTTGGTCCAGGGTTAGGGTTTAATAGCCACATAAAGGAAAACTATAAAAACTACGATAATCGATCGTACCTGGTGACCCTGATTAGAAAACACAACAGCCCAAACAAACTATTAAAATAATCGACATACCGCCTTTACAAAAAATATTTAATTTGGTTAGCTGCTTCATTTGATGTCAAAAAAGATAAGGTTTCTACAAAAAGAAATGAAATCCCACCAAAAACATTCTGTAAAAAAACTAGCCAAGTCTCGATGGAGCTGCTTGCTCATCTCTAAAAAGTAATGAAATCTAGACAAAATCGTGCCAAGTCTAAGGTTGCTTACTGCGATTTCTTCATTATTATAGTTAGTGTTGTGTGACTTGGCCGTTGAAGGGAACACGAGGGCACAGAATCAGGTGCTCCGTGACAATATTATACCAATCTGTCGCCAGAAATTTTTAGACATGAGCAAGCAGCTCCATCGAGACTTAGCTAGTTTTTTATTTTGGTGGGATTGTCTTCTACCGGAACTACTATGGTAAGTGTTTTGAGGGCTTTTTGTTCTAATCCCGCCCTCTTCTTTCCTCTCGAACAATACGTGCTGGTCTTAGTAACCATGCACTCACTGTGCAGACTATCAGCTATGTAAGACCATTAAGCGCTGGAATTCTCAGGCGGCTCATGTGTTTCCTAATTCCTATAATCCCGGATCTTTTAAGCGAGGCCTGAAACGGCTTATTAGCAGGCTATCATGAGTGGGTGTGCTTTGTACCGTGCTTATTCCACGGTTGGAAACGCTTTCGATTGTTTGGGCTGCTTCGACTGCTAACCATCAGGCAGTATGTAGTCATTATGACTTTACACATAAAGAAAAATTAAAAAATATTTATTTGTTACCCGTATTATAAACACAAGTATTACGCTTCCGGTGAATAAGCTTACTAACAATAGTGAAGTGACAAGACTCTTGATGGATTGAATAAAATTAGCACAGACTGTGTTTACTCTATGGTTGTGGTTGCTTTTGAATTAATTGGAAACTCTGTTTCGAATATCTCATTGGTATGTGTTTATCCAACCAACTAATAAACATGAAGCATGTAATGATATTTTGTTCAATGATGAATTTGTTTTCAATATAATGATACAACAAGTTAAGTTTTTACATACATACATAATATCACGCCTGTTTCCCCGGGGAGATAGGCATATGCTCATAATACGCGTGCATTTGGCCAGTTGCATTGTTGGTCTCACGCAATAGGTTGCGAACTTTTTTCCGCTTACCGAGAAATTTTATGTTCGCCGGAGCCTCGTCTGTTGTTCGGCAAATGCATCACTTGTAGGTAAGGCTGTCTTGGGCGCCTCAGATCTTGGCAAGATCCCCATATACATATAATAAGTTTGTTATTAAAATCTTATCAAAACTTTTTTATTTAATTAAGAGAACTGTATAAATAGACGTTTGTATTTGAGTGGATACTAATAAACCCACTCACTAACCTGCTTAGAGTTTGTCCATGTGATCCAAATCACAAAATCTACTGAAAAAGGTACGTTAGACCGTAGGATACTTTATATTCAGTTACGGGGGACTGAATATAAAGTACCCCAGGGCATTCTCAAATCTATTTCTGTGACGAATGGGCTAAAGTTAGTATTTATAAAAGGTTTTATTTTCCACAGCATATGTAAAAGTCAGTATACTTTTATTTATAGCTACTAGTCTCTATAAAACAAACGAAATAACTTACGTCTTTATGATATTTCTTGGTTTAGAATTGAAATCACGTTATTAGACCGTCGTCGAGCTGAGCTTAAGGCGCTTATAACACAATGGTACATTTCTGTAATACTTCGGCCACTTTTCGATTTCAGTATCCACTGTCTCTAAGCGGCTTGTAAATCGATAGGCACCGTTTTCAGAAGTGCATTGCATGTACCGAGTATTACAAGGAACTACAAGTATGGTAATTGTGTAATTTTGTTATAAATGTCATTCTTTGGCATCACAACTTATTTATACTACAACATAATATGGTAAATAATTAACAACAATTTTTATTAAAGTTTAACTGTATGTTATGTAATTCGTAGTTAATTAAGTTATCATCAGAAAAGTGCTTACTTTTAACTTCACAAATAAGTAGTTTTTTTTTTTAATATTTTTAAATGAACTAGTAAAGACAATGTTGGAATCAAACCTTTCAAAATTATGGAAGGTATGCAAGAAGGGCGGGGCCTTCTAACACAAGTATATTACATATACTTTAAAAAGGTGTTAAAAATGGACTGAATATGTCTAAGTAGATTTATGAAAAGAGTTCATTTATGAAACGTTTTAGTTTAATTTTATTTATTTGGTACACACAGAGAAATATACCAAAAGAAAAACTTTAAACTATGAACAATTTAATATGGGGCACAGCTTATTCCATAGAGAAATTATGTGTTTCAGCTGGCCCGCGAAAGTAAGTACGTATGGTAAAGCTGGCAAAAATGTGCATAATAATAATGATAATAATTATTTTATATAATGTTTTACTTAATTTAAGTATCGAGCACATCATCAATACCTCTATTATCATATAATATATGATTCTGACAACTTTTGCAAAAAGGGAGCGGCGATAGTCAAGTGGCGAGACCCATAAGGGCTTATTACTAAACAAGTTCTAAAGTTAAACCAAGTGTAAAACTTGTCCCCCCCGTACACCTTGGCGTGGGGCTGTACCTCCCGGAGGCCGGGAAAAGGTAACACTCAGAGATTGGCGACTCTGGGTGCCCTTAGTACTGACTACCGGGGGGGAACTAAGAGGGACCTGTAGAGGGCGCAGCGGGCAGACCAGGAGGACCAGGCGGGTATAAGGCAGCGGGAACAGGGGGCTGCTGCCCTGCTGTCTAACCATAGACCCTCCGAAAAGTCTGCCACGCACGCTATAGTCGCACAAAGAGGTAGGTGTCCGCTGCGCCTCTTTGAGGAGGTTCTTCCAGTTTTAGCGGGGGACGTTCAGACGTGTCAGACGTTGCAACCCAGGTCAAATCCCCGCCTCTTTCTCAACAAGCGGCGGGCGTCGTCGAAATATTTCTAATGGGTGCTACTGCTGGCGGTCGCGTCTGCCGACGGTAAGTTCCCGAGAGTGAGTGGTCGGAAGGCAGTGCGTAAATACATTTTGTTATCGACGTAAAAATTTAAACAAAAGGTGTAAAATGTAAAATAGTGCTGTCATTTTTATTTGATAAAGTAAAGACAGTGACAGCTCTTTTTTAAACCACCTGGTATAACTTTAGATGTTGTTTTCTAATAAGGCCCATTGACTTTAAAATAAGAGGGTGTCGGGTTTAAACCCTAGTCGCGCCCCTTTAACTTTTCAAAACTATTTGCGTATTTATCGCTTGCTCCGGGCCTCGAAAAGCACGCTAAGCCGTTGGTCTCGGCTGTCATGAACATCTATGGCAGAGGTCAGACGGCAGTCGCTCCATGTTATCACTGAAATTTAGCCAAATCTGGTTAGATCAATGATCATGGTAAGCTTAAGTCTAGGGCAACCGAGATAAAGCTAGGATATAATGAAAAAGGGTTTTTTTATAAAACGCCCAAGTATATCATGATCTAACCAATTTAACTATCGAGCACAATTTTTTTTATAATCATAGCAATTGTTAATCTGACCACTTTAGCAATGCAACAGAACCAAGTATGCACTAACATATATATTATCTTTAATGGAGAGAAAATTCTATTGTTTATATGAAATCCGACGAACCAAAGAATCCAATCACATTTAGCTCGAACGAAGCTTTAAAACAGGACACGCTTCAATGGATCAAATGCTAGTCGAGATTGCATCCTAGCAATTTATGTGCTAAACAGAGTATTAAAATTTATACAGTACACATATCCTTTTAATATCGACCGCTACACCAGTATTGATACAACGCCACTCAGGTATTACGAAATTGAATTTACGAAGCCAGCATATTCGAAAAAACGTCTCAAAATATGTTTTTTTTTCTTTTAAATAATGACTTCGTGCGGTTTGAACATTTAGCCAGTGTCAAGTAAGAGATATATTATTAACACATAAATTATAGTAAATAAGAATGAGTGGTGATAAAGATGATAAATGAGATGCCCTCCCCCTAAACCCCTTGAGTCCTCAGTAAAGATGTGGGACTATATTGTAATCTCATATGGACTTCTTGAGAGAATTTTAAAAGTGATGTTGCACTGTTTTGTCCCATTTACCAACACTCATGTACATTCACAAACACTTAACGGTTAATAATCCACCGTTATTACACATTAACGTTCGAAATATGACAAATTGGAAAAAAAATCAAAACTGCAAACATGACGCTTCACTTTTCCGCCAGGAAGCCCCTTAAAATATGTTGTTACTATCTCTAAAGATTTTTTTAATGTGATACGTCATAATGACTAAATCTTGCCTGATGGTAAGCAGTCGACGCAGTCCAAAAAAAATGAAATCGTTTTATACCGTGAAACAAGCACAGTACAAAGCGTATCCACTTAAGACGGCCTGCTAAAATGCCGTTTCAAGCCCCGCTTAAAAAATGCGGGACCATAGAAAATAGGTAGATCCCCACCTTAAAGAGGGACCGGGTCAGACTGCGGCAGACGCGACCGCTAGCTGTCCTCTCACTAAGTCAGTCGCTCTCTTGCTATAGACCATCATTCGCATTAGGGTCGGCAGCGATAGAGAGATTCCACCCAAGGCCGCGGCTAATGTAGACGGCGGCCCCGCCCACGCCAGGCACTCCACCAACGTATGCTATGCAGTGTCACTTCCCCCGAGATTGGGGAGTGTATAGGGATCCAGCCAAGATCTGGGAAACCCAAGCCTCACCTCACCTGCAAGTGGAGCACCTTCCGAATAATGGACAAGGCTCTGGCGAACATAAAAGTTCCCGGTGGCGAAATGTGGACATATAATATGCCTCTGCCTACCTCTTCGAGAAAACAGGCGAAACGAAAAAGTAATTTAACGAAGAAAGAAAATATACGGATTATATCTATCTACATGTCCTTAATTATAATAACTTTACCCTAAATGAACTCTTACAAAAGTGACCTAAAAATACCATCTGTTGCGACACGTAAATTGAAAAACTTTAATTGAAACAGTTACGGGGAGTATAATAAACTTTATTTCGAAACTTGGGGCAAGTTCGGACTTATATAGCAGCACCAAAGTACAACACAATTCTTCAATACAAGATTCTTTTTATTTCCATTTCTGCCATCGATTTTTGCCTTGTAGAGGTATTGGTAAGAATGTCTAATATGCACCTTAAAATAGCGTGCGATATAATCACTGATTTTAAAGGCACTTCTACTTAGTCTTAGCCTCCAGCATAGTAATTGACAGGTTGTTAGCAGGTGTGGCCATTTATGTTTCAATCCTTTACATTAACCAGTTTGCAAATTCTCAAGAAAATGGCACAGACTGTTCCCACAAACGTCATCAATGACCGTCTTCGCCACAAACTTGCAAAATGTGCGAGTATAGAAACAGATAACACAATAAAATTTTGTTAATAAAAATTTATTAACAATTTTTTACTACTGAGCACAGCTTTTCCCTCGGCTCTTCAAGATCTCAGCTGATTAACCTCTCACTATGAAGCTCAATCCCCCTCTCGCAAACCAAGATCCTCTGATCTGGATCCTGGTTCATTATGCGCAGTGGAGCACCCGTACCCAGTGCGTCTTAGCGGAGAATAGTTTAAACAAATATTATAAAATAAGAAATATTATCCATATACATTTTTAGCAGATGAGGGAAATTACATGCAAATAATATGATGAAATTATGGAAATACTTCATTCTGACTCACGGTACCTCATTACGACACGCGACCGCGGGTCAGCTTTAGAATATTGTAGGCACGACGCCAAGGGTGCTTGCCGCCTCCCACAGTGCTTCACAGGCTTTATTTACATGTTAAATAAGAGAAAACATCGTCTTTCAACACAACTGTTTAAGACCAAAACGTGATATTTGTTTTTTTTTTTAATCCGCGGTTTGTTCTCTGTATTTGTCTTTTTTTGTATTTCTCCTATTAGTTGCATATATTACATAATATGTTATTCTTTGTGTGCATGCATGTCAATATTTATTTTAGTTTTAATATTAGGTCGGGGAAAAAGTCTTTTCGCATAACGTAGGTATAAACTTATTATAAAAATTTTTTGACTGTACTATTTGTGTCTGGCTGGTTTTGGTAACATTAAAAAGGTTCCATTATAAAGAAAAGAAAAAAATAAAAAAAAGTTGTTTCCCGCTATTTTTCATTTGTTTTTCTCTCCGTAAAAATGAGTGAATCTAATGAAGAAATTCGATACATTTTAAAATTTTATTATAAAAAAGGCAAAAATGCAAATCAAGCAGTGAAAAAAATTTGTGATGTTTATGGACCTGATGCAGTGTCAGTAAGAGTAGCACAAATTTGGTTCAAACGTTTTCAGTCCGGAAATTTTGATGTTAAAGATGCACCTCGCTCTGGTCGCCCTGTTACGAATAAAATGGACGCCATTTTTGAAAGAGTGGAGCAAGATCGGCATATTAGTAGTTACGATGTAGCTGAAGAACTGGGAATTGACCACAAAACAGTTTTGACCCATTTGAAGAAAGCTGGTTATACAAAAAAGCTCGATATTTGGGTGCCACACGAGCTCACTCAAAGAAACTTAATGAACCGTGTACTCATTTGCGATTCATTATTGAGACGTAATGAAACCGAGCCGTTTTTAAAGAGATTGATAACTGGCGATGAAAAGTGGATCACGTACGACAAGAACGTGCGAAAAAGGTCGTGGTCGAAAGTTGGCCAGGCTTCATAGACTGTGGCCAAACCTGGCCTAACACGAAATAAGGTGATGCTGTGTGTATGGTGGGATTGGAAGGGCATTGTTTATCATGAGCTTTTACCGCCCGGCAAAACCATCGATTCTGATCTTTACTGCCAGCAACTGATGAGATTAAAGGAAGCAGTCGAGAGAAAACGGCCGGAATTGATCAACAGGAAGGGTGTGGTCTTTCATCACGATAACGCTAGACCACACTCATCTTTAGCCACTCAGCAAAAATTAAGAGAGTTCGACTGGGAGGTCCTAGTGCATCCACCATATAGCTCTGACCTTGCGCCTTCAGATTTTCACCTGTTTCGGTCTCTGCAGAATTCTTTAGGTTCTGTAAGGTTGACCTCAAGAGAGGACTGCCAAAACTATTTGTCCCGTTTTTTTGATCAGAAGTCCCAAAGTTTCTACAGTAACGGGATAATGTATCTGCCCACAAAATGGCAGAAAGTTATTCAACAAAACGGTACATATATATTGTAAATAAATGTAAATAAACTTTGAAAAAAATGTCTTGACTTTTCATACAAAAATACGAAAAGACTTTTTCCCCAACCTATTATGTAAGTTAAGTATGTATGTATTTTATATATTAGGATAACCAACAAAGCCATACTCAAATGCATAACTGTAAAATAATATAAAGTTAACAGTTGTATGTCTTAATCATATCAGCCTTGCAATGGACTCATTGCTGAACATCGGCCTCCTTTATATATTACAGAGCCAGTAGTAGTCTATTCGGGGATATTTTCCCATAATCCCCACACTGGGCAGGTGGGTTGGTGATCGCAGTTCGAGCCAGTATGAAGGAAGACGCTGCTGACTATCATCCGGTTGGATTTCTCTTCGTTGACTCTTACGACTCCCGTGAGATGAAAGGGGGAAGCACTATTCAAGGCCGGTAGCACACGGCACAATTGTATGTAGTTCAACTCAAATTATGGACTAAACATGTTTTAGATAGTATTTGATGTCATTTCAACGATTTCGACGAAGATGTCGATTTACAACTACAAAGTGTTATGTTACTTCTCGTACTATTATTGCAATCTTCAAATGGTAACGACGCTATGTGTGTGTTTGTGTTTTCCCTTTAATACAGACTTAGTCGAGTAAAATGTTTACCAGTGTAAAGTAATTTGATAAATCAAGTGATTTGCCACAATGGTTTATAGCAGCGACCTATGACTTTTCGAAGTGCATATTTTTCGCTTACTCTTTTTTTTTGACAATTATACAAATTATTTAGTTCCAAGATAAGTATCATTAAGAACTTGTGTCTATAGATACTAAACAACGGATAAACATACTTAAATACTTTTTTTTTGTAAATACATACTTAATATACATAGGAAAACACCCAGACCAGAACAAATATTCATGTTCATGCACACAAAGATTTGTTCTGTGTGGGAATCGAATCCACGACCTCTGGAGTGAAGTGTAGGTATACTGACCTCCACGCCATATCGGCCGTCAAAAACTCTGTTTCTCGAAATGCACGTTAAGCCGTTGGTCTCGACTGTCATGAACATCTATGGCAGTCGTTATTAGGCTGACTTCCTGACAGCTATTTTAACCAGTGATCAGAACCTGGACCCAAAGCTTAAGTCTAGGGCAACCGGGATAATGCTAGGATATTATGAATTTCAATAATGTAGAGCTTTTTAGTCATTTAGTCACAGTCAAGTCAAAGTAATGCTGTTGCTATGTTACTGTATGTTGTATTAACAAACCGTCAAAGGCGGTCATAGCCGACCGGTATAGTGAAGCGAACGAACGGAACGAATCAAAGAATCTATTGGTACCGAGTTCAATCCTCACCGTTACGCTACACCTCATCCTTAATAAATTATATTAATAAATTAATTTACGAGGGGTTAATGAAACTATGGAAAATATGTTTCTAATTTTGTGTCTTATTGCATGTTTCTTTTTTCTATATGACATGTTTCTTTTTTCTATAACTATATTTTCGTTCTCACTTCAAGTTCTGTGAAATTTTCAATGGTACTTGCCAAGTTTTCGTTTTGAGATGCCGCTCGTCTGTTTTGCAGGTCGACCTCGAATAATTAAGGGAAGAGCCGTGTACTTCAACGCTTGGCATTAAAATGTTGAGAGAATACTCCGCTACGTGTTGTAAAATTATTTTCAACATTTTCTGTGGGATTTTAATGAAAAGTTTTTAGGGTCATGACTTGACAATTTATATCGTGTTAACGACTAGTAATGCACTTAGTGCTATTTTTTATTATATCTAAATGCTTTTACACAATAAGTGCATTGCTATAATAATATAATACTTTTTGAATGGGTGCACGTGTGTGTGACATTTAACAAAGAGCTTTCGAGCACAGAGTCAAATTAGGGGCAATATGCTCTAGGTCTGCGTGATAAAGTATAAATCCCTCTCACTGTGCTTTCTGAGTGGGTGCCTCTACCCATTAAAAAAGGCGACTTGGAAGGTGTCAATTAAGCGATTAAGCCCCAATTTATTTTATTTGTAGTACTTTTATCAAAAACAGATATATCTGTTAATACAATAACAAAAAACCAGTAAATCACTTCTTTATATCAGATTCATAAATGCGTGACAATCATTTGATTGTGAACGTTATTGTTTTCCATTAATTGTAAACTTTTTAAATTCTGAAGTTTCCAATAAAAATGTAGAAGAATAGCTAAAGGGAGAGAGTCCATACTATGGTAAGCTTTAAAGGAAGGGTTTAAATAATATTTGAATAAGTTATAATAATTGCAACCTGTATTAATTTTGCGTTCTTATCTCTTTGTCTAAACTATGATTTCAATAAAATAGTAACTGAATTTCTATCTCCCAGATCTATAAAAAGCAGTACAAACAATTGATAGTGCTCGTTACTGATAGTTATGAATGGCTTCGACTCTTATCCGCACTTGAAACGGCTTCCAGCATTTCCAGCTGTCCGTCTGCTCGAAGCCTCGAGGGCCCTTCAACAATATCGTAATCGATGGTGGATCTATTCAATTGTAAACTTTAAAATTAAGGTTGCTTTTAAATTTATATTTCGACTTATTCGTGTAGAAATAGCATATAATAGATAATGCAACCTAATTAACCTAACAGGGACATAATGGGGCTTATTAAAAAACGAGACCTGAAGTTAAACCAGGTTAAGGACTAGTGCTGTCACTGCCTTCAATTTATCAAATAAAAGTGACAGCACTAGTCTTGAACCTGGTTTAACTTTAGATCTTCATTTGTAATAAGCCCGAAAAAGTTTGCAGCTGGCCTTAAATACAATTAACAAAGGATATTCATTAGCTCAGAAACAAATAACCGAGGATATCTTATGAGCGGATAAATTAATAGAGTTACATAAATATATAATATCAGGCCTGCTTCCTCGAAGGGGTAGGCAGAGGCATATTATTTGCCCACATTTCGCCAATTATAATGTTGGTCCCACATGGTGATAGCCCATTGCCGCTTATATATATATGCCAAAAAACATTTGTGTTGGCCAAAGCCTCGTCCGTTTTTCGGCACGTGTCCCACTGCATGTGAGGTTTGCTTGGGCTCCTCAGATCTTTGGTAGGATACCTATACACCTTAATAGAGTTATGTAATTGTAATGAAGAGAGATATGACTTATTAACAAAAAAATAAGATTTCATAAAATCTTCGCTCCTCTTCTGTCCGCGATTCCTATTAGATCATATTTCTCCGTTTCTCCACTCTGCTGCCTCTCTCCGCTTCAGTGGACAGGCAGCCTTATAATTGTGTCTGTGATACTCTCGCTTAACATCTAAAAACAATGTTAAAAACTCCGACCATGCATCAGCCAACGCTTCGCATGAGCCGTCCACCACTTCACAGACTGTAAATTGTGCACAATTGCACACAATCTTCATACAATAATGGTTTTGTGATCAATTGGGACAGGGCCTAGGTTCCCTTATTAATAGTAAAGTCATGCTTTATGTATGTATGACTCTTGAACGGGTGACGCCAGTGGGGACTGATCTGCTTATGTCTACTATGTTTATCCGTAATTATGTTATGCTTGTTAAAAAGAGTATTGTCTTCTTTTCTTTTAAATCTTTTGACTGCAGAACAGAAGATAAGTAATAAATACTTTGTATAAGTGGACTATTAAGCCTTACTTGAGTAAAGGATTTTGACGTTGACATTAACTTATTATTTAACGCTCAAAAGTAAAACAGCTATATTTGTCTATACGATGAATTCAATAAACTGAATTTCAATCTCGCGGATTTACAAAAAGCAAGACGAACAATTGATAGTGCTTGTTAGTAATAGTTATGACTGGCTCCGACTCTTATACGCACTCGAAACGGCTTTCAGCACCTCCAGCTGTCCGTCTGCTCGAAGCCTCGAGGGCCCTACAACCAAACCGTAGTCGGTAGTGGATCTATTCAATTGGAACTTCAGAACTGGCGTCGACTTTTTTTTCCATATTGGTGTAAGAAAAGTTAAAGAGAGCGTCTATACTATTGTAGATTTAGCGAAAAAAAAGTTTGATATTTGACTCATTTCATTTTATTAAATAATAATCGGTTTCGTATTTGCTGGAGTTCTTAGCAATAGCAATAGCAAAATTGATATTTCTTTACTTACTTTTTTAATGACGTATTTACTTGATTTTGGCTTGATTGATTAATAAGTAGGCTCGAATAATAAATTAAGTAAATATTGATAATAGCTTTAATAATAAATATAATAAAACCGGACATAGAATAAGATCGGACATATATATTTCTCATTAATGATAAGCATATTTTAATTTTTAGTATGAAATAGTTATTGTATATGTATATCATATTTACATTTTATATGTAAAAATGTGTATGCGTAAAAAATGCGTGATTTAGGAAAACCAAACAGAATCACAAACTTCCACATTTTTATTATTAGGTGAATCAATCCTATAATGGCCTTTTAATAGATATTCAATCAAATACATTTCAATGACGAAATTCTGTTGTTCTTTTCGTTTGAACGTTATTTTCAATCGTTTGCCATTTAACTGTCATTTTGATGGATTGGCTCGTATAAACTGGAGATATCTCTATTTGTAGAGAACCTTTTTAAAGTAGGTACTTTGTCGATTGGTTATTTCATTCCATTATTATCTGGTTTTCTTTTTCTGTTAAAAACGAATCGGCGTCCGGCTTCCCTTACTACCAGTAGGCCAATAGTAATATTTGAAATCGTCTAACATATTTTACTGAACTAATAGCGAATTATTGAAAATGTATCGGACACAATTTATAAATATCTAGTGCGCTGTATAATTAAGCAAACTTAAACTACAAATAAATAATTTCTAACAATTATACCAATTATTTAGTCCCAAGATAAGTATCATTAAGAACTTGTGTTATATACTCAATAACGAATAAACATACTTAAATACTTTTTTAAATAGAAAGGAATTGTGTATGAAACTCAGGTGTTGTTCTGCTATATATATATTAATAGTATTATTAGCGACCTATTTTATCGTTGGTTCAATTTTTAGTTTGTCCCGTGTGAAAATTGAACCTGATTGCCAGCCTGGCCGTAATCCTACGTTTATTAAGAATATACTTTAAAAGTAATGTTTGTGAATAAAAGTAAAAGCTTATGTATATATATGTCACCGTAAAAATTGTAAATAACGTTAAATTATAATCTATTCTGCGATATTGTAATCTGTCGAAAAATTGTGATCCGTAAAAAATTGCTCACAATTTAACGCATTATTTTCCGATAGATTATAATCTATCGAAGACAAACCGTCAGATTGTAAAATGGTATGCGACAGAACGCACCTCGCGCTCTGATTGGTTGAACTTCATGTTTTGGTGATTTAAAACAGATTTCGTTTTGGTTAACAATAACTGGTATTTCAGAGTTTTGTTGACAGACAGACTCAATATTCGACATTGTAAATATTATCAAAAAAGATATTAAATGAGTTCACACAGGTTCAACCGCATAAAAAATATTAAAACACTGAAAATACAAATTAGGTTATGTTCGGTGACTAACTCTTATTCATTATTTAACTGCAATTCTTTAGGTTATCACAGGTCCGTTAACACTCCCTATAACTTGTTATAATACAATGCGTTATTATTATTAACACGAAATCTGTTTTAAATCACCAAAACACTGTTTGTTTACATTTCAACACAAACGAATTTGACTAATAACTACCGAAGATGGCGACGACGGTCGGCTGAGCGGGGAACATGAAGTTCAACCAATCAGAGCGCGAGGTGCGTTCTGTCGCATGCCATTTTACAATCTGACGGTTTGTCTTCGATAGATTATAATCTATCGAAAAATAACTGCTGCGCATCAACACGAGCGGCCGCGCATCCTCCGCCCGCTCGCGGCGACCCCCGCTGCCGCTGATTCATCGCTTGCGCGCCCGGCGAACGAAGCTGCCTGCCGTACGTACCCGACGATTAGTCATTTAACTGTTTACGTGCGAATAATTGCAAACCATCATGCCGAAATCATGTACGGCGTGTGGTAATATAATACAAGGTTTGGAATATATGGATTGTGCGAAATGTAAAAAGCTATATGACCTGCTTTGCCTTGCCCTCAACAAAGAAACCTGGAAAAAGTTTTCTCAAAAGCAGAGAGCTACATGGGTATGTCCTTCCTGTACAAGTTCACTTCCTAAGGGAGACAACTCGCACACACCGTTTCGCTCAATTCTCTCTAATACCCATAGTGAACAAGCCGACGATAGCGATAATGTCAATACGTTGTCACGAGGCTCAAGAGTTACCAAAACTTCAAATCAGGGTTCGGATGGCATGGTAAACATGAAAGAAATATTGTATGAAATTAAAAAGCTGAGAGAACAAGTAAGTGGGATACCTGATTTGCGGAGAGAAATCTGTGATTTAAACTCTCAACTCTTGTCCATCAACACCGCATTGAATGAAACTTTATTAGATTACAAAATAAAGCTAGACAATGCCAATCGCGAGATCTTAAGCCTCAAATGTTCAGCGCTACAGTCTCAGAGAGACCTAGAGATACAGGAACAAATGGCGATCAGTGATGAGATTGAAATCATCGGTATCCCTGAAGAGAACAATGAGAGCTTAATTAATTTAATTTGTGGCACAACTAAAAAACTGGGGGTTGAATTAAACGAATCAGACGTCAGTTACGTAACCCGGGTCGGGCCAAGACCTTCTTCAGCATCAAAGACCCAAGGTAACAAGCCGCGTCCAATCGTAGTCAAACTAGTGCGACGTTTGAAGAAAAGTGAAATCTTGCAGAAATGCAAAGCACAACGAAAATTAACAACGGAGAGAATCGCGGCTGGCCCACCTAAAACAATTTATATGAACGAGCGCCTAACGCGGAAAAATAGGCAGTTATTTCGGGAAGCCAGACTACGATCAAAGCAAAATAACTTCAAATACTGCTGGACTCGGAACGGTTCTGTATTCGTTCGACAAGCCGACCACAAACCTGCAATACGGATTGTTGATCTTGATGAACTTGAAGCTAAAGTTGGCGCGAAGGGTGAGACACCCGAGTCTTGTGCCTCCAACTCTCAGTAAACCCTGTATGTTTCCAATTGTATCCATAAGGCAAACTTTTTTCCACACTTTAGTATCCCCCAAACAACTTACATTATTCTCACCTAAATACACCTCACATAACTTTACACATAACAACAAAAAGACAAACTTACAATTCACACAGCAGTTCTCTTTTATTCACATACAATCGACAGTAAAGCATATCGCGCTTCTATTATCGCAGTTCAGGGCGTCAGGTGCGGACTTTCCTTTATTAAAATTTAAATATAAACTTTAATGGGAACATTGTCAGACATAGATGATATTTTAGTAACAAGATGTCTGACACTTGATAGTCCTGAAACTTGCGCATCCTATTTAACATCTTTCAATTTTAAGGTCCTTACTCTAAATATCAGGAGCATTCAACACAATTTTGATGAATTTGTTGTCACTCTAAATAGGCTTGGTGTAGATTTTGACATACTGATTTTAACCGAGTGTTGGCTCCATGAGCACACTATTGTGCCACAAATACCGGGCTATTGCGCGTACCATACTAAGAATGCAAACAATAGGAGTAGTGGAATAACGGCGTATGTAAAAGAGCAATGGCACCCTGTTATTGACGAACCACTCTGTGATGAATGCAATTTTCTATCGATTATTATAGGTGATATATTTATATTAGGAGTATATCGCTCCCCATCATTTAACAACATAGACCAATTCCTAAGCTCGATAAATAGTATACTAGTGCAGCACAAAACCATAAAGACTGTAGTCATTATGGGTGATATAAATCTGGACATACTTAGTGACAACCCAAATGAAAAATTAATAGATTACACATGCCTAATGGCCGAACACCAGCTGATTCCGGCAATAACAGAACCAACGCGTAAAAGGGCATGTCTAGACCACATTTACACTAAAATTCCTAACGGTGACGCATTAGGTCTAGTGTGTCCCAGCAACATCACTGATCACGATATTTGCATTGCTGCTTTTTCCACTGCACCTATACCTAAACGCCAAACCAAAAGATCTAGATATAAAGTAGATTTACAAGGACTGAGCTCCAAACTGTCCACAGCGGATTGGCCTAGTGTTCTAGGAAACGATGATGCCACAATGACCGCCAACAAGTTTTCAGAAATATTAAATTGTTGGTTTAATTATTATTGTTTATTGCTTTGGTGGAAAACTCTAAGCTCATTAAAATCAGGCGGTCTCACGATAACATCAAGCCCTGGATAAGTCCTGGAATAATGCGATGCCAAAAAACTCGCGACAAACTGCACCTAAAAGCGAATAAAAATCCAAATGATCATATATTGCAAATTAGTTACAAACGTTATCGGAATTTCCTCACTGAACTTTTGCATAGGATCAAAAACACATATTATAATGAACAGATCACTAATAATAGAAATAACCCAAAAAAAATGTGGTCAAACATTAAGGACATCTGTAATATCACCAAACATAAGAATAACTCAAATGATCTTATCAAATGTAAGGCTGATCCAAAAGAAGCACTTAACCTAACAAACTCATATTTTTCTTCTGTCGGCAAACAATTATCTGGCAAAATTCTTTCAAAACTCTCAACCACTGAAACCGTTCTGGCTTCGCAGGTCAAACTCCCACGATCGCCACTTGAATCTTTCTACATGTCACCTACGGATATATACGAAGTCGATACACTTATTCAAAATTTAAAAGATGAAAGCGCGCCCGGTTTTGATGGGTATACTCCTAAATTAATTAAACACGTACGGCACATAATCATACAACCTCTAGTTCACATATTTAATTTGAGTATTGGCACAGGCGTTTTTCCTGAACGATGGAAGCAAGCCATAGTCTCACCTATCCACAAGGATGGAGACAAAATGGTACCATCGAACTATAGACCCATATCACTGCTCATCATTTTTTCCAAACTTCTTGAAAAAGTGATCAATAAACGCTTGACAAGTTATTTGGAACGGAATAATCTGATTGCTAGCTCTCAATTTGGATTTAGGAAGGGAATATGTACGGAGGACGCTGTCTCTCTTCTGGTTAACACTATTTCTACTTCCCTGGATCAGAAAGAGTGTTGTATCGGTGTTTTCTTGGATCTGGCGAAGGCATTCGACACAGTGTCTCCGTCGATTCTGCTCAGGAAGCTGGAGTGTCTTGGTATTAGAGGAACTCCATATAACTGGTTCGAGAGTTACCTTTCTAACCGATGCCAATCCGTCAAAGTCGGTAGTTATTCTAGTGACGCGCAACCGGTAAGGTTTGGAGTTCCACAGGGTAGCATCCTCGGCCCTACTTTATTCGTAATTTACCTAAACGACCTCCTTAACATACCTATAGACAACGCAAAAATAGTATGTTACGCTGATGACACAGTGGTACTTTTCCGGGCTGCATCGTGGAAGAACACTTTAAAGACTACAGAACAAGGAATGTCACAAATAGCTAACTGGCTTGATCGAAACCTATTAACCCTGAACGCATCTAAATCAAAATATGTAACCTTCCACAAAACCAATACCACTTCCCCTGCCTTCCTGCCGCAGCTAGTTGTTCACAAATGTAACACAACAAGTGTGCCTACTACCTGTAACTGTAAAACAATAGATAGGGCAGGTTTTGTCAAGTATTTGGGAGTCCAAATAAATGAAAACTTGTCTTTCAAAAAACAAATTTCGTTTATTTCAGCCCGTCTTAGAAAATTTTTATTTGTTTTAAAGTCACTTCGACGATCCGCTCCCAAGGAAGTTCTTACGATGGTCTACATTTCGCTGTGCCAATCAATCTTAAACTATTGTATCAGCGTATGGGGCGGGGCATCCAAAACTAGCTTTATTGAAATAGAGAGAGCTCAACGTGCTGTTTTGAAAGTTATGCTTAATAAGCCCTATCGTTTTTCTACAGATTGTCTATATAAAGAAGCTGAAATCCTACGAGTACGGCAACTTTATGTGTGGCGTGTAACCTGTGCTTATCACAAAGAAACGATCAACTCCCAAAATTACGAAGAACTACTAAAAAATCGTATTTTTAAAGTTCCTGTACCCTCAGTCCGTTCCACATTTGCCAAGCGTTTACCTCTCTACTCCCATCCATTCATCTACAATAAGGTAAACCAAAAATGTCCCTTAAAAATCCTCACCTCTAACCAAGCCAAGCAGGCAATTAAAACCTGGCTGATGGACCTCACATACACTGAAACAGAACAAATTCTCCCCGCTAATAAGTAATATGCTGTAACCTTTCTAATATGTGTTATTATTTTTATTAGCAAACAATACACACACACACACACACACACACACACGTACACTAACACACACTCACTTGCAGTCTTACTCACTTACTCGCTCACACACACCCATTCATTCCCTTCTTACGTGTTTTTTTTTTGGATTATTATTATTATATTGAATTTGTAATGTATTTTTTTTTTGTTGTAACTTGATCTTTTTATTTAACATAATTATGTAATTACTTATTAATAAATGAACCGGAGTTACAAAGACGGAAATTATTGTACAATTAATATTTGTAACTCACTTATGGTTATTGCGACACAGGCCTGCGAGCCTAGTGTAATAACCACTGTAATTCATTTCCTTTGTATATGCTATATTGGTAAATAAACGATTATTATTATTATTATTATTATTAAATTGTAAGCAGTTTGTTACGGATCACAATTTTTCGACAGATTACAATATCGCGGGATAGATTATAATTTAACGTTATTTACAATTTTACGGTGACATATACAACACAAACGTATTTATGTATGTTAATCCGTTATTTAGTACCTACACACAAGTTTTAATGATACTTGATTTGGAACTAAATAAGTGGTTTCATTGTGAGAAAGTAATTATTATAATATTTTTATTGATATTATTATATGTTTACTTTTTTTTATAACTACCCGATGACGCATGTTAGTTTGTTTTACATTACCTATATTTCATATATTTTAACTCCACAGCTGTGAATCTAAATTTACAAACTTTAACTCTAAAACATACAGCAAACAACTAATTTAACATATAGATTTTTAACATTAACACACCTCAGACAGTGATTTGTCACATGTCAAATAATAGCATTAAATATAAGCTAAAATATTTTTTTATTTATGTGTCATACCTTCCTTCCTTCCTTTTTAAATTAAAGTAGATACCCCATATCGACTATAATCTAGTCTAAGTATCACGTTATACTAATAAATATTTTTTTTCTAACCTAAACTTCTAAATATTTTAAAGTAAAAATTTGTCCAATTACACTGTTCTTATTGCCTTTATTAAGGCTAAGACACTTTCATAATGTGTTCTTAGTCACAATATTGCACCTCACTGGCACTATACTGCACTAATTGAAAAGGTTTTGTCCTTCTAAGTTTAAAAAAAATATCAATAATATAAGCTAAAAATCCAAATGTAGAACCTTATTGACAATTTAAAATTTTAAAAAGCTCGGTTCGCTCCAGGTTGCAGGTTGTGGAGAGATGTTATGTAGGTAAGTGAGTGCTCTCGACTCGACCCGGTTCACGTCACTACCCATTGAGGTCAGCTTTCATTAATTGCGATTCTGAGCCCTGTTCCGATGCTGTTGTTCTCATACTAATCGCTGTAAGATACGGTTACGGGTCTTTCATTTATTCAAATATATCCTAAGCCTAAGGAAAAAATAATGGTAACATTTACCATAATGTTGCAAGCGTAACTGAAATTTGAATACAATATAGTTAATAGTAGAAGAGTACTAAAGCACATAAAAGAGAATAATGAAATTTGTATATCGATAAGGGTGATAGTTAGATATAATATGAATTCACGATTACTTATTTTACTTTTACGGCTAATATATAAAAAATATATAAGGGCTTAGACAACAAAAATTACGATTCTCGAATAAAATTTCAGTTATATCTAAGAATAGATAAACTATTTCGAACTATGAACCCATTCACATAGACATTTTTCATCGTTACACTTTAGTATCTGCTAAATCAAAATAAAACTGTTGACATCAAACTGCATTACATAGCACTTGAAAACGTCAAAATTACATATAAATATAAAAAACAATCGAAAAATTATTACGAAAATCACGAAGCTTAGATTCACTTACATGCAATAAATCAATCAAAAAACAAAAAATATGTAAGTGCCAGCACCAAGCCCGCTCTCTGCAAGAAGAACTGTCAAGGAATGATGAAATTGAGAAGGCATTACATGAGCATTAATATTTTAAGGTTTGTTAGCAATGAGAAATTTAATTACTAGATAGGTTTTTTAATCTGGCTTAAATATGGTAGATGATGGTGTAGATTGGTATATATTATTGGTATTAGATATAGTTATTGCATTATCTTCATCAGAAGTTTGAATTAGATTGAAAAAATAATAAATCAAATATTAAGTATTGTCTAAGTTAATATAAAAGATCCCGGACGGCCCAATTATCAATCTAATATTTCACAATTTCTAACACTGGAAAATATTGTAGAATCCATGATTGATCGATCTTTTGACAAACCGTTATTGTTCACTTTAGTATTGTTTGTATCATATTACATTAGGATGACTCGCAATATTTAGTGAAAGCAATACTTGATTGGGTTAAGTTGCATATATCATAAAAGCTATTCGTACCGCAACCTAATTTCAAATGTAGGTCGCACTGAAATCATCCATCAGAGTTCAGAGACGTGCTAATCGAGTTAGTTTAATTATTCAATATGATTACATAACTGCATTAGATTAATAGAATCGTAGAATATTTATTGGCATTGAAGGACACACATGCGTGTAAAAACTTGCATAAAACATTTAGAAAAATTACTCCAAAAAATAAAAAAGTAGATATAATTAAAAATCTGAAATTCCACCTACGCTGGAAATGATATATAGCGTCAATGTGTTATTTTACAAAAGTAGTGTAAATTTCAGTTTGTATGTGTAAATATAGTGGGGTTTTAGACAAAACTTCTTTACGCACACAAGTGTAGGAAAGTAGTGTATTGCTAAATTTTGATTTTCCGTGTTGATTACAAAACTCCATAGAAGACTCTAGTAGACTTTGACTTGACTGTGACGAACATTACTGACAGGACTTTAACTGTGACTACATGACAAAAACGCTGCATATTTAATGGCTTTAGAATCAGCTTTAAAATGTGCTATTATTAAATTTTTAATGCTTATTCTTACAACAATATTGATGCTTATTATATATTAGCGCAGTGAAAAGTATACTGATATTATAAATTTAATCTTACGGAATTAAATTTAGATAGAGAATTAACAGTGACAACATAGACAGTGGTAACTGTGTCTAGAATTTTGCGAATAGATAATAATGTCATTCAAATATGCAATAAAGAATATTATGTATACATTCAAACAAAATAATACTCCTGTTTCTCCGAAGGGGTAGGCAGAAGCATATAATACACCCAAATTTCGCCATTTGTATTGTTTATCCCATCTAATACCTGTCGAGCTTATTGCCGATTATTGGCAGGCACCACTTGCAGGTTAGGTTGGCTTGGGCTTATTATACACCATTATATTTATGTAATATTTTTATATTACAGTCTCGCGAACGAAGTAAGGTACCACAAATTGACTGCACTCCAAATCTGTCGAATAGCCGAGAGGATGTAAATCTAATGGCCGGGAGTATAACATGAAAAGTGATGCGGCGGCAGGTGCACTGTGGCGAAAACTTCGTAAAAAATATGTCCATAAAGTGCACTTTACGTTAGCTAACGGTTGCCATTTTGCTTCACGGAATTACACTT
This sequence comes from Musotima nitidalis, assembly GCA_949126915.1. NCBI lineage: Eukaryota > Metazoa > Arthropoda > Insecta > Lepidoptera > Crambidae > Musotima > Musotima nitidalis. The sequence continues at coordinate 5,956,241 of OX421419.1, forward strand.
TTTTAAGTGCTTTTGTGGTAAATCACAAAAACCGTGTTACTTCGGGTTATAGGAAAGCTGTTGTAGATGGATTTGCTATTATACTTGCTTTAAGGTAATGAGTTAGAAAGGCATCATTTTCTATTTCCTATAAAATCCAACTACTGATATAGATAGTAGAAATAATCCTCTCCCTCCGGACCGCCCGTGATGTACGGTCGTGTTATGGTGGACCGCTTTTATATTTTCTATTTGTTTTTCATACAGTGAATTAATTTTAAATCACGAAAAAGTGCGACAAAAATTAGAATAGCAACTGGAACGCAATTCCCGAGCATCCGCTATTGAAATCAGGAATATTCCTAAACAACCATCCGATAATAAAACATTATTACGAAGCATGGTTAAACAGATAGGGGAAATAATTGATCAACCTGTGTTAGACTCCGACATACAAGATGTCTACCGCCTGAGAATAATAGAGGAATCAGGCAATCACATAGTTGTGAGTTGTGAGTAGTGAGACAACTACAACAAAGGATGGACTCATGAAACAATTATGACTTATGCATTAGAACTTCACTCACTTCACATTTCACTTCCACCCTGCGAGCATATAGCTGTTGCGACTCCACCCTGAACAGCGAGAGTCCTGCTAGCATTTTGGGGCCCAATCTGGCGAACCGGAGACGAGACCGCAGTCACATCAGTCCGGATTTACCCGCGTGGTGTCGCCACTCACCAACAGCTCGCCACAAGCTTATTATTGTTATTAATTGTGCGAGTAGAGCATTTATTTAGCTTTACAATAAAAAAGGTACTGCTTTTTATATCTATCAATGTGTATGTTTAGTTGTCTCAGAAAATTGATTAGTATGGAATACCTTAATAAAATCTGATCCTGTTTCCTAAGCAGGTATCAAGTTCAAACCTAGCGGATGTACAAAATACCGAAATCAATTATAACACTTACTTTGTCACTTACTAATATTGTATACTTTTAGATAGCACCAGGAGTCTCTAAAGCCTTAACAGAGTACGATGTTGAGTGAAAACGCTAAACTTACATAAAATTATGCATCCACGGGTGCAGAGTAGCGAAAACAATCTCGAGACCATAAATAAAGTCTACATAAAGCGCACACTGTGGAAACAGCCGGCGTGCTGGAATTATTTCGCTCCGCCGAACTAATATTACTTATAATCTGGAACACTGTGTTAAAACAGATAAAAGTATGACTATAAAATACTGTTACATTACCACCAACATCATCTAGACCCATTAACGTCTCAAGACTGAGCACGGGTTTCTTCACATTAACCAATCTCTTAGAGTTTTGTGTCATACTCCACCACGCGGACCCAGTATGGGTTGAAGAAAGCAGGTGTATGGGATCCTGTCGTTAGAATTTTTTCAAGCTGCCCAATAAGGCCTCTATCATAGCTTAACCACATATATAGTTATGACCGGGACTAACGGCTTAACGTGTCTTCCGAATCGCTCCATATTAAATGTATTACAAACGACCACCCATCCAAGGACTGACCACTGTATAATCTGCTGTACTTCGGTGATCATTCCGACCACCTGGCACCGCGGAACTACAAGCGCTTCAACTTTGTAGCCAATCGAAATTGCCAGAAAGACTCTCAACTAATGCTACTCTGTAAACGAATCAAAAGTAGCCCAAATATCTTTTAAAATAAGCGTCGCTCTTGATTTTTTCGCCGTAGGCAAGCTGAGAGCACGCGCACAGGATTCTCATCAGCAACGATGCGATACTCAATTACGTCCTCTACGACAGTGAAACTCATGAATAATACATTCTGGGAACTGGGGAACTCTTCAGTGCGTCACCGATTGAATATTGAGCTGCACAGTAATTATGCGCGCTTCACGGCCCTTTGCCAGCCATGCAAATGAATCAAAATGGACTTTCTTTTCACACTGACTGAAAGAAAGGAAATTCATTCCGCAACTAATCAGAGTCGCTGTTCGCTGTCTGGATATTTCTTTCGTTTTTTGTATAAATAAAACAATGAAGTTGGTATGAACAACCAATAAGGCATTAATGAATATTGCTCAGCATTACATATGTAAATGTTCGTATAAATATTTTGTCTTAAGTTGATAAGTTACGATTAAAATTAATAAGATATTAACTGTGCCCAATTTCCATTTCAATAAAAAGGTATGAAAAAATACACACAATAAATTTGATGCCAACTATGGCATCAAACCAAGAAGCTTCGGCGCGTTTAACTACTTACTATTTGTATGAACAACCTGAGGGAACACATTTTTTTTATATTTACTCTAAGTGTTTATTATTATTTACTATTGGTTAATTTATTATTATAATATAACCCGAAGAAATCACATATAATTCTCTTCTTGTTTTGTACCTTAGTATGTAATAATAATACATACATACAATCACCCCTGCTTCCCGGGCACTGTTATGTTCGCCAGAGCCTCGTCCGTTGATCGGCAGGTGCACCACTTGCAGCTGAGGTTAGCTTGGGCTCTTTAGGTCTTGGTAGGATCCCTATACAAAAGTGTATAGAAATATAATATACCTAACATAGAAATATAATATAATATATAGTAATATAATACCATATTACCATCATATCATCATGGATCACCATACTATATTACGTAATAAAAAGTTGTGAATATTATAAGGCGATAAGCTGTGTCTTCAGCGTTATCGTTTCGATTTTTATGAATCTGACAAAAGCTTTTTAAGTACATCAAAACAATCAAGGGAGCTATTTTATATACTAAGTCCAGACCTAAGCTGTTCTGTTCTAGCTGATTGAAATTTACTTGTCTTTTTTGTGTGGTTCAAATTTGTTTTACAGATTCTAAGAACTGTTCTATTATTTAGGAAACTTATAACAAAATATGCAGAAGAATTTAAGATTTTATGCTATGCCATAGTAAGATAAGTTATGGAAACTTTTAATAAAAATAAATAAAATAATCATTTATTGCTTCCCTTTACATAATACGGTTAAAAAAAGTTTCTACAAAAAATGCAACCAGAATTTAATTTAATTTTAATTACGAAGGTCCAGATAGCAAAAGGTGATGGCTCAGCTTGCGCTGTCCAGCGTATACACACTAGACGGTGCTGGTTTTCAGCCACCCCTGTTCTCTGAGATGTACTTATGGGAAATATGTGCTTGGGGGCCACGCTTAGTACACAATTCTACTTTTTTCCATCATCCTGCAGCCCTGCCCCTAGTTCATCTGGGGTCGGCGCAGCGATTCTTTTGATCATACCACAAAGGGGTTTTGGCAAAGATTTTACAGAAGTGTTTGCAACCCGCCAATGGGTTCCTATCATACCTTAAACTAATCATTCGTATTGGCGAAAACTATTTGTTACTTTCTGATGAAGTATAACTTAAATACTAATAATCATTGATGTCTTCTTTCACAAACAAGGCCACATTTTGTACAAAACACTTGATCAAATGTAAAAATAGCACAAAAATAAATTGACTTTGTAAAATGTGTACGATAATGCGAAATTCTTTCGTACATACCACATCCATAAGCATTCCCTTTGCAGGTATGTTGTGAATGTGTATGTATTTATGCTTAGACGTTTTAGAACATTCGGTTTACGTTGGAAAAGCACTGTTTACTTTTTACACAGATGTTGCCCACACCGAGCAGGCTGATTTCAGCCTCAGTAATATTTCGGACGTCATCCATTATTCATCAAACAAGGTACGGCACCCGTGTTCAAGTACTCCCTTTAGCATTTCGGTCCCCTTAAATATTTAAATGATGAAAATTTGTAAACGCACTTAGAACTCTGTCGAGATTTATTCTTCGTAAGTTACTATGGTACTTACTTGATTAGAGTATTGTTCTTATTGAAAACTTTGTACGGTATTGTTCAAACTTCTCACACGATAACAGATTACATGTTAGATAGCAAAGTTATAAAGATACATTCGTTTTCTGTGATACAAGTTGGGAGAACTTTGTTGGTTGAACAAAACAACTTTGATTTTTACAGCTGAATGTCGATACTTTGAGCTCATCTGATGTGATACTAAACTTTGATGCGTTTATTAGCTCTGTAAGGTACAGATAATATCGAACGTAGTAACACCGCTTGCGAAAGATTCCACACGGGGCCCTAAAATGGACCCTGTCACGAAAAAGTCGCCGCCTTTTGACAGCAACTATAAGAAAAACATAAAGTACACTACTGTTTCTGGCACTTTTTATATAAGCTTATTTATAAGTATAAACAATTTATGGTGTTCATTAAATCTTTCACGAAAAGTATATTGCAAGCAACACAAGCCGGTATTACCAAACCTCTTTATTTTTTTACTTACTTTTAAGATATTTGAAATAATCGGATTTCATCACAGAACTAAATGAAGCCAAGCTTGTATATACAATCCCTTGCCAAATTATTAGATGAACTGCGAGTTTTTACTGTTATTTATAATTATTGGGTATTAACTACTATACCTATTTGATGCGATTAATTATAAATCTTATTGCGTATATTTACTACACTTATTGTATGAATGAATTTTATACTTATTTTTTTGATATGAAATTTAAATAAATAATTTAGTGTTCATGTACGCGCAGAGTACTGCGAACAGTATCGTGTGGAATCATCATCCACAAATGCAGGAAACAGTACAATCCTGTATCGACAGCATGCTGCGTCGGATTAGGGCTCTCATAGCTGCCAAAGGTGACTCAACAAAATATTTAAAATGTCACAAATATTTTATTTTGGTTTGATATTTAAAAATATTTATTGTTTAATTAATTACGACGGTTTATTTTTAATATCATATCTGTTACTATGTATACTATGTATATATATATTTGTATAATTCATACATATTAACTTCTACACTGAAAAATTTAATTTTATCACTTAGTAATTAAAATTTGCATAAAAACTGTAGTGCGTCTAATAAATTTGCCAGGGACTGTACTTTAACCAACATCCTACGAAATTCCCAGATACATTTTAATATTTTTAGGCTCCACAATTTTTATCAAAGGTTCTACGTACAAACTTCAGTAAATCAAATCTCTTTAATACAACGTAACGCAGCACCTTCCATTTATCACGGGGAGGCATCGGGCCGGCAGCAGCGTTTTGATTAAAAACGGACAAGTTCGAGTGGACCTTGTGAATGGTTCCATACAATCCAATTAAGTTGCGGGTACTCTGGGTGCATAAATTTGAAAGTACCTCTTGAGTTCCGTAGTTCTGCGGCGCTACAACATATAGCACATTATCTCTGTCCTCATGTCTAATTGCAATGTTGTACTTTAAAAAGAGGTTGAAATACTTAAAGATTTTTTATGGTAAGCAGTTGATCTACTCCAAAATATCAAAAGCGGCCCAAATATTTGGATAAACGCGGTAACAGGCGCACCCACTCATGTCATGGTAAAGAGTATTTTCTATTTTTATTTGGCTCAATAAAGCTCTTATGAACGTCAACTTTTGAATTTAAACACATGCGCCCGCAGAGAACTCCTAAGCCGAATAACTTACCTGAGGAATATAGATTATTTTTTTGTATCGATTTCTGATAGTCTGTACAGTAGAGTATTATTCTTTAGACGAAGGAAAGGAAAGGAGAGAGCGCATCACAGCGAAAAATTTCGTTACTGATATGGATGAAGCAAATGTTACAGCAATTAAGCCTTAAATTTCCATTAAAGTAATTAACATACGAATATGCATTGTGCGCTTTGAGACATGATACCTCGCCTCTGAGGCTGTAGTTTTCTTATAAAATATTTATAAGCGAGGAATTCAATTCAATCCTTAAAGGCTGCAAGAAAATTTCTCATGAAAAATTGTAACATTAAAGTATTTGAATATCGATGAAACGCGTCGGTGCCCACAATAATAGACGGCGAGTCGGAGGACTGAAGACTGACTACAAAAGTCAGTCTTTAGTGATGAAGGATCATTGGGCTGCAAAAGGAACATGTCGTTGGTTTCGTTTCGTACTGTAGTAATAAACACTTATTCGATAAGCTCAGTTAAGGTCAAAATGCTTGATATGAAAAATTCGAACATTTGCACGTCACATCCCTCTCTGCCTCTCTCCACCAATCATCACATCACCAATCATACTTCAAGAGACCCAGTTTGGTCTTTGAAAGTATGACCTAAAACCTCCTTACGTTGGTTTGTGAACCCCGTACCTGAAGATAAAGTTGCTCGTCAATAAGGCTCACCAGCATAAACCAGTTATATTAACGCCCTTATAAATGCAACCTTCTTGCAATATTTAAGGTCACATACAATTTGTACGACATCAAACGACATAATTTACGAAAAGACGATTTATACACTTATACTTTTTATTATCATACAAACATACTTTCTCGCCGGTTTCCCTGAAGGGATAGGCAGTGGCATATTAAAAAAAGGCCTAAAATAGAAAAAGATGAAAGCAACAGAGGTACACTTTTGCAGAGGGTCATGGAAGGTTCATAAAAGCAATACGCCATAATTAGCCGTAAACAGACACACGACAAAATTGGAGCTTCATTCCTACTTCTGAGGATCTCTAAAGTAATCTAATTTTAAATTTTCGCTTCTTCCTTTTTGTAACCTATTCTTCCCAGCCTTTGTGGCTGTACAACATTATTTGGCTACGTTTAGAATTTCGAATCAAAAGGATACCAAACGCTTTTATTAATTAATACGAATATTGACTTCAAGTCAGGAATTTATTTCTTTTTTGCAAATGATCATGTGATTTTCAAGTCCTCATATTCAAAACTGTCAATTTCAAATATTTGTACTTAAATAACATGTTTTGTTATATTCTCACAATGGCTGGTTTACGAATGAAAATATGTCAAAAAAAATATTTTAGCCATAAGTATCGTGGCTGTATAGAGATCCTATTAAGACCTAAGGAGCCCAAGCCAACCTCACCTGCAAGTAGTGCACCTGCCGATTAACGGACGAGGCTCTGGTGAACATAACAGTGCCCGGTAAGCGGCAATGTATGCGGAATGTATGTATAAAAATATTGCCAATGTGTTGACAAAAAAAACAGTCCAGAATATAATCTATTTTAATTCATTAAAAGAATTTTAAAAAATGTTCACTTGTTTGGTCTATACATAAATATACCGATCAAAAGTTTGAAGCCTATAGATTATTATGCAAAAGTTAAGTTTACTATTTATCGCGTAACAAGTTTTGGATTGCCTTGTATTAACAGGTAAGTCGATACTAGTAAATTGCTGTTTTGTCAAATTTAATTATTACCAACTTTAATTGGTCGAGGAAGCGTCTTCTTTATTTAACCTTTTTTTTTTTTTTGTTTTACGTCGGTAACAAAATGCATTGCATTCATGCACTGCCTTTCGGCCAAAGGGGGACCGAAATGGGGTGTGGGACTCATCACCGGCAGACACGACTGCCAGTGGTAATACCCACTAAAAATCTTTCGACGACGCCCGCCGCTTGTTGAGAAAGAGGCGGGGGCCAGTACCTTGGTTGCAGCTTCTGACACCCCGCCTGCCGCCAACGTCCCCCGGACCAAAACCGGGAGGACCTCCTCAGAGAGGCGCAGTGGACGCGCCCCTCCTACCTCCCCGTGCGACCATAGCGTGTGTGGCCGACTTCCCGGAGGGTCTATGGTTAGACAGCAAGGGCCCCCTGCCCCCACTACCTAGACCCTCCTGGCGCTGCTGAACGGGCTCGCCTGCTGCGCCCTCCACAGGTCCCTCTTAGTTTCCCCCGGGAGGTACTCAGCCCCCCCACCACGCCAAGGTGGAGACCTGTTCGGGGGGTTCTTTACACAACCTAACTTAAACTTAAACAACCTGAGGTTTGTAAAATATATAACAGGCACATTGAGTTAAGTAAGTGAGAGTGAAGTAAGTTTAATAAAAGCAAGAATTATGTAAAAATGCACGTGTTTGCATAATGGCAGCGAAGCTATAAAATTATTTCTAGTTCCCTGCTTTTATCGTCTCCGTTATAAAATCATAAACTTACTGACGGTGCAATATGCTATGCACGCGAATACTAAAATACGTTAAGCCGTGTATTAAAACTACAACATAAATATGGAAACGTAGCCGATTTCTGTTCATCATCATCATCATCATCACAGCCCATTACCGTCCCACTGCTGAGCACGAGCCTCCTCACACATATCAAGGTGCGAGGGTATTGGGTCATACTCCACCACGCTGACCCAGAGCGGATTGGCGGAGGCAGGTGTATGGCGTCCTGCTGTTAGAATTTATCAAGCCGCCCATTAGGCCTCTAACATGGCTTAACGACTACTACATTTAGTGATAACCGGGACCAACGGCTTAACGTGCCTTCCGAATCACGGAAGCGCTCGATATCAAATGCCACACAAACGGTCACCCATCCAAGGACTGACCACTGTAAACTCTGCTGTACTTTGGTGATCGTTTCCGACCACTGAGCACCGCAGAGCTACGAGCGCTTTCGATTTCTGTTAGATGATATATATTTATCGAATTGAATTTAGAATTAGTACTTACGGATTACGGTCAATCATTTACGGTTTGTCATCAGCTCAAGCATGTCTATTTACCTCTTGAAGAAATTGCGTATTACCGCATTAAGAACGAAAGATAGGCCTGTATTTGTACTTCTTTCATTTAATAATAAGTCTATTCAATCTCACTGTCTTATCACATTGTAGCACTTATTATATTTTTTTGTACGTCACACTTTATAATCGAAATCGTCCTGTCTGATGGAAAGCTGTCGATGTAGTCCAAAAAAATGTGGGCGCTCCATTCTTTTTGCCCACCTCTGCAATCTCTCAAAAGCATCGAGGACATCAGCGGAATCATCTCAAAGATGGGCACAATACTCCACACTCGAAGGTACTGGTAGTCTTGTACAGAAAACAACCCTGCTCAGGAGTAAAAAGCCTTACCTTTAAGGATATCCAACTTACGAAAGGCAGTTAAAATAACACTCTCGATGATGATGAGAAGGTGTCTTAGCATTTATCAAGTCACGTTAGAAGTTATCAACGAATGAATAAATAAATATGAATTTACCATCCAGAGCAAGTGCTTCCAATTATCTTTACTAGTTAAACATATACGATAAAGTATATACTTCATTTTACTTTTTATAACAGAAAAGAAAGTTGTTATTTATGCAAACTGATAAAAAATTTTATAGGCCCACACCGGACTTATAATAAAATTTACAACATACTTCCTACATTGAAAAGGAGGTTCATCATTTTGACTATTATGTAGTACGCATGTTCATCTATTCCACCAATAACCATGCTAGCATCATCAGCCCATGTACGTCCCATTACAGGGCATGGGTGTCCTCAATCTACTCATCTATATTGAGAGGGATTTTACCACGCAGACCTATTGCGGATTGGCAAAGGCAGGTGCGTAGCATCCTTCTGTAAATTTATTGCCCAAAATGCCCATTACGGCCCATTAACGAATAAGTGTTAGAATCTTTACTAACGACTTCCGAATCACGAAAGCGTTAAATGTCAAATGCCACACTACTGACCACCTAACACAGTCATCATTAAATACTACTCAAAGCGCCCATATATATCGGAACACAGGCGGAACACAACGCTCTTGTTAATAGAGTCGTGTATCGATCTTTATGGCGCTTTAGATGTGTCGTTCATTGTAAAAGTGAACTAACTCCTTGTAATTAAGCTTAGAAAAATTAAGTGTTTTATAAAATTATGTGTAGAAAAAAAACATAAATATTTATTCAATGTTTTACATCTTTAATTTTTAATCATAAATGAAACATTGTAATATTTATTCAATGTTTTACATTTTTAATTTTTAAACATAAATGAAACATTGTAATTAGTACAAAATAACTGAAAATACAGTATGTGAGCCCAATGCAAAAATTTTATTTTTTTTAATATTATGGAGTTACACCATTTTTACATTGACCGACACAGATGTTACTAAATATATGGCGCTGGCTTTACTACGGTGCTACTGTACTGTTTTTGCCCAATACTGTCATAAATTGACATTAAGTCATCAACAGAAGCATTTTAATCCTATGCTAGATTAAAAAACAGGGCCCTTCATTTTGTTGCTATACAAAAGAAATAGCGTGTGTACCTTACATTATATTTTTGGTACAAAGGATTGTAAGTTCTTTGTATTCTATAAATTACACGTCATGAGTGAAAGGAGCATGACATTTAGAAAAGTAATATTGTAGTCGACGAATGTAGGTACTTGTATTTGGTATTTTTTTACTTCGTATTTCAATGTTTTGGCCATGCAGCACAATAACGTTCCATTGAAATAAAATGAAACGAAATAAAATTTTATTTAGACATAAACTAAGAACATAAAAACTAAGAACAGAAATCATAACAGTAAACAATTTTTACAAATCAGTTTAAATAAAAAGGACTCCACTATGTGCTGCAGTGAAGGACCACAACAGCGCTGGTCTTCCGTGGAGTGCTTCATAGTCAAAATAAGCAAGTGATGGATTAAAAATATATTTGTAACAATTCCCGCGCTACTATAATTTCCCGAAAAATCGAGAAACTATTCAACACGACACGTGTTTCGCCCTTACACAGGGCATCTTCAGGTAAGATAGGAGCCTCAGAACAACGATGTCTTCACGACCAACGCTGAAACGAGAGTTGGTCGTGAAGACATCGGGAATTGTTACAAAGATATTTTTAATCCATCACTTGCTTACAATGGATTTCCGCAAAGTAACGCCTGAATCAATAAATCATAGTCAAAATGTTCTTGAATTCATAGTTCATGAATACAAACTACAATTATTTTCAAGCTAAGTATTTTCTTCTCTATTCATATTTTTGTTACATCATCGAATGACTGTATCCCGTTGAGGGTGGAGCGGCAGGGTGTGTCAAACTTACTGACTACAAAACATTAATGTTCCTTCTTGAGCCTGCGATGTCCCGGGCGGCGGACGGGCGGCAATCGACCCATTACTCACTGCCCACAAGCCAGCGCTTCGATAGTCTTCAGAGCTTTCAAGTAATATTTTTGATGGAAGCGTAAGTACTGCGTACATACTATACAGTTAATAATCGCTTTTCACAGGCGAAGACGCGGGCACAACTGGTAGATAAGCTTAATCACAAAATCGAGATTCTCTGATATTTCTGCAGTGAGTGCTTGAAAGTGCTAGGTTCTTAGAATCTTTAACAAATAAACTAAGTATTTCTGAAATTCACTTAAGTCTAAAAGCGTTGGTAAGTATGGCTGGAGCTTGATACGAAATTACAGGTATCTCGGCTCGTTTATTTTTAGCTATGAGCGAGCCTAATAAAATTATTGGTGAACTCCGGTATACTTATTGTACACGTTGTCACGTGATGTTAATGAATGATATTAATTGGTGATTAAGTCGTAAAAAGCAGGCACCACATACAAATGGAACAACGACAAGCGAAAATATTAATTACTAAAGAAGTTTCTACGTGTAATATGTAATAACATTGTTTGTACGTTACTTAGATGAGTACAAAAACAATTACAACAGACCAAAAACTTCACTATAAATATTTAAAATTAGAATAGGTCAAGTTTAAACTTAGAACTGTTAACTATAAATGTACTCGTATTTTAAATGATTAGCGTTATTTACTAGTTAATAATTGCAGAGCTTATAAGCATATATAAAAAAAAATTTGACCGTTATACTTAGGATATGGCTCTTTACTTCTTAAGAATTCCTTCTTTTATTGTACGAAGTATCAAAGCTCGCATATGACATGACTTCTCATAGTCATTATACGCCATTAGAAGCTATATGGATGTTCTTAATTAGCACAGCTTCGCGCTCGTTAGCCCGAGACACCATTAGTTAAGTCTCATATGCCTCCTTGTAATTCACTTACCACGTGATGTGATATCAATTTCAATCTCCATCAGACGTGGGAAGGTGCTTTTATTGATAATTAGTTATTTAGGGCATACTCTCATGGGTGACTTCAACACATGCCTTCTTTAATGTGATTACCGAGCGGAACAGCTTAAATCTATTATTAACGCTAATAACATGCACATTCTTCCTTCTAATGCAACTCATTACTTTCCTAATTGTACTCCATCTCTTCTTGACCTTGTGATCGTATCTTCCTTGCCCCATGTGTCAAAGCATGGCCAGTTCTCAGCGGACTCCTTTTCCTATCATGTCTTAGTTTATTTATCCTATAAAATAAGACCTCCTAAAAATAAATCTCGTGTCCTTCTCCAACGTAATTTCGGTAGTTTAAATTTAGACGATTTACGAAATGATGCTCTTATGATTGACTGGTCTGTGATTGATAGCATCGATAATATAGATCGGAAAGTACAGATTTTTAATGAGCGGATAACACAGCTGTACGATACGCATGCTCCAATCAGGCCTGTTAAAGTGAAGCATCTTCCGGCTCCTTGGTTGAACGATGATATCAGGGCGATCATTAATAAGAAAAATAAGGCTAAAGCCAGATACAAAAGAGTATCCAATGACAAAAATAGGGATAAATACCACATCATCCGCAACTACTGTAATACTGTCTGTCGGGATGATCAGAGGCGTCATATTCACAGTGCTGTTGAAGACGGCAACCCAACAAAAGTTTGGCGATTTCTTAAAACATTGGGAGTTGGCAAATCTAATACTAATCCTATACCCACTAGTCTTGATTTAAATTCCTTAAATACCTTCTTTACTTCTTTCCCTGTTATTGATAGCCAGATTAAAAATTCTACTTTAAATTATATTTCGTCTTTGCCACTCCCACAGTCTCCTTCTTTTTCGTTTTCTTCTTTTACTGATTGTGATGTTAAGAGAACCATTACTGCTATTTCTTCTAGTGCTGTTGGGTCTGATGGTGTTAGTCGTGCAATGATCATCTCCCTTTTAGACATCCTTGCTCCTATTATTACCCATATCCTGAATTTTTCCCTTTCTTCTTCTTCTGTGCCCTCTATTTGGAAAGAAGCACATATAGTGCCCCTTCCAAAAATAAAAAATCCTTCCATTTCTGATTATCGCCCTATATCCATTCTCCCCTTTCTTTCCAAAGTTCTTGAACGTCTTGTTTATAGGCAGCTCAATGAGTTTTTGTCTAAAAATAATCTTCTGAATCCTTACCAATCCGGTTTCCGCTCCAGTCATAGCACGACTACTGCACTTATTAAAATATCGGATGATATCCGTTGTGCCATTGACGACCGTCAGATTACTGTATTAACGCTATTAGATTTTAGTAATGCTTTTAATACTGTTGATTTTGACATCCTGCTTGCTCAGCTTGGCTCTCTTAACATATCTCCTGCAGTATTGGAATGGTTTTACAATTACTTATATAATCGTAGGCAGCGTATTCATGTGGATGAGTCTTATTCTTTGTGGCGCAATATTTTATCTGGTGTTCCCCAGGGTGGTGTGCTTTCACCACTTCTGTTTTCTCTTTTTATTAGCTCCATCTCTAATAAATTAAATTCAGCCTACCACATGTTTGCCGACGACTTACAAATATATAGCCATGGAACAATAAACAGTTTGCCGGAGGTAATTAATGTTGTCAATAATGACTTGTCAGTTCTTTCAGACTGGAGTAAGTCATATGGTCTCAAGATTAACCCTTCCAAGTCTCAAGCTATTATCATCGGTGGCCATAAGTCTGTACAAAAAATCAATTATAATAATACTCCTTCCTTAATACTGGATGGTGCGGATATCCCGTTTTGTGATACGGTGAGAAATTTAGGAATTATTTTTGATAGGACTCTATCGTGGAATAATCAATTGACTGAGGTAAGCCGGAGGATTTTTGCTGCAGGTAAATCTCTTAGACGCATTAGAAACTTTCTACCTACTTCTACTAAAATTATGTTGGCTCAATCCCTCCTTCTTTCCATTTTGGATTACGCTGACTGCTGCTACCCAGATCTCAGAAGTGATCAGCTGGACAAACTTGATCGCTTACAAAACTTTGCGATTCGCTTTATTTTTGGCTTGCGTAAGTTCGATCATGTGTCTGAGTATCGCAATAAGCTTAAATGGTTACCAGTACGTCGGCGTAGAGACCTTCATATCCTTTCCATGTTGTACTCCGTTCTTTTCCATCCGTGCACTCCTTCATATCTTAAATCTCGTTTTACATATGTATCCTCTACTCATTCCTGTAATCTGCGTTCTTCTGAAAACCTATGCCTTAATGTCCCTGCACATGTGTCCAAAAAATATCATGAGTCCTTTACCCTTCAGGCTATCCGTCTCTGGAATTCCTTACCTGTTTCCATTAGACAGGCTCAGACATTAAACTCTTTTAAGGAGCGGGTGAAGTCTTACTTTTTGAATATATCTGATTAGTTGTTTGTATCAGTTTTTTAAAAAATATTATATGTATATATATATATTTTATGTATTTGTGTATTTTCATTCATATTTAACAAATAGTTTTAGTGTTTATTATTTTTTAAAGTTAATGTGCTCTGCCTACTGCTATCCTGTTCTCTCCTTTGCGTCGGGTTGTCTGGAAGAGATCGCTTTTAGCGATAAGACCGCCTAGATTGGCTTTAAATTTAATTTTTCTCTTAATATTGTAATCTGTAGTTTTTAAGTTTTTTGGCCAATAAAGAGTATATCTATCTATCTTAATTATTTGCTTATCAAAACTGTTATATTAGAGCTTCATACTTACGTGAATACCGATTAGCACAACACTATGCCCGTCAAATTGAAACACACACCTTTAGATAATTTCGCTCTCTATAGCAACCTTCTAAAGCGGTCGGCATCCACCGGCTTCTAGCTGCTTTGATCAGGTCGTTAGTTTATTAGGTGGGAGGCCTTCCTTTGCTGAGTTTGCACGGTTGCAGCCGACATTTAAAAAGTAAAAAAGTGTTGTGGATTTTGTCAAATTTACGCTATTTATAAATACTCGTTTACCTTCAAATCGGAAAATCATTTATTCAAGCTTAGCTTCGATCCACTCGCGAAGGTTCGCTGGCTACGAAGTGGGAATAGAACTTTGCTTATGGAATGAAATTACAGTTATTATAACAATCGTTCGAAGATTTTCTATTCTGTATTTATCTTATTTCTGTTTCTGTCCTTAATAAGAGCTATCCATCATCTCAGCACATTAACTTCCCTCTACTGAATATGATTCTTCTTTCATATCAAGGTGTCAGGGTATTGGGTGATACTCCACTACGCTGACCCAGTGCTTATTGGCGGAGGAAGATGTATGGCGTCCCGCTGTTAGAATTTTTCAAGCCGCCCATTAGGCCTCTAACATAGCTTAACGACTATCACATTTAGTGATAACCGGGACCAACGGATTATTGTGCCTTCTGAAGCACGAAAGCGCTCGATATCAAATGCCACACAAACTGTCACCCATCCAAGGAATGACCTCTGAAAACTCTGCTGTACATCGGTGATCGTTTCCGACCACCGAGCATCGCAGAGCTGATTGAATGAAGAAGAGCTATTGCTCGTTGACATATCTTATTAGGGCCTGCCCAATGGACGCACACTACAAATTACAGCTGTGTAGTCTAGCAACTTGACCTGTGGCAGACTGTCTACGTCGCCAAGTCCAACTTTTATATTCCAAATTCTGGCAATACCCGCGGGACTCTTGACGTAGCTATCAATTTCAATTCTCGCGAAACGCGTGAAGTTACTCTAATTGATATATGTTTTTCAAGAACAGCTACTTTCTTTGGGATTTTACTTCTGAAGTTAGGCTTCTACGGCTAATGCAACTAAAGATTTTAGTTGCGCCAATTGTGTGATTCCATAACTCGAGTAACTATGAATTTTCAAAAATAGCTGTAATGGCTTGATAAAATTAAAAACTTATGAAAGTTCCGTAAAGTATTATGTGACTTTTTGGATGCGACGTCGTGCTCAATTGTAATATCTTAAGCAGAAGTGGCTCCCTACCTTGCCGGGTGATTGCAGGATGCAACTCGCTACGTCAGTTGCCAAGAGTTGACTCAAATGGCGGGAAGATGGTCTGCTTTCAAAAGCGAGCCATAGATTGAATACACCACAAATTATTGCGTTTATATGTTAAAAAAGAGTCTGTGAGTTTCTTGTCAGTTTTTCCCACAGAGAGGCGGCTCGGAACTGGCACTTAGATTCACTGACACTTTTTTATTTTTTGCATTTAAGTGAATCTAAGCTTTGTGATTTCAGAGTAGTCATATTTCGATAGTTTTGTATGAAATAGTTTTAAAAGAACGACAGAACTATTTGAACTAAAAATTTCTATATGTGAGGGCACATGGGTTGTTTTACACGTGCCTCAAAGATATGTCAGCTCACTGAGGGATCCCCGGGGCGAGGGCAACTCCTGCCGAAGTTGCTGTTTGGGACTGTTTACCGTTTTAGCATCTCCAGAGCATAGCAGGCTTAAGAAGAAACATAAATGCTTTTAGTCAGTCAACGTCCGACACACACACCCTTCCGCTCATCCTACGGGCCGGTCATCTGATGTTTTGCCATTCCCTAAAAAGAAAAGTCCATCCGACAGAGTACTTCAGTGTCTTGCCTTAATATTAATGTGTTAACGAGAGTGTTACATATATATTTTTACTGCATGCGACTTACAAAATTAATTATCAAGTACATAAATATTATATTTAATAGTTACGTAATATAAGGGACGTAAATACGTAATGTAAGGGACAGTTTGTCAAAAATAGTAAATTCAAACAATAATACTATTCAAACAATAAGGCTACTCTGGCAAACATAACAGTGCCCGGTAAGCGGCAGTAGGCTCGCCACCTATTACGTGGTACCAAGTATATAATTGGCGATCTGTGGGCGTATCATATGCCTCTGCCTACCCCTTAGGGGAAACAGGCGTAAATGTATGTACACTGGACAGCAAATAAACCGGGCCACCCGCTACCTTGGAATTTTGATTCGATTTTCTCAAAAAGTATAAACCTCACAACTATCAAAGTTACACCCACAAAAAGTGCGTTTCATGTTGTTTGAGAAATGACCACAAATTTATCCAAAGTACCCTCAATTCACATTGTAATCAAGCAACAAACACAATACCAACGATTTGCTCTATTTTGACTAGAGTTTGCGATTAGCGTTCTTTTTTTCTAAATGAGGATAGTCGGATTTTTCTTATAATTTCTTTGGTTGCCATCCATTATTTGCTCCAGACGCGTGTATTTCTGCTATTTTCTTCGGTCAATAATGGATACGACGCCTCAAGAAGCAGCTTAAGCTGTAGCACTACTTCAAGCAGGCTTTTCGCCACGTGAAGTCGCTCGGAGACTTCGAATCAGCAGATCTTCGGTACAACGGGCTTACAGACGATACTTAGAGACTAGAGCATTCGATCGCCGTCTAGGTACGGGCAGACCTAGGGCTACATCAGCAGCAGATGATCGTTATATCCAACTTACTGTTTTGCGAAATCGCCGCCTCAACGCAGTTGAAGTCTAACGAAGTCTGCGTGACGAACGCCAAGTGGTCATAAGTTCAGATACCGCTAGAAGGAGACTTGCTAAACGAAATCTGACTCCAAAGAGAGCTGCTACAGGCCCAAAATTAACCGTACCCTACCGTAGAGCACGACTCGAATTTGCCCGAGAGCATAGGGATTGGACGTTAGAGCAGTGGGGCAATGTACTCTTTACTGACTCATCAGTGGTCTCAACCAGGGTGAGTCTACAAGGAAGTGATCGACGTCAGAGAGTATTATACGCACTTTTTGTAGGTGTAAGTTTGATAGTTGTGAGGTTTATACTTTTTGAGAAAATCGAATCAGAGTTCCAAGGTAGCGGGTGGCCCGGTTTATTTGCTGTCCAGTGTATGTAAAACAATAATTCTCAATTGAACAATTCCTTTTTTTTATCTAGGGTAACTAAATTTGTAGTTTAAATTGATAGTAGGTAAGCCGCATTTTAAATGTGTAGATCGTCACTTAATTAATATGTAACGTTACATAAATAATATTATCCAATTATTGAAACAAATTACTTTATAGACTTAATTATATTTTATTTTTAATTATTTAAATAGATACTTTTTACAAATGCTGCGCGTAGTAATACTACATGCTTTGGTGTGCTGAGGAGACATCGTTTCAGTACATAGTATATGTATTAACTTTTTTCTTGCGTCCGTAAATTTTATCGTTTCTTTTTTTCTGTGTTAGTAGTACACAGAAATTATTTGTACTGAATTTATTTTCTTTTTTTTTCTAAATAGACGAAAACAGTATACTTCGTATATACAATATTGATTCAAATTCACAGTTTTCGTGTCGTGATTTTTAAACGATGTATCATATTGGTTTTGATAAAACCGAACCTCGATTGGAAAAAGTTTTCTTTACAGAATTTCTCCGTAAATATACCTCACATTTTACAGATATGATTTTATTTCGTAAAGCCGTCAGTCAGTTTACTTTGCAAGATAAAAGAGGCTGTTAATATGAGCTGATTAATTATACGTACGCCAGATCTTTCTCGCTTTATTTAATTACGTTTTAAAGAAATTATGGAGCTTACGTTATTTAAAAATAGAACAATAATTGTATATGGCGTTTTTACTGTTTTATGTCTATTGTTATCTTCTGAGAAATCGTCATTACCTTGCTTAGGACAACACAAAAGAATAAGAATTTTTTTTACTGACAAAATAAGATTACACAAACAATTAGATCAAACAATATCACATACACAAAATAAAAATACTTAAAAAAAACAAATACCAACCACATAGGTAATGTTACCTGTCAAAAGAACGATACATCAGCGTAATGCTGCTGCATCTAATAATACAGCAGCGTGTTCCTGCTGTCCATTTTTAGCTGAGATTGGCTTGGGCGGCCTAGATGTGTGTAGGATACCTTTTTTTTTTTTTTTTTGGGATGGAAAATCATCAAATGACCTTCTCCCGCTGTGGGTGGAGCGGGAGGGTGTGTCAGACTTCTACTGACTAAAATCCGTGTTCCTTCTTGAGCCTGTAACACCAAGGCCGCGGTAACCTTTCGAACAATCCCGCAACCCCGGCAGGCTTGGCCCCTATGGGATGTGTAGGATACCTATGGCCCGATAGGATAAGAGGGCGATAGAGATAATAACATAGCGATAGGGATAAGGTAACACACAGAGATTGGCGACTCTGGGTGGCCTGGAAACCAGGAGGGACCTGTGGAGGGTGCAGCGGGCGGGCCAGAAAGGCCCGTCAAGCAGCGCCAGGAGGATCTTAGGCAGCGGGGGCAGGGGGTTTCTGCTGTCTAACCATAGACCCTCCAAAAAGTCGGCCACACTCGCTATGGTCGCGCAAGGAGGTGGGAGGTGCGCGTCTGATGCGCCTCTCTGAGGATGTCCACCCGGTTTTGGTCCGAGGGACGTTGGCCGTAGTTGGGGTGTCAGACGCTGCAACCCAGGTACTGGCCCTCGCCTTTTTCTTAACAAGCAGCGGGCGTCGTCGGAAGATTTTAGTGGGTATTACTGCTGGCAGTCGCGTCTGCTGGTGGTGAGGCCCCCTTTCGGTCCCCCTTTGGCCGGAAGGCAGTGCGTAAATGCATTTTGTTACCGACGTAAAACAAAAATAAAACGATACCTATGGGGGCGCGTTATATTGCGCCTCTCTGAGGAGGTCTTTCCAGTTCTGATATGGGGAGACGTTGGCCGTGGGCGGGATCTCAGAAGCTTTAAACCTTGGCACTACCCCACCGCCCCATTTTTAACAGCGGTAGGCGTCGTCGGAAGATTTTTAGTCAGTAGGACAGCTGGCGGTCGCATCTGTCGCAGTGAGCCCCGCACTCCCCTCTCGGTCCCCCTTTGGACGGGAGGCAGCGCTTAAAGGCATTTTGTACCCGACGTAAATTAAAAAAAATCGTTTCGTATTGTTATTTTAAATTAATGTAACTTATAATTAAAAATTATCACATGGTTTTCATTTAGAATTTAGTACCAGTATACGGTTACATTATTTGCAGGCAGAGATTTTCGAGTAATCGAGGAATATTTTCGTTCCAAACGACAAAATTGGATATCCTTTTGCTTGCCGTATCCGCCTCTATCCGTTTCAATATCCGCTCAGTAGAGGCAGCGGCGCACCGCGGATATCGAAGCGGTTACGACATCGATTCCGTAAAAATAACATCGGGCGAACGGCTGGCAATTATTTATTGACATGCAGTATCCCGGAAATTAACCTTCAGCTTTATAGCAAATTACTAGAAAATAATACCTCAAAGCATTAAGTTTGCCTTTCATACAATTTCCATTTCAGCGATAAAGTTTAAGTTAAAAAAAATTAAACGTTATCGTTTAAATTTAAATTTAAACTTTCAAATTTATTCATTCAAGCTTAGCTTTATACCGAAGCACTTGTAAACGCCACTTCACTGAAGCGATGAAGTCTGTAAGTAATCCCAGTCATCACTATAACTATATGTGGCCTATGCAAGTGTACCTATTTCGCTTCAATTTTGAACAAGAATGATAAGAGCATAAGTCCCTGCTAACAAATGTAAATAATATTTAAAAAACAACACAATATTTAGAAACACAAGAGCGATGACGGCGGGTAAATTTGTTGTTCCCAAAGTTACGAATGTGTACGGGTATAGAACTCTCAAAAAACGTACCCCCTATAAACTCAACAGTTTACCTACAGACATCAGAGATAAATTAAAAAAAATATATTTAAACGTTTACTGAGAAAGCCATAATAAATCTCTGTAAATATAATTCATATATTCTAATTATAAAAATAAATATTTATTAATTTTTAATGTATAATCATAGTTTATAGTAATTGATCCTTTAGTCAAATTGTTCGAACAGTTTTGTTGGACATCTTTTTTAACTTATATGCAATACAATATACTATGTAAAAAAAAAATTATAAAAAAATAAAGGATGTTTTTTTTTATTGGTTTTAAAACCAATAAAAAATATATAAGTATTGTAATAAATACTTAAGTATTGTGTAGGCATTCATAAGCTTTTAGGAAAAAGCTGTTATTGTAGTATTACAAACAGCACTGAAATAATGATACGTGTGTTACCGACATAAAACAAATGTAATTAAATAATCATAATATTTTTATAGATAATTTGTTTACATAATATACTCGTAAAGTCAACTTTTGACTCAGTAGATAAAAAGGAAGTAGGTAAGCCATCAGAAATGCCATGACTTACCTTAATAATTATAATAAAAAGGTATGATAGCCTAATATTAACTTTTATACCACTTGTGTGTATACGAGAGGAGGGCTAAACGTTCGTTGAATGAAAGGGAAGGAGGTTGCAATGAAACACCAAAATATTTTTAATTTTCAATGTATTCTCCTTAAACCCTAATACATTTTTTAGATCTCTCAAATAATTTGTTTATGCCATAGGAAAAATAATATTTGTCTGTAGTGTCAAATTAGGCCAAAATTGTGGAGTTCACTTCTTCATCATCGTAATTTTTTTAAATAATAAAAAATAGTATATTTTTTAAAATATTTTTTCTAAGTCTATAATTGTTCATTATAGGCTTTGAAATTCGTTTCATAATGTAATTTAATAATGTGATTAAAAAATAAAAACATTTACTAATTAAAGTAATCATACTGTACTGGTTATTATAAAATAAAAGTATGTTATGAATATTTTTACTATCAAAGTTTTATATATATCAAAAATTATTTAAATCTTTAAAAACTCAAAGTAAACCAAAATTTAATTTGGACCTTTCGGTTTTCAATAAAAAGTTAAGTTGACTCAGAGGTTATCTAAAAGTAATTTAACGGGGTGCTCACTTCTTAAGTCCCGACTTAAGTTTCTCTTATAATCCCTTGCGAGGACTTTATCTCGATTGGATGGTTCTATTCCTCCCAGGTAGGGTTGTGAACCGATCTACCGAGTAAATCGATGTTTTAATATTGACCAAAAACTTATATTATTTATTTGAAAAGTATGTTGTACATATAAGTTTTAAAATATGTCCAACAAAACTGTTTAAACAGCTTGCATGACGGATAATTATTTTTTTAAAATAAATAAAAAAATTCTATAAGCTATGATTAAACATTGAAAATTAATAAATATTTATTTACAATTAGAATATATGAATTATAATTACGGAGAGCGTTTATGGTAGCATATTTATATACATTTTGACAACTTGATTCGAGATCGATGTCTTAGATATATTTCAAATCATAAATGTATTAATTAATCATTAAATCACGAATGGTTTGTTATATACCATCATAATATACTTTAAAATATATTCAAGATAGTTCTGTATGTCCTGAAAAATGGTAATATAATTGATAAAACAGCTAAATGATTGTCATTATCATCGGTTACAATTGTACGAAAATATCGAACATAAAAATATCAGCTCAGTTCAACATTTTTCGGCTGGTCTATTGTCGATAACGAAATAAAGTCGAAGTTCTGTAATGACACAAAATATTTTCTTAGTTTAAAACTGTAACTGCAGTACGTGTAAATTGTGTGTATGTATTAGAAAAGCTCTGACTTTTTATCTCAAACTAAAAATGTGACAACAAGTTTTAGATCACTATTTCGCTAAGTCTAAACCACTTTTATTTAATAAGGGTGTATAGGGATCCTACCAAGACCTTAGGAGCCCATGCCAACCTCGCCTGCAAGTGGTGCACCTGCCAATTAACGGACAAGGCTCTGGCAAACATAACAGTGCCCGGTAAGCAGCAATAGGCTCGCCACCTATTACGTGGGACCAACTATGTAATTGGCGAAGTGTGAGCGTATAATATGCCTCTGCCTACAAATGCCTGCAAACAGGCGTGAATGTATGTATGTATGTTTGCTAAGTCAAAACCACTTTTATTTAATAATAGATATCATCGCAATTTTAGTATCGAAACCTTATTTTACGATGTGCACGTCCCTACTTCCAGAATAGCCATTTTTGACGGCAATAAGAAATAAGCTGATGTGCCTCCGAGCACTGTAGCAATATAACGAATTAAATTCTTTTTCGAAGTTGAGGGTTCGAAGACCTATATTAGTCTCAATTCAAAAAGGGTTTAAAGGGTTTAAGTGGCACTAGTAATTATAATTATTTAGACACTTCATATAAAATTGTTCATTCATAAAAGTAGATAGAAATTTTACGAGTACTAGAAGTGACAAATAACAGATATTGCGTAAAACATTTCCCAGCAAGTTCTAAAAAAAAATTAAAAATATTTTTCTTTAAGTTCTAAAAACTGTTATTCAAATAAAATCGTAGAACCGACATTGACAAAGACCACACTTATATGTGCCCATTAACATTCGTTTTGTGAGCCCTCACGTGTTGGACAGTCCAAAAATTGATTTATTCACTGTTAATTCTATGACTTTATATTGCGTCGGTCGTGATGTGACAGCTCGTAGCTAACAATCTGTTGTAAAATAAGTATTTAATGCTGAAAGCTCCAAAGACATAGCTCAACATGTCTTACACATTAATGACATTTTAAGGCCAAAAACAAAATGTCAGTGACACCTTGTAATGAGCACTGGTACTAGTTTTAAAAGAAGTTCATTGCATTTACGAGTTATCACATCTAGACCGACCGATATGTATGTGGTTCCTTGTAATTAAGTTTACATTTAGCTATGTTTGCTCTATACATAATCTTGCTATTAACCTTGTTGGTGATATATAGAAATAAATTAGGAAATCTCAGCGCCATATCAATACAACGAGTTATATAACAAAAATATTGGGACAGGACATCTCAGCGTCTAAAATATGTGATATTTCGAACATAAATGTGTAATAACGGTGGATTATTAACCGTTAAGCGTTTATGAACGTACATGAGTGTTAGTTAATAAAACAAAAAGGTGCAACATCACTTTCTCACTTTCTCTCAAGAAACCCATGTAAAATCTAAGTATAGTCCCACATCTTTACTGGGGACTCAATGAGTTTTCGAGAGAGGGCATCTCATTTACCACTAGCTAAATGTGCTAAACGCACGAAGCCATTATTTATAAAATAAATAAAACATTGTGACGTAAAAAAGTAAGTATATTGAACCGCAGCATTCGTGTACAGGAATAAAATCAGGCAGTTCAGTAATATAAAACTTTCTCAATTAGCTGCACAGAACTGCGGTAACGCTGAACTAGAAGTTCAGTAAACAACTCCAAGTTTTGCTCGCCTTTCTATAAAAGTTTGATGTATTGGTTTCACCATTGTATTAAGTTAGGAATGTTCTACGTGTTTCTGCGATTAACTGCGAAATAATTATATAAAGGTATTCTTTCACGTTTTGTTTTGTAAAATAAATGGTACATAAATATGCTTGGACATCTTGTGAGATGTGTCAGTGTGTTCTAGCTCTAAGCTATTAAGAGCTTATACAGTGAGACTTTACATATTTACAGACATACTATTTTTTGGATAAACCGGCTCTTGTCTAATCCGCCGCCTCCTGTAATCTGAAGTGCTTATCACTGTTGAATGTAGGAACATAGTTTTGGAAAATCTTCACAAATAAAGGTGATGCATGATTAAACAGATTGCAACTTGTACGCGCCAATTCATGATATTTTTTTAATTTGAGCTGTAATTTGTCGAATTGCAAGATCTTTATCAAACAATCTAATATAAGGGATTTGGGGTAGTACTCTGTAATATGACAAATTCGATAGTCCGACACTCCCCAGCAACACGTTTGTCGAATTACCTGGAGTCAACTGTACTTCTAATGCGTAAGACACATTAAACCCAAATACCAGTGTTGGCATTAAGCTTAAGAGCCGAGTGCCGGTCACACCTTATCAATTGCTTTACTATAGTTCAACCTCAATATAACTAATCGGAGGGGAACAAGTAAATATTCGTTATATCAAATAATTCGTTGAACTGAGGTTTGTTATGTTGAGGTTAGGATGGTCTGAAATTCGTTGTAAAAAGGTAAAAAAAATGTTTTATTGACCTTAACATTACGTACTCATCTTGTTATAACGAACAACTTCACAAGGAACTACGGATAAGGAACACCTTGTACGTTTCTGAGCCATTTTAACTTAAATCTTTAACAATAGTAACGAGAAGAAGTGTTAACATTACTTTCCATCAAACAACAATGATTGATTTACGAACAAAATCGTGTCGAAACATGTCGCGACATGAATCACATACTATGAGATTAAAAGTCATACATTGGTGACACTACAACTTTATATAAAGGTTGACAAAATTCGTTAATTAAAGGTATTTATACTTTTTCTTAATAGTTGAAAATTCGTTATAAAGAGGTTGTTCGCATTGTAAAGGTATATTTTATATTGCCTCTTATGGAAAATTCAAGAGGACTACGAAGAATTTGTTAAATCGAGGAATTCGTTATATTATGGTTGCACTGTAGTGGCCTCCGGCCTCCTTTTACAGACCGTGGCAAGACGGTTTGTCCGTCGTCATGACTTTGAAATAAAGAGGTTCAATTGGTCCCATAACAATACTTATATAAAGGTATTTTCGCGTTTTGATAACTATAACACAAATTCTATATCATCATAACCTAAGCCTGTCAAAGGCCTACTACTAGGCTACGGCTTTCTTGTACAGACCATGGCATGATGGTGTGACTCCCGTCGTTTAGATAAAGAGTTTAAACTGTTCTTTTACAAATCGTAACCAATAAAACAGCACTAAGAGGAACAAAAGACGTTCAGATAACATTGTACTAAATATGGTAATGACAATTTTATTTTAATTCTCGAATACACAATTCGCTATCTTCCTCTCGAATACTGCAAGGTATGGAACTCTGAGATTTAATCTCCGCTCGTAATCTCGCTCTCGACAAAATGCGAACGTGCGCCACTTTCTATTACCCTTTGCCTCGAATAAAAATTGTCAGCCCACGCTTAATTCAAAGAAAAAGCGAATTTTATTGCGAATTGCCCAAAAATGCCCGATACGCTTCCAGTTTTTTATATTTTACGGAATCCTTGTTTCTGTTGGTATTAATATGTTAAATGCTAAAGTGAGTTTGTTTATCACGTTTTCATATGTACACTAATGGACTGATTTCATTGAAATTTAATACGAAGAGAGTTTCAATTACAATAAAGACTACTTTTTACCTAAACTATAGGTAGTTTAATTCAGCATCATCATCTCAGCCACATAAAGTCTACTGCTGAACATAAGTGGAGTAGCCTATGTTCTCTGTGTTTACTTTGTTGTTGCCTCGCCCATTGGTTCGTCAGGTGGAAGACCGTCCTTTGCTTCGTTTGCTGGTTTGCGGTCATAATTGATAAACCTTAACACGTTAAACGCCATCGGCCCTAGACAAAAATAAATAACCTATTGTTTGTCATTTGGCGTTTAAAGACCCTAATAGTCCCTAATAGTCGTCGGTTCTTTGAGCTATTTTGACTAACAAAATGGTGTGGAGGCGAGTATACCCGCACTATGCTTCTATGGTCGTAGGTTCGATTTCCAGTGTCTATATTCCTTAGTGTTTTCCTATGTATATTATGTATGTATTTACAAAAAATAGTATGCATATATGTTTATCCGTTATTTAAGTTCTTAATAATACTTGTCTTGGAACTAAATATTTGGTGCAATTGTCAGAAAATATTTATTTATTTGTCCCGTCTACTGCATTGCGATTTAGCTAGCAATGTCAATGTCTAAGCAATCTGCCTTGCTATGTCAGTCACTCAGTTCCCCTTCGTTCATTTTTCATCTAATTCTATCCTATATCTCATAGTAAACCTATAGTTCATTATTATAAATGTGCAAGAAAGAGACATACGCTTATTCTACTAGGCTAACTAAAATCTTGCTTTGGAAAATGAAATAGAACACTTTTTACGTCAGCTTTTATTTAGAAGCATTATTGTACATTCAAAAAATGCGTTGTTACGTTAGGCAAAACTAATTAAGTCTTGTCTTAAGACATATCGCAGATATAAGCTAGTGAAATTATATTTGAGCCCGGGCTTGTATTGTTTATTCTTCTCAGAAATAATTATTAGAATCAGTTTTGGAGTTCTAAAGGAGAGAAACAAACAAAAGTCGTACACAGCTTTGTTCCTGAGTTTTCTATTTGATTTCAAAGTAGCCTATTTTACTAGTAGTACTAATAAAGCTTATATCGTAGCTTTATTAGTACTTACTTCAGTAAAACCCGTTTAGTAGATTTGCGTAATTATTTTTTTAAGACATTATAAATATTGTGTTTTTGTTATGTCTGAAGTGAACCACAGAAATGCTTCCATAAAAATCATAAAAATTAAAAGGATTTTGTTATTTTAAATAAGTCCCACTAACCCCTCGTGCTTTAATGCTTGTGGGTTCATGTTATCGCCGAGGATTGAACTCGTTGCCAACTGGTTTTTTCAACCGGAACGATAGGCTGCCCCCGATTACAATCTGGGTATTAAAATTTAGTATTCAGACCACTTTAAAGGCCCACCTTTATTACCTATACCAGTATACTATATATGTAGTACCTATACCAGTTAATAATTACACGTTCCTCTTAGTGCTGTTTTATTCTTTACTTCCGAAGAAGTCATAAAAATAAAAAGTTTTTTTTTTTAATGAGTCCCATTAACCTCTTGTGCTTTGATGCTTGTGGGTTCATGTTATCGCCGAGATTTAAACTCGTTACCAACTATTTCTTTCAACCGGACCAATAGGATACCCCCGATTCCAATCACGGTATCAAAATTCGGAATACTGAATTTTAATAACATATTACTCCAATACCAGGCTACTCAATACCTGAAAAGTAGTGTCTCTGTAGTAGGAAAACATTATTATCTTTTCATAGCTTACATTTGGTGGCTTTTCTTGTAATGCTCAAAATATAATATTTTGTTTTTAATGTTGTCAAATAAAGAGCGACGAAGCTTAGGGTAAAATTAAGTTCTCCACTCCTATGGTCAGCAGTACTTTTATTATAATTAAACCCATAGGTATATACAATATAAAACTAGATACACAATCAGCAGCTCTTGGCGTACATTTACTGTAATTAAATATTCTTAATCTTCTATGCAAGGTTGATTTTCTTCATCATCATCATTATCAGAACCCGCTTGTCCACTGCTGGACATAGTCCTCTCCAATGGCACGCCACAGAACTCGATCCTCAGCTCTTTTTCTCCAACCGCTTTCAATTCGCATATTATTATGTCATCACACATAGCCGGAGAGAGTCCTACCCTGCGCGCACCAAGCATCCTTCCCATCCTTTTTTTTTTTTTTTTGATTTACGTCGGTAACAAAATGCATTTACGCACTGTCTCCCGGCCAAAAGGAGGAGACCGGGAGGGGGTGTGGGGCTCACTGCGGCAGACGCGACCGCCGCAGTCCTACCCACTAAAGATCCTCCGACGACGCCCACCGCTGTTGAAGAAGGGGCGGGGGGCCAGCACCAGGGGATATATAGTTTCTGGCACCCCGCCCGCGGCCAATGTCCCCCGGATCAGAACCGGGAGGACCTCCTCAGAGAGGCGCAGTGTGTCGCGCCCCTCCTACCTCTTTTTGCGGCCATGACGTGACTGGCCGACCTTCCCATCCTAGCCCATCGGCTATCGGTCCTACGGCATATATGACCGGCTCACTGCCACTTAATAATGATAATGATAATAATGATAATGATAATAATTTATTTCAAAACTTTGGTTTACATTCTCTGAACAACCTTCACTTCAACTTACTAATCTTATGGGCTATGTCAGTAACTTTTGTTCTTTGTCTCATCACCTCATTCCTGATTTGCTTAATTAATGATATATGTATGATATGACATTAGCCACTTATTAGTCGAGACGAGTCGAGAGATTGTTTTGAAATATATTTTTTGTATAAGACTGTGTATCTTATTGTTATTGTAAATCTTTGCATAGCTTTTTTCAATTACAATACGACCAGAGTAAATATACATATAAACACGCAGGCAGAGGCATATTATGAGCCAACATTTCGCCAATTATACTTTTGGCCACTTAATAGGTGGCGAGCCTATTGCTGCTTACCGGTAACTGTACAAAATAAATATGTATATAAATAATTGTTACGCATAGAGTTATAGTTTGGAATAGTTTATAATTCATTTTTTTAATGGTTAAGTGCAATAGGCACTTTAAAAATACTTAATAATTCATTTTAGTCAATGTTGTGTACATCGTATTTCTTAAGTGAGATGTTAGCCCATTGGAAAAAAAATTGTTATTAAATAATGCGTTTTTGAGTAGGTATAGCCTAATTTCACTGTCACATTAGTTTGTGAGTGGGAGACAGTGTTATAGGAAGTAAATGGGGGCTGTGATGATACTGATGATGATGACATAAGTACGACGATGTTACTAAAGTCACTGTTTAAAATATAAAAAAAAACACAATCTTAAAAAAACACGTGGAGTATAACCTAAATTCACTGTCACATTAGTTTGTGAGTGGGAGACAGTGTTATTGGAAGTAAACGGGGGCTGTGATGATACCGATGATAATAATGACATAAGTACGACAATGTTAGTAAAGTTACTGTTTAAAATATAAGAAAAAACATAATCATAAATAAAACACGTTGAGTATAACCTAAATTCCCCGTCACATTAATTCGTGAGTGGGAGACAGTGTTATGGGAAGTAAACGGGGGCTGTGATTATACCGATGATAATAATGACATAGTTACGACGATGTTAGTAAGGTCACTGTTTAAAATATAGGGAAAAACACAATCATAAATAAAACACGTGAAGTATAACTTACATTCCCTGTCACATTAGTTCGTGAGTGGGAGACAGTGTTATAGGAAGTAAACGGGGGCTGTGATGATACTGATGATAATAATAACTAACTATGTCAGTTACGACGCTGTTAGTAAAGTTACTGTTTAAAATATAAGGAAAAACGCAAAATAAATAAAACAAGCCACAATAACGTCGTATTATTTATTTTGTTCGTGTCCCATCCGCCCAATACAAGACGGGCGGCGTCCACTGTTACGTAAGTAGTAGGTAATGCTACTTTACCAAATTTCGAAATACTGATATTATCGTGGGCCGAGAGCCCCGCAACTCAAACGTACAGTAGCAGTTACTTTGAGAGGTGGCACTCGCTCGGTTCACTAACATTAACACATTTAACTACACTTCCATAAATTCTATAGTCTTTACAAATTAACAAATTCCATATAATGTCTTCCTACTACACTAACGCGCTTACAGCAGCGCAAATGACATAAACACAAATTCTATCCGTAGGTCGGTCGGCCGAAACAGATATACAAATAAATTCGTTAACGACGACGCATAGAGACATCGATGTTTTTAACACTATCTATCATTAATATTTACAAAAAAACGTTACAAAACTGTCATTAAAATTATAGGACACTAGTTCATAAATCGATAGACGGCTTAAAGTCTAATCATTCAGCCTAGTTATTGTGCACATTTCAAACTAATTGTCGTTACATACTCATTAGCATAATGCTAACAATATACAGTCAAATCCAAGGAAAGTTATACTCAAAGTAACGACCGACCTTACAATAATAATATACAGTGTAATCTCTGACAGACTTTGTACAATATAAATATTTTTTAGATTTTTATACATATTGATATTAATATTTTTTGTATGTAAAGCAATGTCATTAAAAGGTTAAAACAATCAAATTCCAGTCACAACATGAGATCTATAGCATTTTAATATACAATAGAAAATTTATAAAATGGGATTTTTAACAATAATATTGTTCAATAGAATCATGCAGCGTTCCAATACTACTAGAATTAAAGTCTTTACTTAACCCTTTAACGGGCAGAACATGTTGAATTTTTTCATTGGTTTTATACCTTAACTCAACTCCGTAAGGTTCAATTTATGGTGGGAACATGTTCACCACTGCCTTGCGAAGGGTTAAAACTATAAACAAGCTTTTATTAAAACAAATGCAATGTATTTTTTGAAATTCTTAATAAAATGACTATCAACATTCGTCTTGATATAAAGGACCACTTGCAACAGACTAATAAGTCACCTAACAGACTAATAAGTCATGAGGTCACCTAGGACTCTTAAGTGGTTTTACAAGACTGCCCAGTTAGTGTTTTGTAAGGCTGTAAGTTTCCCATAAGAATGTAAAATAAAATAAACTTCACCAAAGATTTTAGGTATTACTAAGAAAAATTGTGAACATTGGAACCAGAGCCTGATTCTATTGGGCATACATAAGCGGGTAGTTGTTAAAAAAGTGGTTCTCTCATAGTTAGTGCCCCGAGAAGCCATCCGAAGCCGTGCGCAGTCACTACACACTACTGCCGCCGCCGACCGGCTACACTGTCGAGCGACACTTCAAGCTACTCGCTAATTACTAGAGGCATCTCCGCATTTGTGTCGATGCATTAAAACTCATTAATACGTTCCTTTTCGTAGTCCTATTTGCTATTATAAAAAAACAAAAGCCGGTTTGCGGGATTGTTCAAAAGACGGATTTAAGAAGGAAAATGGATGGTTTTTAGTCAGTAAAAGTCCGACACAACCTTCAGCTCCACCCTCAGCGGAAGGATATAATTTTCCATCCTAAAAGAAGATCCACTTGCTGTAAGGTCGTGTTGCTAATATGGTGTTTTGCTTATATGCCAATTTGCTTTAAGGACGCTTAGCCGATAGGGTGTTTTGCTTCAATGTCCTTCGGAAAGAGATCCGACATAATGACCTCATTCAGCTTGATGCTAAGCAGTCAATGCAGGCCAATAAAATTAGAACGTTATCAGACAAAAGAAAATCAATCGTCAATCATTCGGCGTTAAAAAATTTTAGCCTTTCGGTGCCAACTTATCACACAGATTCTACTTATATTTTTATGTAGATACTTATACAAATAGCACAAAATTATTGACAGGGACACCTATAGGCGCTAGGCGTTAACGTTAGGCGTTTAATTGTCTATCGAACAAAAATGGAATGGATTTTAATGCAT
The DNA here is from genome assembly GCA_949126915.1 of Musotima nitidalis. Classification (NCBI taxonomy): domain Eukaryota; kingdom Metazoa; phylum Arthropoda; class Insecta; order Lepidoptera; family Crambidae; genus Musotima; species Musotima nitidalis. The sequence goes on from OX421419.1 coordinate 5,988,263, forward strand.
CGCTAATTTGCTAACAATATTTCATTTCATTTGAGAAATCTATCAAAATTCGGATATAGAGTAATATGTTTGTGCTAATAGTTACGGAAAAAAATGCTGAAAGAGTACATGAGAGCAAAAAACATGTTATCATGCCTTGTAAAAGTTATTTTACATACTTAATGTGAATGTTAATCAGAAGCCCTTACACAATTACTATGGGTTGTCACAAAACGTTTGAAGGAGCATCTTAATTTTGATATTAATGAAATTGTTAGTATAACCTGTATTATTTTAAGTTAATAGTTATATTAAGATCTAAAGTTAAGTAACAAAATGCAGAGATGCAGGCGAGATAGGGGCAAATAAAAAATTCACCATCGTATAAACAAAAATTGTTCAAAAAGTTAAAGTATCAAAAAACATTTTGTGTCCCGTATCAGTCATTGTTATTTGTGCAAAATCTTTTAAAGGTAGTAGTTATAAAATGGGACTTGAAGTGTCGCTCAAAAGTACCTACTTCAGTAACTATGTAGCCTTCGACGGACATTAAACAAGTGTATAACAGTCAACGCAAACAGCCATGGAAGAAAACTTAATGTTTTTATTTATGAATAGTAACAACTGTCTTATAATCACGCTAATTATTTAGTTCCAAGATAAGAGCTTGTGTTATGGATACTAAATAACGGATAAACGTACACAACTACATTTTTATTTTGAAATTCATAATTAATATACATAGGAACACCCAGACCAAAACCAATATTCCTGTTAATACAGATAGAAAAGTTGTCTGTGTGGAAATCGAACACACGACTTCAGGAGCGGATTGCAGGTTTACTGACCAGGCACGCTTTATCAGTCGTCGAACTATATAACTTGTCTTTATGACAATACTTTAAGCAACGTCAAATTAAAACGAATGATTAATATGTGACATTTCTAACAGTAGAATGCAACCTATTCTATATTTATTAAATAATGTTGACTATGTCAAGTTGAAATAAGCGATAATTATATAATTGACAATTATAACAGCACAACGTCACACAAATCCTTGGGCCAGTCTAAACACGTGAATCCCTTTTGCCTTGGTTGTAAATAGAGAGCTAAGCCCAGTAGTTGATGGGATGTTAACAGGCTAAGATGTAAAGGTCTATGCGTTTAGATGTCGATCATGCGCTTAGATGCCATGAACACAGCCACACATGTCGTCAACATTCTTGGATAACATATATTTCACTGCTTGGAAAGTAAATCATCTAAAAATGTCTTGTTGCCACATCAAAAATAATGAATGAGCTCCTAGAAGGTGGCTGAGCTAGTATTTCTGATGAGCAATAAGGTTAGTTACTGTTGACATTTGATTAATTATAATGCCACATTACATAAAAATCCTTTGAAAATTTATACTTAAAGTATTTTTACCACATACTCGCTACATTTCGACCTGCGCTGTGCTTGTGTGTTTAGATTTACTTATTTTACAACGGAATAGAAGTTATGTGTGTAGCAATGGATCCAGTAATGTCGGACTCGCTAAAGACCTTACCATCGCTATAATGAAAGAGCAAAAAACCAAACACATCAAAAAAATATGAACACCCAAATCTACTATGATAAAGTATGAGTCGTGACGAAAAAGAATTGTAGCTGATTATTGTTAAAACTTTCCATTCCGTAGATATTTGCGTTCACTGGTGTATATAATAATTATTTTATTTTCTATATAATAAACGGACCAATCATGGCAGTGAAGTTAGGTTCAGTGCTGTCATTGGTCGAATTCCATACTCTTATAATACCAATATATCTAGCAGATGCTAGACAAACTGAGGTGATGTATTTTCATTTAACGGCTGATGTGACATCTCCTACATAGTCCTGAATCGTGAGAGGACAAGTCCTACAAGACACCATATTCTAACAATCGTAGATACTAAGTATATTATCAAGTCATTTCACATCGTATATGTCACCTAGCATATGGTAAAAAAGCGAGCCAGATAATATAGTGTGTAATAAGAATTGACCAATTAATACGTCTGAAATGAAAATACACCACCCCCGCTGTAGAGATTGCGACCGATCTTAACAAAATACATCCATTCCCTCATAGAATTAGCGACTCGTAAAAATGCCTCACTAACACTATTTTAAATTTATATACCGTTTATATATTTAATAAGTTTAATAATGAACAAGGATTATTTAGAATATTTTAATGATCGTTTACAACAGCTTTCGTCCTAACGTTTCAATTCGGAGACGCAATCGCTCGTTCTACGACGGATTCCTTCGATGGAGCCTACGAGCTACGCTGATATGGCCTTAGTCTCAAGACAGTCCCTACATCTGACCTATGATACACTCTCCCTATTCGAGCTACTGGCTCGAGGCCTCTGCCGACACTCCGGACCTAAGTATTAAAGCGGTTCGGTTTGTGACAAAATTCACACTAATCGATCACGAATTGCTTTATAAAATTCTACAAATAGCTAGCTATAGTTTTAATATACGATATAGTCATACGCATGATATTGAAATGGATTTTTACATGTACATATATTTGAATAATGGCTTGATAAGGTGATTAAGGTGTCGGCAGCGATCTCGAAGCCCTGATATGTGGGATGATGTGTGTAGTGCCGCGGGGCGCTCGCCGCCGCCCGCCCGAGTACAAAACCGGAGCGTTCCTACTATGAGTATATTATATACAATGTACAATACCATATCGATAAACACTAGAGGGGCTACGTGGCGGGCGGTCAGCGGGTCTCGCGTCAGCGGGTATGCATTCACACAATAATATACATCATAACTCGCCCTATATAACAATTACACGAGCGCGCACCACGCCCGTCGTCGAACAACATAATATACAGCGGAATCGTAGCACTCTTTCGATTCGATTAAAAAAATTGACTAGAAAATCTCAATTCGCCAAACCCACTACGCGTGCGCGGATGGCGAGGAGAATATATCAGTAGCGCGCCACGCCTCCGCCTCTTCCTCGGCGTCGTACTGCTGCAGGAACGGATTGGTGGAGCTGTAGCGCGGGCTGAGCGCGCCCGACGAGTTGAGCGTGACCGCCAGGCCAGCCGACGTGCCCGGGATGCCCGTGCGCGGCGACTCGCGCCCGCTGCCCTCGCGCGAACCCGCCTCGCGCACGCCCAGTTCGCGCCCCGAACCCCCTGGGGAACGGGACCCCAGTAGCTGCCCAAACTCGCGTGCCATCACCTCCCGTGCTACCATTTCCCGGCTCGCGTTCTCGCGAGACACTAGCTCGCGCTGAATGTACTCCCGCGGAGTGACGTCACGACTCCCATTATCTCGGGTCATCAGATCACGTTGCATTGCCTCGCGTTGTGCGCCTTCTCTCTGCACCAAGTCTCGGCCAGCGTTATCTCGTGATTCTAGTTCGCGCTGCATGTACTCCCGCGGGGTGGTATCTCGAGTTCCGTTTTCTCGGGATCCCATTTCACGTTGCATTATCTCTCGTGGAGTTAAATCACGGCTGCTGTTGTCGCGCGACGCCAGTTCTCGCTGCATAAGCTCGCGCTGCGCGTTCTCTCGTGATCCCAAATCCCTCTGTACGAATTCACGGGGGGTACTCTCGCGAGAACTCTCACGGGGTGTGCTGTCGCGGGACGTTGAATCTCGAGGTGTGGAAACCCGAGGTGAGTCTCTGGGTGAGTGTCGCGGCGAGTTTCTCGGCGACCCGTTGGCCCGTGGAGAAGCGCTCCTCGGAGAGGCAGCTCGGTCGGGTTGCCTCAGGATGGAGGAGACGGAACCGATGTGCTTGACGGTGTCGGCGGGACTGTGGCTGCCGGAGCTACTGCTGGGTGAGCCGGGCGAGGATAGCGTCACCTGCCGGGAGCGAGGCGGAGCGGGCAGCGGCCCGCGGTGAGGCGACTGCGGACGATATGGGCCTCCCCTGACTGATGAGAGAACCTGTAAATAGAACGTAACATCCTATAAAAATATTGTTTTTTTAAATATATTTCGTCGGTTGTCTAAAAATTATCAAGGTTGTCGGTCAGCTTGCAAAGATACAGCGTATGCATTTAATGAATGGTATCTAAACTATTTAAATCGGCGAGAGCTGACACCTTCGGCATTATTAAACAAATATAAAATTGTGTAGTGCAGTACAAACAATGTAATCGTCTCAAAAATTTAAATTTAGCTTAATTTTTTTTCTGTTATTCTTACATGCACAATCAAATTTCTGAGTAACTTGCTTCTACTGTATTTGTCTGAAAGCTTAAAAAAGTAAATAAAATGGAATGTTATGAGGTCTCGGCCTAAAGAAAAGAATCTATACCACAAACCTTTATCTTCGCTTCCCTATTTATTGAAAAAACTAAACATCAACAAAACAAACTTATATTTATTCGTTGTCTTATAGTAATAGGAGTTAAGGTAGAAAGTTAAGGATACCTTACCTATATTAGTACAGGTTTTAAAAGTGATACCAAAATCAGAGAAGAAGGGATTGAGATGCCTATTCCTAGTGGATGGAAAAACTATTTTCATACTAGTGAGAATGGATAAATAGTTATCATTGGATGAAATTATAGCTTAGAGATATAAGTGATCAACCATTCCGAAAAACAGAATAGCATTTTTATTTAATAATTGCAGGAATGTTAAAATGGTGTCGGGACAAGTCAGAGATCTTGCTGAGAAAATGAAGTCAAAAATACATCGCTTCATCATCAATTTTGAATAGCTAAATAAACGGAAGGCGACCGCCGACCGACCAGATTTTTCGAGGTAGTCAATATCTTGAAGGAAATGTAATAAAATCTCTCGAAGGATAGTTTCAAGTGACGTATAACATAATAAATGATTAGAAGGTTAAAAAACGGAAGGCGTTCAGATATCTTGAGGTCGTTTATATATGATAGGATGGGAAATAGATTCTCTCGGAAGATAGTTTATAATTGCAAGTGACGTACATGTGCGGGCGGCGAGCGGTCGGGCACGGGCCGAGCCGAGAGAGCTGGCGGCGGAGATGCTGCTGATGCTGCCGCTGGAGGCCGATATGGACTGACTGAGGGCGGAACTCGGCCTAGAAGCGGAAGTTTACTTATGAGTACACTCCGTTAGTAAAAAGAACGCTGACTTTTAAACTCGGGCAACGTAGAACTAATGTGAATGCAATGCTTTCGGTAATCACAGCTTGCATTCATGCTTGGCTCCCATTAAATTTGCTTCAAAATGTTATCCCCAAAGGACTTAAATTTCAGACAAGAAATTCGAAAATAAAATCAAATTTTGTCCAAGATCTTATCCTCTAAAGACTACAATTTTAGATAACAAGGTGACGGGCTATGCAAAAACGATTAATTATGCCATATGTTTTATAAAAGCAGCAGATAAGAAATTCATTTTAACTGGTCTAATGTTATGGACCTATTGTTGATCGAAGCCGTTAAGTTAAATATCATAATTAGAATTGTCAAGGAGTATGTAATAAATTACATAATCTTCAGCATTTAACACAACGTTCTTTTTACACAACGGGGGCTGAATGAAAGTGTCGATGTGCTATTGTGGACGCAGTGCAGCGCTAGGTGTGTAGCGGACATGCTGACCGACGGTAATGAATCTGGTAAGTTCCACAAGCTTATAATAAAATAATTCGTTGACGTTATCTTAAAATGGTGAGCAGTAATTTTGTCTTTGATTGTATACAGTTCAATAATCTCTTGACAGGGTGAAACACTATGATTGTGCATGAGCATCAACTAAGAAGGTGTAGCGCTATTTCCTTTTGCAAAAGTCTGACGATTCTGCTGACGATCATTTCCATTTTCCGAGATGCGCTTTATATGCCTGGCCTATCCTTGTGATTGGGATTTTTCTTCATAGGCTCTATGCTTTCGAGTAAATTAAGCCTGGCGATTTCGTTCAGTCTATGAGTGCTTTCTTTGGCTTATATTATTGTCAAGGCTTTTTAAAATTTTTATACTTTTTTATTTATTTGCATATTTAATAATTTGAGAATTTTGTTAATCTTTCGATACATAATTGTATTATGAAAGTTCACCACAATAAGGCGTACACCATTATTTGCTATAGCCCAAAATTTAATAATTCTAGACTTTGTTCATTCAAATTTAAATTAGACGATTATGATAAAATTAAATCATCGACTCAAGGACACTATACTACTTAACATACTTAAGGACTTTCATATTGGACATAGCAAACTCAACGCATAGTTTTAATTAGAACTCTTAAGATTTTGGCTTCGCAATTATATCGCAGTTTTTATGAAGTTCAAGTTATCGACATCACCAAACAATCCATAACATGTATAAAAATTTGCCGCCACATAAATTCAGATATTGATATCAGAGCTCATTCTTACGCCCTCACTTTCACTGTTCAATACAAAAACATTTAGTGTTTTGTTTGGTTTACTAACCTGGATGATTTTCGCTATACAATCCAAAAATATGATATTAGTTTTTTCTGATTCTAAAGTGTAATCCATTGCAGAGATTGCAGGAAAAGAAAATATCGTCATTGCAATAGCTATTTGCTCTTTGTTTTTTTGTCTTTTGCTATCTATATTCTTATTCTCGCATTCAGTGAAAATCCTCCATTCAATATTTTCCTTTCTGGACAAAATTTCTTAACTCAGAAAACTCCTTACTTAGGATTATAGATTTTGTAGTGTTCATCTGCACTACAAGAATAGTTGCAAACATCAGTTGTTGCAAATTATTTCGTGTTTGTGACAAATTTTCTTGAAAAGGAAAGTTAATTGTCATTAACAGATTATCTTAGTTATACAGTGTAGTACAAAGTAACCGAAACGTCTTCTATTTTACCAACTTCGATTTTAGCAAAACTCTTCAAAATCATCCGTAAATCAACGCTGAACAGACGTTTTTCCGTTCAAGGACTCAAAAAGATTGAATTCTGGTTAAAAAGAACAAGTGTTGCCACTATGTCACAGTAATCTGGTGAAACTGGACCTCAGAGAAGCATTGAAAGCCAGTTTACCTGGGGGGAGGGTGACTGAGCCCGCTGGCGACGCACTGACTTTGCTTCCACGCGGCACGGTTACTGGCTCGCCGCGCCGAACTGTCTACAACCATACATGCGTTAAGGTACCGCTTAGCCATTATAAACATCGATTAACTCTCTACAACTAACTACTAACTTGCTACAAGGTATTGTATAAAATTTTAATGACATAACGAAACGATCGTCATTATGGCAGATGTGTTTTATTTTTTTTGACACAGTAAAGTATTTTATTTCTTTGTTTGTTTTTCTACGGAACAATATATTTCGGTGTATGGACCCTCTCCTCCTCTGAATGTAGACACCGAAAAATGAGTTTTATTAGTGAAACTTCACAGAAAAGTGGATAGATCGTACCTTTATGGATCGTAAGTGTAAGTGATCATCGGAAAATGTTAAAAAAAAATAGAGATATCTTTTTTGAGGTGCTTACTGTGCTCGATAATATAATGTTTTGAAATAATGGTGTTAATAGATTTTATTTCAGTTCAGTTTTATAACCGAAATTTCTGGAAGAGATAGTCAGTTGGCACTATAATAGCAAAGACCATCAGAAACTATATGACAGTAAAACAACATTGTGAGATGTTAAAAAAAGACTGTTTAAAATTACTGTGCTATGATAAAAAAATGTGCTTTAAAGCTGAACAACATTAAAATATATTTTGCAATGGAATATCAAAATAATTATATGTTAATAAGATGAGAGATGACATTACCTGAACGTTTAGGAGCCGGCCAAATCTGCAGTAAGCACTGAAGCACGTGAATAGGCCTTTGGTAGTCCAATTCATTGGGTGGTTGCGAGTGCAGCATTAGAGGAGGGGCTAATGCCACAGCAAGGTGTTGTGGCGACATTTTGTTGCGGTCTTGGGCTGCGACGACTAAGGCCAAATGGTCAAGAAGGAAGACTAGCGTGGCGCGAGCAGCTCGGGGCAAACATTCCACAATGGACGCCATCAGTCGAGCATTACCCTCCCGGTCATCTGGCAGACATACTCCTGTGAATAGTAACCTTGCTTGTAAAATAACACATGATATTATTTCTTAGTTTTGGCACATTTAGGGAAGGATCCAGAATTAACGGGTTTCTGCTTTAGCTTTTGAACCATACTTTGAACTTAAAACTTTTGTATGTTCTTAAGCGAATGTAGATTGTATATAATGTCTCACTGCTTTTAAGAATTAAAAAATCAAGCAACTAACTATAGTGAAGGGCATAAAAGTGTTGTTTTCATTAAGATTGGCTTAACAGAGGTTATGGTAACTCTCTCGTGGGGGGGCTGAGTACCTCCCGGCAGGACGCAGGAGGAGCGAGGGAAAAGGGCGTCGTCGGAAGATTTTTAGTGGGTATTACTGCTGGCGGTCGTGTCTGCCGGTGGTGAGTCCCACACACCTCTCTCGGTCCCCCTTTGGCCGGAAGACAGTGCATAAATGCATTTTGTTACCGACGTAAATCAAAAAAAAAAACTCTCTTAACTTCTTTCTCGCTACCGACCATCATGCAAAAGATGGTCGACAGCGAGACGGCGTGGGAGGAAATGGCCTCCTTCTACAAAGTGGTGATGTCGCAGAAGGAGAACCCCCCCAGAAGTCGGCTAGTTACGCCATGGCCGCACATAGAGGTAGGGGGGGGGCACATGACATCGCGCCTCCCTGAAGAGCTCCCCCCCGGTTCTGATCCGGGGGACGTTGGTCGCGGGCGGGGTACCAGAAGCTACAATCCCAGGCACTGGTTCTCCGCCCCTTTTTCAACAGCGGTGGGCGTCGTCGGAAGTTTTTAGTGGGTAGGACTGCGGTGGTCGCGTCTGCCGCAGTGAGCCCCACACCCCCGCCCGATTTCCCCCTTTGGCCGGGAGACAGAGCGTAAATGTATTTTGTTACCGACGTAAATCAGAAAAAAAAACTCTCTTAACTTATTCGTTCATCAGGCATGTGAATAATTTAATTTCAGGTACTGAATGAGAATTCAACGAGCTCAACAGTACTTACCAAATACATCCAGCGTCATCTGATACAGACTTCGGCTGAACAGCGGCTATGACAAATCTGTCAAGTAATCTTTCAGCAGGCCCGTGATGACGTTGATTTCCGGCACGGAATGATAAGTTAACTGACTAAACGGTACTCACCAAGTGCATCCAGCGTCATCTGATACAGACATCGGCTGAACAGCGGTTGTGGCAGCTCCCTCAAGTAGTCCTTCAGCAGGCCCGTGATGACGTTGATGTCCGGTACGGAATCAGGTGACAACTCCACGCCGCGAGCATTGCGTTCGAACGCCTCTCGAAGAATACGCTTTTTACTGGCGGATCCACATAGTCGGTATAGGCCTATGGAGAAATTTTAATTATATCGATTAACTGGTAGAAAGTGCAAAGTAAGCATAAGCTGCAGTAATAAGGCTTTAAGTTAAAATTCTTAGTACTAATTATTCCTTATCCGAACAGATAAAATCGTTCATCATCATATCCTAGCATTATGGCAGTTGCCCTAGACTTAAGCTTAGGGCCCAGGTTGTGCTTACTGGTTCAACCAGGTTTGTCTGAATTTCTTTTATTATGTGGAGTGACTGCCGTCTGACCTCCGCAACCCAGAGGGAAACATCATTCTATGGTTAAAACAAGTTGCTAGTCTGTTAGAAGGCACTCACTTCCTAATAACGACTACCATATATGTTCATGACAGCCGGAAACAACGGCTTAACGTGCTTTTTGAGGCACGGAGCAAGCAATAATTACGCACATAACTTCGAAAGAGGCGTCACCAGGGTTTGAACCCGAGATCCTTTAAATTTAAAGGCAAGGGGTCTCGCCACTGGGCTATCTACGATACGATACGATCGAACAGATAAAATCGTTACAAGGCTAATATTAAATATGAATCAACATCATTTTAAATTAAGTTCTACGTTACCGTTATATTGGAAACAATAGAAAAGTATTGGAGTATATTAATGTCTTATGCATAAGTTATAAGATAGTGATAACATTTACTTATTTAAACCACTTTACTTCAGCTTGGCTAATGTTGGAGCAACTGATGCAATTCATAATGTGAACAAACCCAGTCCAAGTACGATAAAAATGTGATGCCGAAAACTTGCACACTAGACGGCCAACCTTACCTATTATGGCATAAAGAGACTACACATACCTTCATTCACGATCAGGACATGAAAAGGTTCGCTAGGAACAGCATAGAAAGAATATTATTACTCACCAATTATATCCAATCCTCTCCGTTCAATCTCATCGACGCACCGCCTCAGTATAAGGGGTACGGGTATGACATTTGCCGGCCGGATTTCTCTGGCGACGACCGCTTCGAGCTCGGTGCCGAACAGGGGCGGCGGCGACATGCGGCTAGTGGCCGGCCGCCGTCGGAACAATTCGTGTGGCTCCGTGTGACGTATGCGCACGTATAGCGTGCCGCGAGGTTCCATCTAAATAAACACATTTATTTCATGTTAACTTTTAACTAGTGCAATGTTCACTCTCGTTTCAGCGTTGGTCGTGAAGACATCGTTGTTCTGAGGCTCCTATCTTACCTGAAGATGCCCTGTGTAAGGGCGAAACACGTGTCGTGTTGAATAGTTTCTCGATTTTTCGGGAAATTATAGTAGCGCGGGAATTGTTACAAAGATATTTTTAATCCATCACTTGCTTACTATGGATTTCCGCAAAGTAACGCCTGAATCAATAAATTATTTAGTGCAATGTTTTTTTAATTTTTACACTTAGTAGCTCTGGCGAACGTAACAGTGCCCAGTAAGCGGCAATAGGCTCGCCACCTATTACGTGGGACCAACTATATAATTGGCCTTTGGCCTACCCCTTTGGGGAAACAAGCGTGAATATATGTATGTATGTATGTAGTAAGTATAATATAAACGACGAGTCCCTCGTGGTAAGATTCATCATTCACCTATGTCATCCATTGTATGAACTCCATGTCACCTGCCTGTTATCGGAATACCCAAACGATGGAACACAACATGACTCATATTTACTTTACATTATGACAATAATGTTCATTATTATTAAGTGCCTATATTATTATAAAGGCGCATGAGCTCACTGAAAAACGCAAACATAAATATTTATATTTTAGTATGTTTTAAAAGTATACATGAAAGCATTGACAGTAACAGCATATCAAAGGAGAGAAATATGTGCCTCTAATAACTTCTCATTGAAGTGCATTCTTAATTAAGAAATTAACATATCGGAAATGTATATCTTTAGAATGAGGTACAACATAAAATATGTTTGTGTGCTCTGCTTATTGCTTTCGTGTTCTCTCCTTTGCGTCGGGTTGTCTGGAAGAGACCGCTTTTAGCGATAAGACCGCCTAGATTGGCTTTAAATTTTATTCAATATTGTAATCTGTAGTTTTTCAGTTTCTTGGTCAATAAAGAGTATATCTATCTATCTATATATACGATAATATAATACCTTGATAGCCAGTTGATGCGAAGGTGCCCTTGACAAGAGATCAGGCAGGGTGACCGCGCCTCGGTAGCATAGCTTGTGCCTGTGTTGGGGGTCCCAAGAGTACACCAGCACGTCCAATTGTCGGTTGTCAACCAATTCCAGCTCGAACGACTCGTCCCAGTCAAACTGCAACTCGCCGGTGCGTACCTAGAAAGAATATTGTAAAAGTACAAGTAAAAGTAAAAAGTTTTTAATTTCATAAACTATTACATAGCACTTGAAAACGTCATAATAAAATATAAATAAATAAAAAACTAAATATTACTACAATGAAATCACGAAGCTTAGATTCACTTATATGCAAAACATTAAAATTAATTATAAGTGAATCTAAGTGCCACTTTCGAGCCACCGCTCTGTGAGAAGAACTGACAAGAAACTCACAGGCTATGCTCTTTTAAATTATCAATTAAATATAACAATACAAAACACACACAGTGAATATTTGAAGATATTGAAAGAATAGGAATTGTGGTTTCAATTTCATTTATTTGCAATCCAAAATTTAACACGGTGAGTATTATAGCTTTGACACAATTTTGGACCCTATTCGGCACAGCAATTTATAAGAGAGGATGACGTCATGTTCACAAATAACATAAGATAATGATAAGAAAACTAGATTTAATTTTATCATTAACGCTTCATATAATGTTTTAAAATCATTAATTTGTATATTATTTTATTCATCATTGCAAATATTTTTTATCGATGCTCTCATTGATTATATAATTCGACTGTTAAATCAAATCAAATCAAATACTTTTTATTTCATAAACTATTACATAGTACTTGAAAACGTCAAAATTATAAAAAAAATACAAAAACAAATAAAATATAATTATACTAAAATCACTAAGCTTAGATTCACATATAATAAAAATATTTAAGTGTAAGTGAATCTAAGTGCCAGTTCCGAGCCACCGCTCTGTAAGAAGAACTGGCAAGAAACTCACAGGCTATGCTCTTTTAAATTATCGATTGGTTAGTTACAATCTTCATTTGTCTGTGACGCTATACAATGTAACATAATATAAATAAATAATTCCTGACAATTACACCAATTAATTTGGTCCAAGATAAATATCATTAAGAATTTGTGTTATGGATTCTAAATAACGGATAAACATACATAAATATACTTTTTTTTGTATATACTACCTACTAACATAAATATAACAAATATTTATGTTAGTAGGACAAAGATTTGTCTTGTGTGGGATTCGACCCACGACCTCAGATGTGGAGTGCAGGTATACACACAGTATAGTAATACATAGTAAATAAATCTTGGAATTAAAACGTCGGTGTAATTGTCAGAAAATATTTAATTATTATTATTACTTTATGCGCTTAGACGATGGTGCGACGATGTTGCAGGTAACCCTAGGAACTTAATCACCCGATAAACCGATGATCTGGCGCAGACGGGAAGTAGATGGATGCAGGATGCACAAGATCGATTAACATGAAAACCTATCGGGGACGCCCATGTTCAACAATGGACTTTGTATGCATAAAATATGTTATATAATATATAATAACACGTACAACATATTTTATATGTTAATGTATGATCATGATAGGTCTCCATGTTAATCGATCTTGTGCAACCTGCATCCATCGACTTCCCGTCTGCGACAGATCATCGGTTTATTGAGTTCCTAGGGTTACCTGTATACTGGCTCTTAGATTATACGTAAGCTAATGCTTACGTTGTGTGTATTGTGAGATTCACTTAAGGTCACAGTTGAATACGACGTAGCCTTCCTATTTGTTGAATAAACCAATGTAAAATTAACGGTTTGACGGTACTTCCCTTATCCCTCGAATATTTATCAAAATAATAATGAACTTACCACAGTCCTAGCTTTATGCACTCGATCACACTCCAGCACGCAGTATAAATCTCTGGGTGCCACCGGAGCCTGCGGGGGCGCAAGTGGCCCAGAGGGCGGAGTGCCCGGAGAGGAACCCGAGGGTGCCGGTCGGAGCCCCCGGCCTGCTAGTAGGTGCACCCACAACATGCCCGACATGCCCCCCGATAAGCGAGAAAGGCCCGTCATAGATGCTGACATTCCACCGCTGGGCTTCTCTACTTTGTATTTTAGGAACTCTGAAATTAAAATTTAAAAAAATTGCTTAGTAATTTTTTATAACATAGTGTAGTAAGCATCATGCATGACAAGGATATTCAGATATACGGAGTTAAAAGCTAGGAATTGCATGGATCCGACTAAAGGGCGAAATGCACACAGTAATGTAATAAGATAACATTATGTGGTAAAATAATAATAACTGCACTGATATCAACCAATTTCATTAAATTAAAACTTACAGCTTTTAAGCAAAAAAAAATACTGACACAAAAATAAATAACAAATAAATTATTAGGTATAAAAAAGTTTGTTTTGTGTGTTTTGTCAAACTTTGGTGATTCAATAAGTCATTATCATTATCTCAGGTCCATTTAATAGCTTTTGAGCTGGTCACGGTCACTGGTCGGCTCGGAAACCCTAGTAAAAGGGATTCAAATAACAGAAAACCAATTCAGACGGGGCCTGTGGATTTCCGCTCTTAGATTTTTTCTAGATGCCCAATAGGTCCTTTATCTTGGCTTAGCGACTAGTGCGACTACTATGTTTATAATGATTACCAAAACCCAAGGTGCCTTATGAAGCACATTCTAATAATATTACTTACCATTAGGATTAATGTCAAGATGCCGCTGATGCCGCGAGCTGGGCGTGGGCACAGGACTAGGATTGGGGCAGTTGAACCGCGAGCCCAGTTCCAACAGCTGCCTGACCCGACGGGCTGACGGCGAGCTGCCCACGGTGGGGCCCAGCTGCTGGGAGGAGAGCGAGCGGGCTGGAAGGTGGCGCGGGCGCTCGATGCGGCCTCTGCTGGCCAGGCCGAGCGACGAGCCGAATCTGCTACCAGTTTCCATCTAAACGATAGTCATTCATATTGTTTAAAATATTTTTTATATATTTGAGATAGTACTGTACCTACAATAATCAAGTTTATAATACAAAAAAGTTGTGACAAGTTTCTTGCGAATTATTTCTCCCTCAAGTCCTGCCAGGGTAGTAAGTGATCTCGTCATAAATATGAAGTCCATCAGAGCTTAAATTAAATAAAGCATACTTTATTTTAAATAATGTTTGTGAACTGAGTGATGCTTTAAGTTATTTATTGAAAACGAAAGACTTTTGAAAATGGTTTAGGCCAAATACTGAGAGTATAGAAGTAATTCTTCATGCCAAGCTCACTGGAACAAAGCACCTAAATATCAAATCACCCTCAAAGTAATACTTAGTATGAATAAAAGTTTACGGAATAAAGAACTCGAATACATATGAATTGCTTACATTTTTGAGCGCGTCGTGTATGTTTTCAGCGGAGTAATGTGTGGGCAGGCGGGGGCGCAGGCTCTCGTACAGGGCGCTGGTGGACGGTGCGCGCGACAGCCACGCCCGGTACTCGTCTGATGTGAACACTGAGGGGAAAGATAGTAGGCAGCCTGGTAGCAAAATAAATTATTACTTGCATTAAAAATAGGTACTAAGTGCGAAGATGCCCAAACTATGACGTACGATGACTAAAGCTTTGGAAAATCCGAAGCTGATGATCCCGGTTATCACCCTCCCTCCCTTTGGTTGGTGAGAGGTAGCCTGTGCCCACCAGTGTGACAATAATAAGCTGGGATGAAGAAATACAGATCGTAGGTACATCTGTCAAATCAAAAGGAGCATAGAGACCGGCGACATGAGAGAACGTATAGCTCACATAAAACAATAATGATTTATATGTTATTAATATAGCTCTTACTTGACAGTAGCTAAATGTACTAAACACACGAAGCCATCATTTGAATAAAAAAAAAAACAATAACGATTTTGTAAAATCAAGATCGACTTCTTGGCGGGAACGTGTATTCCCGCCAAGAAGTGTTTTATTTTTTAAACTTTGTGATATTTCTAAATTTAATGTGTAATAACGGTGGATTATTAACCTTTAAGTGTTTGTGAACGTACATAAGTGTTGGTAAATAAAACAAAACAGTGCAACATAACTTTTCATATTCATCCAAAAAGTCCATGTGAGATCTCAGTATAGTCCCACATCCTTACTGAGGACTAAAGGGGCTTAGGGGAGGGCATCTCATTTACCATCTTTATCACCACTCATTCTCATTTCATCATCATCATTTCAGCCCATTAACGTCCCACTACGAGCCTCCTCTCACATACCAAGGTGTGAGGGTATTGAGTCATACTCCACCACGCTGGCCCAGTGCGGATTGCCGGAGGCAGGTGTATGGCGTCCTGCTGTTAGAATTATTTACTTTGATTTATGTATTATTTATATATATCTTACTTGACACTTGTTAAATGTGCTAATCGCACGAAGCCATTATTTAAAAGAAAAAAAAATCAAGATCGTTGGATGAACAGACTTTCAACCTAACCACTTAGTGAGATTTGCTCTAAGACTACCAGTCTCGCCGTGACCTGATTGTCTGTCTGTCTGTTGTTGACCGTGGACGCATCACTGTTTAGTATTAAACGTCAGGATACACAAATTATTCTATAAAGAATCTAGAAATAGTTTTGATGCTTTTGCTATGCATTATGACATCATTGAACTTACCTCTGGAAGAACGTAAGTCCAGACGAGAAGACAGTGGTTCCGGCTCATCTTGGAGTACACTTCCAGCTCGTCTGCCTAATCCCATTCTGTGGATAATAATAAATGTGCTATAAAATACACACACACACACACACATAATTTTATTCACCAATAAAGAACAATATAATTAATGTATTACCTTTGTCCTGTATTCCTGACATCCCTTGGAAGCGAGTTGAATTTTGACCCAATATCTCTTCCCAGGGTGCTGCTTCGGTAACCACTCAATCCAGAATAATACGGTGTTCGGGTCGGCGCAGTAGCTTCTGTGTCTGATGAGTAGTCCAGGCTTCGATTTCTCCTTGTCGTTCCAAACTTCGTACTATATGAGGGTAGACCGAGACCTGTAGTACCGTACCCTGCTCCGAGTGTGGATCCTAACCCTGTTCCAGTCAATCCACTTCCTAATCCAGAACTAGTTAGCCCTGAACCAACAAGACTAGAGCCAGTTAGCCCGCTGAGTCCTGTGGTTGAAAGCCCTGAAGGAAGGCCTGGGCCTCCCAAACCCGTACCGCCTAATCCACTGCTTGTTAGGCCAGTTCCAGTTAAACCTGAACCGGGCATACCAACGCCTCCATATCTTTGGTTGTATCTTAGACTTGACGCTGAAAGAAATGTCCAAAGATTAAGTCAATAAATATTTATAAAAAAAAATATTTATTCATATTTTATTCCATATTAGTTGTTTCATTTCTGTTTCCTGGTATATTGGCATTTATATTGCAATTTGTAGATAATTAATTTAAAATTGTTTGGTGATCGAGGTCTACTTTGAAGAAAGTATTGCGTGTACTAAAGAATGCTATACGTTATGATATCTTAAGATAGTCTTACCCCCAGTGCCAGCAGCGGCTGAAGCTTTTAAGCTTGATCTGAGCAAAGAATGTCGACCAAAGTCTGAATGTGTTTCGGCTCTTGGAAGCTGTTGCTCGGAACCAGATCGAGGAACGCGTCCTCCAAATCTTGTGCTGAAAATAAAATAACATTTCACTCAGGTTCTTAACTCTTAACTTAATTTTGTGCATCTAAAAGCTTAAGCCAACTCAGACATCAAGGTAATACAATTGTAAATTAACAATAAATAATTTCTATCAAATACACCAATTATTTAGTTCCAAGGTGACCGCGCATCACTGATAAGAACTTTGACGACCCATATGAGGTGGAGGTCAGTATACCTGCACTTTACTCCAGAGGTCGTGGGTTCGATTCCCAAACAGGACAAATCTTTGTGTGCATGAACATGAATATTTAATTTTGTTCTGGTCTGGGTGTTTTCCTATGTATAAATTAAGTATGTATTTACAAAAAAAACGTATTTAAGTATGTTTATTCGTTCTTTAGTATCCATAAGACAAGTTCTTAGTAATACTTATCTTGGAACTAAATAATTAGTGTGATTGTAAAATAATATTTATTATTATTAATATTGTGTTATGGATGATAAATAACGGATAAACATACTTAAATATCTTTTGGTAAAAATATTTTTGATAGTACTCATGTTCATGCACCCTCAGGAGATAGGAATAGTTACCTTCCACTATCAGGGGGGTAGAGAGAGTGCACTTTCTCAGCTAAGCTCTCAAGAGTGTTAGGATACGACCGCTCGTATGGGACAAAGTGCGTGGTTTGCGACTTCGGTTGCTCTGTTATTACTGGCGGTGGTGGGCGATAGCTGAAAGGAAGTTATTAAATTCATCATAATCAGCTGTACAATTTAATACCTATAATATTAAACTAATATTAATAATCACAATAGTTTGCTTGGCTAATGATCTCCAAGGTTTTGTGTAGATTTCTTTCGGTTGTGGAAAGTAGACCCATTGCCACACGGTCATCAGTCATTTAGAGTTCGGTCTGTTATTAAAGAATTAATAAATAATAATCCTTCATTGTTCAAAATTAATTTAAATATTACATGAGGCGGAGTAAATGAAAGCTTATCTCTAGAAGAGATCTCTACCAGCCAACCCTATAAGTAGTAAATAGTAAATTTCGTCAAAGAAAAATGTTGCTAATAAAAAAAACAAAATAGAAAACAAATCTCATATATGCTCATAATATAATGAAAATATATACAGCTTATGTTAACATTATTGTAAAAAAACGAATCAAATATATAAGAAAAGTGCTAATTATATGCTCAATATTACAAGTAGTGATTCCTTAGTTTAATTTAGAACGGCTGTAGTGATGGTCTCTCTCGAATCTGTTATAATTTCGACCATCTAGGTGGTGGGTAGCCATCACAGACATTAAGCTTATGGAGGTATAACCCTGGGTGACCGTGTAAGACATCTTATTTCTTGGAGTTTGCGACTAAATGGTTTATTTCCTTAAATTATATGATAATAACTCATAATTTCAGTATTTAAAAAAATATACACCGTGAAACGATCTATTAACCTACCCAGATTATGTACATAAAAGTTTGTTACTAAAAATGTTCATGTATGAAAAGTTTTCATATTTTTCTTGTTCTTGAAAAAAATTACCATACTGAAATAAGCCATTTTGAAAAGTCACTTCTCATGTGACATAGAGGGCTTTTGTGTTTTTGAAGGCAATTTAATACATTAGACCCTTTTATCAGCATCACCATAGCCGTGTTTGGACGTGAATAGGTTGAAAATATAAATAAACAAATAATGTCGATACATACCTCCAAGTAGAATGATCCGATGGTGGGCGTGGATTGTAGTATAAGTCTAAAGTATTAGCATCCGGTGACAAGGTTCCAAGTTGGAGCCTACTACGTTCCTCCCTTCCATCTCCCACAGGCCTCACGTTCGATCCTGGTCCGCCACTAGAACGAAGCGTCCCGTGTCTAAAAGAAAATTATATTTTACTACAGTAATTCAGTCATACTGGTATCCCTCTAAATTGATTCGTGAAAGGAGACCTGACCTCAGAATCTAGCTCAATAATTCTCAATGCTTGGAAGATTATGAAAGTTTGTAATAGATACGAGTATTTAAGTGAAAAGGTTTTATATCGTAAAATTTCACCTCTTAAAACTAATAAAAATACTAAAGTTGGATTTCCTTTTTTTATTAACACTATTTGTATTTCCAACATAGATACATACATATATACATTCACGCCTGTTTCCCTGAAGGGGTAGGTAGAGGCATTATAAGACCAATGTTTAGCAGTGGTCTTTATAAGGCTGATCAACTTACTGTGAGTACATTCCATCAACCCTATCCCGATCCCTGTCCCTCATATCCCTCATGTCCCTCATGTCTCTCATGTCCCTCATGTCTCTCATATCTCTTATGTCCCGCATGTCGTCATCGTCTCGACAGTCCCTCTTTAACACCACCACTGGGGGCGGCTTGTGCTCAGTTCGAGGCAGTGACGGTGAGCCCGGCCCCGACTTTCCTGAAGAGGAGAGATAAGTTACGGTTATAGTTTAATGATTAAAGGAATAAAATGATTATAATGTGAAAGTCGAACAAATGAAACATAGGATACTTTCTTACTATTACAACCCCGTTATTTATAAGTATTCCAGGTTTTGTTGTTTACTTAAGTGTCTTTTAGAAGGTATACAAAATCTCATTATTTAACAAAGCCAAATCTAAACTTTCCTCAACAATTATTTTAGTTACATTTGACTTTTTAACTTTATGCTTGTTTTTGTAATTTTGTCCTTATATTGTTAAATTCCAATTAAATGTGTCAAAACATGGATAAGCTTGGACGTTATATCCAATGCAGCGGGCATAATTAAAAAAAATAAAATTATAAATTAAAAACCTTCAATCTTAATAAATTAAACATACCTTTCCTTTGCCTCGTACACAAGAGCAATCTCCTTGGTATAGACATAATGATGACCACATCATCAAGCGACATCCTTCTGACATCCACCAAGTTAACTGCTAAGATCTCATCCCCTACTTTCAAGCAGCCACTGTTGTACACTGCCGATTCCAAGGCTATCCGGGATATGAACACTCCATCAGTCCTGGCACCGCCATCACCTTCCCTTATGTATAGTCCCAAAGTCTGTCCTGGCCTCTTTACTATCTCCACCAGTTGAACTACATGGCGCGCGTCCTGCCAAAGTATTAGTCAAAATATTAATTGAATTCTTTGAAGCTCTTGTATTAGTCTTTAATGTTGACTTACAAGTTCATTTGCACTGTTATATCATATATGGATATCCCTGAATTAAAGTAAAGTTTACACAGAACAGTCCTAGGATGGATGTCCGTTTATGTGGCATCTACGACTTTAGTGTACTGAAGGCCGATATTAAGAACATTATCATCAAACCGGTTAAAAGGCTTTTACAAGTTAGTCTTTTCCGATTAAAAGGAATAAGTTCTTGTCGTGTTAGATTTACAATGAGATGTTCATTTTTATGACGTTGATTTAATGTACATTTTTTGTTATTCAAACTAAATATATGAAATAAAAGACTTTTAGAGAACTTGTTTCACATTGTTTTTTTGGAATATGCGAATAAGCAAACTTAATAGAGAACAGCACCCCACCCGATTAACTGAGGACAGCAATGGAAACACGATGTATGCAGTCACCTTAAGGACTATCAATGTGAAAAACTATTGAGGGTTATATATTCAGCTGTGGAATTCATACGGATGAGATGACGATCTGTCAAGTAAAAGCTAATGAGAATTTACTTGGACATAAGACGATGTTTTTACTTGGACATTGTAAAAAGGCTTTCGTGAAAGCCTGAGTTAGATCTGGGTGGACCGGTTATCCAAAGGACGTGGGTTCGGAGCCCACCCAGGCTTTCGCGAACAAGTAAATTTTATCTGTCTTTCTCTAGCATTATATATATCTAGCATTGTTAATGCAAAATTGTAAAGTATTAAACATTACTTGGACATAATTAAAAAGCTCGTAAGTAAGTAATAAAGCTGTTGCATTATAGGGAAACATTTATGTGAAGCTCAAGCTTACTTATTCATTTGTTTACGCAAGAAATTTCCTTGTATATTGGCTTACAGCTAACCGCAATACACCAGCTCGGAACAGCATCCCGACAATGCGACTAGATTGCGTTCGCATTCCACCGATCTGGGCCAACTCAAGCCGAACAATAGGTTATACTAGAGTAGGTACTTTCACGCGGTTCCGTACTAGGTTACGAGTTTTATCCGGGTCAACGAAGCGAGGGAAATTACCTGTTTTAAGAGCCACGTAACATTTATCTGGTTTGCCCGGGGGATGTTGCCTCTCTCGGTATACTATATAGGATACGATTGTGTGTAATTTTTGTTTGCATTATTTTGTTTTGTTTGCAGGTATTAGAGCTCTGGGTTACTTTTTATTTTAGCAGCTATTACGCATTTTTTATTGATTGTTAAGAATATAAGAATGTGAATATAAGAATTTAAGATTATATATTAGGTAAGCTAGATATAATTAAGATAAGAAAGTTTTATCACATTTAAAAACGAACCCTAAAATATAATTGTGTTGCTTGTAGAAATCAAATTCCGGAAAAACATACGAAAAAGGAAGGAGTTTATAACTTATAATTATATTTTTTTACATTTCTTTAGATTACTAATTATAAATTATAATTCGTAATATTCGTTAATGGATTGGCTTATGTACCCGTATGTATATAAATCGGTTTATTAAAGAGCTTCTTTAACTTTCTGTGTGTTTTCTCTTGATAGACTTCAATCTGAATTTCCAAAATCCTAACTAGCATCGCTTCAATATATTTTCAAATCAACAGATTCCAATAAAATAAAAATATTGGCTGTAGCTTTTATTTAAATCTACTTTGAAATAAATAGAGAGAGAGAGAACTGAAGAAAATATAATTTGAATAATTTCAATACCAAATCTCATGAAGCATATATTCCTTCGACAATGCGTTTGTATTTTCAAGTATGTCAGTTACAAAAGGCATTGTTGACTGACATCGGTCGCTTTGTCCGCTTACAATACAGAGGCATGCGGCATGTGTATAAGTTCTCCCTTTTAATTATCTATTTTATTTTCAATTCAGTAGATAAAATAAATATGTTATATACCTACTCGTATGCGTATTCAGAATCTCAACCCTCTAACGTCCTAGTACGAGCCTCCTCTCACATACCAAGGTGTGACGGTATTGGGTCATACACGCAGACCCTGTGCGCATTGGCAAAGGCGGTATGGCGTCCTGCTGTTAGAATTTTTCAAGCCGCCCAATTAGGCCTCTAACATGACTATGACTAACACGACTACAACATTTGATAGTGCATAATGTTACTTGTAATAACCGTCACTTGGCATATTTAACATATATAAAGATTGTTGGGAGTTCGTCTTTGTACTGATTTTGTCTTAGTTTTATTAACATTTGTAACCTTTTTCAATAAATAAAAAAAAATTTTTGCAATAAAGAATTGTTATTATTACAAGTATTAGGTATTATTGAATTATTCCGTCTAATGTGGAATTTGAGGAGTTCAAACACGACAGTAAAAATGCGATGTGAAAATAGGCTAAATTCATTTCAGTGAAAACAGTGTATAAACATTTTATGCCTGCAGTTATTATACCACAAACAATTAGTTTTAGCTCAGTCATCTCCAATATTTAGCACAGGCCACCACAAACCAATGTGGAACTTATGGCAGTGGAATATGACCTAAATCCTTCTTGGATGTATGTCATATTAAACACGCAGATCCAGGCGTATTGGTGGGAGGTTTGTGGCTTCCTGCTGTTTAAATTTGGCATGCTTACAATTGTTAAAGTCAAGCCATCCAATAAGGCCTCTAACATGGCTTAACGACTACCACATTGATAACCAACATCCGTAACGCAACTTCCGAAGCCAAGAATAGCTCGATAACAAATACCACACAAACGATCATACATCCCAGAACTGACATTTGTAAAGTACTGTAAACTCTGCTTTACCGACCACCTAGTCCCATGAACGATTTATCTGTCAAATATATTTCTTAAAATACGTAAATGTCTTTTTATCATTTTACTCTAGAACGGTTTAAACTATTTTTTTGTCATACTACGATAACATGACTCGATTTGATGTTTGGCGCTCTTTATTGGACAATTGTCGAATTACAAAAAAGATCTTTAAGCACCCAAAACATCTACATAAAATGAAACTTGTGGCAAAGTTATGTCAATTTTGGATTTGCAATAAATTAGATGAGCGATATATGCATTTATATATCTCTACTGTAGCAATACAAATAATTTACCTGTAGAGAAAAGAATTTCTTGGCGGCTTCAATATTGTTCCTCCCGACTTGTCTGATCTCCAGGATTCGCACTATCATCTCGCCGCGGCGCTCCACCGCCTGAAATATGTAATTAAATGTAATTACTTCCGAACTTATAATAATTTATTTGACACGACATCCATCAGAACATCAAATACAGATGATTTATTTGTTCAACATATTTGAACAAATAAATCATCTGTAATGAAGATTTTGGCGTTTATGAGAGATCCAATATGTTGTACCAGAGTCGGCGTACAAATGAAAGCCTTTGTTTAATCACTACATAGTGACATAGTGTAAAGCAAATTCACTCTTCTGTCTGTCACTATGTACGCGTATGTTTAGATCTTTAAAACTACGAACGGATTTTGATGCCGTTTTATTAAATAGATAGAGTCATTCAAGATGAATTTTTATATGTAGGCGGACAAAGTCGCGAGCTATTAATATTATAAGCTAGTTATTACAATTGGAACTTAACAGCAATGTGTACATCTAGTTTGTTAAGTGGGTACAAGGTACATTTTAATATAAAACACAATTTATAAATTTAATCATAAATTGGTTAATCGAACTTCTTGGGGGGAAAGTGAAGACTCATGTCGACAGTTTTGTTTTATTTTCTAAAATTTGTGATATTTTGAACATTAATGTGTAATAACGATGGGTTATTAACCGTTAAGTGTCTGTGTACGTACAATGAGTGTTGGTAAATGAAACAAAATAGTGCAACATCACTTTTCAAATTCTTTTAAGAAGTCCAAGTGAGACCTCAGTATCTTACTGAGGACTCAAGGAGTTTCGGGGGAGGTCATCTTATTTATCATTCATCATCTTTATCACCACTCTTTTTCATTTACTATGATTTATATGTTATTAATATATATCTTACTTGACACTGGCAAAACGCACAAGCCATTATTTAAAAGAAAAAAAATTGGTAAATCTTTAACTTGTTTTAACTATGATTAACGCAATCTCAAGATGTAATAAACACTTCTAGAAAACTAAAATAAAAGAATACCGTTGAAATCTCATGAATGTCAAATGTTTGATCAAAGTAGTTTGACATAAAAATATAGCTAAGGGTCTTTTTAAAACAAATTAAAGCCATGATTCATCTGTGAGTATGTACTAATTAAAAACTTGATGTATGCGTTCGCAACTTAGTCTGCAAGAACTAATTGTACCTCATTAAAACGTTGGCAACTTTTGTTTAGTTGTGTGGTGAACTAAAAAGTAAGCAACAGTATATTTAATATTGTTGCACATACATTGTTGTTCGCTTGTGTAGAAATCGAACTCATAGCTTTAACGCAAGTATTTTTTCACAAATTAATTTATATATCACATGTAGGTAGGTGATTTTGACACATAAGCTCTTGATATGATGCCTATATCATATTAGTAATATGTGGTGGATATAGAAGAAAAAATGCTAATAGAAAATATACTAACCTCGAGCGCCGCGGCCGTGGTGGCATCGTGGTCATTCTCGACCATCTCAATCTGTCTGAAGATTTCATTGCTGACACCCGATACCTGAAGATAAATCTTTTGTTTAATCTTGTCACTTAAGAAACATTTTTTTAATATTCACCGCTTCATATATCTGAGAGGCAAAAAAGAGGCAAAGTTCGACGATAAATATGTGTGTGTCAAACATGTGCTAGGGTTTCTAACATTACAGTATCACAGAAGTCCTAAGAAGAATAGAGACCATAATTCTAATCTGCTTCTGGCAAGACGTGTGGTGGCTATAATGGCTCCCGTATAAGGGCAATGTCCTATGCATCGCCCTTTCCTCCCACGAAGGTCTGCTTCTAGAGAGGGGTGGGCTGGCTGAAAAGAGGTTGGCAGAATGCAATGAATTCTACAGTGTTTCACATATAATCCAGTTCAGTTTTAGAACTACTTGCGGAATCCTAAGCCACTAACAAAGAACCATGGTTATACCTAGCGAAAGTCTAGCCGCAGCACGCAGGGTGGCGGATGGTCTAAGCAGAAAATATATCTGATCTCTGTTTAGAGAGACTGTGAGGTTGGAATCAGGTACAATGGAGCAAAGCTCACGTACGATTTTCTGGAGTCTAAGGACTAAGTACAGATATCCTGCTTCTAACACAAAACGTTGTGTACCTAGCGGAAGTCTGGCTGCAACACGAAGGGAAGGAATGGAGGAAGCATGATCTAAGCAGAATAAAATTCCGGTATATTTATAGAAAGAGGTAAGCTGGTTGGAATCGGGTGCAATAGTCCAAGGGGTACAAGGTACAATCATGTACAGTCTAAATATTCAGTGCGGAATCCCTCACCACTAAAATATAACCCAGCGTACCTCGAAGAATTCTAGCTACAGCAGGAAGGGCGGCGGATGATCTAAGCATAATGATACACTGACACTGACACTTACACTAATTATTTAGTTCCAAGATAAGTAAGTATCATTAAGAACTTGTGTTATGGATACTAAATAACGGATAAACATACATAAATACTTTTTTTTTTGTAAATACATACTTAATATACATAGAAGAATACCCAGACCAGAACAAATATTCATATTTATAACACACAAATATTTGCTATGTGTGAGAATCGAACCCACAACCTCTGGAGTGAAGTGCAGGTATACTGACTTCCACGCCATATCGGTCGTCAAAATACAATAGAATACGTACGATCCAGTCCAGTCTAAGGACTAATAGCAGAATCCCTAGCCACTAATATAGAATAGTGGTATACCTTGCGGAAGTCTGGCTGCAGCACGCAGGGCGGCGCGTGGTTGGCGCGCGGTGGCTGCGCCAGACCGGGCGGCGCGCGGCCCGGCGACGCCGTCAAGTCCGGCGCCGCGCGACCGTTCTCCTACGAAAAGAGGAACTATGTTAGTTTCATATACTTTATTTATCAACTAAATAAATAAATAAATAATAATAATAAATATTTTCTAACGATTACACCAATTAATTAGTTCCAAGATAAGTATCGTTAATAACTTGTGTTATGGATACTAAACAACGGATAAACATATTTATATACTTTTTTTTTGTAAATACATACTTAAGATACATAGGAAAACACCCAGACCAGAACAAATATTCATGTTCATGCACACAAAGATTTGTCCTGTGTGGGAATCGAACCCACGACCTCTGGAGTGAAGTGTAGGTACTAGATACTAACCTCCACGCCATATCGGTCGTCAAAACTAAAGAAATCCTACTTTCCTCAGCTTATTAGTGGAGGAGCGGGGTCCTCAGCTAATAAGACTGGAACACTAAAAGCTAAAGGGGTAAGACGATAATATAATCATAAATTGCTCTGTCATTTTGCTGTCATCATCACCCTCTTACCAAAACAAATTATCGAGTGAAGTGGTAATATTTCGCAGCTAAATTTATGGCAATACAGTGGAATCTACCTCGACGTCCACTGCCACTAGTTCAAAGAATAAAATAAAATATATACCTACTTTATTGTCTTTAAGATCAACAGGATCATTTAGATTCGTCAAATACGCAAAATGGAAATTCCATTTTTTTTTAACAATAATGAAAGAGATAAAAGCAAATGGATTCTTTGTCAGAATTTGTACAGGCTTGTCAGTCTGTCGGTTACTCTCTTATAGGGAGGATCTGTCAATCAGCCTGTCGTGATACTAAAGGGGGAGGGGATTGTCCGTCAGTCAGTCAGTCTATCGGTGACTCTAACGAGATCTATCCATTGAACGAGCACCTTGCAGCGTGTGAAGCAGAAGAATAGTGTGACTCTTACTGACTAAAACCCATCCGTATTCCTTTTTGAGCCCTGTATATTCCAGGACCGCGGTAACCTTTTCGCATCATCCCACCAACCACGACAGGATTAAACTAGCACCTAGTGTTACGTTGATGTTTAGAACATATTGAAGGTTATACCGGAAAATATTGTCGTATATTAGTGAAAAACCAATGTACATTAGGCAATGTTAGCTCAAAATAAAGAAGAGTTATAGAAAGTAGGTTTACATTATTATTTATGCATAAGTCTTGATTCAAATAGGAGAATGGGCCGAGAATTGAATTTCGAGTGAGTAGGGACGGGTCGAAAATCGAGACACACGATCGTGTTCGCAGTTTTCGATTCGATTACCGAGCACCACATTCACTTATTATGACTCCAATAAATAAACATAACCACAAAACAGTTACCTAAGGTTATCATCATGTCCCAGCATTATCCCGGTGGCCCTAGACTTGAGCTTAGGGCCTGGGGTCTGCTCACACATTTAATCAGATATAGCTAAATTTCAATTTAAACAATTTCCTATAGTAGAAGAAACTGCTTTAAAATCTTTATAAACTTTATTATGACGACTCACTAGACAAATAATATTTTAGTAGGTATAAAATATATTTCACATATAATTCGAATTACCACCAATGTCTTCTTCTTTATCGAATTTCACACACACGTCTTGTAAATTAAGACACCACAGGTAGGAATGATATAAAATTACGGGAAGGAAAACGTGAAATGTCATGGGTAATAAAATAAATATACGATGCGAACTTAACAGGATCTTCCTCATACTGAAACTGGTAATAAATAGAATTTGTGATACAGTCCAACACTCTGAATTTTTTAAAATTAAGTTAAATTTTAAAATAGGCTTTAGATCATCATCATTATCTCAGCCCATTAACGTCCCACTACTGAGCGCGAGCCCCCTCTCACATACCAAGGTGCGAGGGTATTGGGTCATACTCCACCACGCGGACCCAGTGCAGATTGGCGGAGGCAGGTGTATGCTTTTAGCATTTTTCAAGCCGCCCAATTAGGCCTTTAACATGGCTTAATGACTACCATATTTAGTGATAACCGGGACCAACGGCATAAGGGTGCTACATTAACCTAGCTTCGCGCAGCGCAGCGATTCTATTGGTTCTTAACAAACAAATTCTTCGCAACGCTTCCTGGCTCATCTCTGGTGGAAACACACCCTTACGCGCCTTCCGAAACAATACAAACGGTCACCCATACATGGACTGACCGCTGTACAATCTGCTGCGATCGTTTACGATCACTGAGCACCGCGGAGCTATGAGCGCTTCTAGATAGTCAGTCAAAATGTTGAATTCCCTATAACCCGCAATAAGTACATATTCACCAGATCTGACAGATTTTTCTAAGCAATTATTCTCTTTTGAAGAGAAATCTTTTGTTGAAGCTTTTTGATCTCAGTAATGCCTCTTATATTTGACCCGATTAAACGAAATAAAAGTTAACTCGTAGCATCTGCGTAAAGTGGTCCATATCTATGTCGTCAGACCATCATAGAGATGGCACGTAGAATTCAGTTCGGATGGCATACGTCAGTAAATATTTAATT
This sequence comes from Musotima nitidalis, assembly GCA_949126915.1. Classification (NCBI taxonomy): domain Eukaryota; kingdom Metazoa; phylum Arthropoda; class Insecta; order Lepidoptera; family Crambidae; genus Musotima; species Musotima nitidalis. Next base: position 6,017,095 of record OX421419.1, read on the forward strand.
TATTATCTCTGAGTAATTTAAGCTTATTTATTACTAGCAGCGCCCAGCAGTGTCACCCACATGGCTCCCGTTTCCGTACGGATAGCGGGATAAAAATCCTATATATGAATACAAGTTATAAACTACCTGCGTGCCAAATTTTATTCAAATCCTTTCAGAAGTTTTTGCTTGACAGAGTAACAATCAACAAACTCACAAACCTTCGCATTCATTATATTCGGACTAGGACTAGCAAAACCGACAACAAAGATGGCTAGAGATATGTTTTATCTGTTTAGTACAAAGAATTATTACGATGGGACTGGCATAGTCGAATAACGACGAAAATCCCTAAACAGCTTGAAGATTTAAAAAAATTACCAGGCCTAGAAATACATTAAGAACCCTACTAAAACTTTAATTATGTAACCCATTATGTAAATCATTAATAAAACACTACAATAATCATTTATGAAACTTGTTTGCCACATAAAATATTATTCGCAAGTATAACTTCCAATTTGGACATAACGAGTGTTGATTGATATGGGTCTAGTGGTGTTTGAATTACTGTCCTCATATCAATTACATATATTTCAATTACATCAATTATATCATGCCTGTTTCCCGAAGTTATAGGCAGAGGCATATTATATGCCCACATTTCGCTAATTATAATGTTGGTCCCACTTTATAGCTGGCGAGCTTATTGCCTTACGAGCTTTTATGTTCGCCAAAGCCTCGCCCGTTGTTCGGCAGGTGCACCACTTGCAGGTGAGGCTGAGTTGATCTTAGTACGATCCCTATACACCTCATCTCTACTTTATTTATTTCTTATAGTTTATTGTATGTATGTATTGACAAGTAAAAAATTCGAAAAATATAGAGAAACTAATGATAATAATCAACACAATAATAAATAGCAGAAGGCGACTCTTTGAATATTCTTTATTTTGTATACTGTTTTTAATAAGTACCTAAGTAAGTAAAAACACAATGTAGAAAAACTATAGGTTTTTGACATATAATTTCAACAATTTGCCTCCCTAATAGATTACATAAATGTCATTATATTGTAAGTATTTTCCCATAATCACCACTCTGGATACGCAGGATGACTGCTGCCCATCATCCGGTAGGATTACTCTTCGTCGACTCTTATGACTCCCCGTTAGGTGAGGGGGGTCGGCACTTATCTTGGCCGGTGCCACACAGCAAATATATACAACTTTGAACAAATTAATACAATTTTGCCATACCCCATATTATGCTCATCATATCCTAGCATTCTCCCGGTTGCCCTAGACTTGAGCTTAGGGCTCAGGGTGTGCTTACTTGTCTAACCAGATTTGGCTGAATTTCAGTTATTACATGGAGCGACTGCCGTTTGACATCCGCATCCCAGATGTAAATATCATTCTAATGTTCAACAAGCTATCAGGAATTTATAAAACTCTATAAGTACTGCCATAGATGTTCATAACGGCCGGAATCAACGGTTTAACGTGCTTTCCGAAGCACGAAGCAAGCGATAATTATGCACATAACTTTGGGGTTTGAACCCGAGACTCTCCGAATTTGAAGGCTATGGGAATCGCCACTGGGGTATCGCCGCTATAACTTATATTATACTAAGTCTTTATAATTTGAATACATAATTAAGTATACAAAATCGATAGGAACTCTGCCTCCCCCAGAGGCTATTATGATTGATGGAATGCAAATTTTTCATCCAACTTTATCTTTGCGGCCTTTTTTTGGTGTAAATGTATTTTGATCAACAACAGTGTGTTCCAAGTTTATCTTAAACTTAAACCAAATTTTATACATAATGTGGCACAGATAAAAAATATAGTTATGAGTTTTGGTTATGAAAATCGCAAAGTTTGTTTGATATTTATTTACAATTGAATATGTCAAAATTGTATCGAAATAGACACATGAATAAAAGGAATAATTATTAGTAGATTACAGACTGATTTGGCGTTGTGGTCAGTAAAGTAGGTATTTGTTAAACAATATAAGAACATATTTTATACGTTGATATATATAGTTCTGCTTAATTTGGGGCTTACTAGCACTGAGTCATCATCATCATCACAGCCCATTAACGTCCTACTACTGAGCACGAGCCTCCTCTCACATACCAAGGTGTGAGGGCATTGGGTCATACTCCACCACGCTGACCCAGTGCGGATTGGCGGAGGCAGGTGTATGGCGTCTTTCTGTTAGAATTTTTCAAGCCGCCCATTAGGCCTCTAACATGGCTTAACGACTACCACATTTAGTGATAACCGGAACCAACGGCTTAACGTGCCTTCCGCAGAACGGAAGCGCTCGATATCAAATGCCACACAAACGGTCATCCATCCAAGGACTGACCTCTGTAAGCTCTGCTGTACCTCGGTGATCGTTTCCGACCACCGAGCACCGCAGAGCTACGAGCGCTTCCAGCACTCTTCTTAGCACTAAGTCTAATTATATAATTGCTGTTAAGTGGTATTTTGTCGACTAGTGTTATTTATTGTGCAAAACCATTGCATGCAAATTAAGATGTAATCTGAATCAAATAAACACACCCTACACGGCATCGCAATCCAACTTGCATAATACGCGTCATGTAATTCACAATCGAACATTGTCATTTGCATATAAACCTATACAAGGGGTCGTGGGAGAACAATGCTTGGAACGAGATGGGTCCAGTCACCTTGCGGTATTTGGCTGCAACTGCAGTACAGTGACCTCGTGCGTACGCGAGGGGGGAGCGGGGTTAAAGGGGGAGGGGGACGGGGGTTAACGAGCGGGGTGAAGGAAATCTGGGTCAGGGCCCCTCCTCGCCCCGTCTCGATCGACCGCCAAATTTTAACGCATTCGCTAGAGGTCTTAAACTGTTACTGTTATAAGTAGGTCATTGTCATAAACTGATCGAAGGGACAACGAAACGAATTATTTAATTTAATATTTACACTAGTAAATATAAAATATATAATAAAAAAAGTTTTGGTAAGAAAACATTGGAATTAATTTTTTACCCTCATCATCATCATCATTTCAGCCATTTAAGGTCCACTGCTGAACATGGCCTATGTTAAACTGCCTGAACGTCCCCAATTGATTTCCACGTTAATCGATCCTGTGCCGCCTGCATATACCGGCTTTCCGCCGCCCTGACCAGATCGTCGGTCCATCGCGTAATTTGTTACCCTAATAAATAGATATAAAACTAATTCAATATGCGAAGTGAATATAAAATATCATTAAAAAAGTATATATTAACAAGTTAGCCACTTAAATTACACATTAAAGGGCGCAGCACCGTTTAAATAGACAGTGTTGGAAACCAAGGCGGTGTTAACAAACTTAGCTATAAGCGATCCACGTAGCAAGACAATCAGAAAAATAGCAGACAGTGTGCACGTAAAAACTATGCAAACGCAAATAAGTAACAGTTACTTGGTATAGCTTTTACTCAGAAGTCATATAACAAACTTAAATTGTTTATTTTAAATAATCTGTAAGATGGCCGACTACTGCAATATGACATAGCGATGACTTAAAAGGGTTTATCTTGTTAAGAAGAACATGCAAAACTTGGTATCCTTCAATGTCATATACCAGCACGCTCAAAGTGTTTACAGATTTACAATTTAAACAAAAAGTTGCTTGGAAACATTAATTGCTTCTAGTGTTTACATTTGCGTTTTCACCCTTTCCATACTAGCAAGTTTTCCTTTTGATCGGTCCCACCCTTTGAACAAATTCACTCCGATTGCCGCTAAAATAGGATGTGATGTTATTGCTTCGAGGAAAACGGAGGAGATAACTTGCAGCTTCGTATTACATTTAAAACAAGTAACTTAAGACTTGGAATGCTACCGTTTAGTCGACAGGGTGGTCTTTTCAATATGCCATTTCCTCTGTCAAGTATTTGCTATGGACTATATATATAAAATTTATTCTCTTCGAACTTGATTGTCATTTTATTGCGATTAATTTGAGAAGGGTCTGCTTTTAGGCGATTTCTAAATTGTAATAGCGTTTCGCCCTCCTTTGAGAAATGACATCCCATTTATCACAACCAGGTGCGAGAGTAGAGCTTTATGCATAAACTCGTGCTCATATTAGCGTAAAATCGCTTGTTCTTTCGTCGTTTTTTAGACACTATTACATTTTTATAGTTATTATTTAGATAGATAGATAGATAGATAGATTTAAATAGTATATGTAGTTAAAATATACACATTACAAGACAAACAGAAAGTGACTTTTTCTATATAATCTTGAATTATGACAAATTATGTCGTAACACAAAGACCATACTTATAATGCATTTATACTACATCGGGTTTAAGCTATTTGCTGTACTTAATCGCGTCACTCACATAGTAATAGTCGATCCGTACGTAAGGCACCTAAAACCTTTCTCCGACGCTAAAAGTTATGTTTAGAATTTTTTAAACAAAAAGTCTTATACAATTTATGCAGGTCTATAAATCTTAAATCACTATAAAATATTAAGAATCAATAGAAGCAAATATTTCTGTGAAAATAGGACCTATAGTGGAAGTAAAGCTGCCTCCAAATTTAATGAAAAAATTGCAAACTAACTGAGTGTTTAATAGTCTATACTCATTAACCAATCGTTTAATATTCCAGTGTCTATCACAAAAGCTTTAAATTGTTCGCCCACTTTAGCGGAGTCTATTTTGAAAGATAACGTGAATATATGTACAGTAGATTTTACGTTTAGTCATGTTACATCTATGGATATAATTAAGACATTCAATACTCTTAGTGTTAAGAAAGCTGCAGACCTCTGGGGCAATTCCATCGTAGTTACCAAGCCTATCATTGTTTCGGTGGCGCACAGCTTGGCTCTAATATTTAATAAATGTGTAGATTGCGGCAAATTTCCCGATCTAATGAAAGAAAGTAAAATCATTCCATTATATAAATCAGGCAGTACAACAGACCCAACAAATTTTCGACCTATCTCAGTGCTGCCTACATTTAGTAAAATTTTTGAAAAACTTGTTTACAATCAGATGTTAATATTTTTCAATAAAAATGGATTAATGCATTCGAAACAATTTGGATTCACTAAGGGTCGCTCTACAACCGATGCAGGTGTTGAGCTTTTAAAACATATATTTGATGCTTGGGAAAATTCTTTGGACGCTTTAGGTATTTTTTGCGATCTGTCCAAAGCTTTTGACTGTGTTCCTCATGAAGCATTGATAAAAAAAATAGAATATTACGGAATAAGAAACTCGGCATTGGATCTTATCACTTCATATCTAAGTAATAGGATTCAAAGGGTTGAGGTTAATGGAAAGCGATCTCAGGGGTCTGTTGTAAAAATGGGGGTACCGCAGGGCTCGATTCTCGGTCCGTTTTTGTTTTTGATTTATAATAATGATTTGCCATATTTTATTAAAGAAAACACCGAGATAGTTTTGTTTGCTGATGATACATCATTATTGTTTAAGTTAAAACGAAATCAGAATTTAGACGAAGTAAACAGTGCGATCTCGAAGGTGGTGCACTGGTTTGACGTTAACAATTTGCTATTAAATGGGGCTAAAACGAAATGTATTAAATTCGTGACGCCTAACGTCAGACAGGCAAACTCTACTATTATGGTAAAGGAGGATGAGTTGACCCTTGTGGATACTACCAAGTTTTTAGGGATTACTTTAGACTCTAAGCTACAGTGGGGCCCACATATTGATGAATTGTCGAGTAGACTTAGCTCTGCAGCATTCGCGGTAAAGAAAATTCGCCAATTAACAGACGTTGTAACAGCTAGGCTAGTTTATCATAGCTATTTCCATAGTGTTATGTCCTATGGTATTCTTCTGTGGGGTTGTGCCGCAGACATTCAAACTATCTTTGTGCTGCAGAAGAGGGCTATTCGAGCAATTTATAATCTCCCGTGTGGACATTCACTAAGGGAAAAGTTTAAAGAAATTGGTATTTTGACAGTGGCCGGTCAATTCATTTATGATAACCTGGTTTATGTACATAAGAATACTGATCAATTTAGTAAGAAAAGCTGTATACATAACCTAAACACAAGGAATAAGCATAAATTAGTTGTACCTGCCACTAGGCTCCAAAAGATAAACAAATCTTTTAAAGGTCAATGTGTACGATTCTACAATAAAATCCCAAGCAACATACAGCAATTGAGCCTAAATAAATTTAAATTAACCATAAAACACAAGCTGTCTTCAAAGGGATACTATTCTATTAAAGACTATATGGCAGATAAAAATGCTTGGGATTAAACTGCCGTTTCATACAGGCTATTCTAATATGAATGACTTGAAAAAATAAATATTGTTAAGGTTATGTTATATTGCATTGTATAGCTTCACAGACAAATGAAGATTGTAATTCTAGTACCAAACTAATGGACATATTTAAAAGAGCATAGCCTGTGAGTTTCTTGCCAGTTCTTCTTACAGAGTGGTGGCTCGGAACTGGCACTTAGATTCACTTACACTTAATTATTTTTTGTTTTTAAATTGTTTTTTTGCATGTAAGTGAATCTAAGCTTCGTGATTTAGTGTAATATTATTTCGATTGTATTTTTTTTTCATTTGTAATCATGACGTTTTCAAGTACTATGTATAATAGTTTATGAAATAAATATTTTTTTTACTTTAAGGAACGAGTTCTTTTAGACGCGTTATAATTTCACTTGATAAACCCATCCACAAAAGGGTGAAAAGATAGGTCCTCTTAATTACCGCCCAATAGCATCGAGTCGTCAGTAAAACTTTGGGAATCAACACTAACTCATTATGCATTTACTAAAAAATGGTTTTCCTAGAAGACACTACCTATTCACATTAGCAATCTAAAAACACATTCCATACTTTATCATAATATGTATAACCACTGTTACCATGTTTCTACTTGATACAAGGCCTCCAAATCCGTAAAATATGATATAACTTTTGGTAAATTATACGGAATGGCAATCAGTAGGAGGGCGCATAAGTTATATATAAATAGTTTCAACCTGCTCTCTAAAGATCGCTCTCACAAAGAAGCTTGAGATAATTTAGAAGTTATAAGCCAGTTCTAAATCTAACTGCTGGACGCCACACTCGTGCCTCTGCCAATCCGCACAAATTACACAACCTGAATCCTTGTCCCTAATTTTTTTTTCGGATAGATAATCCTCTAATGACCTTCTCCCACTGTGGGTGGATCGGGAGGGTGTGTCAGACTTTTACTGACTAAAACTATCCATGTTTCTTTTTGAGCCTGCTACGTCCCGAGGCCGCGGTAACCCTTTCGAACAGTCCCGCAGACATATTGTCATCTAGGTTTGCAAGAAGGCCCGTGTACAGTAGTTAAACTTTATGGAATTATATGGTCTTTAATGCTATACATAAAAGTATGCAAAACCAGTAGGTTCATGTCACTGCAGTCAGATAAAAACCTTAACAAAACAACTCTTATAAGAATAGGCTTTTACCCAATTCTTTGGCTATTCTAGTTCCAAAGTGATCAGTGTTTGTCTAAGCAAACAAGCTGCTTTGATATTCGCCTTCATGCATGCATAACGTCACAAAGTCATAATGTATTATTCAACATCCCGGGCTAAGCCCTGTCCTCGGACGGCTGAAAGGGTCTCAATTTTTCAAAACGAAGAGAGTAGGGACTAAATCTAGAGCTACTATTATTTTGGGAGACCATTATATCTTCACGTTGCCGTTAAAGCTGTGGTATTTGTCTTAGTCCAGTGGTCTTTTTTATCTTAAGTGTGTATTTATAAAAACAAAACTAAGGACCTGTAGTCTATCTATAGAACAAATTGTGCTAAAGAATTTAATTACTAACAGTATTTTTATAAACTAGTATATGGTTTTGTAAATATGATTAGCATTGGAAATGTAAAAGATCTTCTTACTATGTTACGCGGTAATAATATTATTATGATTTTACTGCTCTTGTTTTTGTTCTTCACATTTTATAAATTTTCCTAAAAAATGTCTTGATGAAATTTACAGACATTAATATTAAGTCAGAGTATCGAAGTCTTCTCGTATTTTTTTTAGTTACAAAGATATGCTTTCGCATTGTTAATATAGGAACAATATGGAAATGCAGTTTCTTATTTGCTTATTTACTAAATTAATTTCTAATTAACTTACTACTCAATTCTGTAAACAAAATATTAGGTCGGGGAAAAAGTCTTTTCGCATAACGTAGGTATAAACTTATTATAAATTTTTTTTGACTGTACTATTTGTGTCTGGCTGGTTTTGGTAACATTAAAAAGGTTCCATTATAAAGAAAAGAAAAAAATAAAAAAAAGTTGTTTCCCGCTATTTTTCATTTGTTTTTCTCTCCGTTAAAATGTAAATCTAATGAAGAAATTCGATACATTTTAAAATTTTATTATAAAAAAAGCAAAAATGCAACTCAAGCAGTGAAAAAAATTTGTGATGTTTATGGACCTGATGCAGTGTCAGTAAGAGTAGCACAAATTTGGTTCAAACGTTTTCAGTCCGGAAATTTTGATGTTAAAGATGCACCTCGCTCTGGTCGCCCTGTTACGAATAAAATGGACGCCATTTTTGAAAGAGTGGAGCAAGATCGGCATATTAGTAGTTACGATGTAGCTGAAGAACTGGGAATTGACCACAAAACAGTTTTGACCCATTTGAAGAAAGCTGGTTATACAAAAAAGCTCGATATTTGGGTGCCACACGAGCTCACTCAAAGAAACTTAATGAACCGTGTACTCATTTGCGATTCATTATTGAGACGTAATGAAACCGAGCCGTTTTTGAAGAGATTGATAACTGGCGATGAAAAGTGGATCACGTACGACAAGAACGTGCGAAAAAGGTCGTGGTCGAAAGTTGGCCAGGCTTCACAGACTGTGGCCAAACCTGGCCTAACACGAAATAAGGTGATGCTGTGTGTATGGTGGGATTGGAAGGGCATTGTTTATTATGAGCTTTTACCGCCCGGCAAAACCATCGATTCTGATCTTTACTGCCAGCAACTGATGAGATTAAAGGAAGCAGTCGAGAGAAAACGGCCGGAATTGATCAACAGGAAGGGTGTGGTCTTTCATCACGATAACGCTAGACCACACACATCTTTAGCCACTCAGCAAAAATTAAGAGAGTTCGACTGGGAGGTCCTAGTGCATCCACCATATAGCCCTGACCTTGCGCCTTCAGATTTTCACCTGTTTCGGTCTCTGCAGAATTCTTTAGGTTCTGTAAGGTTGACCTCAAGAGAGGACTGCCGAAACTATGTGTCCCGTTTTTTTGATCAGAAGTCCCAAAGTTTCTACAGTAACGGGATAATGTCTCTGCCCACAAAATGGCAGAAAGTTATTCAACAAAACGGTACATATATATTGTAAATAAATGTAAATAAACTTCTTGACAAATGTCTTGACTTTTCATACAAAAATACGAAAAGACTTTTTCCCCAACCTATTATGAAAGTATAGTTCCAAATTCCCTTCTTAACCAAATTTAACGGTTAGCCAAACCTTTTCCCGCACATTACTTATTCAGCGTTAACATATATACCAAACTTAACTAATTACTAGACCTAGATAAAAAAAAGCTCAATACTCATTGCCCGCAAGTTACTTTTTTAGCGTTTACACAATTACTGCACTACTGCTATTTACTGGACCTAAATTACTTGTGTAATTAGGCAGATACTAAAATTCTGTAAAAAAAGTAAGGTCATTACTCATTTCTCGCAAACTCAACTGTTCACTTTACCTAATTTACTTGTGTATTAGTTACTCAATTCTATAAAAAAGGGAAGATCAATACTCATTTTCCGCACGTTACTTTTCCAGCGTTTTTGTTCGAAAACCAATTACACGACATTACATGACTGTCCGTAACCGGCGAACAACTGACACGAATCTAAATGCGGAAACAAGCATCGTAAATGACATCCTATTACCTCGAGACAGGATAGGTTATGCATTGAGCATTAAACTTTAATTTAAAATCACAGTACTGTGTTCTGTGTTGTCGTTTGTCATGTCGTATTGTACCTGACTGGGAGAGGGTTAATATGGTAAAGTAATGAGATATTACTCGTATTAACTTTGTTGGCGACTGTTCGTCACCTTCTTCATGACACATTATCTCTCTCCCTGAAAGAACAATAATATTTAATAACAGTAAAATATATTCCACGGTCAGAAAACAAATGTAATATGGGTCACGCATTTTAAATTGCTTATTGGTGTATTAAGGGGCTGTTAGAAACTAACATTGAATCAGTTATTAGTGGAAAAAATACAAAAATGGTTACACTGAACCAAATAATTTATTATTATGTTAGATAATAATAAATTATTTTGTATCTGTGAGAAGAGGACTTCCAGACACACTATGATTACTATAATTTTCTATACAAAATCATCAGTCAAAAAATGAGTTCAAATGAATAGAAGCCCTTTTCAAGACTTTACACAATCTTTTTAATCAAGAGCTATTTCTCAGCACGTATCTTTTTTTCTAACCAGTTTTCTAACCTCTTTCTCTAACCAGTAATTTTGTTATCATTCGTCTCCCTCACTGAACTCTGTCATTAAATCGACACTCTTTTGATTTTTCCGTTGTAAGTAAGTCATTGAAAGAGGGGATGATGCCAAATAAAAACGTAAAAAGAAATGTGAAGTATGAATATGGGCTTCTTGGCGGGAAAGTAAAGCGTCACGTCTGCAGTTTTGTTTTATTTTCGAAAATTTGAGATATTTCGAACATTAATGCGTATTATCATCTGGTAGGATTACTCTTCGTTGACTCTTACGACTCCCCCTGAGACGAGAGGGGGTGGCACTATTCTAGGCCGGTACCACACGGCACGCACTGCCTAACCTACCTCAGTGTCAGATAACGCTTAACCAATTCATTTAGTACATGTTTCTAAAAACCAACAATATAAATTCTAATTTCAAATCTCTCTGTAATCCGTTTCTGAAAACAGGTTAACTATATATAAAACCTCAGCACAGCCTGGTCTAGACAGACGGTCCTAATCGGCCGTCACGATTATTTATGCAGACCTACCTGGATGTGGACGGCCGCTCTTTGATTCAATAACGATTCCAAACAGCCAATGTAATTACTGTAGTGTGTATTTTTAGAACATGGATTGTGTCAGTTATTATTGAGGGTGAATAAATTAGGGAAAATATTTTAACAACCCAAATTATAGTATCAGCTTTACAGAAAGTTTCATAATTGAAATAGGTCAGAATGCTGCTTGAGAAATACGTACATCACTTTTTTTTAAATAGTTTTATACGAGTATATAAGTTTAATTACTTAAAAGCATTTATAAATCGAAAACAGTTATTTCATATTTTCTAACACGTTAGTTTCAGGTACGTTCGGTGCTAAAATTGTGACGTCACTGCTATGTAAACAATTGACATAATCTATACATATTACATTTTTCTCAATGATTGAGCATTGGAGAGTTTGTTTTTGTCTTTCCGTGTCAACATATTATTGTAAAGGAACCTATTAAGGTTCCGGAGGGTAAATGAACGGCTGCAGCGGAGGCTTAGTTATAGGACCTAGTTGGCCCCCCTAAGTAATGGAACGAAACGGTAATTTTTAATTCTTAAGTGAATAACGTTATTTTTATACTTCCACTAACTTCGTTTAAAGAAAATTTTCCAATATATTAAATTTTTTTTAAAAGCACAAATTGAATTACATAACATAATATGGCGTTGAGGTCAGTATACCTGCACTTCACTTCAGACGTCGTGGGTACGATTACCACACAGGAAAAATCTTTGTGTGCATTTGTTCTGGGTGTTTCCTATGTATATTAAGTATGTATTTATAAAAATAAAAATATTCAATATGTTTATCCGTTCTTTAGTGTCCATTACACAAGTTCTTAATGATATTCAACTTGGAACTAAATAATTGGTGTGATTGTAAGAGAATATTTATTTATGTATTAAGAGCTGTTATAACCAATTGGTTACAAATTACATTACTATAGGGTTGCTCATAATTGGAATTGACGCAGTTTATAAAATAACAACAACTTATGCTTGGTTTCCACGGAACGCTTTCCTGTAATTAAAACGGTAAAAGCCTAACTGTCCCTTTGTATAAATCCCCCTTTACAAACACATACATATAAGTAGGCACTTACGTCACCACTAAGTCAATTAAAAGTTCCGACTCCCCTCTTATGATTTCTGGAGCACAAAACCTCGACCTGAAACCTGTAAAGACGTTTAAAGCGTATGGCCTGAAGTATCTCTTATGTTGATGTCACATTTTTTGCGTTCTATATTTTCCTTGTGACGGCCGATATGGCGTGGTGGCGAGTATACCCGCGCTCCACTCCTGAGGTTGTGGGTTCGATTCCCACACAGAACAAATATTTGTGTGTGTAAATATGAATATATGTTCTAGTCTGGGTGTTTTCCTATGCATATTAAGTATGTATTTACAGAATAAAAAGTATGTATGTATGTTTATCCGTTATTTAGTATTCATAACACAAGTTCTTAATGATACTTATCTTGGAACTAAATAATTGGTGTAAGTGCCAGAAATATTTATTTATTTATTTTATTTAATGGAAGCGCTCGTTGCTTCGCGAAACTAGGTGGGCAGAACTGAAGTTAAGATTTGTAATAAGTCTTTTTATGAATTTATTGAGGCATACCAACAACATTATCTATCTCACATAGGAAATACAGGTCTAAAAACCAAAATTTAATATACATGTCTCTAATAGGTGAGTACAGCACTAATACTCGTACCATCAAATTTAAAAAGGTCAATGAATATTTTTTTATTTTGAGTTAAATCAAATTGGGGCTAATCAAGTAGTGCTGTCACTGTCTTTATTTTATCAAATGAAAGTGACAGCATTAGTTTTAAACTTGGTTTTACTTTAGATCTTGTTTTGTAATAAGATCAATCTATTAGTAATAGAAAAATCTATTAGTAAACATAAAATGCCTTATCGTTCCTTTAAGTTTAGTGACATCTAACCAAAAATGCCCAAATCTATGATTCTGTCTTTGAATGGAAGTTTTGGATGGGTTGGAGGGGTGATGGGTGTGACATTTTAAGGCATAACGACTGAATCCATGCCTTGGAACAGGTTATTACAATATGTGGTAGTTGGTTAGCTAAGGTCTCAGCCTTAGCTAACCTAAAAATTACAGACATTTAGAAAATCTCACAGCAGGATGCCATACATTTTGAAAAAGATGTGAAGGTTTTTATTTCCGTAGTATATTATATTTCGTATAGTTGAAAAGATTTATTTTTCAGATCGAGAATCACATTGTACCCCGCAGTTAAACCGTCATCACGGTTTTGTGGGACTATATTATAAATTGGTTGTACTATAATCTTTACTTACTGAATAAAGAAATAATAGAATAAGAAACAAGTTATTCTGTAAACCTCTTATTAATTGTAAGCGGCCTAATAGCATTAATATTATAGTATAATGTCTATAAATAATAATAAAATCTACTTCGAAAACGTAAGAGGGTCACGGAAACCTCAGAATCTTTTTCCAGAGAATTGTTTATGACTACTAACGTAATTCCTTCATATCGAAATTGTAAAAGTAAACCAAAGATCACCGCTTAAAACTCAATAAAAATAATATCAATATTTCTATACAGTTTATATAGGGAGCTTTACTCAAGCAGAAGCTTCAGAGATTAAATATATATAAACTTTTAAAGGAATTTCACATTGTAATTATTATAAGCGGGATAGAATAAATACCAAATTTTTCCAATATTGAAAAATTCTAATTCCAAAACGTAAGAGGTCTGTTTCCAGAAAAATGTTTTTGTTTAGTAACGAAATACTTTCAAATATCAGTTGTATCCGAAATGGTAATCGCAAATCCAATACCATCGTTTAAATCTAAAAAAATGTATCTACACAATTATATATGTGAGCTTCGCTCGAGCAGCCAGAGATTAAAAATATAAAAACTCTTAGAGGAAGTAGGCGGTTCAAGACGCTCTACGAGGCAAACGATCGATGGGGCGCCGTACACTCGCAATCGATATGCGTACTACGACTGAATGAGCTGCGCGCGCCGCCCGACCCACGTAACGCGCAGAAACCCACCTGTTGCTCAAACGTACAGTCCGAACAAATTATGAAACACATCCCCTGCCTACTGCTGGCTGAAAACTGCCGGAATCCAACTCGGTCGTGTTGCCGATGTCAATGCACCGGCACAACCTTCATCGTTGCACTCAAGGGTGCATAGTATTGGCGGATGATTACCATCCTCTTTAGTTCTTTCATAAAGGCTATAGAAAAAAATTAAGAAACATATATAAAGCGTTTTTTAAATTAACTTTTCATTTGACTTCTTGGCGGGAAAGTGAAGCGTCATGTCTGCAGTTTTGTTTTATTTTCTAAAATTTGTGATATTTCTAACATTAATGTTTAATAACGGTGGATTATTAACCGTTAAGTGTTTGTGAACGTACATGAGTGTTGGTAAATGAAATAAAACAGTGCAACATAACTTTTCAAATTCTCTCAAGAAGTCCATGTGAGATCTCAGTATAGTCCCACATCTTTACTGAGGACTCAAGGGGTTTAGGGGAGGGCATCTCATTTACCATTTATCATCTTTATCACCACTCATTCTCATTTACTATAATTTATATGATATTAATATATCTCTAACTTGACACTGGCTAAATGTGCAAACCGCACGAAGCCATTATTTAAAAGAAGAAGAAGAAGAAGAAGAAGAACTTTTCATTTCGGTTACAATTTTCTATGAGAAAAAGAAACTTAAAATATGTTAGAAAATGTAAAAACTACAATATTTAGCAAACTTATTGAATCAATTAAAATATAGGTCATCCCCGTCAACATACGGCTTACTGTCTACATTCATATGCGATTTTTGGCAAATGACAAGTATCCAATCAAGTAAAAACTAGTGTTAGCTTCCAAAACAGTTTATTATGAGGCAGAGATCTTAATGGAAACTCACTTTTTTTAAATTTTTATTTCTGTTTTGTGTAATAACGGGCCGTTTTGTAGTTGTAGTCTCGGGTCTTTTAAGCGGTGTTAAACTACATTCATGTTAACGATAACTTCAAAGCCAGGATATTTTAAGGGTCTCATATTTTTGGACTATTTAGATTGCTTGACTTTTATAACTGAAATTCAGATAAATCTGATTAGACTACTGCTGCTAAGTCGAGATGGACTGGCCCTAAGTTTAAGTCTAGGGCAACCAAGTTAGTGCTAGGATATGACGAAAGAAAGAACCTCCAACGTAATGCAGTGCGACCGGCATAATCACTTATAAAGGCACCAATGACTTCTATGCTTAAATGCATAGAAGTGTGTCGACATTTGTTTAGCCGGTGCGCGGTGCGGAAAGTCTCAATTGAGTCATAAATATGATAGGGGAAAGGATGCTCTACTTACTCTGTTTATCGAACTACATCTTCGATGAGCAAGCCTAGTGGAGTGAGTCAGGGTATGTAATATTCGTATCCATAGTAGAAATCTGCAGATATTTTTCACTTATTTATATCACCAAAGTTACACAGCTTTTGAAAAGGTTTCTTGATCGCTTTTCTGGTGCATATATTTAGAATGCAGCGGCAGAATACTAAGCAATTAACATTCACTTTTTTTTTTAAAAATCCATGTAATGGGGGCCTTATGTTCAGCATTGGACTTTATAAGGCTGATATGATGATGGGTGGTAGAATTTGAAACCTAATAATGATAGAACTTTAAGGCTTTTTCTTAACAGATCTAAACCACTTATAGAGGCAGTAGTGTAAATTATATCCTTGATAGCGTTAAAATAGGTCAGAGGAGGGAACCCGCGGCAACAAGGATTTTTTTTTATTTACTTAACTGCATATTATTTCAGATTGTATATTCACCAATGACATGTTTTTGCACTAAAGAAAGCTATTATTGGTCAACTTAATATTGTTTGAAATACTAATATTTAAAAGGATATTTTTCATATTATTTACTCACCGTAATAAAATCATTTATTTTGAAAAACTTTGATAATAATATGTAGATATTAAAGAAAATAAATATTGTTTGTTTGTTTATATCGATCGTATCGTATTATATCGATATAAATGCATAATGATTACTACCCTCTCAATATTGTTATGCCCGACAGGTTCTATGGTACTATTACTTTAAGAACACTGTGAAATGCAATAAAATTATTGAATTGATTTATTTTGACAATTATTTGCTGTGTAGTTCTCTGTATAAATAGATAAATCTTACAGAGCAAGTGGAATATGAACCAACCTTATAAATTTATAAACCTACACTACACTCTTTGATTTATGTCGACATGGTTCGAAACAAAATAACTACATAATTAATCATAGCTGATGAATACCCTTCTTTGTTGCGTGGGCATAACACATAATTGTGGGTGTAATGTCAGAATGATTATATCCTTTGTACAGTCCAATTTTACAAAGTCCTGTGCATTAATCGTTCTATAACAACTTTATATTTTATTTCTGTGTGGCATTCGTTTATCAGTTGTTAGTTTTGTCGGTGGTTCTTTTGACAGATTATATTAAAACGATACTCCTTTACTTAGTTTAGGTAGTCAATTAACTGCATTACTAACTCAATTTATCTTCGTAAAATAATGTAGTTAGGATAATTATTACACAGAAATAAATTTATATTATTATTACTTGTGTTTGCTACTGAAACAAAGTTTATATTACTAAATCAAGTAATTATAATGTAGCTCCTGTTTCAACTATCGGCTGTAATGAATTTTGTGTTTTATTGTGTTTTCCTGTAGAAATTAGATATTTTTCTGAGGTAAGAAGGATTCTACGTGTTTATTTACGTTGTCCTAACAATGATACGTTCGCGTTTATAATATGCAGGATTCAGTGTTGAGAAACTACAATTTACCACTAAAATAAAAGAGAATTATTTCAAAATTTTGATCATAACTTTGTATAATTTCTTTATTTTAAATGATAATTTTTAATTACAGTACTAAAGCTTTGGTGTAAAATACAAATATCAAATTAATTTATGCTTATACCTTTTTGAATGTGCAGTTTCTATTAAATCTAACGTAGACCTATTTAAATTCAAAACCCTTGATCGTCATAAAGATAAATTAAGTGCCATTCCACACAATACTGCCTTATTAAAAAAATCGATTATTGGAAGTGCTACTAATATCTACAACAAAATTCCTAAGCAAATTCGTCTGCTGCCTTCCCAAAATCTCTTTAAGTTGAAATTACGTGAACTATTGATAGAAAAATGCTATTATAATGTCAAAGAATATTTAAACGACTTATCACTATAAACTTTTGACAAAGTCCGACTTGTTAGTATTACTTTTAAAATCCATAAAATCTGATTTCGTGTTATATGAAATCGCAACTATTGTACGCCCCAGAGGCAGACCGCAGCTAGATCTAAACCTGTACTGTAACACCTATCCTGTAACCTGTGTTCGCAATAAACTATTTTGATTGATTTGATTTATTGATTGATTGATTACTTAACAACATAACAAGCTTTTATTGACGTTGTCATACATATCCGAGAATTAATAAATTGTTACAGAATATAAACCATTATAGGTTACCCTTGATGACATAGTGCCATTAATTTAAAAAAGAAGAAGAAGAACCATTATAGGCAGTGTGAGAAGATAACTGTCAAACCTTGAAAAATCTGACAGGGCATCTATTTTGCTTTTATTTCTCTCTATTTCTTGATTATGGGGCCCATTCTCTATCATTTTTAAAAATATGGATTTACATTTTATTTGTAAAAATTTAACGGACTTCTTGGCGGGAAAGTGAAGCGTCATGTCGGCAGTTTTGTTTTCTAAAATATGTGATATTTCGAACATTCATGTGTTATAACGTTGGATTATTGAACGTGAAGTGTTTGTGAACGTACATAAGTGTTGATAAATGAAACAAAACAGTGCAACATCACTTTTCAAATTCTCTCAAGAAGTCCAAGTGAGATATCAATATAGCCCCACATCTTTACTGAGGACTCATCGGGTTTGGGGGAGAGCATCTCATTTACCGTTTATCATTACTTATTCTCATTTACTATAATTTGTATGTTATTAATATTTATATCTTACTTGACACTGGCTACATGTGCAAACCGCTCGAAGCCATTATTTAAAAGAAAAAATATTGACGTATTATTTTGTATATAATTATGTGAATTTATTCTTTACTTATAATATAAAAAATATCTTTTACCTGATAACAAAAGGGTCTGGGTTTCTCCCGAACATTTATAAAATCCCCTGCTAGGCGTACCCCGGACGCCCTTCAAACTCGGAAAAATTCGGGGAATTCCGGACGGATGGCAGCCCTAGGTATATCTAATAATAGATATGAGAACAGGTCGTTATTAAAAAGAAGTATTTTTCATCCTCCTTCTTTTTATATAATATTCCGACGGCTAAACTATCTTCGAATAAAGCAGAGTTCACAAAGGCCAGTCATTAGATCGGTTCCATTTGTTAAGTTAAACGCTTCCTAGCTTTGGACGGCACATTAAGACATTTGTCCCGGTTATGATTATATGTGTTAGTCGTTAAGCGAATTTAGAGGTCGTAACAGGCTTGGAAAAATCTATCAGCCACACACATGCCATGTGACTCGAATGCCTTGCTATTATTTGTAAGAGGGCGTCCGAGCTCAGTAGTGGGACGCTAAAGGGCTGAGCTATTATTACGTTACAATAATCACATTAGTAGTTTATTCCCAAACAACGCTTATGTATAATTTTAGTAGGCACATAACTCTTATAACGCTTAAAATTATGCGACAGGCCAAAGGCTTCCAACCGACCACCCAAGGTATATTATGAAATACAATTTTATCTACTAACCATTGTAATCAAATAATCTTGAACTCGATAATGTAAAATTCACCGTCAGCAATCGGATTATAAAATGAAAAAAATACTTTATTGTCTCTAAGATCAACAGAATTGTTAATCTTTTTTTGTCTTTTAAATAATGGCTTCGTGCGTTTAGCACATTTAGCCAGTGTCAAGTAAGAGATATATCAATAACATATACATTATTGAAGAGATTAGTATTCCTAAGGTCATATAACGAGAACCTTAAGCAAAAAAGTAGGTGAAATAAAGGCACTTGTTGATAAGAATACACCAGTAAACAAAATGGCCTCTCCGGTCCGTCTAGACAGTCGCCGGCGCCATCAAGCGCCCATTACGGTACCGTCTGACGGTGACGTCATTATGATGACGTCAGCCGTGCAGATGCGCCTCCTGAACTTAATAAGAGGTTCGTTTGAAAGTCTAATGTTGTTGAATATGCCTAGCCTAAGATAGAGAGATTTAGATGCTATAAGTTTTTAGATGAACTAAGATTTAAACATATTAATATATTTTAGTACATGCATACATAACATACATTCACGCCTGTTTCCCCGAAGAGGTAGGCAGAGGCATATTACACGCCCACACTTCGCCAATGGTCCCATGTAATAGGTGGCGAGCCTATTGCCGCTTAACGGGCACTGTTATGCTCGCCAGAGCAACGTCCGTTGATCGGCAGGTGCACACCACTTTCAGGTGAGGTTGGCTTTAGCTCCTTTAGGTCTTGTAGGATCCCTATACACATGTTTTAGTACCTCAATATTATTAGATCACAATTAAATGTGGGTGTGCTCTTCAGTTGTCACTTAACTTGTTTTGTGTGGGATACTATTGAAGAGCAGACCTGCCTACGCGATTAGGTACGTGTAGGTCACGGGGGCGACGCAGTGGGCGTGAGTCAATATTGTTAATTCTCTGATTATGGAACTGTAACTCAAATTGACGACTGATATGGCGAGGAAGTCAGTTTATTTGCACTCTCATCATCATCATTATTTTGCCCATGAACTTACTACGGATCACGGGCCTTCTTCCACTAACCCAGGTTATAGGGATTCAGCAGTCAGAATGTTTCCAGCCGCCTAACTTAACTACTACCATATAAAGTTAAAACCGGGACAAACGGTTGAACGTACCTTCTAAAGCACATAAGCGCTCTATATTAAACACCACAAATATATTTGAACTCTTCCTACTCCTTAATTTGTGTATTCATTTCTCTGTAAGAACAAGTATTTTTATACATGTAATAGTTTATTGGTCACGTGGATGTGAAGGAAGTCACAGAAGGCATTATATGTACTAGTGCCGCTCGTTTTGCTTTGGTAGATATTTTACTATTAGTTTGTATTTTGGTAGTAAGGATCCCTAATTTTTCTAGTAAAAAATATAATCTATGTCACTCAACGATGAAGTAGCATTCTTATTGTGAAAGACTATTAAAATCCGTTCAGTAGTTTTTGAGTTTATTCGTAACAAAAATACATACAAGAAATATTTTTTTTACAAATAGGTTCGTTTTATGATGTAAAAATTTTAAAACACAATTCTATCCTTTTCATAATATAACAACGTTATAAAAGCGATCTGGAACGGCCTACTTTTCGTACGGAGTGACATTTTCAACGCCATGTTCCGCGAGCACCAAGGCAAAACACTCAACTTAATATTTCTGTCCTAGATAAATTCGCTCGCGATGTTATAAACCTATGTTCTAGATTGAGAATTTCGTTTAACTATTTTCTATATATTTTTTTAGGTATTGCGGCTGTTTTAGCTAACCACGTCCCAATATTTCAAGCTAGGTAGTTTATTTATTTATGAATTAGACATACCAACAGTGTACATATTATGGCAATATAACACATTTCGAACAAGGTCTAGTTCTGATATGCATATCTATTATATTCCATTATACAATATTGGTTAAAACAAGTTCCTAATCAAATAAATATTAAGGTCTAAACAAAACAATTTTAAATATTCAGACAGTGAGCGGTCCCTACGCAACTGAAAAAATAAATTGAATTAAAATGTTATAACTCTTCCTACGATTTTTATTAGGTTGTCTGGAAGAAATCGGTTTAAGCGATAAGGCCGCCCATTGTATCGCTTTTCTTTGGCACTGCTGTTTGTGTGATCTATCCAACAAAATTTACTAAACAGAACCGTTCCACAACATAGTTTAATCCAGGAAATTATCTCTTAAGAGGGTAAAAAAGAAGTTGAGAAGTTAAAGAAATAATGGGGAATCAAGCATTTCTCAAGCAAGAAATATATATATAATCTTAATTATAGATCAACTTTGATAACATTTTTGTGAAATTTTAATGTATTTTTTTTCAAAAAGACATAAAAAAATTGCTATTTGTTAACGCGCAAATCAAATCATAAAAAAAATTGTACTAAATAGTTTCTTTAAGATGTATTTCTGAGATATATAATATTCCACTATCTGTTAAAATTAGACAAATCTAAGAGATCTTGTTGATCTTAGAGACACTTTTTCCTTCTTTCTAAAGTATTTTTTAATATTGACGCGATAAGTCATTGTAGCGAAGATGCGAGTTGAAGTTAGTATTGTTAACTAATCACAAAATATACTCTTTAGTTATAGTTTCCACTTTTAGTTCCTATAAAGGATAAATTAACGTTAGTCTTAAAATAGCTTCTACTTCGGTTTATAATACTAGAAAAGACATTACCAAAAGAAATACCAAATTCCTTATCTGTAAGGTGAAGCCTGAAAACTGCAGCGTACGGAGCTTTCCAACAGGATTAAACGAATAATTAATAAATCTCCGGCGGTTTCGCTCCTGCAGTCTGCAATGTGGTAGCTAAGATTAAGTCTACCACGATCCTCTAATGAAGATTATTTTTGTCTAGCAATGTATACTATACATAGAGGTTGTTCGGAAATGTGTACTCAGAGTAATATCTTTGGTATTTTTTAAGTTGCATAATTAAAGTGAATCACAGCGTTAGAAAAGGTCAATAACGTTTGCTAAAGAAAATATAGAAAATCATTAAAAAAAATAATAGGTTGGGGAAAAAGTCTTTTCGTATTTTTGTATGAAAAGTCAAGACATTTTTTTCAAAGTTTATTTACATTTATTTACAATATATATGTACCGTTTTGTTGAATAACTTTCTGCCATTTTGTGGGCAGAGACATTATCCCGTTACTGTAGAAACTTTGGGACTTCTGATCAAAAAAACGGGACAAATAGTTTTGGCAGTCCTCTCTTGAGGTCAACCTTACAGAACCTAAAGAATTCTGCAGAGACCGAAACAGGTGAAAATCTGAAGGCGCAAGGTCAGGGCTATATGGTGGATGCACTAGGACCTCCCAGTCGAACTCTCTTAATTTTTGCTGAGTGGCTAAAGATGTGTGTGGTCTAGCGTTATCGTGATGAAAGACCACACCCTTCCTGTTGATCAATTCCAGCCGTTTTCTCTCGACTGCTTCCTTTAATCTCATCAGTTGCTGGCAGTAAAGATCAGAATCGATGGTTTTGCCGGGCGGTAAAAGCTCATAAAAAACAATGCCCTTCCAATCCCACCATACACACAGCATCACCTTATTTCGTGTTAGGCCAGGTTTGGCCACAGTCTGTGAAGCCTGGCCAACTATCGACCACGACCTTTTTCGCACGTTCTTGTCGTACGTACGTGTACGTACTTTTCATCGCCAGTTATCAATCTCTTCAAAAACGGCTCGGTTTCATTACGTCTCAATAATGAATCGCAAATGAGTACACGGTTCATTAAGTTTCTTTGAGTGAGCTCGTGTGGCACCCAAATATCGAGCTTTTTTGTATAACCAGCTTTCTTCAAATGGGTCAAAACTGTTTTGTGGTCAATTCCCAGTACTTCAGCTACATAGTAACTACTAATATGCCGATCTTGCTCCACTCTTTCAAAAATGGCGTCCATTTTATTCGCAACAGGGCGACCAGAGCGAGGTGCATCTTTAACATCAAAATTTCCGGACTGAAAACGTTTGAACCAAATTTGTGCTACTTTTACTGACACTGCATCAGGTCCATAAACATCACAAATTTTTTTCACTGCTTGAGTTGCATTTTGTGCCTTTTTTATAATAAAATTTTAAAATGTATCGAATTTCTTCATTAGATTCACTCATTTTAACGGAGAGAAAAACAAATGAAAAATAGCGGGAAACAACTTTTTTTTATTTTTTTCTTTTCTTTATAATGGAATCTTTTTAATGTTAACAAAAACCAGCCAGACACAAATAGTATAGTCAAAAAAATTTTATAATAAGTTTATACCTACGTTATGCGAAAAGACTTTTTCCCCGACCTAATATTTATCAGCGTAGTCATCATAATGATATGCATATGACAAGACAATCTACGAAGCCGCAAGCGAAAACTAGTGACAGCATAAACAAGCAAGATACTTCGTCCACTCTCTTCAAACAAAACTAATTTAGAAACAATATATCTTCAAAGACAACCATTCACAACACTCCAAAGCTTTCACCTAACACAAACTGACAAGAACAAAATCGGTATTGTTGTTCAAAATCAACAAGAATTACCAAAACTGATCTATTCTGACACAATCCCGAGAGAAAAACGACTTAGCTAAGATGCGGAACCCGGGCGTGCAAACATCATTGTATAATTCTTGTATTTGAATGACAAAAGGGAACGTAGACCCTGTAAACAATACGAAATATGAGATGGAT
Source organism: Musotima nitidalis (assembly GCA_949126915.1). Classification (NCBI taxonomy): domain Eukaryota; kingdom Metazoa; phylum Arthropoda; class Insecta; order Lepidoptera; family Crambidae; genus Musotima; species Musotima nitidalis. The sequence continues at coordinate 6,040,756 of OX421419.1, forward strand.
TCCTGGCTTTAATTGAGTAACTTCTGCTGAGAACGGGGCTTTGTTAAGCTCAGTAATAATAAATACACTTGAATAATATACAACACTGAGTACCATTGAACCATAGACTTGCCAAGTCTACTCTCAAACCTCTTTGAGTAAACCTCAAGAGTTTCGTAAAAGAATTACACGTCAGGTATTAAATAATATGGCACAATATTACGACCGATATGGCGTGGTGGCCAGTATACCCGCACTCCGCTACTCGTCGAGGTCGTGGTTTTGATTCCCACACAGGACAAATCTTTGTGTATTTGAATATTTGTTCTGGTTTGGGTGTTTCCTATTTATATTAAGTATTTATGTACCAAAAAATCCCATTTATGTTTGCTTATTCCATTATTTTGTATAACTAAATAAATATTACGCTAATTAGTATAACTAAATGATTGGCGTTGTGGTCAGAAAACAGTTTTGAACTTATCTTCAATAGAGCTCTTTCTAGAATTATTCTTTCTGGAATTATTAAAAAAACTTAACGAGGCGAAAGATTTCAGTTCAAATTCTCATAAGAGGTATTTTGTGCAAAAATCAATTGAACATAACATAACATTGTGAAAACCGCACCTGCTACAGTAGATTAAATAGTTTAAGCCACAATAGTTAAGACCATTACACCTATTATGGTTCGGTTCGTGGTAGCTGGCACATAAATTCACTCGTTGTATAGCAGCAGTTATAATAACATTATTCAAAGCTTTTTGTCAGGGTTTTCACGCGTGTGGTCTATGGGCCAATTTTACACAAAATTCATACAATGCTCTGCGTATTCAGTACAATAACATCTTCAGGGTTCTATTAAGGCTTCCACGTTTTTGCAGTGCTTCGGGCATGTTTGCAGACAGAATGTTGATGGTTTTTATACAATCGTGCGCAAAAAGACTGCTACGTTGTTGCAGCGAATGCGGAGTGGCAGCAATGGAATCATGTAGATGATAGAAGCCAGATTGGACTGTGATGTCCTTGGTCGGTTCCTGGATCTTCATGTTAAAAAGCGTGGGGTTCGGGGAATGGCCTGACAACCTTGGTTTTGTACTTTTATTTTTTTTCTTGTATGTATTACTAACTTAGTTTGTAAGACAAATTATTACTAACAACATGCACAACTGTTAGTCTGAAATAAATGATTTTTATTTTTATTATATAAGAACCGCTAAAGTTTCAAATACTGAGGCGTCATTCATAAAATGGCGGCATTTCATAAAATGCCCAGGCCTATCAGGATCTGTCTAAAACCATCGAGGATGAGATATAAATTTCACCGAGTACCGACACACCTGTTGTAAAGGGTTCATCCAATCTTGCTGTCAGGTTTCAATTAAAAATCCGCGTCAACACTTGACAGATCCAATTGAATGGACAGGTCCATTTAAAGTGTGAAATATTTTGATATTTCTGAGTACTAGCTGTTTCTACCGAGTTTCTTCGCGATACAACATAAAGTATACTTTCAAATTGCTTATTTATATAAGGGACAGAGTAGCTTTACATAGGAAAAGGAAACTTTAAATGTATTCGGCTGTTTCACAGAAGTCATGATTCTCTTAATCTGAATTAACATAGTTAAAAAAAATATCACATATTTTAGTTTTTAAATTTCAATTATCTTTAGGAACTCATACTTTGAAACTAGAATAAATTTTACACTTGTTTTTATTGTTTTAATCGCGTAATAAACGCCACCTAAGACAGCAATTTTAAGGCAAGACAATCATGGCCTAAGCTTTCGACAAAGCAACTCAGTAAAAGTACAAAAAACTGTATACTTTATATAATGGTTTTTCTTTGCATCTTACTATAGAGTTTTCTGTTGTTTTAAAACTTTTAATTTTGCTATTACCATGCAGGCGGCTCGACGAAAAAGTTTTTAATGGTAAATGTGTGACACGGGCCGTATCGGTTACATGTGGGTGAAGTCACGTGCGCCTGCTAATTAGTATACATAGACCAATCTACCAAGACGCGACGACTCTTTAGCAAGTTATATAGTTCGACGCCCCTATACTGAGAAATGTAGTTTTTATTCGTAAACATAGTAACTCAATGTCTCAGCCCATTGACGTCCTACAACAGAGCATGGATCTAAATAGTCACAAATAAATCTAAGAGGTAATCAGGTTATACTCCATTACAGGGACCCAGTGCAGATAAGCGAGAATAGAAATGTAACGTTCAGCTGTTATATTTCCAACATACATATATACATACATAATATAACCTGTTTCTCCGAAGGGGTAGGCAGAGGCATATTATACGCCCACATTTCGCCAGTTATATTGTTGGTCCCACGTAATAGACGGTGAGCCTATTGCCCCTTACCGGGTACTTTTTAGTTCGCCAGAGCCTAATCCGTTGATCGGTTGGTGCACTACTTGCAGGTGAAGTTGGCTTGGGCTCCTTAGATCTTGGTAGAAACCCTATATTACCCACCTAACTATACTTGGATTTCCAAACCGTACAATAAGGCCTCTTACTTTGCTAAGCGACTATCATATAGAGAAAACTGGGGCCAACGGCTTAGCATTCGATAATAAGCCACACAAACAATCACCTATCCAATGAGTGACCTCTGTGAACTGGGCTTTACATCAGTGATCCCTTCCTACTACCTATCTATTATCGACGAGCTACGAACATAGCAACTTGCGCTACTTATATAAATTCCTTTCCATCGATGGGTGTGAAATAAAACCGTGTTACATAGCCACCCTTATTTGATCCACGTCACGGAAACCTTACAGAAAGTCAGGATTACGAGATGACGAGTTTCCCGTGACTTGGCTTAGTGACTCGAGGATTATGATACGTTCTGTATATTATATATGTTTTTTGAAGAATTAAGTGACTTCATACTTTTTTCTGTTGGTAAGTGACACTCAAACTTATTGCAGTACCACAGAAACAATACTTATAATCAATACTTATGGATGACTAAAGAGGCTTGTGCTCATACATAAAGTTTCACTCGAATGAAGTTTTAAGAGCAGATGCTAAGATTCTCATAATATATGTATGATATGTAAAAGATCTTAGAAGGTTTAAGGCAGACAGTCTCGAGGGATTTCTTATACGAGTAAATGTAAGCTAATATAAGATAAAAATAAAGTCAGCCTGAAATGTATACTCATTATAATGTGTATACATTTCAGGCCTGATATATACTGATAGTTGCCAGTAACTGATCTTAATATTTAATGTATATTGACTAAAGGGGTTGATGTTAAGCATACGATACAATTGACAGTTAAACAAATAGATATTCTTGAACAATCACTCCAGTGATTAGACTGGAGTGATTGTTCAAGAATATATATTTAGGTCTAAATCTATAAAGAGCTTTATAATAGAGAATATAATTAACGGACACATAAATTTATTATTGTAAATATATACTAACAATATATAGAACACCACCCATAACATGGCAAATATTCATACTAATACGAACAAATAGGTAATCAACAAATCATCTTGAGAGCGAAGGGCAATAATATCTGTGCCATTATTGGCCGTCAATGTGACAACACAGCATAGCCGCGGCCCGCCGAAAGATCTGTGTCTTGAACATTTCACAACCTGTCTTTGCCATATTCTTTACTCTCCTGTTTTCGAAATCTATCATCAAAGAGACACAATAATGCGTTGCGCCATACACTGGTATTAAACATTCTACAAGCTGTGTGCACCATGTCCACACTCATGTTTCTGATGTAAAAGTTGAGCCTCGTTCCAAAAATGAAGGAAGTTCCAAGTCGTTTCTTACAGCCACGAGTAGCCGAGCCTTGTCACCGACGAGGCCGGCTGCGGGTAATGGGCACCGCGTCACGTCAACGTCGTTACTGGCGGCGAGGCTTATGTCGGCTCACCGCAGCTTACGAGACCCATTACATTATAGTCATATGATCGTTGCAATATAGTTTCATACAACATTTTATTGGATTTATAAGATTGCTGTCTGCTCTCCGTCATGTTTAGGCTCTTAATAACGTTTAAAACATAGATATCATTAATCACAGTCGGTGGTGGATAATACGTTTGGTAGGACGCCCCATTACCTAACATTCATATGATCGCTGCAAGAAATATTTTATAGTAAATAAATTGCATTTTAGTAGACATAAATCGCTGTTTAGCTAGACTTTCGACACAAGATTCGGTTTAAGGGCCTAAAATAAAACGTAATACTTTTAAATAATGTCTTAGAATGGCAAGCAAAGTAAAGCGCTCAGGGGAATTTGCAATAAAAATGATCTGACGAGTCACTTAATCTACAATTTCGTCGTTATTCAAATAAAGAAAGAAACCAATAACAACTGTTTTATAGAAGTTACATAAAGATAAAAAATCCAAGGTCTTGTAAAAGTGGTAATTTGAATCAAGACAGATCAAGAAGGCAAAGTTCACAGAGGTAAGTCGTTTTTAAAGTGACTATATATGTGGTTTGCCAAGGCCTCCGTGCTGCTTGCTGAAATAACGCTAAGCCCAGTGGCTTAGCGTTATTTCAGCACGCAGTCGCGGTCCCGGTTATTACTGTATGTGGTAATCGTAAACCAAGCTAATGGCTCAAAGAGTGACTTGAAAAATTGTAACGATGTACAGGACACTACACACCCACCTCCGCCATTCCGTGCTGGGCACGCGTGGTGGAATATGACATGAACGCCTTCTCCCCTCGTTTCGTGGTAGAAGACCCGAGCTCATAAGTAAGACGTTAATATGAACATTGCATTTCTGTTAATAAGATCTAAATTTAATTTAATAAACAATGTCCGCTTTCTTCATTTGGATGCAAATTTTCTTTACAACTAACACTATAAGTACAAATAGAGAAGGCCAGCAGGGGATTAATGAGCGCCTGAGTGGGTGGGGTGTCACGTCGTTACGAGTTACGCGGCTTATGTCGGCCCGCTCCGGCCCGTTCCGGCGCGTTCCGGCTCGTTCCGGCTTACAAGTGAGACCCGCGTCCGCGTCATTAACAAGACTTCTAAACTGATCGACCACGAGTTTAGTGCCATTATTTAAAAGGAATTGGGACGCTTTAGTCAGGGTGACGTCCTTTGTTTGAAGACTCTTTAGGCGAGCCTGTGAAGGAGGACGCCTAGCTAAAAACCGTTCTAGGGACAGATATTTTGAGGTCAATATGAGGTTACAAACAGACATATGGTGAACGGAACGTACTTAAGGTGAAAAGTGACTAACTAATCCGTTCGCAATTGATACCAAAATTAAGGCCAAAATTAATTGAGTGGGGAAATCATTTTGGCTACACTAATAATTGTCCTCTATGAAAATAGTACTAACTAGATATAATTTGAAAGCGCTGCTTTACTTTATTACACATTAGCATTTAATAAATCAGCCCTGAACTAAGAAACAAAATATTTCACAGAACACTAAAAGAAGTTCTGTTAAATACTTGCACTGAATTATATGACTTATCTCTGTTCTGTAAAATACTTGCATTGAATTAAATGAATTATCTCTGTTCTGTGACATACTTGCACTGAATAAATTCGCATTAGTAGCGGTAAACTTAAAATAAATACCATTGTCTCTATAACTGTTGGCATTCAACCATAGCTCTAAACTGCCGAATTAAAAACAAACTTTATTTTTATGTTATATTATGTAATCGGACATAGCCATGACGGTATATTCCATTGTTAATATCTTTACATAATACAATATCATTCCTATAAAATAAGCTCAACATTGCAATTGCAGTTTTGTTATATTAGTAAGTTATGTGTTATTTATAACTTAACCTGACCCGAACATAGATAATATGCTATAGAATATTCGTATGAAAAAAACAATAATATAACTTCACCCGCAAGAGACGACGAGAAAAGAGCTTTTCAATTACAGTTATTGTTCATTTGAAATTTAATTTAATTCGCATTTTTTGTATATTTAATTCAGAATCCGTTCAGCATACATCCTACACTCTTACGTTCGTGATAAAAGTGTTATATAAAAAACAAAGCGATACCAAATACCTCTCTCGTATTGGATTATAAGAACAACGTTTTATTGAACGCTCTCCGTGCACACAGGTACAGCAAACCCTAGCGAAATGGGGCGAGAGATCACGAGCAATAGTGGGGGACTGTTCTGTCCGATGAAGTGGAACGGAAAAATAAATCAGGAGAAATGCGACAAAGGTACGCTCCGCTTTTCCAATACGCTACGTCAAACTATTTACTTATATTCACTTTGCCGGTTTGTGCATTTATTATGTACTCATAGCCCCAGCTACAATGAGGGGCATTCGAACTGAATAATTCACACTTCTAGTGGTAAAAAGTTGTTGTCAATTTATATGAGAACGTTCTAAGGATTTGAATTGAGATTAAATCCCTATAATTTTGGGAAATTTTGTAAGTGTTCACTCTATTTCGGAAAATTTAATTGTACTAGGTACGAATTGCTAAAATATATTTTACGAACATTACAAATGCAACTGTACAAATATTGTTAGAAGAATTAATTATTTTTAAGTGAAGTGAGTGAATTTACTATCTGAAAATTATGCAAATAAATTATTTTGAAAATAACATTACACTGAATATTTTGGATATTACTTCAAGCAAACTAAACGCTTCAAATTTTTAAAAAAGATTAGGTAGAAAATTAAATCTTAGACAATTCATATAGTTTACAATTTGTTCTTGCGTTTTGTACAAATGTACAACCTTTCATGATTAAACAGCTACATAATTTAGTTATGGCTATTCCTGTAATTACAAACGTTTTGAAATCCACTTAGGTTAATAAAACCGTATTATATTATAAATAAATGTGAAACTCACTACGTTTTAGTGGACAGCCACTCTAATGACGGGAATTGGCTGTAAATGGTTTAAAGTGCTTTGGCTCATAAATCAGGCGGCAAACAGGCCGGTCTGTAGCTGAATGGTAAATAAAAAATGTGGAAACGGGAGGGACATTTTGTAACTAATTTACTTGAGCTGATGGTGCAGGATGTAAGTGTAATTTTTATTTGTATATATGTACATACGTTCGTTGCCAGGTTATTAAATAAGATAGCTCGTATATGCCTTATAAAATCTGTATCTAGAATTTTAGGTTCAAAGATTTTTTTCGTTATAATATAGTAACAAGTGGAAGAAATTTATGTGAGATATGCTCATTTGCTTTTTATTAATGAATTATTATGTCTTTGCCTGATTGTTAAATTGACCAGGGCACAGCTAATATTATAAAATGATTATAAAGATGAAAGATTATAAAATGTAACTATATTTTACAAGTTTCTGTTAGATACAACATAAGGTAAAATTACAAAATATATTGTTTTATTCATAATTTCCATCCAAACCCTACCATATTTGAATTCATAATTTCATCAACTATTACATAGAACTTGAAAACGTCAAATTAACTTTAAAACAATAAAAACACGACTACACTGTAATCACGAAGCTTAGATTTACTTACCTGGAAAAAAAATAAGTGTAAGTGAATCTAAGTGCCAGGTCTGAGCCAACGCTCTATACTACTACACAATATGCTATAATTATATACGTATTAGGTCCTTACATATGAAATTCGCGTTATATCGAACTGGCCACTTTGCTCTCATAAATTCAGCGTTTGGCTAAGAATTCCAAATTCAAATTTATTTCCATTTCAAACTTGTCTATTCGTGTTCAGAATGTGATGATTTATTTATTTTCGCGCCATTTAATTTTATTTTGAAATAGTTCTGTGCGCAATATGGAAAATTTAAAATATCGCATTATTTTTGAATACCATTTTCATCGTGACACAAGCGCTGCGGAACAGCTCGAAAGATTAATGATGTGTACTCAGAAGCCACTGTGAAAGAAAACACGGTACGTTTTTGGTTCCAACGCTTTCGTTCCGGAAAATTTTGACCTCCAGAACAAACCTAGTGGACTTGAAAGCGATCGTGGAAGGGGATCCATCTCAAACCACGTCATAGTAGGCTGCAGGCTTTGGTGTGAATAATAATTAAACCATCTTGGATCATTTCAAACAAATGGGAAAAGTAAAGAAGCTTGAAAGATGAGTACCAGATTAATTAAGTGAAGCAAACCAATAAACACGCATAGAGACTGCTGCGTCACATTACTTAATCGTCACAATAAAGAACGAATTTTGATTTCGCTCGTTATTATGATAAAAAATGTATCCTATCGAAAACGGCCATAACAGTGATTAAACCCAGGTGAACTGGCCTAATCTTTCCCAAAGCAAAAGTATATCCAAAAAAGGTACTGGTTATAGTGTATGGTGGTCCAGCATTGGTGTCATATTCTACAGCTCCTAAGATCTGGTCAGACGATTATGGTAAATCTGTATTGCCAACAACTGAAAACAGTGATGGAATGGTGCTATCCGTTAAACAACCGAGATTGGTCAACCGACCTAGCTTACTGCTGCTTCAGGACGCCGCTAGACCACACACTGCCCATTAGACGGTGGCGAAACAAGACGAGCTAGGATTGAAATGTCTCCGTCACCCACCATACTTTGTTTAAAAAAAGTTTCATTCAAATGAGGCAGTCCAAAACGCCTTCAAAGATTTCGTTAATTCTCGTTCCCGCTATTTATTCAGCAAAGGAATCAATAAACTCTCCACAAATTTGCAAAAGTGCATTAAATAACGGATACTTTGATTGATTGAACGTACCCAAGAAAATAGATGAAACTAAACAAGATTTAATTAAATATATTGTTAATATTGGAAAATTAACTAATACCTCAGTGAATGCTTCAGAGATTAAAGACGTCTTTCGCATTCAATCAAGAACAGAAAATAAACCTATAATTGCCGAGTTTACGACCACCGTTACCAAAGAAAAACTACTACAAAGCATCAAAAAATACAATCGAGAACATCAAGGATCTAACTTAAACACTCAAAATCTACAACTGGAGGGACCAAAAAGGTTAATATATATATCTGATAATCTTACCGCTAAAGCGAAAAGACTATACTTTATGGCCCGAGACTTTGCAGTCCAGGAACACTTTAAGTACTGCTGGACGTCTTTTGGAAAAATATTTCTACGTAAAGAAGACAATTCGTCAATCATAACAGTAAACTCTGAATCGATATTTAAGACCCTTACGACTCCAAAGTGACTATATCAAAGTAATGTTATCAGCATTTCACTTAAGCTCATATTATGTTTTCTTAAACTATATATTCGGATTTTCGTTGGTTATGTACATACTTACATACATACTTACACACCTGTTCACAGATTTATCAATCATCATGCCTATACATTTGATTACATACCTATAACTTACATTCCTCTTTACAATACACACTTACACTTTCGTTCAGTATGCACAATACAATTATATTTAAGCACATACACATTGACACTCGTTTACTCGTATCACAAATTTATAATATGTATAGGATATACTACTCACACTTATTTATATAAGATTAAAACTAAGAAATACTTTGACAAATCTTGGTTCATATATAAACTAACACTACTGTATCAATGTATGGATTTATCCGATAGATATAGCTACCAAAAACAAACTTATATGTATCATTGCCTAAAAAAATATACAGTCTTTTGTAAACAAACTACTTTAAGTACGTATAGATCGGTCTTGCATAATACTCTTACATCTATTCAGTTTCGCATATTAATTTTTGCAATCAGACACACATCAGCAACACATCTCTTTATTCAGCCTTTTACTTTATTTATACAAAAAATCATAAACATATATATCATAACTTTGTATATTAATATGTGTAGATGTGTGGGGACGTTTAGTATTTATGAGTTAACGGGAACAACATCGGTATGCCTTGAGCATTACACTATCATAATTGATCTAAATAATGCATTGAAATACTGCCTGAAACTTTATAATCACATTCACGCCTAACGAAGACGTTTTTAACAGCATTGATTCATACACACCGGGAACGGCTCATGTTTGTGATGTTGAAGAGGTGGAAGTGATATTGCCCCATAAAAACCACTTGATCGTTCTGTCGCAAAATATACGGAGTATACATCGCAATATAAATGAATTGGAAGCCTTAATGGCCAGATTAAAGTTCGAAGCGGATGTTATAGTTCTCTCCGAGTGCTGGCTTAAGAACAACAATGTCCCACCATCTCTTAAACAGTATAACTGCTTTTATACTTCAAATTGTAAGACTCAAAATGAAGGGGTTGTTGTATATACTAAAAATTCGTTGACTGTCAAAGTTTCTGAACCGGACTTCAGAGATGGGAACTGTTTAGTCATGAAATTTCCTAATGATACTTGCCTGGTTGCAATTTACCGACCTCCAGCTCACAGGAATATCGATGGTTTTCTTGTTTCACTTGGGGAAGTGTTAGAGTCTCTTAAAACATATAGGAATGTATATATTACCGGGGACATAAATATCAACATAATAGATAATAACAACGTAACAAATGATTATAGTAATTTGCTAGCATTTTATGGCCTACTCCCTGGACATACATTTCCTACCCGGGGGCAAAGTTGTCTTGATCATGTTATAATCAGATCGGAACTTGAAACCGTTACAGCCGTTGTACGCACTTCTCTAACTGATCACTATACTACTATTTTTAGTATACAAAATAAAAAACCAAACCTTTCACCGCAAGTTACCAGGAATGTTATTAGTTATGATATGGTTGTTCAGGGCTTACAAGACTCAAACTATTCTCAAATTTATAATTGTAAAGATGTTAATGAAGCAACCAAACTCTTGATTGATATAATAACAGATTTAATAAATAAGAATACGACAATTAAAACTACTCCTAATAGGAAACGAATTATTCAACCCTGGATCACATCTGGGTTACTGAGATGCATTAGGAACAGGGATAAACTACACTCGGAAACGAAGAAATATCCAAATAATGTAATACTCAGTTCTACGTACAGACGCTACAGGAACTTTTGCAACGAACTTCTCAAAAAAATTGAAATTGAATATAATAAAGAAAAACTTAAAAAAGCTCAAAATAATGTAAAGAAAACTTGGGAAGTAATTAGTAATATTGCTAAATTAAAAGGTAAAAAAGATGAAAACTTACATGTACTATTACAACTAAAAGAAAACACCTTAGATTCTATAAATGAAGTAAACAAAACTTTTGCTAATGTAGGAAAAAATTTAAATCAGAGAATAGTAGCACAGGCTCCTAACGTCATAAACCAATTCGACAAATATAAAAACTCCTTAAATTCATTTGTGTTGACTAATACTGACTGTGATGAAGTCCTGAGTACAATTCAAACATTAAAAACTAGCTTTGCCACTGGTGTAGATGACATACCAATCTTTATTTTTAAAAGAGTAACACATGTCCTTGTCCCTGTCATAACTTACTTCTAACTGCTCTAATTAAGCCTATACACAAATCTGGGGACAGAGACATCGTCGGCAACTATAGACCAATCTCAATTTTACCATCTTTGTCAAAAATTTTTGAACGCTTAATAAATAAAAGACTTACCGCATATTTGCAAAGGTTTGAGCTTATTTCTAAAAACCAATACGGATTTATTAAAGGAAAATCGACTGAACAAGCTGTTAATGATCTTACTACGCACATAATAAAAAAAACTAGAGAATAAAGATAAATGTTTGGCTATATTTTTAGATCTGGCAAAGGCCTTTGATACTGTCTCTGTCCCTCACCTAATAAATGCTTTGGAAAGATATGGAATACGAGGAAAGGTCTTGGATTTATTTAAAAGCTATTTAACTAATCGGCATCAATGCGTCAAGATAGATAATATTAAAAGCGATTTTCTCCCTATAACACACGGCGTTCCCCAGGGAAGCGTACTGGGCCCTACCTTATTTACAATATATGTAAATAGTTTATGCAATATACATCTAGAACAAGGACAAGTATTTGCTTTTGCTGATGATACTGCCTTGGTGTTTCATGGCTCCACTTGGCGTGATCTAAATTATAAAGCACAGGCCGGATTTGGTAGGGTGATGAATTGGTTACAAAAAAATTTACTAACTCTTAATATTGAAAAAACCAAGTTCATCACTTTCACTAAACTAAAACATCTGCAGCCAACTAATGTAGAAATAAAGGCTCATGTATGCTCGGATCCTGGGCCTTGCTCGTGTATTTCATTGGAGAGATTGGCTGAAGTAAAATATCTCGGTGTCTTTATAGACTGCACATTAACATGGAAGTATCAGACTGATGTACTTACCAAACGAATTAGGAAACTAATATTTGTTTTTAAACGCCTTAGAAATGTCACTGATTATAAAATTCTTAAAACCACATACTTTGCTTTATGTCAGTCTATTATTGCATACTGTATTATTTCATGGGGTGGTACTTATAAAAATCATATGTTGCAAGTGGAAAGAGCACAAAGGGCAGTATTGAAAATAATACTATTTAAGCCTTACCGATATTCTACTTCACAACTTTACCTAGACGCTGATGTTCTAACAGTCAGACAACTATTTATTTTAAAGTCGACCCTATTCACTCATTCAAAAACAATATATGATCCGAAAATATTAGATAGAAAGAGAAGAAAAGACATAATCTTTAGAAACTGTCCACCGTTCTCGCCTTTTGCGAAACGACATCAAATTTTCTTAGGTCCCTTTTTATATAATTTTATTAATAAAAATATTTTCATATATCCCATGACTACCCACAAATGCAAACAAATACTTAAAAAATTTTTGCAACTTAAAGATTATGAAGAAACGGAAGGTATGGTAAAGGTAAAAATATAGGTCTATATGAATGTTTTTGCAGTACCATTAATGTACTATCTACATACAACAACACGCAAGCAGCACGAACGCGCGCGCACACACACACACACACACACACACACACACACACACACACACATACACACACAAACAAACACACACACACACACACACACACACACACACGCTCATGCACACACCACACCTAAAATATGATTCTGTATATATATACATTGCAGCTTATAAATATATAATATAACATGCACGTAAACTTACACACTTTTGTTTTTATTTCTTATAGTTATAGTTTTGTTATATGTAATCATTAATGAGTTGAGTGCATGGGTCAGTAGATGGGGGCCGGAATCCTGTAACACAGGGTATCCTAGTACGGGGTTCCGCTCGATCACATTGGCTTTAGAATATATATATTGATTAACTTAAAAATTGTAAAAAATGAATAGTTTTCCTTTTATCCATGTAAAACATCATTTTCATATGTATATTAAATATGCTACATACTAATGGAATGTATAAAACGTCGAGCATATAAATCCAAACGGGCATATCTCAAGATAATGAATCACGCTTCCAACCGAGACACTAAATCATGGCTTGGCAATTAAGTTACATTTCTAATTGAGAGATAAGTGAAATGACGAGAGGCTTTTAGACCCCGCCCTTAGGGGACGAGGGCAGCGAGAGTAATTAGCTCATTAAAATTGCACTGCACATATCTACTGCAATAGTATCGTGTTTTTACAAGCTTTTATTTATAAGACGAAATATTTTCTACAAAAAATCAACTGGTGCAGCACAGGGCAGCACTGGCATGGATATGGTCTTCTGCTGCTGCACTGTGGAGTAAAGTCGGCGCTGTGGTTTGAGGGGGTTAAGAGACCTGTATTTCGCTCCTGAGGTCGTAAGCTCGATTCCCAGATAGGACCTATATATATATATGTTGGGCTGGGTGATTTCTTATATGTAAGTATTTATTAGATAAAACAAAATATAAGTTTGAGTATGTTCAACTGTTGTTTAGAATATGTAGTACAGGATCTGCTTAGTTTTAAGCGCTTTAGGGGCTTAAGACATGTCCAAGAATATCTATTTATTTTGTCTTACATATGGACTTACTCGTTTAGAGTATTTGCCAGAGTCAGCTTATATAATTAATCAAGTTATATGCATTAATGCAGAATTTTCGTCTTTCGGTACAGTAAAGTCAAGTCCGCCTTAGAGCTAGTTCAGAGTCAAGTCATATGTACCCCCAGTTTTTACTGGGACTATTTTTAGTGGAGGCTTTACTTGAGGCTCTAGGGAGTTTTGAAATCAACACGGAAAATCACAATTCGTAGCAATATTTGTATTTGTATTTTTTATAATGTCACTAATATGGAATTAATATTGAATAAATTAAATTTTATATTTATAATATAGCCTGTCTTATCACTGCTGAGTATAGTCAAGCAAAAACAATGCCATACCTAATATATGTTACTTCTTGTATTTGTTTATACATAATATACTTAATTGTGTGTATTCTGTCAGAACAGACTATGTGTTTAACCAAAAAAATATAAAAGAACAGACTATACTGGTCTTAGTGTTTAAACCAAAATTTATAAACATTAGGCGCATCAATTTCACAAAGACCCTTTAACACAATCTGAATTTAATTTGTTAAAAAAATACAAAAATAAATATTAGCCAACGAAATGATAACACAGGAACCCCCGTGTTGAATGAGAGCGTTGGTAATAACAGTAAGTGAAACACTCGTAGTAAAAACTGGGTACAGCCAGCACACAAATAAAGAGCGCAAAAACAAAACGTCTTGGAGCACAATAGCGTCGCCAAACCCTCTCCCCTCCTGGTACTCATCTCCCCTCCCCCTTAGCAAAGGCTGTCTTCCAGGCTCCTAATGAGAAGCGTTGAGACCTAAAATTTGGTGCCAACTCGAACTCTAGAAAGCTCTTCAGTAAAGGCTATGCCTAACAGCGGGCGTGGCGGGCGTCAATAAACAGTGCGCGAAGGAGTTCTATAAAATATGCTTCAACTATTACACACTTATACAAAAGCTGGTGAAAAAATTGGTGTTATTAAAACAAAGATTGAACCATGCCATGAATTCTTGCGACTGGCATTAACGGCCGGGGAGCAAAAACGCAAAAAAACGCCGCAGTCACGCCCCGCCAGAGATGAGTCTGGAGCCTGCGAGGACATCTCATTTCAACCTAGAACAAACCTAAACGTCTAGAAATAAAGATCAAATCCAAACGTAGCACCCACTTGAGTGGTGATATTGATAGAATTTTTACGGTTTTAAGAAACGCTTTTATGTTGGCAGTAACCTGATTTTTCAATCGCAAAGGAAAATGGAAGAGAGGACCCCTTTGTGGCGCCCCGGGCATCACACCCCGTCTCTTTTAATACCGAAGATGGGTTAGATTTCTTTTTGAAGTATTTACGTTTATTGACTTAAGACTTCAAACAAAAATGGTCTTGACATAAAGTCGTTTTTAATACTCTGTTTCGTCAAAGCTTAACAGTACAACTTTGGAAAAAAGAAAAATAACCTTATTTGTTTCACACATAACTTTCAACATTTTACTTTCCTACCAGATAGGTCAACAGATTGTGGCCAGTAGGTGTTTTGTCAATATGTATGTTTTTATGTAAAAAAATCTTTAATGTGTGTATGTGTGTGTCTATTTGTCGCAAATTTAAAGACAATGCATAAACTTAATATATGCAGGCAATAAAGTCTGTTTCTCTGCTGCTGTAGTGTCATGGACAGAATATTAGATAATTAAGCCAACATAGTAGACTTGCTTAGCGGCAAGAGACTCTCATCCTTCTTAGCCTATTAACGTTCCTCAACTAAGCACAAACTTCTCACCAACCAAGGTTAGAGGGATTCAGGTAATACACCACCACTTCACAGTGCAGATTAGCCGAAGTACGAGTGTGGAGACCTGCAATTAGATGTTATCAAGCCGCCCAAAAAGGGCACAACTTTTACTAATTACTTAACGTGCATTCTAAAGACTGTAGCACTCTATTAAATTCGTAACTAAAAGTCACCCACCATAGTCTTTAAAAATCGCTTAACATCGGTAACTGTTTCTGATCGCCCTAATATCGCGGAGATATGAGCACTTCCAGAGCTACGAGTCAAATATCCTGATTGTTTACCTGCCTTAATCTAAAGTCATATATCATAAACCTATATGACCTCTCTGTCTCGCATTGTATTGTGGCATAGTAAATGCCTTCTACCTTTTGGAGCTTTTGTGTGCCGTCCTCGGTGTGACTTTAGCTTTACGCCAACATATTGCAAGCATGCATATAATACTAAGAATATCTCTGAAAATCTTTTTATAGTGGAAAATATTGCTACTCGTATATTCGCTACAACTCAAGCTGCACGTTTTGCTTTTCTATTGTAGTTTTATTATTTTTATCGTGCCGACACAGACAACTGTATACCAATGCCCTACTAACCCATATTAGACCAAGTAAATAAAATTCTTTATTCAACAAGCAAATATGGAGTTTTATTATTACTTCAGCGTAACGCCTAGTGTACTATTACTTATGAATTTTTGCTTTAAATGTAACATTCTGGAATTTTAAACATAATATCTTGCACTTAATTTTGAAACTATATAAAATGTTTGTTTTTTACATGGGCTCAAGTTTGCCGCAGTTTTAAGTTGACATTTTATAAGGTAGATTGTGTGCCAAACTTAAATAAAATTCATTAACTTTGACTGTACTTGTATTGCTACGATTCGTAGCAGCATGCACTCTCTACGAAATTCGTAGTAGCATGCACTGTCTACGACTTTCGCATCAGCATGCATGATGTTTGACTTTTGCAGAAGCATGCCCTGACCACGAATTGTGTAGAACCCGGCACTGCCTACGCCTTTCAGAACTCTATGCACTGTCTACGATTTCCATAACTGTCTAAGCCGTTCGTAGTAGCTTGCACTGTCAGGGCCTCTCGTAAAAGTTAGCAATGTCTACAATTTTCGTAGCAGCATGCAAAGTCTAAGACTTCACTGTTCGCTGTAACCCCGTTACCCTAATTTCAAAGACAGTGCTTTTCTCATATCGCCGATTTATATTAAATCACATTCTTCTTTAAATCGTTGATTCGTCTTCGGATTGTAATAATATTTTAGATTACTTTTGAAGTCCGATGTGTGTTACAAGTCAAAGACTATCGGAGTTATAACAATGATAGATCAGATACAACCTATACCCTTATTAAGTTTCATAAAAATCTGTTGTAGTAATATTTTGCCTAAAATACTTCGCTTTTAAAGGAAACACGTCTAGTTATGCTTGTTATATCCAACGGAATATTCAAGCACAACACTAATATCTCACACTATATTTAGAGTCATAAAGTATGTTAAAATTTTTAGCAACATGCAAAACTTTTAGGAATATTGCTGCGATCCCTAGCACCGTAGCGTACGAATTTCGTAGACGGTTGCTACGAAATCGTAGTTGTTGTCTAGACTTGAGTATTAAGAACTGGAATCTATTTTTATCGTTGCTGGGAATTAATTTATAATGCAAGAGTAAGAACCTGCACTTTTGTGTAAGCTAGAAGGTGTATTATTTTAGCTTTATATTGCACTAGCTGTTTTCATATTGCTTTGTTTCAGATTATTTTATACGAACTGCTTCCCGCGGCTCCGATCATATTTTGAATAAAAATATCTTAGCCCTTATTTTTCAGGGATTATATAGCCTATGCATGAAATTATTTAATTTTTTCTATAGAAAACATACTCATTTTACCTCCATTTGTAATGTTCGTTATTTTTAATAGGTTAATTTACATTAGATTGTCCTCAGTTCGTCAGTAAATGATGTGCGTGTGTTACAATAGTTTTTTGACAAACCAACGACTTCACAAGCACGAATCTACTTGACTGTGATGGAATATTCTCTTAGTAAAACATTATTGGTTATAGCTTCTGGGAGAACTTTTCAATGTCTTCAAATATTCACTGTGTGTGTTCTTTATTATTTTAATTGATTTATAATTAATGATGTAAAAGCTATGTCACAAAAGTGTAGGCGTGTAATATGCCTCTGCCTGTTTCCCCGAAGGGGTAGGCAGAGGGATATTATCGCCCACATTTTGCCAATTATATAATTAGTCCCACGTCATAGCGACGTTAGCAATTAACAATGTGGTAAGTAAAAAGTCGTTACTTTAAAAAATTGTCGTAAGTGAAAAGTAACGACTGGTATGATATTATTAAAAGCAAAGACTTTTCACTTACGACATTGTTAATTGCTACCATCGATAGGTGGCGAGCCTATAACCGTTTGCCGGGAACTGTTTTGTTCGTAAGAGCCTCGTCCGTTGATCAGCAGGTGCTCCACTTGCAGGTGAGGTTGGCTTGAGTTCGTCATATCTTGGTAGGATCCCTAGCAATCCTATACATCTCAAACTTTACCACCGCAATACGAACTGGAGAGACTGTGGGGACTCATTCGTCATGGAGTCCTGTATTTACTTGATTCCAGGGGCCCAATAAGGCATCTAATTTGGTTTGATTACTACTATAGCAATAGGCAACGATGACTAAACGCGTCTCAAACCGACAACATAACGTGCCTCCCAAAGCACATAACTACCATTCATATATCACCAAAAAGACCGAAATTAGTCGACAATTCAAATATTGAATAAACACAAATATGTGTCAACAGTTGTGGAAGTTATTTCAACATAGTCGGTACGAGTATTAAATTTAGTTGAGTACGCCGAAGTAAATTATACAAATCGATTCGATCACTATCTCGAAATGGAACTGGCCCGATGTTTTCCAGCAAAGATATTATGGAAATACGATGCAATTATTATACCATTAGTAAAGGCATTCACAAACAGAAAAAATGCTGAAGTTTTCGACTTACATGATCTGATGATACATACAAATATACATATAATCTCGTGTCTATATACCATTTGGAGTGGGCAGGAACGTTACTACAACTATTTAAGAAGGATGTTACGGCCTAGAAAATTGTGCCACCTCCCTTCACCTTATGGGAAGTCGAAATAGTTGACGAAAGGAAATTAAACGTTACTACAACTATTTGAAAGGGGATAGAAAATGGTCTCACCTCCTCTTCTCCTTTTACCTCATTGGGAGTCGTAACAGTCAACGACGAAAAATTATGCGATCACAAATTACGGAATCACAGTGATGAATATGGGCGAATACCCCTTTTATAAAAAAAAGTATAGGCCTATGCTAAACATAGAGTGGACTTCATATGTGTGAAATGATCCCCTTATATATTAAAAGTATAGACCTATGCTGAACATAGAGGGGAGAGTGGACATTATTTGGCTAATATAATAATATTCAAACCATAATAATTGCGGCAAACTTCATATTTAGCACAGAGATAAAACCTTACAATTGGTTAGAGCTCTTCGCGTATATTAACACTAGATGAGATTAGACTTTAGTTGACTTCTACCACATTCGTAAATTTATTACATATCTTAGTTTTGTGTAAAGGTACAGAAGAAACTGAATTGAATATTTAGTCAAACAAAATATTTTCGATGTGAATTCGAGTTATGCTTAATCAAATATAATATCAAAATGTATATTTAAACAAGCAATTTTCGTCAATTTTCAACAAGACACACAAACGCATGATTAAATATCTAAGGCAAGTTTAGTTGCACGAAACTGTCCTTGCCACTTGATAAGCTTAAACTAAGTAATACCACCTACGTTAAGCTCCTTTGTGACAAAGGAAGCCAAAATAGGTGTCTATGTCATGCCCAGTGGATTCAAACAGACCACGAAATGAGAGCTATACTCAATGCTGTAGTACGATATAGGAGCTTTAGCTAGCAATAATACTAGACATAGTTTCGAATAATAAGGTGTAAAGACCAGTATTTATACGAAAACCGTGTCTTCAATTCCCATTCGGTACAATTATTGAGCACAGGCCTTATCTTACGTTTTAGAGAGCTTGGGATTCAGGTCATACCCCAAATTTAGGCGACCTGCTTTAAAAAAAATCATAGAGCTCACTTGGTCTCTAATATTACTTTACGATTACCACATACACGGATAACCGTCTTTAACCAACAACCAACGGTCCCTTCCGAAAGACGTAAGGGCTCACTAAATATTAAACGCCAAAAAACGGGCATGAAGTCTAACTTCTGTATACTCTGCTTTACTTACATAAATACATACATACATACAACCATATCCATTTCTCCGAAGGGGGCATATTATACGCCCACTTTTCTTATATATAAGTGGTCCCACATAATAGGTGGCGAGCCTATTGCCGGTTATCGGAAACTGGTATGTTTGCCATATCCTCGTCAGTTGATCGGTAGATGCACCACTTGCAGGTGAGGTTGGCTTGGATGCCTAAGGTCCCTTTACACCCATAATTCTTGCTGCTTTACTTCGGTAATCGTTTTCAACCTTGATAGTACGGCAGACCTACGGGAATCTTAATAAAATACTAAGATATTATTTCTGAAGAATGTTGTTACAATCTTCAAAGGGGAAGACTGCTCCACGGCTTTTGTTAACGAGACAATGTGGAGCTTTCACTTCTATATAATGCTTTGTTCTCTTCGTCGTTTTCTAAGTTGCCTTATAATGAATTAAATTTTTACTTGAACAAAATGTATGTAAATTAACTTATTAATTATTTTTAACTTGTTTTTTTATGTTTTTTGTCTATGGGTTCAATTTACCTGAATAAAGAACTACTTATGTATCGTAGGTTATCAGGGTTGTATAAAACATGTGATCACAATTAATATGTTGCCAACCTAACCTAACTTTAGTGCACATCAAATTTACATACTCAGCCCCCAAATCCCAATTGAAAGCTTAATTTGTATTTTTGACGAACAAACAAGTATTTTTAGAGAACTACTTTTCCCTATTGAATTCTATTCTCTATAGTTATTATATCCTCAAGTATTTGGTACTGATTTATTTAAATATTTTTTCATATAATGATATGAACTTATCATAAAGTAATGGAACAGAACGAATGATATGTAAGTAGAAATAATAATCTCTGATCTGATAACACTAAAACTTTTATGACGCGTTTATTAGTAAGTTTCCTGTCCAGTTTTATTCCTCAATGTGGCATTCAAACGGTCATTAAACCTATCTGATGAAAAGTGGTCACACGATATTACAATGCAAAAGAAACTCTGTATGTATGTTAGATCAGTTTTCATATCTAAGCCGCAGTCTGTTTAATTTTGGTAATATCCAATATTAAAGAAAGCCATGGGTTACTCGTATTCACTTCTCGTAAAGCAGACAAAGCTAGCCATCCATAGTTTAAAATTCTTCACAACTAGAAGGTCTACAACCATAACACGAATCTTTAAAGATGTCATTACACACTCACTTAGTAAAGTGGCCTTCGTCGGGTGTATAGGGCTCCTACCAAGATCTGAAGAGTCCAAGCCAACCTCACCTGCAAGTGGTGCACCTGCCGATCAACGGACGAGGCTCTGGTGAGCATAAAAGTGCCCGGAAAGCGGCAATAGGCTCGCCACCTATTACGTGGGACCAACAATATAAATGGCGAAGTGTGGGCGTATAGTATGCCTCTGCCGACCCCTTCGGGGAAACAGGCGTGATATTATGTATGTATGTATGTCGATTTAAATGTAATTCGTTACTATATTTGAATTACAGAAATATAAGGCCTTTTACCTAAACATGCTCGATGCTATCTAACTAAATCATTATAACACTAAATCACTTAAAAAGCTAAATCTTGCCTGATATAATATAATCCTGCCTGCCATATAAGCCTGGCTGCCGTTAATATCGCACATTGCCCCCGGCAGATCGCCAAGCCGAAACGAGGCCGTCAACTACAGGATTCAATAAAACCCAGCCATGACTTTACAACTCTATTATGAATCTAGTTTGAATTTAAACCTAAATGGGTCATAAGAACCACTATAAACTGAGTCTTAAGGGTTCATGATAGAGCAGTAAAACGTGAAAAAATCAACTAGCATTACTCTATACCGCGATTACTATCATTTTCAGTTTAAATGCGCGTGCGTATTCGTCCATTACACCCATACGTCATTGCGTCTCACAGAAAAAACGTGTTTTACATAAAGAGGCTATGGGCATTAAGTATAAGCAAGTGGTAGATTAAAAATATTTTTGTGACAATTCCTGCGCAACTATAATTTCCCGAAAATCTAAAAACAATAATTCAACACGACACCTGTTTTGCCCCTACATCTTCAGTTAAGATATAAGACAGCCTCAGAACAACATTGTCTTTATGACCAACGCTGAAACGCGAGACTGTAGTGGTGAAGAAAACATTAAAATGGTCAATCACACATTCGAAGACTTGAATTTTCGCGTTTTTCATCGAAGTAGCTTTTGATTTAGTAATCAAAACACAGAAATTACTTGAGTTCCAGTGAAATGGAGTAATTTGTGAAATAAAACGAAGCGTTAATGTGTCGAATCTAGAATCACACGAACGGCATTCGTGTACAGTGATTAAGATCGCACGCCGCGCCCAAACGCTGACCGCACATACGTATTGTTGCCGCTACTTTGTGTACAATAGTGTATAATAGTTTTTTTTTATTTAATTAGCGTACTATTATAGAACTATTTAAAACACAATCTTCGTTAAAACAATTTAGT
This sequence comes from Musotima nitidalis, assembly GCA_949126915.1. Lineage (NCBI taxonomy): Eukaryota > Metazoa > Arthropoda > Insecta > Lepidoptera > Crambidae > Musotima > Musotima nitidalis. The sequence goes on from OX421419.1 coordinate 6,063,298, forward strand.
GAATTTTACCTTAAATATCTGACTTAAAATAGGAGTTACTTAATAATTCCTTTGGGCAAATATAATTTGAATTCCGAAATAAAATCAATATCTGAACTGATACAATATTTGTAAGTAATGTTATGGGCAAAATAGTGCTCTCTTTCTGCAGCTGCATAAAAATATAACTAATTTTGAAAAAAAAACTATACGACTAAAATATTTAACTACTAGAAACTTGCCTCTTTCTAGAAGATTATGATATATTTGATTTAACTAAAGAAAATTATGCGACATAGTAGGAATCAGTCACATCTAGATTATTATTATGAAAATATTACCATTGCATACAATATGTGTTTAAAATATAACAATTTTATCATTTCAAAGTTAAAATAGATATAACGGTAGTTATCACCTTTATTTCCTCAAGAATTTTTATATCAGTTGAATAAATCGAAGAAGGAAAAGTAATTTGTAAATTATAAAATTGATTTTGAAATAAAAACTTCGAGTAATTTCAAAGAACCATTAAAGTTTAAGTTATAGTTTAAGAGGGCGCCCTCCCTTACTTAAATATTCCAAACAACTTTACCTGCAACTATCAATAATGTAAAGACTTGAAGAATAGTTCCTTTTTTCTTTTAATTTGTAAATCATACCTACAAATCAGCCAGTAGGTACAGGATTGTCATTAATTAATTAAATACGGATTGGTACATACATACACAATATAATTTCACAGATTAATAAATGAGAATTTTTTTTTACTTAACAGAGTCTTAAATAAATGAAAGTAGTTACTTTGATTTTAAGTCATACATACATACATATTCACGCCTGTTTCCCCCAAAGGGTAGGCAGAGGCATTTTATACGCCCTCACTTCGCCAATATGTAGTTGGTCCCACGTAATAGGTGGCGAGCCTATTGACGCTCAACGGGCACTGCTATGTTCGCCAGAGCCTCGTTCGTCGATCGGTAGGTGCACCACTTGCAGGTGAGGTTGGCTTGGGCTTCTTAGGTCTTGGTAGGATCCCTATACAACAAGTCATACATATCTCAAGAATGAGGCCAAAGGTCAACTATAACACATAGGTACCTATGAAAGTTTTATGTGTTAAGGAAATGTTTTATTGCTAACCCATTTAGCTATAATAAAGCCGTAATAATAAACCATTTGCCTTCACAAAACTTAATGGCCTTTCAATTATTTATGCTCAGAAAGAGACCGTTGAATGTCGAGAAAAGAAAGGGGGTAAATTAAATGTCGATGTGTTTATAAATAACGTTAGTAATGACGGAATCGTGACAGAAACGAAGCGTTTGTTCAAAATTGACTTTTATTACAAGGCGTTAAAGTGCGTTCAAATGTGAAAGTGTTACATCTTATCTATAGGTCACTGTTCAAGAACAGTGCTGTACAAGTATTCAGCCATCAACGGTTCCACATATGACCTTTCGGGTGCAAGTAGTCTTTGATTGTATGTCAAAATGCTTTGGTTTATATTCGCTTTGGTTCAGATATGTATTATACATACATGCATTCATAATTATCACGCCTGTTTCCATGAAGTCATAGGCAAAAGCATATTTAGACAATGGTATGTTTAAGAAGTTAAACTTATCAAACAAGATGAAGTACCACATGGCCGTGATCACATTAGGAATAACGAATGAATAGTAGGTGAATGACATGCAGCTCTGACCACAGATAAACTAGGAGCAGGGCAGGAGGATGATGTTCCCAACTACCACAATAGTCTTTAGATTTTCAACCATGTTTTAAAAGTGAACGTTGGTAAAAGCAGTTAACAAGCGAGGAAAGTCGGAGAGAGCGAGAATCAATCAATCAATCAAAACGAAAGTCAAGCATGTAAGGCTTAATTTTAGAGCCTTCTCCGGCGCCCACTCCGAAAATAACTCATTATTTTATCTAATCAATATGTTACATTAAGTAAATACCCACACAGTTTAAATCAAGTAAATACAAAGAGTGTTATACAGCAATTATCGCCCATTTTCTTTCTTTAAATTATGGAAAAGTCTATTTTCGACTTCGCCTTTTTTTTCATATGGAAAATCAACAAATGACCGTCTTCTGCTGTGGGTGAAGCGGAAGGGTGTATCAAAGTGCTACCTTGGAGTAGGTATATTTTAAATAAGATATACATGATATAATTGATAATCACGTTTGATGATATCTTGTACTGATATAAGAATGTAAAAAGCTTACAAAAAACGCTTATGACTGCAATATGAACGAACCCCAAAGTAATACGGGTAAGTATATCCAGTATTAGTTTATGTTGCATCTTCGTGACGTCGTAATGGGCGGCATAGCCATACATATTCTGGATTACGATAGCACCCTAAAATTGGAAACATATCTGCGCTTAAGTTTCCAAATACACAGTTACAGATAAAAAGTATTGGTAAAAACCTCTACGCATAAGTAACAGTTCTATGTAGCACTATTTAAAATTATATACCGATAAATCGTAATAAAAGACTTGCTCGTACATATTCTGGAGTCCGATAGCACCCTAAGATTGGAAACATATCTATGCTTATGTTCCCAATAGTAAGTATTGGTAAAAAACGTCTACGCATAGAAAAATGTGCTAAGTAGCACTATTTAAAACTATATATCGATAAACGACTTGCTCGACTTCTTCGCATAGCTCAGAACACTCACTGAGTGAGGTTATTTCAGTGAGTTACTTTTTATTTTCGGTAAAATCGATTGCTCCATTATTCACAGCCGTGTCAATTTCAGCCGCCCTCGAAGGCTGACAGTTAAAAGTTTTATAACTTCATTGCTGGTAGTATTTATTAGATTATTTTAATGGAGAAGTCAAAATTATAACACCTGGGTAGTAGCTAAAAAAGGATGCTGCAAAAATGTGGAAATATCCTTATAGTCTTTGGCGTTTAGAAACCTGAAGTGCCTGATTGATACCCTCCGCTTTAAGACATCTAGATCAGGTGCTTGACAGTCATGCAACATCAAAGGCAGTTCGATCACTACGAGAGTAGTACACGAGGCACTCATGGCTGACTGCACGGCACAGTCCGGGGTCGACGAACGGCGTCGCGCTTCGGACGGGAGTCGGGAGGGGCGGCCGGCGACCGTTTCGGCGCGCGCTATCGATCGGGCCTACCTTCCTGCGGCCGCAGCAAAGCATCCTGCGAGCGCGCGACTGTCCGCCCGGCGAAGACTTCAACCTGGCAAGTTTACGCCACTGCATCGGTGCAGCTAACGCGGCACGGGGGCCCGGAGCAGCGGCGGCGACGACGCCGGTGGCGGCATCGGGCCTGCCTCAGACGCGGCCGGATCGCGCGAGCTAACCACGCGAAGTGCCCGCCGATTCCTCGCGCAGGCGCCCTAGCTCACCCCCTCTCTCTCGATTAATAATTCTGGCTACGCTGCCAGTGCGTATGTGGGTTAGTTTTTTGGCGATCGATGCGATTATTCGTTCGTTGCGAGCCACATCCGGCTGTGCTCCAGCCACTAGGCAGACGACCCTTAATCGCCTTTTGACACCGCGCATTAAGCTTCCCGTAAATAGTCTATGTGACCTTCCCATTTCATTCACGCTAATATGTAGTATCATTTATTATCACATTAGCTCATTCGAAGGTTCTTCGCTGATAAGTTGGCCACACAATGTCACTAATAGACTGAATAGACTATTAGCTAAAGTCTATTCACGTAGGTTCTCCTTTTTCTAATAACTTACTAAATTTACTTAATACTAATTCCTACTACTTTGTTAAAGATTTTCATCTACACATTACGGTAAAGAAAGGACAGACACTGTCCGGGAAAATACTAAGAAAATGGACATTACATAGTTACATTTTATGACGAGTGCTTACTAAATCGCTCGAGGTCGGAAGCGATCACGCAAGTTAAGCAGAGTTCCCAGAGACCAAGACTTGGTTGGTTTGTATAGCATTTAAGATCAGCGCTTTCTTATGACGAGTGCTTACTAAATCGCTCGAGGTCGGGAGCGATCACGCAAGTTAAGCAGAGTTCCCAGAGACCAAGACTTGGTTGGTTTGTATAGCATTTAAGATCAGCGCTTTCTTATTTAAAGAAAATACTGAAAAATATAGGAAGTCAATAATTTGGCATATTAACGCCCCTCTACTGAGCACGGGCCTTTTCTCACGGTCCAAGGTGAAAGGGTATTAAGTCTTACTCCACGTAAGTATATGACTACCTTTTTTTTCGGATGGGAAATCATCTAATGACCTTCTCCCGCTGTAGGAGCGGAGCGGGAGGGTGTGTCAAACTTTTACTGACTAAAAACCATCCATGTTCCTTCTTGTGCCTGCTACGTCCCGAGGCCGGGGTAACCCTATCGGACAGTCCCGCAGCAAGTGTGTGACTACCTGCTATTAGAATTATTCAATCAGCCAGGACTCTATGGCTTAAATACATGGCCTTTGTAGTGATGACTCGGAACCGAACGTGCCTTCTGATTCGCAAAAGCTATCGATATTAAATGCCACCCCAGCGGTCACCCATCCAAGGACTATACGTTCTATGATCTCTGATTTACATCGATAATCATGTTCAAACACCGCAAACCGCGGAGCTACGAGCGCTTCTAATTATTACTTAGTATGAACACAGTGTATATATTTACTGTGGTAAAAGTACGAAGGGAACGTACATACTCATAACATTAATTAATTTACTCAACTACAACATAATGTGAAACACTTACCTAAAGTGGGGTACTGCCTGGAAGTTTGGCAGACAGTTCAGATATCAAACCACATACGCCTGCAACATACGTCGGGAGCTCGGAACTGCCCATAATAGCGGTTTGAACTGGTTCCGGTTTATGCTGCCGGATAAGCGTTAATTAATGAACTTCCAACCTTTTTGCTTTTCTGAAATTTGTGTTCTCATAAATTTGTATTAATATTATACCTACGTTTGACACAGGGAGAAGACTGAGTAGGACAAAACATTTCGAGTTAGTGTAGTGTCAATAAAGTGCAATACAGTGACTAAGATCACAGTAAAATGTCTTCATTTTAAAAAGACAATTCAAATATTGCTTATATTGGACAATTATTTACTTCAAAAATTATATTAGTAATTTATATAAAATCAACCTTTACTTACAGTGCTAAAAGTGTGCACATTATGAAAGTAATCCTAAAATCAGCGGGAGAATAAAACAGATCGGGATAAAATCGAAATATTCTGCAGATATTCAACAGGACATCAATACGACTCCGACCGCCCAATCCTGTCTTTCTGCACTTTTTAACAAAACATATTTTCTAGTCACTTCTTAGTTTAGGCGGTACCAACTTAAATCTATGTGCCCGCCCACTTCCACTTCAGCACAGTTCGAAGACGTCAGGTCCGATACGATGTTAAGGTTCATCAACAGCACCGCGAACCAGCAAATATAATAGGGGACGGGAGGAGGGTCCTGATGGACTGAGTATCTATCAGTGCGGCGGAAAATCAGTGAATCCAGCCTCAAAATCTTTCGTCATGTTGCAGAAAGCAGTTGGAGAAGCTTTTCAGCAGTGGACTTCAAGTGGCTTAGATGATGATTATGTTATGTACGCTGTGTATGTAATACCTATAATATTATATCGGGTGTCTCTCATAATTTTTTTTAACATTGGGTTCATTTTATTAAGCATGAAAAAAATACTTTAGGAAACCCATATAAATATGCCTTAATTGTCTAATGCATCTTGTAGACGTACAGAAGTTATTTCTATTGAGTACCTTTTATCTACAATTTAACGCATTGAACAGCAATTTTCAAAAGATACTTAAAAATAGACAAACTTGTTAAAATCAGCAAAGGAAAGTAAGTAGCTAATAGATTTACATAGCATAATTAAAAAGAATGGAAACGTCATTTCCATCAGGAAAATTGTAACCTCATACAAATATTGTGACGCTAAATTAGCAAATTTGCATAACACTGTGCCGGGGCTTAATTCTCGGATTGCGTGGCGTTGTCCCCTCTGCCCGAATATGGCCCGAATTGATTATGGCAATTTGATGATTCTGTTTTGTTTCACTTCCACCACGAACAGACGATGAAACAATTGGTTATTTAGTTTTAATAACTCAAACAAAGCGATTCGTATCCTATTATTTTTGTAGGTAAATGATATTAACTTGTATTGATATAAACTATATATATTATATGTATGTGCATAGGGATCCTACCAAGATCTAAGGAGCCCAAGCCTACCTTACCTCCTAGTGGTGCACCTGCCGATCAACGGACGAGGCTCTAGCGAACGTAACAGTGCCCGGTAAGCGGCAGTAGGCTGGACACCTATTATGTGGGACCAACTACATAATTGGCGAAGTGTGGGCGAATAATATGCCTCTGCCAACCCCTTCGGGTATATAGGCGTGAATGTATGTATGCATGTAATATTAACTGTAAGAGATTTTTTTTGTAAGTTGACCCGAATTTAGTCAACCTTATTATTTAGCAATTTGGTATATCAATTTTTTATTAGCTCAAGATTATTTTTTCCTACTTTGACCTAAGAAACCAAAGAACTTCCTTACAAGCAAGAGGTGCACCTGCCGATCAACAGCCAAGGCTGCGGCGAACAGTTCCCGGTAATCGGCAATAAGCTGGCAACCTATTTCAAGGAACCAAAAATATAATTAGCGAAGTTTGAGCGTATAATATGCCTCTGTCCAACCCTTCGGGGAAATAGTAGTGATAGTAGGCATGTATTTTTATATTATTTGACTCCCTTTTTTATATACCACTAGGTGGCACTCACTCAGGCATGCGGCCCCCCTGATTAAAGGTGCTCATTGCTGCAACCTATTTCTTTATTTTAATCTTTATTGCACAAAAAAAAAACAATGTACAAAAGGCGAACTTCATGCCATTAGGAATTCTCTACCAGCCAACATTAGGGTTAGCAGAGATAATATTTAAAGTTATGATATGATCTACATAAAAATACACATACATACACATATATAAACACAAATACACATACATACACATATATAAACACAAATACACAAACATACATATATATAAACACAAATAACATACATATTTTAAAATAAATAAAAGGATGACATGTGGGAAATTTTATCCATGATCAATCTTTCAAAAAGTAATTGAAAGTTAAGTTTTTGAAAGCTGCTTTGCTTTTAGCCGATAATTGGAGGCAGAGATTTCCAAAGTTGGATGGCCTTAACGCCAAATAAGATTGACATAAACCCTGTAGGTACTGTGTTGAGGTGTAGAAAGCAGAAGGTTTTCTGAGGAAAGAAGCTGGCGATAGTGAGTAGAGCATAGGAATTGGGATCGCAAACACTCAGGAGAATTAGGCTCATTTAGTATAGAATTGTTTTCTATTGATTGATGATTTATTTGATTGATTGAGTGATTGATTTTCGCAGACACAAAATAAAACGAATTGAGTTTTGAATTGAGGCTATTCAATTTCAGTAAAAGGTCTTTATTTAGATAAGAAAAGCACACATAAGCATAATCAGTTAAAGGAATTATTAAAGTCTGAACTAATAGAACTTAGTGCTTACGTGGAGAATTTATTTGGCATATAGGGGTCACGCAATGTTCCAGTGTCTTTTCGATTGACCTCCACAATATGAGTGGACCAAGGGTGGAGTCAATGTAAAGGCCGAGGTCCTTCACATTAGCACTAAATGGTAAGCTAAAAAATCTAATTGTCTAATTTGCACAGTTTACGCGAGCAACCTTCAATAATGGCGACCCATTAAAAATCGTCTCACCAGTATCCTTGTTTCGAGTATTAGCCAGTACGCGACACTGACATTTGATAAATAAAATGAATTGATTTTTAATTCAATAATTTGCAGCGTAATCATTCATAGTCAAGTAAACTCCATCAAACATGCCAAGTCAAGGCAAAGTCCAACCCCAATAAAGTGGTGGTATCCAACATCGAGACTGGTGTATGGAGGGGTATGGGGGGGGCATAGGAGGGGCAAGAAGACGGTGCGACGAATGACCGCGGCGCCGGCGGCGACCGATCGGCCCCCCCTACTAGTCACTCGACCACAGGATCTCAAGGCGACCATACGTCACTCTTTGCTATTTTAATTTAATTTAAATACTCGTGTAACTATCTCTTAGATATACAACCTCTAATTATTGTCTGCGCCTCATCTATGGTGGTCGGGTTCAGTTTCAGCGACGAAGTCAATGAATTTAACAAATTCAGTATCTTTATGACAAGCAGCACCGGGTCTGGACCCCAGTCAACTTAATTATTAAATTCTACTCGTCCATTTCATATATTTCCCTGTAGAGTGGGTGGTTTCTCTCTCGTTTCAGCGTTGGTCCTGAAGACATCGTTGTTCTGAGGCTCCTATCTTACCTGAAGATGCCCTGTGTAAGGGCGAAACACGTGTCGTGTTGAATAGTTTCTCGATTTTTCGGGAAATTACAGTAGCGCGGAAATTGTTACAAAGATATTTTTAATCCATCACTTGCTTATTATTAACGCTGCCCTTTCAAATCGCTACTTTTACTTTAACTTTAGAAGTGGGTAAATAATACACACACAGGAGCCCCCATAAGAGTATTGCTGCCATATTTGGGTAGGACTACCTGAATACCAGCTCAGACCTTCTAACGCGGTTCAAAGACGAGGTATGAGAATACGAGGGGTATTGATGTCATAAGCCTAAGTTTTTTTTCGCCTAGTACGGAAACCGCTTGTTTATTGGGATATGTTCTGAGGAATAGTTTGGGATGATGCAAACTGATTATTTTTATCAACGCATGTGCTATCATAGGCAGGGAGTTCTTTTTCAATTCTTATAAGCGCCAGGAGGGCTTACAGTATGTTTCAAAATAAACTATCGAATATGTTCGTGCTCTCTAATCTAAGTTGATGACGAACGATGATGACATGGGGCTCTTTACAAAAGGCCTAAATCTGTTTTCAAGAGGTCGGCACTAGTGTTGCCCTTGATATTGCAAGAATCCATAGGCTACTGTGAAATTTCCTTCTGGGAGGCCACATGCTTCAGTGCCACCTTGTGGTATAAAGGCCTGCCTCTTTCAGGTTGCGTCAGAGGGTATTGGAAAATAATGAAGTATGTTTATTGATTCTACATTTACATACATATATTCACGCCTGGTTCCCCGAAGGGGTAGGCAGAGGCATATTATATGCCCATTTTATTTGGAGATTTAGAGTGAAAGGCAAGGGGATGCACAAAAGATCCGACATAAGGGTCAAAGTGCGCCACGGTCAGTCTGTGGCCCCCGCGATATAAGATAAGATACGCCCACACTTCGTCAATTATACACGTAATAGGTGGCGAGCATATCGCCGCTTATGGGGCACTGTTATGTTTGCCAGAGCCTCGCTCGTTGATCGGCAGGTGCACCACTTGCAGGTGAGGTTGGCTTTGGCTCCTTAGGTCTTGGTAGGATCCCTATATGCATCGATTCTACATTTCTTCCATTTATTTGGAAGACAGATTAGCATTAGACTGCCGTGTAATTTTCCCGATAGCCACTATTTCTACACACTACACACCTAAGAAATTGTAAAATTTATTTGGCACTCCTTGAGAAGGCTACAAGTTATAGTGCTTGGATCTAAAGCCTATAAGCCTATAAGATTTGCTGTCGGTTAGAATAATAATTTTATTACCTTAACTTCTTTTGATTTGAATCTGCCTGAATTTTAAACTTATTCTTTATTACAATACACAATCACTACAATCTTAATTTAAATAAGAAATCCCACCATTTTTTAGTGAGTTAATGTTTCTTTAAAAAAATACAATTTTTTTTTTGTTTATGTCGGTAACAAATGCTTTTACGCACTGCCTCCCTGCCAAAAGGGGGACCTAGAGGGGAGTGTGGGGCTTTATGCAGCAGACGCGACCGCCAGCTCACAGCCCACAGCTGTCGATAAATCCTGGTCTTGATTTAAAAAACAAATACCACCATCTCCTAGTGATAAGTTTAATGTATTCCTTAAAAATATTTCCACAACCCACAGACTGACAAAAGTCAACAAATATTATTTATATGAATATTTATCATCATAGGTGTACAGTCAGTTACAATAAAAAGTAATCAGATTTGTTTTTAAGTGGATATAGAAAGACCTAAATTCAAATGCACATGTTATATCTTTGCACTTGACAGCAATATTTATAAGAGATCAATATGTGGCAAAAATTATAATATTCCAATAAGAAAACTTTAAATGTTTGTCATTATCACTGTGTACCCTAAAATAAACAAATGCAGGCAGTAATTTATAAATATACATATCAGAGACATAAACAGATAACTACACAATGCCACATTTGTAAAATATCATAATTGATTTGTCAAAATATCAAATCTCACATTTCAAATTGAAATTTTCTCATAACTTTACATTGCGCACAATGCCTCATCGAAATGACGTAAAATATAAGATGACTTCAAAATATAGGTAAAACTTATTAATACTTTTAAATTAATTCTAAGTGGAATGTGACAAATGAACCATTAATCAACTTAATAACTTAAAATTTATTAAGCTTCTAGGGTCATAATAACTATCTAAATAACTTACAAACACTGTTGAAAAACTCATTGTATAGAAAGAATTAAGTCGACTAACTATGTATAACTCAATTACTTAAACACACTTAATGTCAAAAGTTTTAAGTAACAAACATCATTTATTTTTCTGTCTCAAGTGTGACCAAGGATCTTGTAACATGGAAGGATGTAGGTATGCATCAATATTATTTCTATCTTGGCTGTAACTGCTGTTTGAGTCACTCTGAAAAATAACATTTACTTTTGAACGAATTATCACATTAAAAAGAGGTGTAACACATATTATTATTTATTAACATTAGGTACATGTGTAACAAAAACTGATAAAATGGTCTCATAAAACCTAATACTAGGTTTGACTGCAAGTACAAATTCACGCGTAGGCAGCTAAGCGTAGGAGTTATTATTAAGAGTTAAGTCAAGAAGAAATGTTTTAAAACTTACGCCGTAACTACTATTTCTTTGAGAATTATTTCCCCATTTGTTGTAGCTATGCCCACCTCTTCGCTGTCCATTTTGTTGCTGATAGCGATTATTCTGAAATCTCTGATTTTGAGATCTGTTTTGCCATCTTCCTTGCACAGGAGTGCTTTGGTTTATTGGGATAAAATTGTCAGACATATTTATTAAAAAATTTAATACAATAATAATCAAGTTGTTGTGATTTCTGTAATCACAAGTTGACTTGCGACTACAACAACTCAAATAACTCTCGCAGATATCAGTGTCAGTCAGTACTGTCAGTCAGTCTGTCACGTCAATAGTCTGTTCACGGCAAGTCAGTGGTTCACGGCATAGATTTCGTACTAAAAAAGCATCAATTATTTAATCACTATTTAATCACTAGTTGTTACATTTCTCTATGTATTTAATAATCACACAACATGGAGCACTCGTGTCTAAAAAACGAGACGAGCGAGATTTTTGGTACGAGGGTTAACACCACCCTTTCAAGCATGCAAGCATGCCTGTATATAGGCCAAAAGCCCCAAATTCCATACATTTTCAAATCACCTTATTTTTATACATAATTCTATTTCTTTCGCACATTTATTATTTTAATAATTTGCATGTAAGTGAATCTAAGCTTCGTGATTTCATAGTAGTAATGTTTCGTTTTTCTTATTTCTATTTTCTTTTGACGTTTTCAAGTGCTTTATAATAGTTTATGAAATAAAAAAATAATTGGTTGCCTGTAAAGTCGGTATACGGGCGAAAGTTTACGTGACAACGACTTTGAGTGGTAAAATAATTTTAATGTGAATATTCATTCGTACCTATAGTAGGAAGAAGGATGAAATAATAGTAACAATTTAAAACATTTATTTATACAAAGAATTATATTTATGTCTGTCTCTCTCGCTCTTAGGCGGGCTAACCATGCCCGAGTGGAAGGGACGCGTGCCTCTCACTCGCTCTCATTGTGACTGCATAATGTGAGCGGAGCGTAACGCAGTTTCTTGAAGTGTCACCCGGCAAACCAATTTATAAGACGTTGTCACGTCAAAACATTTTACTTTTACTTTACTTTGACATTTGATCATTCGGCATCTCTTTTAGGTAGATCATGTTAGGAACACCGTAAATACTAAAATGCCATATTACGCAGTACGAAAAGTCATGCCGTATGGCATTACTTCACAGATTACTGTTTTGCTCATATCTTATCCGGTCCGGATAAACCAGCCTTGTACATTGGTGCAGGAACCTATCAGCACGAGGCTGATTCTTTTGTTTCTTTTTGTGATAGGTTAATAATTTTCAATATTATTTGTTTACAACTGCCGCCCAAATCCATGTCACTTTTCAATAGAATGACACATAGACAAATTATGTTAAGCTTTGCCGGCCGTAATCACCATGTTAATATTTTGCACTGACCACCATATTTTATATGAAAACGTACTTTTCAATAATTGCTACAAGATATAAATCTCATTCCTCATGAGTCTCATTCCCATGCATGACACAGTCACAAGAATAAGTGTTACTAAAGGACGAACCAAAAAAATTTCGAGAAAATTTTGCTATAATATTATGTCTGTGTACAGATTTTGTTTGAACTGAGTTACCGTGATTTGTCTTGATTAAAATATTCATACTTATGAAATTTAACAGTCATTACAATAGTATTATTTTCTTATTATTTGACAGGGTCAGTCTGGTGGTACAACGAGTTTAATTTCTTTTTAATTTTTTTCTATTATTACTTATTCTAAAACTTTAGTACTTATGACAGGTTTGTGTAAAATAAAACCTGCTAAAACTTTTCATTTTTTTCAGGTCAGAAATTGATAAACAAATGTTAAAAATTATTACGAGTGAAGACTAAAATAAACGCGATACAGACCTGTATGAATATATAAATAAAATATATATTGCTGCTGTCACTGTCAGTAGGATCTCAGAACTTCTTGTCAATCAATCAAATCAACACAACATTGATTTTATAGAAATACTAAAAGGCAACTTGCTCAATTTCGATTGGTCCATGATCTTGTACATTTATCTTAATATATTGGCAAAAGAAATGTGAACGTTGAGCGTCATCCTATAATATGTGGGTCCCATTGAAATCTCCTAAATTGGGAGTCGGTAAGTGAACGTTGTAATTCCATCAAACGATACATCCTGCCTGTCCTTATAAACGGAAATGCAATAACATGATTAGAATTTGAAATATTTATGCACTGGAGAGAAGCAGGGTGCTTGTTCTTTAGCGATTTCCTTATTATATACTTTTAATGTGTAGTTTATACCTTGTCTTTTACACATCACACATGATGCCTGTGTTAATCAACATTTATATCATGTTTCTTTTGTTTATATGAAAAAAAGAAATTATGGAATATAAAAACCCTGTACTCCATAACTTTTTTTAATTAGTACGACACTAGAATAGCATTAAACTTTTACCAATCACATTATATGAAAAGGCTGCTGAATTAAATCTTAATGTAAAAATTAAAACCAAAATTCTGAAAAAGTTCTATTGATTAAAAACCTGTTTATTGAAATATTAATTGGTCCTAAAGTCCCTAAATTCATGATGATCTTCCACATATAGTAATTGTTCATAAGTATCAATTCAAATCTCCTTTCATATAGGTAGTCTTCAATTTCCTGAATAAGTTGAACTTATTTATTTATCATTAGTCAACAATAACACAGTATAATATTTCTGTTGACAATAGTGTAGGCATTACTCACTTCATAAAATATTGTCATTGTAATCAAGTAAAGTCAGCAACAAAAGTATCAATAAATAAATTAACCACCATTCACAGCGTTATCCCGGTTGTGCTCCTTACTTATGCTTATGGCCCAGGGTCTACTCTAACTAGATTTAGTTGAATTTTAGTTACGAATATATAAATATTATTTGACAATTACACCAATTATTTGATTCCAAGATAAGTATCATTAAGAACTTGTGTTATGTATACTAAATAATGGATAATATATACTTTTTTATGTTAATACATACTTATTATACATAGGAAAATACCCAGACCAGAACAAATATTCATGTTTTTGCACACAAAGATTTGTTCTGCGTGGAAATCGAACTCACAACCTCAGAAGCGGAGTGCGGGTATACTCGCTGCTATGCCATTTCGGTCGTTACTTATTTATAAACTACAGTAAAAAGTCATCATGTTTAATATGATAAAATAGTCAATAATTAATACAAAAAAATGCAATTGTACAATCTTTGAACGTACACCGGGTAACTATGTTGCGTGTCAGCATTTTGACACGACTCGCATGTTCTAATTTGTAACATAATTTTAATTTCCTTTTATTCATCTATTTTGTACTTAGTGTTTTAACAATCATCATACCAATCACACGTATTTACTTACAGCATTGACCATTTAGTCTTTAGCTCTCTTTCATTGTTCTTGTCTAATAAAATCTCAGTAATTCTTACCAGTGATTTTATACCTATTCACGTAGGTGAATAATAATAAGTGAAAAGGGTTGCCTTTCTGTAAGTGTGCGAACCGTACAGCAATAGAGACCTATTTAGAACTTCTGAGTCTTGTAGTAATTTGAGAAGCTTATAATATCATTCGAAGAATATATCATTTAAGTTTTATGTATAGTACCTATATCTATGATGTGTACACGTTATGTTTAATATTTCAGGTGTATACAACTGGAAAGGAGATGTTCGTTCAGGATTACCACTAGAAATTGGAGAAACAGTTCAAATTCTAGAAGAAAGTGGAGGTAATTTTTTTGAACAGTTTTTTATTTCCAATAAAATAAATATATCTACTGGCACTAAATAAAATTTACATAGGGACTAAGCATCATAAAAACAATAACCATTAAACATTAAGGTATCCCATTCATTAAAACTGGACATATATTTTTAGGACTAAGGAAGAATTTTGTATTTTGAGCAGTAGTTGATTGAACTAACTTGAATGAAATCACTGGATTGAAAGAACAATTAAAACATTTTTTATTATTGTTTAATAATAACACTAATGAATCAATTTGAGCAGAAGGTTGAAGGCCCTTGCACTTTCTTTTACCTTAGCAGACTTCTTTCCTTTATCTGCAATGTGAGACAATTTTATTTAGTGCCAGTAGATTTTTTTTTTTTAAACAGTTTTTTATTTCTAATAAAATAAATATTTCCTTTATCTGCAATGTGGGGGTACTGCTTAGATGTTGGCATTTTGGTGCTTTTTATATACAGCAGGCTACTCTTTAAGTTTTCCCATCGCCAAGATTGTAAACATTGATTAATGGCCCTCCTGGAGATTAGGGTATAACTGAAGTCTATTATACTAAGGGTACCTTCACATTAAAAGTGTAATAAATTCTGCCTTCATATCCTGGAGTCTCACATAAAGTAATAACACACTAAGACATATACTCAGATGTGTATAGAGTTCCTACCAATATCTTAGGAGCTCAAGCCAACCTCATCTGCAATCTGCAAGTGGTGCACCTGCCAATCAACGCTCTGGCGAACATAAAAGTTCCCGGAAAGCGGCGGAAACATATTACGTGGAACCAACAATATTAATGGCGACGTGTGGGCGTATAGTATGCCTCTGCCTACCCCTTCGGGGTAACAGGCGTAATATTATGTATGTATATTACACTTAGACATAAATTTAAAAATGTTTGTGGAATATTTTCCTCAGACTCCATATCTCCATAATGATATCACGGTAGGCCATTGCAAAAAGATGCACATAACAAACAGCTAATTAGTCACAAGTACACAGAAATAATTGAACTTTACAACAATGTATTCTGTGAAGCATTTTATTTTCGTCCTAAAGAGCCCTATATGGCAGCATATACTCTCCTCTACAGCTCTCAACTGAAAGAATTAATATATTTTATTGATTTACCTCAGCTAGCAGCTACAAAAGTTCTTAAACTAGACCTTAAGAAGAGTTCAATTTCTCCTTCTGACTCAAGTGCAAGTATCTGCTTATACCCAAACAAGGAAATTCTTTGTTATAAGTTGAACTTTTCCACCGAAGGGACTGTACATGACAGGGAATGAATCATGGAATATTATTAGTAAAATTCATGTTAGCACGAAGAAGCTACAATGCTTGTATGTGGCCAGGCATTCTTTTACATGAATGCTTTTCAGAAACAAGTGTACCTAACAACAAATTGAAATTAAGGCATTTGTTGCAGTTTTTAATGTATGGAAGCGACTCAGTTCATATACCAATGCCACACACTGACCAAGAGGTGGCGGACTGTGCAGTGGGCAAACCACCGTATGTTACATTACAATGGTAAATAATATATTCTTAAATTTCAGGTTGGTACCGAGGTTTTAGTACTAAAAACAGATCGGCATGGGGTATTTTTCCAACATGCGTGGTTCTAATACGGCCATGTACAATCAAGGGTACAGGAGCCACTGCTATTGCTGAGCTCAAAGATGATCCTCTGGTGCGGGAAATTGCGAGTGTCTTACGAGAATGGGCTAGGTTATGGAAGAAGTTGTATGTGGTGAGTAAATATAAATGTTTTCTTTGATTGCCACCGTCACAGTGCGTTTCAATATGTAAGAACTCCTATACTCTTTAGGAACACATGGGTAGCACGCAGGTAGCAGAAATAATAACACCGATGCTTTCAGCTTCACTCTTTATTTCCGAAGACTAATACTTAGACTAACGAATACAAAGTTGACAACTGTACGTCCGATAAGCTCGGGTTCCAAAATCAGAATGTCCCAACGTCTGGCTTGCTCTTTACAAAGTAGACTCTTTCATAACTACGTCACTACCGGTAACGTTCGCCTGGAAGCATTCGTTCAGAAACGTATATTGATGAAAATGTGCAAACTGTAGTTTAAAACAATTAAAGCAATGCAATCACAAAACTATAATACAATAATTTATATATTTTTAAAAACCTAACAAATAGATACTTTCTGTCGCGTACTCTTGGTTTGTAAATAAGCTCCCTGGCGAGGTTTTGCCCCAAGAGATTACAGCATGGAGTTTTTCTAAAAGGGCTTGAAACGGTTTTTTAAGTGTCGGTAACGCGCTAGTGATAGCACTCGTGTTGCAAGCGTCCATAGGCTGCGTTTATCACTTCCCATGAGGAGGTCGCATGCTTGAGTTGGAACTCCTTGAACTCCATAAAAGAAACCAAAAAAGCTACTCATTAAACTACTATTATAAGAGAATGAAGCGCTAAGCCTCACAGGGCCTCGTTGATTGGTAACAATAAACTAAGTAAAGCAGAGTTCACAGTTCTCAGTCCCTGGATAGGTGACGGATTGTGTGGAGTTTAGTATAGAGCAAAAACGTTAAGATGTCAGTCCCGATATCACTGTATGGTCGCTATTATCCAAGTTAGATGCCGCTTGAAACAGCCACCAATCCGCGCTAGGCTAGGTAATCTGAATTTCTCTCACCTTGGTTTGTAAGAGGGAGCTCGTGCTAGTAGTGGCATATTAAAAATTAGTAGAAGCGTTGAGCAGATTTAAAACTGATGCATTATTTCCAGGAAAGGGAGACGTACAGATTCAGCGCCGTAGCGAAGGTGATGCGAGAGTTGTTGAGCGGTCGTCGCGCTTTGCTGGCTGGCACTCTAACACAGGATCAAACCAGGGCGCTGCGATTGAAACTCGTGGCCAAACTCGATTGGGGCAACAGGTTAGTAACTTCTCATTGTATTTGAGGCTTGAGAATAGTAATAAGCTAGTTGACAACTGGCCGATGTAGTGTGTAGCAGTATAGCAGTAAGATTACTGCTGTAGCGACAAAGTACATGCGATAAATGAAATGTTTCACCTTTGAAATGCTGAATCGCGCAAACAGAATTCCTCAGCCTCTTCGCTGCAACACCCAACCATCATCGATTGGGCCACGGCTCCCAGGCACATCCATCCGTCCAGTGTAAGATCATCCCTTTAGTGGAAAGCACACCACTCGCTCCCTACACTGCTATAGTTTAGTTCAGCTATGCTAGGTGTTACTTTACAAATCAGGCCAGAAATAAACAGTGAAAATTAACCATACTTATATTTTCTATACTGTGCAAATTTACCCTAATAGATTTTACAGACAAATATTATATTATTGTTATCATTTGACGCGGTTTAGATTGTGTACAAAAAGGACGTGAACATATTCGTAACTCATGCGATTAAAGCAGTTGCCTTAAGGTGCCAACAGACGACAAAGAGTGTTGTTGTACGAAAAATCTAATTAGCGCCCACATTTTTGTTTATATTTATTTTTTCTTTTATATGTGAATTTGTGTTAACCCTTATTGGGTAGAGCAAGTTAAAAAGTTCCATTCGTTTTCTACCTTTGTTAAGTAAAGGTAGAAAACGAATGGAGGTTAAGGTTAAGTGCATATTATGGAATATATGGTGTGGAATATAGTTTGTTTACTTTCTATTACTCAATTAAGGAGTTAAAAGGATGAGGCAGCTGACTGACAGAAATGAGTAGAATAATAATTTCTAGTGTTGTACTCTTGGCTTGAATTTAATAATTTAAGTATTGATACTCAAAGTGCTTTATTTTAAGTGTTCGGATGTATGTAATTCTATATTATTTTAGCTACAGTGATATGTGTAAAAACATATGTAATCTAGTGTTTGTACTGTTTGTGTAGATGTCATGTTACAAGGTCTTAGAAATCAATGATTATAAAGTGATACCAGATAACTCTTGAACTTGTGGTGCGTAGCTCGTAATAGCAAGTGTTTTAACGCAAATAATATTGCGTATTTTTCATGCACATGTCTATACTTTGATCCCTCATCTGATGGAATTTGATAATAACTTAATGTTTCTTAACAAATTAGTTTTTTTTATTTACCACAGAAACCTGCCGAGATTCGTAAAAGTCACAAAAATTTTACGACACTTCATTAATGAATTTGAAATCCCATTATTGCAACACTGCTGGCCTCGGACCTGCTTTCAAAAACAATGAAAGCTAAAAAATCTCTAGCTCAGTGCTGTTTGGTCCTGTGTTTGAGCCTCACAACTATCATATATATTCAGGAAACATACAGTTTGTACAATTTGTTATAAAAATAATGCCAGATCTATATTATTTCCGAATGGAAAGCGTTCGGATAACTCGTAGAGTACATATCGCTGAATTGCTGTAATATTGATATGACACATATATAAACAACAAACATATAGATATAACGGGAACTAACGGTTTATCATGCCTTCCAAACACGGACGTGCCCGATATCAAATTCTGCACAAACGAGGTGAATGTCTTATTCAAGGACAGATTTCTGAAACTGCTTAACGTCAATTTGAACTTGCATTTAACAGATAGTTAATAACAAAAACTTACTTAAACTAACTTACTTTAACTTACCTTCTAACAATAGGGATTGTGGTTCTAAACGTCATGTGGTAAACATTTGTAAATAATGTGTGATATGTAATTTGTTTTGCATGTAAAAAGAAAATAAAACTAATTACATTATTTAAATTGTTTAATTCCAAGAAAATATAACCGAACTATCTCATTGTTTTCACAATACCAGTCTTCCTAATTGTACAGTTGGCTACATATAATTCATTACAGGAATGATACACGTCATGTAGAATACATAAACTAGTTGTCTAAATATTAACATGCTTGTCACAGACATACTGCTTAGGAAGATCCATATAATAATTTACATCTATTACTTTATATTATGCTAACATAAACATTAGAAATCAAGGAAATCTAGATAAAAAAGAGTACGGAATAGTTATAGCATCTTAAACTGTATAGTATCGTGATACTAATGCAAAAAAAACTATGATATAGATATGTAAAATTCCTGGGAAGACTTAAATTCATGCTATGTTTTCGAATAGTAAAAAAAACAGTCAAAATGGCACAATATTAAATGAGTACATTACGTACAATAGTGTTTAACTATTTGCACCAAGTCCTAACTAAGGTTATAACGTAATAATAATACGAATTTAAAAAAAAAACTTATGTAAATTCATTGAATAACTATTTAAGCGCAAGTGCGCATAATATAGTTAAAAACATTGTCTTATGAATCAATAAAACTACCTTCACTTAAATGTTTCAATAAAAGCATTTTTTTAAAATTCTAGGAAAAGTATGTAAATCTATTTAGGTGATGTCTTTTTTTACAAATTGAGATATAAGTTAACTAGGTAAATCTACTGCAATTTTATCAATAGAGCTGTCAATTAATAAAATGTAGAATATAAGTTCTAAAAATCTATAAGTATTTTTTATTCTCTGCTATAATTGGCGCTATACTTTCTAATAGTCACAGCAAATCCACCAAAACATTCGACTGCTTATTTCATTACTTAAAACTAGACACTATCTTAAATTTGTTTCACGAAGTGTTCAAATGACTACAACAGTCTTCATCAACCAAAAAATAATAATTGTTTTTCACTTTGAGGCTTACCTACTTTAAGATCATACGCGTATTTCAAAATAAAATCCACAAGTGTGAACTTCCTATTAATACACAAACATTTTCACATTTCAACTCACCATGCGTATTCACTAAATTTTATTGAGACCCAAATTTAAAGCTTAATATGCTTACAGAAATTATATTGTGTCCGATAAAGTTAACCTAATTGTTGTCTAAATTAAATATATAATAAGGAATGTCATGATGTACGTTGTTTAGTTGCAAATTGATATGTGTCTGTTAAAATCTTTTCTATTTTGAGTAAAGCAACCATCGAATGAGCATATTATTCAGAATAAAAAGAGCATCACACTGCCTATTTTTTGGTTTAGTCTATCTTGTCTGGGTAGCAGTTTCATTGTTATGTTAGACTGTAGCAATCATACATGTATATTTTATTTATAACTATAGACGTCAGTAAATGTCAGCACAAAAGCACTTTGATGCTAGAATGAAGTGCATGAGAGGTTCAACTACTTCTCAGATTCATCGTCAGAAATGATATTTAGTATAAAATCTATGTGACTGAGTCAGTCTAACAATAAAATGGCCCAATGCAATTTTGCTAATCTAACTAACATATAGACTAAATCACTGTTAAGGTAAAGTCAAAGTATGTTTTTTAATAATAAAGTTCAAATACCAATTTCTACGGATTCTCCAAGTTTGGTTAGATGTTAACATATTTTACTAGAGTAGGAAACATAGTTGAAACCCTAATAACGATATTTGAACAAGGCAGACTTATGTATAATTGATCTTGCTAAGTGTAAATGCTCCATTTATTGACACTGGCCTATTAAAGAATTTTGAGGAGGCAAGCTTTCAAATTGCTTTATAATTTTTCTACACTCATTCTCATCTTCCGCCAAGAAATTATGGTGCTTACGTCTCAGTCTCTTTAGAGAATTTGTCAATATCTGGATATATCGGAGCCATCTCTAAAGTAGATGGTGCCGAAGGTGGATTAGAGCCGAGGTGCAACCTTCTAGATAACTCGTCCAGCACTTCGCCAAACACCCTCAATGACATGTTTTGACCTAGGAGATGCAGCAGCAGGAAATCTCCCACCTGTAACAGAAGAATAATATTTCAATGGAAATTATATAAAAAAAATAGAAAAAATTCATAAATGCACATAATCATTAATATCATCATCATCGTTCGGCCTTGCTCCCGGTTTTTTTTTTTTGATATAACACGTCATACTGACTACATCCTGCCTGATGGTAAGCAACCGATGCAGTCCAATAAAAAATGAAAGCGCTTTAAACCGTGAAATAAGCAAGATACAAAGCGCATCCACTCATGACGACCTGCTAAAATGCCGTTTCACGCCCCGCTTAAATGACGCGGGATCATAGAAAATAGGAAACACATGAGCCGGCAGCGAATTCCAGAGCTTAGGTTTATCTTGGGTTGACTCAACATGTTTTTTCCTTCCATTCATCCCCTGTGTTCATAATGCAAAATACTTGGTTCATCAGAAATCTTACAACAAGCACTGTTATTCAATCACGCAAGACCTCTTTACAAAATAAATAGTACAAATTCAGAAATATAATGTGGGTGTTTACCTCTGTCTTTCTAACTAAGGCTTCCACTCCATTTGGAGTGCCAAAACGGAATCTTCTCTTGAGGATAGTCTCACGGGTCCTAGGCATCAAAATCACAGCTGCAGAATACACAATAGCCAATCCAGACACAACTGATAGAATAATAAACCTGAAACAATAAGTATGGTTAATATGGCGTTATCTTCAGATACTTTTGCATATATATAACTTACTATTTACTTACCAGAACCATAAGAAAATGAAGATCTTTTCGTTGAGAATATTTAAGGCAAGCACACAGAGCGCATCGTGTTTCTGGATTGTTCCAGAAGCACCAAATTTATGGAATGTACATTTCGTTATTCTCGGAAAAACTTCGATCTAAAACAATACAACATTCATATTAAGCTGTACTCTTTTCGAAATCACGATTTATCGAACTGAATCTTTGACAATGAAGAGATTTGCATACCATAGGATCGTTACGGTCTTCTTGGTTCCTATTCGAAAACTTGACAACGTCGGTACCGTAAGTCAAGAAAGCGCCTCCCAAAAATGTGTCTAAGAAGAAAATGTTTCCGACCTGAAAATAGACAACTTAATTGATTAATTTGCTTTAAAATGCAATTTATAGTCCACAGCACGTAGGTTGAACAAAAATTGCGGATTTCTGCGCAGGTAAATAATAATAATAAATAATAAGGCAAGGCAGAAAGTGTGTACTTCGATTTAGTCCCGATTATGTATTACTGCGCATCCAATGTCTTTGTTTATGTTATGTACAGTGGGTTATAAAGATAATTTGCAAATATACTAACCACGTTGACGAAATTAAGAACTTCACAGAAGAAGTAGCCGAAGGAGTAAGCATTGTGCATATGAAGAGTTTCCATTAGATATTGGACAAGGCGACTCTGAAAAGATATACCAAAGGAAATTAGTATTCTTATCTTATTCTTAATTGATAAAAACGAATTACTGTTAAAATTTACTAGTAGTATTACTAGTATTGTTGATAGCAATCAGTATTGTCCTCGTGCAGTCTGATTTCTCTAATTAAAAGCAGCCATCAAGTCTTGTTAATGCAATCTTTGTCTCAATTGTTTCATCTCGTAACTATTTATACCAATGAGTAACATATCATTTATATTACTTGTTGACCAGACTGATATTATTTTATAGACCAATGGACTAAGGGCCTGAGAATGTCCTAGTAAGTTCCCATTAGCTTTTAAATACTTGATGGGCAGTCCATACCAAACTGGTTTATTGAATTCCAAGTATCTCCTAATCAGACAGTGTGAAACCAGGCCCTTCATAAATAATTTTATGATTTAATTTAATTTATTTAATTCTATAGAAAAATAAAGTATGTTCTGAATGTATACATTACAGTTGCAAATACATATTAGTATCGCTAGTTTATGTATAGTTATTCGTAATGAAATATCACATACTACATTAAACATAATTATATTTGTTTTTGTGATACTATTATGATACTTATTTTTTGGAGAGTATTGATGGGTTTCGATTTTTTCCATACTCATAGTCAGTTAGAAGACTTATCCATTTTCTTTATACGAATCATATCTGAGAGGAAGCGTTGATCTATTAGCGCACCTATTTAACTTAATCTTCTTGTCAGTCATAAACTTTTTACTTCTTTTTTAAATAAGTCCTAAAACGTTTTTATTGTAAGTACCTGGCGATTGTTCTTGTCATCGGCAATGCTTGCGGCAGTTCCTCGAATACCGTCTGAGATCATGCGTACTTTTCCTTCTTCCCAGTTCTTCCAAATCCAGTGGGGCACGTAGAATAGGATGCCCTGTGAAATAAAGCATAGAGATAACATAAATCATACTATAAATTTGGCATTATCGACTATCAAGACCTTCATATATTGAGCAAATATTATTTTCAGATATTGCATCGCGTGAAATTTATTCAGGCGTGTGTTATATATGTCTATGAACTACAAAAGTGAAGTATAAAAATCGAACGGCTTTTGTTTACATTTTAAATCTCAGCAATCACGTTGAGCCAGTAGAGTAGAAATAATAATAGTAGAGAGTAATAATACTGAAACCTGACTTAATTACCTGAAAGAATAGCATGAACGGAACCCATTGATAATACGCATGAATCCGTTTCTCCTCTCCATAGTCATTGCCAAGGCCAGGATGCGAGATGGCCTTGGAGTCGGAATTAGGCAGCGTGAATGTGTACGTGATCCAGCAGTAGGTGTTCAGCACGTGTCCGGGGATTGCTCCGTCGTTGATGCACGAGATTGGTTCACCTGGAAACGACAACAATGTTATGGTTACTTTATGCTGACACATAATCAATTAACATCTGAGCCCATTAACGGCCCACTACTAAGCACGGGCACCCTCTCACGAGCTAAGGTGAGAGAAGTAGAGTAGAAGAAGGTTGAGAGGTTATATGGTCATATCACGTCATGGGGACCAAGTGTGGATTGGCTAAAGCAGGTTGGCTAAGTTCGCATCCTTTCACTTGCTACGATCCTGGCTCAAACTTTCAGCGCTTTAAGCATATTAACCATTCATACACTACATATAATATTAATTCACATTTTCTTGGAGCTTAATTATTTGTTGCGACTTATCAAGATGAATATAACATTCATGAATATAGTATTCATCATCATATACAAGAGGTCAACTGCTGAACACGGGTTTTCAACATATTATTATATCAATCTTGAGCCGCCTGTATCCATCAGATTCTCGTCGCCTTGACCAGAATATTGGTCTATCGGTAACTATATTGTTGATAGTGTAACGTCAAAAGTTGCTATAATAATACTACTAGTTGGAAATACGTTTTTGCCCACCCCAAATAGGAAATATAGGCGTCAGATTATGTATGTCTGTATTGAATTTATAAATGATTTTGTCCTTGACAATGCACCGCGGCTATTGCGGATGACGCTAATATTCAGTTAATAGTTGCAGCTGCTCCCTACCTGTCGCAATTGTGCCTTGTGCCGACCGTGACTCGAATCACCTTGCCCGCACTTAGGGTTGAGTTATACTAGGTACCTATGCCATGAACCAGTAACTTATAGACAAACAGGTTTTCGTTATTATTCCTACGCCTTAAGACAATAAGACTAGTGTTTATGAACAAATTATTACTTTTAAAAAAGTAAAATTTTATGTTCATAGAAATTTACTTATTAGTTTTTACTTAGGCTAATGTGTTGCTGATATAACGATATCTACTTTCAAAAAGGAAGGCATGTGATAAAAATTTTAAAAATAAGTAATACCTCGAAAGTATTTTGTTTTAGGATATCTCATGTGTACGTTATTTGAGGTTGGGCTTTTATCTCTGGGAGTATGAGTATTTATCAGTTTGTATTAACATGAAATGTTCATTCTTTGTAAATGACACACCGCGCATTATGTTGATGGTAGACGCTTCTTTATGTTAGTGGGTTGGTCAACTTTGAACCGCATTGCCCAACATTGTGTTACAATATTAGAAGTTAATTGAATTAGCTTGTTGTATGGGTATAAAAAGGTTATTTAAGATAAATTATGTATTTACCTCAATCTTTATGATAAGTACAATCGGAAAGCAGCCAGAATATATGCCTAATTTGAATATAGTTAGGAATATATTTTACTTGTAAATTATTGAGACAAAGTTATAATATAACATTGGTTGGTACTTGGTCGTTATAATAATGATAAGTATACGTAAGTATCGTCACGCCAAATTCCCGAAGGAGGTAATGACGATTAAAGAGAAAATAAATTAGTACATACTTCATTTTCATTTATAAGAAATTGACAAAAAATTACAGATATAAAACTTTTAAGATCAAAATAAGTATGTAATACTTGCTGTCCTTTATTAGTTTATTTGTGTCATGTCATGACTAACAAGAAAATATGGCAATAAGTATACTTAGATTACAATTCACAGTCTTACATTTTATGTAAGTAAGGAAATATGTACGGGTCACTTGTATGCTAAGACAAAGAATATTAACTGTTCCCTTAACAGGCGCGGAAAGCGCAGGCAGGTCCGGTAGTGGCCCCACTTGATTTTTTTTATGAATCCTTTGAATATAACATAAGATATTGTGACAAATGAAGGTTGCCCATGAAAGCGTTACGTCTCAAGTCTTTTAGGATTGTGGGCATGCCAATCGTGCCCACAACGATGGATTCGTGGTTGTTCTTTCATAATTGAATTAGGTATCGTCATCATCAGCTCAAGGAAGTCCGATCAGAACATAGGCTGCCTTATCCAATGTGATCAATACAGGTGGCCTGTATCCAACATGATCATACATACATTCACGCCTGTTTACTCGAAGGGCAGAGGCATATTATACGCCAACACTTCGCCAATTTTATAGTTGGTCCCACGTAATAGGTGGCGAGCCTATTGCCACTTACCGGGCACTGTTATGTTGGCCAGAGCCTCGTCCGTCGACCGGTAGGTGCACCACTTGCAGGTGAGGTTGGCTTGGGCTCCTTAGGTCTTGGTAGGATCCCTTTACACCCTTTATCAGCTTTTCAGTCCATGTTGCAAAGGACTTATACGGTGTCAAATTAACAACAGTCTCACGCTAATTGACTCTCAGGAGCATCTTATAAGTATGTCGAGTCAGACCATTTTATCGTAATTGTCGTCAATTACAGTTCTAGAATTACGCTAACATGGGTATAATACTAGATAATGAATTGGAAGACTGGTCGCTCCTCGCTCTACTAGTTTTAGTGAAATCTCATTTTCTTATGACCTTGTTTTACGTGAAAAGTAAAAAAATGGCTATTGAGTAATTGATCAAAGAAAAAACTGTCAGCATTTTGTCATTGCCAAAAGTACGAACTTTTGTCCTAAATAATTTTACTAGGACTGAATGTTTGAAAATGTAAAACAGATCGATGTGGGAAATTATGGAGGCTTAATTATATTCAGCTTTGTACTTCTTGTGGCTTGATTGGTGATGTATAAATCTAACTAAAACCATATACGTATACATATATTTTTGTATCATAAAAAAATATATCTATCTCTAAATGCTGCAGTAAATCTGTGTGTTAAGTTTGAAACGCCAAGCAACTTAAAACATTTTTTTTTAAATTTCGGAAATTTAAATCCGGACCTTGAAAAACACATAGACAAATTTTACTAAATTATTAACCTAGTTCCTATGATTGACGCGAACAAAGTCGCGAAGGGCTGCAAATTATTGTAATTCATTTAGAACAATGTATAAAAAGATACCGAACCAAGTATATACAACGTAAATCTGATAAAACAATCTTACCATAAGTTCAACATCAAATCTGAATATCTGTGGGAACAGAATTCAACTTGTGCTTGTTATGGCAACGTTATGTAAGCAAGCGCTTGGTGGAAACGAGTTTGTTTGATAAGAGCTTTAGCCGATGCAACAGGCTATTGCAGATATTAGCATAATATAATAACGAAGTGAATAAGAATAAATGGATTGTATTGTGGGTCATGGACTCACAGCACCAACACCAATGGACATTATATTATTTACCTGTTATGTTGTAAATGTTCAAATGACCGAAATATAATTCATTGTTTATGCGCGAGACAAAGGTTTGAGTTATAAAGTTTCACAAATGGTTACTTACTCATCATAATCATTCATAGCTTTGCAACATTTTGTTTGGTTTTCAAAAGTTAATTAAATGTAATTACACTTATTGTGTCTAACTTGGATTTGTTAATTCACAGCTTAATTAGTAATAGTATTTATTCCGAAATTTCAATTTGTAAAATGTGTTTGATCACTCAATAAAGGCCACTAGGTTGTATAAGTACATACTTTTTATAATCGCGTAAATAGAAGAAAACACTAATTGTTGAAAACTAGGTCCTTAATTCCAGTAAATCTATCAAGTAAAGACTTGCAGTCAATAA
This sequence comes from Musotima nitidalis, assembly GCA_949126915.1. NCBI lineage: Eukaryota > Metazoa > Arthropoda > Insecta > Lepidoptera > Crambidae > Musotima > Musotima nitidalis. The sequence goes on from OX421419.1 coordinate 6,091,319, forward strand.
AAATAAATCAACATAAAAGTTTTATTGTCGACTTTAAACAGGTCACGATTATGTCATTCTGCGTGCGTTCATTTTGAACGACTATTTAACAGCTGCAGATGCAAGTTTCATGGCATGGCAACCAATATCGCAGGCTGTTTCCATTAAAAGCATACGCTATGTTTTGATTTGTACCACCTGAGCATATTCGCGTTCGTTTATGGGCTGACGGCTGCACTGTTGCAACTTGCAATCAGTTGTTGACTAATGATATGTAAGCTCTATTAAGATTAAAACGTGACCTAGTCTCAACCAAAACACAAGTGCTTTGTTTCTAGTTATCGCTAGCTAGTCATGTGTTTTTTTTATTTCACCTAGTGACAAGTACAATGAGGCATTATTTATTTATATGGAAAGTCATAGTAGTTATTTAAAGAGTCTAAGGTTCAAACTCTGGTGCACATATGACTTTTCGAAGTTATGTGCGTAATTATTGCTTGCTCTGTGCCTAGGAAAGCACGTTAAGCCGTTGGTCCCCGGCAGTAGTTTTTAGGAAGTCAGTACCTTCTTATATTCTGACAACTGGTTTAACCATAGAATGATGTTTCCTTTTGGGTTGTGGAGGTCAGATGGCAGTCGCTCCATGTAATAGCTGAAGTTCAGCCAAAATCTGGTTAAATCAGTGAGTAGACCCTGGCCTTAAGTCTAGGGCAACCGGGATAATGCTAAGATATGATGATGAGGAGTTTGTTCAAAGTTAGCTCAATAAAGCTAATATGAATGCTTACTAAAAACTGACGCACTCATTTACTGCAGGCAGAAGCATGATTAAATAATACTTAGGCAAGAAACTATCCGGTCAGTCAGTAATCAGAACAGTACTACTCGTATTTAAGGATACTTTAAGACGAGTTAACTTTTTTTGGTCCAGTAATTTTAATTTATAATATGACCATTGACCGCTTACTAGAGCGAGGAGAAGAACTGCTCGTACAAGGAGGCCTGCTAGTTGTCTAGAGTTAGGCTGATGATAATATATAATACAAATATCTTCTGTATATCTGACAGTTTTAAGTATATTTTCAAATAGAGTTGCTGTTGTTGCGGAAATAAAAAATAGGGAAACCAGTAGGCAATAGTAGGAACAGGAGGTTAAAGTATAGCAACACGTTAAAATTAGCAATTCTTATGGAGATGTATTCAGTAGACCAAACAGTATAAACCGCTTACTGACACATGTCTATGTATAACATTTGTAGTTCCATAATTAGGGCATGACATCTGGATAAAAAGTATCGAGAGGGATTCTCATCTAACCCTGTGCTGAAGCATTAATCATTATCATTATTTCTATTTCATTTGACAGAAAAATAACCCACATATGCTTGTATATTTTTTTTATGAATGACGCGGGTATGTAAAGATCGTCCTACAGCAAAATCGCTTTTATTTTGCCAAAAAATCCAACTTTTAAACTCAAAAATCATTTGCCTGTATAAACAACTTATGTAGTTGTAAAGCGTTTCGAAGGGATTCAATATGAATGAGTCAATCTCGAAGTCGTGATTCGGAAGTAATTACATATTTGGTGCTGAGAAACATTTGTGAAATAGACAGTTCAATTAATTTTGTATGATCGAAATAGTTTATTAGCCTCCCGCCTATGCATGAGACATTAAACTAGCATTAATTATGTCTGCTTTATTAATTTCGGTGGTTTGAAATAGTTTATCAGGAATATGTGTGTATAAGAATGTGAATGTTTAGGCATCTAAACTAATGTCCTGTTACAGATCGTTATTCATTTTTTATGTATGGGAAAATAAAAAATATATATATGAAAGGCCACTCATGTGGCGTACACTATTACGCGCACAATATGATTTAATGGTGTGTTCTATGAAAGTCTGTCCCAATAACTACCTGCTATGTTCCGGCATTGAATAATCCGCAGAAAGCTGGCAATTAAATGGATAAATGACGTGGATTTGAAGTTGAGTCCGTGTTTCAAGTATGTTCGTTCAAGAGACTTATTCGTATGTATGTAGGTAATATATACATTAATTAGACTTCAAATGTCCAAGCTGTGGTTCTGGTAAAGTATAGAAGATAGTAGAATTTACTTGTTGATAGACTCGTCTTTCCTCGTTGAGCAAGTGATAAGTTTTTTTTGCAAAACAACAAGTGGCCTAGGTAAACGTGAGGACAAAGTTAATTGTCCATTCAAAAAGATGAACTAGGTTTTATTTAAAAAAAACTTGAAATAAATAATTGACAGTAGAAGTATATTGTCAACCAACAAATGACACTGATACAAGATGCTAACAAAAAATACATTTTATACAAATGTGACCTTAAGTGATTAAGGTTGAATGAGGCTGGTATGTTTATGTAGTAATCTTAATGAGGAGCACGCGATATCATTGAACTAACGTCGTCGGTACAAGTAGATATTGTTATGACAGTAATCAGAGTTACTGCACGGTTTAATTATTGCTTTTCCGTCATCACAATATGAATTGTATTGTCAATATAAGAATATTTACTTATTATCCTATGGATAAAAAGAAAATTTTAATAAAAATATGTTTTTGCAATTTTTTTTTATTGCAAATTGACTTAATACGTATGCTTAGTCTGTACATAGGCAATAAGAAAACTATATTGCGTTATGCAGAAATATTGAGAAAAAATAATCAAAAGAATTTTTGCAATTAAGCATTTATTTGTAGATTTCTTAGTATACCATTATTACGTTATAATGATTAATTTGTTAATATAACAGGCACATGATTTAAAGAATAACTTTTATTTTAAATTTATTATTTATTTGTTTCTTGTTTTAGTGACTGCACTGAGATTTAAGTGTAATCACATTTTGGATTACAAAAACAATAACGATTTAGACGCATCTAATCTATGTTCATCAAAGAAAAAAAATATGAAATCCCCTACTTCAAATCAGACGTGCTATAGTGCTAAATGTTATCAAGAATGCAACATGTTCATTGATCAGAACTGTTCCAACCGTAGTGAGTTATCACGTACACTCACTGTTTGTTTGTACTACCAATTGACATGACGTCTCAATTTGGGTGACCGATACAGTTACATGCCAGTAGGCAGCCTCGTGTGAACGATGCCCTGAAAATGACTCATTTACGCGAGTTTCCTCTTCGTGTCTAGATTTTCTACGTCACAATTGAATTGGCTTTCGTTCTTTAGGTCAATAGGCTTAAATCTTTTCAATAAGAACTAATTTACTCTTTGATGATTTAATGGACTTTCTCCTGTTTAGTTTAGAGCGCAGAAAGTAGCTTAACGTACAAGGCGGCTGCATTCGGAAATAACAATCAATTAATGTATGTGTAGTTGGTTCCATATATTCTGTAGCAGAGTTAAATAAAAGAACCTTATAATTAACAGACTCAAATTTAATTTTGCTACTGCTTTTCTCAATCTACATGACCAAAGAAAAAACCTGTTTATCACTTAGCTAAGGTTAAGAATATGCAAAATAGTCGGCCCATTAATTATGATTGCTTTCGTGTTGCTTCTAACGGTACTTGTCATGACAGTTCATATAAATAGGTTGCGTCATTTTGTTTGACTTTTGACTTGCATATTTAAGTAGTCGTTTTTTCAACTAAATAACTTCAGAAAGTTTTGTTTTTAAGCTTACACTTTTTTTACAAAATATTTTTTGTGCGAGTAATTTTAAGATCGAAATTCAATTCAATTGCTATCATCTACTTAACATAAAGTTAAAGTAAAGGCTTACATAATCTTGTAATATTAACTATAATTAAATGTTTGCGTAAAGTGAATTCAAAGTGTAAGAAACCTAGCCATTTCTCTGAAGTACCTACGTTTTGTCAACTAACACTCAGTGTGTAGCATCAATTTAGTACAATACCATCCGCAGTTACAATACTTGTTTGTATTATAGACAAACCAAAACATCTTTCAAATAGTTTGAAGAAAATTTTAATCTGTTTATAACAAACCGATGACTGTTAGTTATTATTTAGGTATAGCTTAGTATAAACTTTCTGAACTTCATGAATTTCATATGCATAATTGTCACAATATCGTATTTCTCAGTGAGAGAAATATTTATGAAGAATAATACCAAACGTAATGAATTATGTCTGTTTTCATAGTTATTTTTTCATAATAAATGTTTGGTAATATAGTCAAAGATGACATAGGTAAATATTATAATAATGCTTAAAGAAAATTCTATATGCGAGAAGGCCGCCCATTGCGTTTACTTGTTATAGTTTTGTGGTATATTTAATGGCGTGCAATAAAGTTTAAATAAATAAGATGATGCTTACCAATAAGGTTATTAGCGGTGACAAGTATACAGCAGAGGAAGAGGATAGCAGCGGTGATCCGGTAGTGCATCCTGAATACCATGTTGTCGATCACCGCCTTGTCGATGAGGTACCGGACCTTCACGAATCCGGCCACAGACGACACCAAACCAAACACAGCCATCTTGAGTTATTATATCTGAAAACGAAAAAAATATTTGCTTGAAAATTTGTCTCTGAATTGAACTTTAAGATGTTGGACAGACAATTGATAATAATCATTTTTTATATATAATTTGAGAAATCGATAATTATCCACCCACTACCTAGTGCAGATCATAAATTTGAGAGCAGTCCTTATTGTGATTTGATGCCGAACGCTCACACTCCTGATTTTTACGGCTTGCTTAATGGAAGTTTAATATTAATCAATTTGAGCAATTGCGCCCTACCACCGCTTAAATACTGGCGATCAGCAATAAAAAGCATATGTTGAAGAGAATACTATAAATAAATAGATGCATCGTCGTGACAAGTGGCATACGCTGCCGATACAAAATTAGAACGTAAACGGTCCGCTTTATTACTGTTTGGATTCGACCAAATGCGTGTAACAGCCGTAGATTCCATGTTCGCCGTCGATGTCTTCATTTCGTGTGATGATCGTAACAAGATTTTATTGGTACCGAACGAGCTCTTAGGAAGTTTCTCAATTTATCGAAGTTCCGATGAACCGTTATTTAAAGTGTCTATAGAGCACAGACTTGCTAGTGAATATTAACTCTCAATCAATGACCTCACATATAATTTAGAGACGTAGCTACCTCCCGCCCACGCGTTATTAAGAAGTGTTGGGTTCTGGAACTGGAATCCTCTATACGGTAGTTTGCATGCAGGATTTTTTTTATCGTTCTCATTTTCAACTAATGACTTATGTCTTAAGTTATTTTGAATGTTGATATAAATAATGGGTTATTATATCTACATTTGACTTCTTGTTTCCTTTTAACTCTAATAAACAAATGGACTGGTATCAAATGGTTGTAAGACGAGAACAAGTGGATGAGTACAACAATCAAAGGAGCCACAATTCATCACAAATAGATCCAACCTTGACAACTTCTTGATCCCGTTCCTACGCGCTGTGGCGTGGTGACATGTGCTATTTAGGTCGCACGCAGGGACTCTTTAATAGATGGAAATTTATTCTTCGTACCTAGTGATGGGTTTGTTCATATAAAATGATACTCAATACAGGAGGTCACATTTCATGTCAATTAAAGTTGTGTTATGCAATTGGTTGTAGTATGAAATTGATATAGAATTGTCATGACATGTGTTATGTTCTTATAACAATTAATACTTTTACTAAGTGAAGTTCCATTTCAAGTCTCGGTTACGTTTTATCAAACCAACAAGTCTAAGCTTAGCATATCATATTTTATGATATTATATTATCATCTAGTATGACTTCGTAATCATGTTAGGATTAACCGTGGAGGCAAATGTTGCGCCGGCGCAGGGCATGCACGGGTCGTCGACCGGCCGCTGCTCGTGCGCCTCCTGCGTTTCCACCCGCCCCCGCCCCCCTCACTGCTTTACCTTCCCCGACCCTGGCTGATGCACTGCTTGGCAACGCGAATTTTACGCGGAAACCAGTTTGCACGACGACGACAATCTTCGCCAGCCTTTCTCATCGAGATCCCGTCGATTGATTGGTTACGGAGAGAATAAACTTTCTTGAACAGCTATAATGTGTAGACCACAATGTTAACTGTTCCGTTTTCTGGTATATATGGTTGGTGGTATACTTTTAAAACTTTAAAGCTCCTTTAAAAAAATGTGTATATTAACCAAAAAGTATTAAAGCTCTGTAGACGTTTTACTTGGCAAGAAAAAGGGGGAAAACGAAGAGCGAACACATTCCTCATTTTATAACTTTTGAAGACTACGGCGATGATTTAAATCCTTTCTACGCATTTCCTTGCTTACCATATTGCATCTTTTAATCATAATGGATGGTTATAAGTTGTAATTCTCCGATAAAGAATGCTGCTTCTTCTTTCATATCGAGATGAGTGGACACTTGAGCTAACAACCTAAAGTATGTATTAACCGCGGTACTTATTTAAATTGGTCGGCACGCGTCGGCTTGCGATGAATGGGCACTAATTGCGATGGATGCGTGCCGTCCCCGTATAAGCATCATCCAGACATGATATAATACTGACAACCTGTTCGTGGGAAAGGAATCGCTTACTTCAGGAGCATTATTGATAGAATATCTGAAACCTGCACCGTGACTAATGACACGAATTAACCGGTTTCGGTTCAGTGAAGCAACTAAGATTTGCGGATTGCGAGTGAAGTGAGTGGCTGGACTGTCGCCTCTGTTGTAATTTGCAGAACTTCGATCATGTTTTGTCACTGCTGTGATTCAACGTTTTGACTGTGTTTGTCATATTTATTTCTGGGAAAGTGTAAAAGAGTTCTAACTTAATCTATTTCATAATATAAATAAAAAGAAACAGCCTTTTCCTTATTAGACCTATATTTATAGCTATTGATTGGTAACAGACAAACGGATATTGGTCATTGGGCACTGTTTGTCTGACCCGCTGGTGACTGGTTTCTGTCATCGACGTCATAACATATTTTCTAGTGAAACGGAAATGCTTCTTGCCCTGCGGTTACGGCAGCCTCTATGGCTCATATTTCGTACGGGGTATGTTTTTTCACGCTCTGTATATTGAATGAGAGCGTATGAAACTATCTCTCTACTAATTTCAAAGGACAAATAAATGGGAATAATAGTTAAAAGACGTGTCAAAATCGTATACAGGTTAACTGATACGTGATGTGTACTTAATGTCCCTTATCAGGTAGCAATATTGACTTTTAACTGCGGGCAACCCGAGTTTCGTAAAGGTAAAAAAAAACCAGTTGACTTCAAGTATTTTTGTCACGCGTTGTATAACAGAATATGTATGGAGTCATTGTCAAGGCTTTGTAATTATTGTCCGTGGGAAAATCACAATAAGTCCTTAAACGTTCGCTAAATCATGCTACTGTTTGTTAAAAAAATACTTTGTTGGCTATTATCTATGATAAGACGGGTTAAAGGGCACGACATTGATACATACATAGCAGATCCTAAACGTCACCATATATGTCTAACATTATCTTTCATATTCTTTACAAAAGTTAGTGAAATAGTGGTTTGTGTCTATCTAAGGTCATCGGCAGGCGCCTGAGCGTTATCGAGCATGCAGGTGGCGTGAACCACGCTCCGTGACAGGAATCCAATGAATGTGACCGTTTGCCGTCTTTTTGTTTGTCCCAGAAGTCTCACATTATGCTTTACCCATAGGAAATCAAGTAATACGCTCTTGTTATTCCTACATTTGAAATTTAAATTAGAATCTGTGGAATTTCTAGTTGGCTCGTGGTTTTAAAACCTTTGTAACTGTCTCTTAGCTTTTGAAAGCTCAGAAGATGCTTATCTATTCTCCCCATCGCGTTGAAATCATAAGACTATCGATGTTTATTTTAGTTCTATGTACATGCGTTAATGTAACATTTTAATTACTATTCACCAATCAGTTTTTACAACTCGTTACGCGATAAAAATAGTTTTGTATTCAAATAACAATTAAATTAACTTCCTTAAATGAGTTTCGCAAGTAAATGAAATGTTAATAAAACATTTTTCTCCAGACTGTTTGGTATCCGGGTTTATATTGTTATTAATTAGCAATTTTTTCATTGTGTGTGTCCTTGGCCGGATCATCTTTAATCGGAGTCCGTGGACCGTGCAAAATATCACGTGCTACATAGCACCCATCTTTTAATACGCGGTTTGATGTCTTTTAGTAGATATTTAAGTAAACTGATGTAGTGCAATATGTACACAATTCTGTGGAAACTAGCATTCAATAACATGAAGAACGTGGTGATTTGTAGTGGCATCGTAATATCGCTGCTATTATTACTTAAATACATTTTGTCCATTCTATTCAAATTTTATTTTTGTTAACAGCGTCCCTTCCCCTTTGGTCGCTTCACAGGTAAAGTCTTGCTACCTACCTGTTTGAACTTTTCTGTCGATCATCGAAGCTCATTAACTGCATTGTTATGGATACGTAAAGATATTTATGCACTAGTATCAGGTCATGTCACCTACATCCATTACTCACAGAAAGCAGGCAGAATGAAAAAGAAATACGACGAGTGTATGCACAAGGCTTTTGTTCCCCGCACATGTATGCTGTCAAACAGCATTCCTCAGGCCGTCGATATGACTTAAGCGCGTCTCGATTCATCCCAAAGCTGAGCTTTTGTGACACAACTTACCTTTTTAAAACCTAACAGTTGAAATTAAGCGCTTTCGGCTTCTATAAAGTTGTGTCGATCACAAATTTGTCTTATAACACAACACTAAAAACACAGCCGCACTTTTGTACTTATTTTGTAAGTTACAACAAATCTACGTCATGTTATAATTTAGATATAAGTTAACAATAAAATGATTGGTGTAAAACGAGTGGCACAGTGGGCCCGGCAGCGTGTGGCACACCAGCTGCCCGTGGGTCGGAAACACAAACTGGAAAGTATTATGGGTCGACCTCTTGCACGCCGAGTTGCGCGTATTCACTAGCGAACTTGCTAGCTGCGTGTGCGCATCTATATCTCTCTCGCTCCCACACGCTCACAATGTCTATATTGTTATCTCACTTCACGAGACAACTGCACAGTAGTCGGTAGCCAAGAGAATTCGTCGTTCAACGAGTTCTTGTCGAGTCTTTTGACTTTTCGTCTCGTGTTTTCTCCGCGGGTAATACTTTGAGCTTCTTATGCCAACTTTTTGAAGACGAGATTATGATGACTGGTTTTAACGAGTGGGAATCGCCTGCGGCTGTTAATTAACACATTGTCGGTTGCTGTGATTTGTTAATGTACTATCAAATTGATTGCCGTCGTTTGTGTCTAAATTTATATTTTTTTTAACAAATAGTGTGTAATACGGTTGCAATATAGATAAATTAATCTAGTAACGGAAAAAAACAAGAAAAATATTTTGCTGCCTAGGGAATTTGAAATTCATCGCAGCAGTTAAAGTTCCCTGATTATTTGGCAGCGTGATTTTTTGTTCATTAAGCTTTTTTAAATACATGCAAACTTAGGATCGCTCATCATTTCAGCATTTATTAAAAATTCAATTTACTAAATTAATCAATAACAACTAATAAAATCACATTTAATTTACACTTTTTCGCCCTATTTTTTGCAAATGTTATAGAAGTTCTAAATAAATGAGTGTGCCATGAATGGGTCATTGTTTGGGTAGACTGGCTTTTTGTGCTTTGAAAGGGGCAGTTTTATACCCTAGGTTTAAAATTAGGGTGTTAAAATTCAAGCCCTTCTCTAATAAACATCTGTCTAAGCAACAGCGTGCTTATCTTCACAATATTGCTTGAAATTAAACAGGCATATTGGTCAAAGGTTGTTGTTTCATAATAAAAAGTGTATTGACAATTTCAACAAATAAAAAAACAATGTAAATGCTTCTCTCTCTACTTTTTATTAAGTATATTAACTAAAGGTGAGTTTTGGGCTCCTACAAAAGACAGGTAGTTAAACTTACTTCAGTGATCCGAAGTGTATGTTGGCTTCCGACATCAAAGAACGCCACTCAATTCTGCTTTTAAATTCTGAATTAATTTTCTATATCTAAATGAGCTGTTTTCTATTTATTTATAGTTGAAAAATATATCTTAATGTGATTGATTTTACATACCATATACACAAGTGCGTAAGCCATACCCAATAGAATATATATTTTCTTTCTTTTTTTTGCATTGCATTTGTGTAAAATCTATCAATGTATTACAGAATTAATTAAATTAGGTATATATTTATGTATTATTTTGACTGCCTTATGTTGTTCAGGTTCGAACAATTACAGCAACAAATCAGGAAGCCGTGGTTTCAAATGATGCAAAGGTTTCAAATGTTTGCAACCGCATTTGGTTGGTGGTAGGGCCTTTTCTGTGGCTGGTGACCGCATTTATACTTAAGTCTGTCGCCACAATGGCTTATTGTGTTCCTGTTAAAAAATAATTGGAGCCAGTAACTATTTTGCTGTAATTTATCAAATCGTCTTGGCAAGAGACAGACTTTGCCGAGTTTCTTGCCCACTTATAGTAAGCTCAAGCTCTCGTAGATGTAAGTGACGTTCACAAGTGCTGGCGGTGGGTTCAACATAATATAATTTATATCTTTATCAGGGGATTGCCGTCTACTGCTGAACATAGGTCTCCCGAAAGGGCGCCAACCATCCAGGTCCTCTGCTAAAACATCTATCTAACAAAACCAACCCATATTGAACGTAGGTACGTTAGAGAAAGAACGCTGAATTCACCAACTCAGCGTTAGAGCTATGTTCATAGGTAATAGAAATTTGCTTGTGTTCCAAAGTAATCATATTTTGAAAGACAATGGATCACTACACTGTATATCGAAGGACAAGGCTAGGGCGGGTCGTGACTCAAGTCTCTAAATAATAACACCGCATCGTTCTATAAATAAGACTTATGCAAAATAAAAATAAAAATAATTTGTGTGACTTATGTGCTTTAGTCTGCCGACCCTAGAATTATTACCCAGTATTATTTTAAATTATTAAAATATAGAAGTTAATACAATCAATTCACTTTTATTTTATTCGAACACCACCAGATCTCACCACAGTACCTAGATTTTAGGTACGTGTCTTAATTTTTTTAGTCTTGTCTTAACTAGCTATAGATATTGTAAATCTACAATTCTGTATGCTAGTTTTTGTCTAACAGGATTTACCAGTTCTACTGTCGTTGCGCGTGAGCGATGTAATCTGTCTACATTTTCTTTAATTCGACTATTATGGCGTGTCTAGCCATTAGTACATTTAAATAAACGTGTTTAAAAACTCTGTCTTCCTTAGGTCGGCTTACATATCAGTTATTAATTTTATTTAAGATAAATTTGATTTAAAATGTTATGACTGAAATAGTCATTTGTTTGAAGTTAAGAGCGACAGAACGATGTTATAAATAGATTTAGATCTAATTAGGATTAGTGACTATACCGCAGGACACCCTTATTTGGATATCTGTAACCATAAAACTAAAAAACATTCGACCTAAGTTTTCCTCCTTATTCAAGTTAAACTGGTAAATATGTGATTCATTGAACGAAAACATTGCAGTAACTTATTTATATTGCTCTTATTTAATAATCACAAGAATGTGTAAACATAATGGTGCTTCTTTCATTCTTAGAATACTTACCCAAGTATCTTTAATTACATAACTTTACCTGTTGAGAATTAGCTCGTTAACTACAAAAATAATTATGCAAAATGAGTTTAACACTCATTTGCTTTTACTTTAAAGCTACAATTAAACTATAATTGACCTAATCTAACTTAATTTCGGTATAATAGGGTAGGACCTGAGTTGTAATTTCTAGGTCTGTTACAATATTTCGGTACATTCTTATTTCTGTATTTAAGACTCAAAAACAATTTGCTAAGCTTTTAACAATCTTTTAGGCAACGATCACTAAATCTGATTACAGCCAAAACTATTTAAAACATCGTTCTGTCCTTTTCAACATTAAACAAAAGACTGAAATGCAAAGACATTCAAAATCGAATATAGCTTAAATCAACTTAAGAACTGTTACGCCGCCCTTAGTCTCGCTTATGGCATATTACCTATATGTATAACTGATTTACAGTAGATATTGTACAGTCACGTGCAATGATATTTATAATGAAATTTATCAAATTTAATCTTTCTATATTGAACTAATAATAAACGTGTTTACATTTTATAGTTGCTTACTATGCTAGGACTTAAAAACAATGTTTGTCTTTTTAACATTAACATTGTAACAACCTATACGAAAAAGGTTTTGTTTAAATATTGGAACTTCTACCTGCTTATTTATTAATGTAATCTTATTTTAACCATTTAAGGCACTGGTTTGCCTAACACTTTATAAATTCTGTCAGTTTTCATATCCCGGCAGTCGATGGGCCACCTCACAGATAAATAAATTAGGTACTTAGCCACATTTTGCTACAACATTTTGACATTTAAATGGATCGCCCAAAAATGTATACATCTATTAATTAATTTAATTGCGCAAAATATAAAGTTTTTAATAAAGATGCATGATTTATTAGTAAAAATAATATGTAGAATTGCTTATGAATATAGCCACTAGCGTGGGATGTAGGATCGCATGATCACGTTTGATGCAGGCAGCCTGCATTTGGTCACATTGTTAGTTTGGGTTAATCTCTGTATATCATATTCTTAAAAAACCACATTCGTAAAACACGATATTCGCTAAAGATGATATTCTCATAATATCATATTCTGAAAACATCATACTAGTAAAATATGATAAAAGCTAGAAACCATTTTTGCTATAATATCATATTCTCAAATCGGTTAATCGCTGTATATCATATTCTCAAATAAACACATTCGTAAAACATCATATTCGCATAACACGATATTCGCAAAAAAATATATTCTCATAATATCATATTCTGAAAACATCATACTAGCAAAATATGATATTCGTGAAACATGATTAACGCAAAAGACTCTGTTCTAAGTACAGCCAGGCAAACATATGACTAACACACCACGCCACAGTTAGAAATTAAACATTTATTATTATGAAACAGAATATTTAAACTTATTACAAATAAACAAACTAAATAAAATCTTCTGAGAATATTTAAAAGATAAACTAAATTTAATAATTTAAAACGTAACGCATTTAACCGTTTTAGGTATACCTGAAGACTTGTAGTTTGAAGTACGCAATCATTGACAATACTTATTATTTGTTTATTTTTGTCTAGTGTTTTTAATTTCTTTTCTTATCAGGGTAATGTAAATTGTTTCGTTTCCATTTCACTTTTTGTATTTTTGCTTATTTTTTAACACTGATTAGAATTGTAAGTAATAAAAATAGTAGAATATGATGTTTTACGGTTGTGGTTTTTTTGAGAATGTGATATACAGCGATAAACCGGTTAGTTTGTGGGGGAGGCCTATGTTCAGATGGGTTCGACCTTGGTGTAATGATGATTGTCATTAGTTTAATAATTAAATATAAGTAAATATCTGGGTACATATGAAATGTTTGGGAAATGGAAATCAACTGTCGAGCTGGTTCTTAAACATGTTCTTCATACCACAATGCATTTAGGTGTATAGGGCTCCTCCCAAGATTTGAGGAGCCCAAGATAACCTCACCTGCTAGTGCACTTGCCAATCAACGGACGCGCTCTGGCGAACATAAAAGTTACCGATAAGCGGAAATAGGCTCGCCGCCTATTACGTGGGACCAGCAATATAACTGTCAAAATGTGGGCGTGTAATGTGTATCTGCCTACCTCTTCGGGGAAACAGGCGTGATATTATGTATATATGTATGTACAATGCATTTGGGCATGCAAGTATACGGAACACCTGATGGAAAGTGAACACCGCTTGAAAGACCAGGGGCAATACTAGCGCGTTGCTGACCCCTTAAAATCGTCTCTTGGGAAAACTACACGAAAATAACATTTGAAAAGATTTATGATGTTGTGATTATTAGTAGTCAAGAATAATAAGAAATATAGTGAAAATGCCCAATGGGTGGCGTGGCAATGTGCCGCCAGACATCGGTGTCGCTCGCGTAACTGGTTTGGCGACCTTTTGGCTGCACACTCAGCCGTCGCAACCGTCACCGGTCAAACATAAAATAAATATTATGAGTCTAAACAATAAAAAGTTTATAAAAAAAAACCTAAGTTGTTGACTTTATATTTTTTATGCCACATAATTGATAAGACTGACTTGACTGATACTTGAGTAGTAGATAAAATTACAGTTTTGTACGAACTCTCTGTCAAGATGCTATAATGGGAACTTATTTGAATATTGTGAAACAGGCCCTAAATTTATCTATAAAAAGTGAAGTAAATAAAACTATATCAACTTGAAAATTTCACCATTCACTGCAGGAGGCAGGAGCTTGATTAATTGATTATAGAATAATTGGGCTAGAATCGGTTTATGTATTGTCCTCTCGCCAGTACACATATAACTTAATATTAAATACCATCATATAATTCAGCCATCTTGTTAATATTCCTCTAAAAGAAACAATATCGATTAATTTTGGTGTAAATTAAATATGAAATTTCAAAGCTAAGACTACATGGTCTACATTTGACTTTATATCCCTGAGTCATGGCCATTGAAGTTATAATAATTATAACGAATTTTACATGTACGGAATCTGACTAGACTAGACAACTATTTATCTACTTTGAGTGACGCTGATCCAATCCCTGGCTGCCCCTATAAATTGTCCTATTGAGGACAAATGAATAATAAACAAGAATTATGACTGACTAGGTGTCCTTTAATTAATATTTTTTCTACATAAGTGCTATAAAATAATGGAGTTTTATTGCCTTTATCAAATGTATACAATGTCCTACAAATGTGTCTATGTTTAGAAGTGGCGAAACACATCTCAGTTAAAAAAAAACCTATAATTCGGAGGATCTTGGACCTTGTCGTAAGAATTGTCACAAAGTTTAAACTTTCAATTGCTTTCAATGAAATTCCACAAAGTAACGCATGAAACAAAAACATAAAATATTTTTATGCTGTAAGATTTACAAATATTAGATTTTACTAAAATATCCGGTCACATTTCTTTATAGTCAATAGATATCTTCGCTTCATTCTCAAGTCTTGTGCGAAACCTTTCATAGGAATTCGACTAAGCAGCTCTTATGTAATATGATTTCTTTATTTATAAAGATATATCGGTGAAAGTTATCAAAGAACTTGGAATTCTTAATCTCAGTTATAGGGTTCAAAATAACGTGTAAATATTGTAGAAGCATCGTTGTACAGTCGGCTACTCGTCGAGTAAAATTTAAAAGTACCTTAATGTTGTAGCAATATGGATCAGTATTGATACAAAGTCGTACGCTTGTGATGAGGCCGGTCGTACGAGTCTTGATTGAAAGCTCAGACTACAAGCGATTACGTGACCGATTATCTATCGTCTGATTTGCCTTATAAACTGTGTTTCTCTAACAAAGCTATAATTACAAATATTCGCCTTGTTTGCCGCCTTCATTTAAGTATTGATCGACATGAAAATTGAAAACGTTTATTTAAACGATTTTTGAAGATCAAACGGCTCAATAATATTGAATAGATAAAATGTTTTTTTTTCTTTTAAATAATGGCTTCGTGCTTTTAGCGCATTTAGCCAGTGTCAAGTTATAGATATATTAATATTATTTAATACAGAGTAAATGAGAATGAGTGCTGATGAAAATAATAAATGAGATGCCCTCCCCTTGAGTCCTCAGTAAAGATGTGGGACTATACTGAGACTATACTCACTTGGACTTCTTGAGAGAATTTGAAAAGTAATGTTACTCTGTTTCGTCTGATTTACCAACTCATATACGTCCACAAACACTTAAAGGTTAATAATCCACTGTAATTACACATTGATGTTTAAAATATCACAAATTTTTGAAAATAAAACAAATTTGCAAACATTGCGCTTCACGTTCCCGCCAAGAAGACGAATTTTGTTTTTAAATTTATTTATTAAACATAATAACATTTTCACATGGTTTTTAAACACACAATAAATCACAAAGATTTGTCTGGTGTGTTCGATATGAAGTTCATAGTTAGTTAAATTAAGTATACTCATAAACCAGTGACAACAAATGTTTATTGTTAAATGTTTTTTACAATATGTGTTTGTGTTTATTTTTATTAAAAGCTAACTAAACTTCTTTGTCTATTTTAACTGTTGTCTGTAAAGATGCCTATAGTTCTTAGTTAACTAATCCTTATAAAGATTTATTGTCTCCTTGTAAGGAAAACAGTATTGGTCCGTTCTTTTGAAGCGAGACACCCGCATTCACAACCTGTTTGCCTCAGGTTATTCCCAGAATACTTTTCATGTGATTCACAAAATCTTCACACAGTCACCAATGGACATTTGCATGTCTTTTTTTCGTAGAACTTCGCTACAGCGAGCCATTCTCCTGTTGCGGTTTTATTGATTCATTTTTGAGTAGGTACTTGTGTGATTTGTTTATTCGTCATGTGAGCTTTATTTTCATATAGGTTTTTGTGGTAACATAGATTGTTATTTGTCTAATATGTGTAAGGTGGAAATTTCCTCTTCGTAGATTATATCCGTTTTTTAAAAGTTAGGAAACTTTTTCTTTCTACTACTTAACGCGTGTTCTAAAGATATCAATTTAACATCTTAGGTATTTGGATAGATATTACAAATTCTTTTGATCTTCGATGCGTTAGTAATTATATCTTAAATCCTTATTTTTTTAAATATTAAGTATTTTTTACACTGACAGGGTGCAATAACTTGGCGGGTTTCTTGCCCTATTCTTCTGTACTCAAGCTCCGTTGACATCAATAAGAGTTTTATTGCGCTAAACTTGAAGAGTTTGCTTTAAGTAAACAGTTTATGGTGTAAAACCTATGTATGACAAAGCTTGAATAAAAAATATCATTGATTTTCAATAACAGTTTATAATATTTTTTTACTGATTTATCGTTTTGGTTGTTTTAGAAAACTTGGTCTTGAATTGGTGCCGAGAAGAGGTGCCGCTGCCGTAGAACCTGAAGACATAAGCTTGGTGGAACTGTACAGGGTACACGCCGACAGTGCGGAGAGAGCTGCTGCGGTAAGGAATTACCTAATAACTTACATAATTAAAGTACATTTAATGTGGGGAGTTATGTGAGATCGTTAAAATTGGGCTTTTTTAATTTGATTGTTCTTTGTCTTTTAAGGAAAAAATATGAAAGAAATTTACATCATAGAACAACATGAGACAATATAACACATGAGAACATGTGGTTTAAAATTTCATTTTAATAAAAAGAAACCCGTTTATTTTCTCAAAATTACATATTTAAAGTTGCACCTTGTCTTTTTTTTCAGCCATTTTACTTCTAAGCTATTTATCGCAAGTATTTTTAATGGCTTCAGGTTATTAGTAGATTAAACACCGATGAGACCGTTTCTTTGTTTTATACCAATTTCTTCATTTATTATTTTTGATGAATTTTTATATGCAATCGATGCACGAAATCCACTTGGAATCTCCTCTGCCGCCCTGTTCGACAGCGACACCCGCCGTCCCCTTAATCGTCTGACCGGAAATAAGATACGTCTAAACAGATTGCTATGTATTAACTAATAACTACTACTCATAATATAAAAAAGAGTTTTTTTTTATTTTCTCGGGTACCTATTACTCCGTGCTGCGAAATTTACGAAATAAAACCTCAACCATAAAATGTCCTGTTGACCCGTTAACGCTTAAGGTACTTAATTTTATTTAAGTGGCAGACGGAACATGGAATTCTATACTTCATAATAGGACTAGAGAGATTGCTAAGTATTAACTACTAGTACTAACTTAAACATTATATAAATAAATATTTTCTTACAATTTCACCTATTATGTAGTTACAATATAAGTATCGTTAAGAACTTGTGTTATGGATACTTAAAAAGGGATAAACTTACGTATATACTCTATATTAAAAAAACTACTTTACTACATAGTAAAACACAATATAAAATTTTAGTGCTTATGTCGGATACTCCAGTGCGAAATCTATGAAATAACACCCCTTCCATATTTTTCTGTCAACTCGTTAATGCGTCATCCTCAAAATATAGGTTAGTCAAAACAATGATGTATAAGATAGACAAACGTGTCGCTTACTATCTGGTACACTTAAAAAGTAATTTAGAAGGCGCACTTAAATATAATACAGAATTCTTTCGTCACTTTTTGAGAAAAAAAATACACACATCCAGCAAGTTACTAATAAAGGTGATTTCAATTAATATTTTCATATAAGTACCTAAATACTAAAAATACATAAATTCACGCCTAGTTCCCAAAAAAGGTAGGCAGAGGCATATTATACGCCCACACTTCGCCGATTATATAGTTAGTAATACGCACGTAATATGTGGCGAGCATATTGCCGCTTACCAGGAACTTTTATGTTTGCCATAGGTTCGTCCGTTGATTGGCCAGTGCACCACTTAGAGGTGAGGTTGGCTTGGGCTCTTTAGATCTTGGTAGGATCCCTATACACCCATAATAGTAGATTTTTTTAGTGACAAAATGGACAATATCTTAATAGATTACTATCTATACACGTCGGTACACGTCTATACCGCTTGTGATGATTATGTAAATAAAGCTTCCTGGTATAATACCATACCAGGAGGTGTCCTGGTAGCTCAACGGTTAGAGCAGTGGACCGGCTATCCAAAGGTAGTGAGTTCGAATCCCTCATGCTAGCGGTAGCTGTCCACGGGGACAGGTTGATTTTTTCTGGTAGAAATTTCGTCTTATCACTGTATACCAATAGCATTGTAAATGCAAAATTCAAAGTATAACAATTTTAAAAAGATCTTTTAAATATACCATTTGAAAAAATAAGAATAATAAGATATCGAACCTGCATTACTTATCTACTCGTATTATCGTTTTCACATAACTGTGCATGTAGTCACGTCAGCAAAGTGTCGGTATCGCACCATTATCACATTTGCTTGACATGCGCAATGTCACTGCGCCAAATAAGGAAGCGCTTTGGTACTCATCTTTCATATGAGTATATATGAGTTGTATAGAATGTGTTCAGCATTTTATAGAACTACGTTTTAGAGCTTGTTGCTTTAATCAAACTTTACCGTTAGTAACAGACAAGACTATGTATAAAATGCAAAGGGCTAAGGAGCTTTAATGGTGTTATGTACATGAGCATTTAAATCAAACTTCTTAACTAAATGAGAAAAAGACGGAAATGATTGTTGCTATTACGTAGTTGGGCAGTATCTTGTTAGGTATTATATAATTTTCTCTAAATTTATTTTGACCGGTATGTCAAATTCAGGTCGTATATTAATTTTCCAAAAGCTACCGCTGAATAAGAAAAATCACGTTACATGTTTTTAAAAATTGTAAAAATAAAACAAAAAGTCGTAGGTGAAACCAATGTCAATGATTTGAAATTATGATAATAAATTATTTGTTATTTACATAAAACAGCAACATCTATCTAAAACCTACGGAAAGTTATTTATGAAAATAATTTTATCATAAACTTAAAAATTATTGTTTATAAATAAATAATTTCTAACAAATACACCAACTATTTAGTTCCAAGATAAGTATCACTTAAACTTGTGTTATGGATACTAAATAATGGATAAACCTAGTTAAATACATAATTAATACACATAGGAAACACCCAGACAAGAACGAATAGTCATGTTCATTCACACAAAGATTTGTCCTGTGTCGTTCGAAGGTCGATTAAAGATCGAACTAACGACCTCAGGAGCGCAGTGCTAGTATACCGACCTCCACGCCATATCGGTCGTCAGAATTATATAAACATTATGCTTAGTATTATTAGTGGAAAATCCTGCTATTATGTTTTGGGTAAAAAAAATAAAGCTATCTGAAGATAAGGCTTTAAAAATACCCATATTAACTCTCTATTATATACGTTCTTCTGGACATTCGTGATCTGCAGGTCATATCCCCATTTGCTTACTGATAAAGGTTTTTACGTTTACTTACAATATCTACCCAGTTAATTGCAGAAGTCTTATTATATTGCAAATGACACAAAACTACCTACATAACGCCGCAGAGCACAACTACTTACTAGAAAACTATATATTCACCCATAGAAACATAATTTAATACTAAGTTTCCGAAATAATGCAAAAACCGATTCTTGTTGAAGTCATTTTTTAACATAAAATTCCTGTGGTTCATAAATAGTAAATGCAATTTTTTGTTTCCATAAGAACCTATTTGATTGTAAAGGCTAAATGTGTCACTTACCATAGAAAAAAGAAGTTTTATCACTTTTGGAAATTAAAAGAAATCATTATTTAGCCAAAACTGCAACTTTTATTGCTTTGATTTCAGTGGCGTGGTACTCTTCGAAGAGCTGGTGGTTCAGGCAGTAGCTTCAACTCAGGAACCCTTACCAATGGTGCTCCTACTGTTACACCGGTGGCTCAATCTTTCCATCTGCTATGCAGCATGCGAGACTTCGGGCATACGGCTGGCGGTGATGAAGCGGAACTGCTATTATGGCTTCATGATGCAAGAAGAAATCAGCCTTTGTCTGAACGATTTAGAGTTCGGATAGCCAAAGATGGATTCTCTAACTATGTGGATAGATTGCATGCTAACAGTACATTATTTGCGGTAAGTATTCGAAAAAACTTCTACAAAAAGATTTTTTTTTAAATTTATTGGACAAAATTAACATTATAATTTATGTTATAAGCCACTCACTTAAACCACCATGGTTTTTTAGACTTTATTTCACAAATCAAGGTGAAAGTCTAGTCATTTATGTTACTCGTCGTAATGATAACATCTTTTTTAATAGAAAAGAGTTGATGGAGTTAAAAAAAAATAGAAAGTACATAAATGAGAAAAACTGACTTCCAACGAAACAACTAAAAGTTCTAAGGGGGAGAGTAGTACAATAGAGAGGTACCCTGGACGAGAAGTCGCAGACCTCAGTTTCGTTGGCATTTAAGTCGATCAAGCTTTAAGATCCCCATTTAGATACGCGATCGATATTCACTCTGGCTCTTCTCTTTTCTCCAGGATATCGGGTTACTTTCAGTCGTATAATATTGTAATGGTCCGTATCAGTTCTTCTGGGCATCAGAACGAAAAAATATTGTTTAAGTTCTTTGTTTAAGTTAAAAATGACATCATAATATCATGCATATTATTTGAATGATTTAAGATTTGTTTTTATTGGGATATATTCTTATATGCAAATTGTTTTCCCTTTTTATGTGTAATTTTAACATCAATTTACAAGCCCTCCTTTATCAGATAATCAAACCAACCATCGTGCATCGGCGTAAAAGTGCAGAAATCATGCATTTCGTGCGATTGAGTGTTGTTATGGCGAAACGACTATTTCAAATGTGCAGTAGTAAACGAGATCCCACCTTAAAAGGACAAGATACCGGACTCGTACCATTTACATGGCAAAAAGCACAACCTATATGGACGTTTTGAAATAACAGTTGATTGATAGAAATCTATGGCTACAAACTTTACTGGTCTAATATGACATGATTGGTTCTCAGTACATCCTTTTGCTTTATTTATAAATAACTTGGTGAGGCCTGTGTTCAGCAGTGGACCTTTAATGGCTAAAATAATGATGACGTATACTGAATGTCCCGCCGAACGGTTCTTAATAATATCGATTTTAATGACGTCAGCAGTTTTCCCTTAAAAATGTTTTCTCCCAAAACTGTGCTTTCAAGCATATTTATTTTATTTTATGCAGCTCTATTAGCTAAATTGTTTATTTTTCTGTTGATGTAAGGTCTAAATCTCAGATGTTATAAATCATAATGATATTTCCAACAGGATCTATCAATGACAGATCTTTCTCGAGAGCTATGGCTAGTAGCGTGGGTTGTGCGTGTGGGCCGAGGACAGGGGTCTGGAAGTGGAACAGGGGAAAGAAGAGGACCAGTAGCCAGAAGACCTCTTGGTGCCGGAGTACTGTCGTTATCTGAGTTCCTGAGGCAACCGGCGCAGCATCCTGTCGAGAAAGAATGCACATTTAAGGTATTATTTTTATTTGACAGAAATATTTTTTATTTTGCACTTTAAAAAAGATGCATATAACAATAGCGAAAGATGAAAACGAAAAAAGGCTGAAACGGTTACATTTCAGCCCCGATCGAGAATAACATAGTTGTTTTGATAAAAAAAATA
The DNA here is from genome assembly GCA_949126915.1 of Musotima nitidalis. Lineage (NCBI taxonomy): Eukaryota > Metazoa > Arthropoda > Insecta > Lepidoptera > Crambidae > Musotima > Musotima nitidalis. Next base: position 6,113,555 of record OX421419.1, read on the forward strand.
TTTTGTACACAGATAGATATATAGTAAATATATAAGCAGATAGATACATAATAGGTTGGGGAAAAAGTCTTTTCGTATTTTTGTATGAAAAGTCAAGACATTTTTTTCAAAGTTTATTTACATTTATTTACAATATATATGTACCGTTTTGTTGAATAACTTTCTGCCATTTTGTGAGCAGAGACATTATCCCGTTACTGTTGAAACTTTGGGACTTCTGATCAAAAAAACGGGACAAATAGTTTTGGCAGTCCTCTCTTGAGGTCAACCTTACAGAACCTAAAGAATTCTGCAGAGACCGAAACAGGTGAAAATCTGAAGGCGCAAGGTCAGGGCTATATGGTGGATGCACTAGGACCTCCCAGTCGAACTCTCTTAATTTTTGCTGAGTGGCTAAAGATGTGTGTGGTCTAGCGTTATCGTGATGAAAGACCACACCCTTCCTGTTGATCAATTCCGGCCGTTTTCTCTCGACTGCTTCCTTTAATCTCATCAGTTGCTGGCAGTAAAGATCAGAATCGATGGTTTTGCCGGGCGGTAAAAGCTCATAATAAACAATGCCCTTCCAACCCCACCATACACACAGCATCACCTTATTTCGTGTTAGGCCAGGTTTGGCCACAGTCTGTGAAGCCTGGCCAACTTTCGACCACGACCTTTTTCGCACGTTCTTGTCGTACGTGATCCACTTTTAATCGCCAGTTATCAATCTCTTCAAAAACGGCTCGGTTTCATTACGTCTCAATAATGAATCGCAAATGAGTACACGGTTCATTAAGTTTCTTTGAGTGAGCTCGTGTGGCACCCAAATATCGAGCTTTTTTGTATAACCAGCTTTCTTCAAATGGGTCAAAACTGTTTTGTGGTCAATTCCAAGTTCTTCAGCTACATCGTAACTACTAATATGCCGATCTTGCTCCACTCTTTCAAAAATGGCGTCCATTTTATTCGTAACAGGGCGACCAGAGCGAGGTGCATCTTTAACATCAAAATTTCCGGACTGAAAACGTTTGAACCAAATTTGTGCTACTCTTACTGACACTGCATCAGGTCCATAAACATCACAAATTTTTTTCACTGCTTGAGTTGCATTTTTGCCTTTTTTATAATAAAATTTTAAAATGTATCGAATTTCTTCATTAGATTCACTCATTTTTACGGAGAGAAAAACAAATGAAAAATAGCGGGAAACAACTTTTTTTTATTTTTTTCTTTTCTTTATAATGGAACCTTTTTAATGTTACCAAAACCAGCCAGACACAAATAGTACAGTCAAAAAAAATTTATAATAAGTTTATACCTACGTTATGCGAAAAGACTTTTTCCCCGACCTAATATATACATTCACACATACATTCACGCCTGTTTTCTTGAAGGGCATATACGCCCACACTTCGCCAATTATATAGTTGGTACGTGGGACCATAGGTGGCGAGCCTTTTGCCGCCAACCGGGCACTGTTATGTTCACCAGAGCCCCGTCCGTTGATCGGCAGGTGCACCACTTGCAGGTGAGTTTGGCTTGGGCTCCTCAGGTCTTGTTAGGATCCCTATACCATTTTTACCTATATAAAAACAATCCATACAACATTCAAGTGCGCTGCAGTTGTGCAAAATGGCTAAGGCTCAGTGAAACTTTGCTCCATCGAGCAAACATTGAGCTATAAAATCACGTAATACTCTGATTAGCATTAGTAGTTGATAACGTCTTACGTTAGAAGTTAAAGGAGTATACTTGTAGCCTAAAAACTTACAAGACAAGTTTAAAAAGCAGCAGCAAATCAACTCTTTGAAATGAAATGCATATTGACTTGCTTAGATTATAAGGTGTGGTACTTTTTAAAAGGCTTTTACAATATCTAGCAAATCGTGTTGTGGTAACTATTTGTCTATGGATCCTACCAAGATTCGAGGTGCCCAGGCCAGCCTCGCCTGCAAGTCATGCATGTGCCGAACGGACGAGGCTATGGCGAAAATAAAAGTTCCTGTAAGCGGCAATAGGCTCGCCACCTATTACATGGAGCCAATAATATAGTTAGCAAAATGTGGGCGTATACTGTGCCTCCGCCCTGTATGTGTTTAAAATATGTTTGAATATTATGAAATATCCTCTTACAGTCACACCAGTTATTTAGCTCCAAGATAAGTATCATTAAGAACTTGTATTATGAATACTAAAGAACGGATAAACATACTTATATACATTTTCATTTTGTAAAGACATACTTAATATACCTAAAAATCAACCAGAAATAATATTCATGATCAAGCACACAAAGATTTGTCCTGTGTGGGAATCGAACCCACGACCTCAGGAGCGGAATGCAGGTATACTGACGTCCACGCCAAATAAAAAAAACGTCGTTTGACATTAAGTATTTTATGTACTTACTAATTCTTACACAATTCTTCTACTTAAGCATTTCAGATTTCTATGTTAAGCTCGAATTGCTAAGAAATATTCGAAACGAACGTGGAGAAAAATTTACTAAAAACGCCGAATCAGATCCCTAATTTTTTATTAAGTGTGATATACATTACAGCTGCGACCTATAAGTCAACTTACACACAAAGATGCAACATTGTTCGATAATAATCTGTGCCCTTTAATCTCTTAGTTTTATATCAATATACTATTAATAACAATAATATGTCGCAGAAAATACCCAATAGATAAGTCAGTGTAAAAAGACTCAGATGAAAGCTACGTATTCTGCCCAGCATCAGGATAATTTTTTTCTTGTAGACTATACCTGGGAAATTTTTAGTCTTATAGTTTTTTTCTTTTAAATAATGGCTTTGTGCGTTTAGCACATTTAGCCAGTGTCAAGTAAGAGATATATTAATTATATATAAATCATAGTAAGTTGAGAATAAGTGGTGATAAAGATGATAAATGGTAAATGAGGTACCCTCCCCCTAAGCCCCTTGAGTCCTCATAAAAAATGGGGGACTATATTGAGATCTCACATGGACTTCTTGAGAGAATTTGAAAAGTTATGTTGCACTGTTTTGTTTAATTTACCAACACTCATGTACGTTCACAAACGCTTAACGGTGAATAATCTACCGTTATTACACATTAATGAAATATCACAAATTCTAGAAAATAAAACAAAATTTGCAGACATGACATTTCACTTCCCGCCAAGAAGTCTTTAGCCTTATAGTTATTGATTATTAAGCTTTGATTTTTTTTGATGATTTTTGATTAAAGCAAGTTTTTATCGTTCGTTCTTGAGAAGTCTTCTTAAAATAGCGTCAGCAAACTTGGGCCATATGCTCATGTTTTGTAATTTTTTTTGACACAGAATATCAAAAATAATTGAGGTTATGTCTCGTGTTATGATTTTTAGAATAAATAGCCTCTAGTTTTTATACACCCTGATTTTTCTTTTTGACATTCCAGGTTTACCAATGTGAAGAAAAGGATTTCCACCAATTACACGACATGTTGATAAGAAAACAGACAAATAAGTGCAACATACTTCCAGGACAACCTAATTATGGTAATTTAAAAAAAAAATTATAATTATGTCTAAAGTGTATTTTTAGTAAATAATCTATTATGTGTATATTGCATTCAATTTATCTTTTAAATGGGTATAGGAATTTTGATTAAAATTATGATCTGTTAGCTTAATCTTTATTCAATGCATATTTTATCAATGACATAAATTAGTGATTTTGACCGGGGTACGTCATTTTATGTCAAATAAAGCAGATTCTCATTACTCTCAATACACATAAATACTCAATAACTTTTTTGATTTTATGCAAGACATAATTTGTCTTGTTCATCATTTAATCTTTATCATGTGCTTTTAGAATTAGGGACCAACTGTTAGATTGTTCTTACTTAAAAAAGGGTTTGAACTGGTGTCAGTCAACCTATTGAGAGTTTGTGCAAGCCAAATTACTTCATGTGCATTGTGAGAGTTATGACCAAATTGGCGTAATGTTTTTATCAAGGGCATCTCTTACTCTTCTGGACTCTCTTACTCTTGGTTTTAGAAGTTAAACTTTTTTTAAAGAAATATTTTTTAATTGGCAATATAGGGACACTGGTCCTAGAAAAGTTCCTTGTCAAAATAATCTCTGACTAAGCTTTTGTTTAAAAAATTAATATTAAATACATATTTGTAAATAAGTATTTGTCTGTCTATGCCTATCCATAACCTGTGGAGCAGGTATAATTTGACTAATTAGTATGGGACTAGATCACGCTATGTCCAGAGACATTAATTTTATTAATTCAATCTACATATTTATACCAAAATAAAGTCTAGCAGATTACGTGTTTATCATTTATGGTTTAGTTTACTACTTCTTTACCTACGTCTTTTCCAATTTATATGTTAAAAATCTGTTGCATAAAATCTACATATATAAACGATAAAATATATCATCATAATTATTTAGACATAAAAACTAGTTCCAATTTTTATTAATAAGTTAATAAATAAGAAAGCCAAGTTTGTATTTAAATTATTTTATAAATTGTAGTTTTTTTCTAACATAAGACAAATATTTGTATGTAATTATTAGTGACTACATAATTCCTTTTTTTAAATAATAATAATCATTTAAATATGTATGTGTGCATATTACATGATTTTTTAGTGTAGAATTTATTTTGCACCTACTTGTTCACTTTTTGAACTGACATTAATAACAGCCACTTTAAATTTTGCACCATTTTCAATCGTATTCACATAATGTTCTGTATAAGACTAACACTAACACCTCTATTTAACAACCATGACCTATGTTAAATTAAGCAGATTTCGCCCGTACCTTCAAACGCATATGCATTGTTCATTTTACGTCAGTAAATAAATTAAATAAATGCATTACAGGTATAGTAGTTGGTCTTCGACTACTCACTCATACAGGAAGCATAACAGAAGCTGTAACTTCCGGGGCCACTGTGACGGCCAAGAGAGGTTTCCCTGACGTCATTATGCCGGGTGACGTCAGAAATGATCTCTATCTGACACTGGAAAGAGCAGAGTTCGAAAGAGGTGGCAAGAGTACAGCGAAGAATGTGTTGGCCACTGTTAGCGTCCACGATAGTACAGGACAAGTCATATCCGTAAGTTTATCATCAAGATTTATGTTAAATGTATACACTTTTTGGTAATAGTGTTATAAAAAATTCACAGTAGGCAGTAATTTGTGAACCTACAGCGAAACGATCATCTCGCTTTAGATGTTGTTGTGAACTAGCTTTTCCTTTTGTATAATTTCGAGTATACCTTTTTAGTGAAATCTGAATAGAAATTGTCATGGATATATACAAATTGATATGTTAACTAACATGCTGTTCTATCATGGCTGAAAGTTACTTTAAAACTTATTAAATAGGTTTTGATTAGCAATTTTAAAGCAAAACGCTTTAAAATTGCTTATGTTTTAATTTATTTTTATAGGACTGCGTATGGGGAGCGAGTGGTGCTGGTTGCACGTACTACGAATCTCTAGTACTGTACCACAACAATAGCCCGAACTGGGGCTCTCAACTGCGGCTTACGGTGCCGTTGGAGACGTTTACTCTCGCGCACGTCCGCATTGAGTTTCGGCACTGTTCTAGTGAGTATGCAGCTTGCGTTGATTTGAGATTGCGTATGGGGTGCTAGCAGTGTCGGACGCACGTAAGTATAGTAGGCGGCGACGAAAGTCTAGCGCTGACCGTTTATGCGCAGTAGTCGAAAATAAGGTATGGCAAGGGAGAGAAAAGGCGTGCGTAAGCGCTCATTGGCTCTCCAGTCGTACGTATACGTATACGTACGTATGCGCAGCTATCCCTTCCAAATTTTGTTTATCGCTAGACTTACGTGCCGCTACCTATACTACGAATCCCTAGTCCTATACCACAACAACAGCCCGCATTAGGGCTTGCAACTGCGGCTCACTGTATCGTCAGAGACATTCACATTCGCGCACGTCCGCATCGAGTTTCGACACTGCTCCAGTACGTATGCAGCGTAAACAAAGGTAGCATACGTTATTTCAAAAAAATCTATTTGGTTTTATCAAAATTTGGCTATTTCGTTTATTATTTTGGCTATTTTTATAATTTACTGTTAAAAGTGACACATTAATGAACCTTTTTTGTTATTTGTTTACATTTTGTCTCAAGGGAAGTGAATCAAGTATAGAGTCAATTATTTCTTGCTGTTAGCATGCATGCGTTGTATTATCAAAATATATTTTTAATACACTCATATTAAACTGCACCCTTATAAGTACAAAATCTAAATATTTGTTTTCTTTATAGCACGAGACAAAAATGAGAGGAAACTATTTGGCTTCTCTTTTGCTCGTCTTATGGAAGCCAGTGGTGCCACGCTAAGAGACGGCGCGCATGAACTTTATGTCTATAAGTGTGATGATCCTTCCAAGTAAGTATAATAATAATAATAATCCTTTATTGCACAAAATAATTTTAAGTATTACATGAGGTATATAAATAAACATGTACAAAGGTGGGCTTATCTCTAGAAAATATCTCTATCAGCCAACCCTGGTATGAGTTTTTTAGCATTTGAAATAATATTACATTCTAGTTAATAATGAGATTCATGGAACGATAATATCTAGGTGCGTTATGATCTTTAATAAATTACAAATACCATTGACAATAGTTATTGCATTTGCAAAGAATCAATATAGGCACTCGTTGCGTTTGTTCACCTTTATTAGTTATGCTTAGTATTTCTCTCAATATAAAACCTTATATGTGGTATTTTTCTGGCACTATGTCAGAATTGGCAGAACCTTAACACTTGGCGAGGTGTGGGCGTAATATGCCTCTACCTAACCTATCGGGGCACAAGCGTAATTGTATATATGTGTCCGTGTATGTTATTAAGTTGCAACGTTACAATTAGTGCGATAAAGCACTAAAAAGGGTTCAGCTACTTCTGAGGCCTCCTATACAATCATCATTTTTACCTATAATCTACAGTCGAAACTCATCTTTGAAACGTTAGCTATATACTTTATATGTACGAGCTGTCATATTTTATTATCATCAAGCTTTATTGGATATAAGAGAGGCGTTCTAGGTGTTTATAATACGTTTCCAGATTGAATGCAGCAAGTTATCTTACACTGCCTTCATGCGCGGCAGACGCGGCGAGGCAAAGCTCAGTCAACGGAGTGGTTGTGTCTTTCCAAAGAAGTTCCAAAGAAAATTGCACCATTAACACCCTGCTATGTTCTACCAAACTTACTCAAAATGGTTAGTTTGTAGGTTTATACATCTGTGTTGTGTCTGTGTTTACTCATATTTCATTCGGTTAAGGGGTTAACATATCACAACCCATCGAAGCGCTCGTAGCTCTGCGGTGCTCGGTGGTCGGAAACGGTCACCGAAGTACAGCAGAGTTTACAGAGGTTAGTCCTTGGATGGGTGACCGTTTGTGTGGCATTTGATATCGGACGCTTCCGTGCTTCGGAAGGCACGTTAAGCTGTTGGTCCCGGTTATCAATAAATGTGATAGTCGTTAAGCCATGTTAGAGGCCTTATGGGCGGCTTAAAAAATCTAACAGCAGGACGCCATACACCTGCCTTTTTTTATTTTAATTATTTACGTCGGTAACAAAATGCATTTACGCACTGTCTCCCGGCCAAAGGGGGACCGAGAGAGGTGTGTGGGACTCACCACCGGTAGACACGACTGCCAGCAGCAATACCCACTAAAAATCTTCCGACGACGCCCGCCGCTTGTTGAGAAAGAGGCGGGGGGCCAGTACCTGGGCTGCAGCTCTGACACCCCGCCCGCGGCCAACGTCCCCCGGACCAAAACCGGGAGGACCTCCTCAGAGAGACGCAGTGGACGCGCCCCTCCTACCTCCTTGTGCAACCATATCGTGTGTGGCCGACTTCTCGGAGGGTCCATGGTTAGACAGCAGGCGCCCCCTGCCCCCGCTGCCTAAGACCCTCCTGACGCTGCTTGACGGGCCCTCCTGGCCCGCCCGCTGCGCCCTCCACAGGTCCCCCTTAGTTTCCCCCCCGGTAGTCAGTACTAAGGGCACCCAGAGTCGCCAATCTCTGGGTGTTACCTTTTCCCTGGCGTCCTCTGCGCCCTACCGGGAGGTACTCAGCTGAGATGATGATCACAACCCATTTATGTCCAACCTTTAGGCTCCGGCCTTATCTTATAGAACAAAGTAAAAAGCAAAAGCCGGTTTTTTTTTTAAATTCGGCCTTTACTTGTTTCAACGATTGACAATATAAAGTAATTACAGCTATACTACAATATGAACTACTTTATAGTACTTGATATAATGTAGCACAAAAGCGCCCGAAATAGAACAAATGCCCGCATTAACATTAACACATAAAAATGCAGCTGAATTTTGGAAGGATTACCAAGCTAGTTACTATCCATCTCGTCTCACTGTCCCACGGCCGCAACAATTGTAAATACGGATTTTAGAAGAGCAGGCCTACTATTGTTTTTTTAATGTTTTTTTTAATAATGTGACACGTCATAATAACCACAGCCTGTGATCATCCTGCCTGATGGAAAGCAGTCGGTGTAGTGTAATAAATAAAAGAGTTTCCATACTGTTAAGTGAACACGGTTAGATGCGTACGCACTCATGACAAGAATGTCCAAATAAGTTCCATTACCATTTACTTGACAGATAGTCCATAAAAAAGTGTAATTTTAACTGCCTGATGCCATAGACTGAGCAGCAGTTCTCGGCATTAACTTACTACTCCTGACTTTTCAGAGGATCTCCTTGCGTTGCTTCAATGGCGCGCTCACCCCGAGAAGGTGCAGGAAACTTTGTTGCGGGTATTGCGGCTCGGAGATGGACTCAGCTGCGAGGAGCTTATCAAGTTCCTTAGAGACGTTCTGGATGCACTGTTTGCTCTGTTTTCCACAGAAGATGGCAACAGGTTTGTGACTAGATGTGTCCGAAATTCAGGTCTCAGTTATGTGTGGATTGTAACTAGAGTTCTAACGAACATTAATCATAATATTTATTGTAAGAATAGTGTGTTCACAAGTAAAGTGCGAGCGAGTTTAGTGCGATAACTACCAAAAATTATTCCATTTTAAAAGCATACAATTTAAATATAGTGGTTGCCTTTGGTACGTATATCACTTGACTCTCTTTAAAAGTTTCGGGTATTCTTATAATGTATTCCTATAAAAATGTCGCATGAACGCAACGACGGCCCAATTGGGGGCATCGCAGTATTCTATATTCTCAAAAAAAGGTTCATGCGTGTTTAAACTGAACGTGGGCAACAAATAAAGAAACAACGGCGACAGGTGCCACTAAGTTCTTTTCTGCCAGTTTTGGTTTTACCTGTGGTAGTTTGGTCGTTTTAACGTTAGTGAAAAAATACCCTAATATTTCAAGGTATGCAGCTTAAGCAATCAAAGGATTATTCGTTTGCGGAAAAAACAGATACATTGTAAAATTTTTAATATTAATAGAAAAACTATTTGAAGTAATACGACCTGCCGCCTCCCCTGAGAGAGAAAATGAGCACAGGATCCTTCAAAAACAAATACAAATCTGCATTGTTGAAATTAAAAATTGCTGCTGAAAGTTTAAGGGCCACCTACGTAACAGATTTAAAACACAGCACAAGCTGGGCCATCCCAAATGTTTTCTTTATTATTGATAAAACTACTCTTTTTTTTCAGTACACCACATTCGGGAACAGTTTTTCTAGTGCTGGTTTCGATCTGCAGTTTGTTAGACGAAGCTCGGTTTCAACACTTCCGACCAGTTTTAGATGTATACATCGAAGAACATTTTTCCGCGGCTCTTGTTTACAAGTAAATAATTTTGTACCTACCAATTAAATTTGTATAATTACATATGGAAAGCTTCTTTCGCTAGTGACTTAAATTTTAAAATAATCAGTATATTAATTAATTTATCAATGCAACGCAATTATACAACAATTAATAGTTAAAAAAATTACCGAAGTCTTTTTTATATGTCTTGTGATATTTTATAATAGTGTGATATATTATTCTACAGGGGTTTATTGTCGTCGGTGCAACATTGCGCGGAATGGGCAGCAGGGGCTGAGGGACAAGAGCCAATACGAAAGTGTCTTCGGTCTCTCGGCGCCGTGTTTCGGTTGGCAGTCCGTTCGCGAAGGCTGTTCGCACGAGCCACCGGTGGGCAGTATGAAGACAGCTTTAGAAGGGACGTAAGGGCTGCCCTGCATGCTTTGAAAGCGTTGGCGCAACATCCGCATAGAGAACATCTCGCTCCTGCGCAGGTTTGTGTTACTACAATTTATTTGTGATGAGAAATTTTATTATATAATTGTGTGTAAAACAGAAAATACGTAAAACAATCCTGTATTTTCTGTTTTTTTTTAATAAAATTTTTCTTACCTGCTACTCAGTTGTTCCATAATTTATATATCATTTACATAACAATTATATGTCTCAATTTTAAAAAATGGTTGTATTTTATAAAACAGTTCATAAATTTAAACTAAATGCCGTTAAAAGTTAAAACTTTAGAAATATCCTCATAAAATCATGAACTATATATTAAATACGAAACGTTTAATAGATTCTTAACAACAGATTTCTTACTTGGATTTGGAGTGATATACAGATTAGACTTCACAATGAATTTTAAGTACTTACATGAAAAAAATCCCTAGTAAGCACAAACTAATTTATTTTACCAGGTGGCCTTATTGACGTCATGGCCGAGTGTAGCCAAAGAAGTAGCATCGGCTTTAGGGCCGGTAGAAGCGGCGCGAGTTACTGCTTCCATGCTAGACGCAGCTGCGGCTAATGCACCTCCTGGACTAGCGAAGGCGAGGTTAGCGGCCGCTCAGGAAGTTCTTGAAGGACCCTTGGGACAGGAACCAGGTAAGACTTGTCACAGTAAGGTTGATTTAGGTTAGGATAATCAAATCTTAGTTGACTTATGTTCTTGCTATACACGGTTTAATAGGACCCTGATAAAAGCTAGGTATTTTTCTCAGCATTAGGATACTATATCTAGGAAATCAATAAGTTATAGATAAATATATATTTTTTAATTTTTTTATTAAAACAAACTTAAAGCGCGGTTCCTTGCGTGCTTTGCAATTTATTTAACACCAAAAGTAATCATTTCCGAACATTAGTTTTTGGTTATATCACTTATGATGATAAGAATGTGTGTTGCCTTTGATCAGGGTCTTCTTACATTCTGTATAAATAGATTTATTATTGCATAAATCTAAATGTGAATGAGTTCTTATATACCGATGGTTAATCCTTAAGAATGTCAGGCCAAATGAGTAATTGGTCATCAAACTATCCCGCCCCAACACTATCAAGGAACCCAAAGTTCTAGTCTCGCATAAATGTAGATAGCATAGGTGCACAGAATGCGAGGCAGAACTATTAAACACATTACTATTGTTTACTATTCCATACTAAGTACGAATTTACAAAAAATAAATAAAAAAGATTTATGATTATCCGTTATTTATAGTCCGGCAATCTCGTGCGCGACCGTCCCGCGGGGTGACAGACGGTGGCGAGGACGAGGTAGGGTGTCATTCTAGCACACGGCTACACACGAAGAGAAGTTCCCCCTTCCCCGCTACCCCACCCGCTACCCCACCCGCTACCCGCTGACATCTTGTTTACCTCGTCCCCGCCACCGTCTGTCACCCCGCGGAACGGTCGCGCACGAGATTGCCGGACTATACTATACTATCCATATCACAAGTTCTTTGTGATACTTATCTTGGATAATTGGTGTAATTGTTAGAAAATATTTATTCATGATTTATTACTATTTCAGAGGCGCGCAATATAGTTTTAACAACGGCTTGCCACCATTTGCGAGTACACCTAGCACGTCGCGACGAATTGACGCAATGTGCAGAAATGATTGGACAATTAGGTATGCGTATTTTATTTATCTTTTAACGTTTCTTTAGGAGTTCACGCATCAAAATGTAAACTCCAAAAAAAATATCGATTATTTGGGCAAATGGACAAACATGGTGGAAAGCATATTTAATACTAGATAATATTCTGTACAAAGTATTCACTGCACAAATATTGCTTGATTTAATAATCATCATAATATCAGCCACCAAAAGGCGACTGCTGAACAAAGCCTTCCAATTGTTTCCAACATCTATCTCGAACCCTCTGCTTCCACTGGCTTTCACCCGCTTTGATCAGCCCATCGGTTAATCGGGTGAGTAGCCGACTTGTACTGCCTTCGCCGTCCTCTTCTTTATTTGCCTCACTTTACAGAAATAATATTTGGTATTTTGTAATTAAGTACGCCGATTTGGCTTCTAAATCAATTGCTCACGATATCAATTTGCTTGCGTGAATTTAATTCAAGTGCAGGACATAATGTCACGTTTCAATAAAACGATTGTCTCACCCTCCTCGTTTAAGGAATTAAGTTATTTTGCACCAGTGTTTACTCTTTATCATGATTTGTAGTGACACTTCTATGGAAGAAAGAAGATCCGGATGACCCTGTCGATGAAGACGAACTGGATCCGGACGTAGACGTGTTGTGTTTGAACACACTCGACGTCTTAGTAGAAAATGTGTTGCACTTAATCGGTGGCAACTCTCCAGTTTTGGTAAGTTGTCCTTCTGATATAGTAATGTCCCAGGCACTTAAAGTTCACTGATGAACATAGGCCTCCCTATTAGTTTTCCACGTCGATCGATCTTGAGCCGCCGTCATTCATCAGTTACTTGTCGTTTTGACCGGATTGTGGGTCTATCGGGTAGGATGCCTTCCTGTATACTGTTTTCCATCAGTCGTAAGCTCTTCAAATCCGTCTTGCTATATCAGCTACATCAGTTTTCCTACGGAGAAATATTATAATATATTTTTTACTCACTTTCTACTAAAAAATATTTTATATATTAACATTAATAGCTAACTTGTTATTGTTATTTAGGGCTCAATGGTGGCTGGACTTCTGGGTGTGATGGAGTTATTAAAACCAGCGCACTATCAACGGCTTTGGAGCCATCTCGCGCCACACCCGCACGACAAGAAACCCCTCAAGGACTTCCTGATGAGAGCATTTTTGGTCTTTCGACATTTGATTGAACAGGACGTGAGTATTTCTAATTCTATATCCATTAGCAGTTAAACATCAACTTATTATTAAAATTTTCAAAGAAGAAAGCCATTTAAAACATTCGCTTAAGTATTTTTCCCAAAACTTTTCCATTACCAAAACGTTTCCTCTGGATACTGCAGAATATTTCAATGGCTGTTGCCACTAGAACTAAAGACATTAAAATTACCAACTATCGTGGAGTATTAGATTTAGTGGTGACATTTCGTATGTTAACTTCTACTACTTATATTGTAAAATTATATTTCTGTAAAATATTTTCTAAACATTCATAACATAAAAGGTAATAAAATGTAAAGGATTCTGAATCAATTCTATTTGTTTTTCCTAGGTATTCCCCTCGGACTGGATGGTGTTGCGAGTGCAGAGTTGTAAAGTGTTACTGTCTGCTTTACAAGACCTTGCGAAACCTTTGCTGGAGAGATTTTTGGGAGAAGAGCCACCTCAGTTTGACGCCCAGGTATATTAAGATTTATGTAAATATAATACTAATTTTTACTTTACCTATAAATAATCTGAACCATTCGGCGATTACAGTGATAAGCTGTTAGGAAGTTCTTGTGTTGGATTTAGTGTCTCGAATATCATTTACAAACACATAAGTGCAGCACTAGCAGAGATGGAATTATAGAAGAATTTAATATCCAAGTATCTGATCCGAAAATGTAGGTGAACCCAATAAGGTGCATAAAAGTGCTTTTAGGTGCTGAAAAAAACATCGCAGACGTTGGAGTTGGTTTTTTCAGCAAAGTGATCATCGCTGAAGACGCAGGCGCCTTCGCCTTTGCGTACCCAACATTTTGTACCTAACAAAGCAAAATCTTTATGCACCCCCAATTTTAATAGCCAACCATTCCTATCACTAATGATGTTGGGTACATCAGTTGCAGATTATAATGGTATATTTTTGTATGGAAGGTCTGGTCTGGTTACTTGGAGCTGGGCGTGGCTTTGGTAACTTGCAACGCGCTACAACCAGAGAGCTGGGCGGAGCGGAGAGCGGACAGACCGCGCATGCGAGCCGCCGCCGGATTGCAAGTTCTACATGTGTGGAGTCGTCTTGGTCAGTACCGACACTAATGTTATGTTACTATAATCAATTTCAAAGGTTTGCATCTGGTATTCGAAGTTGAGTAATCTTTAAATCGATGAATCCAAAGGAGAATCCGTTTCAATTTAACGATTGTTGCTATTTAAATGCAACTGTTTTTTCTATATATAGATAGATAGTTAAGGTATTAAAATTTCGGGATGAAGTTATTGAGTAGATTTACCCAAGTTGTGGCAAGGAGACTCGGAGGCTTAGTCTTGTCTAAGTTTTAAGTTTAAATAAAGCATACACTTTAATGTTGTATGCACTAAGGTATGTGATGTATAAGAGAATATTTTGTCGGTACAGTACACAGTAGCATCTTTTTTATTGAACTGTGTTATTACTTGTGTGTTTTTTTTAAAATCGCATTAAATCCGTTTTTTTTAAAAGTAAAATACTCCCACATGTCCGGCGTTACTTAAGACGCGATTTAATATTGTAAAATAATCATTGTCCTAAACGATAAAAATTTGTTTCCACAGGACCTGCCCAATTGCACCTAGTACCCGGAGCAGTAGGTGCTTTGTTGGAAATAACTTTAGTGGGCGAATTACGACGTGCTGCCTTGGGCGCGTTGGTAGCGTTGATGGCGGCTGAAAGAGCAGCCACAGGCTCGGCCAGGCGCACCGAAGCGGCTTTGGTCGACAAACTAGACTCTCTGGTCGCTGACAACAAGGCCGACGACCATTATAGACGACTTTTTGATACTGTGTAAGTGTATTATTGTTAATTTTATAGAGTTTTTGAAAGTAGTATTGACGATAAGCCTGGCACTTCATCAGCATCCCAGCCCATCAAGCTCCTATTACTAAGCACCATTCTCCTGTGAGCTTAACATAGAAATCTGAATTGCTTAAGTAGAGAGAGAAGAATTAGATAAGAATTAGTAAGTACATAAAATACTTAATGTTAAACGATGTTGTTTTTTATATGGCGTGGGGGTGAGTATACCCGCTCTCCGCTCCAGGATCGTGGGTTCGATTTCCACGCAGAACAAATCTTTGTGTGTTTGAGTGAAACATGAATATTTGTTCTGGTCTGGGTGTTTTCCTGTGTATATTAAGTATTTACAAACAAAAAAAAGTATTTATATATGTTTATCCGTTATTTAGTATCCATAACACAAGTTCTAAATGATACTTATCTTAGAACTAAATAATTGGTGTAATTATTAGAAATAGTTTATTTATTTATTTATTATTGTTTGTTCAAAATGTAAGTTGGGTGAGTCGTTTTAATAACACGTATCGTAAATGGCACTTAAGTTGAACAAAAATGCCGATTGTCTGCGCACTTAGTTCAAAATGTAAGTTGGGTGAGTCGTTTAAATAATACGTATCGTGACTGGCCCTTAAGTTGGATATAAATGCCGATTGTCTGTGCATGTAAAGTAGTGAACGAAAGAAAGGATAGAACACCGCGCGCCGCTTCATTGCTATAGTTCCGTGCCGCTCCCAATGCCGCACTTCTGTTGAGATCCGTTAAAGAGTTGCGCGCATCCAAGGTCTTTGTTAAATTTATGCGAACTTGGAGCAAAGCAATACGTACAATTATTTATACTTATAATCCATATAAGTTTTGCGCGCCCTTGGTAAAAAAATATAGTTGCAATTTTAGTTTGACGACAATATCATCATTTTAATCAACCACTTGAATGTTACATGCTACAGGGAGCACTTGAGTTCTGTGTAAGTATTACTTTAATGGTAATGATAATTGCTATTAGTGAATAGCTAATCGTTAAATTTTTATCAACTCAACAAATCTTGCGGTTTCAATCAATACAATCATTTGTAAAAAGTTTTAGTCTTTGTTAACATTCTGGTTCATATGCACTCTGTGAATTTTGTAATATACCTACATTAAATATCGTTTTTAAAATTCAGAAAATTTAATCTTACTTTACTATATCATGTAGGCCGATTCTTTAATGTCTTAATCTTTAAAAATTGTCATCGGATATTTGAATATACATATAATTTATACCACTGATATTCTTTATCAAAAAAATTTAAAATCGGCCCTTATTTGTTCAAATAAAATTGTGAATCAATGTTAAATGTACTAAATACAGCGAATTCTCGCGTAGGCTTATGGAGAGAGTATCGACGGAGGGTTGGCGCGAAGCAGGTGCGGCATTCGTAGGCTGCGTGACGAGACTTCTTGAAAGGCTTTTGGATTACCGCGCTGTCATGCAGGGAGCCGAGCACAGGGACAAGAGAATGGCCGCTACTGTCAACTTGCTGGTGAGTTCTTAAAAAGCTATATCCAAGTTAAGGAGAACAAAAAAGGTCGAAACTTCTTTAGGATTACCTTGTTATTGAGGTTAGAAATAGATAGTAGATAGAATTGCGAGTTAGGCACAGATATAGATTTACAATAGATAACGTAAGTATCAACATTTGTATTGAAATCAAGCTTGCCAACTTTTGAACACCTTATGTGACATCACTGCCGATATATAGTCGTAGACGATTAATTGGGGTTGGAACACGCGGATCATATGCTATGTATTATATATTATTGGAAGTGATCACGACCGATTTAGCGAAACGGTTTGCATACCTGTTCCTACGCTTCAAAAGTCGATTCTTTCTTGAAACTAATTTTTTGTGTGCATAGTATTTGTCTTTGTCTGGGTACATTCTATGTAGTGCAGTATATTTTTAAAGAAAGAAAAGGATATAAGCATGTTATTTGCAGAGTTTGGAGAAAAGGCAGGTCAAAAGTACCCTAAACCGACGGGCGTGTATATTGAGTGTGAATGAATCTAAAAGTGTGTGCCAAGATCGTAGCAAGTAGAAGGATGTGATCTCTGCCTACCTCTACGGGAAAGAGGCGTGACATTATGTATGTATTTGCAGAGTTTGTGACCAGATGGCGGTGTGTGAAATTTCAATGATAGTATAATTATAGAGAAATATTAATTGTGTTATATTACGAGGCTTTAAAAATAGAATGCTATTTTGCCAGCCAGCTATTTTGCTTATGCTTACTGTTTACAGAATTTTTACAAAAATGAAATCGACCGAAAGGAGATGTATCTGCGCTACGTGTACAAACTGCACGACCTCCACATTGCGTCCGATAACTTCATCGAAGCGGGATGCACTCTACTTGTAAGTAGTATTTGATACTTCTTTATAAGTTATGGAACCGCTTGTAGCACCGCGATACTTGAAACGCTCAACGAAGTTTTAAGTGGTGAGTTCTGACTGTTGGTAATAATGATGCGCTTATCGGGTCTCAATTGAAGTGCGGCATGAGGAGGGGGTGGCGAGTAACTTCAGCAATGCGATTACACTACGCTCTCATGCATGGATTTGTCACTCTAATTGTACACAATCATTTTTGTTCAAATTTCGTGCCGACTACTATATGGTGTGATTAGTTATTTTAAAGTGTTACGTTACGTTTTTCTTATGTTAAAGTATTACGTTACGTGCCGTATTGTCATCAATTGTTGCTACTTCAAATCCGTTCAACAAGGAACTTTTAGTTTGTGCACGATTGCTGTGTGTAAGGGGGCCTAGGATATAATGTGCACTTCAAAACCATACCCGTCGTAGACCCCAAAAGCCGTTTAATGAATATCTTCTATAGCCGTTGCTTATTGAAAAACCTTTTCGTACAACAGATCTTTAGATTACTAACATTACCCGCCAATCCGCGGGTATGATCTTATCTTGGTTCGTGAAAGGAGGCCCGTGCAGTAGAACATTAATTAGCTATGGCGAATTTAACATTAATTACTTCCTAAAACATATCAGCTTTTCTCTTAAAATCATAAGATTCTTATAAATTTATAACAGTTGTACGCGGAAACTTTGAGTTGGGACAGTGATCAAATCGGCGTGGACTCGGAACACCCCGAGACCCCAGAGTGGAAGAGGAAAGAGGCCATATACAATCAAGTCCTGCAATATTTTGACCGAGGAAAGGTAATATTCCAATTACTATCTAACTATCTTGCTTTCTGAATATATGTTTATAGGATAAGCTTCTTTGTTAATTGTTTATTGTAATTTTGTCTCTCTATCCACTCTGCTGGAAAATAAAACAGGAAAATGAGAATCTGAGCTTTAGAAGTCGAGGATTTTCACAGTAATGGCTTATAATGACTTACCAATGAATTATTAAGAATGCACTAACTATAAATATGATTTTGTCGTTTTCAGTGCTGGGAAAAGGGATTACCTTTACTCCGCGAGCTCGCAACCCTTTACGAGGTGAAGCTATGCGACTACGCTCGTCTGTCGCACTGTCTAAGAACTCACGCCACATTTCTAGACTCAGTGCTGGAACAACTGAGACCTGAGCCAGAGTACTTCAGAGTTGGTTTTTACGGGAAGGGTTGTCCGCTGTTTGTGAGGGTGAGTTTTTAATCAACGTGTAATATAATTAGATACTATCTTTATTAGTATTTCATAGCAATAATTGCAACAGAGAAGCATTTAGATAATACTAGCCTTTCTCTTTTAATACTCTTTTTATATGTCATCATATGGGCTTATGATCGGTCTTATTATAAAATAGATTTTGTGCATACGAACAAGTTCTTTGAATGTATACTTTCCTACTTTTTAAGGAGGTTTCGTGAAGATGACTTTTGTATTACTTCACTCATTTAAACTAATAACACATTTATGTTAGGCATGCTGCACTGTTTCTATGTAATAATTTTAATAAATAATATGATTTAATAAAGGAGAAACGTAAAGCCTAAACAAGAGGTGTAATTCATAAATCGCATAATTTGCAATTACACCATAATAATATAATGTCATTCCATAGTGACTCCATATTAAAATCTTATCTCTAATCTAAAATCTAATCTCTAATCCACTTATTAAAATATGTTCAACATATACATCAAATGTTTTTCATATTCCTTTTTATTAACAGAACAAGTTGTTCGTGTATCGGGGACTCGACTACGAGCGTATCGGCGCGTTCACACAACGCCTGCAGTCTGAATACGTGTCCGCGCACATTCTGATGAGAAACACTCCGCCAGACGACTCCATTATTGCAGCCGATGGACAATGTAAGAGATTTATATGCACTCTAGCTTCCGTTTGAACGTATTTTAAACAAACCATGCAATTTTAGGATAAAATAGGCTAACAAACTTTTAGTCTCAAATTTCTTGAAAATTTACGCGTGAAAGGACGAAAAATTGACGTAACACAAGACGTCTATAATCTATACTAGGAGATGACGCTAAATACAATACGCTGGTTTATAGACCTCAAAATTACTTGGCAATATGAGACTGACGCATCGAGTTGACTAACGATGGTTCGATCAGGAGTTGGCTTAACTATTACAATAAAATAAAAAATAAAATTACTTTATTGTCTTTAAGATCAACATGATCATTTAGATTCGTAAAAAAATGGAAATTCGATATATTTTTTTAACAACAATGAAAGAAAAAGAGAGACATATAGTTTTATCGGTTGATTTATTACTTACCATCGTAAGTTCGCCTGAATGTGTGGTTTGTCTCGTCATTCGGTGAAACTAAAGAAAAATAATACTTCTTATTTCATCATCTTAGCTCATTAACATCTCACAACTAAGCACGAGTCGCCTCTCAAGAACAAGGTACAAAGAACCGGGGTATTGGGCCATATTCCGTCACGCAGACCTAACTGCGAATTGGCCAAAACAGGTGTGAGGCGTCCTGCTTTAAGATTAAACCAGCACATGCATATGCGCATGCATTATACCAATTGATAAATTAAAGGAGCATAGCCTGTGAGTGTCTTGCCAGTTCTTACAGAGCGGTGGCTCGGAACCGGCACTTACTTTCACTTACACTTAAATATATATTTTTTTAAATTGTTTCGTTGCATGTAAGTTAATCTAAGCTTCGTGATTCTTCCTGTTTTTTATATTTAATTTTGACGTTTTCAAGTGCTATGTAAAAGTTTATGAAATAAATATTTTTGAAGTTTTTATGCCTCGTAACATGGCTTAACGACTACCACATATAGTAATAACCAGGACTAACGGTAAAACTTATCAATTTTGTATATTCCACAGACATCCAAATATGCAACGTGAAGCCGGTGACCCGTCGGCGTGTATGGCCGTCCGGGACTCCAGAGCAAGTGAAGCGATTTTACGCGTGTA
Source organism: Musotima nitidalis (assembly GCA_949126915.1). NCBI lineage: Eukaryota > Metazoa > Arthropoda > Insecta > Lepidoptera > Crambidae > Musotima > Musotima nitidalis. Next base: position 6,133,914 of record OX421419.1, read on the forward strand.
ATGACGTCGACACGTTCCTGTGTGATAGGCCGCTACATAAGCCGCCTATTGATAAGGACAATGAGTTTAAGGTACAAATTTGTTTAATAAATTAAGAAGCTGCTTCTGAATTCGAATCGAATCGCTTTTACTGACTCACTGACTGTACTTTCGTCTTCGTCTCAGTACGAACGTACTCGTGTTCAGTGTGGGTTTAAACGCTCGCATAATTCTCATAGCAACCAAGATGCCAGAACTGGAGATATGGATTAGTTAGTGATATGCAGGCTGTTTCAATTCGTGTCAATTACAATGCGTTGAATAGCGAACAACCACGACAAATTGTTTGACAAGTCTTCATTAAACCGAAAATTTATGCATACTTTTATAATTGTATCTTGATTTTACAGAGTCTGTGGATAGAACGTACAACTCTTGTAACCGAAGATACGCTGCCGGGCATACTGCGGTGGTCAGAAGTAGTTTCCCGATCGGTAGAAGAGATCCCTCCAGTTGAGGTATAATTCTTGTGCTATTATTTTTGCTTATCATGTTATTAAATATAATGGATCAAAACGTGACATCCATTTTTATGCTATATTGCTGACATTTGGCGATTATCTTTTTTACATTTTGAATTTAAATTTCCAAATCCACATCATTTATTTTGTGGAATAAATCATGCAGCAGCACCATGAGTTATTTAAAACAAAAATGACCACTATTCAAGAAAAAAAATCTACAAATAGTTCTCAAGAACTGGACGACATGGTGCGCCGATCCCATATAAACTGGGAGCAAGGCAGGAAAATTATTAACTAATCAATATAATATCCTCGTACATGATTACATTTAATGCACTATAATTTCAGTTTGCCTGTGAAACCATGGAAGCAACAGAACGCGAACTGCGCAGTCTTATATCCCAATACACAGCGGACCCCACTCGCAACATAAACCCGTTCTCCATGCGTTTACAAGGAACCATAGACGCGAACGTCCAAGGTGGCATCACTAAATACGAGCAAGCGTTTTTGACGGCGGAGTTTAGTAGGAATGCAACTCCTAGAGAATCGGCCGCTGCGGCTAAACTGCGAAGATTGGTGTCGTCGCAATTAGCTGTGGTGGATGCAGGGTTGGCACTGCATGGGAGATTGGCGCCGGAAGAAGTTAAGCCGCTGCATAGGTGAGTTCTATCATTTGTTAGTTTGTATTTTACTAAAAATAAACTCATCTGCAGTTGTAGATTCGACGCCTGCTAAAAGGAACCACGAACTGGAAAAAGCGGAGCTAGACCGCTTTTTGAAAAATGCGAGGATTGTGGCGAGAGGATTTTATTAAAAAAATATAAATATATGATAAACTAGATTTGGCTCTTGAAACTAAAAATACAAATGCCGGCAAATTTCAAAAGAAAATTAGCACAAGATTAAAATTTTAAGAATAATAAAAAACGTAAATCGCTTATAAGGCGCAACATTATGAAAAAGTATTTGATAACTACCGGTTAATACTAACTAAATAATAATAATTTTGTATTACAGGCGATTGGTGGAAAGATTTAATCAACTCAGACAGAATCTCGGACCTGGACTAGCTCGTGCAAGACGTCAACTTTCTGAAAGCATTGTCAAGTCAGTATACAAGATTTTCATATTTTTTTTTGTGTCAGATTTTCAGTTGACAAATTCACACATAGGGATTTTTAGTACGATTTTGTTTTTTTAAATATCTTTTATAATATGTGACCGAAGATATATTTGTGTTTAGATATTGTATTTGCTCACTATATGTCACCTCAAAAGTGAAATAAGAAAAGCATTGCCCATTATAACCATTTAATAAATCTTATATACAAATTATAGCAGAACTACATTAGACTTTTACTATTTTTGATTTATATTTCAATGCTTAGTGGATCGACATTTAGCTTAAAGGAATTCGCCAAGTTTTGGGGTAAAAGATACGCGCAGGTGTTAATTCAATGCTATAATTACTTTACGTTGTATTGACAATATAAAAAAACACATATATTCAAATTACCAAATATCGAGACAAACACTCTATTTAGAAAACAATGATTTAACTTAACTTTTTGCTAAATAAGAAATATAAATTAAATAGATTCTGTTATTTTCCTAGTACTCCTTTGCCGCCTGTACCCGCGTTGGATAAACGTTCGCAGAGCATACAGCAGGGCGACAATTATTATGAAGACGGACATCTGTACAACAAGCCTATCGTAAGTGGATTATATGTATAATATTTTTCAACTTGATTGGTCAGCTAAGCTCATAAAAGGGTCAAATCCGGGTATAAATAATTGGTGTCTATATATACATACATTCACGCCTGTTTCCCCGAAGGGGTAGGCAGAGGCATATTTTACGCCCACACTTCGCCAATTATATAGTTGGTCCCACGTAATAGGTGGCGAGCCTATTGCCGCTTACCGGGCACTGTTATGTTCGCCAGAGCCTCGTCTGTTGATCGGCAGGTGAGGTTGGCTTGGGCTCCTCAGGTCTTGGCAGGATTTCCTAAACACCCTTTGACATTTAAATTGATTTAAATAAACTATGTTTATATTAATTATGACTATTTTAATAAAATTTGGTATATTTGATGAAATGAAAATATTCTGTGTAATATATTTTAGGTAAATTGTTGTAAAATTTTCAAGAATTATCTGATTTAAAATATAACATACCTGATTTTTTTTTTGTAGTATGCAGTGGATGATTCATCGGAGCACAGTCTAATGTCGAGCAGTCTGCCTTCGGGAGCCGGTAGAGACTGTCCCGAGTCTGCAATGATCAAATCCGCACCACCTTTGCCTGCCAGGCCGCGATCAGGCGACCCTCGTAGTCCCACGCGTCCAGTACTAGACAAACAACGGTAACCTTATAAATACTACAGGCTCATCCAAATGCATTAACTGCTGACTATTAGGCAGGATGGGGTTATTATGACATTCCGAATCTGCCATGATCAAGTTCGCGCTGCCTTTGCCTGCTAGACCGCGTTCAGACGACCCTCGTAGTCCCAAGCGTCTAGAAAAAAAAGGTAAATTTATAAATCAATATAAATGTTCCTAGCCATTTCCTACAGGGCTTCTAGTCTAAAACTGCGCAAAGCTTTTACTATGGGTAAAAAAAAAGGAAAAACATATAGGTACTTATGTACCTTTTTTTTATAAATAAACTTGTTTTGACTAAAACTTAAAAAAGGTTTTTCTTTTAAAGAAAATCAATATCAAGAATCTAAGATTTAACAATTCGCAACTTCGGTAAGACAAGGGCATAATTGCAGTATTCGCAATTTTACAGGAGAGCCATTTTAAGTTTTTTTTGCGCTCAATGCGATCTTGAGTTAATATTACTATAAAGTAATTCTCCTTTACATAAAGTGAGCTTATACATTATGGTGTCTTTGTCCCACCAGTTCAAAAGGCAAATTTAAAACACTTTTGCATACCTAACTAATTTCCACAATTTTTGACAATTATGCCCTTGTCTTACCGAAGGTGCGAATTGATGTCTTATAAACAGAAATATCAGTAAGAGAACAGTTAGTTCTTATGTTTTATGTACCTTTATCTTTAAGTGCTTTATAAGTAAAATTATTATAATTATGTTGTCAGGGATTCGTTGGACGGCGAAGTGGAAACTCGTAGACACAGCCGTACTTCCTGGAGCGAGCCTGCTGATGCGCCACCACTACCTCCAAGAGTCTCAGGTATGGAAGTATCGTGGAGCATTACACTACACAGCCTTTAAATTAAAAAAATAGGATTGAAAAAATCTTAAACAAGTGATGCTTTATACAAATAACTTTGTGGCAATTCCCGCGCAACGGTAATTTACCGAGAAATCGACAAGCGACACGATACGTGCTTCGCCCTTACACAGGGCATCTTCAGGTAAGAGGTAAGTTTCTGCCTGATAACTCACGTAAAGATGCCCTGCGTAAGAGCGAAACACGACGAAAATATCGTCCTTGTGGTGGTAAACCTACGGTACGGTACACCATAATAATGTCCATGATACTTTATTATGGTTGCCTAAATTACACTTCAATCGCCTTTCTTCTTTTGCTTTCTGTATTACAGTGCCAGCAGTAGGAGCATCATCATTCCCATTTTAGTACCGAATCTTGGAAGACAACGGTTCTTTAACTCTTCCAACGTATGAATACGTATACTTTGAATATTTTAGTTAGTGTATCGTAAAAAGGTGAGTGTTCGATATTGTGCGTATTACGGTATAGACCTATTTTATAGGGACACTTGTTAAGTAACGGATAGTGATCTTTATAGACAGTAAATAGTCGTGATTAAAAATAAATTATCAACAGGTGATAAAAAATCATGGATAGAAGCACCTCCAGCGGTGCCTCGTCGAGCTGCCCGCAATCAAGATGTTAATGAGAACAGCCGCGAAGATGACGCGCGCGACTCCGGTGTTAGCGTCGATAACCACGCCTACACCAACGCTTTACACAAACATAGCAACGGTAAGTTTGTAGGTAGTCACATGACAGCTTAACTTCTACCCTAGCCATCAAGATATTAACGTAAACAGTCGCGAATATGACACGCGGGACTCCGGTGTCAGTGTCGATAACCACGCCTACACCAACGCGATACACAAACATAGTAACTGTCTTTAGGTATATATAGAACTTTACTCTAGCAGTCAAGATTACTCCGCTGTCAGCATCGATAACCACGCCTACACCAACGCGATACACAAACATAGTAACGGTCTTTAGGTATACATAGAACTTCTACTCTAGCAGTCAAGATTACTCCGTTGTCAGCATCGATAACCACGCCAACACCAACGCGATACACAAACATAGTAACGATCTTTAGGTATACATAGAACTTCTACTCTAGCAGTCAAGATTACTCCGTTGTCAGCATCAATACCCACGCCTACACCAACGCGATACACAAACATAGTAACGGTCTTTAGGTATACATAGAACTTCTACTCTAGCAGTCAAGATTACTCCGTTGTCAGCATCGATAACCACGCCAACACCAACGCGTTACACAAACATAGTAACGATCTTTAGGTATACATAGAACTTCTACTCTAGCAGTCAAGATTACTCCGTTGTCAGCATCAATACCCACGCCTACACCAACGCGATACACAAACATAGTAACGGTCTTTAGGTATACATAGAACTTCTACTCTAGCAGTCAAGATTACTTGATACACAAAATATTAACTGCGGTAAGTCTTTACATAGTCATGTGACGGCTTAACTAGTATTCTATAAAGTAGTAAACTAAAAATGTACTCTAGCAATCAAGAGTGCTACCCGAGATCAACAGCTTAATTTTACGGGCCATCGAGAGCGCGAAAAAAATAATAATGAAAATCCACATAAACGCTCATCTATCTACTTACCAAAACCTTGTTAATGCTTTTTTTTTTTTTTTTCGGATGGAAAATCATCAAATGACCGTCTTCCGCTGTGGGTGAAGCGGAAGGGTGTGTCAGACTTTTACTGACTAAAAACCATCCATGTTCCTTCTTGAGCCTGTAACACCAAGGCCGCGGTAACCCTTTCGAACAGTCCCGCAACACCTTGTTAATGCTTGCTCCCTAATTTCGTTAATCTTTTCTATGTAATCTCAAGGTGTGGCCAGGTCTTAACGATTTATTAAAAAACTGAAATAACGGTATATTTTCCACAGATCTAGACCTGGAAGTGGAATGTCTTCGCTACGAAGAGATAATCTCCCTAATGTCGGCGGGTCTGGCTAGGTCGCCTCAGACGCCGCCACCTATTCCGCCCAAAGCACTCTCACATCTAGCATCACGCGACGATACCGAGTCCCATTGCTGACTTTTCACATTGGCAACTGCGCAAATACCCCAATACAACGAACAGTGAATCTCCTATTTATAAATGCCACAGTCTGATGATATATTTACACCAGAATCATTGACGTATTGTCCCAACGCACATTCGCAGATCGTTGTATTTACTCCAGAATCATAGACTTAATATCTCAATGCATATACGTGCTGCAGCTCAAAACTATACCAAATCAATATTTTGCTGGGTTTATCTTGATAATCTACGATATAAACGAAGTGCAATACTGATGTTTTATATCTCACTGCATTTGAAATAACCTGCTGATGTTCAGTGTATCGAAAATGTAAATGAAATAATTCTTTAAACTAAAAATGGTTCTTGTCCCAATTAGGTATATTCAATGTTAGTTAATTCTGACTTTACTAAGATTCACTTTATCGAAAAAAGTCTTAATGGGCATAGATGGTACAAATTTTCTGACACACTTACGATTTGTATACTTGACGTTATTCTATCTCTAAAAAGTTTTTACGTCACATAAAAAAAAAAGATAAGTGATCTCTTTTTAGCGAATAACGCTATGTAAGTGGACGTCAACTGCTGCCTACTTTGGGCTTACATCCACGTTTTTTATGTATTTAGGATAGTATTTTAATGGTTAAACTTTAACCGAAAATTTTAAACAAATTGATGACGATTTGTTATTTAGTCGGTCATTCGTCGTGATTTTAGTGTTAATCTTAATATTCATTCATTTCACATATTTGTAATATGTATTTAAAGAAGCGATTACGAAAAACAGTGTGATTAATGTATCTCCAAAACTACTTTAATAAATATATTTTGTTTGAGTATGATCGTTTGCCAAATATTTCTAAAATAAGCGTCTTAAAATTAACTATTACTTCCGTAATGAAGGAATTGATTGATTTGACGTAAGTAAATGCTTATTGACAGCAAATATTATTATTTTTTCTAGGTAAAAAATAATACTTTAATGTTAACTGAATAATGTATACACTTTACTTACGTTTTGTGTTAATACGAATAATGTTGTCTCACATTTTATCATGGTGCAAAATAGTAATTTACAAAAGGTAATTTTATGAAGTTCTCTTAAAAAGATTTAAGATTCAAGCAAATAGCCTTAGCTCCTGTTGTTTTTTTATAGCAAAGTTTTTGCTTTGCAACTGTGCAACTCATGTTTCCGAAGTTATGTAGTACTGTAATATGAATTGATTTTTAAACTAATTGTTATAAGTGTAACAAAGCTTCTTATTTGTTAAAATGCATATCATTCCTTAAATGGAAACATCTTAGTATTAAGCATTGATTTCAATTATATTATTAGCAATTATGTTTCGACAAATAAAAGCATTAAAGCATGTGTACCTTTTAAAATTGTGACTTGAACATATAATTATAAAATGACGTCGATTTTCGGTCTTAATATATAAGAACATGTCGAGAAGTATGTATATTCTTTTTTGCGTGAATCTTTGTTAAAGCACCTGGTAATGAACTATACAGTACGGTGCTTGTTTTTTTGTCAACCTTAATTTGCTTTAAACATGCTGTCTATAAAAACTTTCGTCACACAGATACGTACGAAGCCGTAGACTGTCAATTAATTTGACAAATAAGTAAAATTTTATTATTACTTATTTTTTAAATTTTATCTGTGATCAATTTGTTCGTTTACCGGGTGCAAATTTTTATTTTTGTTTATTATGGCTGAAGAAACAAAAAAGTGAAACAAATAAAGACAAATTAGTCCTTAACATTATTGGTCCTGAGCCTGACTCAGTGACAGGACTGAGCGTAGGCAACTATTTCTAAAAAAAAAAGATTGTTTTTTATAGATAAAGTATTTTAGCTCAGTAGGTATTGGGGGTTTCACAGCAAGTTTGACATTTTATTTTTAATTACAAAAGTTCGATTTATTCACATGAGATTTTTGTAATATATAAATAATATTGTCTTAAATAAAATAATATTGATTTAAAATGAAGGCTCCTTCTATAATGGATAGCTATATGCCTAAAACCAGTTTGGTCTCACAACGTGAGTGGTTACAGTTTTGACTTTAATTATTATTTAATTTTTTAATATATTTTACCTTAAAATATGTCGTAATGTTTGACTGCTGCTATTCAAAATAATATTTCCTTTTTTTGTAATTTGAATGAAATTAGTTTCGGAAATTATAGATTTGCTGTATTTATTTCATTATCTATGATTTTCTTCGCTATATTATTTGTCCTGTGTGGGTTATTATCTCTTAGTAAGAAACTAAAAAGTACAAAAAAATGTACATGCAAGCGGCTAAAACAATTCAATATTTCAAACCGAGTTCCATCGAGAACCATCATCGGTTATATAAATAATATATTTCTCCTTTCGTTCAAGCTTTAATATTAACATCAGTAGAAAAAAGTGCATTTATCAATTTTACGAACTAAATAATGCAAACGAAAAACCTGTATTATAATTTGTGATAAAAAGCTTTTAAATTTTGTTTAGTATTTTTATCAAAATTCCTATTTAAAGTATTACATTTATCAGTCTTTATTATAAATTAGAATTAAAATACATATAGAGTTAAGTAGTTATATTTTTTTGAGAGCACCTATTTGTTACGAGCCATCTCATACCTATGTAACTGGTATGCATATTTACGTGTATTTTGTATATTTGCGTACAATTTGTTTGCTCAAGAAAGTGGCTATTTCTTATATTCAAAAAATATTTTGATCTCCAAGACTTGATATAAAATTTGTTGCTCTGTATTTTGGTTTTATTGAATATTTATATTCCATTATTATAAAGTAAAGTGATTAAAATACGCCATTAATTATGTTTGATGCAACTATTTGAATATGTCTATAAGTATTCCATATATAGATTAACTATTTAGTTATGACTACTCGTAATAAATTGTAGTCTAGATTTATTTTTATATTGAGATTATGGAATTAATAATTTTCAAATGATTGGTGATAGTTTTTTTGTGTATTTTATGGTTAAGTATTCAGATATGGCTACTTGGTGTGAATTTATCTGACAAAATACTTTTAATTTTATTTGTTTTTAAAGTACACCTAGTTTATAATTATGAAATATGCACTTAAAGAATTGGTATCCTGATTTGTTGAAATAGAATGGTTAACAATGATAAGTGCTTGGTTTAGAAATGGCTGTATTAATTTGGCTATTTTTGGTGGGAAATTTTCGAATAAAAAGTTTTCCAGAAATAATTGGAAAAGTATAGAAATTAATTCATTTGTATACAGGACGGAGACTATCAATGCAGCTATTTTAGTAAAACATGTTTGTATAAAAAATATTTTGTCAGACAAATCGCATAATATTATTAATATGTGCAAACAGTGCAAACTCATATTATGGTGCAATTTATCTTTAGTATTGTAGGATATTTTAATATACCACTGTATCTGTATGCTAATATTTACACAGTTTTGCGATGATTTCTGTAACGCAATTTTTTATTACAGATTTGACTACTTTGTAATAACCAATAATTATAATAATTTGATTTTTTAATAATTTGTAATATTTTTTAATACCAAGTCAGGGTTACATTAAAAATCTAAATTATCTGTTTAGTTTGCATTGTATAAAAAAAACTAATAAGAACGTGTACCGTTACCGTGTAATATTACTCAATCAAGTGTGAAATATCAGGTACAGGTATGATAGTTTTAAGCATAATTCTGTCAAAGTAAAACCATTTAAATGGTCATTTTCAATTAAAAAAATACAATGTGATACGAAATGTTATCCTGTTTCTCGAACAAGTACAAATAAAATTTACCTAATCTGGCAACAAAATTTCAAAATGGCGTCCGACACTGTCAAATATATTTGTATGAAAATTTGTTGTCAGCTGCAATATTTTCCTTTTAACATTTTTAATTGTATCGTTTGAAGTGAAACAGGACTCAGTAGATGTCTCATTGTGTGACTTGTATCTTTTACGGGGAAGGTAGACGCCATTGCTTGTTTTATTTAAAAGAAGTAAACTTAAAATTTCTCAGAGACGGCACGTTGTCGAGTGCAGAGTCCTTATAATTTCTTTAAACTGGTTTCTTAACTATTAAATTGTCAAAATGAAGATAATCTATAAACGAGTAGCATGTACTTGCTGGTTGATGAACAGTTTTCAAAGTAAAGGTGATAGATACAAAGTTACATATTAAGATAACCGTTTTACTGTCATAATTAATTCTATAAACACGTTAAAATAACAACGAGTAACACTTCCAAAACAGTACTGTCTCCATAAGTCTTACCAATAACCAAGTGATATTTTCATACTATAAAATAAAATAAGCTGTAATTTTTTTGCTAGCCATATATACAGAAATTTAGAATGTAAGTATTAGATTTTGTAACAACTTTTCTCAACGAACGATATGTTCCAGGATTTTACAGATATTACATATTTTTACTCTTTACTCTACATGACTGTAATGTCATTATCTCTATAGAGTTTTTGGCTTTACTATTAAAACGACAGCTTTTTATTAACTATTTATCTAAACTGTTGCTTAGTTACAGTTAGAGTTTGCCGTACTTTTATATACAATATTAATCGAATTTTTCTATGAAATATTAATGTTACACTATTGAAACTGGGAACTTAATGCAATAATTATATTTATAAAGTTTGTTCAATAGATAATTATTGTGATTCTTAATAATCTGATATTTATTACAGTGCCCATGAAATCTTTTGCTTTTAGTCTATAATTTGATTAGCCACTCCTTTTGCATGAAATTATAATATAAATAATCATTCAAGATATTGATAACATTCTCAGTGGTATGTATATCTCATTAGAATAGAAAACATGCTAGCGTTTATTTACTATTTGTAAGTTTCTTTCACAACATAAATTAGAGTACTGCACATTTTCATTTTATATACAAATACATTTTATTCCTAACTAATAACACCTGGTCCTCGTTTTACGATCGATAAAATAACAAATTTAGCATTTTCTGTAAAAACCATGTCTGGTAATAAATTGTCATAGCAGCGTCTATCATTGTCAAATTAGGGGAACGTGTTGCCAGGTAAAAAAATTATTTAGCGACATTTTAAGTAAAAGCCTTTTTGGACCAGGTTTAACGGAAGCAAAAGTATCTATAATTTTTGTGTATCCACAAAAATAAACTTCTTGATTGTTATGTCATTGGCCGCGCGTCAATTTGACAAAATTATGATAGTGATGGCCCATGGCGTTTCATAAAATATTGCTTTCTATAGACAAATTCTTGATAGATTCAGTTCAGGATCAAGTCAAGATATTATTTCCAACCCTAGGTTTCGAACCAACATCTTGACCTTAAAATACTATTTGATTTGACGAGAACCAGAAAGTTGTGAAAGAAACTAAAATATATTTACCAAAAAAAATATGAATATTTTAATGTCGAATATTACTATTATAATGCAACGTTATTAGCTAAAGCTCGAATATTGGCTTTTGGTAATCGATATATTTTTCTAGTAATGCCAGTTTCGAATTATGAATAGGTGTCGCCAAATGAAATTGTTCAGTACAAATCTGTAGTGGATCTAAAAGGAATTGTAGTAGATTCATAACGTATTGTATATGTACATGATTTAATTAAATAAATAGATGGAAGTAAAGCTTATGGTGTTTTATTTAAATCCTTTAACTAAACATAATCAAAATCTGGTACCTGGGTACATAAAACGACTCAGCCTAATGCAGCTCTTATATTTGTAAGATATAAAAAAAAATGCAAAAAGTTTATTTCAGTTACTTAGTCTACTACAGGCATAAGTGGTTGATGCTCCCTTTTAAGCTAAATTGCTTGTGATGGGCAGCACTAGATTCTAAAGAAGAAAGCAAATATTCCGACAAATATTCAAAACTAGCAGCGCCCTGCGGTTTTACCCGCGTGGTCCCCGTTCCCGTGGAAATATCGGGGTAAAGAGTGTCCTATATGTTAGTCCAGGACTGCAGCTATACACGTACAAAGTTTCATCACAATCACTCCAGTAGTTTTTGCGTGAAAGAGTAACAAACATACATCCACACATACAAACTTTCACGTTTATAATAATAAATAGTAGGATTCCGAGGCGCCTACTGAAAATTGCGAGCAAAATACAATGAGCACACATTCGAATGCACATAACACTAAGGAGTTCGTTCTATTTTCCCCCAACTTTACTACGGTCACTTATTAATTAACTCCATTGATAGATCTGGCTTATTAACTTTTTTTCTTTTTAATTAACCACATAGTATTTCATTCAAAGGTAAATTAATCATTTTATAGCGTGTTTCGCAATGTCTAAATAAGAGGATACTTCGTAATATAAGTATGACAGTTTTGTATCGACTATGTCTTTGTTGTTATTAATTATCTGTTCGTATTATCGTTTTGAAACAGGTACTTTGATAAATATATATAACATAAAAAATTTTGCATATACTTCTTTACAGTTTGATACATAAATCAAAATAACAATTGTGTAGATAATAATGGAACGTAGGTATTAAAATGTTCAAGTAGGATAAATAGCGCTCGTAGCTCTGCTCAACGAAGTGATGCAGAGTTCACAGAGGTCTTTCCTTGGATGGGTGACCTTAAATATAGTACTTAGTAACGAGCTATTCTATTTTCGGAGGGCACGCGAAGCCGTTAGTCTTCTTTTTATCTATACGCCTGTTTCCCCGAAGGGGTAGGCAGAGGCACATTATACGCCCACACTTCGCCAATTATATAGTTGGTCCCACGTAATAGGTGGCGAGCCTATTGCCGCTAACCGGGCACTGTTATATTCCAGAGCTTCGTTCGTCGATCGGCTGGTGCACCACTGGCAGATGAGGTTGGCGGTGAAAATATATTCTTCATAATTAGGATCTAGCCAAGATTTTGTAACCTGGCAACACCACGATTTGCTTCAGTTCACTTAAAAAAATGTTTATCATACTTTACAATTTTCCTTGTTGTCTTGTATAACGACGCATTCTACCATTTGCCTACGATATATGCAAGCGGCTCAAGATCCAGCAACGTGGGTAACAATTGGGAAGGCTTATTTTCGGCAGTGGACTTGAAATGACTCAAATGATGATGGTATCCGCTATTTAGAAGGTCCCAAAAGTATAAGTTCTGCTGAGTATAGGGAAACGGCACTGTGTGAAATGTCTGCGAGTATTATTTTACGAGCTATATAGCTTGTTAGCGAGTATGCTTGCGCTCCGCTCCAGAGGTTGAAAGTTCGATTCCCACACAGGACAAATCTTTGTGTGCCTAATACTAATCTGGATCTTTTCTGGGTATTTATATTCATATCTTAATGATACTTTTCTTGTAAATAAATAATTGCTTTTATTGGAAACTATTTATTTAATATTTTTATTATGGGGGCCCGTTTCAATAACGATGCATATAACTACAGAACTACCACGCTAAAAACCGACACCGACTGTTCAATTAATTACCAAGAAAAAACGTTGGCAGGTCTATTATAAGTACACATTTTCTGGTAATATTGTAGCTTATAGTGTTCGTAATTCGCCTGCCTATATAAATTACATAAAAAACTGAGCTTTTTAAAGTGTTGGTACAAATGACTAAATGGGACCTGGGATAGCTTGTGTTCAAATTTGCACCGAATCTACTGTATAGAATGAAGTTGAATTTGGTAAATTTATATATCTATGTGCCCTGTCTTTTTTTTCGTAAGTCAGTTTATTTAACCAATAGTTTTTAGATGATGGGCAGCGTCATCCTTCGTAATGGCTTCAACTGCGATCAACATCCCGTCTGCCCAGCACGTGGTGATTATAGTGAAATGAAACCCCAATATATTGGGCGGCCTAATGTTCAGCAGTGGACTAAATAAAGCTGATGTGATGATTGTGCAGGCCAATGTTCAGCAGTCGACTTGATATGGCTGAAAAGATGACTTAACTAAAAAACAATTGGGGAAAAAAAAGTTTTGTGTTAGGAAAACTGCCAAATGTATCATGTGAAATGACTAATAGAACTGCGGATTGTGAAGTTTCCAAACATAATTTGAACTTTATACAACTATATTTTTTTTAATTCTATGAAACCACAGATTTTTTTTAAAACCTCAGGTCGACTGCTAACCTTAGAGTCTGGGCATGACAGGATGGCTTAAACTGCACCTCGAACATGCTATTTGAAATTAATGCTATGTCAGCCTAACCAGTGCCGTAACTAGGGCGGTGCCAGCCAGTGCCCAGGCACAGGGCGCAGACCCTGGAGGGGCGGAGAAATGACCGGACTAGTATTTAGTTTTATCTCATGCATTGTAGCTAGTAGGTACATTTTGTTTTATTGCGAACATGGTGTAGACGCACCCTACTGTACCTGGCCTGTATTTTCAGAGCCTGGTCAGAGCATTTTTCAAGGGCGCAGTTATGAAAGCTCGCACCTGGTGCATAAAAGGCTAGTTACGGCACTGAGCTTTTGCCATGTCCTACAACTGAGTACGGGCCTCCTCATGAATCAAAGTGAGAGGGATACAGGCAGAGATACGGGGCTGAGGCAGGAGGCCCCTGTCTCACCCCGCATTGGGTTCGAGTTCTTAGTTGATTCAGGTCATACTCGAACCCAGTGCAGGTTGGCTAAAACAGAAGGCATACTCTAATTCAACGATAACGAAACTTCGTTAAACCTATCTCTTTACTTTCTAGGTATATCATTATCGATTGAAAGGGATGGGTGTAACGAAGTTTCGTTTTCGTTGAATTAAAGTAGGCCCCCAGGTTTTGTGGCATCCAGCTGTTGGACTATTTTCAAAGGCCTCCTAACATGGCGTAACTACTACTACATAAACCGAGACCAACATCTTAATGTGCCTTTCAAAACACGGAATCGCTAGACACTTATTAAGGGCCACATAAACGGTCACCTATCCAATAATTTTGCTCTAACCGTTTCCGACCATTAGACCACCACGACCACTGAGCTGCATGCGTTTCAAACTTAGTCAAATACATTTAAAAGTTCTGTAATCTTGTACACTAACATTAAGACATAGTATTAAATGTACCTATTTAAGGCGTTATGTATCATGGAGGCTTCAATAACTCATTAAAATAGAAAGGCTTAGGACTCGCCGTCGCCGGCGGTTGTCATGAGAATCGATTATTGTATTTACGGAGCGAATTTCTAAATAATGAACGCTCTTAGACCGTAATTGAAGGTAGTCAGTGCGGACACGCGTCACGCCCCCGCTGCCAGTGCCGCCGCACACGAGAGGACGCACAAATACCGATCTTGAGATAAGAAGTAATCGGATTCGTCAAAGTATATAGGTACATACTTATTATTTAATAGTTATAAATAAATATTTTCTAACAATTACACCAATTATTTAGTTTCAAGATAGTTATCATTAAGAACTTGTGTTATGTATCTATACTCAATAACGGATAAACAATCAATTTTTTTTTTGTAAATACTTACTTAATATACATAGGATAACACCCAGACCAGAAAAATATTCATGTTCATGCACACAAATATTTGTCCTGTGTGGGAATCGAACCCACGACCTTGGAGCGGAGAGCGGGTATACTCGCCACCAAGCCATATCGGGCTTCAAAGTTATATTTTAATTTTATTTATACAAAGTGTTACTTTATACCATAGTTCGTGATATACTAGTTTGTCTAAACTTTTTTTTTAAATTTAACTGGTAAAGAAAATGGTACAAATGCCTTTTTGTTGTTTATGGTATGCCAATACTGGAAAAAAAATTGAAGGTCAACCTCCAACAGGGTCTTATAAGAAAAAATTCACCATTTTGTAAACTAAAACTATAGTTGTTTGTGCACTTTTCGTGGAAAAGCAAAAAATTTTTTTTTGTTTGGTAAATTAGATTACAATAAATAACCGATGAGGAATTAATTAAATAACTTTTATGATAAATTTGTATTAAACAGAAAAGCACTAGATTGTCAAGAAATTTATTCTGTTTAATAAAACTGCTGCTCTGTTATCTTAACATTTATTGAGAAATATCGAAATAACCAGCTATATGACAGTATAACATAATTACCAACCTAAACTTTCCTTCGGATAAAAGAAGAAGGGTAAAAGACTCCGTCACAGACACTAAGTCGTAGTTCTTATGTCTAAGCTTATTCTAGCATATTTGTCACTTCTTACACAGATACAGTTGTTTATAAAAGTATTAAAGAAATAAGAAAAGAGAATAGTATGTACGTAAAAATATCTATCGCACAAATCTCAAGAGTGTGTTCTCATGTGTATCTGACCCGATAACTTTTCAATAGCTCCGCCCACCGCTGCCCTTAATGGAAGGCGAGGTGTTTGACAAAATATGACACTTTAATGAGAGGGAGCGCGTTGAGCCTCGCTGACCCTGGTGATGCAACCGAGGCTCTAAAGTGCAGGAGTCATGCATGATAGACGTGCCGACACCTCCTCTTCTTTACTGTACGAAATATACTAGGCCATGAATTTGTGCAAAATTTATTCTTAGTTAACAATTGGTTGCGTATCTTTTGTAACAAAAAGAAGGAAGTAAGAAAACAGATTTCTTTTGTACAACATTTTGACAATATTTATGCATTTTGGTTGTAAAATAATCTATTAGTACAACTTAATTTTCAAGGTGGTCCTAGTCCATTGGATGACCATTCGGTCCAAACATCAGTTGGCAATTTTTAGTAAAACAAGCATTATAGGCTTACCACTAGTAGTTAATGGTGGTCTTATTGTAAACAAACATGTTTTATGAATACATACATAATATCACGCCTGTTTCCCCGAAGGGGTAGGCAGAGGCACACTATACGCCCACATTTCGCCATTTATATTATTGGTCTCACGTAATAGGTGGCGAGCCTATTGCCGCTTTCCGGGCACTTTTATGTTCGCCGGAGCCTCGTCCGTTGATCGGCAGGTGCGCCACTTGCAGGTGAGGTTGGCTTGGGCTCCACAGATCTTGGTAAGAGCCCTACACACCCTATTAAACTGGAAATAAATACTGTACCTTTTTTTAAGGTGCGGGTCATAGTTTAGTTAAGCTTCTGATTATAAGACAATTGGCACAAAGTTCAAATCTTTACATATACTCGAAGTGACACAAGAATGTTTTACTTGTATAGTCAATATCCAGACGATACAACAGAAATTCTATTGTGTGCTGTCTCCCAGAAAATGATTTTTCAAGCTATTCATTTCTCCTTGTAGCCGTCCACCACTTTATATTTTGAGCTACACTTACTACGACGAATATACCGGCAATATTAATAATTAGTACTTTGGGCAGAGTTCCATTGTAATTATGAATGTCTCTTAAACTACTTAGTTAGTCTGCACAAACATATACGGCTAAGATATGCCAATAAACGTGTGTTATCTTTACGATTACGATCAATCGTTTCCCATTTATGTAAGTACCAATTAAATGTGCGCTTGAAGTCCGCAATTAATCTAGGACAGCCGGTAACACGTTACATAAAAACTCATTGTCTTTATAGTCTACATGCCCCAGGGTAATTAAGAGATAAATACTGCTCAATTAATTATATGAATTTGTAGAAATATGACAACTTATATAGTGCCTGTATCTTATGAAGCTACTTACCACCTGCTTATTTCAATAAGCTTTGAGTGGGTACAAGTTACAACGTATTCTCAGATAAGCCAGTACCAAATTTTTAATTAAAAGTAAATGCAACTGTAATGATGGTTAAAAACGAGAGCTTTTAAGAAGTCGGGTCATGCGACATCTCACATTTATATAGAATCTTATCCTAGTTTCAACTTATACATTCATTCAATCACGCCTGTTTTCTCAAAAGGGTAGGCAGAGGTAACAGAGGCATGTTATAAGCATATTTCGCCAATTTTAATGTTGGTCCCACGTAATAGGTGGCGAGTCTATTACTGCTTACCGGAACTTTTATGTTTGCCTGAGCCTCGTCCGTTAAACGGCAGGTGCAACACTTTCAGGGTAGTTGGCTTGGGCTCCTAAGATGTTGGCAAGACCCTATACACCCTAGTGTAGTTACAACTTATTGCCTAAGCAAAAAATATTAAAAATGTAACTATGGATTATGTCTAACATGGTAAAATTAGGTACCCACTGCACTATTTCACAGTTTGTTAAATATGTTGATTAATTACTTGATAACTTCAAAATGTTGCTGCAAATAACATTAAGCGAAAAAAAATTAAAACTATAAATAAAAATCCTTAATAAGAACTATAAATACAAACCTGTTAGTTTCCCACGCAACCCTAAAAAGAAGGTTAATCAATAAAAAAAACATTTATTTCATATGCTATTACATAGTACTTTAAAACGTCAAAATTAAATACATAAAGAAATATAACTACAATGAAATCACGAAGGTTAGATTAAGTTACATGCAAAAAAAAAGAGTAAGCGAATCTAAGTGCCAGTTCCGAGCCACCACTTGTAAGAAGAACTGGCAAAAAACTCACAGGCTATGCTCTTTTAAATGTATCCATTGGTGAGGTACTTTTATTACAATCTTCATTTGTCTGTGATGCTATACAATGCAATATAATATAACATTAACAATATTCATGTTTTAAGTCATTCAAATTAGAATAGCCTGTATGAAACGGCAGTTTAATCCCAAGCATTTTTATCTGCCATATTGTCTTTGATAGAATAGTATCCCTTTAAAGACAGCTTGCGTTTTATTATTAATTTAAATTTATTTAGGCTTGATTGCTGTATATTGCTTAGGATTTTATTGTAGAATCGCACACATTGACCTTTAAATGATTTGTTTATATTTTGGAGCCTTGTTGCAGGTACAATTAATTTATGCTTATTCCTTGTGTTTAGGTTATGTATATAGCATTTCTTACTAAATTGATCAGTATTTCTATGTACAAGGTTTTCATAAACGATATACTGTTTCTCTTTTTATTTCTGTGGAGTCTGTGATTGTTACTTGCTGTTATCTCTACTGAAAATTATTAAAGTAGGCATGTAGAAAATTGTATGTAGGTTTGTTTGAAATGATAAATATATCTGATGCTAAGAGTGTTTTCTGTTTTGTTTATTGGAAGAGTTTTAATAAGATTTCAACAAAAAGTTTAGTTTACTGATTAAAAATAAAATAGAACGTTGATATGTCACAATCTGTCACCAGTATTAAAAAACTGGGAGTGAAAATAGACTTTAAAAATATCATTAAACTGAAAGTGTTTATTGCTCTGTGAAAATGGCTACCGCATTACCAATGGAGTCGAATCCTGAGATTATGAACAAGTATTTGGTAAAATTAGGTGTTCCCCAAAGGTGGAAGATGGTCGACGTCATCGGGCTAGAGGGTGAAGCTTTGTCCTGGGTGCCTCGGCCAGTCCTAGCCGTCGTTCTTCTATTCCCGTTGTCAGACACGTATGAACAACATAGAAACGAGGAGGAGAAAGAGTTGAAAACCAACGGTGCTGAAGTTCCTAAAGATGTGTTCCACATGAAACAAGTACTCAGCAATGTATGCGGAACAATTGCTTTGGTTCACAGCGTAGCTAACAACACTCACAATATTGAACTTGATGACGGTCTTCTAAAGAAATATCTGAATGATGCTCAAGGACTTGATGCTGCTGCAAAAGGAGCTCTTTTGGAGAATTCTCCAGGTATTATCGAAGCTTATAAAGATATAGTACGTTCTGATGGCAATGAAGTAGACGGGGCAACCGAAAGTCCCAACAACCACTTTATTACGTTTGTCCAAAAGGACGGTTTCCTGTTTGAGTTGGACGGAAGAAAAATGTTTCCGGTAAACCACGGGCCCACGAACTCTGAGAGTTTCTTGGAAGACGCCGCGAAGATATGTCGCAAATTTATCGACCGAGAGCCTGACAACATTGGCTTCAATGTGGTAGCTTTAGTTCCATCTCAGTAATGGTATTAATTTTGTTGTATTAATATGTTTTGCCGGCACCTGCATTCATTAAAGTTGATTTTAAATTTCATTTATTTTTGTTCTTTTATAATATTTTTATGCAACCAATGTGCA
Source organism: Musotima nitidalis (assembly GCA_949126915.1). NCBI lineage: Eukaryota > Metazoa > Arthropoda > Insecta > Lepidoptera > Crambidae > Musotima > Musotima nitidalis. The sequence continues at coordinate 6,153,812 of OX421419.1, forward strand.
ATGATACGGGAGGCAAGGCCTTTCTCTCGGTATCATGCGATTTTTCAATTTGACACAGCGAAAAATAGCGTTCATTAATTCTGTTCATTAGCGAATACCAACAAATTCAGCAAGCGTGTGGCGCTGCACGGATGTCGATTTAAGTCTTTAATTCATAATTAATCTCTCCGTCTTTAACAAATCGCCTCACGATGTTTGCAACGCTACGTCCACGTCTCAATTAAGAAATCCGCGCACACTCTCAACACGGCTCCCGCATTCCTCCTTTAAAATTCTCTATCTTCGGAAACTAATTAAAAATTCGCCTCGCCTTCGTGGCCCGGTGTTCAATCGAGGCGATATAACTTCATTTAAAAACGAGCAATCTTGTCGAAGATAAGAACTGGCCAGGAAACAACGAAGAGCAGGACTCGCCACACGCGGGAGCGACGCGCCCGGACAAAAAGACAAACCCGAGAAAGAACTCCAAACTTTTAAATGGAACGCGAGAGAATTCACCGCGTTAACTATGTCGATACTGGGAAGGACGCGACATCGGTAAGTCACGTCACCAAATAAATGACGCTGCCTCTGAAATAAATATATAAATATTGTGTAAATAAACAAAATAATGCGACGGAGACCCGAAATGCTTTAAATATTCAAATGAAGCGAGCCGAGGTGAAATACGAAGGTGCGCTGGCTCGAGTTGAGCCCAATTAAATCGGTGCCACTGAGGTAGAAATTAAAAACAAAAGGAGGATGACGGGTCCGGCGCGCATTTTTCTCATGAGTATTATTAGCGCGATGTCAACCCACAAAAAGTGGAGTTAGAGGGTTGTCGTGGCCGCGATCATTATCGATAACATCCTGCGTTTTGTATTGTTTTGATAAGTGTGATGCTGCTCATCTCGGACGTTTTGTTGACATTTACATTGGGCTTACGTGGGTGATCGATAAGGAGCCGCACCGAACAGCGAACAGAAGAAACATTATAAAATAAAGCAGATTATTGTGACTTAGGTTCTGGTTGGGTATTTATTCCAATGAAATGAGTTCTTGGCAGACGTAACCGTGCTGTCAGTCAAACTGCGCGCACGTTACATGGAAAAACAAAACTTCAAACGCCATTGAGCTGGGTCATTAGTCACGTGAAGGCCTGGCGAGAACAGATTTAATATTTGCCTATAAATCAATTACAGACGTTCGCTCAACGCCCTATTATGGTAGTTGTTTCTTTGGTGGTGAGATGAATGATGCCTTTACATTATTTACTGCATTGTTTTCTGTTCATGTGTGGCACGCTAAAATATCTGTTTTGAATGCTAAGTATAAAGATCCTTCGCAATATTTGCTGAGAGATTTCGAGTATGTAAATGAGTTAGAACAAATAATAATTTCAATATAAATTTGCTTATTGTTTGCCAATTATATAATTGATCCCACGTAATAGGTGGCGAGCCTATTGCCGCTTGCCGGGCACTGTTATGTTCGCCAGAGCCTCGTCCGTTGATCGGCACTGCACCACTTGCAGGTGAGGTTGGCTTATGCTCTTTAGCTCGTGGTAGGATTCCTATACACCCTAATATTGATAGTGTATCTGCATTCTTTTTGTACAAATTAAGTTTTCTAGATTAGCTTTCTTTATATTTTTTGTAAGCATAAACTACTTTTACAGTCTAATAGATTCTATGGATATTTGTTAGAAATTGTAACGAAAATTATTAAGCGATACTGCAAGTATTTATTTGTAGAATGAACTGAAGGTCTGTTGATATTTGGATATAACAGAGAGACAGCTCTAAACATAGAAACTATTTGTTTGTTAAACCAGATACAATATGCTTGTTCGTGATCCTTTACTTATTGCTGTAGTTGGTAACTTAAATACTTCTTTTTAATGAAGTTTTTTATACAAACCTCGAAGTCATTAACAACACATTCGTTAACACCCGCCACAACCTCTGTTGGCACCCGCTCGATTTATCCAAACAAAACACATTTATTTTAAACAATGAGGATCTAAGTGCTTATTTTAAAGAAGACCTACCATCTGTTCAACTCAACACAAACATTATTTCTATTTCGTTTTCATTGCTTAGTTTTAGGAAGGAAAGATCAAAAGTTTTGATATTGAGGAAGCAATGGATATGTGTTCGTGTGTAAGTGGCTGTGTTTATAGTGAGAGGGGTCTCGACGGGGTGTCCATCGGAGCCTACTGACGTTCATCACTATTCAATAAGCTCCATTTATTGAAATTACATAATTCGTGTGTGAATAATGACGATAGTGATGGATCTTCGTGGGCGATGCGGACGACTTAAACCCGATTAACTTTTGACCGCTGTACCATATTAATAAGACTCCACGAAGCCTCGTAATGACATGGAAATAGACTCGGCTAGTCTATTGATTTCTTCGTGTGAATGAATGTATGGGTGCTTTATATTTCATATGTTTTGTTGCAACAAAACTAAATTTAAAAGAAAATTGAGTGTGTTATTTTGTAACAAAGGGAATTTTTTTTTGGGAAGTTGTTCTTGTTGTGAAAATGTGTAAAGGTGTATAGGGCTCCTACCAAGATCTGAGGAGCACAAGCCAAGCAAGAGGTGCACCTGCCGATCAACGGACAAGGCTCTGGCGAACATAAAAGTGCCCGGAAAGCGGCAGTAGGCTCGCCACCTATTACGTGGGACCAACAATATAAATGGCGAAGTGTGGGCGTATGGTATGCCTCTGCCTACCCCTTCGGGGAAACAGGCGTGATATTATGTATGTATGTATACTAGGTCCGCTTGGTGTAGTTAAATATTCGTAATTATTTATCATGTGTAGGAATCTAACCTACGACTTCAGGAGCGGAGTATACAGACCACGCCATAAGTGTTGTAGTGTTATTATTATCTTTGTTTTTAAATTTCAAAAATCTTCCAAATCTACTAGTAATAGCTTAAGCTCTAAAATCTTTGTCTTGACATGTTTTAGTCTTATGTATTGACTGTATTTATGTTCCAAACAATGCAAGCGACATGTTGTATAACACGATTCAAAGTTTTCACAATATTCCGTACCGCATCTTATGAATAAAACATATTACCTACCTCGGAATCTAGTCGAATTTATGTATCTAGTTAAGTAGTAAGTAACAGAATATAGACTTTCCTATACACGTATGTAGCTTGTACCTAAGAGGTCAGAGCTATTTTTTTTCTTGTCAAAAAGTGGCCTTCAGTCGTTCACCTAATGGTAAGAGACACGTTCGATTAAATCTTTACAGTGAACAGTAAATTGGAAATCTAAAACAGCGCTTATTAATCCAGATAAGAGGGATTTAAATCATACTTACTCCGAACGAAAACCCAGTGCAGAGTGGTAAAGGCAGTGTTTGACGATCTTCAAATCGCTCAATAGGGTTTCTAACTTTGCTTGACTACTACTGAACAAAGTAATACCCGGGATAAACAGCTTAACATGCATACCGAAGTATAGAAACGATTGTCATTACAATAAATACCACACAACCGATCACCTATCCAAAAACTGAACTCTGAGAATTTTTACTACTGGTTTATCTCAGCGATTTTTGCCCCGACCACCTAGTCTCATGGAGCTACAAGCACTTTACTAATTAGTTGTACCAAAAATGTTTATATGAAAAGCGTTTTATAATCGTTGCATTAAGATTTTCAATTGCTTTTTCCAGTAACCACCTGTTCACTGTCACAATAAATATTAACACCACAGTGGACCGGCGATTGGGAATAAATCGTAGCGGTCTTCGCTCGGTTATTACGGCACTGATCAATCAAGAGGCAGTTTACGAGCCCAGGACCTAATGCGCTTGTAAAACGCCGCTTTTGTATAATGGAAGTCACAACTCTTCGAAGCTTATTGCTATAATAAAAACTATACAAAACGTAACGAGCGTTATCCACTACCAAGCCTATTCTACGAACATTCAATTTATTTACAACATAAGAAGCAATGTATATCGAAAAAGTTTAAAGAACGAAAATCGGCTTCTACAAGCACCCCAGGCGGCCGCTGCCGAATTTAACCCTAAACTGTTTTATGACAGTCGTCGACTACCGATTTAAAGTATTAATTAATATTATTTATACTAATTAATAGTGTAGTCTTCGGAAGGTCTCAAATTAAGAGAAACCATTACAATGTTACGGCTTATAATGTAGCATTTGTTTTTAATTAAACTTAAAAAGTAATGTTAACTATACATTCGTTTTATTAAACTTGTTGAAGGTTCCTTATTAGGAACTCTTTCAAACTAACTTGTCTAATTAGATACAGCGTAATGTTTTCACATCGATTTATTACTAGCTCTGCCCGTAGATTTGCCTGGGTAAAAAGTTATTTTCGGTAATCGGGTCAAAAATCAATTATGGTTCAGGTAATGGATTATGTTATCAGGCAAATTTTAGTTTATTCATTTCAGTTGTGTATTCTATATTCTACTATATATTTATCGAAATTCAAATCAGGTATTTTTCTGGGATTCGTTAGGGGATTGTTATTTTAACTGTCTTCTGGAATCATTTTTAACTCTCGAGAACCGTGATTTGAATCCACGACCCTCATTCAAACCTCTCGCTCTTGGATTTGCATGCCTAATTTCAGGATTTTTCAGGGATTTCATTGACATCAAAATATGAATGTGCTAATACAGTTTGTAATCAATAAGTATATATTCCAGCGCATACCATTGAGCCGACTGTTATTAAGAATTACTAACAAACAACATAACATAATTAGTTTTACATTTGACTAATAAGTGCTTAAATTTTCTTTAAATGATTTGGTTGTTTGAGAAATATATGATGCAAAATTGATCTGCCCGTCTATTATGTAGTCAGTGTTCGACAAAGTATGATCTTTATGCTCCATATTTCATGATCAATCGACATTGAACTATTGATTTCACATGTAGTACTTTTTAGGCATATATTTTATTGTTCCCTGATTCTACATGTTTTATATGTAAATAAAATTTTAGTCTATTTTATTCTTAGAAATAAGTTTTTTTTACTTTGTGCCTATTCCCCCTCCCCTGGTGATAGTGGGGAGTGGGTAGATTAATGAGCGGCTACCGCTGCCTTATCGCGCAGCATCAGGCGCATGACTGATCATCTGTCATGCGCTTACGCCTGTGCTCCGGTAGTGATGACTGCAATTGGACACAATATATCGATGGTTTTATTTTTTTATTAAATATATTTTATTATAACGCAACTGTTTTTGAATTTCGTTGAAGTCTTTCTTTATTACTAATATTTTACTATTATTCATGTTTTCCGTCTTCTCTTTAATGATACAGATAAATTAATAATTTATCTTTATGAAGAAAAATTAAGCTATCTGTAATGAACTCTTATTAGACTTAATTTTAACCAGTCAGTGGCTTAGCTTGCGTAAAGTAAGAAAACTTTGAATTAATATTCCAATATTTAACTTTTTAATTTTAATTGAAAGCTTATTTAGTTCAATGCTGCAGAAACATGATTTTCTTGTAAAAAGGTTTTCAGAAATAGGTTTTAACTTCTTATATTATATTTTATTTCTACCCTCATCAACCAAATTGGATAAATAATGACAACCAACGGAAAATTATATATAGAAGCACTGGTTGACTCAACTGTTCGTTCATTACGAAGTCATACCCACAGCCTTCATATTTATCGATAAAAATTCCTAAGATTCCACAGACGTCCCTACCGGTCGTGATATGACAGTGGCCTGCATATCTTCCCAGAAGTCATACTCGTCGAATGTCTAACGATCACTGAGCACTTTTTTAACTTATAGTTTTATTGGGCTCATTGAAATATTTACCTTTAGATTAAACGTTTAGCCACCAAGTACATTAGGATTAATGTCTAACATCAGTTATGGGTACCGGGAACTTAAGGAATTGGATATTCGAGAAAAATCTGTTTATTGTACAATCAACTTTATATACTTGGTATCATCCGAAGCACTATAAAGATTAACGTCTCTATTGTAAAGAGCGTTAGGGCGTGTTCTGATATCTATGGCTTTTTGGGTGCTGCCAACGATTTGACGCTGACTATACACGAGTTTCGATTGGATTTGGTGACAAATTAAGTATACTTCAATGCGCTTTGTAGGTGGCGGGGAAGTGCTACTTGTTCGAAATGATTCGATCACGATACCATTACCTTTCCACGTAAGGAGCGGGTAAGTAACGAACGGGTCATATTAATTTCATTGTTTTTATCTGAGATTCGTTTTAAAAATCTCTGTGAGTAAAGTGAGACAGAATAATTTAAGTTAATTTACTTACATTTATATAAAGAATCTATAATTACATTTTCAATTCCGAATTAAGTGACAGATATTAAGAAAACTATTTGTTTCATTTTAGACCTTAAACAATGCTTGTTTATTCCTTTATAATAATGTAATCTGTTCTTTGGTAAAATTAAATAATTTGATTTCTTCCTAAATATTGTCATATCAATCCGGGTTTATTAGTTCATTAGCTCTCATGTCAAGCATTGAAATGTTCACTTCTGTATTGCATCGGCTTAACTTAAACTTCGTGCTAAATGATCACTGTCTTAGTAAAAACCGAATGTTTAACTGATGACAATTATTAAATTACCCGAAGTAAAGTAAATATGAAACTAGGCTACTACCTAATGAGCTGCCAAAAAAAAACAATTCTGTAAGCCATGTACATTTCGCAATAAGCGCTAAATAATCAAGTTCTTGTGCGGTGGCCAGTCAAATCGTAACAGCAAACCAGAAGCGATTCAGCACAGCTCAATAATTAATCGTTCATTTAAATACAACGACTAATTTAATAAGTGGGCCCAACTCCGAAATGTCAAAGCCATTCAAATAAAAAACAAGTGAAAAAACATTTTAAAGAAGGATGGTGCACGGAGGCGCAGCCCGGCGCGGTGCCATGGGAAAAACGACTTTTTGTATGTCCCAAATAAATTGGGAGTCATTTTTTAAGCCTTTTTTTTGTATGGCATTGAACAGTACAATGGGTGGACACGAACGACTGTTAGGTAACATTTTTAACATCATTATAAGTGAAAAGCAGTGACTGATGGTGTGGCTGTGGGGTCGTTGCTTCATCTCTCAGTTTACTTCTAGGAATTGTATTTTTGTTTAGAAGGAAGTATGATTAGTATACTTATTTATTGTCAACCTAATCTGACCGTCTTACGGTACACCCGATGGACTAATGATACGGCAAATGCCATGGCAATGGAATGCCAGTGGCTTCGGATGAATATGGATTGACATTTAAAACAATTGGCGGGGCTTCTGTTCATCAGTGATGATCTGGCAACGAGAAGCAATTGTATTTCTTGTTAATGTTCAGCCGATGATATAAAATATGGAATGAAAGTATTTTATTTGTAAACTCAGTGAGTTTTAATTGTAATTTATAATGCCTTTGCCAATAAACATGAAAGCAATTTATTTTAATTTTATAAACTAGGACTTGAAATCGTCAAAATTCAATATAAAAAACAATAAGCTAAGATTCACTTATATGCAAAATATTTTTTTTCTTTATAAATATAAATGAATCTAAGTGCCGGTTCCGAGTACGTACGAGCTCTGTACGAAGAACTGACGAGAAACTCACAGGCTGTGCTTTTTTAAATTATCAATCAATTTCAGTATCTAACTTAAATTACAATCTTCATATTCTTACTATGTTTATCCGTAATTATGTTAATATTGCTAAAAAGAGTTTTGTCTTCTTTTCTTTTACATCTTGTGCAGAACACAATTGTTTTAACATTATGTATACATAAAAAACAACCTTGACGATTTTCTTGCCCGTTCTTTCACGATCAAGCTCCCGCCCGCAGTGAATGGGCGCGTTAGTTTATAAGTACCTATGAAATTCATGAGAGCTCTATTGAGCCAAACTTGAATAAATGACTTTCATTTGTCTGTGACGTTATACAATGCATAGAATAGGCACTGCATCCACGTGGTGGAGTATGACCCAGATGTCTACCCTTCGTTCGTGATTGAACCCCATGCTCTGAAGTGGGACGTTACACTTACGTAAACTAAAATAAGATGTTCATAATAGTTCTAATCTATTTCCGATTGTAAAGGATTCTTACCTTTCTTACTTTAAAACAAAAAGGCGACGATAATCTCGAAGATAGAAATATCCTAAAGTTGCATCAGTAGTTCGTTCCTGCTAACGACTCGATCAGGTTTTTTGAATACTTTGCGAAGGACAAATTGAATATTTTGCGAATATACAATATTATTGTGATGTCATTACAAATAACGGCTGTTTTTATAGCATTATGCACCGACCCCCACCGAGAACCCCCCACGGAACCCTGGGGTTTTACTACATCCTTACTAACTGTTGGACCACTTAGCTTACAAATTAAGATAAGATGGCCTTGCATACTGTCAACCTTTACATTTATTAAATTTGTATTAAACTCGACTCTGTGCTATATTTAAAACAAGTTATTGTAAATATTATAGGAGTCATTACATATAGCATTAATGTAAACAAAAAGTGACGTTTTAGCATTTACGTTTTCTGCAAGTTTGGTTTTGTTGATATTGATGTTCATCTTTTCAGTTATCTAGAACGTAATGAACGAATTAGAAAGTGGTTTCACTGCTTTTCAGATTTCGGATTATTTTGAACATATTATCAAAGTATTAGTTGTGAGTAGGTCAGGTCAAACCCGTTTCGGAATAGTCTGAAATAATATTCTGACGGCTTTTCGGACAACCGATCAACATACATCATGCCTGTTTCCTCAAAGGGGTAGGCAGAGGCATATTATACGCTCACACTTCGCCCATTATATAGTTGCTCCCACGTAATAAGTGGCGAGCCTATTGCCGCTTACCGGGCACTGTTATGTCCGCCAGAGCCTCGTCCGTTGATCAGCAGGTGCACCACTTGCAGGTGAGGCTGGCTTGGGCTCCTTGGGTAGGATCCGTATACATCCACTTTTATGAACTTTACCAAAATTTCAACTTAAAACTTCACACTCACGTAAAGTAAAGTAAAGTAAAGTAAAGTAAAGTAAAAAAATTATTTATTTCATAAACTATTATACATAGTACTTGAAAACGTCATGATCACAAATGAAAAAAAAAACAATCGAAATAATATTACACTAAATCACGAAGCTTAGATTCACTTACATGCAACAAAACAATTTAAAAATAAAAAATAATTAAGTGTAAGTGAATCTAAGTGCCAGTTCCGAGCCACCGCTCTGTAAGAAGAACTGGCAAGAAACTCACAGGCTATGCTCTTTTAAATATGTCCATTAGTTTGGTACTAGAATTACAATCTTCATTTGTCTGTGAAGCTATACAATGCAATATAACATAACCTTAACAATATTTATGTTTTCAAGTCATTCATATTAGAATTGCCTGTATGAAACGGCAGTTTAATCCCAAGCATTTTTATCTGCCATATAGTCTTTAATAGAATAATATCCCTTTGAAGACAGCTTGTGTTTTATTGTTAATTTAAATTTATTTAGGCTCAATTGCTGTATGTTGCTTGGGATTTTATTGTAGAATCGCACACATTGACCTTTAAAAGATTTGTTTATCTTTTGGAGCCTAGTGGCAGGTACAACTAATTTATGCTTATTCCTTGTGTTTAGGTTATGTACACAGCTTTTCTTACTAAATTGATCAGTATTCTTGTGTACATAAACCAGGTTATCATAAATGAATTGACCGGCCACTGTTAAAATACCAATTTCTTTAAACTTTTCCCTTAGTGAATGTCCACACGGGAGATTATAAATTGCTCGAATAGCCCTCTTCTGCAGCACAAAGATTGTTTGAATGTCTGCGGCACAACCCCACAGAAGAATACCATAGGACATAACACTATGGAAATAGCTATGATAAACTAGCCTAGCTGTTACAACGTCTGTTAATTGGCGAATTTTCTTTACCGCGAATGCTGCAGAGCTAAGTCTACTCGACAATTCACCAATATGTGGGCCCCACTGTAGCTTAGAGTCTAAAGTAATCCCTAAAAACTTGGTAGTATCCACAAGGGTCAACTCATCCTCCTTTACCATAATAGTAGAGTTTGCCTGTCTGACGTTAGGCGTCACGAATTTAATACATTTCGTTTTAGCCCCATTTAATAGCAAATTGTTAACGTCAAACCAGTGCACCACCTTCGAGATCGCACTGTTTACTTCGTCTAAATTCTGATTTCGTTTTAACTTAAACAATAATGATGTATCATCAGCAAACGAAACTATCTCGTGGTTTTCTTTAACAAAATATGGCAAATCATTCATATAAATCAAAAACAAAAACGGACCGAGAATCGAGCCCTGCGGTACCCCCATTTTTACAACAGACCCCTGAGATCGCTTTCCATTAACCTCAACCCTTTGAATCCTATCACTTAGATATGAAGTGAGAAGATTCAATGCGGAGTTTCTTATTCCGTAATATTCTAATTTTTTTATCAATGCTTCATGAGGAACACAGTCAAAAGCTTTGGACAGATCGCAAAAAATACCTAAAGCGTCCAAAGAATTATCCCAAGCATCAAATATATGTTTTAAAAGCTCAACACCTGCATCGGTTGTAGAGCGACCCTTAGTGAATCCAAATTGTTTTGAATGCATTAATCCATTTTTATTGAAAAATATTAACATCTGGTTGTAAACAAGTTTTTCAAAAATTTTACTAAATGTAGGCAGCACTGAGATAGGTCGAAAATTTGTTGGGTCTGTTGTACTGCCCGATTTATATAATGGAATGATTTTACTTTCTTTCATTAGATCGGGAAATTTGCCGCAATCTACACATTTATTAAATATTAGAGCCAAACTGTGCGCCACTGAAACAATGATAGGCTTGGTAACTACTATGGAATTGCCCCAGAGGTCTGCAGCTTTCTTAACACTAAGAGTATTGAATGTCTTAATTATATCCATAGATGTAACATGACTAAACGTAAAATCTACTGTACATATATTCACGCTATCTTTCAAAATAGACTCCGCTAAAGTGGGCGAACAATTTAAATCTTTTGTGATAGACACTGGAATATTAGTAAAAAAGTTTTCGAAAGCATTGGCTACATCTAAGTCAGATGTAAGAGTTTTTTTATCAATATTAAGTTTAAACTCAGTATTATAATTTTTACTTTTTCCCGTTTCACTATTAATAATATTCCAGGTCATTTTAATCTTATCATCACAATTTTTTATTTTAGAGCTTAAATAATAAGACTTGGCCGTATGACATGCTTTTCTAAATATTTTAGAATATTTTCTTACATAATTATAAAATTGTTCACTGTTGTTTAATTTTTTCTCATCATATAGTTCATACAGCCTCTTTCTACTTTTATGTAGCCCAGGAGTAGCCCATTCACTAAAGGTAGCTTTATTATTTACCTTAACCGTTCTGGGAGTAAATATTGATTTAAATGTGTTAGAAAAGCTGCTGAAAAAATCATTATATAAAAAATTTGGGTCACAGCTTTCATCTATAAAAGGTAAACTATAGCATAATAATTTACTGTTAAACCTCTCAAAACGATTATTGGTTTTTGGTACAAATGTAATAGTTTTTTTAGCTACAGTTTCATTTTTACAAATAAAAGACATTTGTTGTCCGCAATGATCTAAACTATTGGAACGACAGTCCTAAGATTTAGGGTCATAAATGACCAGTTTTAGTGTGTTTAGAGTTACGCCTTAGCCGTTTCGTAAATTTAAAAGAGGTTTAATTTGTTTATTGTTTATTAATTTAAACTTTACTGCACAGTTAGTATTACAAAAGGTGAACTGAAAGGCTTTACAGTAGAGAACTTAAAATAAAAAGACAAATTAAATAAATATTATACGACATAAAAATTAATGATATATATTTCTAAAACATGAGAGCAAGGAGGGTTACAATAATTAGTTTATTTATTCTTAAGGAATTTTGCTGTAGGACATATATTACTTTTATCCAAAGTCAAGGAAGCAAACCCGCGTGAGGCCCATAGTCTTCAATAATTTACGACCAATTTATATAGTTAATATTAATAATTAAACACATGTTTCAACAGTTTAACCATCTCACAGAAGCAGGAACGTTATCTGAAAGCGTATCGAACATGTAATAGGTACCAAAACAAAAATGAGTTTATATTAGTTTTTATATGGATTTTTTTATACAACCTCTAGAGATTCGAGATAGGGTTAGTTCTTTTGGTCCCACCTATAAAATGACCATAACCATCAACGATACCCGAAAGATGGTGTTTGTTAGGGTTGTCAAAATAAATTTACAATTAATTGCATAGTTCAAAATGTACAATGCAATATTAAAGAAGCTGACATATTAAAAATATTGACCTAAACCAAGACTACCTATAATGGCTCGTGTGATGTAAAAGTGCACCCCATTATATTATATACATTTATATATTTATATTTACTGACAATTACATCGACTATTTAGTTCCAAGATAAGTATCATTAAGACCTTGTGGTTTGGATACTAAATAACGGGTATACGGGTATAAATACATCTTTTTTGTAAATACACTTAATATACATAGGAAAACACTCAGACCAGAACAAAAATTCATGTTTATGCACATAGAGTTGTCCTGTGTGGGAATCGAACCCACGACCTCAGGAGCGGAGTGCGGGTATACTCGCCTCTACGCCATATCGGTCGATAAAATTACGCAATATTGTAATATTAAAGAAGCTGAAGATATAAAAAATATTCACTTAGACCAAAACTACCTATCATAACTCGTGTGATTTAGAATGCACCCTATTGCACACATATTGGTCAATAATTGAAACACACAAAGTCACACATGTGTTTCCGAGTTCTTCTAATCCCGGGTATTTTAACCGGGGCGTGAAACGTGATCTTGCGCATGTGCTTGCGCTTTTTATCATCTTTTGGACTGCATCGACTACTTACCATCAGGCAGGCTTTAGTCAATACGACGTGTCTTACTAATGAAAGAAGCAGTTATATCGCTTGGAAGATATATGCATCTTACGATAATATTATATTAAAATCGAGTAATGGGTTGTTTCAGTTTTTTTGCATCTAAAGAATACACTTACTTCTTTCTTTCGAAGTCTGACAGTCAAAACCAGTCTTATTTGACTCTCAATCAGTGAGTTCGTTGTTAATTAGAAAATTTTACTTACACTATTCTAAAGGGGCTTATAAAGAACAGCTGAAAAATGTATCTACATATAACCTTTATTTATAATTATACCTAGGATAAGATAATAGATTGACTAATACACATGTATGGTATAATCCAACTTCATGATGATTCTCTTTATATACCAAACAATAACACAACATACACATAAACCCACACATATACGTTATGCACAATTTACACTTCAGTATCACACACAGAACAAATATTATACATAGTATATATACACACACATACACAAAGCAGTAGATTTTTTCTTATTCTCTTATTCAGGAAAAGTTATTAAGTTAGTACGTATATTATGTAATTGTTGTTGTATTTTATGATGTCTTATTGTCATTGTCCGTGGGGTGGGGACCTGGTGATTTGTAATACAGGTTATGCCCATATCAAACACCAGCTCCTCACATATGTATTGTAAAAAAAATTAATCACTTTTTTGCTGTACTTAACATACTGTATGTGAAGAGAAAGAAAGAAATAAATAATAACTATAAAATGATAACTAGTCTAGATTATGATTACTTGAAATTTGAATATTGAAACATAGGTTATTGGTTTACATGTCATGGTTAGTTCAAGCCACAAAATTTTTATACAACACAAAAGAAACGCTTTTCCACAAGCAGCTTGTATAATTTGTTTTTGAAATTGTCAAGAGGTGTCAAGTATGAACCGCTTATTGTTACCATTTGACCTATCTACCGAGTAGAAAATGCTTATTCTTACTACTAACATCCAAGAGGACATCTAGTTGAAAATATAATGAGAAGCAACCCTACTGAAGGAGTGTCCAAGAGTTGCGATGTGAGATGATAAAGTAATGGGCGATATGTTGCTACCGAATCTGATGCAACGGTAGTCGCCCGGCCACTTTTGTTATAGGATTCCATTCTAATAGGCAGATCGACATCTATCGCTTTTAACTCAGTGTCACTTAACCTTAAGTTGAGCATGGGTACGTGACTCATCGTATTCGTAAACGGTCACTATATAAGATCATGTTTCTTTCTATCTATTGATATCGCTGTAGAATATGTTTAGTATTTATTATTTCTTTAGGACTTCCACTGGATAACCATCGCCGGCTAAAAACTGTAAGTTTGTACCTGCTGCCGCATCCCTTTTATTTCTCAATTGTATAATATTTTGGTTTATAATGAAAAAAATCTATCTTTCTAACACATAAAAACATACAAAGTTAAGCGAAACAATATAAACATACATACATAATATTACGCCTGTTGTCCCGAAAAAGTAGGCATATTATACGCCCAATTTCCGCAAATTTTATTGTTGGTCCCACGTAATAGGTGGCAAGCCTTTTGCCGCATACTGGGATCTTTTATGTTCGCCCGAGCCGCGTTCGCTGTTCAGCAGGTTCAGCACCACTTGCAGGTGAGATTGCTCCTCAGATCTGAGTAGGCGGTAAAATATAAACCAAGAAATTATAAAAATTATCCACTTCAACATGTAAAAATGTTATGCCTAAAAAAACTGCTACCTAATTTAGTCCTTGCCGAAAGTTACTATGTGAAGTAACAAAAACTAACCTAAAAATAGGTAACCAGTATATAGTTCTACATAAAGCGTATGTTCTGACGTTCAAGGTCGCGGACCACTATATAACGGGACTCTCGGCTGATTTGTGCAATGACGAACGGAGCGGAACAACTAAGATTATATTTAATAATAAAATTGTAAGTACAAGGCTGAAATATATTGATTGGTTGAAGTTATTGGAGATTCAGGATCCAGTTGAACTGTACAATAGTATTTACAGTATATTTGGCCATATTTACGAGTCTTCGAAACAGCAAGTAGACATTAAAAAGCGTGATAGTCATTTATGGGTAAATAATAAACTACTACGCATGATAGAACATAGAGATGAACTATTTCGCTGGTGGAAAGCTGACCCGAGTAATAATAACCTAAGATTACAATATACAAAATACAGAAATAAGACAAATAAACTCATAAATGAGGCCAAAAATACATATAGAAGGAATATGTTATATAGCTGTAAGGGGGATATGCGTAAAATATGGGATTATATTAATAATTGGTTGGGTAATAAAAAAACAGACGGCACTATAGCGAAATATTTACAAAAACAGGAATCTTTACCAATAATATGTAACAATTTTTGTAATACGTTTACGAAGGAAATAGATAACATAAAACACAAATGTAATGTTCGATTTTTAGAAAGAAAAGAGTATGTCACAAAATGTAATGTCAGTTTTAGATACAAAAAAGCTACTCCTGCCCTTATTTCTAAAATTATAACATCTATGAGCTCCAGCAAGTCGCCGGGATCTGACGGGATTCGCGTCAAGGATCTAAAGGAAATCAATAACCTAATAAGTCCAGTACTAGCATACTTTATTAACCAATGTGTAGATAAAAACGTATATCCAGATGAGCTAAAGTTATCAATCATATGACCAATATTTAAACAAGGATCGCACTTAGATTATACGAATTATAGGCCAATTGCTATTTTAAACACAATTAATAAAATCACGGAAAAATTTATAGTCCAACAAATAAAAGATTACCTTGAAAAAAATAATATTATTACAGATATCCAACACGGCTTTAGACAAAATAGGAGTACCGCAACACTTTTGACACAATTTACCGACGATGTCAATAATTGCCTAAATAATAAACAAATAGTTGCAGTAGTATTTATTGACTATAAAAAAGCGTTTGACACCCTGGATCACGGCGGCTTGCTGAGGGCTATGAACGAGTGTGGCATTAATGGTCCCATTGGTAAATGGTTCCAAACATATTTGGCCAATCGAACCGTAAAAGTACGCGTAGGAGACGTTGAAAGTGACATGGGTATAGTTAAATACGGAGTTCCTACTGGGTCAATCTACGGGCCAGTAGGCTACATTATTCAAGTTAATAGTATGTGTAATGTAATAAAACATTGTAGGGCGTACATGTACGCCGACGACACGTGTCTACTATATAGTGGAAGTGACCTGAACTCCATAAAAATGGCTATACAGGAGGACTTGGATAGTGTAACTCGATGGGCTCATGATAATGGTCTCATAATAAATACAAATAAAACTAAATGTATGGTTATATCATCCCCTTATGCACGTGAAAAAAATATAACTATGAACATAAAAGGCCATGATTACGAGTGCCTCCATAGAAGTAGCAATTACTGCCAGTGCAATTGTCTAGAACAAGTTAAAACATTTAAATATTTAGGCCTAAATATAGATAGTACTTTCACCTGGAATATTCATACAGATGTTGTTTGCGGCAGATTACGTTCAGTACTAAGTAAATTTTATAATCTAAAATATGTTGTTAAGAGAGGATTATTATATACACTTTATTACGCACTCGCAGATTCTATAATAAGTTACGGGTTGGGTGGTTACGGACTTACTTTCAAAACATACATAGATAAAATAAAATCAGTACAAATTAGAATTTTAAAAACAATAGTAGACAAAAAATGTAAAGATAGCTGCAATCAAAATTATGAAAAATTATTTAAAATCTGTAACATAATGCCAGTAGATATTAAAGTGAAAACGGCCCTTTTAATAGAATAATCATAATTATCCAACCCGCCTAGCAAGACAAAAGAAGTTGGTTGTACCTAAAACAAATAATTATTTTGGAAAACGAACAAGACACTTTATAACACCAACGTTAATTAACGAACTACCAAGTGAACTATTTGCAAACATTAATACTAAATCACAACTTAAGAAAGTACTAAGGAAACATTATATGTCATTATGTCCGTAGCTATTAAAAAATGAAATAGAAGTTTCTGTTTGTAATGTAATATAAGCCTATATTAAAGTAATTAGCGGAATATAAGTATTAGGTACCTATGTAATGTGTCTGCGGTTAGATTTAAATAGACTAAGATAATAATGTATGTTAGCGTCCACGAGGACTACGAGCTGCCGACAAACTGCTACGCAGTTTGGCAGATGTATTTTATTTTATTAAAACTGTACGTTTTTGAAACAATAAAAAAAAAAAAAAAAAAATATTGTCGGTAACTTTTTTCTTATATAGCTCTGCAGGGCCTGCTTATTCCTGAATTAAATCTCTTCAAGCAGGCCCCTGACAGGATAGATATCAGTTATATAAAAAGATAAGTTTCGAATTTATTACAAAAAGATAAATACGATAATATAACGCGAATGGTGGTATACCTGTTCCTACCTTTGAAGGTTTAGAATATGGGTTGTCCTAAAAAAATCTAATTTCTTTATTCAAGCTAGACTTCATTCTAAAGCACTCGTAAACATCACTTAAAAAGAAGCAATACTTAAAATAGTAGCTTGCTTCGAGTAAAGTAGGCAAATAACTCGGCAAGATTCTATCCCCCGCCAAGACATTTAGGTAAATAGGTTGAAGTATTCTCTTCGAAACAGTTGCACCCATAAAGAAGTACTAACAGTCACAGTCAAGGGAGTAACTTGAAACTGAGCTAAATGGTCCAAGAGACTGTAATAATAAATTAACTTCAAAAAATTTTTTGCTAACCTCTAGGAAAAGTAAAAAAATCTTTATTTCGTAATCTATTATATAGAACTTTAAAATGTCAAAAAGAAATAAGAAGATAACAAAGCGAAATATAACTACATTAAAATCACAAAGCTTAGATTCACTTACCTACATGTATAAAAAAATAAGTGTGATTAAAACCAAGTGCCAGCTCCGAGCCACCGCTCTGTGAGAAGAACTGACAGGAAACTCACAGGATATGCAATCAAGTATAATAATAAAGAACACACAGTAAATATTTGAAGATATCGAAAAGTTCTCCCAGACTCCGTAACCAATAAAGTAGCACTAAGGGAACCTTCCATCACAGTCAAGTAAGTACATAATGTGAGCTGAACAAATATCTGGTTGACTTTTTATTTATACAAATACAAGTTGATAATGTTAAGCCCTAGCTCGTTTATCTGACAAGTAATCATTTACATCATTTTACAAAAAAAAAAGTATTTAAGTATGTTTATCTGTTGTTTAGTATCCATAACACAAGTTCTTAATGATACTTATCTTGGAACTAAATAATTGGTGTGATTGTCAGAAAATATTTATTTATTTATTTTGAAGAAATTGCATTTTAACCACAGTTTTGAAAGTCGGCAATGGTAGATCAATTATTTCCTATTCTATTTCCCGTCAGTTGGGGTCATGAAAATAGCTAAGACTAATACTAAACTATATCATAGTATGTTTTCACTGTCTTCAGTGCCATAGCAGTGTCGTTTTCTGGCATTTGCAATGCTATATTTAGTTACAAGATTACATTTTTTCAGTTGGATTTTCACTCGTGCCACAGCAGACAAGTTTATTTTTTTCTAGTAAAAAAGTAGTCGCTTTCCTCTGTCTGCCCTTATGAATGCTTGGATCTTTAAAACTATGCAACGGATTTTGGTGCGGTTTTTTAATAGATAGAGTAATTAATGAGGAACTTTAAAAAAAAAAGTGACACATCATAATGGCTTGTAGTATGTGTTTACGTTTAGATATATTATTATAAATATTGTGCGTTGAAGTTTGCGGGAAAATGGTGTTTTCTACAAAAACGCTGAACGTTTATTAGGTCATGTCGCAATCCGTAGTAGTAAGCAATTTAGTTAATGAAATGACGAATTTGACGACCGATATGGCGTGGTGGCGAGTATACCCGCATTCCATTCCTGAGGTCGTGGGTTCGATTCCCACACAGGACAAATATTTGTGTCTATAAATATGAATATTTGTTCTGGTCTGGGTTTCTATGTATATTAAGTATGTATACAAAAAAAAAAGTATTTATATATGTTTATCCGTTATTTAGTATCCATAACACAAGTTCTTAATGAAAGTTATATTTATATTTATAAATATATTTAATTTATATTTGATTCATTCAGTAAACTGGCATCAAGGTCTAAGCATGTTTTAATTAATCTCCACTCCAACACCCGAATATCACAAGGCGACCCTGCCAGGATCATAGGCTACATCCTGCCTGATGGTAATCAGTCGATACAGTAGGTAGGTATGGGTATTCATTTATATGTAGGTCGCGCGAACAGAGTGGCGGGCGGTCGCCAATATAACATATAAGACTGTTTTAAAGATAACATTGACCTAACACCAGTAAAATGAAGCATGGTCATAATCATTATTATTGTGTTAATTTTACGATGATTCAATGTCTGGTCGTGGCTGGTCGGGCCATCAACACAACGTTATATAAAGCGTCGCGTAAACCGAGGATACGATCCATAAATGTGGCCGAAAGGTGTTGGTCACATTCTTATTGCTGTTTCGGTATAAATTTATTAGATGTGTTGAAACAAGAGTAGCAATCAAAGTCAGTGAGTTAACTAGTATATAATAATTCATAACACAAAGAAGTCTATATAAATTGCCTCGGATCAACATGAGGCGTATTTTTGTGTAGTAAAATAGTTTTTTTTGCGGTGATTTGGATTAATAATTAAATTTTACTAATACGTTTTCTAAAACCGTTGAAATACTGGTACTGTTTTTTTAAGAGGGACAATATCCCGAGAATTTCGTATAGTGAATTAATTTTAAAACATTTTAGGCGGTAGAGACGTCTGATATTTTATCTCACATTAAATATGGTACATACCGAAATCTAGTTTTTACAAATTAAAGAAGTCAAAAAGAGTTTCAACGTCCTAGCATGAGTCCCGTGATGAGTGATGGTTGACATACGCACAGGACACGGGTGTGCTCACTGGGCTAACCAGATTTGGTTTAATATCAGTAAAGTTTACTACAATATGAGCCTTAGATATATTATTATAAATATGGTGCGTTGAAATTTGCGTCCAAATGGTGTTTTCTACCGGTTCCCACATCCGGGTGCGGTCGTTACCCGCCTCAAGAGGAAGACTCAGCCATCAGCCAATATTTATGTCCCAGGCAGATTGAAGAATGTGCCGTTTTACATAACGACTAGGCTAGGAAAAGGCTGGTAAACATTTTTGATTTTACTGAAAGCAAGTACCTCTCAAAGTGATTCGTGGGTTTGTTGGGTTATTTTGCGTGCTGCGGGACTGTTTGAAGGGGTTACCGAGGCCGCGGGACGTAGCAGGCTCAAGAAGGAACATGGATGGTTTTTAGTCAGTGAAAGTCTGACATACCCTCCCGGTCCACCCACAGCGGGGCATTAAGGTCCCCAATGGGCACCGGGAAAGGGCAAGCGTGGCAGAGAACGGCCTTCCACCCGATAAACCGATGATCTGGTGAAGACGGCGGAAAGTCAGGGAATGCATGCTTGTGATCGATCGAAATGGAAAACAATTAAGTGGACCAAAGTGCATTGGAAAAAATCAGTGCACTTCTAGTGGCTAAAATTATGATAACGATGTATGCTGTATAAATAATCACGATGATTTTAATACTTTCATACTTTGCCTTGTCGTTTTACAAAATGCAAAATTTATTCAATCTGCCAGGGACATTAATTTATAACACGAGCATAAAGTCTACAATAAAACTCTGCGAGGCGCGAAACTTTATGCTAATCACCAATAGTCTATAGCCGTATAAAAGTGCGGCCTGCAAGCCGTTGTTGGGCAGGTGTTGAGATAAAATGTCAAACGGCAGTTGAACCACCAAACCTCAGCAAAAAGTTTTTTTTATGTAACAAGGATATTAACTTTAATGCTATAGCAATGTTATATATTATACTGGTTTACTGCCATACCTATAATAAGATTCGGAACTATGGTATACCAAAAAAGGCACTGCGGAAAAAACAGTAATTAAATACACTTGAAAGATTTTTTTAACCCTTTACAGTCTTGCTGTTATATAACCTCTTAAAATAGGTAGGTGTTTATAAATCCTAGTTTCATGTTAAAAAGAGGCCCTAACCCTTTAAAGTGTGTTTCTTGTTGGTTCACATTATGATGATTACTGTACCTTCTAGTTTTAAGCATGTTGACCTGTAACTAATTGTTCATCAAGCTAAGACTTTTGTTAAATGTAGTAAATAAGAATTGATGAAACAACTGTTGGTGATGAGGGCTGAGGGCTGAGATGATGATGCTGATGAAAAAAGTAGTGATGAACATGATACTGCACATATTCATAGGCAACGGTGACCAGTTTTCACTAAGTGGATGCATGCTGAACTAAAAATAAATAAAAGCTTTTAAAAAGGTTCGATATGCAATACCTGTAAGCTATAAGCTTAGTCTTAAGTACCTAGTCAAATTGTGAAATACCTGCAATTGCACTTTGTACGCAAATAAATATTGGATATTATTTGATTTGAAGGTATTGATAAAATTTTGCAAGAGGAAAGCTTAAAACGTAGAGAACGACTGTACATTTAAGTTCGTAGGCGACCTTGAGTTTTATGTACTATAATTTATTAAATATTTCTGACACTTACACCAATTATTTAGTTCCAAGAACTTGTGTTATGGATACTAAATAACGGATAAACATACATAAATACATAATTAATATACATAGGAAAACACGCAGACCAGAACAAATATTTATGTATATACACACCACAAAGATTTGTCATGTCTTACTTACTTTATTTTGAGAATTTTGATTTCATAAAATTCAATGAGTGAAGAGATGAAATAAGTGACACGCCATGTGTCACTGTTTTCACAGGAATTGTCACTTCACAAAGTGACAATTCCTCATCTCGATTCAGTTATGTCTATTTGTTAAGCTGGGGCTTCCTCTTACCACACAAGATATGAGTTTGTCAGGTTATACTCCACCATAAGGAACCAATGTGACCAATTGACGACCGATATGGCGTGGTGGCGAGTATACCCGCATTCCACTCCTGAGGTCGTGGGTTCGATTCCCACACAGGACAAATATTTGTGTGTATAAATATGAATATTTGTTCTGGTCTGGGTGTTTTTCTATGTATATTAAGTATGTATTTACAAAAAAAAAAGTATAATTTATTTATGTTTATCCGTTATTTAGTATCCATAACACAAGTTCTTAATGATACTTATCTTGGATCTAAATAATTGGTGTAAGTGTCAGAAATGTGGATTGGCGTCCTGTCTGTACACGTAGATTTTGAATCAAAAATGAAAATGGTCGTCAAATTTTTTTTAATAATTTGTAAGGTAGCAATACTTAATTGTCCTTTAATAGGTTTATTCTTCGGCAATCAAGGTACGTTTCTTGGACTGATCTGTAGAGTTGGAGCCAGCAAGAAATAAAAGTAATGATACATTAGAAAGTATTTGATGCGAATCAAAATGGTTAATCTATTTTAATGACACGTATAAGTTATGTAAACCAAATTCCAAAGTACGATCGCTGATTGTAATTACAACTGCGTCTTACAAAGCAGAGCTTTTAAAGGTGGCCATTACATTCTCGAGGTACCTACCAGCTAATCAGGAACACAGGTAGCGTATCACGGCATCTCGCTTGCGACGCTCAATTTATTCCGGTTATTAATGAGCTGCTGTTCTCGAATTTCTTCGGACCGCTGCATTGACAGTTGTGTATTAGTCAATGTCTACTCCGCTCCGCTCTGCCATCATCTATCGCGAATACTTTGAATTTGTATTCGTAACACGCTAAATACTTTCTCCTTAGTGGAATCGAAGCGTAAAAATCAAACGGCGGCCGCTTTTTGTTTTTCATTACGCCACTATTTACATTTTTATAACAATCCTGTCGGCGTCTGCGAGAATTTGCTTTTAATATTGCGTAGACAACGTTGCTCCCCACTAAAAACTAACGTTCGCCGGAAAAACCGTCGGACCGTATCGGTGGCTTGCCGGAGCCGCCATATTACGACTAATTGATGCTAATTAATAAATTAATTAACCATGTTAATACGACGCTTGAACGACTCCAGTTTTTCTCGTGGCACGTACCTACGTATTTGTCGGGGCTACATTTTCAATACTCGCCGCACCATTCCCTTTTTTACGGTGACGATGACTCGATACGGGACGATCTCAGTCGTTAAGATTATGTAC
Organism: Musotima nitidalis; assembly: GCA_949126915.1. NCBI lineage: Eukaryota > Metazoa > Arthropoda > Insecta > Lepidoptera > Crambidae > Musotima > Musotima nitidalis. The sequence continues at coordinate 6,177,053 of OX421419.1, forward strand.
ATTTTTTAATTGATTTATTAAAATTAATAAATGATAAGTTAGATGCCACGCGCACTCCTAATTGGGACTGTTATGACTGTCATTCACATAATCATCGAATTGAAGTTGAGTTAAATCATAATTTATGTCATATTTTGCCGTTTGTTTTGCGAAGGACGACGCGGGCGGGTTCTGCGGAGTCGGAGGTTGCGTCGTTAAGATAAGCTTAGGACACATGGGAGCGGCTCTCATTGTGATTCGACAGTCCGGAAGAATGTCGTTATCTCTCATATTAGTGTTTCAAGTTTCCAGCTCGCGTGGATAATATTGTTTAGCTTCGTGCAGTAATAATGTGGAGAGAAAAAGTTATACGGTGTGGGAGTAGAGGCGGCTGGTCGCATGCGCACACGTCCGCTTCGTTCGCCGACCATTGAAGTCGCCGAGGCTCGGCACGTACGGCCATCTCGGCGGGACAAACACCAGCTTCTAGGAAACGCACTCGGTTACAAGAACGCTGCGTAGACCGTTCTATCCTAAATCTGAACCTGGAAATTGCAGTACGTACGTGATGTCGTGCCTGTGTAGGGGGTACATCTTTATTGTTTAACAGCTCTCGACGTGAGTAGGTATTATTTTTACATGAAGATATCACTTTAACCTTTGAGGTGGCGGACGGCTGCGCGAGATGTTTTAAAATAGAATTTTAATTGTGTATGAAAACCGGTTACTTAATGGGTTATGTTATTGAACATTATTAAGTTACATGTACCTGAATCAGTTACATGTAACTTTAGATGAAAAATATTGACGGACATGAATTTTCAGAAATATCTGTCGATTTAAAAAAATGCTTTAGCATGAAGGTCCTAAAATGAACAGGAGGTATGACGACGCTCATTCTCGCGGATCAGCCATAATTTTTAAATGTATGGTTCTGCTAACTATTGTGCGTGGGTGCTCAATATTAAAATATTGGCGGCAGTCAAGAATCCTTGAACCTTAAGCTTATCCCTTGCACTGTGGACTGTCCCTCGGACAGTCAATAAAATCTTTTCATATTTCATAATTTGCATTTCGATTTTAGGATTAGGTACTTCCATAACGTTTCCCTTTAGTCGCTACAGTAACACTTGTCTTCTTCTTCTTCAACTTAGCGATATCCCGGTTGCTGCCTTACGGGCTCGGGGTCCGCTTTTCTATATCTTCTTCTCCACTTTGCACGGTCTTCGGCATCCTTGGTCGATACGTTATTGTTTGTTTAGTAACTCTTGTAATAAGTGTTAAGTCCTAATCAAATGCAATAGTTTGACGAACTAGCGCCCTTTTCAGTGTCATCATCAAAGCCACTAGTCTAGTCATCATCAAATACACGAGTGCTGCTACACATATGTTCGTGTATCAAAACTGCATTGTTTGACTTCGCCATCTCCATATTACTATCGGAATGCACTGCACAGGTCAAAATACTGACCGCACATGGCAGTTATACCCATTAAACGCACAAAACGATTTGCAAACTCGTTCCTGATTCGAATAGGTAAGTTGAACCCACTACCGGCTTCTATATTGTCTGCATATTGGTGAACTAGATCCCTTTTAGTGCAGACGTGGTATATTCCTATAGTTGCAGCTGTTGATTGTTTTATGTCCAGGTAGGACGTGCCCCATGTTTCTGCAACAAATTATTATTTTAAATAAGAATTCAAAACGCTTACTTTAAATAAGAGCTATACTTAAGCATAAGCAATGTTATACCCAAAAGAAACCTAACCATCAAAATAATGCCTTTTGATAAAATATTACCAAGAAGATTCTAAGAATACCTATTCTAAAATATAAATGCATTGGAGCAGGAATTGTATTTTTTAATATTCCAATTAAGAGATATTATAAAGTTTAGTTTAGTTTTGTTTTTTATTTTGAGAAAACTTAGATCTAATTATATGAATGAATAAGGACGTAACGGGGGAGCGGCGATAGCCCAGTGGCGAGACCACGTACCTTTAAATTCAGAGGGTCATAGGATCAAACCCTGATGACTTTTCGAAGTTATGTGCATAATTATTGCTTGCTCCGTGCCTCGAAAAACATGTTAAGCCGGTGATCCCGGCTGTTATGAACATCTATGGCAGTCGTTATTAGTAAGTCAGTGCCTTCTAACATCCTGACAGCTGGTTTAACCAAAGAATAATCTTTCCTTTTGAGTTGCAGAGGTCAGGCGGCAGTCGCTCCACGTAATAACTGAAATTCAGACCCTGGGCCCTATGATTAAGTCTAGGGCAACCGGGGTAATGCTAAGATTACATTAAAAATCGGTTTTGGACAATCTTCGGGAAGTGGTTTTAACTAATAATAAATAATAATAAATAAATAAATATTCTCTTACAATCACACCAATTATTTAGTTCCAAGATAAGTATCACTAAGAACTTGTGTTATGGATACTAAAGAACGGATAAACATAATTGAATACTTTATTTTTGTAAATACATACTTAATATACATAGGAAAACACCCAGACCAGAACAAATATTCATGTTCATGCACACAAATATTTGTCCTGTGTGGGAATCGAACCCACAACCTCTGGAGTGAAGTGCAGGTATACTGACCTCCACGCCATATCGGTCGTCAATACTAATAGCTCCTAGCTAGAATTGTTTCATGCATATAAGGCAATTTAAGGTGTATAGGAATCCTACTAACATCTTGGAAGCTCAAGCCAACCTCATCTGCAAGTGGTGCGCCTGTGAATCAACGTACGAGGCTCTGTCGAACATAAAAGTTACCGATAAGCGGCGATAGGCCCGCCACCTATTACGTGGGAATATTAATTTAATTGGCAAAGTGTGGGCGTATAATATGTATCTATGTATGTATTTAACTTATATTCTGTCCTACTTATGTATTTAATATTACTGCTTTACAATTTGCAATTGTAAAGCTAAGTTTAAGTTATAATACGGAAGAGTTTATCACCTAACATTTTTTTCTTAAACTTTATTTGATTACTAATGTATGTAAATAAGATATATTAGATAAGTTATAATATTCTTCGTACTTACAAGTTAAAGGATACTTCAAATAATGGGGATACTTAAGCGTAAGTAATGTTATTCTCAAAAGAAACCTTTACGAATGTATTTACTTATATTATTTTTTCTGTAGGCTCTACAGTTATTACCGGGCTTGCAAATTTGATTAATAGCTAGTTTTATAGATTAAAAATAAATTTAATTTAAAGAGTTTATTGATTCAGGCCTTAGTTTGCGGAAATCCATTGTAAGCAAGTGATGGATTAAAAATAAAATTAATAATTAATTCACTTTCGTTTCAGCGTTGGTCGTGAAGACATCGTTGTTCGGAGGCTCCTACCTTACCTGAAGATGCCCTGTGTAAGGGCGAAACACATGTCGTGTTGAATTGTTTCTCTATTTATCGGGAAATTATAGTTGCGCGGGAATTGTTACAAAGATATTTTTAACCAATCACTTGCATAAAACTTTATTTATTATGTTTAAAACTGACATGCAACCTAATATGTAAATTAATACTGATGCTGGTTTAACCTTAGAATGATGTTTCCCCCTGGGTTGCGGAGGTCAACTGTGAGTTGCTCTGTGTAATAACTAAAATTGAGCCAAATCTGGTTAGACCAGTAAGCAGATCCTGCGCACAACCTGGATACTGAGGTTTCATACTGAACATGCATACTCAAGTTTGGTTTCCTTTTACACTAGGTATGTTTTTAGATTATAATAGGTCATAGTAATTAATATAAACTTATTGTAAAAAAAAACAAATGTTTCATTTTAGTTCATTGTTCCTTCAGTCAAACTGTTAGGACAGTTTTGTAGGACATTGTTTGTAACTTCATGTAATATAATCTACATTGTAAATAAATACTAACAATAAATTATATTGCTTTTAGAAATTCCAATTTTTTTTCAATTCAATAATTTATTCTGAACAATACCTACACATTATGTGGAACATTTCTATAATACAAATTATTAAAGTTGTGTAATAAAAAAACAAAAAGATTATTCTAATTAATTAACAATAATTCACAATCAAGAGGCAATAATAAATTGAAAACGAACTGATTTCCCGAGGTTTTAAACTGATATATAACTACATATGTACGTTGTAATCTCTATTTGCAGTCAGCCTATATTAGATTTGTAACAAGTGGAACACGTGAGATTTTAAATAAATTATTTGATCAAGGATTGCTTCAAAATACCTACACGCCGAGGACCTAAAAATCCGTAGGGTATTCCAAGAAAACACATTTTCCCTCGTTCTCAGGAATTTACAACACGAACCCGGGTAGGTATGCGTGGAGCACGCGTTGCGCGCACGCACATAAATACAAACTCTACCTCATAACATAACGAGTATAGGAGGCCAATTTAACAGACTTATTGTCTCCGAGGGTACAATACGAGACACGGCGGGCAAAAAGACCGAGAGAATCGGAGACCCCGAGTCTGCCGATACAAAACAATGGTATTTAATCAGCGATGATAAATGCAGTATTCAGGCACGTTTTTTAACGATACTGCCGTATTGTTGTGCCGGGAGCCCAGCGTTCAATACCGAGATAACTCCGTGCAGAGTGGCTTAGCTGACAAATTGGAATAAAAGGAATATTTATTCGTGTAGGCCGCCTCGGCCCCGATGTTGCGGATCTCGCTGTTTACATTCTTGGTCTTGTGGACGTGTACTGACGGCTTTTTGTACCATTTTCCGGTGATGCATAATGGAGGAATTGTCTTTGCTAAGTACTACATGTGGAAAATTGTTAGCTAGTAATATGACTAAAGAAGAATCAAAATAAAGTAATGTTTATATGGAAGGTATAGATTAATGTTAGATTCAGGATAATAACGATTACAACTAAATATATAAATTAATTATCTGTAAGATGTCTTACGACCACAGGAATATGATAAGCAATAGAATTTCAATGGTGTTTTTGCCACATATTTAAATTCTGTTTACAATGATGGTAAAAAAAGTATATGTAATATATTCTACAAAGTTAAATTCATAGTCACTAGTATAAATAATATTAAAGTGTTTATAATAGCTCTAGGAAAACCTTATATTGTATTGTAATAAACCTATATTTCCCTTGATGGTGGGTGTTTTCTATATTTTATTACAGTCAATGTCTTACTAGTTTATTCTACTTTAGCTCAATAAAACTGTTATAAATTTCAACAAAAGCTAACGCACTTTTTCATTACAAGCAGGAGCTTGATAGAGTAGAATTAGACGAAAGAGTTCCCAGAACATGTATAGCTAATGATAATGATTATGTAGAGTAGAATTAGACAAAAGAATTGTCAGAATATGTATAGCTAATGATAATGATTATGTAGAGTAGAATTGTACAAAAGAATTGCCAGAATATGTAAAGCCAATGATGGTGCCGATGACTGAAGATGAGTACAAGCTGCATGCTAAGTTTCTGTTTGTAAATAATATCAGAGGATATTTTTATTTTCAAGAGTGTAAGTGCATCGGGTGTCCTGATTATAATTATATTATCATTTTATTTAACTAGCGTAAACTTGTTTTATTATAACTTTAAAACGAGGGAAATCTATTTAACAATATAAGGGATCGTCCGGTAGCTTGCAATTGCGACCATCGGCTCAACTGTCCGCGTGCCGTGTCTGCACAATAAGCCATTTCATAATTTATGTATTGCGCTACGGAGCAAACCGTCTCAGTTTTGTATAAATCACGATATTTTGTTGAAATAACGCTGGCGGAACGATCGGCATCTCGTGTAGTATGGCATTGGCGAGGTTCGGAGGCGATCGTAAATTTGTGGTTGTGAAACAGCGGGATGCCCCTGGACGGATAGAGCGGCGGCGAGATATATGGCGACAACCTGCGTCCCGTGTGTGACAAGACGGGAACAATTCTTGCATTTCTCGAACAATTCCGCCCTATCTCCATAGTGCGCTTGTTCAATATGACTACGTTTCGTTCAGTCTTGTTTTGTAAAGGTCACTTTGTTCGAATATTATCTATCTTCTGGCATAGATATTATGCAATAGGGAGAATCCAAATGTTCATAAAGTTCATGTGATTTTTTAAGTGACATATAAATTTTTTTGAATATTGTATGAACAACAATTGGTCGGTTACCGGTAGATATATACAATAGCGGGTCAATTTGTTTATGAAAACCTGGTATATGTACATAAGAATACTGATCAACTTAGTAAGAAAACTAGGTCAATGTGTGCGATTCTACAATAAAATCCTAAGCAATATACAGTAATTAAGCTTAAATAAATCTAAATTAACAATAAAACGCAAGCTGTCTTCAAAGGGATACTGGTCTATCAAAGACTATATGGCAGATAAAAATGCTTGGGTTTAAACTGTCGTTTCATACAAGCTATTCTAATATGAATGACTTAAGACATGAATATTGTTAATGTTATATTATATTGCATTATATAGACAAATGAAGATTGTAATTCAAGTACCAAACCAATGGATATATTTAAAAGAGCATAGCCTGTAAGTTTCTTGCCAGTTCTTCTTATAGAGCGGTGGCTCGGAACTGGCACTTAGAGTCACTTACACTTAATTATTTTGTTGTTTGCTTAATTGTTATGTTGCATATAAATGAATCTAAACTTCGTGATTTCAGTGTAATAACATTTCGATTGATTTTTTTAATATTTAATTATGACGTTTTCAAGTACTATGTATTTTTTTATTGACTTAAGAGAGTTCGCTGGCTACTGAGTATTCAATAATCAGCTATCTGTTTCCTATGTGTTCAAACTGTTAACAGTAAACAATAAAATTTCAATTATTTGTAGCGATAGACCTCTCACATACTAAAGTGGGAGGGATTTAGATCATACTCTAACACGCGGACCCAGTGCGGGTAGACGGAGGCAGATGTATGGCGTCCTGTTTAGTAAACTGTAAGGTAGTGCAATAGAGCATCTAACTTGGCTTGACAATTACCACATATAGTGATAACCGGGACCGACGGATTCACTTCCCTTACGAAGCACGGATATTTAAAAAAAAAAGCTAAACCAACGACTTCTTATTCAAGGACCTTTACTTTATTTTGGAACTCTGCTTTACTTCAATTACCGTGTAGGAACAATTTAGCTACGAGCGCTTCAAAGCTGAAATGGTTATGAGAGGTATAATTGCGCTCAAGAGCATGTGTTCTGTCGTGTTCCTACCGAACGCTTTGCGACACGACGCGCGACATTACGGGATCGTGTGACTCGAACTCATTTGTCTTCAGACAACATTAAAGGAGGTCAGTCCAAAATGTCGCTCTTTGAGTTAATAGGTAACTACTTTGTCGATATATTTGTACTGTAATTAAACTGCATACTACAAAATAAAGGTAAAGTCAATGACAAATTAGTTTCTTTCAAGTTTGGCGCAATGAAGATCTGTATATTTTGTTATGCACATAATAGTTATATAGTGCATACACATTTATACCTTGAAAGGTGAAACTATAGCTAATAACTTGATATCAGTGACTACAATTTTTCAAATTAACCACAATCGCTTATTTTAGTGTGATAACTTTATATATTTAGATATGGTGCATCTGGATCCAACCAACATCTTAAGAGTCTAAGCCAACCTCACCTGCAAGGCAACGGCTCTGGCGAACATTCCTGGTAAGCTGCAATAGGCTCGCCACCTATTACGTGGGACCAACAATAAAATTGGCGAAATGTAGGCTTATAATATGCCTCTGCCTACCCCTTCGAAACAGGCGTGATTGTATGTATGTATAATTTTATTAAATGAAAGTTCTCTTTGAGGCAAGGTATGTAAGTTGGTAGCACGGTTTGGTTCAGTTTGAAGTGGATGAAAAAAATACTGATCATTATGAAATTTAACAATTTATGAGACTGGACATATGCCACTTGACACATAATGTCTATAGGTGAGAAGTGATGCAGTTTTAAAAGGAATTTTCCTAATAATTTTACCGAATACGGCTAACGTTTTCCGTCGGCTGATCGCCATTGAAAAACCGAAACGCTATAAAAAATAATTAAATATTTATTAAAACCAATGCTACAGGCTACAATAAATAAATAATACTTAATTCTAACAATTACACTATTTATTTAGTTCCAAGAAAAGTATCATTAAGAACTAGTGTTATGGATACTACATAACGGATAAACATCCTTAAAACTTTATTTTTTGTAAAGACATACTGAATATATATAGAAAACACCCAGACCAGAACAAATATTCATTTTCATGCACACAAAGATTTGTCCTGTGTGGGAATTAAACCCACGACCTCAGGAGCGGAGTGCCCGTATACTGACATCCACGACATATCGGTCGACAATATTACAAGCAAAAAGCCGAACGTGGTCACAAATTTGCATAAATTAATAGAAAACGACAGATGTTACTACGCAAATGTATATAGCCAGTGACGGTTTTTACTGTGGAGATTATAATTAATTCATACATGCGTAGACTGTGACGCATAACCCAAAATATACAAATCTTGTACTATGAATTAGACATTACAATACATAATTATTATGTTTAAAAAACACCGAGAGCAGAACCTAATATTCGATTTCATACACAAAACTGACCCAAAAAACTCAATGGTAATGCCTTCAAATTTTAGTCAGCATTAGGATCGCATGCAATAGCGAGTAGCCATCCCAAATAGATTATTAGGGTAGCTACAACCCATTCAACTTTATCAAAAAAAAACAAATTTAATCGAGCCATTTAATAAGAGAAGAATTACATACACGCCACATCACATCCACACAGGTAATCATACATAAAGACGATAATAAAAATTTCATTCATATAACGCGCAATTAATTATTTCGAAACATAAAGGTAACATTTGTCTGGTCCTTCGATATGACCGGTCTGTCTGTTTGTCGCCATCGCAAAAACATACGTCACTAATGGTGCGCGTCGTTTGAGATACGCTCACGATAAGGCTGCTCGCTTACGTACTACTGTTAGTAGCTCACAAAATCGCAACCACTTTTTCGTAGACTTTTGTAAGTGACTCCACACACGTGCGCACGTTGTCGCAGGCTATCGGTGGTCGTTGAGCATTGTGCGTTGCTAGGTAAATTGCCGAAAGTTCTATTTTACATCAACAATCGCGTCGCCAGGGAAGCAGCGATTTTTTTCTAGGGCGACTTTTTGTATCCGGTGGGAGTTAAAGTACGGAATTCGATATGTTCTGTATTTTACTACAAAATAATAGCTCAGCGATTGTCGCTCATGGGCGAGAGCCCTAACGCGGAATGAGGCAAAAAGGGCTATGTCCCCAGAATGTTGTAGACGCTCTGTGGGCTCTTTTTGGGCCCAGACGCCGCGGCCGGTGGCATCATATGTGCCGATAAATATTTATGCAATTTATTCATATTTGTTACCACGACGCTGTGGTGGTTTTGTCGTGTCGTGAGCGAGATGATGGGATTCGATTTCTGTGTGGGTCAATATTTTCGTGACTTTTATTTCTGCTGCAAATATATTGTGTTCTTTAAATGGTTTGCGCCTTTACTCTATATTTAATTTAAACAGTTATTTGATTACAATGCAGGGATACAATCTTTTTTCTGACAGAGGTGCAAATATTGAAAGATTTTATGATTTTGCGTTTCTCTTTGAAATAAGACATTATTTCGGTATAGTATATCGGACGTATTTCCATACACTAGTTGATAGATAGATTTGAAATGCTTTCATTTACAGACACATAAAAGTATATCAGAAACGATAGATTATCTTTATATTGCAAAATATGATAATGGGTAAATAGCGTCCAGAAGTAATGACTTGAGAGTATTATTGTATTTATTTGCTGTAATAGTTTTTAATAAATAAAATAATATACTGGATACTATAATAATAGGCAGTGAAGCTACTTACCAACATTCACTCGTCTGGCGCGAACGAATATCAAACTTGCAGAGAAAAAAGGCAGATACAATAGGAGGTCCGATATCAAAGCTGAGAGAATCGTTGTCAAATCTGGCATCTCAGCGGTCGCCATCGCGGATCTGGGGTGCGTTTGAATAAAGCACACGTGAACATATACCTTTTAACGACTCTTGGATGTTAAGGCTGCCCCGAACAAGTCGTCAGAGGCGTGAACTTTCAATTTTGCAATTTTCATTCAATATACATTTTCTTTGAGATAACATAGTTATCTAATGATATATAAATATTTTTTTAATGGAATGTAACCTGTTATGTTTATTTTTTATATTTAGGGTCAGATGGAGGCTTATAAAGCTGCAAAGATTTTTTTTTTACTTATCTATTTGAATAGAAATAACACTGTTGCTAAATTGTTTATAACATCTTTCTACGACGTATCCGAACGCGCATCCAGTGTTGCAATAAATACGTCGCGGTGACAGGCAAAAAGGCGGGAATTCGGCGCGCACAGCGACCGCGCATGCGCTCCGCTACCCGCCGCTTTTTCCCGCCGAAAAGACACGCGTTTCGTTTTCTATTTTTGACAAATTATAGATTAGCGCGAAGTTGTTATAATAATAATACATAACTTCAAACATTTCACACAACTGCTAAAAAAGTAGATCACCTCTATAAGGTGAGGCAGTGCGGGTATTTCACGCCAGTTGAAGTCAAAGACAAAATCGTTTATTCAAGTTTGGCTCAAAAAAGCTCATTAAAATATGAACTAAGGAGTTCTTTCAGTATTCGGGCAAGAAACTTGTGAAGATTTGTCCTCATTGCTGTACAATATTTAACACATTATGGATTTCGAAGACTGAATGTTCTGCAGTTAAGAACTGTGTTCTGCAGTCACTAGATTAAAAATAGACACTTTTTAGTTGGTAACTACGATGAGAATATTCTTTTATCTCTGATCATTGATTCTATGATTTAAGTTTATCACCTTATGGTGCGTTCATTCTCATTATCGACCTCGACTTAGGGACTACCTTAGTGGTAAAGTAGATGTTCTTAACATCTACTTTAAAAATAGACAAAAATAGACACTTTTTAGTTGGTAACTACGATGAGAATATTCTTATATCTCTGATCATTGATTCTATGATTTAAGTTTACCACTTTATGGTGCGTTCTTGCTTATCATCGACCTCGACTCAGGGACTACCTTAGTGGTAAAGGAGATGTTTTTAAACTTTTCCATAGGGAATTTAGTAGTTATTGATTAGTAATTCCACAAATTTCACAACTTTTCAGTTCCAAAAAATCATATGGTCTTAAAAAACTTTTACAATTAGGAAATTAAATTGTAATGTTTTGATGAATTATACCTCCCGTGCATTCGTTTCTCACAGGACCTGAAAATACCTATGTTCTTCTCCAAAGTTCCATCAAAGTTCAGCGGTGAATTTAGAAAAAGGTAACAGACTTATTTGTTGTATATTTTATATTTGTTTATTGTGTCTTTACAAAGAATAGTAAATATAATATTAACTATTAATTCTACAAGCAACATGACCAGAGATAGAGGTGATGAAACTAATTTTGAGTTTTTTTTTATTTTTGAATAAAATCTGACAAAAAAATATCTTGGAAACATAATAATGTTGCAGCTAGCTTGCACATTAAGCCCAAAATACTTGTGGGAGTTGGTTAAATTTTCTATAAAATTTTCTTATATTCTCTTTAAAATCCGATGAAAAGCGGAACTTTTCTTTGATTATTTTCTTATTACATACCATAATAAGTACTTATAATATATACTGAACTAAGTTACTAACGCTTACGGATATACCCTAAAATTTAACTTGGATTTGATAAACGAGATTGGTGGTTAAATTTCCTATGATATATTTCTTTTGTTGTTTTCTAAAGTTTTTCGGACGAAAATTCATGAAATGCAAGATGTATTTATTTATTTTCCGTTTCAAAAGACTTCTTTTGTTTTATTATAAGATTTGTCTGACAAAGAACTAGTACCTAAGCGCAGGTTTTCAGCAGTGCAGGTACAAATGCGAATAGTTCTCGCGGCGTCGCATCTGATACGAAGCGCGTGAGGGCACACGCCCCGCGCCGCCTGCGCAGAATACATCATCACACTACGGGTATGTGGAAAGCCTCAAGCAAGGGTACGTAGAAAGGCAAACTCAAGGACTTAAGAGCACATAATTTTACAATGATATAGAGACTGGCTTTGTGCATTGACGATTTGAATAGGTACATACATAAATACATACTTACAATCACGCTTCCCCGAAGAGGTAGGCAGAGGCATATTATACGACCACATTTCAATTATGTAGTTGACCTCACGTAATAAATAGCGAGCCTACTGCCGCCGTAGAAGGTCTCAGGCAGAGGTAGGAAGGATGGACAGCTTAACATTTTATAAGGCATGAGACTGCTTAAATTTACAGCACCCATTTTAATACGGATACAAATATTTCTCTGAATACATCATCACACCACGTGGTTGTTGAAGGGTAGTTGGGAAGGACTCAGGAGCTTATTATTTTACAACGAATGAGACTGGCTTAATTCACATGGGCCATTTGAATACAGGCATAAATAATTATTTCCTTAAAATACATCATCACACGACTTATCGATATACAACGTTATACGACAAATAAAACAGGCTATGTGTACATTGACTGTATGAATATACAACTCCTAGCTAACACACTCCCAATCCTCCTTAAGCAGATAGGTAGCAAAACAGATTATAATTTTGGAACAAATGAGACTGGATTATTTTACATGGGCCATTTGCCTACAAATAATTTATTCGTGTATTTATTTTGTAACATATTATTTGTATTTAAGCGGCCCGGGGGCCCGTAAGACACTAAAAGGGATAACGCTAAGTTCAAGAATTTAGTTGTTTATTAAAAAATATATAAATACAATCCGTATGTATACTCGGACTTTACATTGTAGGGGTTTTAAGTTGCATGAGCGCCGCTCTGTGTCAGACTTGCTTTTCCTTCTCAAAGTTATCAGCGGTCGAACAAAATGCTGGCATCATGTTCAACAACATTAGGGTCCACCACAAATATCCGCGAGTTGCGTGCACTGCGATATTTCTTAATCTTAGCAGTAGAACTAACTTGGGCCTGCACCATCCGCTTTTTCGAATCTGTTCCGCATATAACATCATAAATAAGGTAGCTAAAATAAATATCTTTAAGGATAATTTGAAAGAGTTCAAAACAATATATTTTTTGTTTTAATTTTTTATATTTTTATATAAATTGTAATCAATTCTGTTGATTTTAATTATGTATATTATAATCCTCCCATCTCATTTGTTCTTTTTTTTTTAAATAATGGCTTCGTGCGTCTAGCACATTTAGCCAGTGTCAAGTAAGATATATATTAATAATATATAATTCATAGTAAATGAGAATGAGTAATGATAAAGATGATAAATGGTAAATGAGATACCCTCCCCCAAGCCCCTTGAGTCCTCAGTAAAGATGTGGGACTATATTGAGATCTCACATGGACTCCTTGAGAGAATATGAAAAGTGATGTTGCACTACTTTGTTTGATTTACTCATGTATATTCACAAATACTGAACGGTTAATAATCCACCGTTATTACACATTAATGTTCGAAATATCACAAATTTTAGAAAATAAAACAAAACTACAGTCATGTCGCTTCACTTTCCCGCCAAGAAGTCGTATATAGTTTTAGTAGTAAACATTTTGACTGACATTGACAAGACGCTTTTCACGCCTATATTGATGTGCAATAACATGTGTATATATATCTACAAAAAGGTATTTAAGTATATTCATCCTTCGTTAGTATTCATGGTATGTGCACGCTCTGCTCAGTTTGGGATTGAATATAGATATGTAAAATCAGAAAGGAATGATTATGAAAATAGTACATACACTCTTGACCATGTAATGTTTGCTAAGTAAGCATCACACCTTACCTTTTTAATTATTATTATATTTTGGCTCTGAGTTACCTTTTAGATAACGATTTCAACTTGACAAAAGAAAGTCGATGCGAAAAGTTTATATCGCTAAGTGGCCTGTTAAGTGTTTGTGAACGTACATGAGTGTTGTTAAATGAAACAAAACAGTGCAACATCACTTTTAAAATTATCTCAAGAAGTCCAAGTGCGAACTCAGTATAGTCCCACATCTTTACTGAGGACTCAAGAGGTTTAGGGAGAGGGCATCTCATTTACCATTTATCATCTTTATCACTACTCATTCTCATGTACTATAATTTATATGTTATAAATATATCTCTTACTTGACACTGGCTAAATGTGCAAACCGCACGAAGCCATTATTTAAAAGGAAAAAAAACTATGTGCATTTTAGGGTCTTATAATTAATTTGGATTCCGAACATAGACCCTGATAGGGCACAGCAAAATTAAATAAATTTATGTTAAATAATAAATAATTGATTACATGGCATATTTATTACAAAGACTTTACATAAATGTTAAAATAAGTAATAATAACATAAATTCAACATTTTACAAAATATTAAAAATAAAACATACATATATTCACGCCCGTTTCTCCGAAGGGGTAGGCAGAGGCATATTATACGCCCACACTTCACCAATTATATTTTTGGTCGTAATAGGTGGTGAGCCTATTGCCGCTTACCGGGATCTGTTATATTTGCCAAAGCCTTGTCAATTGACCGGCAGGCGGCACCACTTGCAGGTGAGGTTGGCTTGGGCTCCTTAGATCTTGGTATATATACACCCTAAGATAGAAACAAATGATAAATTATATATTTAACTGAAAATCTATAGCAAAGTATATTAGATATTCGCAATTAGATATCCCCTTTGTATTTTCCTACAAGTTATAATATTATCTTAACGATTAATACTTTTTGGTAAATTATAAAGGACATTGCATGAGGCCCTGATTTTACTAACTATAATTTGGATTTCGGCAGTGCACATAGTAAACATGTTGTCTTGAATGTTGTGGTATATCGTAGATGGGAAAGAAATACGTATAATTTTTCACAAAGATGCTGGCTTCCATCAAATACATAGACGCAAGTGCCAATATACACTTGACCACCTTTTACTAACAAATCATTTTGTAACTGAGAAGGAGGTCAAAAGTTCATCTTATGTTAATTGGGTTTACGTGTGCTTTAAGTAAAATCGTTAAAAATAGTCTCAGGAAGTCTGTATGAACTATCACGTGATAAGCATATTTGGTCCGAAACTCGTCAGATAAACGGTCTTTTATC
The DNA here is from genome assembly GCA_949126915.1 of Musotima nitidalis. Taxonomy (NCBI): domain Eukaryota; kingdom Metazoa; phylum Arthropoda; class Insecta; order Lepidoptera; family Crambidae; genus Musotima; species Musotima nitidalis. The sequence continues at coordinate 6,192,290 of OX421419.1, forward strand.
TCACGTTTCGTGGCATTCCATCTGAATGTGTCACATCGCATCAAACTGAGACTCGTGACTTCAGGAGTGGAGTTACCAAGTTAAGTATCATTTATATTATTTCCTTAACTGATTTAATTCAAGCTAATTTTCCTTGAAAAGTCAACAAAAATAAAAAAGTTACAAAACATATAATAAACATATATTACAGTTTTAAAAGTAATAAGTCGTTAGGCAACTTAATTCACCAACCAAGAACAGTTATTATAACAGGGCAACTATAAAACATGAACTCAGTCTTAATATATCGTTTATTTTAAATGAAATGTAATTATTTTGTTGCAATCATAATAATAAGTACAAACTACAAAATAAAACAAAAGAAAACATTAACAAATTTTATATTGTAATTTAAGTAACCAACCAATTGATAATTGAAAAGAGCATCCGAGTTTCTTGTCAGTTCTTTTCAACAATGCGGTGGCTCGGAACTGGCACTTATATTCATCATCATATCAGCCTTATAAAGTCCACTGCTGAACATTGGCCTCAACAGTACATTACATTCTATTGGGGGTATTTGCTTATAATCATCACGCTGGGCATGCGGGTTGGAGGTCGTTAGACTTAGATTCACTTACACTTATATTTTTTTTGCATGTAAGTGAATGTAAGCTTCTTGATTTCAGTGAAGTTCTATTTCGTTATTGTTTTATATTTCATTTTGACGTTTGCAAGTGATAGTTTATGAAATAAATAACTTTTTGATTTTGACATTCGTATGTATAAAATTAGAGAAAGTATTTATACAAGATATTTAGATTGTGGGGGTTAAACAGAACGGGTGATTACATCCATCCGTAAACAAATCGTGGATGAACAATGTTGTACGATTTTTGTTGTCATCACTTTCTGTTTGGTGGGCCGTATGTTTAAGTGTCACTTGCATAATCGTTTTGTCCTACAACCAGCTTATCTGGGATCGTGTAGTATTTTTTTAATGTGACTCGCCAATATGACCATCTTCATCTTCATCGTCGGTGTATAGGGCTCTTTCAAAGTAAACTTCTCTAGTAAACATTTCATCCTATAACGAAAAATCATATAAAAAGCTTTGGCTTCTTTCTTCCAAAATTGTCATATGAATTATGCTTTGTCATAACATTTAGGATTCAAAAGGCAAAAGAAATGCGCTGCTGGTTTTCTTGCGGACCTCATGATAAGATAAGATATCATATATATATTGATGGCCCTTGATACCAATTGTACGGAATGTTAATAAAAATACAGAATAAGAGTTATTGCAATTATGTGTATAATTGCACATGATATTTATTTTAAATGTCAAAGGCATCAGGATAAAACAGTACATTTGTCAAAAATGTTATTCAGAAAAATTTAAAATTATAAAATCTTTTAGAATAAAATTGATTTGATCTACCATCAACAAAGTTTATGTATACAGAAAAATCTATCTATCTTATAGTCAGATCTTCTGCATAGAAATAATGTTAGAAAGCCTGTAAATTGCTAATAGATCCTATAAAGCAATAAGCTCAAATGCGTGGCCTTTAAAGAATGCTCGGTGTGTATAAGTACCTACACGTCTATTAATGAAGTAAACAAGAGCAGTGTTGGAATGGCGACAATGAGAGGTCAGCGAAGCGGATGCCTCATCGCCTGAATAATTCGCAGGCGGCGCGGCGGCGTCGACAATTGTCGCTGCGCAGGCGCTTGTGATAGGATCGGCCGCGGCGCGAGCGGATCTAGATCGCTGGCCAAAGGCGGCGGATGAAGACCTCGGGCACCCGGCGTGCCTTTGAGCCCGTGATGGCACGCTAGCGAAATCGCAACAAGAGCAATTTGCGTACGTCGGCCGTTTTGTTCTTCACCGCGACAGCTACACGCCGCCGGTTATAAATGACCCCGCGCTCTGCTTGAGATGTTCTAAAAGAAATTCACTGCGTTGACATTTCAATGAAATAGTTGCTGATTTGTGTTACATTGCTCTTTTCATCAACAACTATGTGTGATTAAAACTCGCTTCAATTCATGATAAGGCATTGAAAAGTACAGTCGACGAAATAAAAACCTAATACTCGTTTTCTTTCACGAGAACTTTTAAAGAGGTTCAATTTACGCGGATTTTAAACTTGTAAAACATTCTAAAATAATGTATTGAAATCGAAATTCAAAAGCGCAAATGAGCAAGTCCTGCAAACTTTACCATCAATTTTTTGATAGCCGATACTTATTTACATGAGGCGAATTCCGCGCCCACCTTATTTGAAATGCAAGTCTCCGGTAAGGCCTGACGTTGACAAGAACGGAGCACCAGGCCAATTGTTCTTCGCGGAATGCAATTTAAAGGTTTTTATTTACTGTGAGAATCGACACCGGCCGTGTCGTACTCGTCACGTCCTCGACCAACGACGATGCTCGTACGCATTCCAACTTTTTCATAAAACTTTATCGACTGCGTGTCACCGCCATGTTTTAGAATTATCGCGATATATGCTCACTGAATTTTAATAGATCATAATGAAAATTCATAATAAGAGTGTTATTTTATCGGTGTTATTGTATTCATAAATCGGTGACGATAAGTGTGTGTCGAAGTGAGCGAAATATTTTATAACTAAATTCTTATGAATTTCAAGTTGCCGTTCATTAACGAATGTTGTTTAATAAAAACATTTGTTTTATAAGTATTGCATGAAAGGCACAATGTCTTTGTTTAGTTTCAATTTAAGACTTCTTATTTATGTAATTATTATGATGACAGAGGTGGGAATTTTGTAGTTTTTGTAAAACATTTGGTGCGATGTGTCCCGCCTTGTTCAAATTTTATATCACTGCTACGGATAATGAAATATATTTCAATATGTACCTAGGTGCATGCATGTTTTGAGACAAGGGCTATGCTTTAAATATAATTATAATGCTTTAGTAGGTTCTTTTAAAGTAGTTAATTTAACGTTTAAACTCACTCTAGGCCGGAGGCTAACCAAAATCGTAACTTGATTTTTACCGTTGCGTCTTAAACAGATTGCACACCAATTATATTTGAGGAAAAAGGCAAACCTACTTCTACCAAAATATGCATATTTAGGTTGTAATGATAATGCTTCTGTTAAGTTACTTACTGTGTTTCTGCTTAGAATTAGATATGCTTAGCCTTAAAAGGTCAATGCATAGACCATTTTTGTTCCTGCTTTCAATGTGTATATGGGCATACAAAAACATGTAGTGAACTATAAAACAGTTCTCATTTGTGAAGTAAGACATTTTTGTCTATAAATTTATAGGTTGGAACTAAGTTATAAATATTACTGATATTAGTTATGATAATGTTTAATATATATAGTTGTTTTAAGATTGGATTTTTATATTCATCTATATCTAGATTTTGTATACCACTTTTTTCGTTCCCCATAAGGTTTTTCATTTTTATTTTATAATTCATACTAAAATCTTTTTGAAATTATATAAAATAAATAAATGTGAATATTATTACTTACTAACGGCTGAAGAAATTAACTGTAGTTTGGCTTATGTACAGAGTATTAGATGTGATTCAATCTATATAGATAAAATTACAAGCATTGGCTAAAAATATAACTAATAACAATTATAAAATATCACAAGGAAATTATTCCAGTATCTATCAAAAAGCAGTACGCACCTTAAGACGTTGAGACAACACAAATTTTTCGTATAAATTCCAAAGTCTTCACCGATACATTAAAAAAAATATTAAAACGTACCTCCAAAGCACCAAATTATAGTGTTTAAATATTTTAATATAACGCTAAGAAATGTGTGTAAAAGTTATAAAACCGATGGGCTTCGTAATAAATGTACCATTGCCTCCTGGGCGCCATTACTTAGTCGAAACTTGTTATTAAAATGGGTCCTATTTATTTATTTATGAGCTGGATTATTGTATGCGACGGCTGGCTCATATTTTCGGGCCACACATTTCTTTGCAATGTTCTCTCGTGTTATGATTTAAGACAGTGGAATATATTTGTAGTGTGGTTTTTGCACACAATTTTGAGTTTTGTTTTCTGTTTATGAATTTAGTCCTTGTTTTAAATGTAGGTGTTATAGAGCTTCGCTTAACTCTTTACACTCTTACACGAATAGTTGTAATTAGATTACATAGTACTTGCTAGATTCTTAATGCCATTTGTGTCTATGTCATTAAGATTGTATTAACTTATGTTAACGTTACGCGCGATTTTTTTGCACTGTTCCCTCGTGTTTTCATTTAAGACAGTGGAATATTATTGTAGTGTGGTTTTCGTACCCAATTTTGAAGATTTTTTAAATGTTGTTCTTATACAAGATTTTTGTGCATATGAGTACTGTTTAACACTTTATGCTTTTATTTAACATGAATAACTATAAGCAAGTATTTTAAAAGTTATTGTAAATTACTTAAAGAATGATTGCTAAATTGCGTGCTTGTCTAAGAACCTTTAGTTACTTCGGTTTTTTCTTTAAGTTAGGATATGTTATGTGTACGTTATAAACTATTAACTGATAATTAAGTAATATTGTTTTTATTGTGTCATTGTTGATATAAGTTAGGCTACGAAATAAAAGAGGCATGTTATTTTCTTTATTCTTTTGAGTTATATGTGACGTGTTGAGGCGATGGTAAGGGTCACGACATTTTACTATATTTAAACTGCGTAACTCCAAAAAATAAAAATAAATTACTTATAATGCCATCTGAGTAAAATTTCAAGTTCTATCGATTAGAATCGCTCAAGTCCCGTAAATTTATATTTAATTAGTTGTGAACGAATTAGAATAACACATAGATTCAATTAGTGCCTTGAAATTAAATGAATGATAAACAGTATTTACCTCCTCCTATAAATTTTGCTCAAAAGGACATAAGCAGTTTAAAAATTAAGTTGACGATTCATGAAATCTTAAAGGTAACCCATGCACACCAAACCATGATAGACAATGACCTTGACGAGCACACAGGATGCTTTTTTATCCCTGTATCGTATGTATAGTGTAATAATCTTTTCGTACAGGGATCGCTCTTTTGACCACCGATCGCTCTTTTGACCACCGATCGCTCTTTTGACCATCCGATTGCGTTGATGTTCGATTCCCATACGGAACAAATATTTTGCTTTCAAAGCTTTGTGGTTTGTCTAGTAATATAGAGTGCATTTATTATATTATAGTATATTTTATCCTTGATTAATTCGATACTTCATAACAAGCTCTGCTCAGTTTGTATTCAGAGCTTTGTGAGTTGTCAAAGACTAATTATTCGTATTCGTATTATACTTAATATTTATTTTATAAGCCATCTAAACAAACACAACTCGATTAATCACATTAAAGTGTCGGTAATCGATGGCCATTGCGGCGGCTAGGCGTGAATCGTCCCAACTCTAACTCAAACTTTAATTACAAGCTAGCAGTTATCGAGAGTTATCGGCCTGGGAGGACCTGGACGCAGACAGGTGCCTGAACCCGCCCAGCCCGCAGGCCTCCACACTTATGTCCAGGCCCTCGATATAAGGTTTTTTTTAATTTATTGATCGCGCATATTGCTATGTGTTGCTGTGTCCTTTGTATTGACGCCGCTTCACTTTTCGCTCGGGTCAGTGATCTTAATTTTTTCGACAGTTGCGTTGTCTAAGCTGTTTTGGTGTGCTGCAAATATTTATTTATATACTTATGCATATATTAAAGCAACAATTTTTGTTACTGTTTCGCCCTTTATTTTATAAATATAATAACGCCGTCGGACATTTCAAGCAGCATTTTTGAGCCGGCAACTAAGCAGGTCATCAGAAAAATCTTTGCTTACTTGCTGGCTCAATGGCAATAGTTTAGATTGACAACCGATGTACCTACGTATATTCTGTGTAAACTTTAACTAAGAATATCACGGAGTGTTGAATACCTACATAAAAAGACTCAGATTAAAACTAATATTCATGTTTATGCAAACAAATATTAGTCCTGTGTAGTAACCAATTTCACGACTTTTACACCTAAATATAGGTGGTGATATAGATGTCCTTTTTATATGCTTATTTCCTTGATAAAAGTTAAGGCGTGGATAAGACAGACTATTATAGATAATTTTCAGTTTTATAATATTATTTATTGTAATAGATTGACCCATAAAAAGTGAAAAGATAAACTTTAAAGATAAATTTTTGATATTTATTTAAGTTGCGTAATCAATACGTTATGCTGGCCGAAACCGATCTAAAACTTATTTAAAACATGACAAGGCGAATATACCTGTTAATGAGCCATTAGGCGAGAAAAACTAGAATAAGAAAAATGGTAGGTAGCATGAGCGACTGGCCGAAGTTAAAGTCGTCCTACAATCTCGCAGATTTATCTTGAAAACCTACTCGGCTTTCTCGGGTCGTTGGGAGGAACATTAGCGCAGCTCTGAGCAGATGCATCGAACACGAATCGAGTTTTCCAATAATTTCATAGTGAGTAAGGATCGGGCCCTATCGCGCTGTCCATCTCGCGCCGACGGCCACGCGCGCCCCTATGTACCGGCCTTATTAAATGCAAAATATTGCATCTTTACATAAGCCTGATCTCGTTAACATTACATTATCCATATTTTATAAGGGCTTTACGCTCGATTGTGTTTTGTTATTTCGTGCGCAAGTATATTGCGGAGATGATTTTTACACGACTGCTGCGTCGATGCCAAAAAAGGAGGTTGGTAATCAATTTCTTTTAAAGCTTAATAACTATGTGGGAATCTTATTATGAATAGCCCCATTAACCCCTCGTGGTTAATTCAAGCCATTGTGTTAAAAGTTGTTAAAAGAAGGTTAATGTTTGTTGTATATAATAATAATTGCGTTGTGATGACGTGATTTGAACTCAGTGCCTACTGGTGTAGTATATTGTCTAATGCACAAAAAATCCGATTTAAGGGTGAAGGTGCGCCCTTTGGCTCCCGTGAAAGATAAGATATTGTCTGAGCCGAATTCATAGGTTAAGACCGCCCAATATTAACAATATTTTACTTCACTAACAATACGTAATAATGGTAGGAAATTTACGCTTGCTGAGAAAAATTTAGGAAGCAAATAAAATATTATACACCGTCATTTTCTGCCTTTTGAACCTCTAGTTCTGATTGGTTCTTTGGATGTAATTGCAGAAAACTACATTTAACGAGAATGTTACCGTTTAATAGATAGCACGATAAGGCAGTTATCTAAAGTTAGGGCAAACTTACTTGGTTCCGTAGGGCAAATATACTTGTTTACGTAGAGCAAATTCTTTGGGTCGCAAAAAGTAAAGAAGAATACAGAGATAGGCTTGGTAATATTTTTGAAATTACTTTAAGTCTATAACTCGCCTGTCCTTATCCTGTCTTGGTTACGTAGGGCAAACCTACTTGGTTCCGTAGGGCAAACCTACTTGGTTCCGTAGGGCAAACCTACTTGGTTCCGTAGGGCAAACCTACTTGGTTCCGTAGGGCAAACCTACTTGGTTCCGTAGGGCAAACCTACTTGGTTCCGTAGGGCAAATATATTTGTTTACGTAGGGCAAATTCTTTGGGTTGCAAAAAATACAGAAGAATACAGAGATAGGCTTGGTAATATTTTTGAAATAGCTTAAAGTCTATAACTCGCCTGTTCTTATCCTCATTTTTTATTTTATTATAGTTAATTTTAGAGTCGCTCAGCTTTCTAAGGCAAAAGCAATCTAGCAATGCTTTGAGCTTCTCTAAAAGATCGAATTAATAATGACGTCATCTGATAAAAAACTAAAGTCATGATTTAAAAAAAATCTAAAACTTATTAATAAAGTTCGGCATATAAAAGTCGTTGAGATCATCTTTCAAGTAAGTTTATGTCAAGGAACAATGTTTAAGCAATGGTAGTTGCTCAAACATTTCCAAAACAGCTTTCAGTGGTTGAGGTCCTCTTTTAAACCTACGTTTAAGTAAGTTAATTGATAATTCTAAGCAGAACTTGCAAGTTCTTACTTAAAAGACCTATAGGGAATGGTAGGTGCTCAATAATTAAGGTCCTAAGTGATTAATTCCAAGTGTAATGCATGGGGAATGTGAGGTGCTCAGAAAAGTTCTAAAGCAACCTTCAGTGGTAAAGGTCATCTTCAAAATTACTTAATTCTAAGGAATAAATATGAAGAGTCATCATAAAGTCTACTGCTAAACATTGACCTCTCCATTACATTCTATTTGGAAGGCCTACGAGGGGGTACCCATGATCAGCACACTAGGCAGGCAGGTTGGTGATCGAGTATGAGGAATGTTATTTGCAAAAACAGTTCTTAATCCGCCTTCAGGTGTTGATGTTCTTTTTTAAGTACCTATGTTTGGGTAAGATATTCACTTCTTACTAATGCAGCCCTATACGATATACGCAATGACAACAAGTACGATTGCTAAGCTATTCTCACTCCATACATCTGAGCCACAACGAGGAGGCTGGCCTGCGGGCGGGGCCTGATTTGCGATACTCTGAGGATGTGCAGAATAGAAACCTAGCAAGTGGCAAGTTGATGAAATATTTTGGTCATACAATATCGATTTATCACTTAGGTAAGTTGATGCGGCCTGTCCCAGTTTTAACTATTGTGATAGTTAACGTAGTTAAGTGCATTTTTACTATTTCAACAGATTCATTTAACGTAGGTTTATAAATATTTTATAACCGATATTTTATGATCTATCGGTTACTATACATATGTATGAATTGTAGTGTGTGTATTTTAAAAACACTCCAGCGTTTATTGTGCTTAGAATCAAAGTTATCGAAATTATTAAATAATAGCAAATTTTAAATCTAAATCTAGCGTGGTACAACAGATATGTTTTGGGAAATGTGCCTTACGTTATTAAGATAAATTTATATAGTTTTGCAAGTTTTGGATATGGAGTTTATTTATAAAGTTTTATTTTTATATTTTAACATGTTGATATTAAGAATAGATAATTCAGAAAGGATAAAACTACCACTGAAAACGATACAAAAGCGTATAAGAGATTGTTCTTGTTCTTCGTTCGTCGTTAATGGCACTTACTTGGTTTTAGATTAAGGCTACCTGCATGTTGTACGATGTATTATTTTTCTCAGCTCAAAGAGGCGAAGCTAAACAATATGTTATAAAATATCATACTCGTTCTGGACACCAGCTCGTTCGAGAAAACAAAACGATTGTCGCTAATCGATATAAATTTTGCATTGTTAAAGAAAAATTCTAACATCTATGGCATTCGTTTGTTTTTTGTTTTTTTTTCTGCTTAGCGAATGTTAGACAGCAGTCGCTCTATGTAATAACTGAAATTCAGACAAATCCAGTTAGACCTATAAGAAAACCTTGGGCCCTAAGTATGCATGCATAGCAAGCATGGGCACAACCAGGATAATGCTAGGATATGACGACAGAAATATAATACAATCTGCCGGGAGACAGGAACCAATAGAATTTTAATAGATCTAATATAGACGATCTATATTACAAGGGTATACGTCGATTAGCTGATACTTTCCATTCATGTTTTTAATTATCAAGTAATTTGTTTTCAATAAAGCTATTTAATGGATTGTCCTGTCTAAAATGTTAATGTAATTTTATTAATATATTAATGATTCTATTAAATAATGTTTTAAAAGCAGTAAGAATCTAGTATTATATAACGATTTTATATTCAGAAGTGGTCTTAAAATATGAATAAGGTATATAAATATTCAGTCACTCCGGAAACTTGCTTATAATCTAAGTCAAGAATTAAAAAGCAAAAGCTTGTTAACTACATGTAGGTTCATTAATCCACTACAGGTAATTGCGATAAAACCTTCTTCTGTAATATGTACAGAAATTGCCAGATCATTTATATAATCGAGTAGCACTTACGCATTAACTTTGATCGAATCATTCTCGATAGCCCATTGAATTACGGACTGAGAGAAAGAAGCGAGGGGTTACATCCGTCACAATTACAGTCGCTACACCTGCCAACCTCCTTACAACATTTACATAAAATAAAAATCGCCCCATGGTACGCCACGGAATTCCGAATATCCATAAACGTAGCTGCCAGATACCAAAGGCCATACTTAAAAACAAAATTAAAGGGGATAGCCATACGATAATATGAATTAAAAATAATAAAACAAAAAAATAGGAGTCACGGCTCGGATCGGGCCCGAGTCACTTTTTTCATACGTTTTTTTCGAACGATGCAATGCCCGCGAACCAAGTGGCCTGTATCTCCTGACAATATCTTTGACGAGTTTTTTATGCGGCATTATTTTTAAATGAACAGATTATAAATGGTTGTTTGGCGATTTAACGCCCAATCTAATTAAGCAAATGATATGTATTTTCGGCGAGATCGATCGGTGATACATCGTGTTCGCTATTTATCGATTAGTATTAATTAGGTGTTGTGATAGCACCTCTTTCTTTTTGATTTATGATTACTTTTAGAATTGAGTTATAGTGAGAACTCATGACTATCTAAGGTATCTTTAATAATTTATTGATTCAGGCGTTACTTTGCGGAAATCCATTGTAAGCAAGTGATGGATTAAAAATATCTTACGAGAGAAACGTTTCAGCGTTGGTCGTGAAGACATCATTGTTCTGAGGTTCCTATCTTACCTGAAGATGCCCTGTGTAAGAGCGAAACACGTGTCGTAATAGTTTCTCGATTTTTCGGGAAATTACAGTAGCGCGGGAATTGTTACAAAGATATTTTTAATCCATCACTTGCTTAAGGTATCTTTTTTGCGTAGGTGCAGCGTCAACTCGACTTAATAGTTTTCTCCTACTCGTATATGTAAGACAATGTTAAAGACAAAATTTAAAGCAAGGTAAGATTACCTTACCTTACTTACTTACTTAGAGGGCAGATGCCTTCCTATAGAATATAGACTTCATCATCATCATCATCATCTCAGCCATCTGACGTCCACTGCTGAACATAGGCCTCCCCAATAGATTTCCACATTGAGCGATCCTGAGTCGCCTGCATCCATCGGCTTCCCGCCGCCTTGACCAGATCATCGGTCCATCGCGTGGGAGGCCGTCCTCTACTACGTTTACCGGTTCGCGGTCGCCATTGCAGAACCTTGACGCCCCATCGGTCGTCGGTTCTTCGAGCTATGTGCCCCGCCCATTGCCACTTCAGCCTGCAAACTCGCCCCGCTATGTCGGTCACTCCAGTCCTCCTACGGATTTCCTCATTTCTGATTCGATCACGTAGGGACACTCCGAGCATAGCTCTCTCCATTGCACGCTGAGCGACTTTGAGCTTTCTAATGAGGCCCATAGTCAGGCACCAAGTCTCAGTACCGTACGTCATCACTGGCAACACACACTGGTTAAAGACTTTTGTCTTAAGACACTGAGGTATTTTTGACGAGAAGATATAGCGCAGTTTCCCGAACGCAGCCCAACCGAGCTGGATTCGACGATTGACCTCTTTCTCGAAGTTGGACCTACCCATTTGGACTTTTTGTCCCAGGTATACATATTCGTCGACAACTTCGAGAGCCGAGCCTCCAATAATTATTGGGGTAGGCTTAACATGGACATTCGACATAATTTTCGTCTTGTCCATGTTCATTTTGAGACCTACCCTTTGGGAAGCTCTGTCGAGGTCTTCGAGCATTGTGCCCAGATCCACAAGCGACTCCGCTATGACCACTATATCGTCGGCAAATCGAAGGTGAGACATATACTCGCCATTTATGTTGATGCCGTAGTTTCCCCAGTCCAGCATTTTGAAAACATCCTCCAGGGCAGCAGTGAACAGTTTCGGAGATATGACATCTCCCTGTCTCACGCCCTTCCGCAGGAGGATAGGATTCGTGTGCTGGTCTAGTACGCGTACGGACATGGTGGCGTTTTTGTATAAACTTCTCAACACTTCAATATACCGATGGTCAATGCGGCATCGCTGCAGGGACTGAAACACTGCCCAAGTCTCGATCGAATCGAAGGCCTTTTCATAGTCCACAAACGCTAAGCAAAGTGGCTGGTTATACTCCTCGGTCTTCTGTATAACCTGCCGCAGCGTATGTATGTGGTCCATGGTTGAAAAGCCTTTTCGGAAACCGGCTTGTTCGGGAGGCTGGAAGTCGTCAAACCTATGACCGAGACGGTTCGTGATAACCCGTGAAAACAACTTATAGACGTGGCTCAGTAGCGTGATTGGCCTATAATTCTTCAAAAGAGATTTGTCACCTTTTTTGAAGAAAAGTACAACCACGCCACTGGCCCACGCCTGTGGCGTACGTCCCTCGAGGATGACGGTGTTAAAGAGCCTCTGAAGTACCTTTAGTACCGGTGTACCACCCGCTCTCAGAAGCTCTGCTGTCATCCCGTCTTCACCCGGTGCCTTGTTGTTCTTCAGCTGTTTCAGGGCCATCCTAATCTCGTATAGGCTGACGTCCGGGATGTCTTCGGTGTAGTGCCTGGTTAGTTTGGCTCTAGGATCTTTATATAGACTTCAAATGACAAAAATATCTGAATACTCTTGTTAACTCTTTTGAATGCTCTATATCATCCCAAAAATGGTTAATATAAAGGTATGACGATATAAATTCTAACCTGATGATAGGTGGATTACTTTTAAACCCCTGACCAAAAATTGAGGGCGTTACATAATATTTGTGGTAATAATGTTTTTAATAATATTTTTTTGTTACAATAATAATTTAAGTTGGGTATAAATTACTTCATAATTAGACAAATTATTTTTTTAATATACTTACTTGTATTTTTGGATTCCATGTAAACCAAAGTTCAAAATTAGTTATCGATTTAATAATGTACAATTTACAGATGTTAACACAGATATAAAGAAACAAACATGACACAGCAAGTACATATTATAATATTAAATTACAAGTACCTTATTATTAAATTTAATATAAAGCGTAATAGTAGTATAACAAATCCTTAAAAAATTATATTACTCGTAACAATCATATGTATATAGTATTTTAATATATAAGTTAAAAAAAATAATAACTTAAAATAATTACAGTTATTATTAAAAACTGTTAGGCGGCTTTTGTTCTAACATCAGGGCGCCACAAATGACTGCCTTCTTTCGACAAACTCTACTGGGTCATTAAAGTTCACCTGATTCCCTCATAGTTGTAAAAAGAGCATGTTTACCGCACCTAGGAGATCTCTGTCAAAAATAATATCACATAAACAATGGTCAAATGCAAAAACGGAGCTCAATTGGAAACCAGAGTCAACTTAAAACTATTGTATACTTTGAACTGAAGCCCTCTCACAGGTGACTTTGCACAGCTATTCCTCTGCTGAATATAGAACATAGGCCTCAGAAAGCATTTTATACAACACTGCTGCATACCGCTCTGTAGTGCAGTGCAAGTGCTGCAGTGTTGTATAAAATGCTTTCTGAGCCAAACTGTGCTAGACTTGAGGAAGGCCTATGTTCTATATTCAGCAGAGGAATTCGTTAATTGAAAGCGATGTCTATCTGTTAAATTTACCAATATCTCTACCACATCCTAGTTGAGTATACTCGTATAATAAATAAATAAATATTCTCTTACAATCACACTAATTATTTAGTTCCAAGATAAGTATCACTAAGAACTTGTGTTATGGATACTAAATAACGGATAAACATATTTAAATCCTTTTTTTTGTAAATAGATACTTAAGATACATAGACCAGACACCCAGACCATAACAAATATTCATGTTCATGCACACAAAGATTTGTCCAGTGTGGGAATCAAACCCACGATATGTGGAGTTAAGTACAGGTAACTGACCTCCGCACCATATCGGTTGCCAAACCATATAGGTCAATGGAGAACCGTAGATTATCCACCTGAGTTTAAAATGACAAATCATTAATGTTCACTTAATTTAGTTTAAGTGCTTGTAGCTCTATGAAACGAGGTGGTATATGACGATAATCGCACGCTGAGAATGTAAGTGACCCATTTCAAAATTTTTTTTTTTTGGATAGAGACGAAAATGTGTCGGTCTCATTGACGATATTCTTCTTATTCTTAGATCATATTTTATTATGTCAAACTTTAAGATAAAAAAATCGTTTGTATAACATTATTGTATCTACTTTTCTACCTTAAATACAGTATACTTTTTGTGTCATTATATATATTTAACTCATTTCACCAAAATTTTGAAATTGGTCATTTTTGTTCTCAGCGTGCTCCTATATTACAGGATTGCCGCCTTTCGACAATCTCTACTGGGTCATTAAATTTCGTTGGCAGGACGTTACGTGTCAAGGCGATGGCATATTATCCGAGGGCAGAATCTATAAGTTAATATTTATTTTTACTCGACGTTGTCGAAATTGTCATATAGATAAAATAAATTAACAAAATAAAAAGAAAAATGTTCTACGTCGAGCTGAAAGTGAAGCGAAACATCATGCATACTGAAGCAAAATCTGATACAAATAATATCAGTTGGTTCAACTAATGTAACTTAGGTGCTCTTTTGAAATTTTGCAGATAAATATAAAACGAACTTGGATATAAAAATCCGAGAGTTTTACTTAATGGTAGCGATTTTTTTTACAGTCTGATAATATGACAGCATAAAAATCAATGGAATGTCCCATAAATCTGATTCATCCGAGTGTAGGTTTGATTCCCATACAGTACAAATCTCTGTTTGAATCAAATTGAATAATTTTGTTGGTCTTGAAATTAAAATATTTCTATAGAATTTACCAAATAATATATATATAAATATTTTTTTAATTAGGTATTATGTACAAGCTCTATTGAGTTTGATGTGTCAATTTTTTTTTTATTTTTCTTTGTATCAGAGCAAGGCTAGGTAGGAAAAATGATGCCCTATATTCTGCCGCCAAAAAGATGAATTATTGTGTTTGATATTAAGTGATGCTGCAGTTTGGTTTATCCACAGAGGATGCCGAAAACTGTACAAAGTGGAGGCAAATATGTTGCAAAGCGAGCCCCTCAACCATGATACCGTTAAGACCTGGGTTTCAAAGCCTGGGGGTAAAACTGGTATTTGGAGCAGGTGATGAGCTGGATGTTTTCTAAAATGCTGAATTTTCTGGTCTTAATGAAAACTCAAGACTGAGTGTACTGATATATATAAAATATATATTATTGATAATGAATAGTGCAGTGCTAAAATCCCAAGAAAACAACATGGGTTGAACTCTGAAAAATATTTATAACTGTCTTAATGCTTTTGAGTAAGTATAAGTTTTATTTTAGATATTTTGTAAAACTTTTTTTCTAATAATTTTGTTTCCCTTAGGGTTTATTTATTAATACACTTTAATTAAATTTCTTTTGGCAATAGAGCAATTGATGTTTTATTATAAAAAAAATAGGTATCTAATATTTAATGTAGCCGTTTAATGACAAAAAAGTATTCAACCTTTTTATTCTCCAAGCATAGTAACTTATAATGTTAAAAATGATTTTTGTAAAATTAATAAACCAGTATGGAAAAAAATATTAATCTAAATATAATTTATATTTTTTTCACTCATTTAGAAAATTGCCATCTAAAAAGACAATCTTTTCAGTAACTTTAAATCTATATTTTTCGTTACTTGTGTTAAATGTTAATCGTAACAAGTTAGTTAACATGCTTCCTCAATAGTTACCTACTTCTGTTACGGGCCTGTTCGAAAGGGTTACTGCGGCCTCGGGACGTAGCGGGCTCAAGAAGGAACATGGATGGTTTTTAGTTAGTAAAAGTCTGTCACACCCTCCCGCTCCACCCACAGCGGGAGAAGGTCATATGATGATTTTTCATCCAAAAAAAATAAGTTACCTACTTTGAAAGATAAAACTAATTCAGGTACATGATGTATCATGTGATAGGAACTTTTTTATGGGTAACTAACGTTTGCCCCTGACTCCGTATGTGTGACGTGCGTCCATCCATACCTTCATAAGTCAGTGGTAAATATATTGTCTTCGTCAAATGAACCTTATGCAGTTAAAGAGGGTAGACTATCTAGTAAAACCGTCGTCAACCTTTTTAGACTATTACAGGGTTAAAACGAAGTACAGGAATCATCTCTTTTTGTATAATTATACTTTACTTGGGAAAGAACTCATACCCCATTCAATCTTTTATCACCACCTAAAATGTGGATTTAACTATGTCAATGCACATTTTTATCTTCAACGGTTCATCAAACAATTTATGAAGACGCAATGGACGTCCAGTCAGAGTTAAAGTACATTTGAATTTTTAATATTTATATGGTTATGAATGAAATCATCTTCATATAAGTTAGATACATAGAAAAGTTAATGTGATACTTAGTCACTTCCTTTATGTTTTTATTATACATTTAAGTAGGTACTGTAATATATTACGAGTCGTTGATCCTTACATATGAAGCCGATGACAAGAATTTCAAAATCATTCTATGGTGGAGTATAATGTAACGATCAATTGAAACTGTCCGTACAATGTAGTCTGTGGTCAGATTCATTGACAGCGGCCGCAAGAAAACTGTCAAAGAAATACGGCCAAGGCGTAAAATGCACTATAAGCAGTCGTCTCCATTGCGGGCACGCACGTTTCTTTTAACTGGGACCATTGAAATGAAATTAAGTAAGCCGTGGCGTTACCACATTGAGAGCCGGTAAAAACCGTGAAAGATTCAGCAGACGGCGAGGGGGCTCGCTTCTTCAGCCGACATCATAATTTAAGTTCGCAAAAAGTGCTGTCTTAATAAATAAATCAACAGATTTTTTCGCCGTCCATAACTTAAGAAGTCGAGGCGGGAAATCGGATGGAAGTCGAGGGCGAAACTTTTAAAAAAGGAAGCTGCTCTCGCGGCTACGGCGCGGCCGCTGATTGGCGCAGGCGGCGGAGGCGGGGGCCGAGCGCACGCTATTGGTCCGCCGCGGACGCACTGCACGTAGGCGCGTTCATCTCCAGACACGAACAAATAGATTTTTTTAAACAAAAGCAATTTTCCTATTCTTCTTGTTGCTGCTCAGTTTCTATAGTTTGTTTTTGCTCGGGCTCGTTTTGTATTGTTTATTGTGTCGGAGTGCGCGACAATCCGTTGCCGGTTAATTCTCGACGATATTAAAAGCGCGACTCCCTGCTTATTGTTTAGTTGGAGGCTGTAGTATGTTAATTTTTCTAAGAGCCAGTAGTTGTTAGGTATCATAGGGAAGGTGTCGCAACATAAATAAGCTTACAGAGTTAATTAGCGTTTGATACCGACTTGTACTCGTAGAGTGACAATGGGCATAAGATGTTAATGAGTATGCAATTTAAAAGTTTCTCATTTCTCGCAGAGATAAAATATAACAGTGAACAATAGGAAGTATCATCTAGATATCAAATTATGCATTCATTGCCGTTATCACATGCCTCTAAGCATACTCGTGCGCATATTATTTGCATAAAGGCGGCACTTGACAAAAGAAATAATTCTCTCACCTTTGTCAATTCTTAATACATAATGACATAAGCATTCTGTCAACGCACATCTGAGAGAATCATTATGCTAGCTTTGTAGTTGTTTTATTATTTACTAGCTTCTGCCAGCTGCTCCTCTCGCGTGATACATTCCTTATGTCTCGTGTAAAGTAGGTGTAATAATGAAGAATTTTGTATAGCTTATTTCATAAATTATAAGTTTTCATACAAGCTTTCTCGTTTATTCCCTCCAATTATAATTTCAGTGCCATAAACTATGCAATATTCATTCTAGTGTTTTAATTCTTCATTTAAGTAAATCTAATTAACGTTTTAAGATTGATAACTGAGTTACTTTCATACATTCTTGCTCTAAGATTCACGTTTCATTCCTATTAAAAAGTCTGGGAGGCTAAAAACGTGTTCAGATTTTGTGATTCATTTTGTAGTTGTAGAGATACTGCTTGTCATTCGAACTCATGATGAAATTGCTATTAAGGTTTAAATTATTGTGCATACCAAATGACAGTTTATGTATATACTTTAAGAAAGTATAGTCCATATCTTAATTTATATATATATTTATGCAAAAAGATAAATAGTTATAGCGAATGCTATCAAAGTAATAACGGGCCGGAATCCTGCAAAACAGAGTATCCTACACCGCTGCGCTCAATCACTTTGGCTTGGCATGAAGGTCATTGTGCTGGATATAAATGGATCTAATTATTATTCATATTTTCGTATTTTATATCCTTTTTTGCACATAAACATTTATAAACATGTACAAAGGTGAGTTTATTTCTATAAGAAATCTCTTCCAGCCAACCCTAGCAGAAGTGTCGGAGATTAGTGTGTGGGAGCACAATAAGAAATAATAAATTAATATATATAAATATTTTCCACACAGTCAAACTTCAATTTTATTAGTAGGTAGTGAACATCTTATTATGTGTGCTAAAAGTGAAATTTGTTACAACTATAATTAAAGATCTGTTTTAAATATTTGTGGAACGGTTTCTGCCCATTACGAATGGAATATATTTTGGCAAGAGATCATTTCAAAGTAACTACCTAGTATATTATTTATCATCGTTTTATTTAGTATACAATTTTTTTGGAACAAACCTTCGAGATTAATGAAAAAGAATGTCTTAAAGTCGTATTGTAAATCTTAGCCATAGTCACATATTTAGACATATTATTTCAAAGTAACAAGTATATTATTTATCCCCGTTTTATTTCGTATACATTTTTGTTGGAACAAACCTTCGAGATTAATGAAAAATAATGTCTTAAAGTCATATTGTAAATCTTAGCAATAGTCACATTTTGTTGGGCCTCACTGTACCTACGAAGCTCAAGAAGGAAAGCTCGCTGCTCAAATATTCATTATGTGAAATGCAAGTCGTGTTTCACCGCGAGGTACAATAAAATATATATCTGGATCCCAATCGCACCATATTTTAATCTGTATCGCCGCTGACGTGTTTAGAATAATGCCTGAATTTATTGCTTTCTCGTGAGATAGATGCTTGTTAATATTATTTAGGTTTAAAATATATTTGCATAGTATTATTTTACACGAGTAAAAAAAATTGGTACATAATTTTTTTTTTGGATAAAATTAAATGCAACCTTATGCTTACCTGTAATGTAACGTAATGAGTTCGAGCAAGCTTTAATGATACTGTTAAATAAAAGGCATTGTACTGTACGATCGTTTATTCCAGACTGAAGTACCTACCGAATGACAGAGCGCTGGGGTGCGTATGCCGTCTACCCGCATACTTATTTATAAACAATATAACAGATACAATCTATAATATTTTGATATAACATGTAATATCAATGAGGTAAATCTACTAAAATAAGAGCGGCTTGCACAACTGTTCCTAATTTGATTTAAGCTAAATTTATTTAAAATGTCATTGCGTTTCGGTCATTTGTTTAAAGTTGAGAGAAAAAGATCGATGTTTTACATATAATAATCAGAATTAGTGACCGTAGAAGACACCCTAAATGCTCATAACCACTTGTCAGTCAGAAAGGCAATATTGTAATGTAATGCTTAGAATGGAATATAAAGTTTTATAGAACAGGCGACTACTTCTTTGTTTATAGAACAGGGGCCTTACCATGAGCTCTTATAGCAGTATTATTGCAGTTGTGGAAAAGAGACGCGTGTAGATACGCCACTACACGCGTCTCGCTTTCTCAACTGCAATAATACTGCTATAAGAGCTCATGGTAAGGCCCCAGGAGCTCCTACCTTTGGCGAAGATTTCTGCTGAAGTTTGACATCTAACTTGCACGCTTTGAAACCTGAAGTTCGTGACTTTTAATCCCATCTAGGGATAGACCTAACCTGACCATAGTTAGTTAGTAGACTTTTTCTGTATCCAGTTTTTTACTTTCGTGTTAATGATGAATCATATACTTTGCCAGCCCAAAATAGTACCACAGACCAGTTAGCTAGTGACAACCCTCATAATATTTAATTTTATCAGAACTCCTTTCCGTTGGGGTTATGAAAATATACCCAATATAAATGTTATACTGCATTATTAATGCAGTATATGTAATTCTTAAATATAGGATGGTATTATTTCTTCAATTGTATCTGTTTTGCATGTACTTGATTATTTAACCTTGGGTTTAAGCAATCCCTATTAAATGCTAAATGCTCTATAAATACACTATTAAAAATCTCCATTATGAATGGTGCTCTCTATCCAATATTTGTGCATTTACTTGGTGTCATGTATAATGTACCTTCGTCTTACTTTATATAACATTTGTAAGAGAGAAATAAATGGATGTGAATATTAAGGCTATTGGTTTTTTTATGTCACACCGTCATGATGACTATATGACTGCATGATGGTTAGCAGACGTTGGAGGACAAAAAAATGAAGGCGCTTAACTATCACAAACTTAATAGGTACTAATCTGATTTAAATTGACTTGTTTAGGCACTCTATTTTTGGTTATAGCGATCTCTTTTTGACGCCACTGTTAGCAGAGGCCCATTTATCCATAGAGAAACCTAGTTGTCATATAAATTAATTATTGTTAGATTCTACTTTTCTTTCTACTTGAGTAGGTATATATAATTGACTTCGTTATCTTTGCTTGAAGCAATCCCATTTAAACGCCACTGTTAGCAGAAGCCCATTTAACCATCGAAAGCCTAGTTGTTGTGCCGAGGACAGTACACATCAGTCACAGTGACGCTGCCGGCGCGCGCGCACCCGAGATGTTCCAAGATTGCGCCCATTTTTCGTCCAAATTGCGCCCCTTTGTTATGCAAAGCGCGCGGCCGCCCGTGTGCGGGCACTGCCGGCCTAACCGCCGTGTGACACCGGCCTTATCGTACATCGTCGCAGCTTTTTACAATGCGCCTAGTAGCTGATTAGAATATTTCATCAGTCTAGCGTTAAACTCATTCTCGTTTTAATTGCTGGAGTTTGATGTGGGAGGTCCGATTGTATCAAAGTCGTGTAGCATTCGCTTGTTTACTGAACAAAAGTTTTGTAATGGGAGTACTTCCGCTGGTGATATAGATTTTAACATTTGTCCGGAATGTGGTTAACATGGCCCTTTTCGTACTTTTACCATGTTATGCATCGATATAAATATATACTGATCGGTCAAACAGATTGGATGTGGTCTGTGATTGAATCAGATTATGTGGTTGCCCAATGTTAAATGTTAAAAACATTCTCCGAATCCGATGCAAAACTGTTGTCATTATACCTTAACTTAAATTGACTTGTCCAGGAGCTGTTTACTCTTTTTACTTGCTGTGGCAGTGCTTTTATGTTTATCAACATACATACATACATTCACGCCTGTTTCCCTGAAGGGGTAGGCAGAGGCATATTATACGCCCACAATTCCCCAATTATATAGTTGGTCTCACGTACTTAGGTGGCGAGCCTATTGTCGCTTACCGGGCACTGTTATGTTCGCCAAAGCCTCGTCCGCTGATCGGCAGGTGCATCACATGCAGGTGAGGTTGTCTTGGGCTCCTCAGGTCTTGGTAGGATCCCTAAACACCCCTATATTAAGCATAAGTAAAATGGATTCTGCTTGAGAAAGGTGTTGCTCATCCTGTGTTGAAAATGTGGGTAGTATAAAATAACGATAACCACTCTTGGGATAAACAATTGCAGCAAATCTCTGAGGAAGTCAAATAATTTTATTCGGGAAAGGTAACACGGTGTAAATGAATTTCAATGTAAAACGAGCTAGTAATGAAATTTTTCTCAACATTTTTACATAATAAATCTTACGTTACCTGACTTGACTTATCTTATTAATTAATTCATAGAGCTCAACTACTTTATCAAAACACAACCAAATGGACAACACAACCGCTTTATGCTGAGTGGATATCTTTTCTGTGACACACTCCAAATAGTTACTTAAATATAATGTATCTGTTTTCTTTTGATGTTGTCACAGAATAAATTCTATTTCTTTATTTCTTTCTTTCAAATGGTGCCAAATAAAGTAGGCTCAAATTATTTATTGTTAAATTTGTAATATATATCTATATCTATTTATGTAAATGAATGGTATGCACAATTATCAAATAACTTATTTTTAAAATATACATCAAAAATGACAATTTAACGTAAAAAAAATTAATAAAGAATAAATACTTATGCCATAAGAGTATCTAGAAAATTTAATTAAAACGCTTAATGATATTTACGTGGCTATAAGTAATTTGGATGGATATGAGATATGTACCAATAGACTATATAAAAAAAACAGCAGACGAGAAATTTTAAACTGAAATCATTTACTTTCAATCCTACTCATCATAAAGCGCACAGCCTTACATCCTAGAATATTTTAAACATATTAGCAGGATCATGTCCAGCATAATCTAGGTTAATATATTTATTGACGATTTTAAATAAAACAGCGATTACTTTCTTCAACTCATCATTTATACACTCAATTTAACAATATTTCATACTCAAAACAACGATTAATCCATTTCGTCGCTGAAATCCTTAATTAACAGATGTGCCTAGTTAAAGTTCACTATCATTCATTACACGAGTAGGCAGGTAATCTACAAAATGTGCCCTCATTGATAGCTTTCATTAATAATTGCGATAGTTGAAAGCAGACCATTTTGAGTTTTCGTTGGATAGTCCAGGACTTTATTTGTAGGGTTGTAGGGTTATTTTTGTTTGCAAGTGTGTCGTGATGGTGAAATGAAGATGTAAAGTACACAATGTGATATCGTTCGTCGGGCGATGCATCATATTTGTCGAGCGTTTCGTCATCGGAGCTGGCTCGGATCGGAATCGAGTAGATAACGACAGGGATCCATTAAATACTTGCAAACTCACCTGCTCATTATTGGTAGTATTTTTGATACATAGCAAAGTCTTTCAGCCTTAAATGCCAAAGATTAATAGGTTTTCTGTTGTGTATCGGACCGATGACATTCGACTAGTTAAAGCACAACTCCCTAATGAAATTGAGAAGTTAAAGCTACCATCAAAACAAAACAAAGTTACAAAAATCTAAGTTTCCTGTATAATAGAACTTTTTGAGAATTATCAAATTCTTACTAAATAAATAATTGTGTACTGGTCAAAGTCAATAGAAGAATTTCTTACCCAATTCTTGAGAGAAAAACCTGCTATTGCGGGATAATTTTTATTGAAGTGGTTTACATGACATTTCAAAACACTTCTGTCATTTTATGTAACACACCTTTAGTAAACTCTTAATGTCAGTTTTGAACCCTTACCATGCAATAAGATCACAGTGAACAAAATAAGACACGGAAACACACAGACAAGGACCGAATTTAGCTTTCGCTATAACTAAGATATCGCTTAGAAAACTATAGATAATTTTGTAAGCTTTTAAACTGAAAATTTACTTACCTGCTCCACAACGTAGGTCAACTGAACATGAGCTACTATGAAGTGCAGAACTAAAGAGTTATAATAATAATAAATATTTCTGACATTTACACAGATTATTTAGTTCCAAGATAAGTATCATTAAGAACTTGTGTTATGAATACTAAATAACGATTAACATACATGAATACTTTTTTTTTAAATACATACTTAATATACATAGGAAAACACCCAGACCAGAACAAAAAATCATGTTTATGCACACAAAGAGTTGTCCTGTGTGGGAATCGAACCCACAACCTCATGAGTGGAGTGCGGGTATACTCGACACCACGCCATAACGGTCATTCAGTTATACGCAATACATTTCTGAAAAACCACAAGCAAGAAATTAGAGGGAGAAATCTAGAACTGAGCTAGAAAACTATCAGAATCTAATACAAGTAATATGTACAGCGAAAGCTAGAAGAACTAATCTCAAAAGGCCAGATGTCTGCCCACTAAACATGTAACCGAAAGATCACGTGAGATTACCGCCATGTTTTTTGCTCCAAGCCTGCATTTGCGCGTTTAAAATGCATACCACGGGCATAAATTTAAATTTGTGCTGTTATCAAAATAGTTGTACAATTTATGTTCACAGAGAAATGTATGCGAATGAAATATGTGCCCCTTAGACGTTTGCTTATTGTAATAGAAGGTGTGCTGTGTTATGCTTCTAATTGCATTCTGGAGGGAATAATTGTTGGTTTTAGAAGGTTTTATTCAATTTGTTTCTGTGTAAGAGTTATGGTTAATTTTATATGCTTCCCTGTAATTTTAAGTTACAGGTAAATCAGTTTTGCGGAGTCGTGGAGCTACGAAAACGATTGCAGAAATTAAGCAGACTTTATAGAGGTCTGTTTTTGAATAGGTGTTTAATTGTAAATGATGTTTGTAATAGGTTACGATCAGTGCTAGGCAAGTTCTACCATTTACACAGAATAGTTAACTCAGACACAATGAGGATGGTTTACCACGCGCTTGCCGACTCTCTGATCAGTTACGGTTTATTAGTATACGGGCGTACTTTCCAAACGTACTTAATAGATATTAAAAATTTACTTAATTAAAACTAATAAGATATTTAGTGAATAAGAAAGAGAAAAACATTTGCTATAATGATTATGATAAACTATTTCCACTGTGTAAAATATTGCCGTTTAAATATTTAATAGGACTAGAGTATTAATATAGCAATGAATTTAAATGTATAATAGAGAATAAACATAACACCAAAAGGGCTAGAGAACAGATGTTAAACGAACCTAGAATAATTAAATACTATTGTGAGAGAACCAATAAATATATAGTGCCAAAAATATTTAATAAAATAGATATGTTAAGAGAGGAAAATAAAATGAGTATGTATATGTTGAAGAAGAAGTTAAGGGGAGATTTGCTTTTGAGAGCATAGGCATTGAAATCTAAAAATTAAAGATTGCAATGCCTATGCTCTCATTAGCCAATCTCCCCTTAACCCTTTATAATGTGTACTTTTTTTAATTATTGTTTTTGATTTTAGTTTTTTTAATTTTATATAAAGTTCTTAATAAGTTAGTGAGAAAGAGAAAAGAGCGCTTCTCGCCTTTAAACGAAATGTTTGGCGAGAATATTAATTATAAGAACAAAATGTGTTTTTTAAATTGTACTTTTTGTAAATATAATAAATAAATTGTTAAACCGTGATTGTCCTTTTTTGTTTTCTTTTTATTTACACCTTATTACGGATTCACATTTAACAAAGTTAAAAACGATTAGATAATTATTATTAGAATAAGGGAATGTGTGTGTAAGTGAATGTATCTATGTGTGCGTCGTGAGTGTCAGACAATATTTATTTTAATATTTTAGTCACCAGTTGCTTAAATTCTCAAATAATAATCTAAAATTATTCTTAGGCACCGCTTGCCATAGGCGGGAAGTTCATCTTCACACCTTGGAAATAACAGGTGCGCCTAGAGTACGATTCAACAGAAACTTTCTGCCGTACCCATGGGTTGTCCGATGTGCTTTCTGGTTAGAATTTCCTACAAGATTAGGTACGGCATAGCATCAAAAGGGCGAGAAACGGTCAGTAACGCGCTAGTGTCGGTGACCATTTTCCACAAGTTTCCATTGTATCTTGTATTATAAAAAAGTAACTAAAATAATAACACAAAAAGACCACATTTAATTTTAAAAAGTAAATTGCAACTGCTTTTCGACAGTCGAAAAAAAATGGACAAAATTCTATGTTTTTAAATCGACGCGTTCCAATTTTAAATGTAATCACACTTATTATCTCAAAACGAAACGATGGGCATTAGAAACCGCCCTCGATTAACATAAGAGCACGCTGGTAGTGAATTGGCGTCTATCAGTTGTCGACAAGTTGATTGTGGTGCCAGTTGTCTCCCTGACCGCAGCCGTAAGGGTTGGTATAAAAATGTAAGGTACTAAAACTTCAAAATTAATTCAAATATATATTTTTTATATGAATCGTAGTATCTGTTTTTAATATTAAAAATGTTTCATTGCTTTGGATATCTTACCAGGACAGTATCATAAATAAAATAAAAATAAATTAATGTAAATTAAGTATAGTTTTACCATTCATAGCATATACATAAAGCTTATTTGACCAACTATACTCTTACTTATTCAAATTTTGTGTGGCTTTTATAACAATAAAATCGAACCAAATTACTACAAATAAATAAAATAAAATAAATATTCTCTTACAATCACACCAATTACTTAGTTCCAAGATCGTTTTGTTAAAAACAAGTGTTATGGACACTAAAGAACGGATGAACGTACTTCAATACGTTTTCTTCAAATATATAAAAATGCACAGATCAAAACAAACACTCATGTTCATGTTCACAAAGATTTGTCATGTGTTGGAATCGAACCCACGACCTCAGGAGCGGAGTGCAGCTATACTGACCTCCACGCCATATCGGTCGCAATATGGCTTAGCGACTCGTAGATAGATTTTGTCCTCCAACGTAACAATCCTCTATCATTCTCCACTTTTAGCCAGCTTAGACCGTCTATGGATAGGGAGTCAAATTACTTAATTTGACTCCTTGTCTGTCAAAGTCGACAGTACTTAATTTGATTAGCTTAGTTTTCACTCGACGATAACAAATTATTATGTCAATCACATTCTGGTTTGATAACAGATGAATTAAAATTTGTATTTCGATGTGGTTTAATTAAATTGTTTTATTTATTTGTATAAAATATTTTTCTACAAGTTAGTAACCCTAGCAGTGGTGTCGCGTGACCATCCCTCTGCGGTTTTCTGCGTTAGTCGACGATCGGGCGGCGTCCAAATGCCCCATTTATTTTGCTAATTAAAAACCTACAGTCCTTACCAATGCGGTAACTATACAATGTGTTGGTTGGACTACATTATTTTTTTAACAAAAACCAACAGACATATATTTGTACCTTTTTAATTTCACTTTTGTTTTCGATATACATATATTCGAAAATAGTTTGATTCAACCCCATGTTAATTAAAATTTTGGGACTTTATCGCAGTAAACGGTATAATCTAGGTCTTAAACTATCCCTACTCCTACTGACAACAATATTTGGAGATATGGAGTGAAAGGCAAGGTAATGCACAAAATATGCATCTGAAGGGACAAAGTGCGCCAAAGGCAAACTGTGGCCCCCGTGATAAGATAAGATCTCTACTCCTATAGTCCCGGATCTTTTTAGTGGAGCGGGAAACAGCTAGGAGAACGCAGGAAATATAAACTCTGTTCATTGGGAATTCGAATCAATATTCAGAATCAGAGGCTGAATATTTATTTATTAAAATACTGTGACAAATGGAATATAGAAATACAAGTATTTTGGCCAGAATATACTAGCATGCAAAATTAACATTAAATTAATATAATCGAAATAAGATGTGATCATAAATTAAATGGTCAAATATTAAAGTAATTAAAATTATGTAAGACATCACAATTTATATTTGATTATAACAGAGCACAAAATATAAAATTAAAATAGATTACTAAGTTAATTTTTCTTACAACAAAACACTCGGTAAGTCAAATGTTACATCTACATCAAAATAAAATAAAACAATTGAAAGTAACAAATTAAAATGGTACAATAAATTCATTTAGTAATTTTGCTTCGTAATAGATCATTAAGTCTCTTTTTAATTTTTTTAAAATTAGCCTCTTTAACAGTCTTTGGTATGTAATTTTTATACATTACGGGTGCCATATGAAAGATAATTTTCTAAATCAATGCAGTGTTTGTTTAAATATCTGAAAAGACAATTGTTTGTCATTAGACTTTCATATTGCGATTTGATCGCAGACAGGACGTTATTTTGAATCTATTATTTAAAGAATAGTAGGTATTTTTAAAATCTAATTAAAACAAATATTGAAACAACCCAGTTTTATTTTATATGAGCCACCAGCAAATCCCGCTACATTACCGTACTTATTTGGACTACATCGACTACTTTCCATCAGGCAGAATGTGGTCACTATGGCGAGTTACCTAGTTATTCACCATCATCATTTGACGACCGATATGGCGTGGAGGTCATTATACCTGCACTTCACTCCAGAGGTAGTGGGTTCGATTCCCACACAGGACAAATTTTTGTGTGCATGAACAAGAATATTTGTGCTCGTCTGGGTGTTTTCCTATGTATATTAATAGTATTTATGTATGTTTATCCGTTCTTTGGTAACCATAACACAAGTTCTTAGTGATACTTATCTTGGAACTAAATAATTGGTGTGATTATAAGAGAATATTTATTATTATTATTTATTTTATCATCTGCTCAGCAATGTGTTATAAAACGTTAATCCTTACAAAGTTCGAGCTTATTATATTAGTATCTTAGTATGTTTATCTGTTTTTAATATCCATAACACAAGCTACGATCAGTGTGGGGCAAAATTTAAGATGTTGATGTTGTATGTGTGTTATAATTGCAAAATAAGGAATAATATAACAAAAGCTACAAAAAAATCTGAATTCTTAAAGATTAAAACGCACAGCATTATATTATCTACAAATAAATATATGTCTTTATAACTAAAGTGCAAATATATATAAAAGAAGCTAACTTAATACATCGAGCTTTTTTCTCTTGCAAATGTATTCTTCAATTTATTTCTTTGTGGAGTTGCAAGTTAAAAAAAGGCTTTTAAGAAATTCAATTACTGTCACTGCATACATATCTTGACGTAAAATTACACTTTTTGATTAAGTGCTAATTTACTTTACTCGTATATGAATTGCGACGACACCTGCTTAGCAAACGTTTTTTAGGTCTTAAACATTTATACAAGGTATCCTAACAGTCTTTTGAATATAGATTAAGCTATTTTCAATTCTATGGCTTGGTTAGTAAAGGTTATTGATTATTTTACTAACCGCAAAGGATTATAGGTTTAATAGGTCTTGTTCATGTCATAAGTAAGTAATTGGGTATTAGACATGATGGCGGAACGGAAAACAGGTGTGATAAGATACTCCAATTCAATAATTAAGTACGTATAGTTTATAGGCAGGCTTTATAGTTTTAAATTAATCAGTCAACATAGGTGTGCAGTTGATGGGGTTACTTAGTGGAAAAGTTTTTGCACTTGAAAGTACGGTTGGCAGCAATAGAATATTGATTGGGTACGACGAGGATATTAGAATTAAAGTTAACATGAATCATAATCACGCGATTAGTACAGAGCTCCAGAGAGATATGGAAGCTTTGCTTATTCAATATAAGATCTATTATTCTAGTACATACGTTATAATTCTAGCATTATCCGGTTGCTCTAGACTTAAGCTTAGGGCCGAGGGTCTGCTTACATATAATATATTTTTGACAACCGATATGGCGTGGAGGCAAGTAATCACGCACTCCGCTCCTACGGTCGTGGGTTCGATTCCCGCATAGGAAAATTCTTTGTGTACACAAACATGAATATTTGTTCTGGTCTGTATGTTTTCCTATGTATATGAACTATGTAGATATTAACAAAAAAAAGTATTTATGTATGTTTATCCGTTATTTAGTGTCCATAACACAAGTTCTTAATGATACTTATATTGGAACTAAATAATTGTCAGGTGTAATTATCAGGAAATATTTATTTATATATTTACTTGGAACACCCAGAACAGAACAAATGTTCACAAAAAAACACTAGTCTTTGGGGCAATCAAATCCATGAACATGGCAGTGGAATGCAGTTTTCCTGCGTGTCATAAAATCAAATAGTTCGCTACTCGTCGGAAATAATATACAGACGAGTATTACGTCAGTATAAATATAAATTATCATAGCAATATACAGGTTGCCCTAAACTTAAGTCTGCAAACTAGTCTAACTAGATTTGGCTGAATGTCAGTTGTTATAGTACATACATATTTACTTGGTGTATGGGCATTCTACCATTATCTGACGACCTATATGGCGTGGAGGTCAGTATACCTGCACTTCACTCCAGAGGTCCTGGGTTCGATTCCCACACAGGACAAATCTTTGTGTGCATAAATATGAATATATGTTCTGATCTGGGTGTTTCCTATATATATAAAGTATTTATTTACAAAAAAAGTATGTAAGTATGTTCATCCTTTCTTTAGTATTCATAACACAAGTTCTTAACGATAATTATCTTGGAACTAAATAATTGGTGTGATTATAAGAGCATATTTATTTATTTATTATCTTTGGTTTGAGTTACGTACTTATACAGTCTTTCTATTTCTTTCTGAGATCGAATCAATGTTAATCAAAATTTCAAAACATAAGCAGAATTACTAATAAATAAATCAGTATAAATTTAATGCGCTTACAAGTAGGACAAGTATTCTTTAGAAGATCTTCTTTTGTGATGTCCAAAAATAGTCTTTTTGAGTTATGTCTATATTCCATTAAGCATGCGAACGACTGAAATGCTATAACATTTTAAACGAAATTAGCTTAAAGCAATTTAAAGAGCTGTTGTGCAAGCCGCTCGTAACGGAATACTTACACAAACTAGCTAGAAATATACCTAACATAGCTCCGTACATTTGTTTAACACCCGTTACTATCGATACGAAGCTATGTCGCGCGTGTGTTCCGATCCAATAGCATTTAAGATTTATGTGACGTAAAAATATTTTAGTGCGCCGTTTGTAGAACTATATAATAGGCTACAAGCCTTACGTGTGTGGAAATCAAATCGCCCGATGGAACGGAAAATGCTTTATGGCGCTACTGGGCCTGCCAAGGGGCGGATCTGTGCGGTCCAAAAAGGCCACATAATTTTACTATGATTCACTTTAGAATCACTAGTCGAAACGGTCACATATCGCTATTCTATAGTAGAATCCTTTTCTGATTCACTTACGAATCACTAGATGACCTGTAAGACAATGATTCAATAAGTTTTGCAATATTATTTAAGATTAATTATGCATATTTTTTTTTAATTTTGTTCTTTTTTGACCAGCTCTACTTTACGCAGTAGATACCTATACAGTTATAATAATAGGTCGAATGTGCTGGCGGAAGGTAGAACTTTTAACGCTGTTTTAGCAACACACTAAAACAGCCCACTAGTATTTAATAATTAGTAATAGGTAAACTTCTCTACAACTAGATCCTTTTTTAATAATATAAGCAAGGGGTCTGTCCACCCTAGGGGTCCATGAGATTTATGGGCGTGAGGCTTACAAAAAAATATAATACTCTTTGTAAAATATAAATATTGTTTCTGGTAATTACATAAATTATTTAGTTCCAAGATAAGTATCATTGAGAAATTGTGTTAAGCATACTAAATAACGATATAGGTACATATACTTTTTTTTGTAAATTCATACTTAATACATATATTAAAACACCCAGAACAGAATAAATGTTCATGTTTATGTATGTATTCCATAGCTATCTCACTGGGCTGGATGCTACTGCTTCCTCGGACTATTCTCTGTGGAAAGCCACCAGGAAACTAAAACGCCCAGTCAGTGTTTCTCCTCCTATAAGAAGAACTGACGGCACTTGGGCACGGACGGACCAGGAGAAAGCCGAAACCTTCTCAAAACACCTCTCAAATGTCTTCACTCCTCATCCCTACGAGGGCTCCCCAGAGGAAGCAGCAGATATTGCTGACCTTCGAAACACTCCTAAAAATACGGAAGAAATGCCGATCCCATTTACAAAAGCAGAGGTCGCCAGAACTATAAAAAAAGCGGAACCAAAAAAGTCACCAGGATACGACCTTATAACGAACCGTATATTACAGGAACTACCCAAATCTGGAATAACCTTTCTGACGTCACTATTCAACGCTATGACCAGACTCCAGTTCTTTCCCTTGGAGTGGAAGGTCGCGCAAATTGTGATGATATTGAAACCGGACAAACAACCCGACGAGGCAAAATCATACAGACCTATAAGCCTGTTACCCATTCCATCCAAAATATACGAGTCTCTACTGCTTCAACGAATTATGCCCATCCTCAAAGAAAAAGGATCAATCCCCGACCATCAGTTTGGGTTTCGTAGTAAGCATGCCACTATTGACCAGGTGCACAGACTATCAAAAAAGATCATGGAATCACTGGAGGCAAAATCCTACTGCGCCAGTGCATTCTTGGACATATCCCAGGCGTTCGACCGCGTATGGCATGACGGATTACTTCTTAAATTAAAAAATGCTCTACCAGATTACTTGTACGGAATTCTGAAATCGTTTCTACAGCAGCGCTTCTTCATCGTACAAAATAGAGAAGCACTGTCTGATATAAGTCCCATAAACGCAGGAGTTCCACAGGGCAGCGTATTGGGCCCCATACTTTACTTATTGTTCACTGCAGATTTGCCAACATCTGAAACCCTAACTACTGGAACTTTTGCTGATGATACGGCTGTACTAGCTGTCCACAGTGACCCAAATATGGCCTCAAAAATGCTCCAAACAGGACTAAACGACATATCCCACTGGCTCAAAAAGTGGCGGATCAAGGCAAACGAAACTAAATCAGTCAACGTTACATTCACTTTGAGAAGAGGATCTTGCCCTCCAGTAACATTAAACAATATAGAAATTCCACAGGCAGATCATGTGAGATATCTCGGATTGCATTTGGACAAAAGACTTACCTGGCATAAACATATTTTCACTAAGAGGAAGCAACTTGGCTTCCAAATAAGAAAACTTTACTGGCTTATTGGTCGAAGGTCTCAACTATCTCTTGAAAACAAAATACTCTTGTACAAGGCAATACTAAAGCCCATCTGGACGTATGGGATTCAGCTATGGGGTACAGCATCACATTCAAACATAGAGATCATCCAGAGGTTCCAAAATAAATCACTACGTATGATAACCAACGCTCCTTGGTTTGTACCCAACGAACTACTACACCATGACCTACGGATACCCACTGTGAAGCAGGAAATTGCACGCCACACTAAGTCCTATAAAGAACGCATCGAACAACATCCAAATGCCCTGGCTCGGCCGCTAATGGAAAACCATAACAAAGCGCGACGATTGAAGCGCAAAATACCTCAAGACTTAATCCAATCACAGTAAAGATAAGTACTGTCTAAAAATAAGGATGTGACACAGGTCACATACTGAGCACGCCAGCACTAGCACCGACCAAAATACTACTGAATGTCCCATACAAAAGGAGACAGATAGAGTAACAAAAGAGACAAAAAAAAAAAAAAAAAAAATGTTTATGTACACATTTTTTTTCCTTTAGGTTCGAAACCCACGACCTCTGGAGCGAAGTTTGGATATACTCGCCCTCCGCCATATTGGTCGTCAAGTCTAATTATGTACTCATACTTTTATATCCCTGATTCCAAAATCTGAATCTGATTACAAACTTCACCATCCCACTCCACACATCTTTTATAAAGTTATTTTCGGAATAAAAACCATCTTATGTCCTTTCTAGGTCCTATACTATTCCTGTGTCGGATTTAATCTAAATCATTTCCGCGGCATACGCGTGAAAAGTTAATACACGGATCGAGTTACTTTCGCTTTAAAAAGTTCATATGGATAACTTTTTTATTGCTATTACTTTACACCAACTACTACTAAGACAATAGCCCCCCTGATAAAAAATTATCACCGCAGCTTAAGAAAGCTTACAATACCATAGACATCACTAGCGAGTTGATGCCCGTTAAAAACTATTTCAAGCCGTTTCTAAAGTTTCTGATTACACATATTTGTAATTTTCTATACCATCATTATTAAACTTGTGTTAAAAAAGTTGTATGATGGGTATCTTACGATTTTCTACCCATATATTACTAATATATTAGTACCAAAGAATGTACTAATTTATATTTTAGAACATTTGACCATAGACATCACTAGCGAGTTGATGCCCCATTAAAAACCATTTCAAGCCGTTTCTAAAGTTTCTGATTACACATATTTGTAATTTTCTATACCATCATTATTAAACTTGTGTTGAAAAAGTTATATTAAGCAGATGAAGTGAGACAAGAATCCTACCATTTTTTATATATTAGTACCAAAAATTATACTAACTTATATTTTAGAACATTTGAGAAAGCACTTTCCCACGAGTAGTCAATATTCTGCGAGCCGTACCGACGCGTGATGATTGCATCGTCTAGCGACGCGTCGCATGACCTCACTACCAACACAACGGCACTAGAATTAATTCACCGTGTCTGAAGCTAATGTCTAATTACTGAAAAATGAATCACCTTGAGCAAGGGAGTAAAGTACGGTCCTGATAGACTTGGCCGTATTTACTTACCTTCTGAAGTAGCGTTACCTGTTTGCTTACTGCTGAATGCTTATCAATCATATTGTACCTACGTCTAGATATTAAAATATGTTCAATAAATTGAGAATCCTTACTATTACTTATAAATGCGAAAGTAACTCTGTCTGTCTGTCTGACTGTCTGTCTGTCTGTCTGTCTGTTACTCTTTCACGACAAAACTACTAAACGGATTTGAATGAAATTTGGCATACAGATGGTTTAGACCCTGAGAAAGAACATAGGCTACTTTTTATTTCGAAAAGGGGGTTGTAAAGGGTTAAAAAGGGGAGGGAGTGAAAAGTTGTATGGGATTTCTTAATTTTAAAAGATAAAACCATGAAACTTAATATTTAAGCACTAGATAGGAAATAAATAAACATTTGTTCTAGCGTTTTTGAAATTTCGTCCTGTGAGAGATAAAATAGGGGTTGAAAGTTTGTATGAAGTTCGAAATTTTTGAAAATAAAAATATAACATTTTGTATTTAGGCTCTAAATAATAAACAAAAATCGTTTGTTCTAGCATTTTGAAATTTTTACCAATATGGGGGTGAAACAGGGGTTGAATGTTTTTATGGGTGTTCTTCATTTTTGAAGATAAAACCATGAAACTTGGTACGTAGGTCTCTTAGGATGTGCAGAGATTTTCTACAAACGGAATTCTCGAAATTCGAGCGGAACGGAACGGATTCGGCACGGGAACTACGACGTCAAACTATTCTAGGAACATGATATTTAAAAATTTTGAGTGTATCAAGTTTAAAAAATATTTATGCTTTTGAAGTTAAAGTTCCTTTTAACGAATTCTCTGCATCGACGCCGCTGATATCTACTATACCTACTAATGATTCTTATTAAATAATAAAAATGCTACCCAAAGATACTATTCCACGCGGACGAAGTCGCGGGTAACAGCTAGTACAGTATAAAAGTTAAATAAATCTAAGAATATGTCTTGGGGTACAGAAGTAGGCAAACGTAGTAGAGGGCGGCCTTCCACCCGATGGACCGTTGATCTGTTCAAGCGGCGGGAAGCCGATGGATGCAGGCGGCACAAGATCAATCGGCGTGGAAGACTATTGAGGAGGCCTATGTTCAGCAGTGGACTTCTTATGGGTGAAATGATAATGGTAGTCGAAGTAGAAATCAAAATATGAAAAAGAAACACCTAACCAGGTATGTTCTCAGGTAATGCAATCAATAATAAAAATATATTTATCTACTTCATTACTGTGTGGAATAAAATGTTAGGGTTTACTGTGTCGGGTTACCGCGGCCCTGGTGTTACAGGCTCAAGAAGAAACACGGATGGTTTTTAGTCAATAGAAGTCTGACACACCCTCCCGCTCCACCCACAGCGGGAGAAGGTCATTTGATGATTTTCCATCCCAAAAAAAAAAAAAAAAGGTTTGTGTGTCGATATGTATCTCGAAGCATAAGAAAAGTATATACGTACGCTAAAAGTCACCACTTTTTTTTAAAAAAAAATTTTAAATTTTTTTTTTTTTTAAAAATGGTGACTTTTTACTTCTTTCACTACTTTACACTACTTATTTTGTATTTTCATATATTGTTTAGTTAAGAAGATGTCGAAGATACCACAAACGCCCATGGTTCGCTGATCGCCATCAATTAATGTCGCCGCATCAATCATATTTGTAGATGTTTTTTACGTTTCCGAGAATCGTAAACGTATTTTTGAATAAAATTTACAAATATTTTCCACCAGTCGTTTTAACACAACGTGTGAATTAAATATTGCAAATGACTAAATTTTAAAATTATCTCACGCGCTTATTTCTTGAAGTTCAATACTCGAGAGAAAAGGCTTGAGCTTTCAAGCCAATAACTATAAATACAATTAAAAGAGTATTATTTCCCGCCCGCCACATCACAGGCGAAATGAAAATGAAGTAGGCAAGTGGTTTGAATGGCAATAATTATTTCTATGCAAAATTTTGGTATAATATAAAAATTGTGTTGATTACAAATTTTTCACTAAAATCGTTTCTGAGCAAAATGTCATCTCCAGACCAGACCGAACAAATGGAAGTTTTAAAATATTAGGTCGGGGAAAAAGTCTTTTCGCATAACGTAGGTATAAACTTATTATAAAATTTTTTTGACTGTACTATTTGTGTCTGGCTGGTTTTGGTAACATTAAAAAGGTTCCATTATAAAGAAAAGAAAAAAATAAAAAAAAGTGGTTTCCCGCTATTTTTCATTTGTTTTTCTCTCCGAAAAAATGAGTGAATCTAATGAAGAAATTCGATACATTTTAAAATTTTATTATAAAAAAGGCAAAAATGCAACTCAAGCAGTGAAAAAAATTTGTGATGTTTATGGACCTGATGCAGTGTCAGTAAGAGTAGCACAAATTTGGTTCAAACGTTTTCAGTCCGGAAATTTTGATGTTAAAGATGCACCTCGCTCTGGTCGCCCTGTTACGACTAAAATGGACGCCATTTTTGAAAGAGTGGAGCAAGATCGGCATATTAGTAGTTACGATTAGCTGAAGAACTGGGAATTGACCACAAAACAGTTTTGACCCATTTGAAGAAAGCTGGTTATACAAAAAAGCTCGATATTTGGGTGCCACACGAGCTCACTCAAAGAAACTTAATGAACCGTGTACTCATTTGCGATTCATTATTGAGACGTAATGAAACCGAGCCGTTTTTGAAGAGATTGATAACTGGCGATGAAAAGTGGATCACGTACGACAAGAACGTGCGAAAAAGGTCGTGGTCGAAAGTTGGCCAGGCTTCACAGACTGTGGCCAAACCTGGCCTAACACGAAATAAGGTGATGCTGTGTGTATGGTGGGATTGGAAGGGCATTGTTTATTATGAGCTTTTACAGCCCGGCAAAACCATCGATTCTGATCTTTACTGCCAGCAACTGATGAGATTAAAGGAAGCAGTCGAGAGAAAACGGCCGGAATTGATCAACAGGAAGGGTGTGGTCTTTCATCACGATAACGCTAGACCACACACATCTTTGGCCACTCAGCAAAAATTAAGAGAGTTCGACTGGGAGGTCCTAGTGCATCCACCATATAGCCCTGACCTTGCGCCTTCAGATTTTCACCTGTTTCGGTCTCTGCAGAATTCTTTAGGTTCTGTAAGGTTGACCTCAAGAGAGGACTGCCAAAACTATTTGTCCCGTTTTTTTGATCAGAAGTCCCAAAGTTTCTACAGTAACGGGATAATGTCTCTGCCCACAAAATGGCAGAAAGTTATTCAACAAAACGGTACATATATATTGTAAATAAATGTAAATAAACTTTGAAAAAAATGTCTTGACTTTTCATACGAAAAGACTTTTTCCCCAACCTATTATGTGAAAAAAATCTCTTATCTGTACATAATTTAAATGTTTAAAAATCTAGTGAATCTAGATATTTATTTGACCATAATGTACTTAGTAATGCCTTATTCTCGAGATTATTATATGTTATAGATTATTGGCTTTATGTTATATGTAAATATTGTTTTTGTTTACAAATATATTTTAATTCTCTTACATTGTTATAATATTGATTTGTTATCAACTTTAGTAGGCAAATAATATTTAGTTTATTTTCAAACTTTTCAGTTCATTTGATATCAGTCCCGTGAGATATTTATTTATACATAAATAAATAAAATTTAATTTAAATACTTCACTCGTCAGAATTAATTAGTTTTACATGTACATGTCTAATACTTTTGATAGGTACAGCATCTTCATCATCATCAAATTGTGTAACGCAGTATTGAGTTAGTGCTACTATCATTTACGAAATTAATAAAATATTTTAGGACAAATCACAAATCATTTGTGGCCCTAAATTAAGCAGTGGTTTTTGTAAAGACATATAAAATATAGATAAGAAACGCCCAGACCAAGACAAATAATCGTTTCATGTATTTGTCCTTTTTAGGTATTGAAACTACAACCTTATGAGCGGATTGGCACTATTACGCCAAAATATCAGTCGTAGCATAGTTAGTTAATATTTCATTTGGTTGTAAAATATAAGGTGCAATGATTTATTATAATCGAACTTGACGTCCTCTTTCATAAAACATCTACCACATAGAGATCTGAGTTAAAGATCACATATCTATATAACAAAGTACCTACAAATCCAGAGTTACCAGTTAGAAGGGAATGTGGTGCTAACAAGAATCAGTTCTGTTTTAATGATGCAAGGCCTCTCCGAAGCAAAGAGTAAACAAATACAACAAGAACATAAGCCTTGTCACGATTTTCTGCTCCGTTTATAGAGTGCCTTTGGGAAAGGGGTCGCGTGACGGGGCTCATTGAGGCTACAGCCTTACCTTGTATGTTTCCACACACTATACATTAAACTCGTTGTTATTTATCAAATTTCATATCGATTCTATCATCGAGGCTTCCTTACGAACCACGGGATGCAACATCGACTTTTTCAAACAACGATAAACAGATACCACAACAATTATCTGATGGCATCGCGTATTCCAAATCGAAAACGCAAGGTTCAAGAAATTTTTCGCTGTTATTTACATGTAAATTTGTAGTTTTTTACTGTTGCAAATGTTCTTCATACCGTATGCGTACACGCATATTCATGTTCGGCACGCATGCCTAATTGGAATATGAATTAGGTACTCATTATTGTTTTTTTGCATACACAAAGCCAATTCCCAATTCGACCGGTGTGTAACTTAATTACCGGGGACCCATCGTCGTGACGCTGGGAGCCAGACAACCCATTTTTCAAACTAGCAACGAGCCAATTAAACAACAGCAATGGGATTTTATTCAGATTCATCAAACCAATTCGAAATCATAATTGATCTGCCATGTAAAAAATATATAGAGGGCTGTTAGGATTGGAATAGGCGCCAAAATATAAAACTAGAACGATGACTGGCCGAAACAACACTTGGAGCCGAAAGTCAATTAACGAGCCGCGCCGTGCCACGTGGAACGGACAACTGATCGCGCAGTATACGGCTTATATGCAGAAAAAAACAGTTGCTGCTTAAAATTTATACAGAAGCAACTATCTTCTACGAAAGTTCTAAAGTAGTAAAATTGTCTGAATAGTGATAATAATGTAGAAAAAGATCTGTGCGGATTTGGAGAAGATTTGCAAACAAAATTGAAAAGAAATGCAGAAAATGTCCCTAAAAATATCGAACGTAATTAAATTTACATTGGGATAGGATTTATTTTAAAAATTATTTCGCTATAACCTACTAACCTACTTCTATATTTTTCGGAATAATTGTTTGTAATTATGGAAAAATGTAATGCACTTAAAATTAATTTTTCTTTCGTGGTCTTTGTGGTCTACATTAAAAAATTAGTATGTATCGCATAAATGTAATGTTATACACACATATACATATACGATATACATATACGATAGAGAAAAAAATGGAGAAAAATTACATACAATAAATTTATGAATTGATTTTATTCTTTTTAAATATTTCTCTGTTTTACCGGTGTAGCTTTACTCATGTTCTAAACTATAGGTCAATTTATAATGCCCTGTATTGTCAATGACAGGGGTCCTACCGCCTAATTCGATTAATTTCAGCTAGATGTAAATTTTCTGAGGTTTATCAATCCGTACCGGGGAATCTGCCGAAAGCCATAGATTATTTACCTTCAATTCGTGACACACCCATAGGCAGACTAGTGAAGCGACAATTTGAATAAAATTAAATGATTATGTTTTTCGTTTCGATCATATTTTGTAAGCACGATATGTAGTCCTAGTTCCTGAATATTTACACTTTTCACAGCTTTTCAATAGAAATATGATTATTTCGAAATATTAGTATACCTAGGTATATTTTTTCTGCTAGTAGGCCTAACTGGTTGTCTTGTATCAACATCCATTGTGTACTATCCAAAATAATGAAAAAGCAAAAACAGCATTATCATAAGCTTAATAACTGTGTAATAATATCAAACGAAACATTTAGTAGAAGCATCTGCCGTTTGCGAGTATACTGTAAAAAGTGGGTGACGCGATGTTCGGCTCATGTCCGCCCGATATCGACATCCAAATTTTGCAATTCTATCCTCACATTGGTAACCGCAGCTTCGACAAATATATTTTACTGAAAACTTCCTCGCCTATTTTTGCATCGTATGTTTGAGATTTAATGAATATGTTGAGAAATTCAGTGAATTCGGGCCCAAACTACAAATAATAAAGAAATTAATGGAATTTACGAACGAATAAATTATGAGAATAAAATTACTGGCCAGAAAGCTGTCGATTGAAGAAACGCTACTGACATTTCAATATCGTTAGTATATAGGTTTTCGCATTATATTGATTAATTTTTATTTAAACTCAAACATAAAACAAAATTTGTTATTTTTTTACATTACAAATAAAAAGTATTGTATATGTCACAAAGGTGATCTTATCTCTATAAGAGATCTCTTCCAGCCAACCTCACGAGGAGTCAGAAAGATAAAACAAGGATAGGTAAAATATATTTGCAAAAAAGTAAAACATAATGTAAGTAAAATGTAATGTAAATTAGTTATGATTCCCAAGGTCCTACACCAACATGATGAGTTTCCTATATTTATATAAAATAGATACACCACTAGCTTTATTCATGGTGTAGGGAGCGGATGACGTGCTCCCTACTAAAGGGAAGATCTTCCACCGGGCGGATGGATGTGCCCGGGGGCCGCGGCCCAACCGATGATGGTTGGGTGCTGCATATATAGTTACGAGCTTGAGGAATTTCGTTTGCGCGATTCAGTATTTTCATTCATCTTTTACGTTCCGTTCATCGCTTGTACGGTGTCGCTACAATGGTAAATGGATGGATCGTATCAAGTCCAAGGATGTGATGATCACATTGTGGATACTGGGATAATGTTTGGCGATATGAATCAAATATGGCGACTTTATGACGCCATTTTCAGATGTTTAAATTTTTTACTACGTCATTACAAGATCGATGCGTTGATTATCTTATTTTTCTTTAGCGTGTACACGCTAAAGAAAAATATAATAATTTCAGTAATGTCGAGTTCAAAATAAATGTTATGAAGTCTGCAGACGGGCATAATAACGTCGCCATAACATCCAATGCCAAATCCTCTGTCGGTCATTCGAAACTGTATTCTGTCAGAAAGTATATTGAGTTCAATTCAATTCCTTATTGCATGCTAAATATAAAAATGAATAAGTAATTGAATAATATGTTATTGCATCTATTCCTAGACCCCTAAAATCGAAAAGATTTACCTTGAAAGTACCTAGATGTAGTTACAAGATGTAGGAAACTACATAAAGCAAACGACAACATGTTAATAACTTAGCAAAAGCTAACTTTGACAAGCATTTTTTAAAGAACCACAAAGTGTACGATTTCATTATAAAAAATCTATTTTAAGAAAATTCCATCAACCTTTTATTTACCGAGTACAACATAATATGGGGCTTATTTACCCCACTTTTCCACTTCCATAATAATTTCACGAGCAGTGTAACCGGGGGAAGGGAGGGCCCCGTTATCGGGACTACAATGACTTTCTGACTGGCTGGACATCTTCAAACGTAATTCGCATTTTTCACGGCAGAGGACCGCTGCGCACCACTCACCGCACAAAAGCATGAAAGGGAATTGCTATTGGAAAATTTTCCGCGTCGCTCTGATAGCTGTATGCAAACGTGGACTTCTCAATTGTTAATGCCTATGTCATGAGAATTTGGTTTGTTTGTGCGGGGTGACTCCAGAAAGTTGTCCTAAAGACTTGAAACCATGAAAGGCAAAAAAAATCTTTAATAATTTGTTGGGTTATTTTTGTACATGTTTGTACGCTCATGGAAAAACGCATTGAAATGGGTAGAATCCTTGCGACAACTATTACCAAAAAAATGGTTAAGCAACTCTAGCTAAA
Organism: Musotima nitidalis; assembly: GCA_949126915.1. NCBI lineage: Eukaryota > Metazoa > Arthropoda > Insecta > Lepidoptera > Crambidae > Musotima > Musotima nitidalis. The sequence continues at coordinate 6,234,384 of OX421419.1, forward strand.
ACGTTTCAAATGGTGAGAAGTGACTAGCCCCTCGCCCACATTAAGACTAGTCGAGACTCCTTTCCCTTAGACGCTTCCTAAGTTCTTACACACTCAAGACATGGGGTGGTAGAATTCTTTGGAGGTACCGCTACCACACAGCATTTATTTTTGTACTAGCCAGTTTAATTTTCCTGTATTTTGAGAAAAAAATAAAGTTACCTAACAATTTGAAAAAGTATAAGCCTAATAATGTGTATGCGCATTCATCTTCAAACATTTGCCAAACGGATTGATTAAGCTTGTGGTTGAAAATAGGGAGATCTATAATCTTATCGTTAGTAATCATATGATTGAGATCATATTTTTCGTAATGTTAAAATAACAAACAGTGCGAGAAATAAAATCAACTCCTATGACATTTTTAGTAGTTCAAGTCATCTTTAGTTATATGACATATACTAAACCCAAAAAGTGTCTATAAATTTTTAAGTGTTGTACAGATTCAAAGTGTTTGATAGGTAAAGTTCGCGCCTATCTCATATACTGTACATTATTGCAAAATAAACGTTATAATTTACGAAAGTCTTAATTACATAAACAATTGATAAGGAGAAAAGAATTTCAATTTAAGAGTTAGCTATTCAGTTGACCTTTCCTTGGGTACAAAAGTTCTAGCGGGGAATATAGCCCAGTAAAAATATTTTACGTTGGCCATTTCAATATATATTCGTAACTTATCGGTTGTTTACAGCGCAGTGCTTCGTAACAATTGAAACCGTCGGTTTTGGTCAAACAGCGAAACATATTCCATTGTGCATATTCAATCGAAAAATCGTGTTTATTTGGATGTTTTGATAACACTTTTACAATAAATAACTAGATACCTTTTTTCTGTAACGTACTTGTAACGTGCTTGCTAAAACGCTGAACTGAAGAGGATGAATAAAAATTTTTGCTCGTTTTGCGTTGCCGTAAGGAGACATCTTTACCTCTAGAAGGGTAACGTTGGTACAATTGTATATCCGGTTACGTATTAAATTAAGGGTGTAAGAACCTTAAATAAAGCCAAAGGCTACGCATTCTACACATTATAACAAGAGATATTACCTAAAAAGCATCGTTGGGAAACGATTTTAATTTTTCTCTCTATATCTTAAACTCAATAAATAACGCTTAAAATTTGTTTACTCAAATCTCAGTTTAAAATTCAATTTAATCTAAAATCATGAAAAAGAAAACATGTCTTTGACCTTAAATAACTGACTATTGATTTCCAAATAAAGTTTTAAAAAAAAATTACACTGATACTGGGCCGAATACGTAGCTCTCGGCTTTAATCAGGGTCTTACATTCTGTATATTATATATTCTTCCAGTTATACATTCAAACCTTAAACAGTTAAATAGAGCGAAATAATTATTTTAGCCTCCCTAGGGTAGGTTGGAACCTATGTATGTATGTAATGTATGTATGTATATACCATTTTGGAAAATGGTATATACATACAAGCATTCACGCCTGTTTCCCCGAAGGGGTAGGCAGAGGCATATTATACGCCCACACTTCGCCAATTATATAGTTGGTCCCACGTAATAGGTGGCGAGCTTATTGCTGCCCACGTAATAGGATTATGATTTAAAATGGTATATCAACTTACACATAAACACTTTCACATTCATAATAAAAATAGCAGTATGATTGTAATGTAGGTGAAACTTGAAAACGTGAACATTAACTCAAAAATATTTACGCCATTTTGATGCAATTTTACGCTGCCTGCCGTATCGTAGAATAAAGTAAGTAGCTGGACAAGGCATTCATTGTATTTTAATTAATTGTTATGGCGTCGGTCAAGACGTCGCGGCGGAATAGCGGCTCGGCATGAAACTGAAACAGGGCCGTACACCAGCAACACTGTTCGAAATATACGGCTAATAAATCCTGTAATTAAAGCTTAAAGTTAGGTCTGGTTATGGGTAAAAGAATAAGATTAGAGTTTTTTTATTAGGCAACATTGATCGGAATAACAATATGATTTTAGAGCTAAAAGTATCAGCAACAAAAATTATAATATAAAGGGTTCTATAGTGTTTTTGATCAATAAATGAACGTTTTTTTATACGGCACCGCGAATTGACATGAAACTGAAACAGGGCCTATATACCAGGATACTGTTCTAAATATACGGTTAATAAATCCTGTAATTAAAGCTTAATTTAGGTTTGGTTATGAGTGAAAGAATAAGCAACGAAAGAAAAATAAAAAGGGTTTTGAAACTTTTTTGAGTACGATGTACATTGTAATTAATTTTATTTTATTTGTGATTTTATTTTTGTAAGGGCAGTTCAACATACATTCATACATACATAATATCACGCCTATTACCCCGAAGAGGTAGGCCGAGGCATTTTCTACGCCCACATTTCGCCAGTTATATTGTTGGTCCCACGTAATCGGTGGCGAGCCTATTGCCGCTTTACGAAAATTTATGTTTGCGAGATCCTCGTCCGTAGATCGGCAGGTGCACCACTTGCATGTGAGTTTGGCTTGGGCTACTCAGATTTTGGTAGAAGCCCTATACATCCACCACCTATTATGTGGGACCAACAACACATTTGGCGATGCGTATATTATGCCTCTACCTACCCCTTTGGGGAAGCAGGCGTGATTGTATGTATGCCAAAATCGATGCAAGTGTAAGGAAACAATGAAAATAGGCAGAAATCACACTGCCTATTGTCATTGTTTTATTGGGCAAAACAGCCAAAATCTGTAATCCCATTTTTATGCAATAATTATCATGATAATCCCACGATCAAATTCACCGGCTTTCTCTCAGTCCAAGGGATTCGTGTCATACTCAAACCGTGCAATCCTGGATTTGCGGAAAAAGTGTGTGCGTCCTGCTGTTGGAATTCGTCAAGCCGTCCATTATCACCTGTAACATGGCTTATCTACTATGGCATAACTACTAAATATGACCAAGACAAAAATCTAATCCTGCCTTTCAAAGCATTGAAGCGCTCAATATAAAATGCAACGTAAACTTTTTTTTTCACGTATATGAATAATAATTTATGTAATTACTTTATTATACGTTTTACTTATATTTATTGTAATAAAATCATTCAGGAAATAAGTCTGGGCATCTGATAAATTGGAACATGAAACTTGCTTATCTCAGACTCCAGATGTGTAATCCTATTCGATTTAATTCGATAGTTTATTCCACTAAAGTAAAACTTTGTGGAGATCGAACAATAAATGAAATTATTAGGTAGTGATATCACATCACATTATTAGATACTAATATCACATACTACGTTAACATTGTAATGTAATTATATAAAACTGTATCTGAAGAAATTTCTAGAGAAATAGATTATTGCGACTCTGAATATTATCTCTGCATAGTTTATCTTTCACATCTTCAGGGCAACAGTCAACCAGGATGATTTATTAGAGACGTTTAGGTTTGTCCTATCTGGAACACATCTGCAAACAACAGATCGTGGTAAAATGTTATCTTTACAAATATTGCAAATGTGAAAATGAGTTTGTTTGTTTGTAACGCTTTCAGAACCACCACTGGCCCAATTTTGATAAAAAAAATTGTATATAGATAAGACCTTGAAGATAGACTTCTATCCGAAAAATGCATTTATTCTCTGTAAAGGTCACAGGGGCAAGATAGCGAATGAATAGTAATAGCGTCAAAGCAAAATAAATAAATATTTTCTGATAGTTACACCAATAATTTAGTTCCAAGATAAGGATAAATATACATAAATACTTTTTATTGTAAATACATACTTAACATACATTGATAACCATTAATGAGAAAATTAAAACACACTTTTTCTATAATAACTGCATCTATAAAATAAGTATCCTTACCTTAAGCTGGTTTCAGTTTCGCATATGCGTTATTAAGTCTATTGTACCTAGTTATCCTGGAACCCACATGACTTATATGTCGAAATATTATATGTCGTAAAGCACTTTTATTTGATACAACGGTGGCATTTACCTATACGTTCTCTGTCTTAGAAGAATCCACCAAAACATCAACTATCTTGCTTTTATACCGTATTTGCTACCATAAAATAAATTTCATAATATGTTTTGTCATGACTTAATTCATAAACTCTCTTCAATCCAAGATAGTATCTATAATAGGCTCAGTGTTAATTACGGATATAAAACCAAAGCTCAATAGCAACATATTTAATGTTAAACTTCTGTTAAATAATTCAACAAAGAAAATGTAATAAAATTCAATAAAAGAATTGTGTGCCCATTACAATATAATAATGTTAACTCCCAAACTCAAGTTTACAACATTTTTATGGTCGGCCGCAAAATAAAATTCGGGTCGCTGATAGCGCAGGAATCCCCAAATAGTAAACTGTAGGCCGAGGGCTGTAATTAAAGCGGCGCGATTACTATGCAAATAGGCCCGGGTTATGTGGCCCGGACACGCTGCCCGAGAGCCCACTGCCCAGAACCCACGCTTCGCTCCAACTACCTTCTATCAAATAAACTTTTATCCTGTAGCTTGAGTATGTCATGCTCACTTAAATGTCTTGGCGGTGGTGGCGTCATGCGTCGAGTCGTTACGTTCCCTAAAATATGGTTGAGCGAAACGATGGCTGGTTCATGCGTCATACTCGTGAACGAGAGAACTATTTTTTTTTCGTAATCATGCTCGTATAACTTAAAAAACAGTTATTTTCTTCTTTTATTTTAAATCTTGTGACTGCAGAACACAGGTTTTTGTAGACTTGTCAAACTGTTTAGTAAAACCCGCCCACAGTGAATGGGCGCGCTAGTTTTTAAGTTTTGACGTTCATAAGAGCTCTTTTGAGCCAAACTTGAATAAATGATTTTGAATTTGAAAATTTTTCAATAAATAAACTCACTTGTAACGTACCTATATCTGACTATAACCTTATAGGAAAGATACCTTCTTTAGTATTTTAGACGATGGATATGGGGTGGTGATCGGAATATCCAGAGTACAGACTAATACTGCGCGTAGTAACACTTTATGCCTAAGTGTCCACTGAAGATCAGCGTCGTGACATCCTATAGTGTCCGACAGTGTGCTGAGTGAACACCGTTTCAGTACATGTTTTACGGCCGAATACTCAAACGCTACGCAAATCGTCCACTCAGTTGAGGGCCTCCTACATTTGAGCATCCCTCAAATTTAACTGGTATTCTCAAACGCCACTCAAGCAATTTAAGACCGTGATTAGCGGAGCAGCTGTTATAACATTTATAACAATTATTATTCTATTAAAGACTATATGGCTGATAAAAATGCTTGGGATTAAACCGCCGTTTCATACAGGCTATTCTAATATGAATGACTTAAAGCATGAATATTGTTATATTATGTTGCATTGTATAGCGTCACAGACAAATGAAGATTGTTACTAACCAATCGATAATTTAAAAGAGCATAGCCTGTGAGTTTCTTGCCAGTTCTTCTTACAGAGCGGTGGCTCGGAACTGGCACTTAGATTAGCTTGCACTTAAATGTTTTTTGTTTTTTTAAATTATTTGGTTGCAAGTGAATCTAAGCTTCGTGATTTTAGTATAGTTATATTTTATTTGTTTTTGTTATTTTTTTATAATTTTGACGTTTTCAAGTACTATGTAATAGTTTATGAAATAAAGTATTTTTGACTTTTTGACTTTGACTATATAAAAAAGTATGTTTCAATTACACATTTTATTACTTTACTTTGCTGGTTCGTTATACGCAGTATTCTTTAGAAAAAAAGTGTATTTCATGCTAAACAATTCAATTATAATAAAATAGATAGGTTTAATTTTAGATTTTTATGAAATGTTCTTGTTTATTTTTATATTTGATTAAACTTTTGAACGATAAAAGCCGTTCTTGGTTGTTGTTATACGGTGCGATGTCGGTAAAACGAAACGTTGCTACTTAATGTATTATTTTGCTTGTGTAAATTTTATCGTTTCTTTTTCTGTGTACTTACTATGTTTATTTGTACTGAATAAATTTATTTTCTTTCTATATTCTGAGGGTTTGGGTTAGATTTTGCAATTTTTTTGTAATTAAAGCGGCTGAGATTACTATGCAAATAGGCGCCCGGGCTATGTGGCCCGACAGGACACTTTCTGTCACATAACTCACTTGTAACGTATTTGACAATAAAGTATATTTTTGAATAATTTGGGAGGCCTATGTTTAGCGGTGTTAAAGTCCATGGCTCAAATGAAGATTAATTTTCAATAGACGACAGACGACCTATATAGCGCGGAGTTCAGTATACCTGCGTATACCAGACAAAGTAGTTTTAATTATGCACATCATCTTTTTATCCATCCACACGTTACTATTTGGTATTGGTAGTTAGCTTGGTCTGGGTGTTTTTTACGTATCATAAGTTCATATTAAAAAGTAATATGTTTATGTGGTTTTAACCGATTATCTGGTTATTAGTAACTAGTATAAGTTCTGCTGGTTTGAGGCTGTATAAACGACATTTGTGTAATTTCCAATTCATAAATATATCTAGATAACAAATTTGAAATGATGTAAGTACACTCCTTAAGAACAGCTGAACAGGCTTGGCTATTGTTAATTTTAAAATGTATATAAGTTCGGAATTTCCATCAGTTTTTTTTAAAGTTGAATATTTTCCTTGTACTTGGTAGACTTACCAAGAAGTGGTGGAGAAATTATGATATACTTATTAAGTTTTAGTTCAATTTGTAAGTAAAAATTTATAAATAAAATAAAATATTTATTAATTTATTTCAAGCCGTAAATAGCCGCAATAACGTTTGAATGTTTTTTTTTAAATTATTACGCGTGTTTCCATAGAACTGGCCGTAAACGAACAGTTTCTAATCACATTCAACTTTACATTACAACTGCATCATTGCGTTACGTTACGATGCGCTTCTTACTTAAAATTATCTTATTAATTTCACTCAGCTTATAAGCTACATCCTAAGACACACATCTCTCCGTGATTGCCTCGTGCAACAATAGATCATGCAATGTTTGCAAATTGTCCATTCTGATCTCGCAAGTCGCAGCGCAGTATGGAGCACAATAGCGGCCTTTCACCGAATGATTGGACGCTCTGCCGTGGCCGACCTTTGACCGGTACACGGACCAGTGAACACGGTGGACCGTCTGACCTCGGGATACTAATGTACCTGTATGCTTCAAAAACTAAGCCTTGTAAGTTAAACTTATCATGATATGTGTCATTCGTTAATTGGGACAAGTATTTTCTAAAACTTTTTTTAGTATAAGTTATATTATATTATTTATATTATCATTTTAAGTTGGACGTGAACGTGTTTTTGATATAAGGAGGATGTGAAACATTGGGTCAATAGTTTATCAGGATCTTAAAATCGGCGCAAAAAGTGTTAAAACTTTTCGTTGCTGTCATTTACATTCAAATTTAATTTAATTTTGTGCACGTGTCTAGTTTGTATATGTTTTTTCTTTTTTTCGGTCTGCTGGAAGAAATTCCTTTTAGGGATAAGCAGTGCCGTTGTACATGTCTTTCATAACTTGTATCTTTGTGTATGTTACTTATGTGCATAAATTGTTAAAGGAATATAATAAACTGAACCTCTAAAAATACTTTTTTGATCATCAAAAATACTGATCTAGCATCTAATAGGGGATTAGGTGCTCCATCAGAATTTTTTGATGTACAAAAAGGTTAGGTTAGGTTGGTAATTTATTAATTTTGATGACACATTAAATAAATGCAAGGGCTTAGGGCCCAAATAGTGATGTCCAATTTTTTTAAAAGTGTAATTACGCCTTTGTCAGTTTGAAAATCTTAGTATTGAAATGTAGTTCTGTTGTTGGTCCTCAAAATATGAATTAATGTTTTTAACATAGGTACTTACAATATTAATCATATTCAATGTGGAGAGCAATAACAGATTGCAAAACATTAAGATTGCACTCTTTACATTTTTCTATTAAGAAATTAGGCTTGTATATACCCACTGCCATATACGAAAACAGCGTGATGGCATGGTAATCATGACGAAACAAAATCATAAACAAATTTCGTAATGGCGTCCAGCTGTAAGCAATGAGGTTATTGTCTAATGAAAAGTAATTAACCCACGAGAGGGGGGTAGTGGGAGGGGGGAGGTACATTGACAGACAAAGCCGAACGGAACAATCAGTGGGAGAGTTAAAGAGACGATGCTGAGTCAGCGAGAATCTTGCGGGACATGCTTCGTAACTAGCCGAGTGCGCACGAACATGGAGTTATAAATTGTTAACTTTATACGTGGAAAATATTGCTAGTTTTTAATAATATGTGACTAGAGACGCCTATGTTCCAACATACAAGTATAAATTATTATGTAAAGTAAGAAACAAACACGAAACAAGCCACAAACACACAATAAATAAATACACTACAAAAATATAAAGAGTTATGCAATGAGTTTCGATTTGAAGGGTGATGAAGCTAATAGTCCTGATACTAAACATGGCATTATACTGACTGCAGGAGATGTCTCACTTACTCGTACAACTTATTAAAATATGGAAGAAACGGCTAGAAATAACTAAAAAGGGTATAAGGAGTAGCTTGTACCTACTATTAGGTACTTTTTACTCAGTAGTATCAGCAAAAGTCGAAAATATAGAGACTCCTGGCGAAACAGTCGAGAAGCTAGGAGCCGTAGGCTTGGGTCTAGCTTAGTGCAACGAAAAGTACATAATGCTTCTCAGATATTTTGTATCGTAATATAAAAAAAAGTATTTATACGAATGGAAAAACTGACTACTGATTTTTATAGTTTCTACAAGGTTTTATTCTAATTAATTTTAACGACTTCAACAAAAATATATGATCCTTAATCTCATAGTTTCTAGATTAAATTTAACAAAGACTATAGTCATTTGTCTATTACACAGTATAATAAAGTCAAGTCTGATATACTTCCAATTTTAAAAACGGCTTGTAGGTAAAGCCACATCCAGAAATATTCTGAGTCTTCGTTCATAGTTTTGTTCGGTTAGTTAAATCGCAAAGACGCCGACATAACTTCATTGATTAAAGTTCATGTTGATCGAATGCTTAGTGTAACCTGCTTCGATTTGTGGGCTTCATAAGCTTTACTTATTTCTGTGCCATAATTTATACTAGGTACTTTATTTATAGTAAATATGTTCTGACAATTGCACCAAATTTATTTATTTCCATGATAAGTCTACACACATACATTTGTTTTTTGTAAAACATACTTTATGCACATAAGGGATTTTTTTTCTCTTTTTATAAATACTTTGGTTTCCTACCTTGGTTGCTCTCACCATGAGGTTTGGCTTATTGGTAAACCCTTCAAAATGTCAAGCAATTATCATTGGTAGTTCTCGAAAACTCTGTAATTTAGATTTGGCTACGGTTCCGCTTTTGGTTCTCAATGACACTAGCATACTATTTAGTTCCAGTGTTCGGGATCTTGGTCTTCACAATGACTCTACTCTTAGCTGGTCTACTCACATCACAGAGGTCAGTCGGAAAATTACTGGTGCTTTGCGTGCCCTTCATAGGTAAAAATATTTTCTTCCTTTCAGCACCAAAGTTTTGTTAGTGCAGGCCTTAATTATCCCCATTATTGATTATGCCGATGTATGCTTTCCTGATTTAAACAAAGACTAAAATTTTACTAAAAAAAACTTGTACTAAAATTGAACCGTCTACAAAATAGTACTACTCGCTTTATTTTCGGAGTCCGTAAGTATGACCACATTTCTCCCTATCGTTTTCAACTTAATTGGTTATCTATTCCTCAGCGTCGCCTAGTAAGGCTCCTAACTACCCTTTTTTCCATTTTACGTAATCCTGAGTCATCTGAATATTTACGCTCCAAATTCAGAACTCTTTCTTCTACTCATTCTAGGCAGCTTCGCTCGTGTGACAACTTTCTCCTTGCCACTCCACAACACAGTTCAGATTTTATGTCGAACTCTTTCTGCATAAAAGCTATACAATTTTGGAACTCCCTCCCTACTGATATAAGGTTGGCAGAAAGCAAGCCTACTTTTAAAGGGTTGCTTAAAAAATACTTTCTTGAGGAGTTATCATCTGATTGAGTCTACATATCATAATTACTATTAATTTTGTGTATATGTATATGTAGTTTATTAATAACACATATTTAATTCTATGTAAGTTTATACGTTTTCTTATTCGTACTGCCTCACACTTTTCTGCTAACCCAAAGGTTAACTGGTAGAGAATTCCTTGCAGCATTAAGCCTTTTGTACATTTTAATTTTAATTTATGCGATAAAGTTTAAATAAGTAAGGGATACACCCAGACCGGAACAAATATTCATCTTCATGCACACAAAGATTAGTCCTGTGTGGGAATCGAACCAACGACCTCATGAGCGGAGTGCGGGTATAATCGCCTCCACGCCATATCGGTCGTTATTTTGTATATATTTTATCGAGATTTGTTTTACGGGATAGGTTATAGGTATAATATAGTATAATGAGGTATAATAAAAGATAAATATTTATGTTTTTATAATCATGAATATTTGTTCTGGTCTGGATGTTTTATGTCCGTTAAGTATGTCTTTACAAAAAAAGTAAGTATTTATAATGTTTATCCGTTATTTAGTATTCATAACACAAGTTCTTAATGATACTCACATTGGAACTAAATAATTGGTGTAATTGTCACAAAATACTTATTTATTTTACTTGGCACGTACTTAACAACTGAAATCTAGGGATGACGTGTACAGTGTACTTCTAATCAGAATTAAGTACCTAGGAGTATTAAATACCATTAACATTAGTGTGACGTTTGCCTCCATACAAATTCAACTCAATTCAATTGCTTTTTACATATTAAAGAATGCCATTATCTTATTTATGTACCAGTTATGATAATTAAAGACCAACTTTTCTTACAGTGTCATAGACACAAAGATGATCCTATTACATCAGTTAATAAAACCAGTACTTCAATTCATATGAGTGTTAAAATTGAATCAATCAACAACTCTATAGAATCATTTTTCTCCGTTGATTTGATTAAATATAAAACCTTGCTTACAGTATTGTAGACACAGAAAAGAAGGTTCCATTAAACAGTTTTCATTACAAACGAGTGTCAAAATGGAATCAATCAACACTGTTCATGTAATGGTTTTTCTCTGTTAATTCGTCGTCCAAGTCTCAATAAGGTGGTGTTAAAATAAGATTCCAGCATTGTTCCAATGTCTAGCTAAGCAGGCATCCACAGCACGTCTTGTTCAGCCGACCAATCAGCTGGATTCTTGGGCACAGTCAACTATTGATAGTCGTAAAACGCCTAGTTCAGTCCATACAGAATTACAACAGGTAACTTACAAAGCAAATGTCAATTATTTTCTTACATCTTCTCTGGCAATTAAGGTTATATTCGAGCGATTTTATGCTGTTATTAATGGTGGTAGGTAGCTAACCTTTTTAAGATTATATTAAATAACAACAAGTTAATGTGACCAAGCCGAACCCTTGAGAATTTTATTTCTTACACATTTTCTTTTTACACTCTTCCAGCATTTTTCTGCCACCTCACTGATGTCAAAAAAGGCTAAAATCTCAGATGTTAATCTCTCCTTTAATCATGTTATTATCTTAGATAACAAGATTACAGCTTACAACTGCTTTGACTTACCTTAGTATAAGTATGTAAGTTTTACGAATGTACAGTACTGTAAAAACGAGATCTAAGATCTCTGGCAAGTACTCTGGCAACTATTTGACACAATTATATATATCATACACAAATATCTACATGAGTGTAGTTCAATATAAGAACGCATAATTTAAGATAATGGCAATACTAATAGCCAAAGTGTAATGAGACCTCATTTTTTCAGTAGCGACTTGGTAGATAACCCTTGTAAGCCAAGCGCCCGGAAAGCTCTACCATTGTTAGATAGCTATGTGGTAGGCGGTGGCTTGTTCTTATATTACAAACTTTAAACTCTAAGCCTTACATATGTAAGATTCATAAGTTGGGATATCCCTAGCAGGTACTGTGGCAAATCATACTAATACAGGTAGTATTGCCAATGTGAAGTGAGATCACGTTTTTACAGTAGCGACTTGGTCGGTAACCGTTGTAAGCGAAGCACTTGGAAAAGTTCTACCAGTTAATGGAGAAGTTCTAGTGGTTAATTAAGCATGTGGCCGGCAGTAGGGCTGCGTTACTAATAAAGGTAGTATTGCCAATGTGTAATAAGACCTCATTCTTACATAGTACTATGGCAAATAATATAAGAATATACAGGCTGCATAGTACTATGGCAAATAATACTAATACAGATAGTATTGCCAATGTGTAGTAAGATATCGTTCTTAAAGTAGTTGCTATGGTATCATCATTATTCCAGCATTATCCCGGTTGGGCTCTAGACTTAACTTTAGGGCCAAGATTTGGCTGAATTTCAAGAATTATATGTAGCGACTGCCGTCTGACCGCAACCCAGATACCTGTATTAGTCACACTATTGGGCTATCTAGCGCTACTTTTTTACACTGTGTACTAATGCAAAAAATACTATAACAGATATTATTGCTAATTTGTAGTGAGATCTTCTTAATGTACTGTTTCCCCTTAATAGCAAGCACCTGGAAAAGTCCTACCATTGTTAGTTAGCTATGCGCGGGCAGTGGGGCTGCGTGCGCGCAGGCCACGCGTGAAGATGCCGCGATAGCCAACCGCCCCGCCACATGACGCGACGCATGCGTTTTTTAATTGCGGCTGGGACGCAGGCTTCACCTGATTGTCCTGATAGGCTTTACTGAATTGATTATTCTTGTTTTGCAATTTGCTGACGCTCCAATTACGCAGACAAGCATATTATTTTGAATAAATTTAGTTGTAACGGTTTAAGCTCCATCCGTCTTCCCAGTGAACCCGACTGAGCCCTAACAAAACTAGTTCTGAAAGTTAGTTCAATTATGACATACGCTATACCTATACTGCGTGACAATATTTGAAACTAAATCATAATCAAACATATTACTATCTTATGAATTTTAGTAGAACAAATACTTTCATGTCTAAAATTAGGTTTTATATGTCCCGATATTGTCACACAACTGTCGGAGTAGCGTAGTGTCGAGATTCAAACTTGATTATTTATCTAAAAGAAACGTTTATTATAGAAAGCTTAGTAAAAACACAGATTTAAGTTACGGTTTTCAATACCAAGTATTTTTGATCCAGTTTTACTAATTTTTAACAAACCACGATTTAAATTAGTTTTTATGTGTTGTATTTAGAATGTGTATATCGTTTAAATAAACGAAAACCATACATATAGAAACATGTATAATTTTACGAATATCTTATTATTTCTGGTTTTTGCTTCAGCATTTGTATTAACATTAATAGAAAAGATTATCTATAACATCTGTGGCAGATGGAGTTAACACTCTGTCAATCAAATGCTGATTAATGTAGAACGCCATTTTATTTGGAATAATTTCTATAGCGGAAAAATCCATATATATTCACTGTCTAGTGTCTACCGTACAAGCTCTGCTTAGTTTTCATTTTTAAATGTTGTTATTATACTTAGGACAACAAACAGTTACACAATATATAATATTAAAAAAGCTGAAACTAAAAGTGGTTTATTGCGACTCAAGTCATGTTATCAACGACATATGTAAAACATACGAAACTTAACTCAATAAGTTATAGACTCATTGTATAGTTTAAAATATAGTAAAACTTCAATAAAATGCAATTCGTTTGGGTATAGAAGCATTGTGTAAGATGTCCAAGAATATTTATTTGTTCATATGGAGATTTCTTAACAATATATAAATAAATCTTGAAGAAACAAGATCAAAGTTTTAATAATCAATTTATAAATATTACAATATTTTCTAAATGATTTAATAACTCATCTACCAATCACACGTGGGCGTCATCTCGCGCGGAAACCTATCATTGTCCGACAGCCACTTACGAAACATTCACCGTTATAATACAAACTAAAAATTAAAATTGTTAAACGGTGGTGCGGCGGCTAAGCAGGCCAATTGTGGAGCACAGCGGGCGGCAAAACTTTCATTATTTTATAATAACACGCCTAGAGGGCGGCAAAGCACCGTCATGGTCGAGCCCAATAGTCCAATACTCAATACTGGCAACAGTCGCGGCGTTCTTACCGAATTGATTGGCCGATCTGGGAGGTACAACCACCAAACAGTGATTGTCGTTTACGCCACCGAGATGATATCGCGATGGCGATAACATGATTGCTTTCTACCGACACCCGATTCCGTTGTTTCGATCAATTGATTGTTCGCGTTTCACGGAAGTTTCATTTGTTTTGGTTGCATGCCGATTGGATCGCCAAATCGCTTATTACAGATTTATTGGACAAAAACAATAAGAATTAAGTACTTTTGTTGAAGTTGGAATTTTATATAAAGGCCTTTTCATACCAAGGCGGGTAAAGTTTTTTTTGTCATAAATTTGTGAATTTAAATCATTTAAGTATAATATAAAAACTGCCAAGTCTAGTGAAATTAATCCGATTAATACGAGTCTAGATAAATTAGGCCCGACGGTTTTCGTGTGTAGAAACTTGATCCATATTCACTATATTAATCATCAAATCTTCAAAACTTTATTAAACTTTGGTAGTTCTAGAACCCCTCTCTTATCCCAATCACTCATTAGGACATGACATTAAAGTCAGTTCAAACCATGGACGTCAGATAGAACACGACATTCAATACACTCAGAACAGTATTTTTTTCTTAGTGACATAGTATCTTAAATTATAGAAGACCGTAGCAATTATCCTATGTTAGATTCAGTTTTTGTAAAAATACCTTTAATTTATAACTTATAAGATGAAGGTATATCGCACTAGGCAGGCGCTATGTACGGTTGAAAACATCTGTACTGATCAATATGGCACGATTGAATCCCAGATTATATATACTAAACAGTTGTCGGGACATGTCAAGCTGGTTACACCAAGATAACAATAAGAATATCTATTACGGAACAAAACGCCGCATCTTTTTAATCGATCAACTACAACTTTTGAAAAAAAATAATATTGTAAGTTTCAATATTGCAATCAAAATGTTCTTTTGGTTTCAAAATTGCATGAGTATCTTAAATAAATGGAGAGGACAGTCTTAGGATACCCCAAGACTATACTTTACTTAGAAGTCCCCTAAGACTATCAAAATCATCTTTAAAAAGATAAAGGTATGTCCTACTAAGCAGGCGCTATGTACGGCTGGAAACATCTGTACTGATCGATATGGCACGATTGGACCCCAGATTATGCTAAAGCGTTATCGGTACATGTCGAAGTTACACCAAGATAACAATATGTATTACGCAACAAAACGCCGCTTTTTTATCGATTAACTTCAAAACTATTAACCCTTTAACAGGCAGAGTACCTTTATATTCATTGATTTTCCACCTTATAAGCGCCCATAAGATTCAATGTATGGTAGTCTTATATTGACCACTGCCTGGTAAAGGGTTAAAAAGAAAAAACTCATAATTGCAATCAAATTGTCTGTTTGTTCAAACTGGTATAGTATCTCAAATCTAAGGAAAGCGTAGTCTTAGGATACCCCAAGACTATACTCTCCTTAGGATCCCCTAAGACTATCACAATCATCTTTAAAAAGATGAAGGTATGTTCTACTAAGCAGGCGCTATGTACGACTGGAAACATCTGTACTGATCGATATGGCACGATTGGACCCCAGATTATGCTAAAGCGTTGTCGGGACGTGTCGAACTGGCTATCTCGGATCGATATAAATCATCTTATTAACTATTGTTTCGGAGGTGTGGTGTGAACGAGCTGCGATCGTATCGATGTTCTGATGTGTTTTAAATTAACATAATAGGTTTTCTGAATGGCTATTGCTTTCTGTGTTTGTTGTTTAGTGGGTCGTGAGTGTAAAGCTCTTGTGTATGAGTTACTCTCTCTAACAAAAGTATAATGCAAAAGTTGTTTTTGAGATCATTTTAATACTAATATTGATCCTTACGAGAACGAGTATCTGGACGCTATGATATTTTACTGTGTCCTATCATCCGGCAATTACATAGGACATTTTTCACAGTCCCAACAGGCAACGTACAAACATATTATAGTACTTTTTATTGTAAATAATTATCATCATTTCAGTGTATTAGCGACCTAACTACTGACCCAGAGGCTCGTCTTACAAAGCAAGGTTAGAGACAAACTTCACTACGCGAAATCAGTGAAGATTAGCGGTGGCAATATTTATAAAAACATAGTCTACGATTAACATATTATCAAAGATCCTAGTTCGATAATAAACAAATATTTCGGGGTAAATAGTTATGATATCATAAACTATAAGTCATATAATTAAGTCATTCGATACCATTAAACTCTTTTAGTTTGATTTAGAAACAGACATCTAAAGGTATCCCTATCATTCTCATTTGTAATTTTTCTTAGGAATAGTTCGACAACTTGGTAGGAATAGTGTGGAAACGTAATCAAAGGACAAACAAATAGTTAATAAACATAATTATTCCTCCATTACGACATTTCATGAATCGCTATTTGAGAGAATAGGCTCGATAACCTCATCGCAAATGTTCCTTCATTCATCTGCGAAAGAATTAGAATCTTATGAACAAAAACTCAGAGCTGAAATTATGATTGATCTTCAGAAAGTGATGAGTCACCAATCATGCTCATAGTACGAGTATTTCTTAGCGCCAGCACACACAGCCTCTCTGTGGGACATCTGGTATGAAAACAAGTTTTTTTATATACACCCGTATCTAACTAACTTGATATAGGGCATTAACTATATAATATACGGCAAACCTAAATTTGTTTCTGACGAAAAAGTTCTACTCAAGTGACTATAGTTCTACTCATGGAGAGTCGTAACGTAAGAGTCGACGAACAGAAATCCTACCGGACGATGGGCAGCAGCGTCTTCCTCCGAACTGCCATTACCAACTCAGTTGCCCAGAATGGTGATTATGGGCACATATACTCCTAATAGAATGATATCTAATGGGGAGGCTCATGTTCAGCAGTGGACTTAATAAGGCTGATATGATGATGATGATGATATTAAACCTTTTGTAACAAACTTAGGAAATTGCATTTGTAATAAACTTAGAAAATTCCAGACACGTATATGTACTAGGACTTCTGAAATATTATAATAAATGTTTCAAGTTTGTTTTTTAATGTGATTAAAGAAAACTATTTTCATTTTTGATTTAAAATCTAGGTGTTACGTGTCAGTACAATTCCAATCGGTTTAGAGACATATTGGGGAGACTCCACAGACAGGACGCCGATCCACAATGGGTCCTTATGGTCTCGTAAATTCTTATCTTGTTTTGTAAGAAAAAACCCCAGCTTAACAGTTGGACATAACTGAATCGAGATGAGGAATTGTCACTTCACATGACGTCAGTTATTTCATCTCGTCACTCTTTGAATATTATAAAATCAAAATTCTCAAAATATTTGAACCTGACGATCGTGTTTTCTATGTATATGTAGTACGTGTGTACAGAAAAAATAGTTTATCTGTTATTTAGTATCCATAACACAAGTTCTTAATGATACTCATCTTGGACCTAAATAATTGGTGTGATTGTAAGAGAATAATTTATTTATTACAAATTATTTCCAGTAAAATTGTTACTCTTATACATACATCTATGGTGGTTCTTAACCTTATTAGCTCCCGAAAGGTGTGTTACGACGGGAAGTGATTGTCGTAAATATGATTGAACCCTGCCAGGTTACTTGGCAAAAACCTTCGTAAAAACCAACGCACAGTCGGCCGTCTGTCTTTAGTAATTTTTATGAAGAGAATTCATTTAATATCGAAACAGATTTCTGTGTTTTTATTATTGTTTTTTCTTAAGAGCATTGTAGATTTCTTCCAGATACACAATGTTTGAATTTATTTTTTAAACTATTTCTACTATTTTTCGACATATTGTAATGACAGTTAGTACGAAGAAAGCTTAATTTACGTAGGTACTTAACTATAAGTTTAATACAATTTTGTAAGTATTTATAAGACGGTATAGTCTGTACTACGCCCAGAATAGCCCAGCTGACAATCAGCGGTAAGAAATCATCCTAGCAAATGCTACGATGGGTCATTTCGGTGCAATATATTAAATTCTAGTACTCTGGTTTAACCATAGACTGTTGTTTTCTTTGGAATTTCGGAGGCCAGACAGCAGTCGCTCCGTGTTACTGAAAATCAGTCAAATATGGCCCTTAAGTTCAAGTCTAGAGCAACATCAACGGGAATAATGCTACAATTTCAAATTTTATGAAACGTCTAAAAATGATTATTTATATTATTCATGTGTCGAAAATTCTTTAATTTCGTTAACAATTAGAAAAAGAACGTTGAAAATATGAGCTATATTTAAATAAAACATAAATTTGATAACTCTTTTAAAAAACATTTTAATGCTTGATTTTTAAAAATACATAGCTACAGAGCGACTCTATACATTTTTTCTATTGTTAATTTTAAAGTATTTATTAAATTTAAAGGATACTACGTCCATTTAATAGTAAGTGATACGCTTACACTTCAATTTATCAATTTGAGAAAAAGCTAAAGCTGTGGTAGCAGTACCTACCTGTAAAGAATTCAGTCTTGTTCGTGGGTGAAGTAGAAAGCGACTAAGGGAATGTAATGTCCTCTAGTGGCTATATGGGTAAAGGGCTACGCCACTTCTTACTATTTTCCACCAGTTATCTCTGTGTTAAAAGTAAACAATTTTGACGTTTTCAAGTACTATGTAATAGTATATGAAATAAAAAGAATTTTGAATTTTGAAACAACTATATAGATACATTTAAAATAGTTATGGTTTTTGCCCTCTCAAAATAGGATATAGGTAGTTGGGCGTTAGATTATGTCTGGCATCATATCAGCCTTATAAAGCCCACTGCTGAACATTGGCATCTCCAATAGATTATATTGTATTAGGGGTATCTGCCCATAATCACCACGCTGGGCAGGCGGGTTGGTTATCGCAGTTCAAGCCAGCACGAGGGATGACGCTGCTTCCCATCATCCGGTAGGATTTCTCTTCGTCGACTCTTACGACTCCCCGTGAGACGACAGAAGTGGCCTTTTTTTTGGGCTGGTCTGTATTTATGTAATTATAAAAGAAAATTAACTTTAGCACTGCATTGTGCTGACCATCCCGATAAATCTATTATAACCGGCTACTTGATGAAAATATAGAAGGAATGCATTACCCTTTCGAGACATTATCTGTCATTAGCGCATTATCTTCGCTGGCTACAGCTCAAACAGGAATTCAATAGTGCATGAATATCTATCCAACTTTGTGTCTTCTGTCAAAAGATGTGAAAAAAATATTAGTGTAACTAAAGACTATAGTATTATAGTTGCAAGAAAGTAACTTAAAATGACAATCAGCCTATTAGTTTTAAGACATAATTATCCAATAACCGCGTTATTCGTGTAAAGCGCAATGAAGAAGTGCGACTTGCACTTAACCGGTTTTCATATACATATTCGCATTTCCTTGGGTTTATTTTCAAATGCGCATTTAAAAAAGAGTAGCTTCATTTTTCAAAATATTTCTAAGATGAGTAGTTTAATCACTTATTTGCCGATTATCGTTAATAAATAACTAACTATAAAAAACTTCCTCTTGAACTATTAAAAAAATACGTATCAAATTCCGATGCGTAGTTTAAAAGATCTAAGCATACAGACAGCAGAAAGCGACTGTTTTTTACCAATGTAGTGTTGATGATTTTCAATAGTATACTTTTTTCCAGTTTAATTTTTTGAATTTCGGAAGTCAGACGGCAGTCGCTCCATGTAATCGTTACTCTAACTAGACTGTAATTCAGCCAAATCTGGTTAAGGCAGTGAGCAGTCAGCTTAAGTTTAGGACAACCGGGATAATGCCAGGATATGATTTATAAAATAAAATAAAGATAAAAGCGACGGTCTAGTGCCGTCCAATAACCACCACTATCTGCTGATATCCTCTCACTTTTTTTTAAACGGAATGCTGAGCCCAATGGGGAACTTTACTATGCTGATATGATGAATTGAAAAATCGACCCTTAATACATAACATTAGTTCCATCAAAAACAAAAGATAAATTTAAATCTCGTTACTCTAACTAGACATTTGAATTGAGTAAGTAACCTTTGTGGTTGTTTAATGAAATATAGATAAGAACGACGGTCCATCGGCGTCCAATAACCATCACTATCTTGTGGCATTGTTCTGCTACTTTTCATTGTGACGTTGATTAAACTCATAAGAACTCTTTACAAATAATAATTTCAGCCAATCACGCGCCGACGGCTGTCATAGATTGGGTTAAACAATGAGTTGTTAGATCTAACACAATCGCTTATTAGGCCTGTCGGGTTCGCTTAGTAATGGTGTGTGATGTTATAGTACACACTATATGACGATTGACACGGCTTATCGCAAATATTATTGGCAGAGGAATTAATTGAATCAAATTTTCACACTTATTATATTTTTTAGAATTCGACGAAAAATTGCAAGGAAATCATAATGAACATACGGTCATGCTTAATCAAAATATTATTTATTACTATTATACACGCAAGTCATAAAGATATTATAAGATATATAATTAAACTTGTAGGCTCGGAGAACTAGTTTGACTCCTCACTACTTTTGAAATATACACAGATAGAATAATTCTAATAACATTAAACTTTTGTAAACTACTTTGTGTACTGACAGTACAGTACTGTATTGAGTACGTTTTTCAAAATCGGTCGCGAATACAGAGTTTTTGATCAAAAGTGCTTATTCTATAGGTTCTAAGGTTGCTATGGTATGAAATACATGCTATTAAACTAACGCACACATACATTCATACAGTGTATATGTATAAGGTGTTTTGGCATTTCACGAAAGAAATTAAAAAAATTAAGATACACACAAAAAATAACAATTCAAAATTGTGAAAATTTAGTTTTATACAAAATATTAAATGGCAAATTATGTGCGCACGCGCAACCGCACCCCCACACCGCGCTACCCGTGCCCCGTGCCTCAGGCTACTCTGCTTTACACACTTCTACGAATACAGTTTTCATTATACACTGCTATTCTCAATGAAGCTGTTAGTTAAGCTTTCTGAAGTAAAGTCAAACAAAAATAGAAAATTATACATTTTTAGCCAAATACTAATAAAGTAAATATTAATAAGCCGTGTAGTACCGGCCTAGAATGGTGCCACCCCACGGGGAGTCGTAAGAGTCGACGAAGAGAAATCCTAGGGGATGATGGGCAGCAGCGTCATCCTGCGTACTGTCTTGAACTACGATCACCAACCCGCCTGCCCAGCTTGGTGATTATGGGCAAATGCCCTCAATAGAATGTAATTTAGTTCAGAAGTGGACTCATAAGGTTGATATGATGAAAAATTAATATATTTCGGTAAATACGAGGATAAACCTTTATATCGACTGTAGAACTAACCCCTTACGCAATGTTATTTACCGGTTAGTTATATATATTTTCTACATATTACTTTATTATATAGGGTTTATAGGGGTCCTACTTGATCTAAGGACCTCAAGCCAACCTCGCCTGCAAATGGTGCACCTGCTGATCAACGGACGAAGCTCTGGCAATCATAAAAGATAAGATTGCCGGTAAGCGGCAATAGACTCGTCACCTATTGGGTACTTGGGACTAACACTAAAATTGGCGAAGTGTGGGCGTTTATTATGCCTCTGCCTACCCCTTCGGGGATATAGGCCTGATAGTATGTATGATATATAATATCACTTTTTCGGACGCGAAAAATGTCGTCTGTTAACTATAATAATATATATGTTTATCATTGTTATGGTAAAAACTTCAAATTAAAGAAATATTTATTCCGTTTCTTAAAAAAAAATATTAAAATTTGAAGAGCTTGCTTGTTCACGGGAGCCCATTTTTTAAGTAAAGTAAGCTAAAGTCTTGGCAACGTTTTACCTCTTTATGAAACATTAAAATTTGACGTTAGACAATGGACACAGTTACACATTTTTATCGCGGCCGGTTGAAGGATGCTGGCTATCGGAGCAGAATTGCCTGCAACGGTGAGATTCAATAAAATGATTTGAAGTGCAGTTATTTCGCAATGAAACTTCAACCGCTCGTAACTATCTCGTCAGGTAGAAATTACTTATTTTAGGTATTTCAACGCGTTACATTATATTTCATATTCATTATCTCTATGTTTACGGTTATTACTGAGTTCACTTTAGAGATTATCTGTATAATACTGTAAAGCCCTTTTGCAAACAATGTACTGACTTTTAGTATGAAGAGACTAGTATAATAAGGTGTGGAAATCGACTAAGGAGTTAAAGTATGGGGTAAAAAATAGAGTCTCTGAAAAGTGATGATCATCATTCTCAGCCCACTGTCCTACTACTGATTATGGGCCTTCAAACTAAGGTGAGAGGGTATTGGGTCATAGTCCACCAGCCGGACCTGGTGCAAATTGGCGTAGGCGTCGCTGTAAGAATTTTAAAAGCCGCCTAAAGAGGCCTCTGTCTAATTAGCTATAATGTTTAGTTTATTTGATTTTTGTTATAGCCGTATTATTTTATATTTTTAACATGCTTTATGTTTAAACGGTGTTTTGTTGTTTTATTGAATGCAAAATGTATGTGTTAGAATGTATAACTTTTGTGCCCATATTTTCAAGTTTGCCCTACCTACGTAGTATTTATAGGCTTGTACCGAAGACCAGCGCCGCGGTGCCATAGTGACCCTTCGGCGTATGCTGAGTATAAGCTTTTTCGGTGACACATGTGTCTATTAATTTTTATTTTTGTTAACCACTGTATCATGTGTCTCGGAATAAATTGTTTTCTTTCTTTCTTATAGTGATAACCTGTTC
This sequence comes from Musotima nitidalis, assembly GCA_949126915.1. Taxonomy (NCBI): domain Eukaryota; kingdom Metazoa; phylum Arthropoda; class Insecta; order Lepidoptera; family Crambidae; genus Musotima; species Musotima nitidalis. Next base: position 6,257,385 of record OX421419.1, read on the forward strand.
ATAGCCGTTTGAATTCATATTCATAGCATTCAAAAGCACAGAAGCGCTCGATATTGAATGCCATACAAACGGTCACCCACCAAAGGACTGGAATTAATGAACTCTACTTTATTTCAGTGATTGTTTCCTACCTAGCACCGTTGAGATGCGAGCGCTTTTATGTGAATACTAATAACAAAAAAAAAAAAACTGACAAGTACACCAATTATTTAGTTCCAAGATAAGTATCATTAAGAACTTGTGTTATAGATACTAATTAATAATAATAATACTAATACTTTTTTTAGTAAATACTTATAATATGTATAGGGAAACACCCAGACCAGAACAAATATTTATTTACTTAATCTTTAATGCACACACATAAAAATACAATGTACAAAAGTCGAACTTAAAGCCATTAGGCATTCTCTACCAATCAACTTTGCACATATTCATCTTTATACACACAAAGATTTGTTCTGTGTGGGAATCGATCCTTAGAAGCGGAGTGCAGATATACTCGCCACCACGCCATATCAGTCGTCAATTGGAAAGTTCAAACGTAACGACGATCTAATAAAGGTTGTGAGAACACTCTGGAAGCAGGCAGCCTGCATTTGGTCACATTGAAGGTCTGTGGAGGAGGCCTCTTTTCAGCATTGGAAGTCCTCTCTTAGTCTGTTGGTAATGATTGCGATAAAAAAGTATTTAAGTAAAAAGTAAGTAAGTACTGCACTGATTAAATCTTATGGCTTAAATTTAGCAAGTATTATTTATTTATGTACAATGTATATTGTATTGCATATAAGTTAAAAATAATGTTCAACAAAACTGTTCAAACAGTTTGACTGAAGGATCAATTACTGTAAACCATGATTATACATTAAAAATTACTAAATATTTTTATTTTTACAGTTATAATATATGAATTATAATTACAGAGACCGTCTATGGTAGCATATTTATTAAGTGCTTTCTCAGTAAATGTTAATTTTTTTTTTTTTAATTCTACTCTGATGTCTGCAGGTAAACTGTTGAGTATATAGGGGATAGGTTTTTTTAGAGTTCTATCCCCGTACAGGTAGTAGGTTTGATGTATTATGTAAAAAAATATTGTAAATTCGCGGATAGCTTTTACTATAATTTATTTACACGTTTTGCAAAATAAGGTTTTATATAAAAATAACTAAAAGAAATGAATGTAAGATTTTAATTTTAATTGCTTAAGTATTTTCTAAAAGACAAACATACAAAAGTAATTTAATAACTCGAATTGAAACTTCCTCGTCAAATCCCAATCTGTTGTCAGTAGGTGTTAAATATATTTTTGTTGAGCGCTCCTCCGATAGAATCTACAGCCGCTCTGTAGGTGCGTGGTTTAATAAAGAGTGATAATTAAATGTTGTATTTGAGTGGTTTATACCGCAGAGGCCCGCCCCAACACCGCCTTGTTACGACATGGGATTAACGAGTTGTGTTCCTCTGTTAGTTGTGTTAATGTGTGTATAGAATGATCACCTACACTACGAGAAATGAACTTTTGAAACGTATGATTGCGATTGCTTTTACTAACAGTATTGGGTATTGCAATCTTGTTAAAGTTATGACTTAAAAAGTACGTCTTATTGTAGTTTAAGATTGCGTTTGAATTAGTTGCAAAGTGTAATTAAATATTCCAAAAATTTATCAAGTAATTAAAATTCACAAAATATATGTGTTTTATTACTGCCATTATACATTAATTAAAAATATGCATCTCAACCTATGAAATTTGTATGATAATCCTTTATTGCACAAAAATAATTTTAAGTATTACATGAGGTATATAAAATAACATGTAGAAAGGTGGACTTCTCTCTAGAAAAGATCTCTACCAGCCAACCCTAGCAGTTGTAAACTAAATAGTCGTACGGGATAAATGTAGTCCAAGAAAAGCGTTACTAATATTTTTTTTAAATAATAATAACAACAAAATATAAAGAAAATTTCTTACATGCTAATAATATATTAAAAATATATACTTAGATACATACATACAACTATCATCTTGTATCATCATCATCATCAGCCTACATTCTACCACTGCTGGACATAGGCCTCTCCAATGGCACGCCACTAAGCTCGATCTTCAGCTATTCTTCTCCAACCGCTACCAGCCGTTCTGCATATCGTCGGAGATAGTGCAAATCCGCGAAACTGCCAAACGTAAAATCCGCGTATCTGCAATAGTTTTACATGGGAAGGTAAAAAAACTTAATAAATTCCTTATTTCAACTAATTTTGGGCTCATTTTTACACATAATATAGTTAGTTATATGTTCTAACTTTAGTTGTATAATTTTTTTTCTGAAAATTTACATAATGTAGGCTCTGCGACAATTACGCGCAATAACTTAAATTAGCAACATTTTTCAGATACGCGGTATTGTCCAATGCTAGTTACGCGGATTTGCACTATCCCCGAAGATATGTCGTCGCTCCACCTAGCTGAAGGGCGTCCTACACTACGCTAACTTAGAATATCACTGCTTTGTATGTTATAGGCATTATTTTATACTGTAGTGAGTTCTGTTCAGTGCATGGAGCTCCAACCAAGATCAGAGGATAAGAAGGAGAGTCCAAACCTGCAAGTAATGCACCTGCCGATCAACAGACGATGCTCTGGCACACATAATAGTTCCCGCTAAGAGGCAATAGGCTCGCTACCTTTTACGTGGGTCCAACAATATAACTGGCGAATTGTGGGTGTATAATATGCCTCTGCCTACTCCTTCGAGGAAACAGATGTGAAATTATGAAAAATATGTTAGTAGTAGAATCGCAACATTAACACGATATTTTAATCCCAATAATTTATAAGTACTCCTTAGATGTGACAATCAATAATAATAATAAAATAAGGGGCCTTAATAATAAAACGAATTATATCTACATGAAGTTGTATTCAAACTCGCCGCAAATGTTAGTTTTAATAAACATTTCATTAACACCTAGTTAAGTCTTTATTGATACTAATATAACCTAAGTAATTAGCAAACAAGAAACCACACAACAGAAACTCTTAAAGTCGTTCTGCCTCAGATTCCGAGCATATTGCTTACAAATCACAGGCGAATGGGTCGTTTAGCCCCATTTGCCCCTTGAGACGAGGGGGGTAATTGTGTTTACCATACTCCCTCCCCCTTCCGCTCATTCCTCATCCGAAGGCATCAGGCGGTGCTTAGCGATCCACCTCGGGAAATCTGGTGAAAACTGGAAAACACCGAATCTTGGTATGCTGAATAGGTTAATGGCCTGTGGAGAGAAATTTAATGCTTATATTTGTGAATTATTATAACAGATTACCGTAAAAATTTCTTTTTTATTAGTTTTCGCCGGCGTCTCTACCTGTATTTTTTTTGTTATATTAGGTCGGGGAAAAAGTCTTTTCGCATAACGTAGGTATAAACTTATTATAATTTTTTTTTGACTGTACTATTTGTGTCTGGCTGGTTTTGGTAACATTAAAAAGGTTCCATTATAAAGAAAAGAAAAAAATAAAAAAAAGTTGTTTCCCGCTATTTTTCATTTGTTTTTCTCTCCGTTAAAGTGAGTGAATCTAATGAAGAAATTCGATACATTTTAAAATTTTATTATAAAAAAGGCAAAAATGCAACTCAAGCAGTGAAAAAAATTTGTGATGTTTATGGACCTGATGCAGTGTCAGTAAGAGTAGCACAAATTTGGTTCAAACGTTTTCAGTCCGGAAATTTTGATGTTAAAGATGCACCTCGCTCTGGTCGCCCTGTTACGAATAAAATGGACGCCATTTTTGAAAGAGTGGAGCAAGATCGGCATATTAGTAGTTACGATGTAGATGAAGAACTGGGAATTGACCACAAAACAGTTTTGACCCATTTGAAGAAAGCTGGTTATACAAAAAAGCTCGATATTTGGGTGCCACACGAGCTCACTCAAAGAAACTTAATGAACCGTGTACTCATTTGCGATTCAATATTGAGACGTAATGAAACCGAGCCGTTTTTGAAGAGATTGATAACTGGCGATGAAAAGTGGATCACGTACGACAAGAACGTGCGAAAAAGGTCGTGGTCGAAAGTTGGCCAGGCTTCACAGACTGTGGCCAAACCTGGCCTAACACGAAATAAGGTGATGCTGTGTGTATGGTGGGATTGGAAGGGCATTGTTTATTATGAGCTTTTACCGCCCGGCAAAACCATCGATTCTGATCTTTACTGCCAGCAACTGATGAGATTAAAGGAAGCAGTCGAGAGAAAACGGCCGGAATTGATCAAAAGGAAGGGTGTGGTCTTTCATCACGATAACGCTAGACCACACACATCTTTAGCCACTCAGCAAAAATTAAGAGAGTTCGACTGGGAGGTCCTAGTGCATTCACCATATAGCCCTGACCTTGCGCCTTCAGATTTTCACCTGTTTCGGTCTCTGCAGAATTCTTTAGGTTCTGTAAGGTTGACCTCAAGAGAGGACTGCCAAAACTATTTGTCCCGTTTTTTTGATCAGAAGTCCCAAAGTTTCTACAGTAACGGGATAATGTCTCTGCCCACAAAATGGCAGAAAGTTATTCAACAAAACGGTACATATATATTGTAAATAAATGTAAATAAACTTTGAAAAAAATGTCTTGACTTTTCATACAAAAATACGAAAAGACTTTTTCCCCAACCTATTATATCGCACCTCCATTACGACAAAGACAGAAATTTTACATGTTACATAACTGAATGAGCAATCCTAGAATATCCCATAATCTGTTTTGTGCTCTTATAATAAATATTCCCTTACCATCACACCAATTATTAAGTTCCAAAAAAAGTATCATTAAGAATTGTGTTATATATACTAAAGAACGGCTAAACATACTTAAATACCGGTTTATTTTGTAAATATACTTAATATACATTGGAAAACACCCAGGCCAGAACAAATATTCATAAAGCACGCAAAGATTTGTTCATTCCTAGACGAATCGAACCCATGACCTCTAGAGTGTAGTCAACATACTTACTTGAAATACTCCATAAAATGCGCTTTATAAAGCGGTTACGTATTTGTTGCACTATGATTAGTACAAAATATGGCGGCGTTAAGGATCATTTGAATTTTTAAAACTCTTCTGTACAATTTTATTAAATGACGTATTTATAATCCCTCAAGATCATCTTTGTTATTACTCTAGTTGTTACATAATTGTCTGAAATTTACGATTAACATAATACTTGCTGGTGCTTGCGACTTCGTCTGCGCAGGATTAGTACTTCACATAAAAGTGTGTGTGAGTTTCCTGTTCTTATTACAGAGCGGTGGCTCGGAACTGGCATTTAGATTCTGACTTTTAAATATTTATTTGTTTTTTTGCATTTTATTTTAACGTTTTCAAGTAGATACTATGCAATAGTTGAAATAAAAATATTTGAAGTCTGAGATATCTAATGTATTTTATGTGATGAACCTAAAGTTTCATTACAATTCAATTCATTGAGTAGATTTTGCGTAAAATAGTCGTCACCCATACATTCTTTCTCGTTTGTAGCATCATTAGCGAGGAAATAATAACGTTTTTTTATTCTAATAGCGATTATAAGAAGCAGTATATATACAAAATGTAACAGCAAAATTGATTTCGTCTCTTGAGCAGTTGATATCCATAAATTCTTGTTACCGCTTTTTATATAAAAATCATGAGCATGTAATACTGTCTTTGAACCAAAAGGTATGTTGCGTAGCTGTCGCGAAATTCTCATAAAAAATAATATACAATTTATGTTCGGCGACACGCGCAAAGAGGTCCCATCTCAGTATTAAGCGCACCATTTTCTGGAGACTCGCAGGAGGCATGTCATTATTCACTTTTCCATAGCAGACGACTTTATGAAGGTAATATTATTGTGTTCGAAATATAGTACGTGTAGTATTATTTTATTTAATAATTTAAGATTACATGAATAAATAATTATGTACGTGTAAAGCGAAAATTAAAAAAAAATATCAACTCTAAATTTTCTTGCACATTTCTTATCTTGTTGAGAATGCTGTAAATTTGAAAAGAAACCGTAAAATTTAAATTATCTCATTCAAATACTCAGCTACAAAACTTTAAACAGTCACCACTCAAAATTAGTTATATTTCATTTTATTTTTAATTTCTTCTTCTACTTTATCACTAAATAAACTATCGAATTTGTCGGATTATTCCGACAAGTAGGATTAATCAATAGTAAATATTACTGTCTAGCTAATATAACGTGGACATACAACACTAAAATAAAAACTAAAAGCCAAAAAGCAATGGAGAGAAGAAGCATACTGAAAATAAGTAGGATACAAAAAGTGAAAAGCGACAAAATAAGACGAACAACGCAAGTTATAGACGCCTTACAATACGCCCTAAAACAGAAGTGGCAGTGGGCAGGACATATAGCGAGATACACAGACAAAAGATGGACTCTAGAGACAATTATATGGAAGGGACCAAGAGGAAAAAGGAAAAGAGGGCGCCCTCTAAAGAGGTGGATAGAAGGTATAGAAGGGGCAGCGGGAAGTGAATGGAGAGAGAAGGCTATAGATAGAGAGGTTTGGAAGAAGCTGGAGGAGGCCTTTACCCGTGAAGGGGTTCCGATCAATGGTACTGAACAAAGCAACGATAGCGAGTAGAAGAAAAAGATAAACTAAGTTATATATACATAGACTTATATTTAAAATTAATCACTGCACGTCGTTATATTTGTAATACATATTTAAAAAAGCATGTAATAACAATTGTAGATTGGAAATAAACGGGCTTTATTATTATTATTATTAAATATTACTGTCATACTGTCTTTACTGCCTGTTTTATAAGTAGGTATTCATTAGCGTGCCCATCTCAAATAATATCAACCTATGCAAAACATATCCAAACTCACAAGATAACATTTTTTGTAACAAAGTCCATAAATTAATGACGCCATAAAAAAAGAAGTCGAAGAGGTTAAATTTTTTCACCTAAGTTGGAATTTACATATTTTTCATAACTAAGTAAAAATTTATATAAAGTAATTTTTCGCCCTACTATTTATTTAATACGAGACTTAGATTTTTTCTATTATTGTTATGATAGGTTATTAATAATAAGTGTATAGGGATCCTGCCAAGACCTGCCTGAGGAGCCCAAACCAACCTCACCTGCAAGTAATGCACCTGCCGATCAACGGACGAGGTACTGGCGAGCATAAAAATCCCAATAAGCGGCAATAAGCTCGCCACCTATTACGTGGGACCAACAATATAATTGGCGAAATGTGGGCGTATAATATGCCTCTGCCTACCCCTTTGGCGAAACAGGGGTGATATTACATATGTATGTCTGTATTTGTAGGTTATTAATAATATTAAAATTTTCATGAAATTCACCAAGTTTATTTCAAAATGTGTTCAAATTTTATACATGTTTTTTATAAAAATTTTATATCACTTCCAAGTTATTTCATAAATAATTTTCACTAATATTCCTTATTCATCCCGCACACGATACCGAAGGCTTATCATTCATCTCTCACAAAGCAGAGTCTAAACAAGGTGTTTACGATACAGATTCGGATCTAAGAAAAAGGTGTTACAAAACTTTAACTAAAGCAACGAATCAGGACTGAATTCTTATCAGAGGGTCATTTATTATTTCATAAGTTTTGTTAAGTTCTTTATATAAAATTAAAAATAGAATCTTCTCACATATATCATGGAGCTCAATATGTCCTAAAATTGCGTCTAAGATAGCTAGCGCAAAACTTGTTTTATGGGTACCTACTAGACAACTAATATACGTTCTGAATTTCTTATTTTTCGTGTACATGTAGGTATTCTATTTCATATAGAATAAAGCCAGCCAAGTCAAACAAACTATTTGTTTTGTGTGCAAATCAAACCCACAACGTTTACAGCTAAGATCAGGAATTCGCGCGCAATATTTAGTTTATATTTTCATACACTAACTGAACAATTTAATCCAAACCTTTACCCTCATTATTTTCTGATTATGCATTGCTCTGTCATATATGTTATCTCTTTGCGAAAAAGTCTAATCTATCTATCTAAATTTGACAAACTGGTCCCACGGTCTACCTGAAAAGGTTCGCTGGATCACCCTGGATCCAGGACATCTGCAATCGGTCAAATTGAAAATCCATGAAGAACATAGGCCATGTATAGCATTTGAGATTCATGCTGATGATGATTGTGATGGAACCCCTTAATTGCTTCCTAAAAACCAGTACTAGCCGAAGCCCAGAAGTAGGCACACTTTATATTAAAACCACTGTTAGTTCACGATTACCAACAAGTAGGTTGGATACCATTATACAAACTAGAATATAAAATTAAGAAGAAACCAAAATTTATAAAAGGAATTATATATAAAATATTGATAAATAAACGGTTCGATGATGTGCCATAAGATTATACATAATAATTATTAAAGAATAAATTAACTGTCATATTAATTTAAAACGCCATCTACGATGCGAGAATAATAATTATTTTATGATTCCATTATCTTTTCATCACATATAATAAACACGACAAATTGCATATGTAGATATGTCACCTACACTTTAGTAGCTATCCGTAATTTATTCTAGTAATAGTGCTTTACAATATTTCGATTATGATTAGAATCTAGATGAATGTCCTATTTCGTGAATAATACCTCTTTAAATATTGTTAGTTATGTACTGCAATATCGATATTCGATCTGTTTTATCTCGTTATGAAAGTTTCTGTAAAGCACAGGCTTATTCCGGGCTTATACTCCAAGGCATAACTACACTCGTGCGGACTTCTCGGAACCCTTTAATTGCATCCACTCCGGCGCAGATCGAACGCTTAAAATCGATTTTTTTATTCGATTTACTTCAGTTGGCCCGACTCGAATCGTGTTTTTGTTTCCCGATAGGGGAACGCTGTGTTTATGCAAATCCTACACACATGTACCTGAAACTTCTCAATTAATTAAAACTGGTGACAGGTCGCTTAATGTAATATGGTACTATCTAATTATACTAATTAAGAGGATGTATTTATTAAAATAGTTGTATGTTATGTCATTCTAGTTTAAGTATGTACTTCTGCAGGTTGTAGGCAGGCACTCTATAGGTTAAATTGGTATGTACTTTTTAATTGGCTTAAATATGGATATACAATGTTTTCGGTTCGATATGTTTTGGTTTGTTATTTATATTATAACGCTTGTATGTCTTTATTGTCAAGAATTTACTAACTTCAGATTAATTTATCACATTAAAAAATGAAACATATGTTAGTAAAAAAACTAACGGATTTTGTAGTAAAGTATCAATACTTGAAAATTTATTTTTTACTTAATGCCGAAACTATCTTAATTTAGATAGAAGCCATTAATAAAATAAGAAGAGAAGACTGTTTAACATCGCTGACATTTAACAAAGCAGTCCATAAGTAGTAAAAGTTTAAATTACCATTTTATCATAGTTAGCAAAATAAAATGCATTTTTATTATATTTCTTCAAATTCTTCGTTAACAGTATTCTAACTCAAAGCCTTGCATTCCATGCAGAATAATTTTAATTGGAAACAAAAGACATTGAGCATTAGTACATACGAAGATGGCTAAAGAGAAATCGTAGCGTTCCCTGCGAATCTCTGCCATGTCTTCACACCTTTAAACCAAGTTAAAACTACACAAAGCCTCCAGAATACCTACCTTACTACCAACAAAACAACTACCAAAATCCCTTACCAAAGCTAGTTTAATAAGAAGCAGTTGAATATCAAACTATTTCGATACTTCCACATCATTGTATTGGGTCTAATTTTCTTCAATGTACGATTTTGATCCAGAACAAAATTCTATAAACGTTACAAACCATTTAAGACTCTAAGTGTTATAGCATTAAATTTCAAATGCCCTCGTGTAGTTTCGATTTGAGTACGTTTGCGATATCGTGCGGTAATGAGGTGCAACAATTCTACTACGAATGGATCTGAATACGTAAAGTTATTTTTCCTTCAAGTAATTGGTTGTTTTGTTATTTTTCCAAAATTCTTTTTCTCACGACAATGTTTGAAAGGCCTGTTATAATTGTATCGCGATTAATAGGAAAGCGGGTTTAACTTAAGCAAAACAGTTTAATGTGTAAACTATACTTTTACGAACTTCGATAAAGAATAGTAAGCTTTGTGGTAATCAGTTTTGATTTGAATTGTCTATAATCCCAGGCTTACAAGCGATATTGAACCCGTAAGTCCAAGGACAGATTTTTCCTTCTTATTTGTGTTCTACCACTTGTATAATTGGGTGTGTTCTGAGGAACTGTTTGAAATTATGCCAACGGCTTCTTTCTGTCATCGCACCACTCGCCATCGGCAGTTCATCCTCACACCTTAGAAATTAGTTTATAATATATTTGGTTCTTTAGATGGAAACGATTCCTAATTGTAGCCACAACATACCAAACCTCATTATATGTATATAATATATTATAACTTTGGATAAACCAACTAGTTGGGCTTGGTTAAGACTAAATATCATCCACGAGTCTCATTAAATGCCTTGCCAACACTTAGACAAACTTCTGAACAAAAGTCACTTTTTTATTAGCAAAAGATTGCCATATACACGAAACTTTATAGTATTTAAAATAATGCTTTTACATCTAAATATCCGAATACATTAAACTCTAGAAATTATTCCTATCGGCTAGTAATCCCTTATTTATAAGGGCAAATCGCTAGGGGCTAACGCTTTATAATCGCCATTAACTGATCCCTGCAAGACAGGGATAACAGTAATTAAGTAAGCAGAGTGAAAAGGACAGGTGTATACACGTCCACATTTGGAGCAAGGTGCAAGAATAAAAGCGATCAGGTGTATTTGTTTAAACAAGGTGTTCATCAAAGTCTCAAGGGCAGCAATAAAATTAATAATTTGAAAGACTATTGGCGAAGAATTTAATGTCTATCCATTTTATTTGCTACTATAAAACGTTGTTGTACTTCGCCTCAGTACTAATAACTTTCAATTTACAATATAATAGCTTCATAGTTACGACATAATACTCTCAATAATTACTGTGTAGTTTATATTAAAAAGAAATAAATAGGAACCATTTGTAGAGTGTAAAATAGACGAAAATATTAGTTACCCATTAATAGTTGTAGGTAGTCTTTAAAAGATAGTCTTTAATACATACATATACATTCAAACTTGTTTTCCCGAAGGAATATTATTCGCCCACACTTCGCCAATTGTATTGTTGGTCCCACCTATCCACGCAATAGGTGACGAGGTGGTTCACCAGGAACTTTTATATTGCCAGCCTCGTCCGTTGATCGGCAGGTGCACCACTTGCTGGTGAGGTTGGCTTGGGCTCCTAAGATGATAGTAGGTCCCCAGTACACCATTTAATAGAATTACTATTCAAATAAAAAAAATATTTTGACCAGAAACGTCGCAAGGAATATCACTCTAAGAGTCTTATAACTAATGGAAGTCCATCGTATGCATACCTAGTCTTGACATTCGTTTTTATTCCCTTGACCATGATTATCGGTACAAAATTGTTCATGCATTTTTAACTTAACCCTCAATTGAATAATTATGTTGCTGTGAAATAAAAGATTGTCATTTATAAATACGTGAAATTGAGTAACTTTAGTACATAATATGTTAAAGTATAATTAAAGAAACTCAAGGAGCTATAAATTCTTTCCAAATGCACTCAATTCATATAATATTGATTTACACACCCAAACCGGTATTCACATCACAACGCAATATTTTGATTGTATAAAATTACTTACACATGTCAGTATAAAAACTGAGACTGTCGATTATTCGAAGTTCACCTGTCATTCTACAACCGAAATTACAAAACCAGTTAACTCTTAGGTATCGGCTTAGTCCGGTCACCCGGTGTGCGAGCTCACTTATGAGTATGTCGTAAGGTTTGCACATTCCGGTAGGTTTACAATTATGAATCATTTATCCAGTGCCAATTACAACTATGAAAATAATTAAATTAATGTATCTTATTACAATGTAACAATGACTAGCTTTCTAAACTTTAATGGCTTGGAAAGTACTAAAAAAATATAGTAGATGTATAACCATAGGAATCTTAATAATATAACAAGAGAAGTGCTGTGTGCCACCAGTGCATCCCGATCTATTAGATACATTGCCCATTGCGTTCGTTATATCTGAATCGTACCTTACTACAAACAATCAATATACTGTGTTCAAGAATGACTTGTAGCCCGTAGTGAATGACAGTAACGTCAATCTCGAACTTAAATTTGCAAATTGGCTACATGCATTCCTTTTCAAATTGACGACATGTGTTCCGATAGTTTTACGCAGAACATACCATATCCAGTATCTTATAACTTTGATTTCTATATGCATAAGTTCCCTGTTCTGGTAAAACCCGTAATATCACTGCTGCGGAGTCCATCCATCGTCCATCTACATCATAATCTGTAGTTATTTTTCAATATATTTGACCACGAATGTTTGTCAAAATCATTCATCTAAAGTTTTAAACGCTTATTTACTAGGAAAGTAAGGTGTACATACATATATACATACATTCACGCCTGTTTCCCGGTAGGCAGATGCATATTATACGCCCACACTTCGCCAATTATATAAATAAATAAGTAAATAAGTATTCTCTTACAATCACACCAATCATTTAGTTCCAAGATAAGCATCACTAAGAACTTGTGTTATGGATACTAAAGAACGGATAAACATACTTAAATACTTTTTTTTTGTAAATACATACTTAATATACATAGGAAAACACCCAGACCAGAACAAATATTCATGTTCATGCACACAAATATTTGTCCTGTGTGGGAATCGAACCCACAACCTCTGGAGTGAAGTGCAGGTATACTGACCTCCACGCCATATCGGACGTCTCATAGTCGTCATATAGTTGGTCCTACGTAATAGGTGGCGAGCCTATTACCGCTTAACGGGCACTGTTATGTTCGCCAGAGCCTCGTCCGTTGATCGACAGGTGCACCACTTGCAGGTGAGGTTGGCTTGGGCTCCTGGTCTTGGTAAGATCCCTTAACACCAATTTTAATGGCGATTCACTTCGAAATAGGTATTATTATAAAGAGTCACATAGAGCCTATTCCAGTTATGAGCCAGATTATGAGTTTCCTTACCTACTGTAAGACCACCTTCTGTTGAGTAGTTAGAGGCAGAAGACCGCTGGTTTAAATCCCGCCAGTTCTAGTATTCGTTGTTGATACTTATGTTACCTAAGTACTTAAGTTGGTTGCCATTACGGTTTTGAGTGCTTTGATAAAATATTTGAGACCCCCTATGTCTGGAATAGACCATAGTTTATTCATATAATCAGATTAATTGTCACGTCTACAAACCAACTTTATTAACATTAAAATAAAAGTCTACAGTATTGACTTCCTAGGTGCCTGTAA